>JAZHRO010000067.1:25910500-27185000 GCA_037157565.1 Thalassia testudinum
CCGTTCGACGTTGGAGCGGTAGCCAGCCGTTCCTGCAAGGAGAAGAGTAAAGAAAATAATGTTAAAATATTAGGGTCATTTATATACAGACCCTCAACTTCTATGTTAATGAAAACAATGTACCTAATTGGTTGTCTAATTAGATGAATGCTATTCTAAGCTAATTCTAAATGCACTTAAGATATGAATGCAATGTATGGATTATGTAATTAAATTAAAACTATGAATTAATCTATTTACATCCTAATTTATGCTAAATAAATGTTAGAATTAACCTAATGTGTAGGCACTTAAATACTTAAATAGCCCACAACTATGGGCTAATCAGCTCGCTACAGATGTCGAGTCAGCTAATCTACCTTCTTCTCAATGATAGAAACTTTGTCCAACCGACTGGCCATCAATTCCAAGTCGATGGATGCGGACAGGCCCTACGTCTCATGTGCTCCCCTTAAATTCGTCGATGCACGGCCATTCGTCCGGTCAAATAATCCTATGAAGTCATTATTGATGGAGTTCTTGCACATATTCTCGAGAATCTCCCAAATAGTGTCTTCGTGTTGACCCATGATATTTCCTCAGCAGGTTGCATTGACGAATAAGTGAATATCTTCATGGAGTCCAAGGTAAAAAGACTGGACTTGTTCCTATTTAGAAACTCTGTAATGGGGGCACTTTTGCATAAGATCCAGGAAATGGTCCCACGCTTCATGAAGAGGTTCTCCAGATTGCTGGGTGAAGTGTGTGATCTGGTGTTGTAAGGCATTTGTCCGACCAACTGGGAAGAACGTTTTCAAGAATTCGGATTGTAGTTCAACCCATGTGTTGGTTGGACGCATTTGAGTTTGATACCAGTGAGCTACTTTGTCCATGAGAGAGAAGGAGAACATCTTCATGAGAAGAATATCCCAATTTTGGACATCTGACCCGAAGGTTTGGGCCAGACGTTTGAGTTATTTGATGTGCTGGAAGGGATCCTTGGAATTAAGCCCATGAAACTTTGGAATAGCATGAATCATGTTGGGCTTGAGTTCAGAATCAGGACCTCCAGCCGGGATTCGGACTCGAGGTTCGACCGCCACCACAGCGGGATTATAGTGATCTCGCATCATAGGATGCTAGGGCGAGTTTACAAAGGCTTGAAATAAATCATTAAGGCGCTAGAGTTGGTTCTCAAGGTTATTCTCTTCTTCTATTGGTCGTGCCGTGATGATGGAAGAAGGAGAATTTGGTTTAGATGACTTAGAGGAGATGTCTATGCATTGGGGTTGCTGCACAAACATGCACGTCGAGGCCTGGCCTCGATAGGAGTGAATCACTAAAGGAGGTCTCAAGGATGGTCTTAAGGACCTCCTACCTAACATGCACCGATGGTTTGGACGAGAGTAGAATGTGATGGACCGAATCAAGACACCCAAAAATTTGGATGACATAGAGGTTCGGGACGGATGATACCCCTTAGTCAGAAAGCCATCCACCTGAGAAATACCTGGGTAGCCAGAGAGGGAGAGTCCCGTAAAGAACCTTAAACGGTAGAGCATCCCCACGAGTTACAGGGTTTCCCCCACCCGACCTCTCTTGTCACTGATGTTCCAGGTAGACCAGAATGGGGACTTTGACCTCTCAAGTCTACCAGTTTCATTTAAGAGCAAAGGTGCTTAAGATTTCACTTGAACCTTAGATGTATTGAGTGAAAATGTGACCTAATTTCAAGGTTGGTTGACCCAACAAGGGGGTCAATTTCACCTATTTGTCCTTTGAGAACTTTTAGGTCTTTCTTTAAGGATTGAAGCGAGATTAAGAGCCTGAATTTTTAGGGTTTTCTTGAATACGTCTTGGTCGGGGGTGTTTCGTGTGTTTAGAAATAGAGGTTACAAGTAACCCGTCATCGTAGTTGCAAAACACGTCGATCAGATAAAATTTATACCGAAACTCCAAGGGAGTCCCGGGTCGAACACAAGGAGGCGACGTTTACTTTATTGAAAGCCATGCTTCGATTCATTTCTTTTTGGTATTTTAGGGTTTTGATTTTTTTTGTATTTTTGAAATAAAAGAAATCAAGCAAACGTATCACAAGATAGAGATCTGGAACAAATCTGATATATATTACTTCCAATGTCAATTACAAGAAACTATGAAAGCATATAAAGAGAGGGAGGTGAGAGGAAATCTTCCGAATCGGCTGTTTGACGAGATGACGGCGCCTGGTGGAAGCTCAGACGAAGGAGGTGGAGAGCGGGACGACGGAGGTGAGATGTTGGAGGACGTCGAGTTGAGGAAAGCTTGGGCATAGCTCCGAATTGGAGGTGAGAAGTCGGAGTTGATCTACTAATGGAATGGAGGTGAGAGGATGGCTCCAAGGTGACCTATGAAGGGAGATGGGAAGTTGGAGGAGTATTTGGTGGGGCAGAGGTTCGCTACACTAATAGGCACCTTGGGAGCTTGAGAATAGGCTCTAATGGAGCGTTGGTAGGCTTTCTAGAGATTGGGAGTAGGTGGGAGTAGAGTAGGTAGAGATGCTTGGAAGGGAGGGGGTGTAGGTCCTTTTATAGTGGTGGAGAAGAGGCAAAAATCAGTATGGGACCATTAGTTACATCCAGGCCATCGCTAGAAACGTCGCTGTAGGCAGCTCATGCCTACTGGCGCCCACAGTTGGCTTTGCTGACATGCGATGAATTACCGATGGCTGTAAGCATCCCTGTAAGTCCAGCTCATGCGTCGTTGTAGTCCACCTCACGCTGCGCTGGAGCCGCTCCTGCCTTGCCGCGCGCACACGCACCCAGGTGCAGGCGCTGCGCGCATGCACACCTGGGCACCTGCGTGCGCACCCACCCTGCTATGCGCTTGCGGTGCTACGTGCATGTGCTAGCAGCCTGGGCTATGCCACGTGGCACAGTCTGGGCTATCCATCTTCTTCTTATTGTAGGGGCTGCTACAGAGGTCAGATTGAGTCGATTTTCACGCCATTAGGCTGTGATCGTTGACCCGAATCTTTCCACGTGGTCAGATTTATCATTTGAAGCTCCAAATTATGTCTCTTAGTCTCTTGGCCATTGATCTCCCTCGGACTGCATATGGTGCTACGGAACTCCAGTTGAGGCAATTTCAGAGGCGTTGGACTTCGATCATCGTCTTGATCAGATCCGTACGGTCGGATCATCAATCCGAGGCTTCGAAATAAATATCCTTCTCTCCTAACCACAAAAAGGATGCAATTAACCTAAATTATATACACTACTCTAAATGCAGAATAATGCATGCTATGCAATATTTATAACATGAAATGCAAATCTAAGCCTAGGAACATACATGAATAGGCATTTTATCCTTAATAAATGTGTTTACATCACGTCTCTTCAACTAAGGCTTAGGCACACCTCTTTTTGGAGAGTTGATTCTTGCTTATGAAGGTGTGTCTCTAAAATCCTAAATTGAAATCCTAAATTGAAATCCTTAATTTCGCTCTAATCTTGGTCCAATTTAGTTTGCCAAAATATGGTATCTAGGGCTCAATCAAGAAGGTGGTAGCCTAGTTACCTTAAATGGGTGCACAATTCAGTATTTGTTGTTGAAATAAAATCAGGCAATTTTAGTGAATTAGCTAGAGATGGAAAGTAGGTAGCCCTAATTGATTTTATCTTGCTTTTTCCTTTTCAGAATGAGGGGCTTAAGAGAGAGATTAATCAGAAATTACCTGCCCCGGGCGTGTTTGCTGTGCGGCTGTCTCCCTTTGAATCTTCTCCCCTGAAACAATCACAACAAAATAGATATATCAAGTTAGTACCAAATCAGCAATTGTAATCAAGATTTCTAAATTGCCCATTGCTCCTCGGCAATGGTGACAAAATGTTAAGAGCGCTTGATCGAGTTTTAGAGAAGTCACATTGTAGTACAGTCGAAAAATCGTTCAAAACAAATACAATTTATTACTTGAATTTTAAAGTCCGAGGTCGAACACAGGGAGCAAATTAGGGTTTAGAAATCAAGATCACAACTTGAGAATTTGAAAGAATATAATATGCAATAAGATCAATGTTATAGTGCAAAAAAATAAGAATAAATGGCAGGCACTAAAGGAACCAATGTATGTGAATAAACATAAAATTGGACATCTGATTTGTGAATCAGACACCTTAAAATGTGGATGCTACAATGCTTGACCCTTCTTCTCCTTCTTTTCTCTGTCTCCGGTGGCTGCCTTCAATCTTCTTCTTCTTTCTTTCTCTTCTTCTGATTCCTTGCCTTAGCCTTTCTCTTCCTCTGCATTCTTCTCTGACTCGGCTACCGTCAGCTTCTTCTTCCTTCTGTTCCTTCCTTCTCTTTTCTTTCTCTGCCTTCTCTTCAGCTCCTTTTTCTTTTGCCTTCAACTTTTTCTTTCCTCTATCTACTACAGCTCTTCTCTTTCCTTAGCTTCTAACTTCGGCTTCCTCCTTCTTCCTTGGCTTCAGCCCTTAGCTTCCTCTTCGGCCTTGTCTTCTCCTTCCCTTGCAGAGCAAAACCAACCCTTACCCACATGAGCTCTCTTCTTTCTCTCTTAAGGTTCATTCTCCTAGAACCACTTTCTCGAGTAATCGGGTCAGGTACGTGCCTGGGACCAGGCCCATCGGCATGCAATAGTGGGTGAGGTGTGCTGGGTCGGGTCAGATCACTAGGTCTGCGGGGGCTGGTCACGGACGAGGTATCAGGTCGGGTGAGAAGGGACCACACCCAGTGAGTAGGAGGCGATAAGCCCCTAATAGAAAAATAATTTATGCAGGTGCGGCGCTTCATTAAGTTTCGAGGTGGGACTATCTACCCACCTTCCTTGCACGCAGCTGCGGCAGAGATGCTTTGTTTGATTGCAGCTACAATTTCAGCCTTCGATACCAATTAGATGCCTAGAGTTATGGGTGAGTGTATCCTACACAACCTGGGACTATGACCCTAGTGCAGGCGAAGCCTGGAGAAGCTGCAAGCTTGCTTCGTACTTCGCTTCAATGGTGGCAAGCCCCTGTACCTAAAACCACGGAAACGGCCTCGCGACCATGTTAGAATGTTCAAAAGGCTTTGCCAAGGCACGGCGAGTGTGCTGCGATGGTCGGCATGGCGTGGGACTGCCTGTGGGGGCGTGCCTAGGGCACCCTGTGGCCGTGTGTGTGGGTGTGTTCGGGGGTGTGTTTGGGTGAGTGGCAGAGTGTTGTGAGTGGGGGATTACGTTCACTGAGTCAGGGTGGAGCTTATGGACTGATCGACAAGGGGGAAGATGGAGCAAACTCGCCGGAGAAGTGGCCGGAGGTGAAGGGGATGATGGTAGTGGAGTGCGATAGTGGTCGTTCGAGCAAAATAAAGAGGAAATAGTAGAGTAGAGGGTAAGAGGACTTATCTGAGAGTGAAGAGACAAAGGGGGAGGCAGGGATGGTGTCTGTGCGTATCGCCGACGTAGGAGATGAAGGTGCTCAGAGAAGGTGGTCGGCGAGGATGAAGGGGATGCAAAGGCGTCGATGAGTGCAGCACGACGTGGATGAGCGAGAGGAAGAGGAACCGGCCACCGGTATTGTGGCTAGGTGAAGAGGGAGAGTGGGGGAAGCCAACGAAGCTTGATGAGCGAACTGGCTGGAGGAGAGACAAATTTGAGGGGTTTTCTCAGTCAATTTCAATCTTAGGAGATGCGGGGCAATTTGAGGTCTCTTAAATAGGCTTCTGAGGATGTATTTGAAGTTTCCGGCCCTACCAGGAGGGGGTGACGTAATAATTGCGAAATTGAAATATAATCTTACAAATAAGCAATCACACAAAGTACACAAGAATTTATAGGTGGAAACTCAAACCGGGTGAAAACCACCACCTAACCCTCTCGAGTTAGGATTTTCCGATCAACCAAGTTGATCAAAATCCACTAAACCGAATCACTTTAAACGAGGGTGATTCAACCTCAATACAACCACGCTACTTAAATGAGGGTAGCGTACCTCAACCCCTTCTCTTCACGAGAAGGATTTTGTCTCGCGAAGGTGACGGGAATTCGCAAAGCGAATACCCAACCAAATAACAAATATAAAAAAAGCAAGTAATCCTATAGAGCCAACAAAGTAATTATAAACCTAGCTTCTATAGGAATTAGGAAACTCCCCTTTGCAAGGAGTGCGTCGAGTTGATGACGCGGTGCGTGAGCCACGCGACGGCGCAACTTCGCTCTCGTGAACAACGGCAGGAGAGCGGGTGTGCAACAGCTTGATGCTCTCAAGAGAATGGAGCTTGAGCTTGGAGAGCAAGAGCTAGCTAGGACACAAGTGAGTGGAAAGTGTAATACAAATTGTTTCTTGTGTATCTTAGTGTCTCTAGGTGTGTCTTAGTGTTTATTTATGTTCCAAAGGTTCCCCTATATTTATAGAGGCCTTAGGAAGGCTTTGGAAGGCTTAGGAAAGGTTCTATAGCCGTTGGGAACAAAGCCCAAGAGAATCAGCCCGAAATCAGGAACAATCATTGTTCTGACAGGCTTATCAGACGTCTAATTCTATCATCAGACGTCTGGAAGTTCACTTTAAGACGTCTGATTTCAAGGTCAGACGTCTGATTTTGGGCGGGTCTCTTCCTGACTTGGATCAGATCTAAACAGGGTTTTTGTACAAGTCCATCAGACGACATACAGGACGTCTGGCACTATGTCTGGACGTCTGGAAACGTACTTTTTTTGTGGGAATGGATTTTCCAAACTTTGCAACGGCTAGAAAATCTCTGAGAAGAGATTTTGGGTCAGCCGAGGTAAAACGGTCAATTATCAGACGTCTGGACAGTCCTATGGATGTTTGATAAGTCTCTAACGGTCATATCCTTGAGTGTATGCTAAGCCAGCCAACGGTCCACTAATTGGACGTCTGGCAAAGTCATCAGACGTCTCCTAAGATGTCTGGTCTAAGGTCTGGACGTCTGATTTCATCAGACAGAACTAACTATGTCTAGCCTAATAGTTATCAGACGTCTGAAACAATAGTCAGACGTCTTAAAATACTTTATCAGACGTCTGATTTTGGAATTAGACATCTGGAAATGTTGTTTAAACCCTATATTGGTTTTCTAAGTGTTCTACAGAAAACCTAAGTATCCTAGGGTTGTGCAGGTGTTCCTAGGACTACTGTTAGGGTACTTTGAGGAACTTTAACATGAATTATCTAAGGAAATAAAGAGCAACGAAAGAAACGAAAAATACAACAAGTACAAAAGAAGGAAATCTATCATATTCTTCATTTCCTTCCATCTTTAAACTAGCGCTCTTTGCGAATCTCCTCTGTTCTCCATCAAGCTCCTCCAATCCGTCCTGGATGCGAGCTCGAATTCCGTCTAAACACGTATCCATTTGCGATTGACCTGAAATCTAGGACTCAAAGTGCAAATGTTAAATGACACGTGTTTTGTTATCATCAGAACAAATGATTGTGGTGCTCTAGCACCAACAATCTCCTCCTTTTTGATGATGACAAAACCTTAAATAATAATGCAGAAAATCCTCCCGCTTTTTGACATTATCAAAAAGGTTTAATTGATTTTACATTTCCTATAACTCCCCCTTAAGACATGCTCTTCTATAAATTTCTTTTGACAAAGGTAATGCCTCCCCCTTTTTTTATAACAACAAGATAACTATTATTTTTCTCCCCCTTTCTAAAGGAAATTTAGCTACCTTATATCTCCCCCTTAAAAATTGACAATTAGCTCATAAATTTTAACTCCCCCTATCTAAATGCTACTGATAAACAAAGATAGGGTCAAGAATTTTTACCTCACCTACCATGGCCAATAAAATGGCCCAAATGGTGGTGGTGGATGCCACATCGGATGGGGCTCCCATCCGTAGCTTGGAGGCCCGGGCATTGGCGCTGGTCTCCAATCTGGTGGTCGACGTGCGGTGGGTCCGTCGTTTGTTCGCCGTCTCGTCGGTCTTCTTGTTCTCCTCCTTGGTCTACTCCTTCGTTCTCCCAACTCGAGTTGACCAGCCTTGAGCTTGTAGGTCCAGTCCTTTATGTTGTAATTATCCCTGAACCCTAACAAACAAGATTCTAATTTTTTCTTCGGTATCCAAGTGAGCTTGGATCCGGATCTGTTAGTAGGTCTCCTTGACGGAGATCCTTTCTCAACCTTAGGGCTATAAAAATTATCTACTTTATTGATTAATTTGTTGGAGTTTTCCCTAAGACATGCGATTTCTCTTTCTATAATATCCATCTTAGTCTTTAAATCAGAATTTTCTATTTTTAGACTAAAATTTCCCCAATCAATTTATTATTTTCATTGATGAGGTTATTATTTTCTAATAATAGGTTATCCTTTTTAGGACTAGCTTCTAAATCCTTAAGTTTTATTTCTAACCTATCATTTTCAGATTTAAGAAAACTAAGATTCTTTTTCATGCTTTTGTTTTCTATTTTTAATGATTTACTAAGCTCATACAACTCATTAAAAGCATCTTGTAAATCCGAGTTTACCTCATTGTCGCTGTCGTCACTGTCGTTGTCACTTTCTCCGATTGCCATGAAACCAAGGCACGCGCTTTCCTTCTCCCCGAGATCTTCTTTCGAGCTTGTCTCCTCATGAGTGCCTTCCAACCTCCTCCATATCTCGTGGGCGGTGGTACACTCTTGGATTTGCTCGAACTCTTTCGGACTCAACGCATAATACAAGGCATTCATTGCCTTTGCGTTGAGGTTGAGATTCCAAACCTGATCTTCTGAGTAACCTCTTGCGGGTTTCTTGGGAATCACAAATGCGGATTCGCTTTTTTCCCACACCCGGAAGTCGTAGGCCTGCAACCACATAGTCATACGATTTTTCCAATAAACGAAATCCATACCTGCAAAGTATGGTGGTCGCGAGGTATCGTGTCCTTCGGTGCACATGAATGCTTTTCCCTCCATATCTAGATCCTCGCCGGTTTGTAACGTCGATTTTGCGAGACCTGCTCTGATACCAAATGTAGTTTCCTGCCCTACCAGGAGGGGGTGACGTAATAATTGCGGAATTGAAATATAATCTTACAAATAAGCAATCACACAAAGTACACAAGAATTTATAGGTGAAAATCCAAACAGGGTGAAAACCACCACCTAACCCTCTCGAGTTAGGATTTTCCGATCAACCAAGTTGATCAAAATCCACTAAGCCGAATCACTTTAAACGAGGGTGATTCAACCTCAATGCAACCACGCTACTTAAACGAGAGTAGCGTACCTCAACCCCTTCTCTTCACGAGAAGGATTTTGTCTCGCGAAGGAGACAGGAATTCGCAAAGCGAATACCCAACCAAATAACAAATATAAAAAAAGCAAGTAATCCTATAGAGCCAACAAAGTAATTATAAACCTAGCTTCTATAGGAATTAGGAAACTCCCCTTTGCAAGGAGTGCGTCGAGTTGATGACGCGGTGCGTGAGCCATGCGAAGGCGCAACTTCGCTCTCGTGAACAACGGCGGGAGAGCGGGTGCGCAACAGCTTGATGCTCTCAAGAGAATGGAGCTTGAGCTTGGAGAGCAAGAGCTAGCTAGGACACAAGTGAGTGGAAAGTGTAATACAAATTGTTTCTTGTGTATCTTAGTGTCTCTAGGTATGTCTTAGTGTTTATTTGTGTTGCAAAGGTTCCCCTATATTTATAGAGGCCTTAGGAAGGCTTTGGAAGGCTTAGGAAAGGTTCTCTAGCCGTTGGGAACAAAGCCCAAGAGAATCAGCCCGAAATCAGGAACAATCATTGTTCTGACAGGCTTATCAGACGTCTAATTCTATCATCAGACGTCTGGAAGTTCACTTTAAGACGTCTGATTTCAAGGTCAAACGTCTGATTTTGGGCGGGTCTCTTCCTGACTTGGATCAGATCTAAACAGGGTTTTTGTACAAGTCCATCAGACGACATACAGGACATCTGGCACTATGTCTGGACGTCTGGAAACGTACTTTTTCTGTGGGAATGGATTTTCCAAACTTTGCAATGGCTAGAAAATCTCTGAGAAGAGATTTTGGGTCAGCCGAGGCAAAACGGTCAATTATCAGACGTCTGGACAGTCCTATGGACGTTTGATAAGGCTCTAACGGTCATATCCTTGAGTGTATGCTAAGCCAGCCAACGGTCCACTAATTGGACGTCTGGCAAAGTCATCAGACGTCTCCTAAGACGTCTGGTCTAAGGTCTGGACGTCTGATTTCATCAGACAGAACTAACTATGTCTAGCCTAATAGTTATCAAACGTCTGAAACAATAGTCAGACATCTTAAAATACTTTATCAGACGTCTGATTTTGGAATTAGACATCTGGAAATGTTGTTTAAACCCTATATTGGTTTTCTAAGTGTTCTACAGAAAACCTAAGTATCCTAGGATTGTGCAGGTGTTCCTAGGACTACTGTTAGGGTACTTTGAGGCTCTTTAACATGAATTATCTAAGGAAATAAAGAGCAACGAAAGAAATGAAAAATACAAGTACAAAAGAAGGAAATCTATCATATTCTTCATTTCCTTCCATCTTTAAACTAGCGCTCTTTGCGAATCTCCTCTGTTCTCCATCAAGCTCCTCCAATCCATCCTGATGCGAGCTCGAATTCCATCTAAACACGTATCCATTTGCGATTGACCTAAAATCTAGGACTCAAAGTGCAAATGTTAAATGACACTTGTTTTGTTATCATCAAAATAAATGATCGTGGTGCTCTAGCACCTACAGTATTTGCCCTTTGAAGCCAAGCTTCCAAGCAAGGTTTGTTCACTGGCAATGGTAAACCGAAAGAGACCCGAATGTCTCATGCATTCGCATGAGAAATTGGGTATCAAGTAGGGCCTCAAATTAGGTTCACATTGGAAGAGATTTCTCAAAGAATCTCCCTTTCAATTTTGAAGGGGATTCTCTGAGGGAACAGGGAGAAATCACCCTTGCAATCTTGCCGGAGTAGGATTCCCTCCGCTATAATGGTTGAGGGACCTAATTTCAAAGAACTAAGAAGAAGATAGGGGGTCAATTGTAAGGATTTTTGAAATCTAGGGTTAGAAATGTAATTGGGCTGGACCTATTTGCAAAGTGGGTCAAGATGAATTCCTCTTAGGTCCAAATTTTGGTAAAAACCAAATTTTGACCTAGGGAATCCAATGGTGAAGTTGGATTTTGGGTTTGGTCACATTTGACTAGGCAATTTATGTAAAAATCCAATTTAGGGTAAATATTTGTCTGAGACCTCATTTTAAGTCAAAATAGGTTTCAATGGCCAAATTGAATGCTCTAAACCCTAGAGAATATTTTTTTATGATTTTTAGAGGGTTTAGGTGAATTTTATTCAGAACCTTGTTAAATCAAGTGGGTCTGTTTTAGGGTTACAAGAAGTCATTTAATTCCCAAAGTTTACACGAACCCTTTTTTGTCTAATTCAACCCAATTATTATCCTGTTAAGACCATTTGACCTTTGTTTAGCTCATGAGAAAATCCGCTGTTGAACTACAATGGTAAAATTACAGTTTTACCCCTTATTTCTTACTTTGATCTCAGAAAGGTTATTCAGTGAATTAGGACCTCCAGTTGGTTATGTAGGAGCTTTTGTTCTCTTTTATGGGTAAAAATGATCTAGTTAGGGCTCATGATGGTGTTCCCATCACACGCACACACATTTTAATCAATCATTAAGGGCACAACCCATCTAAAGGGCCCATCACATTCCAAGAGCATAATCAACCCAAGCCTAACTAAAACTGAGTAAACGTTGGCCTTAAGGATTGATTAGCTCTTCGGGGCTTAGACTGAGATTTTTTCGATTAATCTACTTCTACTAGTCCATCTGATGTCTAGCTAGGGTACTAGCATCAAACGACCGCGGCTGGGGGTTACACTAGGAACCAGAGGCATAAGCCAAAGGAAGAACCTTCTCTAGTCCCTCCTTCTAACTGGTTGGATTGGCTGGATAAAAGTAGACCAAATCATTTATAATCTCAATATTTATCCTGGGAGTCTGTAGGTCTTTAGGCTAACCCACCTAAGGACAAGGTTGATTACTTGTATTGCAGGGCTCCTTTCTTTCTTCTAATTTCCCTCCTATTCTACCGTGTATCCTTCCACATCCTACACTCATTTCACATACTATCCTCCTACCACCACTTATCCCCAAGGTGAATACTATACCGACTTGACTTACAATTACCCATCCACTAGCCGAGATAACTTTGATTAGGGATACAAATCCGGACCTCAGTGTCCAGGGCCTAGCCCTGGATGACAAGACTATGATTACTATCCTTCCCAAACCTACAATGATTATGGATCTCCATCCTTTGATGACAAAACCAACACGATCTACAATCAGGAAGGATATGCTAATTATAACACTTACCCTCCCTAGAATTATACCGAATATAGTTCACCACCATTCTTTGAACATCTCGAGATGACCTACTATCAAGGAGGGACCTAAGAACATCGATATCTTAACTCCCCTAGAACGAACCCAAACCTACCCAAACCTAAACCGAACTAATCGGTTCAGGTGAACCAGGTCCAAGACAGGGTGTTGGCTAACTTGAGGAACACCATCCAATCTTTAGAAGCTCAACTAATACCATGCACTGAAGCATTGGCAGCCATGATCAAAATGATTGATGAGCTTAATAGTTCTCTATTGGATTTGCTCCAAAATGTTAAGGATAGGGACTTGGGTGAGTTTCTACTTGGGAAGTTGTCAAGGTTGAGGATGAAATTTATGGTTGCACTAGTCAAATTTTCGGATGATTCTCAAGATGAACCGTCTTCAAGAGAGCCAATGTCTGAACCCGCTCAGGCGCCTGTCGGGGGGGATACATATTTGAAGATTGGAGATGACCATGACAAACTATTTGATAGGCCGATCACTGAAGATTATGATCATGTTGTGGCTAACTTGGTAGATTTGAATCCTCATTTACTAGAAGATTTAATCAATAGCCCCATCCTCAACCACACCCCGAAGGGATTGATTTTGATTTGGAAATCATTATACCCAAGTCAATTCTGAGTCAGCCACGATTTCTAGACTTGGGTAAATCATATGGGGTGAATGATATGCTAGAGGTCCCAGAGCCTGAGCTCTTGATGTTGGATGATAGAATTGTTGAAATAAAAATTTGGGAGGCTAATTCTGAGGGAACTTCGATTTTGGATCTAAGGGTACCTATTGACCTGAAACCACCTACTTTCTACCAGGACCCTTACGATATCTTTCATGTGCAACCCAAGCTCAAAATAACTGATTATCTTTCTGAGTTGAACGTTAAGTGGACATCCACACCTATTGAACCATCTTTTCCAGTTGTCCAACACTTTGGTCATGGGTTGCACACCACAAAATCGTAGGCCCAACCCCACAAGCTTAATAATCTTAGGTTCTGGGTGATTTTCATCCAGAACCTTAGAACCACTCGACCCTAAGGCATGGGTCTACACCATAATCTGGTCCACATCTGTGGACATCTTCTATTGACAGGTTTCAGGATCAACCTTTTGATTTTGATTCTGACCTGCACTTGTGAATTCTCAACTTCTTTGTATGTATATTATGCCTAGTTGAAGGCATTAAACTTAGCACGTGTATATACTCTCCTCTCTGCGGAGCTGATCGGGTTGTCACAAAATTCAGGTGATATTCTATTTACTCTGCCCTTTTCATGTCTTTATTTTTACAATGAGGACATTGCATCATTTAGGCATGGGAGGGTGGATATTTAATCCTGAAATCATTTTGTTAACTCCATAGAATTTCTATTAGTTTCTTTAAAAAAAAATAGAATTAGGAGAAGAGAACTTAAGCATTTGAAAGTTATTAACTTTAAGAAATGATACGATAGGACCTAGACACTTAGACTCTTCAGGTCATCGGGCTTAAATAGCCTGGGTGTCCACTCGAATGTCGACTTAGTCTTGAGTCCTCGCCAATTCAAATTCATTTTAATTTGGTAAATAAATTGGGATGATAAGTATGCGACTTATCAACCCACCCTCTGATTTAAGGGGACTATAAGCCTAAGCATCTACACACTTTTTACACTGACTCACTTTTTAGCGATTTCTTCAAAAATTGGGTGGGTAATGAACTATCTAGGGTGGTATGGCTGGCAAGTTGTCGGTGGTAATAGCTCATCGACCGATTATCCAGGGCCCAGCTATAAGATCATTTTCGTCATACTGCCTTTAGGTAAATATTAGATCAAGGAAGCCACCTACTTAGAAAAAATAAGAAAATGAAAAACTAAAAAAATAAAAAAAGGAGAAAAGAAAAGAAAATAAACAAAACCACACTTCACCACACGAGTATGGCTGGAAAGTTACCGTGGGTAACAATCCATTGGCCGATTGTCCAGTGCCTAGCTCACAAAAATGTATAACAATTCCCAAAACACAGGGAAGAAGTGCGAAAGTAGAATAAACCAGGGAGATATACACTGGGTTCGCCCTTGTGTTGACCCCATAAATAAAAGAAGTAGGGAGAAAGCTATCATTCGAAAAGATAAACCTTTAAGCAAGGGCACCTAGGGTTGTAGAAACCTGAAGTCCATTTTAACAGTCGCCTAGTGAGTCTTTCACTCTTTTCACTAGATGCTTAGCACTTAGAGTCCTTTTCGAGTCTTAGGCAAGTCAGGTAGCCGTAAAAAGTTATCCTGGAACTCTCTAACTCCAAAAGTCCTAAAAAAAAATAAGGAAAGAAGAAAAATAAAAAAAAAATATATCTTCCCTTTTCAAATAAGATGAGGACTTGGGTGGTCTGCATTTTGGCAGACACCCGAGTACTATTGAGCTTTTGTTGTTTAAGACCTTAATTAAAATTTTCTATTGTTAAGAAATGACTTAGGCCTAAGCAATCTAATCCTAATTTTATTTTTATACATAGCATGTAGTTTAATTTTGCGAGGGACTACTAAAAGATAGGCATGGGGGTATGATATAGTGATGGGAACACCATCATGAGCCAAAACTAGCTCATTTTGATATAATTAAGTCAGTAAATGCTCCTACATAACTGCTAAAGAGCCATATTTCATTACAAAGTCATTCTGAGGGAAAGATAAGAAAATAAGGTTAAAACTGTAGTTTTACCATCATATCATAAATGCAGTACAATCACGGGTTTTCCCAGGGGGTAATTAAGGGTCAAATGGTCCTGAAAGGCCAACAAGTGGGTTAAAATAGACAGAAAAGGGTTTGCACGTGTTTTGAGAATTAAATGACTTCTGAAACCCTAAAAATAGATCCGCTTATTTAGCTGAGGTTCTGGCCAGAATAAAATTCATTTAAGCCCTCTAAAATTCATAGAAATATATTCTCTACGATTTGGAACATTCAATTTGACCATTAGAACTCGTCTTGACCCAAAATAAAGTCTCAAATAGACATTTTCCCTAATTTAGGTTTTTGCATAAATTACCCATCCAAACTTGGTCAAAACCTAACTCTAACTTCACCATTGGATTCCTTGGGTCCAAATTAGGTTTGTACCAAAATTTGGGCCCAATCTGATATCATCTTGACTAAGTTTGCATTTTGGTCCAGTCAGACTCTTTCTATCTAATTCAGACCCTTAACTTTTGAATTCTCTTGCAAATAGCCCAAAAACTTCTTTGTCTTCTTCACAAGCAGGTTCCCATGCCATTTTTGGAAGGTTAAACATTCACCGTCGAGTTTTGAGTGACGATATCTCACTCAATTCTCAATCAATCAATCCTAGATTTGAAACACAGATTCCTTGGGAAGTTACCTTCCATTTGAGCCACTCCTTGGGCTCTATGTCTTTCCCAAAAGGCCATGCAAACCTTTCAAATGTTCGGGTATCCTACTTCGCAAACACCTTCCAAGCTTAAAAGCTTCTTTCCAAGCATAGAAGGGCTTCCTATGGCCTATACAAGAGACACCATCGCATGACCGTGCTTTTCAGCAAGTCTTGGCATGTCAAACGACCTAAAAACCTATCTCCGACCACCGTAGTCCCTTGCTCCAGTGACCCCCTTAGATCTCCCTCCTTTAGCTGTCCAACCATCAAATTAGACAGCCTAAACTCCTCTCTTCGTCGCGACTCTCCCCAGCCAAAGGGAGGGCATTCCTCAATCTATATCGCCGTCACCGCCTCGTCGCATCTCCTTTCTTCTCTGGCTCCGATCGACCAACACCGGAGCCCTCCACCTCTCAACCATCTCGATAAGCCCCTCTTTACCTCTCTCTCTCTTTCTATTTCGCTTTTCCACTCTCTACAACTACACACGACCACTGCTTCTCCCTCATCTCACTTCATCTTCTCCGCCTCTGATGAAGCTCCGGCAATGCCTACACACCGCCCCACTACTCGAAACTTGCCGCTGTCGCTTCCATTAGCTCCGCCGTGCTCCACAGACCAAAACCCCTCAAGAAATTGAGGGATTTGGTCCCTCAATTGGGCCACCGAACAACCCATCATCCTCCGGCCAGTTCCATCTCCGTCAGCCACCTACACGCACTCTCACTCCACGCTACACCCACCATCACATTCGTTGTGATCAGGCGAAGGTCCTGAAGTGTTTTAACTTGGCTGCAAGGCCATATTCTTCATTTCAGGTGTTCATCGTGTCTCCGTTGCCTCTACCTGTCACTACCGTGTTCTTCGAGTTCACAGCCACACAAACTTAGGCCACACCCTCCAGGTGCTGTGGCTTTTCTCAAGGCATGCGCTCAGGTCTCTAATTGGGTGCAATACCATCAGCAGCTGCTGCAATCAGACGAAGAGCCACTGTAGCTACGCGCAAAGAGAAGGTGGGACGTTTTGTCCCACCTCGGAAGATTTGGGAGCGCCGCTATAACATAAATTGATTTTGTGATAGAGGCATATCGCCTCAGACATAAGGGGTGAGGTCCCTCACACCCCTCACGTGCCTCATTTGCGATACATCCTCCGTGAACCTGGTGCACCTGACCCGCCTAAGCCCACACCTCGGCTACTACCCATGCCAATAGCTCTGGTCCTGGATACGCTCTTGCCCGAATCCAACTACCCGATATTGTGTGTGTCCTTGGGAAGGCGAGAAAGAGAAGAGCCCAGAGAGAAAGGAAAGTGAGCGCAAGGTTGGGGAATTTCGCTACAAAGAATAACGGCTGACACTTAGCCGTTTGAGGAAGGATCCCCCTCTGCGTGAAGTGTAGAGAAGTAGAGAAGAGAAAGAAAGAAGAAGCAGAAGAAGGAAGAAGGGGAGCTGCACAGGAAGAATGGCAAAAGAAGAGACGAAGCAGAAGAAAGAAAAGAAAAAGAAGGCCACAGAAGAAAGAAGAAAGAGAGTCGCACAAGTGGAGAAGAAAGAAGAAGAAGAGCAGAGAAAGAAGATGAAGAAAAGCAGAAGAAGAAATCAGATGTTTAAGATGTCTGATTGAATATTCAGACGGCTAAGATAATTTCATACATATATATATATCTATTGAGTTATATTTGACATTATTGTAGGGAGTAATTGGTGATTTAAATCACCATTTAACTCCATTCTTTTTGCAATCTGATACTTGATTCTATTGCTACATTACTCTGAATTAATTTCTAATTACAATTTCGTATCTCTATTATTTTAAATTGTAATTTTGAGAATTGAATTCCTATTTGCTCCCAGCGAACAACCTCGGACTTCAAATTCGAGTAATAAATTTATTTGTTTGAGCGTTATTTTGGCTATATTACAACGAAACTATTTTAAAACATCGATTTATCACTTGAAAATTATGGTGCCGTTGCCGAGGAGCAATGTAGAATTCAGATCTCTTGATTGCAATATTAGATTGGATTCTAACTTGCTACATCTCTTTTGATTGTGACCTGTTTCACGGACTCATTAAAGGAAGATCAGCCACACATCAACCACTCCAGGGATAGGTAAACTCCATCTACCTTCTTCTATGCCCCTGAATCTGAAAAAAGCTAAAAAAGGGAAAAAATCAATTCGAGCTACTTGAATTATATTCTTATATTAATCATCAAGTTGCCTGATTTGATACATTCTATTTAGACGACATCCAAAGCTTGATCTATGCACCCACTTGAAGGTTAAGGTATCTAGGGCTATCACATTCTTGTTTGCACCCTAGGTACCACATTTTGATAAATTAAAATTGGATCAAATCAGAGCCAATTAAGGATTCCAGTTTAGGGTTTTAGAGACACACCTGCTTAATCAAGAATTGATCTTTCCAAACAATGTGTGCCTAAACCTCGATTGAATTGATCTATTCAAGCAAAACCCTAAAATCAGGCTCTTAAATTCATTTGAACACTAAAAGAGGGACCTAAATTTCTCAAAAGGATAATACAGGTGAAGTTGACCCACCTTGTTTGGGTTAACCAACCTTCAAATTAGGTCACTTTGCAAAACCATCTTAAAAGTTCAAGTGAAATCATAAGCACCCTTGTAGTTAATTAAAATTGGTAGACTTAAGAGTTTAAGTCCCTATTCTAGTCTACCTAGAACATCAATGACAAGAGAGGTCAGGTGGGGGAAACCCTGCAACTCGTGGGGGCACTCTACCATGTAGGGGCCTTTGCGAGACTCCCCCTCTCTGGCTGCCCAGGTAATTCTTAGGTGGACAACTTTCTGACTAAATGGTATCATCCGCCTCGAACCTCTATAGTCATCCAAAATTTTTTTGGGTATCTTGATTGGATCCATCACATTCTACCTCTCATCTACTCCATCAGTGCATGTTCGGGGAGGAGGTCTTTAAGACCATCCTTGAAGCCACCTTTAGCTACTCATTCCCATCGTGGCCAAGCCTCGACCTCCTTGTTTGTGCAACAACCCAATCCAATCGATATCTCTTCTGATTCATCTGAACCTAATTCTCCTTCATCCATCATCATGGCACAACCAGCAGAAGAAAATAATCTTGAAAATCAACTTCAGCACCTCAATGATCTATTCCAAGCCTTTGTGAACCCACCGCAATGTCCAATGATACGAGATCACTATAATCCCACTGCGGTGACAATCGAACCTCGAGTACAAATCCCCGCTGGAGGTCCTGACACTGAACTCAAGCCCAACATGATTCATGCCATTCCCAAATTTCATGGGCATAATCCCGAAGATCCTTTCCAGCATATCAAACAACTCAAGCATCTGGCCCAGACCTTCGGGTCAGAATCTCAAAATTAGGATGTCCAACTCATGAGAATGTTCTCCTCTCTCATGGATAAAGCTGCTCACTGGTACCAAACCCAAACGTGTCCAATCAACACCTGGGCTGAACTTCAATTCGAGTTTTTGAGAAAGTTCTTCCCTGTTGGTCGGACAAATGCTTTACAGCACCAGATCATGCATTTCACATAGCAAGCAGGAGAACCGCTTCATGAGGCATTGGATCATTTTCTGGATCTCATGTGAAAGTGCCCCCATCGCAGAGTTCCTAAATGGGAACAAGTCCAGTCTTTTTACCAGGGACTCTGTGAGGATATTCAATTATTTGTCAATGCGACCTGTGGAGGAAACATCATGGGTCAACACGAAGACATCGTGTGGGAGATTCTCGAGAATATGTGTGAGAACTCCAATAATGAATCCATGGGCATGTTCAACTTGATGAATGCCCGTGCATTAACGAATCCAAAGGGAGCACATGAGACACAAGGCCTGTTCTCTTTCGTCGACTTGGAACTAATGACCAGTCATCTGGACAAGGTCTCTATTAATGAGAACAAGGTGGGTGAGCTAACTCAACACTTACAGCAAGCTACCTCTACGCAAAACCCGTTTGCACAACCACCCTCTGGAAGGGAGGCTGTGCACAACATCTATCATTGATCTTCTCAGGGGATGGACCCGTATCCACCCTCGTCTGATTCTGGCCTCGGAGGAAACTCCAGACCCACCTACTCTAGTTGGGGGAACTCTGAACCTTCGTATTCTGACTTTTTCGAGGTTCCTCAGACCTGCGAGGAACTCAATGCCATTTAGAATGATCCATTCTCAAACACCTACAACCCTGGATGGCGTAATCATCCTAATTTCACGTGGTCAAGAAATAATCAAAATCAGAGACCTCAATATTAGCCCCGACCATAAGCTCCTCGTCCATATCAGCCACCTCAGCCTCGACCTAACCCAACTTATCAATCTGGGCCAACTCATGCAGATCAAATGACTCTTAACCTTCAGACTCTAGCTGACATTCAGAAGACGAATGTGGCTATGCAAAAATAGTACAGAGAAGAGATCACAGAGGTTCACAATCAACTCACCCAGATGGCACATCCCTTCCAACTTGGTGCACTTCCTTCACAGCCTCTGCCTAATCCAAATAACGTGCCAAACCAGAGGTGCGTTATGAACCCAAATCAGGGCCAAGCTCACTTTGTTTATTAGGCTCCTTCTACTCCATCACCTGACGGGATGGAGGCTTCGACATCATATGCGGGTTACCTGTAGCAAGCACCTCTTTTGCCCACACCAAACTAGAACCAGGCAGGATTAAATTCTATTACTACCTATAGTGGCAAAAAAACACAGGACCCACCTCATCCACGCCACTCCCGACCTGGTAATACAAACCCTAACCCTAGGATAGTCAACCAGGATACCTCTATCCCAGATCAAGAACCTGGACCCATTCTAGAGGAACCATCTAAGGTTCCATTTCCTGAGGCCTTGACCAAGGGAAAAAGGACAACCAAACCCATGGCACCTGAGGAGGACCTGGTTAAGCTCTTTGAGTAGGTCCATATAAACATCCCCTTGATGGATGTGATACGCCACATACCGGCTTACAAACGATTTCTGAAAGACATGTGTACACCTAAGCGTAAGCCGCGAACCAAAGGCGGAAATCCGATCATACTGTCGGAGCAAGCCAGCTCCATCATTTTGAGCAAACTCCCACCTAAGGCAAATGGCACAGGCACCCCTCCGATCTCCTGTGCAATCGGTGATATATAATTCGACAGAGCTTTAATGGACTTAGGAGCCTCCATAAATTTGATACCTACATCCCTACAAGACTACTTCGAGGAATCTGAGCTTCAACCGATAGAAATGACTTTATAGCTAGCCAACCGATCAGTTAAGTCACTGAAATGGTTCCGGTACAACCGGGTTTTATTGTTATAACGTTGTAGTATAGCCAGTTATTACCAACATTTCAAATATATAAATTTTTTACTCGGAAAATAAAAGAGTTCCCGAGGTCGAACTCAGGGAGCAAGTTGTATTCTAGAGATACACATGTTTCTTTTACAAAAAAAAAATAAAGAAAGAGAGAGGGAAAGAATTTGTTGTTCTCTTTGTTTTCTCCTCGTGATGTTCTTCTTTCTTTCTTTCTTCAGATCTCCTTCTTCTTCTTTGTTCTGCAGAGGTGATGCTCCTCTTTCTTTCTTCAGATCTCCTTCTTCTTCCTTGGTTTCTGTCTTGGCCTCTCTTCTTCTTTTTCTGCAGTCTCTTCTGTGAAGGTTTCTTCTTCCTTGGCTCTGCTGTACTTCTTCTCTACAGCCTTTCCTCTTCTTCTGCCTTGCTCAGCCTCTTCTTTAGAGTTTCTTCTTGTCAGCTTCTTCTTTTCTTTTTCAACCAGGGACGTCACCCCTCCTTTCTTCTTTTCCCTTCAAGCCGTCGTCTGATTTCCAAATCAGACGACTTAAACTACCTGTTGCTACAGTAAGCTTCCTTCTTCTTCCGCAGGTCTTCTTCTTCGCCTGTGCCTGCACACTTCAGAGTTTTTCGTCAGAGGCAAAACCTACTCTACCCTCCCCCCCCCCGCGTCTCTCTCTCTCTCTGAAACCACTCTTGGGAAAGCTCTCCCAGAGCTGCCGGGTAACCGGGTTCGGGTCAGGCCCGGGTCCAGGCCCACCGGCGTGCGTGGTGGGCGAGGAGTGCAGGTCAGTCTTAAGTCGGGTCGGGTCGGGTCAGGTCCGCGGGGCGTGAGTGCGGACGAGACCGGGTAACCGGGCGGGTGAAGGGGACCTCACCCCGTGTGCTGAGGCAGTAAGCCTCCAGCACTTTTGCATCTTATATCGCTGCGCCTCTTCAGGCTTTTCCGAGGTGGGACTAAATGTCCCACCTCAATTGCGCGCCTGCAGCGGGGAAATCAGCGGGAGATCGCGGCGTCACGCGAAGCCTTCTGCCTTAGCTGCGAGCCTGGTGTTTTGTCGAAACGCCTCGCAAGGCCTGGGAGTTGAATCTGGGCGTGACGCTGAGTGTGGCGCTGAGCGTGGCGCGCCTGTAGCTGCAGGCGGAAGCAGTTCCTCCTGCACGGCAATGGCGGCGGAGGTCGGGTGGCCTGTTCACAAGAAAACGGCCTCTCGGCCTAATCAGAAAGTGCCAGGAGCTTCGCCAGGGTGCGGCGAAGCTCGTGTGGGTGGTGGCGAGGCGCGGGGCGGCGTGCAAGGGCTGCCCTAGGTCGGACTGTGGGTCGGAGGATGGGTTTGTTGGGGGAAGCGTTACGGAGGTGTGGAGTGGCAGTGAAGGGGTGGGGGGTGCTCAGTGTGATGAGGCGGAGATGCGGTGAGGGTCGGCGAGCCATGTGGGTTGCTGAGGTGATGGGAGCGGCTCGCCGGAGGGTGGCCGGAGACGAAGGGGGTGACGATGGTCAGGGTCGGTCGAGGGCTTAATTGAATAAATTGAAAGCGGGGAAAGAAAGAGGAGAAGAAGGGGAGTAGCTCTAGCTTACTTGCAGGGACGAAGGGGGAGGAACAGGGCGACAGTCGTATCGACTGTCGTCGGAGAAGACGATGCTCAGGGAAAGGGGCGGCGGCGAGCAGAGAGCCGGAGAGGCGCCAGCTGGGTGCGGCGTGGCGCGGGAAGAGCAGGGGAGGAAGTCTCTGCTGCTGGTATTGCGGCAGAGCGAAGAGGTGGAGGGGGAGGAAGCCGCCGGAGCTGGTGAGCGTCTGCCGGAGGGAGAAGAGAGGAAACTTGGGGATTTTCTCCGTCAGATCCAGGCTGCCCCGGTCGGTGGAGCAACGGGGGGTATTTATAGGGATCAAACAGGGAGGAAGGCGGAGGGAGACGACGTGTCTCCCTCGCCGGAGGATGGCCGGAAACAAGAACCCATACCCTCCGTGCATTCGCACGGCCGGTATGGTGGGTTACAACGACCAGGGGGGTGTCCCTGCGACGGCTGACGACGCAGGGCACCCCCGGTTTACTTGCCAGGTCCCCCACCTCACCCTGCGCGGCGCCATGCTCCGCGCAAGGTCGCCGGAGCATGGTGCTGGCAGGTTTTGCAGGGGGGACCTGATCGCAAAGAACGAAGGAGAGTTAGGGGCCAAAATGCGAGGGTTCAAAAGTTGAGGGCCAAAGAGTAAATATATGAGGACCAAAGTGTAAAGTCGGTCAAGGAGGTTTCTTCTTAGGCTCAAGTTTTTATACATGACTAATTAGGACCTAAGGAATCTGATGGTGAATTTCATTTCTATATTAAACCTTGTTTGACCGGTCAATTTACGCAAAAACCTAAATTAAGTTATTAATTGGGCATGGTTCTCAATGTAGGTCAAAATGGGTTCTGAAGGCCAAATTGAAGGTTCTAAACCCTAGAGATTATTTTTCTATGAATTTTAGAGGGTTTATTCTATTTTTACTTTGCCTCGAACCTTGTGAATTGAAGTGGGTTGTTTTAGGGTTACAGATTATCATTTAGTTTCTTGGAATTGCTGTAGCCCTTGCTAGATCATTTCATCCCACTCTTATTCTTATTAAGCTGCTTTGACCTATGTTTGGGCCCTGAATTACCCTGTATGCAGATTATACTGGTAAAATTGCATTTTTACCCCTTATGACTTGTTTTCTTCTCAAACTCAGGATTCTCTGAGTTAAGCCTTTCCTTGAGATATGTAGGAGCTTTTATCCTTTGTATTAGGTCAAAATGAGCTAGTTATGGCTCATGATGAGGTTCTCATCAGTCACCAAAAGGAATTCTCGAGGATGTCATAGTTATGGTACATAATTTCGATTTTCCAGTGGATTTTATTGTCTTAGACATGGATGCTCTTGAAAATGTGAAGAATACACCGATCATACAAGGGAGACCCTTTCTGGCCACTACTAGGGCCAATATCAATTGTGAGGAGAGACACATTTAATTAAAATTTAGGAGCAAGACATTAAAGATCGACATCTTTAAGGCCCAACAAGGAATTAATTGCGGAGTCATAGAACAAATTTGCAATATCGAAGTTGTGGTTAACAACTTTATTGAGGAAAACCCGACTATTTCTGATCAACCACAAGAGAAACAAAACCCGCAATTAAAGGAGTCCAAACTCAACCTAGACACACCCATAGCTCCTTCCTTTGCTCCTGACACCCACCATGAACCACCTGCTACAGCTAACAACCCAGTTATGGAATTAAAGCCTCTTCTTGATTATCTCAAATACATCTTTTTGGGTTCCAATCAGACATTTCCTTGATTATCAACTATCAACTCACACCTAATCAAGAAACATGCTTGATTTCTGTTCTCCAGCAGCATCGGAGAGCCATTGGATGGACTCTCGATGATCTGATTGGTATCATCCCTTCATACTACACACATCACATATACACTGAAGAGGGCTCACAACCATCCCATGAAATGTAGAGACGCCTAAATCTAAATCTGCAGGATGTCGTGAAAAAGGAGATCATCAACTGGTTAGATGCTGGGATCATCTACCCGATCTCTTATAGTCGGTGGGTGAGTCCAATCCAAGTTGTGCCTAAGAAAGTAGGGCTCACCGCCATCAAGACTGAAATCGAAGAAACCATACCAACCCATATAGCAAACTAGTGGAGAGTCTGCATTGATTACAGAAGGCTAAATTCCTCCACGAAGAAGGATCATTTCCCACTACCGTTCATTGATCAGATTCTTGAGAAACTATTGGGAAATCGATTCTTCTGCTTTTTAGACGGCTACTCCAGTTATAATCAGGTCACAATCCATCTCGAGGGCCAAGAGAAGACCACCTTCACCTGCCCTTTCGGAACATACGCATTCCAAAGGATGCCATTCGATCTCTGCAATGCACTCGCAACTTTCCAGCGGAGCATGCTTGCCATATTCTCAGATATGGTAGGTGAATACCTTGAAGTCTTCATGGATGACTTCTCTGTATTTGGTGAATCATTTGATGATTGCCTCCTGCACTTGGTCCAAATCCTCAGGCGATTCATCGACGTGAACTTGATTCTTTCATGGGAAAAGATCCGCTGCATGGTGCCTTAGAGAATTGTCCTGGGACATCTTATCTCTAGAAATGGCATCTAGGTTGATCGAGCCAAGGTGAATCTGATTTCCAAACTCCCTATGCCTAGCTTGGTCAAAGACATCTGATTCTTTTTGGGGCACATCCATTTTTATCATCGATTCATTCTCAATTTTTTGAAAATCGTGTGCCCCCTGACTAATCTTCTATCTAAGGATGTCCCTTTTGAAATATCCAAGGAGTTTACTCAGGCATTTGAGATCCTGCATGATCTAGTTACCCAAGCACCTCTCCTGCAGTCCCCTGATTGGTCTCAACCCTTTGAGATCATGTGCGATGCATCTGATTATGCTGTAGGGTTGGTACCTAGGCAGAAAATAGATGGGAAACCTGTGGTCATCTACTACGCTAGTAAGATACTTGACGGGGATCAGCGTTACTACACAGTTACTGAGAAAGAGTTGCTAGTCATAGTATTTGCCCTGGAAAAATTCAGATCATACCTTTTGGGTTCTGTGTTATCATATACTCAGATCACACTGTAGTGAGGCACCTCCTTGAGAAGAAGGATGTGAAACCTCAACTAATCTGCTAGATCTTGCTGTTGCAAGAATTTGATCTCAAGATTCGCGATAAAGTGGGAAAATAGAACGTGGTAGCTGACCACTTGTCCCATCTTCCTTCTTCCATCATTGACTCGTCTGGTCCAATCACCAAGCATTTTCTGGACAAGAACCTGCTAGCTGTTCACAATCTCCCATGGCTTGCTGATATTGTAAACTACTTGGTCACGAGGAAAGTTCTGCTAGATTGGCCAACTTTCAAGCGGGACAAATTGATTGTCAAGGCCAAGTACTTTATTTGGGATGAACCAAACCTTTTCCACATCGGCAATGATCAGGTGATCTGGAGATGCATTCCTGACGACAAGGTAAATGACATAATGTCATCCTGTCACGACCAGGCCTGCGGTGGACATTTCTCTGGGAGTAAAACCACAACAAAAATTCTCCATTGTAGGTTCTTTTGGCCCACTTTGTTCAAAGGCGCACAAACGTATTGTAGGGCATACGCTCGTTGTCAGACCCTCGGCAACATGGGCCCGCGGGATATGATGCCCTTAAACCCAATTATTGTGTGCAAAATCTTTGACATATGGGGAATTGATTTCATGGGACCCTTTCTCGAATCTAGTGGCTTTCAATACATTCTTCTCACTATTGATTATGTCTCTAAATGGGTCGAAGCCATCCCCATGGGAACTAGTGATCATAAAGTTGTCCTTTGATTTATCCAGGAGAACATCTTTACCAGATTTGAGGTTCCTAATGCCCTCATCAGCGATGGTGGGTCTCATTTCACCAATGTGCACTTCCATTCTCTAATGAAAAAGTACGATGTGTTGCATCGTATCTTGACTCCTTACCACCCCTAGACTAATTGACTGACAGAACTATCAAATCGAGAGGTCAAGAAGATCCTTCAGGTCACTGTTCAGCCTGATAGAAAAGATTGGTCTACTCACCTTCTGGAAGACTTGTGGGCCTACAGGACCACCCACAAAACCCAATTAGGCATGTCTCCCTTCAAATTAGTGTACCGTAAGGCATGTCACCTTCCCATCGGGATGGAGCACAAGGCTTGTTGGGCAGTACGGAAGTGCAATCTGGATCTAGTGAAGGTTGGAATACACCGCTAGTTGCAATTAAGTGAGATTGAGGAACTACGCAATGATGCATATGAGAACTCGTGTATCTACAAAGAGTGGGTTAAAACCTTCCATGATAGGCACATTGTACGAAAATCTTTCTACCCTGGTCAGAAAGTTCTACTCTTTGATGCCAAACTCAAACTTTTCCTAGGAAAGCTCAGATCAAAATGGATTGGACCATTCTTGGTAAGATTGAAAGAGCGATCTTTATTTACGATAAAATTTGTAACATAAATGTTGCGTCATTGTAGTATGTCACATGGTAGAAAATCGCTTTTCAAAAATATTTAATAATTCAAAACTAACCACGATGAGTTAGGTTGTCTCCACTGGGAGGAATCAGCCTATTTAAACTAGTGAATGGTGCCTCATTTATTCAAGAAACTCAATGGGTGTGCATGCTAACTCATGCATCTTATTTTCAACATAAGTTCTTGTTCTAAACAATTAATCAATAACGTAAGGGTGCACATGCAAAATCACCGCAATATAATACCAAGTAAAATAGTGATTTTGATATAGGTTTCCCGTAAATATTAATTTCCTACAATACAAAGCCTATTCACTATATCTAATATCCCTTATTTAATATCATTTATAAGGAGAATTCAGCCATAAGTAATTAATCAAAAATAGAGGGATATTCATGCTATTTTCTTTCAATATATTAATTCATTAAATAAAGTAATAGTAAAAGTGGCAATGGCAATATGCGTAATTATTAATTAGAGGAGAAACAAAGCTTTTTTTCTCTCTTTGCACACAGAGAGGGGCCCGATGATGGGAGGGTTGGTCGGACGGAGGTCGGCCAGGAGGAGGGCTTCAAGATGATGGTGATGGGGCGGTGAGAGGCCACCAGCGGTGGTTGGATAGAGGCGAAGTCGTCGGATAGCGTGGACATGCTAGCTTGCTGTGGAGGCCGCCTGCGTGGCCTACGCGTGGTCGCGCGAGGCCCCAGTGGTCGGCGAGGATGCTCAGCAGTGCTTGAGATCATCGGATTAAGCTTGGGGCCAAGTTTGGCGGTTGGAGGAGGCTTGGAGAAGGTGCTGCGGGTTTGGGTTCTTTGGGTTCTTTATGGAGTAGCAGGGGATGGTGGATTGCAACGAAGAAGAAGAAAAGGAAGAAGATAGAGGAGAGGGATTGCGTGGTGGTGTAGGGTGTAGCTGCGCATGGTGAGGGGGTAGCGCTCGTGGTTTGGCTGCGTACGGTGACGGGGTAGTGCGTGTGGCTGGCTACGGCCAGTGAGGTTCCTCGACTGAAGGCGGTTTTGGCGATGATGTGCGTGTCTGCGGCGAGGAGGAGATGTTGGGTTCTTCTGGGGGAAAAAGAAGGTGAATAGGAGAGGAAGGTGTTGGGGGAACGACGTCAAGGTTGGTGATGGTGGTGCTGTTTAAAGATGGAGAAGTGGCACGCATGCACTGTCACTGCGTGCACGAGCTAAGGGGCAATGTTGAAGATCTCTTTTGATGGCCACAATGCGTGCATGTTGCATGGTGTAAGCTCTTTTCCATGGTGGTGTTGATGGAGGAGATTCCCGCCCGGGGGAGAAGATTCCTTCCGTCTGGTGCGTGGGATTTTCTCTCTTTATAAAAATCCCCTCGTCTATTCCTCCTACCGCCGACTTTGCCAACCACTTGCGAACATCGCAAGTGGTTGAAACTAATGGATAAGCATTGGCCATTCTATATCAGACGTCAGACTTCATCGTCAGACGTCTTAAAATATGTAGAAATAGGAACTTGTGATGACAATTTCTCAAACGTCCACATTGATCTCTAGACATCTTATAGATGCAGAATTGCATGGCTAGACTCTTCACCTAGCCTGCAATCGTCAGATAAATTATATTATCATATCATATGTTATTAAATGTAAAATTGATGCATAAAATTATATGCAGACTAAGATGAATTGCCATATATTTCCTAATTAATTAACAAATAAGAATAACTAATTAGAAAGTACTTAGGCCAAATACTAGTCCACGAAAGTGGACTTATCAAAGACGAATCTTTGGAAATGGGACTATTGAAATCAGCCAACCTAGCCTTGATTTAGAACCCTTTGTTGTGAACAGTTAGAGACTCAAGCCGTTCATTGAACTTACTGATATGAATAGGGCTGAGGTATCTTTTGATCTCCATTCTCCCTGAGCTCATCGCGCCTGGCTGATGGCGTTAAACTCAGCACTTAACGGGAGGCAACCCATCATTTTTTTTTAAAAATCCGAAACCCTTCTTGACACATCTTATGTTGAACTCATATTGCACTTTAGGGTTCATCCATTATAACAGCCGACTCTACCTCTGGTACCCATACCTGAGCTTAAAAACGTCTGCAATAGTCACCCCAACCCATCCACCCACCCAAAACCTGTTCTAATGAATGATCTAAGCTGAACTCGAACCCACCTAATTTACAATGAGGACATTGAAAATAGTAGGCATGGGGTATTAAAGTGCAAAACGCTGTGAAAATCACTTCACAAGAAAGGGTTTCATAAAAAAAACACATTCCAAAACCAAAAAAATAAAAAATTTTGAAAAAAAGAACAATAATAGAAGGGAGGAAAATTTGAGTGAATTGATTGCATATCATTTTTTAGGAGAAAAGGGGAGGAAATAAAAATGTCAAAAAGGAGCACAATTTGAAAAGAAAAAGAAAAGAGATCGTCATTAGTAAAAGATTAAGGAATTGATTTAGTTCAAGACCAAATCAAAAACAAAGAAAATGAAAGACAAAAAGTGCTAAGAGACAAAAGAAATTAGTATGAACGCTGATCTTAGGCCTCTTGGGCTGCGATCCTAGGCTTAAAAATTAACGTATCCGCTAAGATCTGGATAGTTCTCAAAAAGTTGGGGAAAATGCGAAGCTTAAGTATTAGGTCTAAGGCTTAGGGATTATTCGGCCTCGTTAACTAACCTTTGGTTTGCGGGACTCGGTAACCTAAGCACCCCAATCCACACATAGTCTGGTTCAGCGCACTTAAGTATCAAAATTATGCAAATGTGTTAAATCTATTCTGAAAAAGTTACCTAGATTATGAACGGCTAATCAAGACAAGTTGATTTGGACGAGTTCCCGACGCGGAGAGGCAGGAAATTTCCCTCGAAGATGCGTAATAACATATCATCTCCTTGGTGCTTGTCTCCTAGGATATCTAAATATCCTACCAGGGGCATGTAAGCACCTTGTGCTGGTTCAGATGCCATGGACGACATTATTATGAAATGTCGATTGCCAGGGTTTGGATTTAGCTACAAAACGTCATGGGTGGGATTATCTCGAAATATCAAAAGCCAGGGTTCTGAGGGTTGCCATGGGCAATGCTATCTTGAAGCATCGATTGCTAGGGACCATGCAAGGATTGATGGTGGGAACTAGGAATCTGATATAGATTGTGTTGTAAAGCTAATTCGATGTTAGAAATAAAAAGAAAAGAGAGAGAAAACTCTCCAAAACCAAAGAATAATTCTTCTGTCTCTCTTTTACAAAAATGCACTACAAACCAAACCTGGGATAAAACATGTGATAAACGCCAGTTTATCATCATTGTTATGCATTACAACAAACCTAGCTCTTAGGATTTTACTCTGCAAATGGGTTTTTGGGCTACATTTAGGAATTAATTAGGTTAGGCATGCATTGCATTTTTTATTATCTTTTTAATGTGTTTTTGTGAGGGTTAGGGATAAACAGATTAACAGATCCTTAGAACTCTAGCACTCAGGAACGCAACAGGTGAAGGAGAAGCTCAAACTAGCTGGAACTCTGCTTGATCCAGCTCACTTGGATTAGGGTCAGCTCATCCTAACTCCATTCAGCTCATCTCAGCTGAATGATAGATCATGAGAGTTCATCTTAGCTCACCCTAACTCAGGTCAGTTCAGATCCAGCTCAACTTAGCTGAGTCTAGCTCATCGCAGCTCCCATTAGTCCATAAGGAGCTCTAACTCGCTCAGTTGAGTTAACTGGGGTTCACCCCAGCTCCACTCAACTCCAGCCAGCTAAAGATGAATTCATCCCAGCTCAAGAAGCTCAAGTCCAGCCCCTGGGGACTCAGCTTAGCTCAACTTAGTTGAGCTAAGCTACCTTAGCTGCCTCAACCAGCTTGATCCTCCTCGGGAGAATCAGACCCATCTCACCTCAGTTCATTATGGTAGAAGCCAACTTACTTTAGCTTGGCTTAGCAGCTAGCAAAGAACTAGCAAGCTAAGCCAGCTTGAGTAGCTCCATGCCACCCCCTTCAGCAGCTACCAGCTCCATTTCAGCTCCAAACTTCTTCTGTCTAGCTCCTCTCGTCAAACCCTAACTCCCATTGCCTCCTCCTCTACTCTATTACTAGCTAAGCTAGCTTAGCTTAGCTAACATCTAGCTCCTTGGCCATTCTCCACCTTCAACTTAACCCTGGCTAGCTCCACCAACTAAGCTTCCCTAGTCCACCTAAGCTACCTAATCTCTACTCTATTTTGGTGCCAAGATGGACACCTCCTAGCCCCTCAACTACACCCAAAAGAGACCTTGTTTTGGGACCAAAATACCATTCTAGAAGCCCTCCATTTTGGCACCAAAACACCCCCACATCATGGCCCTACACATAACCCTACAACCCATCCTAGCCACCCACCTACCCATCCTTTTACAACCCTACATGGCGCCACCTAAGCCCCTCTTCTAGAAACCATTTTGGCACCAACTTCAAGGGGTGCCACCACTCATAACCACCACCTATGTACCCCTTGGGTTGGCGCCAATCACCCTTAGCCATAGGATCCCCAACTACCCCCCATATCCTATCCTAGCCATCCATTCCAAGAGCCACCTATGCCCCCTTCCTACTCTATATAAACCCATCACCTACCACCATTTTAGAGCATCCTCCATTAGTGTTTAATTCCACCTACATCCACCTACACCTACAGCCAAGAAGAAGGAGTAGAGAAGAATATTAAGGGGGCACATCACCAGCCCCTTTGGTGCCTTCTTCTCCCCACTTTCTTCAACTTGTGCCACGCCAAGGAGGAGGAGCATTCTACTTCAAGGAGGATGGCCAGGCAAAGGAGAAGGACCTAGGGTGGATGTCCACCCTTGGAGGTGGAAAATTAAAGGTGGTAGCTACCACCTTGGAGAACATCATTTGGAGGAGCATCTCACGCCAAGGAGGAGTTGTCTTTTCAAGTCAAGGAGCTACTTGGCTTGGAGCAAGAAGCCCTCTTCTTCACCATCTATCTAGAGGATTTGTGTTTTATTTTTCTTGTATTTTCAAGTAGAGTAGAAGCATTCCTTTATAGGTTTTGTGTGAATAATTTTGCTTTAATTCAAATTTCCTTCTTTCAATTTTTGTTGCATAGCTTTTTACAATTTTTTTGCCTAGCATTTGTTCACTCCCTCTCCCTAATTATTCTAGGTCTCAACGTGCCTAGGGTGAGCTTAAGGAGAGGCTCTACCTGTCACCTAGGGTTAGCTTTATTGAATTAGGTATTAGTTGTTTTCCAGTTATCAACAAAAACTTGCATGTTGTCTTTATTTCAAAAATCTATAAAAAGTATATATTGAAAAGATCAAAAAAAAAGTTGAGACTTATTTTCCAAGCAAGAGATTTAATTTTTACAAACTTGCCTCCTTGGATGACCCTAAATACCCCACTATCTCGGAATATAAATTTAAGAGTTGATCGGTTTTGCATGTTACAATGACGTATTTTACAAACCTTGTAAAATCCATATCAACATGTTACAAGCACGGGTGCTTTAACCGCAGAGTTCAACGAACCTTAGGTTAGTTCCTGTGGGCCTTAGAAACCTTCGTGGTGTACTGAGGATAGAGCTGGTCAGATCCGGATCTTGGTTGGTACTTGATTGCCTCTAGGCCTACTATCGACATTCTGACCTAATCTACAAACGAAATCACACATCAGAGTTTCGAGCATAAAATGACATATGGTCTAGAATTAAAGATAAGTCCATGAGATTTTGCTAAGGGACTAGAAAATGCTAGGCATGGGGTTATGATGGGAACACCATCAAGAGCCATAACTAGCTCATTTTGATCAAATTAAGTCAGTAAATGCTCCTACATAACTGCCAGAGAGCCATATTTCATTACAAAGTCATTCGAAGGGAAAGATAAGAAAATAAGGTTAAAACTGTAATTTTACCATCATATCATGAATGCAGCATAATAACAGATTTTCCCAGGGGGTAATTAAGAATCAAATGGTCCTAATAGGCTAATAAGTGGCTTAGAATAGATAGAAAAGGGTTTGCACGTGTTTTGAGAATTAAATAACTTTTGAAATCCTAAAAATAGACCTGCTTATTTAACAGAGGTTTTGGTTAGGATAAAATTCACCTAAATCCTTTAAAATTCAAATAAAAATATTCTACAGGCTTGGAACCTTCAATTTGACCATCAGAACCTGTCTCGACCCAAAATAGAGTCTCAAACAGACATTTGCCCTAATTTGGGTTTTTGCATAAATTACCCAATCAAACTTGGTCAAAACCTAACTCTAACTTCACCATTGGATTCCTTGGGTCCAAATTAGGTTTTTACCAAAATTTGTGCCCAATCTGAGATCATCTTGACCAACTTTGCACAATAGTCTAGTCGGACACTTTCTATCTCATTCATACCCTTAACTTTTGAATTCTCTTACAAAAAGCCCCCCAACTTCTTTCTCTTCTTCATAAGAAGGTCCCCATGCCATTTTTGTAAGGTTAAACCTTCACCATCGAGTTTTGAGCGAGGATTTCTCGCTCGATTCTCAATCAATCAATCCCAGATTTGAAACACAGATTCCTTGGGAAGTTACCTTCCATTTGAGCCATTCCTTAGTCTCTAAGTCTTTCCCAAAAGGCCATGCGAACCTTTCAAAGGTTCAGGTATCCTACTTTGCAAACACCTTTCAAGCTTGAAAGCTTCTTTCCAAGCCTGGAAGGGCTTCCTATGGCCTATAAAAGAGACACCATCGCACGACTATGCTCTTCAGCAAGTCTTGCTGCATCAAACGACCTAAAAACCACTCTCTGACCACCGTAGACCCTTTCTCCGGCGACCCCGTTAGATATCCCTTCTTCGACTGTCCAACCATCAAATTAGATGGCCTAAACTCCTCCTCTCTTCATCATGACCCTCCCTAGCCAAAGGGGGGGTGTTCCTCCATCTACATCGCTATCACCGCCACGTCGCATCTCCTTTCTCCGGCTCCGGTTGACCAACATCGGAGCCCTTCACCTCTCAACCACCTCGTTAAGCCCCTCTTTACCTCTCTCTCTCTTTCTATTTCTCTTTTCCGCTCTCTACACCTACGCATGACCACTGCTTCTCCCTCACCGCACTTCATCTTCTCTGCCTCCTGTGAAGCTTCAGCGACTTCTACACACCACCCCACTACTCGAAACTTGCTGCTGCCACCTCCATCAGCTCCACTGTGCTCCACAAACTGAAACCCCTTAAGAAATTGAGGGATTTGGTCCCCCAATCGCACCACCGAATAACCCATCATCCTCTGGCCAGTTCCGTCTCCGTCAGCCACCTACACGCACTCTCACTCCACGTTACACCCACCATCACATTCGCCATGATTAGGTGAAGGTCCTGAATTGTTTTAACTTGGCTTCAAGGCCATATTCTTCCTTTCAGGTGTTCACCATGTCTCCGCCGCCCTTCGCCAGTCGCTGCCATGTTCTTCGAGTTCATGGCCATGCAAACTCTAGGCCACACCCGCTAGGTACTGCGGCTTTTCTCAAGGCATGCACTCAGGTCTCTAATTGGGTGAATACCATTAGTAGCTGTTGCAATCAGACGAAGAGCCATTGCAACCGCGTGCAAAGCGAAGGTGGGACATTTAGTCCCACCTCGGAAGTTTTGGAAGCGCCGTATCACATAAATTGATTTTGTGATAGAGGCATATCGCCTCAGACACAAGGGGTGAGGTCCCTCACACCCCTCACGTGCCTCGTTCACGATATCTCCTCCGTGAACCTAGTGCACCTGACCTACCTAAGCCCACACCTTGGTTACTACCCATGCCGGTAGCTCTGGTCCCAGATACGCTCTTGCCCAAATCCGACTACCCGATACTGTGTGTGGCCTTGGTAAGGTGAAAAAGATAAGAGCCCAGAGAGAAAGGAAAGAGAGCACGAGGTTGGGGGGTTTTGCTACAAAGAATAACGGCTGACAATTAACCATTTGAAGAAGGATCCCCCTCTATGTAAAGAGTAGAGAAGCAGAGAAATGAAAGAAAGAAGAAGCAGAAGAAGGAAGAAGAAGGGGAGCTGCACAAGAAAAAAGGTAGAAGAAGAAGAATAGAAGAAGTAGAAGAAAGAAAAGAAGAAGAAGGCCACAGAAGAGAAAAGAAAGAGAGTCACACAAGCAGAGAAGAAAGAAGAAGAAGAGCATAAAAAGAAATCAGACGTTTAAGATGTCTGATTGAATATTTGGACGGCTATGATCATTTCATATATATCTATTGAGTTCTATTTGCTATTATTGTAGGGAGTAATTGGTGATTCAAATCATCATTTTACTCCATTCTTTTTGCACTATGATACTTAATTCTATTTCTACATTACTTTGAATTAATTTCTGATTACAATTTCATATCTTTATTATTTTAAATTGTAATTTGGAGAACTGAATTCCTATGTACTCCCAACGAACGACCTTGGACTTCAAATTCGAGTAATAAATTTATTTGTTTGAGCGCTATTTTGGCTATATTACAACGAAGCTATTTAAAACAACGATTTATCTCCCAAACATATAGACACATCTATTTAGGTTAAAATGCCTAATCATGCATGTTCCGAAGCTTAGATTTGCATTCATGTTGTAAATATTGCAAAGTATTTTGGCTATATTACAACGAAGCTATTTAAAACACCGATTTATCTCCCAAACATATAGACACATCTATTTAGGTTAAAATGCCTAATCATGCATGTTCCGAAGCTTAGATTTGCATTTCATGTTATAAATATTGCATAGCATGCATAATTTTGCATTTAGAGTAGTTGTATATGTTTCAGGTTAATTAGGTCCTTTTTACGGTTAGGAGAGATGAAGATTTATTTCAAGGCCTGATGGATGATCAGACCATAAGGTTCTGATCAGGACGACGATCAGAGTCTAACGCCCCAGAAATTGTCTAGATCGGAGTCCTGTAGCATCATACAAAGTGGGAGGAAGATCAACGGCCAGGGGGCAATGTGACATCCATATGGGCTTTCAATGAAAAATCTGATTTTACGGATGGATCCGGAGCAATGGTTACAGTCTGGCAACGTAGAAATCTTCTCGATCTGAGTACCATGGCACTCCCTGCAATAGAAAGAAGAATGGATGGCCCAGATGGTGCCACGTGGTGCCATCCAGGCCACCCAACATCGGCTAGCATCATCCGCGACCTTCATACCCAACCGTTGGATCTTAATCCTGACCCTCACATACGCTCCTCCACTAGCTGAGAATGCTCCACCACCACACGTGCTAAGTCATCCCCTCGACCTTTTGGACATCTTGGCGCAGTGGTTAAACACCTGACCATTAAGGGAGGGGCACAGGTTCGAATCCTCACAGCCCCCTCAATTGGCCAATTGAGCGCATGCAACGCAAGCGCAGCACAACGTGCAGAGGGACGCACGTGCAAGCACACGCAACTCTCATGCCAACACCTGCACCACGGCACCAGCGCAGTGCCATAGTGTGAGCGTGTGCACGCGACAAGGAACACTCAATGCGCGTGCCAGCAAAGCATGAGCAGCGAGTGGATCTTTAGTGATGCAGGCCTTTAGTGACGCTTGCAGCTGTCACTAATGGTCTGCATGCGCCAGCAAGAGGAATTGAAGGGAAGATCTTCAGAGACAACTGTAGGGATCTGTAGCAACATTTACGGACATCAGTAATGACCCAGATGCGAATTTGTTCTTCCTCCACTATAAAAGGACCTACCCACCGCCATTCCAAACCATCTCTTCCTTTCTTCCTCTCACCACCTCCAAGGATTTAGAGAGAGCTTGTCCCAAGCCCGGGATGCTTGTCTGGAGTAGAAAACCAAACATTTTCCCTCCTCTCATCCCCATTCGTGGAGCATCCCGTGCCCATCCTCTCACTGCCCTTCGGGAAGAAGATCCTCACCATGACACTGTCCTGCCCCATGACCCGTCCTTCGGCTCCATCCCCGTTCATCCAGCTCTTCACCACCTTCCTCCAGGAGACATTAGAGCGAGTCATCCTCCGACCAACCATCGAGGGGGACTTCTTTCACCTCTTTCTATCTTTCTTTCGCATCCGTAGTGTAAATTTTCCTACTTTCATAGTCGTAACAATCAATTGTTCATGAATAGTTGATTGTTTCTCTCTCTCTCTCTTTCTCCCTCTCTCTCTTATCTTTTTGCAAGAAGATAAAGTTTTCATCGACCTAATCTCTTGCTTGATAAAAATACAAAAAACTTAAAAAAGATAGAAATGAAAAAAATTAAATAAAAGTGAAATGCGAATTTTTATAAAATCAAACGTTTGCCTCCCCGTGTTCGACCTGGGACTCACTTTTCGTGTTTTGGTTATAAATTTTATTTGATAGACATGTTTTGCATTCTACGATAATGGGTCCACCAAACCCTATTTGAATTCGTGATGCGAGCCTCGATCAATCTACTTTTATCCAGTCAATCCAACTAGTTAGAAGGAGGGGCTGGGGAGAAGGTTCTTCCTTTGACTTGCACCTCCGGTTCCAAGTATACCCCCCAGCTGCGATCGTTTGACGCTACTCCCCTAGCTAGGCAACAGATGGGCCAGCAGAAGCAGTGATGGGAACACCATCATAAGCCATAACTAGCTCAATTTGATTTGATTAAGTCATTAAAAGCTCCTTCATAACCTCCAGAGGACTGTAATTCATTGCATAATTATTCTGAGACATAATTATATCATGAATGCAGAACAACCACGGGTTTTCTCAGGGGTTAATTAAGGGTCAAATGGTCCTAAAAGGCTAAAAAGTTGGTTAGAACAGACAGAAAAGGATTTTCGCATGTTTTAAGAATTAAATGACTTCTGAAATCGTAAAAATAGACCCTCTTAATTAAGGTTCTGGACAAGATAAAATTCACCTAAACCCTCTACAATTCATAGAAAAATATTCTCTAGGGTTTGAACCTTCAATTTGACCATCAGAACTCGTCTTGACCCAAAACAGTCTCAGATAGACATTTACCCTATTTTTGGTTTTTGCATAAATTAGCTAGTCAAACGAGGTCAAAATATAAATATAACTTCACCATTGGATTCCTTGTATCTAAATTAGGTTTGTACCAAAATTTGGGCCCAATCTGAGATCATCTTGACTAAGTTTGCATTTTGGTTCAGTCAAACTCTTTCTATCTCATTCAGAGCCTTAACTTTTGAATTCTATTACAAATAGACCCCCAACTTCTTTGTATTCCTCACAAGCAGATCCCCGCACCATTTTTGGTAGGTTAAACCTTCACCATCGAGTTTCGAGCGAGGATTTCTCGCTCGATTCTCAATCAATCTCTCCCAAAATTGATACGGGGATTCCTTGGGAAGTTGCCATCCATTTGAGCCATTCCTTGGGCTCTAATTCTTTCCCAAAAGGTCATGCGAACCTTTCAAAGGTTTCGGTATCCTATTTTGCAAAAACCTTCCAATCTTAGAAGGTTTTTCTATGGCCTATAAAAGATCCCATGTCGCATAACCAAGCTCTCCAGCAAGTCTTGGCTTATCAAAAGCCCTAAAAACCTATCTCCGACCACCATAGACCCCTACTCCGGTGACCACCTTGGATCCCCCTTTTTTTTCCATTTGACCATCAAGTTAGATGGCCTAAGCTCTTCCTCTCTTCTTCACGACCCTCCCCAGCCATAGGGAGGGCATTCCTCCATCAGAGTCATCATCACCGCCTCGCTGCTTCTTCCTCCTTCTCCAGCTCCGATCAACCAACACCGAAGCCCTCCACCTCTCAACTGCATCCTTAACTCCTTCTATCTCTCCCTTTCCCTCTCTACCCTATTTTTCCACCCTCGCAACACATGCACAACCGCCAACCGCCGCCCCCCGAACTTCATCTTCACCACCTTTGGTGAAGCTCTGGTGACGCCTACACACTGCCACACTGCTCAAAACCTGCCACTACCACTTCCATCAGCATCGCCATGACTCACCCTCCAAAAACCCTAAAGAAATTTAAGGATTAGCACCCTCCACCTTCCCGTCAAACACGCCCATTATCCGTCCTCACACACCTCATCTTCAGTCTTCCACACATGTCTTCAAGCCCTCGGACCATCGTCGTTGCATTCGCCTCATCAAGGAGAAGCTCCTAAACATACTGACTGGGGCACTTAGCCCGTATTCATCGCTTTCAGGTACCACGTCACCTCCACCATTGCCGGAGCTTCTTCGAGGAGCTCTAGGTGGTGTTCTTGCTCTAGACTCTCAGGCATCATCCCCAAGTTGCCTGGAATACCCCCAGGCAGGATCCCAAGGCACCAGTTGGAGGCATCGTCCTCCACAGTTGCACAAATTTGAGTCTTCTTCACTGCAGCTGTGGATGTGTGAAGAAGGGTGGGGCATTAGTCCCACCTTGATAGTTGACAAAGCACCGTACAGAGATAAATTAAATTTGTGCTATAGGCTATTTGCCTCAGTAGCATGAGGTGAGGTCCCCTCGCACATGCCCACGCATGCCCTCGCCTGCGCTCATGCCCTGCAAGTTTGGACTTGATCCGTTTACCCGGGTCTAGTCTGGTTCACTTGGTCTGAGAAAGGAAGAAGAGGAAAAGAGAGGAAAGGAGGGTGTTTTACTCTATCACCCTCCTCTTGACTCTTGTGAGATCTGAAGAGGCCTTTGCCTCTACTAGCGTGTGAACTCCTGTGTTGCGATTTAAGGGAAGCAGAAGAAGAGAAGGAAGATGAAGAAGAGGAAAAGAAGAGAAGAAAGGGAAGAGAGAAGCCTTTCCCTGAGGCTTGAAGAATTTGAAGAAGAGGCCTTTGCCTCTGTTAAGGCATCTGAGCCGATTCTGATATCTGATACCTTGGTTCTGATTGGTTAATTTGAGTTGTGCTTGGCTTATCTGGTTTGTTCCTTTGAGTAGCTTGCCTAACATTGTAGGGTAATTTGGTGATTCAAATCACCATTTTACCCTTTCTTCCTTTTGCATTATTGACATTGGATCTCATTTATATATCTTTATTGATTGCAAAGTCTTGCATCTTTAATTATGATCTTGAGTTTTAAATTGCTATATTGCTCCCTGTGTTCGACCTCTAACTTCAAATTTGAGTAATAAAATGTATTTGTTTTTCACACTGATTTGACCTATACTGCAATGAGACGATTTCGAAACCCATTTCAGAGTGACGAACGTTTTGGCGCTATTGCCAGGGAGCAACGTGCAATTTAGATCTCTTGATTGCAATATCAGATTTGGTACTAACTTGCTACAACTCTTTTGACTTTGATCTATTTTAGAGGATTCATTGAAGAAAAGGCCAGCCACACATCATCCACTCTAGGGGCAAGTAAAACACAAATCCAATCTCCTCTAAGCCTCTGATTCTAAAAAACTAAAAAAGAAAAAAAAATCAATTAGGGCTACTTGCATTATATTCTTAGACTAATCATCAAGTTGCCTGATTTGATACATTCTATTTAGAGAACATCCAAACCCTGATTTATGCACCTACTTAATGTTTAAGGAATCTAGGGCTATCACCTTCTTGCTTGAGCCCTAGGTACCACATTTGGACAAATTAAATTGGACCAATCAGAGCCAATTAAGATTTACAATTTAGGATTTTAGAAACACACTTGCTTAATCAAGAATTAATCTTCCTAAACAATGTGTGACTAAGCCTTGATTGAATTGGTCTATACAAGCAAAACCCTAAAATCAGGCTCTTAATTGCATTTGAACACTAAAAGAGGGACCTAAATTTCTCAAAGGACAATATGGGTGAAATTGACCCACCTTGTTGGGTTAACCAATCTTCAAATTAGGTCACTTTGCACAAAAATATCTTAAAAGTTCAAATGAAATCATAAGCACCCTTACTCTTAATTAAAAACTGGCAGACATAAGAGGTCAAGTCCCCATTTTGGTCAACCTGGATCATCAGTTACAAGAGAGGTCGGGTGGGGGAAACCATGTAACTCGTGGGGGCACTCTACCGTGTAGGGGTCTTCGCGGGACTCTCCCTCTCTTGCGGCCCAGGTAATTCTCAGGTGGCCGAGTTTCTGACTAAGCGGTATCATCCGCCCCAAACCTCTATAGTCATCCAAAATTTTTGGGTGTCTTGATTGGGTCCATCATATTCTACCTCTCATCTACTCCATTGGTGCATGTTTGGGAGGAGGTCCTTAAGACCAACCTTGAGGCCTCCATTAGCTACTCATTCTCGTCGAGGCCAAGCCTCGACCTCCTTGTTTGTGCAATAACCCAACCCGATCGATATCTATTCTGATTCATCTGAACCTAATTCTCCTTCATCCAACATCATGGAGCAACTAGCAGAAGAAAATAATCTTAAAAATCAACTTTATCTCCTTAATGATCTATTCTAAGCCTTTGTGAACCCACCGAAGTGTCCTATGATGCGAGATCACTACAATCCTGCTGCGGTGGCAATCAAAGCTCGAGTCCAAATCCCCGCTGGAGGTCCTAATACTGAACTCAATCCTAACATGATTCATGCTATTCCCAAATTCCATGGGCGTAATTCTAAGGATCCTTTCCAGCATATCAAGCAACTCAAGCATTTGGCCCAAACCTTCTAGTTAGAAGCTCAAAATCAGGATGTCTTACTCATGAAAATGTTCTCCTTCTCTCTCTGCTCACTGGTACCAAACCCAAACGTGTCCAATCAACACATGGGTGGAACTTCAATCTGAGTTTCTAAGAAAGTTCTTCCCTGTTGGTCAGACAAATGCTTTACGACACCAGATCTCGCATTTCATGCAACAAGTAGGAGAACCGCTTCATGAGGCATGGGATCATTTTCTGGATCTCATGAGAAAGTGCCCCCACCATGGAGTTCCTAAATGGGAACAAGTCCAGTCATTTTACCAGGGACTCCATGAGGATATTCAATTATTTGTCAATGTGACCTATGGAGGAAACATCATAGGTCAACACGAAGTCACCGTGTGGGAGATTCTCGAGAATATGTGTGAAAACATCAATAATGAATCCATGGGCAAGTTCAGCCGGACGAATGCCCGTGCATTGACGAATCCAAAGGGAGCACATGATATGTAGGGCCTATCCTCTTCTGTCGACTTGAAACTGATGGCTAGTCACCTGAACAAGGTCTCTATTATTCAGAAGGTGGATGAGCTAACTTGACACTTGCAGCGAGCCACCTCTGCGCAAAACCCGTTCACGCAACCGCCCTCCGGCAAGGAGGCTGTGCATAACATTTATCATCTATCTTCTCAGGGGATGGACTCGCATCCACCCCTATCTGATTCAGGTTTTGGAGGAAACTCTAGACCCACCTATTCTAGTTGAGGGAACACTGAACCCTCGTATTATGACTTTTCTGAGTGTCCTCAGACCTGCGAGGACCTCACTGCCACTCAGAATGATCCGTTCTCAAAAACCTACAACCCTGAATGGCGTAATCATCCTAATTTCATGTGGTTAGGGAACAGCCAAAATTAGAGACCTCAATATCAGCCCCGACCATAAGCTCCTCATCCATATCAGCCGCCTCAGCCTTAGCCCAACCCAACTTATCAATCTGGGCCTACTCATGCAGATCAAATGACTCTTATCCTTCAGACTTTGGTTGACATTCAGAAGATGAATGCGACTATGCAAAAACAACACAAAGATGAGATCACAGAGGTTCGCAATCAACTCGCCCAGATGGCAAATCGCTGCCAACCTGGTGCACTTCCTTCACAACCTCTGCCTAATCCAAATAACATGTCGAACCAAAGGTGCGTTATGAACCTGACTCAAGGCCAAGCTCACTTTGTTTATCAAGTCCCTTCTACTCCATCACCTGACGGGATGGAGGCTTCAACATCATACGCAAGTTATCAGCAGCAATCACCTCTTTTACCCACACCAACCCAGAACCAGGCAGGATTGAATTTTGTTACTACCCGTATTGGCAAAGCAACCTAAGACCCACCTTGTCAAAGCCACTTTCAGTCTGCTAATGCAACCCCAAACACTAGGATAGTCATCCAGGATACCTCTATCCTAGATCAAGAACTTAGACCCATTCTAGAGGAACCCACAAAGGTTCTTGATGTAAACATGTTTACACTACTTAAGATGTCTATTTATGCATGTTCTTAAGCATATGATTGCATTGCATACTATAAATAGCGCAAACATGCATCATCTTGAATTTAGAATAGTTTAAATAAAATGGAGATTAATTGTCTCCTTTTATGCTCATGGACAGGGAAAACTTTTTATCGTGGCCTCGGATCAAAGATCCAACCGTACAGATGTGATCAGGGCGACGATTGGAGTTCAACGACTCCAAGATCGCCCTAATCAGACATCTGTAGCATTAGATAGTGATCAGGGAACCCTAGAAGATCAAGGGCCAAGATGGTGTGAATCCATACTTCAAATGACAAATCCAACCACACGGATGGATTCGAATCGACGATCGCAGCCTAACGGCACGAAAATCGACTCAATCCGACACCCGTGGCACCATCTACATCATCCAGAAGATGGACGGCCAAGATGGCGCCACGTGGTGCCATCTCAGCCATCCAACCGACCCTCAGGACCACCACTGCCTCTCCAAAGAAAATCCAACGTGCGATCTGGGCCGTTGGATCTTGATCCAACGGTCCTGATCGTGTGTTCAAAAGTTCGGCTGCCCGCCCATCCACGCACGCTCGCCCATCCACAGTGGATAAGGTGCTCGGTCGCCTTCAGATGCGGGTTCGAATCCGCATGCACGGGCAAGCGGGCGCAAGGAGCGTCGAATCATCATCGAATGGCTGCGTGTGCCCGATAGCGCTCACATGCCATTAGACGCGCGGCGAAGACGCGGCATCACACACGATGAGGTGCGCGGCTAAGGCGGGCGATGGATGCATCTCAGTCGTTCTATCTCGCGATAGAACGGCTGAGATTTAAAGTACATGAATGCACGTTGAGGAGTGGAAGGCGAGCGGGCGCACGTGCGCTACCCACGAAGGCCACGTTCGGACCTTTAGTGACGGTTTGATCCATCACTAAAGGACCTGAATTAATGTTTTTCGAGTTGTAATGACCAAATTGACCCCACTCCTTGCAACTATAAAAGGAGACCCCCTCCATATGAAATTCTCATCCCTTCCTTCTCTTCTCTCCCTCTCCAAAGCTCAAGAGAAGCTTGTCCCACACCCGGGATGCTTCTCACGAGATAAAGTCAATTTTTTTCGTCCCCCTTTCGGAAGCGGATCCCACGATGACGATGGCATGTTGGCCCGTTCCCGTTCTTCCTGCTTCGCCCTCCTTCATCCTACTTCGTCTTCCTTCATCCAGGCGTCATCTCGTCGAGCTCGTCCTCCAAGCGACCGTCGAGGAGTATATCTCTCTCCCCATTCTTTTTACTGCTTTCTAGAATAAATTTACAGCTTTCTAGAGTAGATTTACTGCTTTCTAGTGTAATCATTTTCCCTCTTTCTTGTGTAATGAACAATCTTTTTGATGATGAAATTCCATGTTCATTCTACATCTCTTTTTTTGGCTTTTGTTTGTAATTATTCTCTCTCTCTTCTTTTTATTGTAAATAGTTAGATAGTTCTAATCAATTTACTTCGTGACAAATAAAACAAACGCGTGTTTTTAAATCAAACGTCCGCCTCCCTGCGTTCGACCCAGGATTTTCATTCCGGTATAAATTTTATTTGTTGAACATGAGTTCTTCGCTTTCATACTACGACGACAGGTTTCTCAAAATCAAACACATTAGTGTAGCAACTCGCACGTTCAACAGTTCCAATTCCCGAGGCCTTGACCAAAGAAAAAAGGAAACCCCAACCTGTGGCACCAGAGGACCTAGTTAAGCTCCTTAAGCAGGTTCAAATAAACATCCCCTTGATGGATGCGATTCGCCATGTACCAATTTACGTGCGATTTTTGAAAGATGTGTGTACACCTAAGCGTAAGCTACGAACCAAAGGCGGAAACCCGATCGTATTGTTAGAGAAAGCCAGCTTTGTCATTTTGAGCAAACTCCTGCCTAAGGCAAAAGACTTAGGCACCCCTTTGATCTCCTGTGCAATCGGTGATATGCAGTTCGACCGAGCCTTATTAGACCAAGGAGCTTCCATAAATTTGATACCTACATCCCTACTAGACTACTTTGAAGAAGCTGATCTTAAACCAACAGAAATGACCTTGCAATTAGCTGATTGATCGATTAAATCACCAAAAGGAATTCTCGAGGATGTCATAGTTAGGGTACATGATTTCAATTTTCCAGTGGATTTCGTTGTCTTGGACATGGATGCTCCTGAGAACTTGAAGAATACACCAATCATATTAGGGAGACCCTTTCTAACCACTGCTAGGACCAATATTAATTGCGAGGAGGGAAAAATTGAATTAAAATTTGGGAGCAAGACACCAAAGATCGACATCTTTAAGGCTCAACAAGGAATCAATTGTGGAGTTATAGAACAAATTTGCGATATCGAGGTTGTGGTTGACGACCTATGTATCGAGGAAAACCCAACTATTTCTGATCAACCACAAGAAGATCAAAACCCGCAATTAGAGGAGTCTGAACCTAACATAGATACACCCATAGCTCCTTCATTTGCTCCTAACACCCACCATGAACCACCTGCTGCTACTGACAACCCAATTATGGAATTAAAGCCTCTTCTCGATCATCTGAAATACGTCTTTTTAGGTTCCAATCAAACGTTTCCTATGATTATCAACTCTTGACTCAAACGTGATCAGGAAACACACCTAATTTCTATTCTCCAGCAGCTTCGGAGAGCCATTGGATGGACTCTCGATGATCTGACTGGTATCAACCCTTCATATACACACATCACATATACACTGAAGAGGGCTCACTACCATCCTATAAAATGCAAAGACACCTAAATCCAAATCTGCAGGATGTTGCGAAAATGGAGATCATCAACTAGTTAGATGCTAGGATCATCTACCCGATGTTTGACAGTTGGTGGGTGAGTCCAATCCAAGTTGTGCCTAAGAAGGCAGGGCTCACTGTCATTACAACTAAAATCGGAGAAACCATACCGACCTGTATAGCGAACTCATGGATGCAGAAGACTCAATTCCTCTGCGAAGAAGGATCACTTCCCACTACCATTCATTGATCAAATACTTGAGAAACTAGCGGGAAATCAATTCTTCTACCTTTTGGATGGGTACTCTGGTTATAATCAGGTCACAATTCATCCTGAGGACCAAGAGAAGACCACCATCACCTACCCCTTCAGAACATATGCATTCCAAAGGATGTCGTTCGATCTCTGTAACGCACCTGCTACATTTTAGCGATGCATGCTTGCCATATTCTCGAATATGATAGGTGAATACCTTGAGGTCTTCGTGGATGACTTCTCGATATTTGGTGAATCTTTTGATGTTTTCCTCCTACACTTGGTCCAAACCCTCAGGCGGTGCATCAACGTGAACTTGGTTCTTTCCTAGGAAAAGAGCCACTTCATGGTACCTGAGTGAATTGTCCTGGGACATGTCGTCTCTAAGAAAGTCATCTAGGTTGATCGAGCCAAGGTAAGTCTGATTTCCAAACTCCCTATGCCTAGCTCGATCAAAGACATCCGATCCTTTCTAGGGCATATCAATTTTTACCATCGATTCATTCCTGATTTTTCAAAAATCGCACACCCTCTGACTAATCTTCTATCTAAGGATGTCCCCTTTGAGATTTCTGAGTGCACTTAGGCATTTAAGATCCTACGTGATCGAGTTACCCAAGCACCCATCCTACAGTCCCCTGATTGGTCTCAACCATTTGAGATCATGTGCGATGCATTTGATTATGCTGTGGGTGAAATACTTGGGTAGAAAATAGATGGGAAACCCATGGTCATCTACTGTGCTAGCAAGACACTAGACAAGGCTCAGCGTTACTACACAGTTACTGAGAAAGAGCTACTAGCCGTCATATTTAACCTGGAAAAATTCAGATCTTATCTTTTGGGTTCCCACGTCATCATATACTAGGATCACACTACAGTGAGGCACCTCCTCGCTAAGAAGGACGCAAAACCTTGACTAATCTGCTAGATCTAGCTATTGCAAGAATTTGATCTCGAGAACGTGGTAGCTGACCATTTATCCAGTCTTCCTTTTTCCGTCATCGACCCGTTTGGTCCAATCACCAAGCATTTTCCAGACAAGCACCTACTAGCCATTCATAGTCTCCCATGGTATGCTAATATTGAAAATTACATGGTTACAGGGAAAGTTCTGCTAGATTGGTAGACTTCCAAGCGAGACAAATTGATTGCCGAGGCCAAGTACTATATTTGGGAGGAACCATACCTTTTCCTCATTGATAATGATCAGGTGATCTGGAGATGCATTCCTGACGATGAGGTCAATGACATATCATTTTGTCACAACCAAGCCTGCGGTGGCCATTTCTCTGGGAGTAAAACCGCAGCGAAAATTCCCCAATGTGGGTTCTTTTGGCCCACTTTGTTCAAAGACGCACAAACGTATTGTAGGGCATGCGCTCTTTGTCAAATCCTCGGCAACATGGGCCCGCGGGATATGATGCCCTTGAACTCGATTATTGTGTGCGAAATCTTTGACATATGGGGAATCGATTTCATGGGACCCTTTCTCGGATCTAACGGCTTCGAGTACATTCTACTCACTATCAATTATGTCTCTAAATGGATCGAAGCCATCCCCACAAGAACTAGTGATCATAAAGTTGTCTCTGATTTATCCTGGGGAACATCTTTACCAGATTTGGGGTTCCTAAGGCCTCCTAAGGCCATCATCAGTGATGGCGGGTCTCATTTTAATAATGTGCACTTCCAGTCTCTAATGAAAAAGTATGGGGTGACGCATCGTATCTTAACTCCTTACTACCCCCAGACTAATAGATTGGCAAAACTATTAAATTGAGAGATCAAGAAGATCCTTCAGGTCACTGTTCGGTCTGATAGAAAAGATTGGGCTACTCGCCTTCTGAAAGTCTTGTGGGCCTATAGGACCACCCACAATACCTAATTAGGCATGTCTGCCTTCAGATTAGTGTACGGAAAGGCATGTCACCTTCCTGTCGAAATGAAACACAAGGCTTATTGGGCAGTACGGAAGTGCAATCTGGATCTAGTGAAGGTTGGAATACACCACCGGTTACACTTGAGCGAGTTCGAGGAACTATGCAATGATGCATATGAGAGCTAGCGTATCTACAAAGAGCGAGTTAAGGCCTTCCATGATAGCCACATTGTATGAAAATCTTTCCACACTGGTCAAAAAGTTCTACTCTTTGATGCCAAACACAAACTATTCCCAGGAAAACTCAGATCAAAATGGATTGGACCATTCTTGGTGAGACAAATCATTGGAAATGGAGCCATTGAAATTAGCAAACTCAGCCCTGATTCTACACTTTTGTCGTGAATTGTCAGAGACTCAAACTGTTCGTCGAACTCAATGACACAAACTTGGTTGAGATATCTTTTTCCCTCCATTCTCCCTGAGCTCATTGCACCTAGTTGATGGTGTTAAACTCAGCGCTTAACAGGAGGCAACCCGTCATCTTGTTGAAAAATCCGAAACCCTTCTTGACACATCTTATGCTGAACTCATATTGCAATTTAGGGTTCATCCATTAGAACAACCGACTCCACCTCTGGTACCTATACCAAACCTTGAAATCATCCGCAACAGTCACCCCGACTCATCCACCCACCCAAAACCTATTCTAATGAACGATCTAAGCTGAATTCAAACCCGCCTAATTTACAATGAGGACATTGCAAATCGTAGGCATGGGGGGTATTAAAGTGTAAAACATTGTGAGAATCATTTCACAAGAAAAGGGTTTCATAAAAAAAATTACATATTCCGAAAACCAAAAAAATAAAAAATAAAAAATTGAAAAAAGAATAAAAAGTGGAAAAGGGAGGAAATTTTGAGTGAATTAATTGCATATCATTTTTTAAGAGAAAAAGGGGAGGTGATATAAGCGTAAAAAAGGATCATAATTTCAAAAGAAAAAGAGATAGTCATTAGTAAAAGATTAAGTAATCAACTCAGTTCTAGACCAAATCAAAAAGAAAGAAAATGAAAGATAGAAAAGTGCTAAGGGATGAAAGAGATTAGTATGAACGCTGATCTTAGGCCTCTTGGGCTGTGATTTTAGGCTTAAAAATTCAAGTATGCATTAAGATCTGGATAGTCCTCAAGAGGTTGGAGACAATGCGAAGCTTAAGTATTAGGTCTAAGGCTTAGGAAATATTCAGCCTCGTTAACTGACCTCCGATTTGTGGGACTCAGTAACCTAAGCACCCCAATCCACACACAGTCTGGTTAAGTGTGCTTAATTATCAAAATCATGCAAATGTGTTTAATCTGTTCTGAAAAATTCAACTAGATTAGGAGCAGCTGATCAACACAAGTTGATTTGGAAGAGTTCCCGATGCGGAGAGGCGGGAAATTTCCCTCGAAGATGCGCAATAACATACCGACTCCTCGGTGCTTGTCTCCTAGAATATCTAAATATCCTACCGGGGGGATGTAAGCACCTTATGCTTGTTCAGATGCCATGGGCGGCATTATCACAAAATGTCGATTGCCAAGGTCTGGATTTAGCTATAGAATTCCATGGGTGGGATTATCTCAAAATCTTGAAAGCCAGGGTTCTGGTGGTTGCCATGGGCGGTGCTATCTTGAAGCATTGATTGCCAGGGACCCTACGATGATTGATGGTGGGAGCTAGGAATTCAATACAGACCGTGTTGTAAAGCCAATCTGAAGCTAGAAATAAAGGAAGAAAAGAGAGAGAAAACTCTCCAAAAATAAAGAAAAAATCTTCTGTCTCTCTCTTACAAAAATGCACTGCAAACAAAACCTAGGCTGAAACATGTTACAAGCACGGGTGCTTTAACTGTGGAGTTCAATGAACCTTAGGTTAATTCTTGTGGGCCTTAGAAACCTTCACGACGGACTAAGGCTAGAGCCGATCAGGTCCGGATCTTGGTTGGCACTTGAGTACCTCTAGGCCTACTATCGGCATTCTAACCTAATCTATAAAGGAAAGCACACATCAGAGTTCAGAGCATAAAAAGGTATGGTCTAGAATTAAAGTTAATTCCACAAGATTTTCCTAAGGGACTAGCAAAAGCTAGGCATGGGGGTATGATGAGCCATAACTAGTTAAATTTGATCTGCTTAAGTCATTAAATACTCCTTCATAACCACCAGAGGACTGTAATTCATTGCATAATCATTCTGAGAAAAAGATAAGTAAATAGGGTTAAAACTACAATTTTACTATCATATCATGAATATAGTACAACCACGGCTTTTCTCAAGGGTTAATTAAGGGTCAAATGTCCTAAAAGGCTAACAAGTGGGTTAGAACAAATAGAATAGGGTTTTCGGATGTTTTGAGAATTAAATGACTTCTGAAATCCTAAAAACAAACCTGCTTAATTAACTGAGGTTATGGTCAGAATAAAATTCACCTAAACCCTTTAAAATTCATAGAAAAATATTCTCTAGGGCTTGGTACCTTAAATTTGACCATCAGAACCTGTCTTGACCCAAAATAGAAACTCAGACTTACATTTGCCCTAATTTGGGTTTTTACATGAATTACCTAGTCAAACGAGTTCAAAACCTAAATCTAACTTCACCATTGGATTCCTTGGGTCCATATTAGGTTTGTACCAAAATTTGGGCCTAATCTGAGATCATCTTGACCAAGTTTGCATTTTGGTTCAGTCAGACTCTTTCTATTTTATTCAGACCCTTTACTTTTTAAATTCCCTTACAAAATGCCCCCCAGTTTCTTTGTCTTCTTCACAAGTAGGTCCCCGCACCATTTTTGGAAGGTTAAACCTTCATCGTCGAGTTTCAAGTGAGGATTTCTCACTCGATTCTCAATCAATCTCTCCTAAAATTGATACGGGGATTTCTTGAGAAGTTGCCTTCCATTTGAGCCATTCCTTAGGCTCCAATTCTTTCCCAAAAGGTCATGTGAACCTTTCAAATGTTTGGGTATCCTATTTTGCAAAAACCTTTCAAGCATGGAAGCTTCTTTCCAAGCTTGGAAGGGCTTCCTATAGCCTATAAAAGATCCCATGTCGCACGGCCAAGCTCTCTAGCAAGTCCTGGCACATCAAAAGCCCTAGAAACCTATCTTCGACCACCGTAGATCCCTACTCGGTGACCTCCTTGTATCCCCCTCTTTCGGCCATCCAACCATAAAATTAGACGGCCTAAGCTCTTCCTCTCTTCCTCGCGACCCTCCCCAACCAAAGGGAGGGCATTCCTCCATCTGAGTCATTATCGTCGCCTCGCCGCTTCTTCCTCCTTCTTCGGCTCTGGTCAACCAACATTGGAGCCCTTCGCCACTCAACCGCATCCTTAAGTCTCTTTATCTCTCCCTTTCCCTCTCTATGCTATTTTTCCACCCTTGCAACACACAGACAACCGCCAACCATCGCCCCCCGAACTTCATCTTCACCTCCTACAAAGCTCTAATGACGCCTACACACCGCCACACCACTCGAAACTGCCGCTGCCACTTCCATCAGCATCACCACGACTCACCCTCCGAAAACCCTAAAGAAATTTAGGGATTAGAACCCTCCACCTTTCCGTCCAACACACCCATTATCCACCCTCACACACCTCACCGTCAGCCCTCCACACACGTCTTCACGCCCTTGGACCACCTGCATTGCATTCGCCTCATCAAGGTGAAGCTCCTGAACATACTGACTAGGTCACTTAGCCCGTATTCATCTCTTTCAGGTACCATGTCGCCTCAACCATTGGCAGAGCTTCCTCGAGTAGCTCCTGGTGGTGTTCTTGCTCCAGACTCCCAGGCATCATCCCCAGGTTGCGCAGAATACCCCCAAGCAGGATCTTAGGGCACCAATTGGAGGCATCATCCTCCGTAGTTGCGCCAATTCAAGCCTTCTTTACTGCAGCTACGGATGTGCGAAGAAGGGTGGATCTTTAGTCCCACCTCGGTAGCTAACGAAGCGCCGTATAGAGATAAATTGAATTTGTACTATAGGTTGTTCGGCTCAGTAGCACGGGGTGAGGTCCCCTCGCTCGTGCCCACGCATGCCCTTGCCCGCACTCACGCCCTGCGGGTCTGGGCTTGATCCATTTACCCGGATACCTAGGTCTGGTCTGGTTCGCTTGGTCTGAGAAGGGAAGAAGAGAAAAAGAGAGGAGAGGGGGGGTTTTTGCTCTGCCGCCCTTCTCTTGACTCTTGTGAGATCTGAAGAGACCTTTGCCTTTGATGACGTGCTAAGTTCTGTGCTGCAAGCTAAGGGAAGCAGAAGAAGAGATGGAAGAAGAAGGAGAAAAAAAGAAGAGGAGGGAAGAGAGAAGCCTCTCCCTGAGGCTTGAAGGGAAGAAGGTGTCTAAACTGATCCTGATATCTGATACCTTGGTTCTGATTGGTTAATTTGAGTTGTGCTTGGCTTATCTGGTCTGTTCCTTTGAGTAGCTTGCTTAACATTGCAGGGTAATTTGGTGATTCAAATCACCATTTTACCCTCTCTTCTTTTTGCATTATTGACATTGGATCTCATTTATATATCTTTATTGATTGCAAAGTCTTACAACTTTAATTATGATCTTGAGTTTTAAATTGCCATATTTCTCCCTATGTTCAACCTCGGACTTCAAATTCGAGTAATAAATTGTATTTGTTTTTTGCACTGATTCGACCTATACTTCAACGCAAAGATTTTAAAACCCATTTCAGAGCGACGAACAAGCATATTAATTGAAAAAATCTCAGTCTGAGCCCCGAAGAGTGAATCAATCCTTAAGGCCAACATCTACTCGATTTTAATTAGGCTTGGGATGATCGTGCTCTTGGAATGTGATGGGCCATTTAGATGGGTTGTGCCCATAATGATCAATTGAAATGTGTGTGCATGCACAACCAAGGTTTGCAAACAAGGTTATTTGATGATGTGTCTTTTAGGGTTCAACCTTTTTTAGTAGCTTTTAGGGTTTAATCTTTAGGTGTATTCAATAAAAGTTCAGTAGAACACTCCATGTTTTGAAAGCACTGGTGATGATATATTCCTTTATAAATCAGAAAAAAAATGTGGAGTGCCTAGTTCAACACTAAAAATCAACCCTAAGTGGCAAGCTACTTGATGGATCAGTTTTAAATTGAGTGGTGCGGCCCAAATAGTTCAATCAATTGGCCAGTTGCACCACTTAGTTAAGTCACACAACAGTGTTTAACCTATTCAGATTTCTACTCACTTATGTGTATTGAGTTGAAGTGTACCAGGTCCACAGGTCAGATCCCGGTTAAGTAGTAGAATCAAAGTGATTATGCACCTTAGGATAATAAGTTGTGGGTGTTAAGTGTGTAGCTTTTAGTTAAATCCCACAAGAGAAGAATATTTTTTTATTTTTTATATATGTGGATGGGTGGGGTGAGTGGAGTGACAATAAAACAACCAAAATATATCCTAGGGTTTATGCAAGCACCTAGGTTATTAAGTCGTGGCAAGGATCTTCTTCCCAAAGGGTGGTGAGAGGACGGCCATGGGATGCTCCACAAATGGGGATGAGAGGTGGGAAAAGTATTTTCTTTTCTACTCTAGAGAAACATCCTAGGCTTGAGACAAGTGATGTGCATACATCTGAATAGCCAAAAAGGCCTATTAATGCATATTCTTAGTATCATATTAGCATCACGCATTGTAAATATTACATAACATGCATCATCATGCATTTAGGTCAAATTGTACAAATTGTATAGTAATTTCTTCCTTTTGGTGGCCAGGGACAGGCCTTGGATAAAAGATCTAACCGTACGGATTTGATCAGGGTGACGATTGGAGTTCAACAACTCCAAGATTGCCCCTATCGAACTTTTGTAGCATCAGATATAATCTGAGGAAGGTTAGAGATCAAGGGTCAAGATTATGTCAATCCGCACTTTAGATGACAAATACAACAACACGGATGGGTTCAGATTGATGATCACAGCCCAACGGCGTGACAATTGGTCCAATCCGACAGCTGTGGCACCATCTACAACTCACAGAAGATGGACGACCATGATGGCGCCAGTGGCACTGTCATAGCCACCCAAACCGACTGCAGCACCTCTTCTCAACCTCTGAAGGTGCGGGCGTGCTTGAAACATAAGCGCAATAAAGTGGCAGCCATAGCACATCGGTTAAGCGCCTCTTCACGAGCACGAAGAATGAGTTCGATCCCCACTATGCCTCAAACCAAGGCATAGGTGCGGGAATGGATAAATCAAACCATTGGATGGCGAGCGGACGATGCAGATGCAAGCGACGTGGCGTGCCCAGATGCGAGGAGCGCGAATGCATCATCAGACATGCTCTTGTGAAGGCATGCGAGCGTGCGTCCTAAGTCGTTGATCTTCGATCCAACGACGATGAAGGAGGCCGCGTCACCTCTTAACAAGCGTTGAAGGAGATCGGGCGCGACGCATTTAAGCCGTCTGATCTCGAGATCTGATGAGACGCATTTAAGCCGTCCGATCTCGAGATCGGACGGCTGAGGATCGAAAGGCATGCACGTGCGTTGAGGTGGCGAAGAGGAAAAGGCGTGCAGGCGGGGGCATACGTAAGGCCATGATCAGGGCTTTAGTGACGCTTTAAATCCATCACTAAAGGCCCTTACATTAATGTTCTTAACATAAAATGACATTTTTGCCCCCAACCTATACACCTATGGAAAGGCCTACGCCCCCCACATTTCAACCATCCCTTCCTTAACCTCTCTCCCTCTCCAAAGCTCGAAAGATGATTGTCCCAAACTCGGGATGCTTCTCTAAAGCCAAAATCAAAGTTTTCTCCCCCCATTCCGGAAGTGGATCCTATGACGACGACGACACCCTACCTCAGCCCCAGTTCTTCCTGCTCCATTCTTCGTCTTCGATCTTCGTCCACCGTCTTCAAGGCATCGCCCTGTCCGACTTGTCCTCCAAGCAACCGTCGAGGAGGATAACATCTCTCTCCCTTCTTGATTGCTTTTTAGAATAGAATTTTCCACTTTCTAGCTATAATCATTTTCTTCTTTCTAGTTGTAAAAACAATATTCAGTTGCAAAGTGATTATTCTCTCTCTCTCTCTCTCTCTCTTAGTGTTAATATCAAACTCATTGTGATTATCTCACTTTTAAAACAAAAATACCAAAAAAATATAATTGCAAATTTTAGATCGACGTAGCCACCCTGTGTTCGACCCGGAATCTCTTTACGAATTTTGGTAAATTTAGCTGTTGATGGATTTCTTCGGAAATCATACTATAATGATGGGTTTTTCAAAATCCAATCCTTTTTGCGTAGATTTTCTGCTTCAACAACATGCTTTCTCTAGAGCCTTGGAGGTGGCGTGAGGAAGAAAGGAAGAGATGGTTTGGAAGGGGAGGGGTCATGGGGTTTATATAGTGGAGGAATGAAGGTCAAAAATGGATATAGGGTAATTAGTGACCTCCCGGATGTCGCTGTAGATCCAGCTTAAGTGTTGCTATAGCCTCCAGCTCACGCTAATGCACACGTGCACTACGTTGGCCTTCCATCATGCGTGCAAATTATGCTTATGCCCTACTGGTACATGCTGGCGATCGCGCTGGCGTGCACACGGGTGCGCAGTGGCTTACGCTGGCATGCAGGTGTACGCACGCGCACTGCTGGTGCATGCTGGCATTCGCTGCGGGCGTGCAATTGCGATTGGGGGTGCCTTCGTAGGTCACGAACTCGTGCCCCTCCCTTGAAGGTCGGGTGCTTAACCACTACACCAAGACGCCCAAAAGGTCGAGGGGGCAACTTAGCGCGTGAGGTGGAGGAGCATTCTCAGCCGTTAGATTCTCATCCAACGGCTGAGATGGTGTGCTAGGAGGCTTCTTTGGAAGGACACCGGTGACCTTGGGCTCTCCAGATGGTGCCACGTGGCACCATCTGGACCGTCTGCCTTTCCTTGCTTGTGGAGGATGCCACGGTGCTCGGATCAAGGGGATTTCTACGTTGACGGACTGTAATTGTCTCTCTAGATCCATCCATGCGGTCAAATTCTTCATCCGAGGCCTGTAAGGATGTCACTTGCCCCCCTAGCCGTTGATATTCCTCAGATCGCATAAGATGCAACGGGATTCCGATCTAGACGATTTTAGAGGCGTTAGACTCCGATCGTCGTCCTAATCAAATCTGTATGCTCAGATCATCATCCAAGGCCCTAAATAAATCTCCTTCCCTCCTGGCCATAAAAAGACACAATTAACCTAAAATATACGCTACTCTAAATGTAGGATGATACATGCTATGCAATATTTATACTATGAAATACAAATATAAGCCTAGGAACATGCATGATTAGGCATTTTACCCTCAATAATTTTGTCAACATCACCTCTCTTTCTTCTGAGGGCCTCCAACTCTATTTATAATCTGGGGGCGAACCCTCACTCGATGACCCTAGTACCCCTAGTTGCCAAGCTACATGGCAGCTGTTAGGGTGTAGCTGGTCAGCCCATCTTATCATATCTTCTACCCATGATATGCTGAATCTTTTTGCTTGATAGGTAGGTTTTGGTTGGGATCCGACTGGTATGAGGCGGGGCAGGCCAAGCCGATTCTGCTTGTACACCTAGTAGTCGAACAGTCGGATCCCTCCCTTATCAGGTCATGTGTGGAGTTTTGGACCCAAGGGCAATTTTTTCCCCTAATCATATGCCCCACTCTCTAGCTAGTGTGAACTGCTGAGAGACTAGTGAGAGTGGCCAAAACTCTGCTGTATATGATGCCCCCAGATGTTCTTTCTATTGTAGTGTTGTGGGGGGAACATCTATGATGGAGGAGTTGAGTGGCCTTTGCCTACTTCTAGTTTCTTGGAAGAGGTCCCCTATTAGGGCATATAAGCCCAAGCTCACGCCAACTTTTGGGGGTGACAAGTACTGAGGCTGAATGCGAGGCATGTAAGCTGGAGTTTGAGCTGGCCGTATGAGGTAGCATCAACTTCGACGCAGGATGTATGAGCCCAAGCTGGTGCCGACCTTAGGAGGCGGCATAACTTTGGCGAGGGGCATGTAAGCTCGAGCCAATGCTAGCCTGGGGAGGTGGCAGGGGTTGGGCGTGGGGCATATTAGCCTGAGATCATGCTGGCTTTGGGAGGCAATAAGAGTTTGGCATGGGACATATTAGCCTAAGCCGATGCCAGCCTTAAGAGGCAACAAAAGTTAGGCATGGGGCATATTAGCCCAAGACGATGCCGACCTTAGGAGGTGGCAGAAGTTACGAGTGGGGCATACTAGCTTGAGCCAATGCCAACCTTGGGAGGCGATAGAAATTAGGCATGGGGCGTATTAGGTCGAGGCCATGCCGGCCTTAGGAGGCAGTAGGAGTTGGGCGTAGGGCACATTTGCCTGAGCCGATGCCAGCCTTAGGAAGCAGTAGAAGTTAGGAGAGGGGTGCATTAGCCCAAGCCGATGTCAGTCTTAGGGGGCGGTAGAAGTTGGGCGTGAGGTGTATTATCCCGAGCCGATCCCAGCCTTAGGAGGCAGCAGAAGTTGGGTGTAGGGCGTATTAGCCCGAGCCGAAGCCAACCTTAAAAGGAGGCAGAAGTTAGACGTAGGGCATATTAGTCCTAGTCGATGTCGGCCATAGGAGGTGGCTGAAGTTGGGCATGGGGCTTATTAGCTCGAGCCGATGCTAGCCTTAGGAGGTGGTAGAAGTTGAGCATGGACGTGTTAGCCCGAGCCCACGCCGGCCCTGGGAGGCGGCAGCAGTTGGGTGTAGGGCTTGTTAGCTCGAGCCCGTGTCGACCCTAGGAGGCAGTAGTTCACCTAATTGAGACGTTGAAGCTAGTGTTAACTGTTGTTACCAAGAGAGGGTATGGCTTGAAGAGTCGGGCCTTTTTAAAAAGGCGTGAAAGGCTTTCGAATATCCATTGTGTGATAACGTGCGAGGGTCCTTGACCAACGATTTTATCAGCACATTTACGTAGCCGTGGAATCCGTGCCGAATCTTGGGGGATTTGGTTCCTTAGGAATTGGCAATTTGCAGGGGTGTAGAAAGACATTGCCGCCCTCGGGAGCCCCTGAGGTGGGGCTATAAAAAGAGGCCTAATGTGGGCCTTACTTCACCGCCTTTCATCATCATTAGACATGCTTGAGGGACTTGAGAGTCGTGGGGAGGAACGTTTATAACTCATTCGTTCCTTAGGTAGAGCTCTGTCGTTGAACATCTACATGTTCAGTGGAGTGGCCGAAGAGTGGTTATGTGCAGCTCTTCAGATGGTGGTGAGGCCATCTTCGTGCCCCCGCTCAACGTGTGGATTAAGGTAAGGACTACCATCTTTTGATGTGCCTATTATCGCTTATCTTCCCTCCTGCATGCTCATTTTGCCTTATTTCTCAGCACAGGCTCCTGAGGTTTTCTTTGGCGGGCCCTCCTGGTTTGGGGCCCATCCTACGTGGGGGAATCTTGTTTGGCGAGGTGCGAAGAAGCAGGCCTCTTTCTTGCAAGGAGCTCAATGGGAAGCAGGTAGGGAGCGTAGCTGGGACGGAACAAGCTCTCTCAAGGTGCCCGTAGGGTGAATCCAATGGGGCATCTATAGAGAGGGAGTCAGCCGCGTCTGTTTTTGTGGAGCTTGGCATGGGCAAGCCAGGAGACGTTTTTTTGCGAGTGCCATCACCTTCAGTCTTGCATGGAGAATCGGCTGGACACTGGGCCACGGAGGTTCTGCCTGGGGCTTGGGGAAGGTTGCTCTTACGTGGAACCATGATGCTTCTCCTGCTCTACTCAACTTCCTTCACAACTCTGTGGAGGCGGAGAGTGGGCCACTATTGCCGATGGCTCCTTGAGTGGAAGTGTGTTTGCCCAGCCAGAGGTGGGGCCTTGTTGAGATGGTGCCCACCTTGTTCACCTAAATGGTCAGGTCCATCTGGGGATTCCATGCAGAAGGGTTGGTCGAAGGCCTAGTGGCATTGACTAGGTGGGGTACGTCACTAATAAATTGGAGGGTACTTCGCACCTTTGGGGGACCCTGACTGCCTCATGCGATCGTCATTATACATCAGCACTTACTAGCCAAATGGTAGTTGACTGGGATGGATCGACTTCTATCAGGAAGTCATTCTGGTGGGCCTAGCTGGAGCTGTAAGGCTCGCCGGTCTTGCCGATGCATTATCACCCTATTCTTCTGGGTGTGAGCAGCCTTGGGAGACTGAGGGTGAAGGCACCCATTTTTTGTACTACCATGTCTCCTTTTAGCTGTAACTTAGCCAGAGACTAATCCGAGGAATGTAGCAGTTGGTGTTTATTGTAAAGGAAGAAATTTTTTCGTTCCTTACATGGACTTCTCATATGCCAACAATGAAAATGTATTTTCTACCTGGATTTTGCTTGCATGGGTTTTGTGAACCACTTTTTTAAGGCTTGTCTTGATGAATTTTTTCTTGCTCAAATGACTTGGCATAAAGGCTTCTCTTGTTACTCCTTTCTGGCTAATTATTGGAAGGGCCTATTGGAATGCTTGCGGAGAGGGCCATTCACGGTGGTAGCCAGGCACCTATCGCTTATGTCGTGAAAGCACAGGCAGGCTACCCTTGGGGGTCTTCCTGCAGCCTCTATAGGCCAATTGGTTGCCAAGCACCTGGTTCACCTGCCTGTATTGGCTGTGGGTGGAATCAGTGCCTTGACCATGCCTCGTGTGTCTAATAGGGGGGACATGCGTACTCCCCTCAGTTGGTGGGAGCAGCATGTTTTCTTTGGGCGTGAGGTTGCTTCGAGCTACTTGGTATGTAGCACTTATCTCCATAGAATAGTTGGGCTAAGGGTGCTTGCTATGAATGCCTTGCCTTTGATTGTTTCGGCCTTGTTGACTTTTGAAGTCGGATGCCCCGGTCCATTGCATGTCCCTTTAGGGGTCAATTGCTTATGGGGGCCTTACTTAAAGGGTGGTCGAGAGGAAGGGGTGACCTCAGTGGGTGGCCTCGGGGTGCAGGAGCCGAAGTTCGTGTCATTATGCAGCATTGTGTCACCCGAAAAATGGGGTGCAGGGTATCGCTCCCTTGCCATTTGTCGATATGGTAGTCGTTGGTCATTGCGGCCCAAATCCTCATCATTCGCTTTGGTGGGCAGATGCCTCTAAGGGTGGGGTGGCCAAGGCTTTTGCCAGTGGGCAGTGTGTTGAACCTCGGGGTGCATGGGCCCGAGTCCTTACCAACCTGAGGGGCTGGCCCTGCAGCCACTGGGACATGGGGCGCAGGAGCCTTAGTTCCACAGTTCTCTTGGAACGACTTTCCTTGTAGGGTGGTAGAAGGAGGGGGCAGAGAGTCCCTGCTGATGAACGAGATTTCTACGTTAAGAAATTGAGTTTGAAACCCCGTTGTTGCAGTTGCATAAAAAATTGTCGATCAGATAATTTTACCGAAACTCAAAGTGAGTCCCGAGTCGAACACGAGGAGGCGAACGTTTGATCAAAAACTTCATAGGAATTATTGTCACGAAAGTAGATTAGCTGGTTGAAATTGCTATTCTACTTAAAGAATAATTAATGGAAGAGAGAGATAGAATAATACAAATAAAGAGAAAATAGGGAGAAAATAAACAAATGTTTCATAATGATAGAATCATGTCCATTACATCTACATGATATACTAGAAAGTTGGAAATATACACTTGAAAGAGATAAAAAGAGAAGGGGTGAGAAGTTATTCTCCTCGATGGCTGCTTGGAGAACGAGTCACGATGATGGAGAGCCTGGACTATGGGGATGAGATGCTGGACGAAGGAGGATGAAGTTGGATGATGGAGGACGAAATAGGGTGACATCACAACGAGATCTGCTTCCCAAATAGCGATGAGAGGACAATTGCAAGATGCTCCACGAAGGGGATGAGAAGATGGGAAAATTATTTTACTCTAGCTCAAATGGAGCATCCTGGGTATGGGACCAGCTCGTAGAGCTTTGGAGGAGGAGATAGGAGAAGAGAAGGGATACTCAAATGAGTAGTAAGGGTGTCCATTTTATAAGTGTATGAATTGAGGGCAAAAGAGTCATTTTAAATGGCTTAGAATTAATGCTGGGGTTTTAGTGACTGATATATTGGTCACTGTAGTCGAGCATTGGCGAAGGCAAACCACTTCTTCAGCCGTTGTGGTGCTTCATCGTGCTCAAGTGCTATCGACCGGCTGATCAAGTGATCGGATGGCTTAGATCGCACAAGGCCGATTCCTCTTCAGCTATTATGCATGTGCACGTGAGATGGCGCGTTTGATGGCACGTCATCTCGCGCATGCGGTGCACTCTTCCATCCAGGGGTTGCGATCGTGCCACATTACCACTGCAGTCCCTGCTGGATCGAGATCAAACATCGCAACTTCTCCGTGCCCACTGCTGCCACTTGATTTAAGGCGAGGCAGATTCAAACCCGTGCCTCCTCTTTGCTGGCTCAGAGCACAACCAATGCACTACGTTGCTCCTAGTGTCTCATTTATGTCTAAGGGTCCTGTGCTCATGACCATTGGATCAAAATCCAACGACCGAGAATGAATGACCTTTTTCGAGGAGAGAGATCATCGAAGGTGCTGGGGTAGATGTGATGACGCCACGTGTCACCGTCATAGCTGTCCATCTTCTTTGGCTAGTAGATGGTGCTACAGTTGTCAGATTGAATCGATTTTCACGCTGTTGGGCTGCAATCGTCGATCCGAACCTATCTGTGCAGTTGGATTTGTCATTTGAGGTGCAGATTTACACCACCTTGACCCTCAACCTCTGATCTTTCTCGGACTACATCTGTTGCTACAAAAATCTGATCAAGGCAATCTCGGAGTCGTTGAACTCCGATCGTTGCTCTAACCAGATCCATTTGGTTGGATCTTCAATCCGAGGCCCCAAAATGATATTACCCTGTCCCCTGACCACAAAAAGGGAAAATTTACCTATAATTTGTACAATCTAACCTAAATGCATAATGATGCATGCTTTGCAATATTATAATGCTTAATGCAATTATACACCTAAGAACATGAAAAATAGACAGTTTATGTGAAATAGATGTGCCTACATCATACCCCCATGCCTATCTTTTGCTAGTCCCTATAAAAATTATATGCTATTTATAAAAGAATTAGAATCAAATTACTTGGGCAATATTTATTTCTCAAGACTAAGAAATTTCTACTAAAGACCTGAACTTACCTAGACTCAACAGTGCTCGTGTGTCTGGCAAAATGCAAATTGCCCAAGCCCTAGCCTTATTCAAAAGTGAAAGCATCTTTTTTTTTTCTTCTTTTCTAATTTTTTTTTTAGATTTTTGAGTTTTGAGCTTCGGGGCGGCTTTCTACGGCTACCCAACCCACCCAAGGCTTGAAAAGAACTCTAAGTTCTAAGCATCATTTTGTGTGAATGTGATAGACTCACTGATCGGCAACTAGAATGGACTTTAGGTTTCTACGCCTCTAAGTGACCCTAAAAAGAAATTTTACCTAAAGGTGTTTCTATCCGACCGGTCGCTTTCTCCCTACTTTTTATTTATATGGGGTCAACATAAGGGTGAACCTAGTGTATATCTCCCCGACTTGTTCTACTTCCCCGCTTCTTCCTAAGTGTTTAGGAATTATTTGTACATTTCTTGTCAGCTGGGTTCTAGACAACCGGCCAATGGGCTATTACCCACGACAACTTGCCAACCATACTTGTGCAGTGAAATGTGGCTTATTTATTTTTCTCTTCTTTTCTTTTTCTTTGTGGGTATTTCTCTATTTTTTCTTTTTTTTCTAAGTAGGTGGCTTCCTTGATCTAAGATTTACCTAAAGGCAGTAGAAAGAGAATAGTCGTGTGGCTGGGCTCTAGACAACCGACCAATGGGCTGTTACCTATGATAACTTGCTAGCCATACCACCATAGAAGGTTCATTAGCTACCCAATTTTCATTAAAACCGTCAAAAAGTGAGTCAGTACAAATATTATGTAGATGCTTAGACTATAAGTTCCCTCAAATCAGAGGAAAGGTTGATAAGTCATGTACTTATCACTCCAACTTATTTAACCAATTAGAAATAAATTCAAAATGGCAAGGACTCGAGAAACAAGTCCACATTTTAATGGACACCTGAGCTGATTAAGCCCGAAGACCTGACAGATCTAAGTGTTCAGGTCCGATTGTATCATTCCCTAGAGTTGAAAGTTTTCTAAAGCCCAAGTTCTTTTCTCCTAATTCATTTTTTCTTCAAAAATAAAGGGAAAATAAAAAGAATCTACGGAGCTAACAAGATGATTTAGAGATGAATATCCACCCCCCTATGCCTATCTAATGCAATGCGCTCATTGTATTAAATGACATGAAAAAGAGTGGAGTAAAGAAAAAAGCACCTGAATTTCGTGATTAATAGGTCAGCTCTGAGAAGAAAATAATTGTATAAGTGCTGAATTTAGTGCCTTCAGCTAAGCACAATATACAAAATAAGAAATCAAGAATTCACAGGTGCAAGTCAAGATCAAAATAAAAAGATAAATTTTTGGACCTGTAAGGAGAAGATGTCCACAGATGTGGACCAGGTTATGATGCAGACCCATGCCCCTCAATCGAGTGTATCTAAGGTTCTAGATAAAAAGTACCCAAAACCTGAGATCATTATGCAAGCAGAGCTGGGCCTACGGCTTATGAGGATGCAACCCAAGTCCAAAAAGTCAGACAATAGGAAAATCAAGATAAAAAAGATAATCAATGAATTTGTGCTTGGGTTGCACATCCTCAGAATCATAAATGTCATAAGGGTCCTGGTTTAAGGTTGGTGGTTTCAGGCAAATAGGAACCCTTAGACTCAGACTTCTACTTTCCTGGGAATTGGCTTCCCAAATCTTCATTTCCCAGCTTCTATCCTCTATAATCAAAGTTTCCGAGACCTCGAAAGTATTATCAACCCCATCTAAAATGTCCAAGTCCAAAATTTGTGGCTTAATCAATATTGACTTGGGTTTGATAATCTCAAAAGCATAATCATCATTATGCTCAACGGGGTGTTGTGATTGAGGAATGGGGCTATGAATTGAATCATCCATGAAAATAGGATTTGTATCTTCCAAGCTAGCCCCAATAGGATTAATTTCCTGAATTATAGGGCCATCAAATGATTTATCATACTCCTCAGGCCTAGTCTTCTCACTCAAATCATTTTCCTTAAATTCAGGTGAGACTTCAGATAAAAATTCTTCACCTTCAAAATCAAAGAATTCTGGATCCGCATTTATATATGTCTCAAAATCATCAATCATTTCTTGGTCCATGGAGACAAACTTTTCCTTGTATCTACGTTTAGGGATCTCAAGTGAAGAAATCAATTCATCCTCAACTGGTTGCTCTAGAGCAACTTGGTCACCCGTGGTCACGTAAAATGTGTCCCCCCATATAGGTGCCTGAGTGGGTTCTGACATTGTCTCTCCTATAGGGAGTTCATCTTAGAAATCATCCCAAGATTAAACTAAAGCAACCACAAATCTCATCCTCAATTTTGACAATTTCCCAAGTAAAAACTCACCTGGGTCCTTATCCTTAACATCTTAGAGCCAATTCAACAAATATTTGTTATGATCATTAATCATTTCAATCAAAGGCTCCAATTCTTCAGTGCAGGGTGTTGGCTAAGCTTCTAAAGATTGAATGGTGTTCCTTAAGTTAGCCAACACCCTATCTTGGACCTAGTTCACCTAAACCAAATGGTTTGATTCAGGGATGGGTGCGTTTGGTTTCAATCCAGGGGTGTCAAGGAATTGAGGTTCTTGGTGCCCTCCCTGATAATAGGTCACTTTGGGTTGTTCAAAGAGGGGTGGTGACCTATATGCAGTGTAATCTAGGGGAGGGTATGGGTTATAATCAGCATATCCTGTAGATCAGGTTATGTTGATCATATAGAGGCAGAAATCTAAAATCATTATAGCTCAGAGAAGGATAGAAATCACAATCATAATGTACAAAGTTAGACCCTGAACATAGAAGTCTGGAATTGTATCCCCAATCCGAGTTATCCCAACTAGTAGATGGTTGATTGCAGCACGAGTTAGGATAATAATCATCATATTGGTGATAAGAAATGTCAATAGGATAGGAGTGGAAATGTGTGTAGGATGTGGAAGGATCCATGACAAAATGGAAGAAAGGTGCCCTACAATACAAACACTCAAACCTATCCTTAGGTGGGGTAGCCTAAAGACCTATAGACTCTTAGAATCCATCTTGAGATGAAAGAATGATTTGGTCTACTTCTTTTTAGTCAATCCAACCAGTTAAAGGGATGGATTGGGGAGAAGGTTTTTCCCTTGGCTTTCTCCTCAAGTTCCTTTAATACCCCCCAACAATGGTCGTTTGACACTGCTCCCTTAGCTAGACATCAGATTGAATGGTAGAAGTAGATTAATCAAAAATAATCTCTATCTGGGCCCTGAAGAGCGAGTCTAATCCTTAAAGCCAATGTCTACCTGATTTTATTAGGCGTAGGTTTGAATGTGCTTTGGAATGTGATGGGCCCTTTTAATGGGTTGTACCCTTAAAGATTGATTAATATGTGTGTGCGTGCACAACCAGGGTTTTCAAACAAGGTTTATTGATGATTTGTCTTTTAGGGTTCAACCTTGTTTAGTAGCTTTTAGGGTCTAACTTTAAGTGTATTCAATCAAGTTCAGTTGGCACACCATGTTTTGAAAGCACAAGTGAAGATGTCTTCCTTTAAAAGATAAAAAGAATGTAGAGTGCCTGGTTTAGTCCTAAACGTTGAATCTTATGTGGCTAGCTACTTGATGAATCAATTTTATGTCAAGTGGTGCGGCCTAGACAAATCAGACAAGTGGCCTAATGCATCACTAATTAAGGAACACAAAATGGTTAGCCTAATCAGATTTCTAATCACTTATTTTTATAAGTCATGCAAGTGTACCAGGTCCTTAGGTTGGATTCCCAGTTAAGTAATTGAAATCAGAAGAGGTTGTGTACCTCTGTGGGTGTATGTAATGTGTAGGTTTAAGTAAATCCCACAATCAGATTTCTTTTTTTTTTATATATGTGGGGGTGAAGTTGGTGGAGGTGGCAAACAAACAACCAGAACTAATCTTAAGATTTATGCAAGCACCTAGGTTAATTAGGGTTTGTGTTATTAGGTGGTGGAATGAAATCTAAGGGGTGGGTGGTGTGGGGTAAACTTCTAGACCCTTCAACAACACTTTACTCCAATCTTACAGCTCTGGCTCGCCTCAAAAGTGCACCTACATTCACAATAAGAAAATAGAAAAGTAAGGTAAAAGATAGGGCAAAAAATGTAGGAAATCAAAGAGCGTCGCCTCCCCGATAACGGTGCCAAAATGATGAATGAGATTTCTACGCTAAGAAATTGAGTTTGAAATCCCATCGTTGTAGTTGCATAAAAATCCGTCAATCAGATAATTTTACCAAAACTCAAAGTGAGTCCCGAGTCGAACATGGGGAGGCAAACATTTGATCAAAAATTGCATAGGAATCATTGTCACAAAAGCATATTAGCTGGTTGAAATTAATCTATGCTAGCTATTCTACTTAAAGAATAATTAATCGAAGAGAGATAGAATAATACAAATAAAGAGAAAATAAGGAGAGAACAAAAAAATGTTTCATAGTGATAAAATCATGTCCATTACATCTATATGCTACATTAGAAAACTGGAAATCTACACTAGAAAGCGATAAGAAGAGAGGGGGTGAAGTTATCCTCCTCGATGGCTGCTTAGAGGTCGAATTACATTAACAGAGTGCCCGGAAAATGGGGATGAGATACTGGATGAAGGAGGACGAAGTTGGAGGATGAAGGATGGAATATGGTGATGTCTTAGCGGGATTTGCTTCCCGAACGACGATGAGAGAACAACCATAAGATTCTCCACGAAGGAGGTGAAAAGATGGGAAAATTATTTTACTCTAGCTCTAATGGAGCATCCCGGGTATGGGACTAGCTCATAGAGCTTTAGAGGAGGTGAGAGGAGAAGAAAAGGGATACTCAAATGAGTAGTAGGGGTGTCCTTTTCATAGGTGTAAGAATTGAGGGCAAAAGAGTCATTTTGAATGGATTAGAATTAATGTTAGGGTCTTTAGTGATGGATATAATCATCACTGTAGCCGAGCGTTGGTGAAGGCACACCTCTTCTCCATCAGCCGATGAGGCACTTCAACACGCTCAAGCGCTATCAACCGTCCGATCAAGAGATCAGATGGCTTAGATCGCATGAGGTAGATTCCTCTCCAACTGTTACACGTGCATGCATGTGATGGCGTGTTTGATGGCACGTCATCTTACGCTTGCGGTGCACTCTTCCATCTAACGATCATGATCATGCCACAACGCCACTACAGTCGTCGCTTGATCAAGATCGAACGACGCAATTTCGCCACACTCGCTGCTGCCACTTGATTTAAGGCGAGGTGGATTCAAACCCATACCTCCTCTTCGCTAGCTCAGAGTGCAACCAATGCACTACACTACTCTTTGTGTCTCGTTTATGTTTAAGGGTCGCGTGCTCACGACTATTGGATTGAGATCCAATAAACGAGATTGTGCTGCCTTTGCTGAGGAGGGAGATCTCCAGAGGTGTTGGGGTAGTTGTGATGGCACCACGTGGCACCATCATGGTCGTCCATCCTCTTTGGCTTGTAGATAGTCCCACAGATGTTGGATTGCATCGATTTTCACTTCGTTGGGCTGCGATTGTTGATCTAAACCCATTTGTGTGGTTGGATTTGTGATTTGGGGTATAGATTTGCACCACCTTAACCCTCGACCTCTGATCTTTCTTAGACTGCATTTGATGCTACAAAAATCTGATCGGGGTGATCTCAGAGTCGTTGAACTTCGATCAGCACCCTAATCAGATTTGTAAGGTTGGATCCTCAATTCGAGACCCTGAAATGATATTGTCCTATCCCCTGACCTCAGAAAGGGGGAAATTAACCTATTATTTTTACGATCTAACCTAAATGCATAATGATGCATGCTACGCAATATTTATAATGCAATTATACACCTAAGAACATGCAAAAATAGATGTGTTTACATCACTTGCTTGCCTTGGCAGCATCAGAGCGGGATGCCCCCATCCCTTGTGTACTTGATAAATGCCAGTTTATCATCATTCATATGCATTAAAGCAAAGATAGCTCTTAGGATTTTTCTCCGCAAAAGGGTTTTTAGGCTGCATTAGGCATTAACTAGGTTAGAAATGTATTGCATTTTTTCTTGTTGTTTTAATGTGTTTTTGTGAGCATTAGGGATGAACAGGTATACAGATAGCTAAAACCCTAGTGCTCAAGAAGGCAAATGGTGAAGGAGGAGCTCAGACTAGCAGGAACTAATCTTGATCTAGCTCACCACAGCTGGAATCTAGCTCACTTGGACTAGGGTTAGTTCATCCTAACTCCATTCAACTAATCTCAGCTGAATGGCAGTGATGAGAGCCTCAACATGAGCCCTAGCTAGCTCATTTTGACCTAAGAAAGAGAATAAGAGCTCCTACATAACCAAGAGAAGGGTTTAATTCAAGGAATAAGTGTTCTGAGAAGAAAACATGAAATAAAGGTTAAAACTATAATTTTACCATTGCAGTACATAAACGTGATTTCTCAGAGGTGAAACATAGGTCAAATGGTCTGAATAAGATAAAAACTAGGTTGGTTCAATCAGAAATGGGTTATTATGCAATCCAAGAATTAAATGACATTCTATAACCTTAAAACAGACCCACTTAATTCAACAAGGTTCTAGTCAGGATAAAAATCAAGTAAACCCTCTAAAATTCATGGAAAAATATCCCCTAGGATTTAGAACCTTCAATTCGGCCTTGGGAACCTCTTTTGACCTAGATTGGGGTCTCAGCTCATTATTTGACCTTCTTTGGGTTTTTATGTAAAATATCTAGTCAAATGTGATCAAACCTAAAATCCAACTTCACCATTGGATTCCTTAGGTCCAAATTAGGTTTGTACCAAAATTTGGACCTAAGGGGAGGTCATCTTGACCTACGTTGCAAAATAGTACACTCAATTACATTTTGGCCCCTATCTTTTGAAAACCATTGCACAGACCCCCCTAACTTCCTCGCCACTCTTACAAATAGGTCCCTCCACCATTAATGAGGAGAAATCCTACTCTAGCAAGGAATGGAGGGGGAGTACTCCCTGATTCCTCAGAGAACTCCTCCTAGATTTGGAAGGGAGATTCTCTAAGGAATTCCCTTCCATCTGAGCATGGTCCTACTCTCCGATTCGCACCCAATCTCTCGTGCGAATGCACGAGAGATTTGGGTCTTCATGGGTTTCCATCTCCGATGAGGTCTCTTATGCTTGGAAGCTTGTCTTCCAAGCATAAGAGTCCCTGCCAGCGACTATAAAAGCACCGCAACCTCCGGCCGCATCTCTTCAGCTCGACTTGGCCAGAGATCCACTCCAATTTCATCTTCTTCTCCTCTGGTCAAGAAGTCCACCGAGCTCTGGCGAGTCTCCCTCCACTTTCTCTTCACTTTTCCACCATACTAGTGGCAGAGCTACCCACACCATCTTCCTCCGCATCATGCAACACTCGCACGAGCATCTCTAGCCCCGTCGTCGTCACCGTTTCCCTCCACTGGACGTCTTCTTCTCCAGCGGCAGCAGGAATGGCCAGCTACCTCCTCTCTCCCTTCGTCCACTTAGCTAGGTTAGAATTATTCCTCTCTCTCCCCTCTTCATTTCCCCTCTCTCTATTTTCCCTTTCGACCCCTCGCAGCCACTGACCACTGCCATCTTCTCCATCTCCAGCCACCCACCGGCGAGCTGCCTCCACCGCTCCACACCTTCACACGCCTCACCAGATACCTCACCACCTCTTCCATAGTCCTCCGATCACCTTCCGCCCAGCCATCAACCACCATAACCTCCCTAAACGCCCCCCGACCTAACCCATAAGCACGGCCACAGGGTAACCTAAGCACGCACGCCTAGGCCGCCCTGTGGCCTGCCACCTACCGTCCCACCTTCACCTTAACACAACAAAGCTTCCCAGGTGTTTTAATGGGGCCACAAGGCCGTATTTTGTGTGACAGATCTGAGCACCTGCTGCCATTGAAGCACGCAGCAAGAAGGTCGCAAGCTTAACTCCAGGTTGCATGCTCCAGGCGTCAGGGTCCCAGGTGAAGCGGGATGAGTGCGAGACTTCATACAGCTAGGCAATTGGTTTGGCGAGCGACCCATCAACAGCAATCGAAGAAGGGCTCCTATGGACGCGCGCGCATAAGCGGGTGGGACATTTAGTCCCACCTCATAAACGCAAGAGAGCGGTGAGTGCCTTAAATTATTTTTGTGCTTTCTTCTCATCGCCTCCAATACACAGGGGTGAGGTCTTTTTTGGACCTCACCCCATCACACCTTGTCCGCGACAATCCCCCGTGGACCTGGCACCTGACCCGATTACCCAGCTCTGGGAGAGCGTTCCAAAGAGAGAAATAGAGAGAGAGAGACGCAGGGAGGGTAGGGGTAGGTTTTGCTCTTTAGTGTGTGCAGGGAAGAAGAAGGAAGAGGAAGGCACAGCTGAAGCTAAGGCACGGTGAAGCGAGGCTAAGTAGGGATGGAAAGACTTAGCTACAAAAGGAATAAGAAGGAAGGAAGGCCAAAGAGAAGAGAAAGTCAGAGGATAGCTAAGGTTGAAAAAAACAAAGGCAAGGTGAAGCTGACACTTAGCTGCAAATAGAAAGAGAATGAAGAAAGTCAAAGGCAGAAGACAAGAGGAAAATAAGAAGAAGAAAGGCAAGGCTAGAGCAAAGAAAGGAGCTGCAAAGAAGAGACAAGGAAGAAGAAGCAGACGGCCAAAGTCAAAGAAGAATAGAAGAAAAAGAGCCAAGGAAGGAGGAAAATCAAAGAAAGAAGGAAAGAAGAAGAAGAGAAAGTAGAAAGGAGAAGGAAATAAGAGAGTTAAAAGAGAGATATCTTTTTAAGATCAGATGTCCAATTTCTCTATTTTTGCTACAATTGACTCTTAAATCTTGCATTTATATTCTGAATTAAATTTTGAGTAACTCTAAGTGTTTAATTACATTATTGAGATTAGTGAATAGATTCCATTTGCTCCCTGTGTTCGACTTCAGATACTTAGGTTTTCGAGTAATAAATTCCTATTTGTTATCAACACTTGGTCACCTATACTACAACGTGATTGACTTACAAAGACTGGCAAAGCGTTTCAACATTTGGCACCGTTGCCGGGGAGCAACGTGCAATTTATCACTAATCTCTGCATTCTTTTCGATCATATTGAACACTAACTTGTCCTACTTTGCTTTGTTGTGATCTTGCAAGGTATTTCACGAGAAGATCCCTCCCGCAAGTCAACTACTCCAAGGTAGGTAATCTCTTTTCTTCCTTAAACCATCCCCTAATCCTTGAAAGACAAAAGGAAGCAATTAATTTAGGAATTAATTTCCTTCTTTCTATGGTAATCACCATCTTCAAGGCAAACGTTTCCTAATTTTGCAAAAAATTTTCAAATCTTCTTGAAGTTGAAGTGATTTTTTAGATCCTATCCCACAAATTCCTATGCCTAACGGAAATCACACTTAATCTCCGCTGACAACACATTTCTTTCTTTTAAGCCCAAAGAGAACCCTTTTCAAGAAGAAAAGAGGATTGGAAATAGAACCAAATTAGGGTTTCAACAGTAGGATTTTGGAGTGCTAGTCACACATGCCTGTATAAAAGGAAATGAACCCTCCCGCATCAGTGTGCGACCTAAGCCCTTGATTGAAGAGATCTAAACAAGAGAAACCCTAAAAATTGATCTCTAACAACACTTGAATCTTAAAAAATTCTTAGACCTAATAAACTGGGAGTCAAATTAGGGTGATCTCTAGGTCCCAAGCCTAGAATTGTTCTGCCATCTTTAGGACAGGTCAGGTAAAGTTGACCCCTTAGGTCAGCCAACCTCTAAATTAGGTTACAACATCAAAACTTCTAAAGTTCAAGTGAGAACCCTAAAGCACCTTTGAAATAAAAGTGGTAGACTTAAGAGGTCAAGGTCCCCATTCTGGTTTACCTGGAATCTCAGTGATAAGAGAGGTCGGGTGGGGGAAACCCTGTAACACGTGAGGATGCTCTACTGTGTACGGGTGTTTGCGGGACTCTCCCTCTCTAGCTGCCTAGGTAATTCTCAGGTGGACTACCTTCTGATCCAGGGGTATCATCCACCCTGAACCTCCATAGTCATCCAAACGTCTTTGGGTGCCTTGATTGGGTCAAAAACATCTCCAGTCCCTCATCTTTTCTCTTTAGAGCACACACATACATTTTCAGTGGGACTCTTTATTCAAATTTAATCGCTTCATAACTTGATTCTACATCTTGATTCCACCACCTGATCCAAATATGCAACCAAACCACTTAGGACTATTATTCAAGAAACCTGAATATCGGAGATCCATGAGAGATTGGATGATTGAAGATGCCCTGAAATTCTATGAAAAAGAAGACAAAACCTCAACACTAGTAGAAAACATTCAGGTTGATGTCCCAACAACCACAACCTTCATCATAACTTGTTCCCAAGTGCTATTGGCAGAAGCCACAAAAGGATCAACTTGAGACATGCTCATCACAGGATACATTGAGATAGAAAAATTGAACAATCTTGAATACCTTCAATGCATGACAAATCCTATACTTTGGGAGAAACACCAAGATGATCTTGAAAAATGGGAAGTGATAATGAGATTATTAAAACAAATTATCGACCAAAAAATACCCGTATATGCCACAAACAGAGGATGAACCATCTTGGGACAACATCGAGGATCAATCTGATCTCGACTTTAAGGCACAAAATGGTTGTGGATTCCCAACCTAGATGGAGTACAATGTGCCTGATATTGAAGAGGGTTGGGAAGTTCCAATTGCAGGAAAACACAATATTGAGCCAACTCTAGACCATGAAACACCAAGCTTAGAATCCCAAAACTCCTGCAATAATGAGAGTAGAACTAAACCTCTCGAGGGTGTAAATTCCGCCCCTTATTCTGAGAAGGAGATCCTCGAAGGTTATTTAGACCTAGATTCTAGTGATTCAACCCACATCCTAAGTCCAGAATCTAGATCTGAAACTTATTGGGAAGATTTCGAGGCCCCATATGAGGAAGATCAATTTTTCAATGAAGAATATGATTTTGGGCCTCTATTTGATGAATATCCCTCGCCAACATCCTCAAAGAAACCAATCGATTTTTCGGAAGTCATACCAATTTATGATACAGAAATTAAGGAGTTGGACAAGTAGGGTTTCAATTGGGTCTATCTTACCAGCTTGGAACCTGAGCCTCTACCAGATAAGGACACCTTTTTAAGCTCAGAATTGACATCTAGGCTAGACACCAGTCAGGTTGCTGAATCTACAGCATATGATTTATTCTATGGTGAAACTCATGATCTTGAATCTCATTCAGATTTTGATTTTCGCAAACTCTCCGACAATTTCGAATCTGACCATAACATCGGAGAAAATCAGGTTACTGATTATAACAAGCCAATCTACAACCTCAGCTCACATGACTCATTCTCTAACTCTGATTCTGAGGTCTCGGTTCCCGAGATCAATGATTTCAGTTCAAGTTCCAGTAACATGGAATCATTTCTTTTCGATCCTCAGGAATCAGAACCAACAAATGCCAAGAGTAATTGCGACCCAGAATATGAATCTTTTCTCGACTCCAATTTCTAGTATCCCATAGACACTCTCCAAGCATTCGCTTTTGATTTTGAAAGTTACTATGAGGACTCTCTACATGAAACCACCTGTCATTCCTTTCTAGAAGAGCCCTCATACACAATTCTCAAAACCCGTTCTCTACCCCAACCCGCAATAGGACTCAATTTCTATTCTGATTCACCTCTCACTGAGCTATTTGCAGATGATTCAACTCCACATCTATACCAGGCATCGAGTATCAATCAGACTAAAAAACATGATCCATCATTCTCTGATCACCCCTGTAGGATTTCCACACCATGCACTGATTATTTTTAGGAACCCTACCTTGACTAGTCAGATTCGACTCAGCCTAAACCTGAGTTTTCAGTTCCATATCCATCCGAGGCACATTGCATATGGTGGGTTCCGCATTTGTTGATCTGCATCTATCAACCGACTAAACTGATTAGGTTTGGGCTGCATCATCAGCCCACTGATCTTAACAAGCACCTGGTTGGACCAACCAGGCTCTTAATCAAGGTGCTTGTTTTACAAAAATCCATTGATTTAACCACTCCTCCATCCCATGTTCCGCTTGACTAAAGGCATTGAATTTAGCGCTTAATGGGAGGCAACCTATCATTCCAAAAATAGAGACCCGTTTGATTATCTATCTGTACTCCATGTCCATTGCACCTTGAGTTCAGCCTTAGACAGTTGAGCCCACCTATGGTACACTGATAGCGAAATACGCGTGATTAGTAAAAGCAGGTTTTTAACGTCACTGCAACACACAAATCCGCTTTCGCTTTTAAATTTATATCCTAGATAGGGGAGTATCTAGGGTCGTCCATGGAGGCAAAAATTGCAAAATTAATCCTCTTGCTTACAGATAGATCTCAACTTTCTTTTTGATATTTTTCAATATGTAATTTTTATGTTTTGAAAAGACGAGGGCAAAATGCGAATTGTAACGTGAAGTACTAACACCTACAAATGCTTAACTAAAATTTAAAAGATAGAAATATCTTCTTCCTAAGCTCACTCTAGGCAAGTGGAGGCCTAGAGTAATTAGGAAGAAGAGGTGAAACAAGTGCTAGAACCAAAACTAACAACTGTAATAAAAAGCTAAAAGAAGGCAATTTGATTTAGTAGAATGAGTGTTCTTTTCAAGGACAAGTAGAGGAATGCTTCTACTAGAACTAAACAAATCTAAAAGCAAGAAAAGAAACACAAATCCTCTTGCAAAAATGGTGAAGAAGGGTGCCTTCTTGCTCCAAGCCTAGCTGCTCCTTGGCTTGAAAAGAGGGCCTCCTTCTTCTCCTTCCTTGAGAGCTCCTCCAAGGTGGAAGCTTCCACCTTCAATGCTCTCTCCAAGGGGTGGGCGTGCACCACCCTCAAAATCTCCTCCAAGGTGGCGTGGACCACCTTCAAGATCTCCTCCAAAGATCTTCCTTGCCTGGCTTCTCCTTTGGCTGGCGTGACCCAAGAGAGAAGGGAAGAGTGGAAGGCACCAAGGGGACAGAATATCCCCTTAATCTTCTTCTTCTTCTTCTCTCTTGGATGTGGGCTTCTAGGTGGAATATGAGAGTGAATTTGCTAGCCAAGGATGACTTGAATGGTGGTGGGTAGTGGTCTTTTTATAGGGTAAGATGGGGGGTTAAGGTGCCCCTTGAAATGGAGGGCTAGGATGGAAGGATGGAGGTGGTTGGTGATCCTATGGCTAAGGTGAGTTGGCGCCAACCCAAGGGGTGTTAAAAGGGGTGGTTATGGTGCTGTTGGTGTCTTTTGGTGGTGGATAAACACCACCATTTTGGCGCCAACATGGGGTCTTCTAGAAGGGGGGTTAGGTGGATGGTTGAGATGGATTCAAGGGAAATTGTGTGGTGGAGATGAGGGGGAATTTTGGAGGGAAAAGTGGTGCCAGTAAGGGGGTGGTTAGGGGTCGTTTTTGGTGCCACTTTTAGGTGTCTTTTGGAGGTGGTGGGTAGGTTAGGTTGGTGCCAAGTAGGTTAGCTTATGTGGAGCTTAGGTGGAACTAGTTGAGTGGAGTTGTTAGGTGGGTTTTTGGGGTGGTACAAGCCAAGGAAGTTGGAGCATAGCTAAGCTAAGATAAGCTAAGCTAAACTAAGCTAGCTTAGCTAATGGAGGAGTAGAGGAGAAGGTGTTGGAGCTAGGGTTTGGAGGGAGGAGCTGAGGAGGAGAAGTCTGGAGATGAAATTAGAGCTGGCAGCTGTTGAAGAGGCTGGAATGGAGCTACTCTAGCTGACTTAGCTTGCTAGTTCTTTGCTGGCTACTAAGCCGAGCTAGAGTAAGCTAGCTTCCACCATAATGAGCTGAGGTGAGCTAGGTATGGTGCTCCCGGGGAGAATCAAGCTGGTTGAGGTAGCTAAGGTAGCTTAGCTCAACTGAGCTGAGCTAAGCTAAGTCCCTAGGAGCTGGACTTGAGCTTCCTGAGCTGGGATGAGTTCTTCTTCAGCTGGCTGGAGTTGAGTGGAGCTGGATGTAGCTGGATCTGAGCTAGGGTGAACTGCTATCAACTCAGCTGAACTAGCTAGAGCTCCCTGTGAACTAGTGGGAGCTGAGATGAGCTAGACTCAGCTAAGTTGAGCTGGATCTGAGCTGACTTGAGTTAGGGTGAGCTAAGATGAACTCTCTTGAGCTACCATTCAGCTGAGATTACCTGAATGGAGCTGGGATGAGCTAACCCTAGTTCAAGTGAGCTAGGTTCCAGCTGTGGTGAGCTGGATCGAGCTAAGTTCCAACTAGTCTAGGCTTCTTCACCATTTTCCTTCTTGAGTGCTAGGGTTTTAAGGATCTGCATATCTATACATCCCTAACACTCACAAAAACATATTAAAAAGAAAAATAAAAAATGCAATGCATGCCTGACCTAATTTATGCCTAAATGCAACCCAAAAACCCATTTGCGAAGTAAAATCCTAAGAGCTAGGTTTGTTTTAATGCATAAGAGTGATGATAAACTAGCGTTTATCATACCCCCATGCTTATATTTTGCTAGTCTCTTTGCAAAACTTTAATTTTTTTTTGGAAAATGGAATTTTTGGGAAATCTAAATTTTTTGACTTTTGAGGAGAAAAGGAGATTAAGGGACCTTGGTAGATTAAAACACAAGAGGTATGGGATTCGTTAAAGATAAACATCAGGATGTGTTTTTGGATTCAATCATTAGACAGAACGAGATCAATATATCCTCCAGAAAATTCACAAATTAACCCCTTGTTAATTTAGATGACATGAAATGTTTGTTTTTAGGATTTTTCTGGCTCATGAATCTGATTCGCAACTTGCAAAATCCTTTAAAACCTTGTGTCTGTGCTTGTGAAAAGCCAACATTTATAAGGACGTGTTATTATTATTATTATTTTTTTTTTTTCACCCCATGCTTATTTTTAGCTTAGTCTTACAACAGATGTGTCGGGATCATCATTCCCGTTACCATTCCTTGAGGGGGCTCTGGCGCCAGTACTTCGGGATAGCACTGTCCATGACACCACCCAGGAGCTCACAACCCCAAAACACGATGCGGTGAAAAGGGGCGCTCCAAGCAAACTCAAGCTCTTGCTCCGACGCTATAGGTAGAGCACCATCCAAGACACTTGAGCTGCTAAAAAGCGCTTTAATGCTCCGTCTAAAGATATGGAATATAAATATGGAGCAGCACCGAGGCGATAACATGTTGACATCGCGTCCTTAAAGGAGGTATTTTCCTCCTTCTCGGCAGTAGGAACTCAAGCCAATGATCTGCTTCAGACTTTTACTAAATCCAAACAAGGGAGTTTTTCGAAATTTTTAATTCTTTTTAAGTGTTGGCTTGTGTGTGAAAATAGACACAAGAAGTTTCTCAAGACACGCAAGTTTTTGAATCAGAAACTAAGTCAAATACTTTCCGTATTACAAAATAGGATCAAGTCACCTGAACTATCATGAGTTTAGGTGGAATTTTAGAGAAGGATATCTGATCTAGTCTAAAATAGACCCTGGAATTCTAATGATCAGATCCATGTCCTTATCCTTAGTTTGTTAAAGATTAAATCCCATTGTACCAAAAGTGAATTTTTTCGACCTTAGTCTCAATTTCAAAATTTTTCCTCAAAAAGTTTTCAACATTTTTTTTTGGGTATGCAAGCAAGAAATAAATAAAAGAAAATTGCATGTTTTTGGGTTTTGAACATCCTAAATCGATCATAAAAATTTAAAAACACCCCCCCATGCTTAAGATATGCCATGCCCTCATGCATTAGGAGGGAAAAGGGATCACCTTAGTGAAGAACGGTCGGGTTTAGGATGAACAAAACCTAGAAAAAGAATAAAAAGGGAAAGCAAGAAAAAAAATGATGGCTTACCTCTCATCCAGTGCTGTCTTTTACGCCATTTAGCCGGGCGTGATGTGCATTAGTGATCAAGGGTGGCTGGCTCAATAAAATTAAAAGATTCAGACTGAATTTTAGGAGTATGGTCAAAATAGGGCTTTAAATGCTGGCCATTGACTTGAAATGTAGAATTAGTTTTTGGATCAAAAGGGTCAACAACACCATATGGATATGTTTTATGGACAATAAAAGGTCCGGTCCATTTAGAATTTAATTTGCCAGGAAAAAGACGTAATCTCGCATTGAAAAGCCAAACACGTTGATTAACGTCAAAGTGTTTCCAAACAATATATTTATCGTGAAATTTCTTTGTTCGGTCTTTATAAATCCTCACATTTTCATAGGAAAAATTACGTAATTCTTCCAATTCAGTTAATTGTAATTTTCTATGGTTACCGGTGTCAGATAAATCCATATTGAGTTGTTTTATTGCCCAAAAAGCCCTATGTTCTAATTCTACCGGGTGATGGCATGCCTTCCCAAAAATCAGATGGAAGGGAGACATGCCAAGCGGAGTTTTAAAAGCGGTACTGTAGGCCCATAAAGCGTCATCCAATTTGGTGGACCAATCTTTACAGTCTGGCCTAACAGTCTTTTGTAAAATATTTTAATTTCCCGGTTAGAAACTTCATCCTGGCCATAGTTTGGGGGTGATATGGCGTGGAAATTTTATGATTAACCCCATATTTAGAAAGGTGGTGACGGAATTGCGAGTGGGTGAAATGTGAGCCTCCGTCACTGATAATGGTTTTGGTATGCCGAATCTTGAGAAAATATTTTTCTTAAGAAATTTGACAACCACATGGTGATCACTAGTGAGGGTGGGTATTGCTTCTATCCATTTAGAAACATAGTCGACTGCGACTAAAATATACAAATACTCACCAGAATTGATGAACGGTCCCATGAAGTCGATGCCCCAAACATCAAAAATTTCAACCTCTAAAATCGGATTAAGGGGCATCATATCCTTTCGAGTCATGTTGCCGATGCTCTGGCAACGCACACAGGACTAAACAAAGTCATGAGCATCTTTGTGCAAGCTGGGCCAATAAAATCTCGCATTAAGGATTTTAGCTGTAGTTTTCTTGCCCGAAAAATGTCCGCCACAGGCCATTGAGTGACAATGTGTTAAGATATCATGGATTTCAGAATCGGGGACACATCGTCGAATGACCTGATCGGCACAAATGCAGAAAAGGTCGGGCTCCTCCCAAAAATAATATTTAATATCAGAAAAGAACTTATCCCATTTCGTTTTTGGCCAATTAGCAGGGATTTATTTTGTTGCTAAGTAGTTTGCGATGGGCGCAAACCAAGGGAAGGTTGTAGTAGCTAAAATACTTTCATCGGGAAACTGATATGGCGGGGTCATTATGTCATTCGTCATAAGACGAGAGAGATGGTCGGCCACTACATTGTGCAACCTCGCCTTATCCTTGATTTCCAGGTCAAATTCCTGGAGCAGCAGAATCCAACGGATAAGGCGGGGTTTCGCATCTTTCTTTGTTAGCAAATATTTAATTGCTGAGTGCTCTGTATAAACAGTGACATGTGACCCCAATAGATAAGATCTAAATTTTTCTAAGGCAAATACAATGGCAAGTTCCTTTTCAGTAATCGTGTAATTCCATTGTGCATCGTCAAGGGTTTTGCTAGCATAATAGATCACAACGGGCTTCTTGCCAATTCTTTGCCCTAGAACAGCCCCTACAGCAAAATTTGAGGCATCTGTCATTAATTCAAAGGGACTATTCCAATCAGGTCCCTGCAATATTGGCGCCTCAGTAACCTCTTTCTTCAACCTCAAAAAACTCTCTAGGCACGTATTATTAAAATCAAATGGCTGGTCTTCAGTGAGAAGCTGACTTAAAGGCTTGGAGATTTGGGAAAAGTTTGTATGAATCGACGGTAGAAACCCACATGACCCAAAAAGGATCTGATTTGTTTGACAGTAGTGGGCGGTGGGAGCTTAGATATAGCATCTATTTTTGCTTTATCTATCGCGATTCCTTGTTTTGAAATAACATGGCCCAAGACAATACCTTCTTGGACCATGAAATGACTTTTTTCCCAACTGAGGACCAGATTAACTTCTATGCACTTTTGGAGAGTCCTTTCAAGATTTTTGAGGCAATGGTCAAAAGAATCTCCAAAAACAGAGAAGTCATCCATAAAGACTTCTAAACATTCACCTACCAGGTCTGAAAAAATTGCAAGCATGCTGATTAGCCCATAGTTGTGGGCTATTTAAGTATTTAACTGCCTACACATTAGGTTAATTCTAACATTTATTTAGTATAAATTAGGATGTAAATAGATTAATTCATAGTTTTAATCTAATTACATAATCCATACATTACATTCATATCTTAAGTGCATTTAGAATTAGCTTAGAATGGCATTCATCTAATTAGATAACCAATTAGGTATATTGTTTTTATTAACATAGAAGTTCAGGGTCTATACATAAATAACCCTAATATTTTAATAATATTTTCTTTATTCGTCTTCTTTCAGAACGGCTGGCTGCCGCTCCAACGCCCGCGTGATGCAGTGAAAGCCATTCAAGGGGGAGCGGATATGGTGGATCTGGTCGGCGGCTGATTTCAAAATTGTTCAAGACACTACAAAAGGAGCACGGAGGCAGCCGAGCTCAAGAGGCCTCCGCACGCCCTACCATCTGCAACAGCACCTGCAGAACCACCCCCCAACGCCCTCTCGCCAGCAGTCCCGCGCACGCCTCACTGCACACGCCTGAAGTCGCCTGCAGACCCCTTCCCGCACCTGCAGAACCTTCAGCGCACCCACGTCTGTCAACCTTCAGCTCAAACACGCACAACCGCCTGCAGTCCATGCCGTTCACCACTGCGTCTGCAGAACCGCCAGCAACCGACCTCTGCAGACCCTCTGCCCACGCCAGCTTCCACCGCACACGCTAGCGCCCGCCTGCAGACCACCGCAGCCACGCCTCCGCGCGCCAGCGCCCTCCGCAGACCCTCCGCGCGCCCACGCACAACCTCCTGCAGAACCGCCAGCAACCGACCTCTGCAGCTTCCACCGCACACGCCAGCGCCCGCCTGCAGACCACTGCAGCCACGCCTCCGCGCGCCAGCGCCCTCCGCAGACCCTCCGCGCACCCACGCACAACCGCCTGCAGAACCGCCAACAACCGACCTCTGCAGCTTCCACAGCACACGCCAGCGCTCGCCTGCAGACCACCGCAGCCACGCCTCCGCGCGCCAGCGCCCTCCGCAGACCCTCCGCGCGCCCACGCACAACCGCCTGCAGCACCTCCGCCGGAGCTCGTCCGGCCACCTCCGGCCGCCGTGCGACTCGCCGTCACCACCGATTCGAAGCCCTTGATCCAAGGGACCTCCTCTGAGCTTCCCGCGCCCGGCCATCGGCTCCTCGTCGCGCAAGACAACGGGGAAAAATTACCCTATTTTGCTACAGTAAAACGTTAATTAAAATTTACATTTTCTGCCATTGCCACATTTTAATCATATTCTATTCACTCTGCATTGCGGAAAATATCCTGTAGTTTCTCATAATTGCCATTTCAGCATTGTTTCTGGCTTAAACCTTAATCTAAAGGCAATCTTGGCTTGGTTCTTGTCCAAATTGACTTCGAACAAACATTTTTAAGTAGCGCGAATTTTAATACGTTATTGCCTCCCTGTGGATACGACCCGCTCCTCTGCGAGTGGTTATTTCTTGTTAAAAATTGATTAGTCGATTTTTCCACCACATTAAACTACAAACGACTTAAAAGCGAAAGATCGACCGGTCACATGCACCTTTGAAAAGTCGCAGGTGCGTTGCAAAGATCGAAGGGCATTCTTCAGAAAGCAAAGGTTCCGAAGGGGCAGGTGAAAGTTGTTTTGTCCTAGTCCTCAGGATGAACCACTACTTGATTATATCCAGAATAACCGTCCAAAAAATAGTAAAATTCTCGTCCGGCTAACCGCTCCAAGATTTGATCAATAAAAGGGAGCAGGAAATGATCCTTCTTGGTGGCGGTGTTTAATTTTCGGTAATCTATACACACGGGCCAAGAAGAAGAGGTTCGAGTGGCTATATTTTCCCCATTTTCATTGGTGACAACTGTTAGTCCAGCCTTTTTCAGGACAACTTGAGTTGGACTAACCCAGGAGCTGTCAGAAATGGGGTAGATGATATCAGCATCTAGCCACTTAATAATCTCCTTTTTTACCACCTCCTGCATACTAGGATTCAAGCGCCTTTTTGGTTGGCAGGAGGGGCGAGAATCGTCCTCTAAATATATACGATGCGTACAATAGGACAGATGAATGCCTTTAAGATCAGAAAGGGTCCAGCCAATAGCTTTTCGATATTTACTAAAAACCTGGAGAAGTTTGTGCTCTTGTGCCCCGGTGAGTCCAGAATTTATAATCAAGGGCAGGGTCTGATTTGGACCCAGGAAGACATATTTAAGGGAATCGGGCAAAGGTTTTAATTCCAATTGTAGGCTCGGTTCCGAAAGAGTTTCTACTTTGTGGGTTAGAGGTGAGGTGAGAGTGAAAGGTCAACTGGAATGTTAGCTGGTCGTGTGGTTGAGGTGGAAGGGTGAGAAAAAGTGGATTATTCAGGAACCGTATTTACAGCAAAACAGGAACCTAATTGGGAAATCTGCAATGTTTCCTCCACAATGTTTTCTATTTCTGAATCCGAATCATCAAAGAAATCTGGTTCTTGGAATCGCCTAGAGGCTTGAAAAATGTCTAGGGCTACAGATTCACCGCCACACATGATCTTCATCTTTCTGGAATCACAATCAATATTGGCGCGGGCGGTGCCTAAGAATGGTCTTCCAAGAATAATGGGGGCAAACTTAAGTGCTTCAGGTACCTCTATGTCCAAGACTAAAAAGTCTACTGCGAATAGACAATTTTTGACCCGGACATGAACATCTTCAACAATTCCCCTTGGTTTAATCGTAGATCGGTCGGCTAATTGGAGAGTAACCTCAACAGGCTTCAATTCACTGATCTTAAATTCCTCAAAAATAACTGTGGGGATAAGATTAATTGAGGCACCAAGATCCAACAGAGCACGATCAAATGAGGTATCATTAATGATAACTTGGATTAGGGGGGCACCGGGATCTTTTCTCTTAAGAGGCAGTCGGCTCTGCACAACTGAGCTAACTGTCTCTGGAAGAATTACCTTTCCTAAATTTTTGGGCTACCTTTTTGGAGTACATAAATCTTTTAAAAATTTTGCATAGACAAGGATATACTTAATGGCATCTAGGATAGGGATATTAATTTCTACTTGCCCAAATAAATCCATTAGTTCCTTCTCAGTGGGCTCGGATTTTGTCTTTGTCTTTTTTGAAGAGTGGAGGGCTTGTGGAAATGGGGCAGGGTTGCCCTGTTTTGCATGAATTGGTTCCTGAACAATAGGACGAGAAGAGTTAATCTGTGTGTCATTAGAGCGGGTTTCTTTAACAGGCAGGGTATTGTGAGTGGTTTTCCCATTCCTCAAGGTAACTGCATTTGCAGTCTCGTTGTTTCTAGGATGAGGACGGGGTGCCTGGCTGTTATTGAAACCCGGCGGATGCTGAGGTGCTGGCTGAATAGGTTGACTTGGATATCCACTTTGGAATTGATTCCTTTGATTGTTTGGGTTGGGCATGGGTTGTGATGGTAAATTCCCAATAGGTCAATGATCAAGAGTAACCTTAACTTGGTGTTGTAAATTGGTAATCATGCGGGTTACTTCTGTCATTTGAGTCTGCATTCCTTGCAGATTTTCATGACCTGATTATTAACATCATCCTAGGATGGTCCAGGTTGATACAAAGGTTGCCCATAATTCCCAAAATAGTTTTGTTTGGGAAAAGGAATCTGATTCGGGTTTTTCCAGGAGTGATTCGGGCTAGTCCTCCAATTTTGATTGGAAGTGTTGGAGGGGTTTCTAAATTGCTCTTGGAGAGCATAAATATTTTCCGAGGTGGAGTCAAAAATATTTTGGTCAAAATTTACGGTCAAATATTGCGGGAAATCAGCCGAAAATTGCTGGCCAGCAGATGTGGCATCTATATTGTGTAGATTTTCTCTTCGAAGAATGTGTGGGGGGTTAGTGTGTGGAGAGTGGACGTGTGGAGCTTGTTTGTTTGTGAGCTTTTCTTCAATTTTCTTTTAGTGAATTTGCGTCTGGTCCAGTCGTTGAGCTAACATATATAAATCATCTTGTGTGATTGGAACAGAGGTGGATTTGGAGTCAATTTCATGGACTCCGTATCTGGGGTTTTGTGATCTGCCAAAAGTGTCCATTGACGTCATGTTAAATGAGTTTTCACTCATTTCTTCAAAGAGAAGATAGGCACTTTCGGCGTCTTTGTTAAGAAAATTGCCCCCACATAAGGCATCCACAAATCGTTTTAATTGATCTTCTAATCCATAATAGAAGATCTGCACTAATTGCCATTGTGGAATTTCATGGTGGGGACTTCTTAGAAGTTCCTGAAATCTTTCCCAGGCTTCGTAGAGGGGTTCACCAATTTTTTGTTGAAAGGTCGTTATGGATCTTCTTAATGCATTCGTTCGACCAATCGGAAATTTTTTTTTAAGAAAAGTACTTTTTAATTGGGGCCAGGTGGTAATAGGACGCCCAACTATTCTAAACCAGTGCGATGCTTTATCTTTAAGAGAGAGAGGAAAGAGTCTCATTAATCACATGTCTTCCTCCACATTGCGGGAACGAGTGGTTTGAGCGAGGACAGTTAATTCCTCAAGATGACAAAAAGGGTCCTCTCTTGGAAGACCATGAAAATGATTGATAAGGTTTAGAATGGCTGGTTTGATTTCGAAATCCCCTTGTGGTATGACCACCCCTGGTCTTTCCTCAAAATTGGAAGGATCATAGAAATCCTTAAGAGAACGACAGGCTGTTGGTGGGGTGGTGGATTTTGCCCTTGATTAGCTAGGTTCATGACAGTCCTAGCTAGATCATCTTGATTTTATTGTAGTCGATCCAAATGGTTGACCATTAATGCAAAGGGAATTGTATTTTGGGTTATAATTGGAGGGCCACTTGGCCCTGCTGGTATTTCTGGTTGCTCCAAGTTAGGAAGGTGAGGGAGGGTGAAGTCAGCTTGTGGGTCGGCTGACGGGTTAGAAGTGGAAGTAGAATTTTTTTGACGGCTTCCTGGGTTTTCCATTTTTTTAAAAGACGAGGGGGAAGAAAATAATGATTTCCTACTGCGGGGGGCGAAATCAGATGGTCCCTCGAGGTGTGGTTTTTGGGACCTTCGCCCGTGCATGCACTACTGGGAAGAATTGGAGGGGAGGAGAAGAGAAAGAAATGAGAGAAAGTGTGCAATTGAAACAAACAAATCTGGACCTAACTTAAATGCGACTCCCTAATAATAAACCTAAGACTTGGTCTATGTAGGAAATAAGTAGTCAATAGTGAATACCCGTTCTGTCAACAAATCTAGCCAAGTTGCTTAAGGGGAGGTTTGGGCCCAAACGTTTCCCAGGGAAAACCCCAGGTGCTTGTACAAACTCGCGCCTGGTCATTTGACATGGCCCCTCAGCCTGAACACCAGATATAGATGACAGAATTGGTACTAACTAAAGAAAACTTAAGACCTAAATAGCAAGCCTAAGTTGATAAAGCCTTAGGGGTCAAGTTGCTACAAATTTTAATTAGGTCTAGGATGCTATAGTGCATACGGAATGTGGAGGACGTTTATTGGGATGTTGCCCTATTATTTTTATTTTTTTGTGTGTGTGCAGGAATTGGAGAGTGGCTCCAATGAAAATCAAGTTGTCACACAATTTTCTTGTATTTATGTCTTTTAGGATTCAATTTAATTAAATGTGTTTTAGGGTTTTTCTCTTTAAATTTTCAAACAAGTTTGAAATCTCACAATCAAAGGAAAGACAAGTTATATTGGTGATGGTTAATTTCCTTTAGTGTAAGTCTCTAAAAAGAAAGAGAGAAACCCTAAGCCAATTATCCCTAAGACAGAAAATTACTACCAATGGATTGATTTTTGGCTTTCTGAATTAAGTAGTGGTCCAAACAAGTCAAACAACACCACTACTTTGAAAAAAATCAAACAAGGATTCCAGAAAAGATTTTTGTAAGATTTTAGGAATTTTTTTGACAGTTTTTTTGAATTTTTAATTATACTGGTGTCAAAGTCCAGAAATGATACCTGTGGGTATTTTGGACTTTTCAGTATTACCACCGACCTCAGAAAAATTTTATGATTTTATATGATGTGTCAAATTCCACAAGGATTCCAGAAAGCTAAAGTTCATAAAAATTGGATGAGCATAAAAATTCTAAAAATTCATGGACAGTAGCAAAATAGAAAGATTAGAGGGTGTGACCCCTCTGCAGTCCACGAATTTTAAAAAATTAAATACAAATTAAATTATTCTGAAATTTGGAACAGATGTTTCTAACGTATTTGGGAATCGCGATATGAAATTTTATGATTTTAGGAGGCCTGTGGTGTTAGGAATCAATTTTTCAAGTCCGAACAGAAATCTGGACCCGAAAAATAGAACACCAATACTTGCAATGGAGTGGTGTTAAGGAAGCATTCAAGCAAACAATGGATTTTATATGAACACCACTCCACATAATTAATTTGTTTGGGATCCTGAAAGCCATGTTTAATATGTTTTTGGTAGTTTTAATTAATTATGTGACCAGAAAGAGGAACCAACCTGAATTTCGCGGGAAGAAAAGGGACTTTAAGCTCTCGCTTCCAGATTCCCACCTTCCTGCTGTAGTTCCTGCACACACAAAAGAAAGAAAGAGAAGGGGATGAGATCCACTTCAAGCAAGAGAAAATTAATTAATGCAAAGCCGTGCCTCCCTGGCAACGGCGCCAAAAAGTGGTAGCGAAATACGCGTGATTAGTAAAAGCGGGCTTTTAACGTCGTTGTAACACGCGAATCCGCTTTCGCTTTTAAATTTATATCCTAGATAGGGGAGTATCTAGGGTCGTCCAAGGAGGCAAAAATTGTAAAATTAATCCTCTTGCTTACAGATAGATCTCAACTTTCTTTTTGATATTTTTCAATATGTAATTTTTTTGTTTTGAAAAGACGAGGGCAAAATGCGAATTGTAACGAAAAGTACTAACACCTACAAATGCTTAACTAAAATTTAAAAGATAGAAATATCTTCTTCCTAAGCTCACTCTAGGCAAGTGGAGGCCTAGAGTAATTAGGAAGAAGAGGTGAAACAAGTGCTAGAACCAAAAGTAACAACTGTAATAAAAAGCTAAAAGAAGGCAATTTGATTGAGTAGAATGAGTGTTCTTTTCAAGGACAAGTAGAGGAATGCTTCTACTAGAGCTAAACAAATCTAAAAGCAAGAAAAGAAACACAAATCCTCTTGCAAAAATGGTGAAGAAGGGCATCTTCTTGCTCCAAGCCTAGCTGCTCCTTGGCTTGAAAAGAGGGCCTCCTTCTCCTTCGTTGAGAGCTCCTCCAAGGTGGAAGCCTCCACCTTCAATGCTCTCTCCAAGGGGTGGGCATGCACCACCCTCAAAATATCCTCCAAGGTGATGTGGACCACCTTCAATATCTCCTCCAAAGATCTTCCTTGCCTGGCTTCTCCTTCGGCTGGTGTGACCCAAGAGAGAAGGGAAGAGGGGAAGGGACCAAGGGGACAGAATATCCCCTTAATCTTCTTCTTCTTCTCTCTTGGACGTGGGCTTCTAGGTGGAATATGAGAGTGAATTTTCTAACCAAGGATGACTTGAATGGTGGTGGGTAGTGGTCTTTTTATAGGGTAGGATGGGGGGTTAAGGTGCCCCTTGAAATGGAGGGCTAGGATGGAAGGATGGAGGTGGTTGGTGATCCTATGGCTAAGGTGAGTTGGTGCCAACCCAAGTGGTGTTAAAAGGGGTGGTTATGGTGGTGTTGGTGTCTTTTGGTGGTGGAGAAACACCACCATTTTGGCGCCAACATGGGGTCTTCTAGAAGGGGGGTTAGGTGGATGGTTGAGATGGATTCAAGGGAAATTGTGTGGTGGAGATGAGGGGTAATTTTGGAGGGAAAAGTGGTGCCATTAAGGGGGTGGTTAGGGGTAGTTTTTGGTGCCACTTTTAGGTGTCTTTTGGAGGTGGTGGGTAGGTTAGGTTGGTGCCAAGTAGGTTAGCTTCTGTGGAGCTTAGGTGGAACTAGTTGAGTGGAGTTGTTAGGTGGGTTTTTGGGGTGGTACAAGCCAAGGAAGTTGGAGCATAGCTAAGCTAAGCTAAGCTAAACTAAGCTAGCTTAGCTAATGGAGGAGTAGAGGAGAAGGTGTTGGAGCTAGGGTTTGGAGGGAGGAGCTGAGGAGGAGAAGTCTGGAGCTGAAATTGTAGCTGGCTACTGCTGAAGAGGCTGGCATGGAGCTACTCTAGCTGGCTTAGCTTGCTAGTTCTTTGCTAGCTACTAAGCCAAGCTAGAGTAAGCAAGCTTCTACCATAATGAGCTAAGGTGAGCTAGGTCTGGTGCTCCCGAGAAGAATCAAGCTGGTTGAGGCAGCTAAGGTAGCTTAGCTCAACTGAGCTGAGCTAAGCTAAGTCCCTGGGAGCTGGACTTAAGCTTCCTGAGCTGGGATGAGTTCTTCTTCAGTTGGCTGGAGTTGAGTGGAGCTGGATGTAGCTGGATCTGAGCTGGGGTGAACTCCTGTCAACTTAGCTGAGCTAGCTAGAGCTCCCAGTGAACTAGTAGGAGCTGAGATGAGCTAGACTCAGCTAAGTTGAGCTGGATCTGAGCTGACTTGAGCTAGGTTGAGCTAAGATGAACTCTCTTGAGCTACCATTCAGCTGAGATTACCTGAATGGAGCTGGGATAAGCTAACCCTAGTTCAAGTGAGCTAGGTTCCAGCTGTGGTGAGCTGGATCGAGCTAAGTTCCAACTAGTCTGGGCTTCTTCACCATTTGCCTTCTTGAGTGCTAGGGTTTTAAGGATCTGTATATCTGTACATCCCTAACACTCACAAAAATATATTAAAAAGACAAATAAAAAATGCAATGCAAGCCTAACCTAATTTATGCCTAAATGCAGCCCAAAAACCCGTTTGCGGAGTAAAATCCTAAGAGCTAGGTTTGTTTTAATGCATAATAATGATGATAAACTGGCGTTTATCATACACATACCAGAGCTTGAAATCGTCCGCATCAGTCATTTCCGACCCATTCACCCACCTAATGTATCCTATTCTAAGTCTAAGACCTCAGTACTATTTCACACCCTTCGTTTACAATGAGGACTTTAAAAACTTAGGCACGGGGGGGTGATAAAGTGCATACATACAGAACTAAGAAAAAGTCAGAAGGATTCTTAGGAAAAAAAATTTCACATATGTGAAAAACAAAAAAAAAATGAAAAATTATGAAAAAGAACAAAAAATGGAGGAGGGAGGAAATTTTGTAAGCCACATAATCATAAGGAGGAGAAAAAGAGCAAAATGACAAAAAGGAGCACAAAATGAAAAAGAAAAAGAGATGGTCATTAGTAAGAGATTAAGGAATTAACCAAAGTTCTAGACCACATCAAGAAAAGAGAAAAATGAAGGAAAAGTGCTAAGGAGACACAAAAAGAGATTAGCAGGAATGCTGATCTTAGGCCTTCTGGGCTAGATTCTTAGGCTTAAAAATTCACGTACCTGCTAAGATCTAGATAATCGTCAAGAGGTTGGGGAAAATGTGAAGCTTAAGTATTAGGTCTAAGGCCTAGGAAGTATTCGGCCTCGTTAAATGACCTTCGATTTGCGGGATTCGGTAACCTAAGCACCCCAATCCACACACAGTCTGGTTCAGTGTGTATAAATATCAAAATCACGCAAACACCATTTTTAATGCTCTGAAAAAGTTGCTTAGATTAGGAGCGGCCGATCAACACAAGTTGATTTAGATGAGTTCCTGGCACGGAGAGGCGGGAAGTTCCCCTCAAAGATGTGTAACAACATATTGTCTCCTCGGTGCTTGTCTCTTAGGATATTTAAATATCCTACCGGGGGCATGTAAGCACTCTGCTAGTTCAGATACCATGGGCGACATTATCTCGAAATGCCGATTGGCAAGGTCTGGATTCGGCCACGGAATGCTATGGGCAGGATTATCCTGAAATCTCGAAAGCTAGGGTTCTGGGGGTTGCCATGGGTGGTGCTTTCACGAAGCATCGATTGCCAGGGACCTTTGACGATTGATGATGGGGACGAGGAATCCAATATAGACTGTGTTGGAAAGCCAATCCAAAGCTAGAAATAAAAAGAAAAGGAGAGAAAACTCTCCAAACAAATAAATCTTCTGTCTCTCCTACAAAAACACACTGCAAACTGAACCTAGGCTACAAATGTCTCAAGCACGGGTGCTTTAACTGTGGAGTCCAACAAACCCTAGGATAGTTTCTGCGGGCCTTAAAAACCTTCACGAAGGACTGAGGCTCAAGCGGGTTAGGTCCGGATTTTGGTTGCTACTTGAGTACCTCTAGGCTTATTGTCAGCAATCTTAACCTAATCAAAAGAAGAAGAAAAGCACTTATCATAACTGATGACAGACACTCAGGGTCAAGAATAGAAGTTAAAACCTTAAAATTTTGCTAAGGGACTAGCAAAAGCTAGGCATGGGGGTATGATGAGAGCCACATCATGAGCCCTAACTAGCTCATTTTGACCAAAGAAAGAGAATAAGAGCTCCTACATAACCTAGAGTAAGGTTTAATTCAAGGAATAACTGTTATGAGCAGAAAACATGAAATAAAGGTTAAAACAGTAATTTTACCATTGCAGTACATAAACGGGATTTCTCAGAGGTGAAACATAGGTCAAATGGTCAGAATAAGATAAAAACTGGGTTGGTTCAATCAGAAATGGGTTATTATGCAATCGAAGAATTAAATGACATTCTATAACATTAAAACAGACCCACTTAATTCAACAAGGTTCTAGTCAGGATAAAAATCAAGTAAACCCTCTAAAATTCATGGAAAAATATCCCCTAGGGTTTAGAACCTTCAATTCGGCCTTGGGAACCTCTTTTGACCTAGATTAGGGTCTCAGCCCATTATTTGACCTTATTTGGATTTTTCCGTAAAATGTCCAGTCAAACGTGGTCAAACCTAACATCAAACTTCACCATTAGATTCCTTAGGTTCAAATTAGGTTTTAATCAAAATTTAGACCTAAGGGGAGGTCATCTTGCCATACTTTGCAAAATAGTACACCCAATAACATTTTGACCCCTATCTTTTGAAAACCATTACACAGACCCCCTACTTCCTCTCCACTCTTACAAACAGGTCCCTCCACCATTAATTGGGAGAAATCCTACTCCGACGAGGAATAGAGGGGGAGTACTCCCTGATTCCTCAGAGATCTCCTCCCATATTTGGAAGGGAGATTCTCTAAAGAATTCCCTTCCATCTGAGCATGGTCCTAGTCTTTGATTCGCACCCAATCTCTCGTGTGAATGCACGAGAGATTTGGGTCTCCAAGGGTTTCCATCTCCGATGAGGTCTCTTGTGCTTGGTAGCTTGTCTTTCAAGCATAAGAGTCCCTGCCAACAACTATAAAAGCACCACCACCTCCGGCCTCATCTCCTCAGCTCAACTTGGCCAGAGATCCACCCCAATTTCATCTTCTTCTCCTCCAGTAAAGAAGTCCAGCGAGCTTTGACGAGCCTCCCTCCTCTTTCTCGTCACTCTGCCACCATACCAGTGGCAGAGCTGCCCTCAGCATCTTCCTCCGCATCGCGCAACACCCGCGCGAGCATCTCTAGCCTCGTCGTCATCGCTGTCTCCCTCCATTGGACGTCTTCTTCTCCGACGGTAGCAGGAACGGCCAGCTGCCTCCTCTCACCCTTCGTCCACTTAGCTAGGTTAGAATTATTCCTCTCTCTCCCCTCTTCATTTCCCCTCTCTCTATTTTCCCTTTTGACCCCTCGTAGCCACTAACCATCGCCATCTTCTCCATCTCCGGCCACCCACTGGCGAGGTGTCTCCACTGCTCCACACCTTCACACACCTTGCCAGATACCTCACCATCGCCGCCACAGTCCACCAATCACCTTCCGCCCAGCCATCAACCACCATAACCTCCCTAAATGCCTGTTTTTAAATTTTTACGATCGATTTAGGATGTTTAAAACCTAAAAACATGCAATTTTCTTTAATTTATTTCCTGCTTGCATACCCAAAAAAATAAAAATGTTGAAAACTTTTTGAGGAAAAATTTTGAAATCAGGACTAAGGTCGTAAAATTCACTTCTGGTACAATGGGATTTAATCTTTAACAAACTAAGGATGAGGATATGGATCTGATCATTAGAATTCCAGGGTCTATTTTAGACTAGATCAGATATCCTTCTCTAAACTTCCACCTGAACTCATGATAGTTCAGGTGACTTGATCCTATTTTGTAATATGGAAAGTATTTGACTTAGTTTCTGATTCAAAAACATGCGGGTCTCAAGAAACTTCTTGTGTCAATTTTCACACACAAGCCAACACTTAAAAACAACTAAAAAAATTGAAAAGCTTCCTTGTTTGGATTTAGTAAAAGTCTGAAGCAGATCATTGGTTTGAGTTCCCACCGCCGAGAAGAAGGAAAATACCTTCTTTGAGGACGCGATGTCAACATGTTACCGCCTCGGCACTGCTCTATATCTATATTTCATATCTTTAGACGGAGCATTAAAGCGCATTTCAGCAGCTCAAGTGTCTTGGACGGTGCTCTACCTATAGCGTCGGAGCAAGAGCTTGAGTTTGCTTGGAGCGCCCCTTTTCACCGCATCGTGTTTTGGGGTTGTGAGCTCCTGGGTGGTGTCATGGACAGTGCTATCCCGAAGTACTGGCGCCAGAGCCCCCTCGAGGAATGGTAATGGGAATGATGATACCGACACATCTGTTGTAAGACTAAGCTAAAAATAAGCATGGGGGAAAAAAAAAATAATAATAATAATAATAACACGTCCTTATAAAGGTTGTCTTTTCACAAGCATAGACACAAGGTTTTAAAGGAATTTGCAAGTTGCGAATCAGATTCACGAGCCAGAAAAATCCTAAAAACAAACATTTCAAGTCATCTGAATTAACAAGGGGTTAATTTGTGAATTTTCTGAGGATATATTGATCCCGTTCTATCTAATGGTTGGATCCAAAAATAAATCCTGATGTTTATCTTCAACAAATCCCGTATCTCCTGTGTTTTAATCTACCAAGGTCCCTTAATCTCTTTTTCTCCTCAAAAGTCAAAAAAAAATTAGATTTTCCAAAAATTCCATTTTCCAAAAAAATTAATGTTTTGCTAAGAGACTAGCAAAAGATAAGCATGGGGGTGTGATAAACGCCAGTTTATCATCATTTTATGCTTTAAAACTAACCTAGCTCTTAGGATTTTACTCTGCAAATGGGTTTTTGGGCTGCATTTAGGCATAAATTAGGATAGGCATGCATTGCATTTTTTATTGTTGTTTTAATGTGTTTTTGTGAGTGTTAGGGATGTATAAATTCACAGATCCCTAAAACCCTAGCACTCAAGAAGGCAATTGGTGAAGGAGAAGCCCAGACTAGTTGGAACCCAGCTTGATCCAGCTCACCATAGCTGGAACCTAACTTACTTGAACTAGGGTTAGCTCATCCCAGCTCCATTCAGCTAATCTCAGCTGGATGGCAGCTCAAGAGAGTTCACCTTAGCTCACCCTAGCTCAAGTCAGCTCAGATCCAGCTCAACTTAGCTGAGTCTAGCTCATCTCAGCTCCCACTAGTTCACAGGGAGCTCTAGCCTGCTCAGCTGAGTTGACAGAAGTTCACCCCAGCTCAGATCCAGCTACATTCAGCTCCACTCAACTCCAGCCAGCTGAAGAAGAATTCATCTCAGCTTAGGAAGCTCAAGTCCAGCTCCCGGGGACTCAGCTTAGCTCAACTCAGTTGAGCTAAGCTACCTTAGCTGCCTCAACCAGCTTGCTTCTCCCCAGGAGCACCAGACCTAGCTCACCTCAGCTCATTTTGGTAGAAGCTAGCTCACTTTAGCTTGGCTTAGCAACTAGCAAAGAACTAGCAAGCTGAGCCAGCTAGAGTAGCCCCATGCCAGCCTCTTCAGCAGCAGCCAGCTCTAGCTCCAGCTCCAGACTTCTCCTCCTCAGCTCTTCTCCCTGAAAACCCTAGCTCCAAATGCCTCCAACTCTACTCCCTACTAGCTAAGCTAGCTAAGTTGATTAACTTAGCTAGTCCACCTCCATGGCACCAAAACCTATTACCCTACTACCTAAGCTCCAGCAAAAAGACCACCTACTCCTACTTTATTTTGGTGCCAACTATCCCTTCCATCACCACCCTACATCCACCATCAAAGCCCATCTCCACCCTCCATTTTTTCCCTCCAAAATTGCCTTATAGAAGGTATTTTTGGAGGGAAAACCAAGGCACCTCTTCATTTCCCTCCCATTTTTCCCTCCAAAAATAACCAAGCACCCCTTCATTTCCCTCCAAAAACACCATAACCACCCCCCCTTCCCATCCTATAAATACCCTACCCTACCACCACATAATTCCCATCCTCCCTTAGTATATTTTCTACCTAAACCATCTATACCTACGGCCAAGAAGAAGGAGTAGAGAAGGAGATTAAAGGGGCACATCACCAGCCCTTTTGGTGCCTTCTTCTCCCCACTCTCTTCAACTTGAGCCACGCCAAGGAGGAGGACTCTCCCACTTCAAGGAGGATGGCCAGGCAAAGGAGAAAAGCTTAGGGTGGACATCCACCCTTGGAGAAAAACTTAGGGCACGCCTCCCTAAGGCTTGCCTTGGAGGACATCACCTTGGCGGAGTACTGCAAGGAAGGAGTTGAAGGACTCTTTTCAAGATTGGGAGCCACCAACCTTGGAGCAAGAAGCCCTTTTCTTCACCATCTATCTAGAGGATTTGTGTTTTCCTTTCTTATTTGCATTTTTCTAGTAGTACAAGCTTTCCTCTACTAGGCATTTTTGTTAAACACTTTTTCAATTATCTAGTTGCCTTCTTTGCATTTCTTGTTTGCATTTCTATTTACTTATTTTCGGCATTCTTCACTCCCTCTCCCTAATTATTCTAGGCCTCCACTTGCCTAGAGTGAGCTTAGGGAGAGGCTCTACTTTCCACTTTAGAAGTAGTTTATTGAATTCGAAGTGTAAACACCTTTCCTCCATAAGTTCTCATGTTGCCTTAGTTTAAAAAACAAAAAAATGATATATTGAAAAATACCAAAAAGAAAGTTGAGATTTATATTCCAAGCAAGAGAATTAATTTTGCAAACATATTGCCTCCTTGGACGACCCTAGATACTCCCCTATCTAGGAATATAAATTTAAGAGAGAAAGCGGATTTACGCGTTACAACGACCTAATTAACAAACCGCGTGAAATCGCTATCACTTTTTGGTGCCGTTGCCGGGGAGGCACGGCTTTACATTAACTCATTTTCTCTTGCTTGAAGTGGATCTCATCCCCTTCTCTTTCTTTCTTTTGTGTGTGCAGGAACTACAGCGGGAAGGCGGGAATCTGGAAGAGAGAGCTCAAAGGTCCTTTTCTTCCCGCGAAAATTCAGGTTGGTTCCTCTTTCTGGTCACATAAATAATTAAAACTACCAAAAATATATTAAACTTGGCTTTCAGGACCCTAAACACTTAAATTAAGTGGAGTGGTGCATTTTAAAATCCATTGTTTGCTTGTATGCTTCTTTAACACCACTCCATTGCAAGTATTGGTGTTCTGTTTTTCGGGTCCAGATTTCTGTCCGGACTTGAAAAATCGATTCCTAACACCCCAGGCCTCCTAAAATCATAAAATTTCGTAGAGTGATTCCCAATTAAGTTAGGAACATCTGTTCCAAATTTCAAATCAATTGGATTTGTATTTAAGTTTTAAAAATTCGTGGATTGCAGAGAGGTCATACCCTCTTATCTTCCTGTGTTGCTACTGTCCGCGAATTTTCAGAATTTTTATACTCATCCAATTTTTGGGAAATTGAGCTTGTTGGAATCCTTGTAAAATTTTATATATCATATAAAGTCATAAAAATTTTCTGAGGTCGGTGGTAGTACTAAAAAGTTCATAATACCCACAGGTATTATTTCTGGACTTTGACACCAGTACAATTAAAAATTCAAAACAATTATCAAACGAATTCCTAAAATCTTACAAAAATCTTTTCTAGAATCCTTGTTTGATTTTATTCAAAGTAGTGGTGTTGTTTGACTTGTTTGGACCACTACTTAATTCTGAAAGCCTAAAAAATAACTCATTAGTAGTTAAATTTCTGTCTTAGGGATAATTGGCTTAGGGTTTCTTTCTTTCTCTTTTGAGGATTAATTCAAAGGAAATATACAATCACCCATACAACTTGTTTTCCTTTGATTGTGGGTTTTCAAACTTGTTTGAAAATTTAACTAAAGAAACCCTAAAATACATTCAATTAAATCAAATCCTAAAAGACAAAAATACAAAAAAAAAAAATTGTGACAACTTGATTTTCATTGGAGCCACTCTCCAATTCCTGCACACACACAAAAAAATCAAATAACAGGGCAACAACCCAATAAACGCCCTCCACATTCCGTGTGCACTATAGAATCCTAGACCTAATTAAAATTTGTAGCAACTTGACCCCTAAGGCTTTATCAATTTAGGCTTGCTATTTAGGTCTTAAGTTTTCTTTAGTTAGTACCAATTCTGTCATCTATATCTGGTGTTCAGGCTGAGGGGCCGTGTCAAACGACCAGGCGCGGGTTTGTACAAGCACCTGGGGTTTTCCCTGGGAAACGTTTGGGCCCAAACCTCCCCTTAAGCAACTTGGCTAGATTTGTTAATAGAACGGGTATTCACTATTGACTACTTATTTCCTATATAGACCAAGTCTTAGGTTATTATTAGGGAGTCACAATTAAGTTAGGTTTAGTTTTTGTTTGTTTGAATTGCACACTTTCTCTCATCTCTTTCTCTTCTCCTCCCCTCCCCGTTCTTCCATTTTATGCACGGGCGACGGTCTCAAAATCCGCACTTGGAAGGACCATTTGATTTCGCCCCCCACGTAAAAAGACCACTTTTTCTGTCTTCTCCTGAAAAAATGGAAACACAACAAAATAGGTCCACTGACCCTTCCAAGTCTACCTCTAACCCCACCTCTAACTCTAATTCTAACCCTTCCACCCAAAACCCAACCACCAGTAACTTCCCACACTTGGAGCTCCCCAATCTTGAGTTGCCCCACACACAACATCAAGACCCCCTACCTGATCTTTTAAAATTGATGGCCGATCAGATTAATAAATTAAATTCCAATCAACAAACATTGACTAGGAACATCCAAAACCTAGCCAATCCAAGGCCAAACCCACCACCCCGTCAGCAGCCTGTTGTTCCTCTAAAAGATTTCTATGATCCGTCTTATTATGAGGAACGACCAGGGGTGGTCATACCGGAGGGGGACTTTGAGATCAAGCCAGCCGTCCTGAACCTGATTAAACACTTTCATGGCCTTCCCAAGGAAGACCCTTTCAGCCACCTTGAAGAACTAACTCTTCTTGCACAGACAACCCGTTCCCGAAATGTGCAAGAAGACATATGGCTGATGCGGCTTTTTCCATTATCTCTTAAAGATAAGGCCGCTTATTGGTTCAGGACCATTGGCCGACCCATTACAACATGGCCTCAACTCAAGAGTGCCTTCCTCAAGAAATTCTTTCCCATAGGTCATACCAATTCCTTACGAAGATCTATTACGACCTTTCACCAAAAATCTGGTGAAACTTTCCATGATTCTTGGGAAAGATTTCAAGACCTTTTAAGAAGTTGCCCGCACCACGAGATTCCTTTATGGCAGCTCGTGCAAATCTTCTATCATGGATTAGAAGATCAAATCCGACAGTTTGTCGACGCCTCGTGTGGCGGCAACTTTTTAAATAAAGATGCAGAAAGTGCCTATGACCTGTTCGAAGAAATGAGTGAAAACTCATTTAATCAAGCTTCCATGAACACATTTTGCAGAACCCAAAACCCGCAGTTCGGTGTTCATGAAATAGGCACTCAATCTATCCCTGTCACCCAAGACGATCTTCAATTGATTTCTCAAAAACTCGACCAAATGCATATTAATCAAAAGAAAATTGAGGAAAGACTAGCCACTTCAACTCAAGCTCCACACCCACATCTAACCCAACCTAACTTTCCACAAAGAGAAAATTTGCACAATCTCAACACTACCCCTGCTGATTATTCTGAGGTTGCCCATGATTCACTGGGGAACTACAACTATCCAGATCTTAACCCCACTCAAAATATTTCTGCCATCCAGGAGCCCTTTAAAAATTCTTCCAATTGGAAAAATTACCCGAACTACTCCTGGAATAATCAAGTTTCCTCCCAACCATATCATTTTAATGGGTATGGGTTGAATCCAAACTTCCATCCTGGGCCATCCCAACAAGATATCAATGCCCAGATGCTGCGAACCCTGCAGGATATGCAAACAAAAATGACGGAAGTAACCCGCAACATCACAAATCTGAACAATCAGATTGGGGTTACTCCCACGCAAAGACCTGTAGGACATCTTCCGTCCCAACCCATACCCAACCCTAATCACCAAGGAAACCATTATATGGGCAGAAATCCACATTATCCACATCAGCCTCCTCCTAATCCACCACCTCAGCAGCCGCCCAGGTTTCTGCAATCACAGGCCCCCCCACCTCCTCTAAATAGTAATCCGACTGCACATGCAGTTACTTTGAGGAGTGGGAAAACCACCACTGACCCCAGGCCTTCACACGAACCTGGTAAGATACCTGTGCAAATTGACTCCCCACCTCCCCATCAGGAAGAAAAAGAAAAACAAAAATCTCAAGACAAGATTCCTGTCCCTTTCCCACAAGCTCTCTACCCCACCACCAACAAAAAAAAGAAATCTGAGCCCACTACAGAAGAACTCATGGAGCTATTTGGGCAAGTTCATATCAATATTCCTCTCCTAGATGCCATCAAATATATACCTGCCTATGCTAAATTTTTGAAGGATATTTGTACTCCTAAAAGGCAGGCTAAAAATCTAGGACAGGTGCATCTTTCAGAGACAGTAAGCTCTGTCATATAGAGTAAGCTGCCTCCTAAGATGAAAGATCCAGGGGCGCCTTTAATTTCTGTAATTATTGATGACACTACATTTAATCGCGCCCTCCTTGATCTTGGTGCCTCTGTAAATATTATTCCCACAAGTTTATTCGAAGAATTTCAGATCGGTGAATTAAAACCCGTCGAGGTTACCCCGCAATTAGCCGACCGATCTACAATCAAACCTCGTGGGATTGTCGAGGATGTATTAGTCAAGGTCCAGAATTGTGTCTTCCCTACAGACTTTCTGGTTCTTGACATTGAGGCACCCGAATCATTACTGGACTCCCCGATAATCCTTGGACGCCCCTTTTTGGCTACTGCAAAGGCAAATATCAATTGCCACACAGGCAAAATGGATATCAACTATGCAGGCCAAACTATCACCTTAGATATTTTTAAATCCTCCAGGAGATTCCATGATGATAACTTCTTTGAGGACTCAGATACTGAAATTTCTAATATGGTGGAGGAGACAATGTTAATAGATACCCTTACCGACCACAGTTTTTTTGAGGACTCTGATTCAGACTCAGTGGTCGGCGAGATCTGTGATCCGGAAACTTGTCTTGACTCCAAATTTGTTCCTGATACCCCCCCTAACCCACCCACTATTCACGCACCTAATTTTTCCACACTAACTCACCATTCCTTCCCCGACCCCTTTCTTACGGACCTACCACCAACCCTGCCTGAGTTTGGCACCCAACCTAAATTAAAACCATGGCCAGACTCGGGCCACACTTATCAATTTCCATCTCACTTTGATCCCAATATTATTTCTAATCAATTTTCTAGGGATCTAGACGAAGACACCTTTTTTGCGGGCATCCAAGTGTCCAATTATTTACATGATTTTCCGTCTTCTGTGCATACCTTCACGCCCGGCTGAATGGCGTAAAAGATAGCACTGGATGGGAGGTAACCCATCATTTTTTTTCTTGCTTTCCTTTTTTCTTCTTCCAGGTTTTATTCATCCTAAACCTGACCGTTCTTCACTAAGGTGATTCCTTTTCCCTCCTAATGCATGAGGACATGGCATATCTTAAGCATGGGGGGGTGTTTTTAAATTTTTACGATCGATTTAGGATGTTTAAAACCTAAAAACATGCAATTTTCTTTAATTTATTTCCTGCTTGCATACCCTAAAACAAAAAACAAAAAAAAAAAAAAAAAAAAATATATATATATATATATATTGAAAACTTTTTGAGGAAAAATTTTGAAATCGGGACTACGGTCGAAAAATTCACTTCTGGTACAATGGGATTTAATCTTTAACAAACTAAGGATGAGGATATGGATCTGATCATTAGAATTCCAGGGTCTATTTTAGACTAGATCAGATATCCTTCTCTAAAATTCCACCTGAACTCATGATAGTTCAGGTGACTTGATCCTATTTTGTAATATGGAAAGTATTTGACTTAGTTTTTGATTCAAAAACCTGCGGTTCTTGAGAAACTTCTTGTGTCAATTTTCACACACAAGCCAACACTTAAAAATAACTAAAAATTTGAAAAAACTCCCTTGTTTGGATTTAGTAAAAGTCTGAAGCAGATCATTGTTTTGAGTTCCCACCGTCGAGAAGAAGGAAAAAACCTTCTTTGAGGACACGATGTCAACATGTTACCGCCTCGGTGCTGCTCTATATCTATATTTCATATCTTTAGACGGAGCATTAAAGCGCATTTCAGCAGCTCATGTGTCTTGGACGGTGCTCTACCTATAGCGTCGGAGCAAGAGCTTGAGTTTGCTTGGAGCGCCCCTTTTCACCACATCGTGTTTTGGGGTTGTGAGCTCCTGGGTGGTGTCATGGACAGTGCTATCCCGAAGTACTGGTGCCAGAGCCCCCTCGAGGAATGGTAATGGGAATGATGATACCGACACATCTGTTGTAAGACTAAGCTAAAAATAAGCATGGAAAAAAAGAAAAAAAGAAAAAAATAATAATAATAACACGTCCTTATTAAGGTTGGTTTTTCACAAGCACCGACACAAGGTTTTAAAGGAATTTGCAAGTCGCGAATCAGATTCACGAGCCAGAAAAATCCTAAAAACAAACATTTCAAGTCATCTGAATTAACAAGGGGTTAATTTGTGAATTTTCTGAGGATATATTGATCCCGTTCTATCTAATGGTTGGATCCAAAAATAAATCCTAATGTTTATCTTCAACAAATCCCGTATCTCCTATGTTTTAATCTACCAAGGTCCCTTAATCTCTTTTTCTCCTCAAAAGTCAAAAAAATTAGATTTCCCAAAAATTCCATTTTCCAAAAAAAAAAAAAATTAATGTTTTGCTAAGAGACTAGCAAAGGATAAGCATGGGGGTGTGATAAACACCAGTTTATCATCATTTTTATGCTCTAAAACTAACCTAGCTCTTAGGATTTTTCTCCACAAATGGGTTTTTGGGCTGCATTTAGGCATCAATTAGGATAGGCATACATTGGATTTTTTATTGTTGTTTTAATGTGTTTTTGTGAGTGTTAGGGATGTACAGATTCACAGATCCCTAAAACCCTAGCACTCAAGAAGGCAATTGGTGAAGGAGAAGCCCAGACTAGTTGGAACCCAGCTTGATCCAGCTCACCATAATTGGAACCTAGCTTACTTGAACTAGGGTTAGCTCATCCCAGCTCCATTTAGCTAATCTCAGCTGGATGGCAGCTCAAGAGAGTTCATCTTAGCTCACCCTAGCTCAAGTCAGCTCAGATCCAGCTCAACTTAGCTGAGTCTAGCTCATCTCAGCTCCCACTAGTTCACAGGGAGCTCTAGCTAGCTCAGCTGAGTTGACAGTTCACCCCAGCTCAGATCCAGCTACATTCAGCTCCACTCAACTCCAGCCAGCTGAAGAATAATTCATCTCAGCTCAGGAAGCTCAAGTCCAGCTCCCTGGGGCTCAGCTTAGCTCAACTCAGTTGAGCTAAGCTACCTTAGCTGCCTCAACCAGCTTGATTCTCCCCGGGAGCACCATACCTAGCTCACCTCAACTCATTTTGGTAGAAGCTAGCTCACTTTGGCTTGGCTTAGCAACTAGCAAAGAACTAGCAAGCTAAGCCAGCTAGAGTAGCCCCATGCCAGCCTCTTCAGCAGCAGCCAGCTCTAGCTCCAGCTCCAGACTTCTCCTCCTCAGCTCTTCTCCCTGAAAACCCTAGCTCCATATGCCTCCAACTCTACTCCCTACTAGCTGAGCTAGCTAAGCTGCTTAACTTAGCTAGTCCACCTCCATGGCACCAAAACCTATTACCCTACTACCTAAGCTCCAGCAAAAAGACCACCTACTCCTACTTTATTTTGGTGCCAACTATCCCTTCCATCACCACCCTACATCCACCATCAAAGCCCATCTCCACCCTCCATTTTTTCCCTCCAAAATTGCCTTCTAGAAGGTATTTTTGGAGGGAAAACCAAGGCACCTCTTCATTTCCCTCCCATTTTTCCCTCCAAAAATAACCAAGCACCCCTTCATTTCCCTCCAAAAACACCATAACCACCACCCCTTCCCATCCTATAAATACCCTACCCTACCACCACATAATTCCCATCCTCCCTTAGTATATTTTCTACCTAAACCACCTATACCTATGGCCAAGAAGAAGGAGTAGAGAAGGAGATTAAAGGGGCACATCACCAGCCCTTTTGGTGCCTTCTTCTCCCCACTCTCTTCAACTTGAGCCACGCCAAGGAGGAGGACTCTCCCACTTCAAGGAGGACGGCTAGGCAAAGGAGAAAAGCTTAGGGTGGACATCCACCCTTGGAGAAAAACTTAGGGCACGCCCCCCTAAGTCTTGCCCTGGAGGACATCACCTTGGCGTAGTACTGCAAGGAAGGAGTTGAAGGACTCTTTTCAAGATTGGGAGCCACCAACCTTGGAGCAAGAAGCCCTCTTCTTCACCATCCATCTAGAGGATTTGTGTTTTCCTTTCTTATTTGCATTTTTCTAGTAGTACAAGCTTTCCTCTACTAGGCATTTTTGTTAAACACTTTTTCAATTATCTAGTTGCCTTCTTTGCATTTCTTGTTTGCATTTCTATTTGCTTATTTTCGGCATTCTTCACTCCCTCTCCCTAATTATTCTAGGCCTCCACTAGCCTAGAGTGAGCTTAGGGAGAGGCTCTACTTGCCACTTTAGAAGTAGTTTATTGAATTCGAAGTGTAAACACCTTTCCTCCATAAGTTCTCATGTTGCCTTAGTTTAAAAAACAAAAAAATGATATATTGAAAAATACCAAAAAGAAAGTTGAGATTTATATTCCAAGCAACAGAATTAATTTTGCAAACATATTGCCTCCTTGGACGACCCTAGATACTCCCCTATCTAGGAATATAAATTTAAGAGAGAAAGCGGATTTACGTGTTACAACGACCTAATTAACAAACTGCGTGAAATCGCTATCACTTTTTGTCACACAATTTTTTTATATTTTTGTCTTTTAGGATGTGATTTAATTAAATGAATTTTAGGATTTTTCTCTTTAAGTTTTCAAACAAGTTTGAAAGTTCACAATCAAAGGAAAGACAAGTTGTATGTGTGATTGTATATTTCCTTTTAATTGAGTCTCTAAAGAGAAAGAAGAAACCCTAAACCAATTATCCCTGAGACAGAAATTTAACTACCAATGAATTATTTTTAGCTTTCAGAATTAAGTAGTGGTCCAAACAAGTCAAACGACACCACTACTTTGAAGAAAATCAAACAACGATTCCAAAAAAGATTTTTATAAGATTTTAGGAATTTGTTTGATAATAGTTTTGAATTTTTAATTGTACTGGTGTCAAAGTCCAGAAATAATACCCGTGGGTATTATAGACTTTTCAGTATTACCACCGACCTCAGAAAATTTTTATGATTTTATATGATATGTAAAATTTCACAGGGATTCCAACAAGATAAATGTCACAAAAATTGAATGAGTATAAAAATTCTGAAAATTCGCGGACAGTAGCAAAACAGGAAGATTAGAGGGTGTGACCCCTCTGTAATCCACGAATTTTTAAAAATTAAATACAAATCCAATTGATCTGAAATTTGGAACAGATGTTCCAAACTTAATTGGGAATCACTCTATGAAATTTTATGATTTTAGGAGGCCTGTGGTGTTAGGAATCGATTTTTCAAGTCTGGACAGAAATCTAGACCCGAAAAACAGAACACCAATACTTGCAATGGAATGGTGCTAAAGAAGCATACAAGCAAACAATGATTTTAAAATGCACCACTCCACTTAATTTAAGTGTTTAGCATCCTGAAAGCCAAGTTTAATATATTTTTGGTAGTTTTAATTAATTATGTGACTAGAAAGAGGAAACAACCTGAATTTTCGCGGGAAGAAAAGGATCTTTAAGCTCTCGCTTCCAGATTCCCGCTTTCCCGCTGTAGTTCCTGCACACACAAAAGAAAGAAAGAGAAGGGGATGAGATCCACTTCAAGCAAGAGAAAATGAGTTAATGCAAAGCCGTGCCTCCCCGGCAACGGCGCCAAAAAGTGATAGCGATTTCACGCGGTTTGTTAATTAGGTCGTTGTAATGCGTAAATCCGCTTTCTCTCTTAAATTTATATTCCTAGATAGGGGAGTATCTAGGGTCGTCCAAGGAGGCAATATGTTTGCAAAATTAATTCTCTTGCTTGGAATATAAATCTCAACTTTCTTTTTGGTATTTTTCAATATATCATTTTTTTGTTTTTTAAACTAAGGCAACATGAGAACTTATGGAGGAAAGGTGTTTACACTTCGAATTCAATAAACTACTTCTAAAGTGGCAAGTAGAGCCTCTCCCTAAGCTCACTCTAGGCAAGTGGAGGCCTAGAATAATTAGGGAGAGGGAGTGAAGAATGCCGAAAATAAGCAAATAGAAATGCAAACAAGAAATGCAAAGAAGGCAACTAGATAATTGAAAAAGTGTTTAACAAAAATGCCTAGTAGAGGAAAGCTTGTACTACTAGAAAAATGCAAATAAGAAAGGAAAACACAAATCCTCTAGATAGATGGTGAAGAAGAGGGCTTCTTGCTCCAAGGTTGGTGGCTCCCAATCTTGAAAAGAGTCCTTCAACTCCTTCCTTGCAGTACTCCGCCAAGGTGATGTCCTCCAAGGCAAGCCTTAGGGGGGCGTGCCCTAAGTTTTTCTCCAAGGGTGGATGTCCACCCTAAGCTTTTCTCCTTTGCCTGGCCGTCCTCCTAGAAGTGGGAGAGTCCTCCTCCTTGGCGTGGCTCAAGTTGAAGAGAGTGGGGAGAAGAAGGCACCAAAAGGGCTGGTGATGTGCCCCTTTAATCTCCTTCTCTACTCCTTCTTCTTGGCCGTAGGTATAGGTGGTTTAGGTAGAAAATATACTAAGGGAGGATGGGAATTATGTGGTGGTAGGGTAGGGTATTTATAGGATGGGAAGGGGGGGTGGTTATGGTGTTTTTGGAGGGAAATGAAGGGGTGCTTGGTTATTTTTGGAGGGAAAAATGGGAGGGAAATGAAGAGGTGCCTTGGTTTTCCCTCCAAAAATACCTTCTAGAAGGCAATTTTGGAGGGAAAAAATGGAGGGTGGAGATGGGCTTTGATGGTGGATGTAGGGTGGTGATGGAAGGGATAGTTGGCACCAAAATAAAGTAGGAGTAGGTGGTCTTTTTGCTGGAGCTTAGGTAGTAGGGTAATAGGTTTTGGTGCCATGGAGGTGGACTAGCTAAGTTAAGCAACTTAGCTAGCTTAGCTAGTAGGGAGTAGAGTTGGAGGCATTTGGAGCTAGGGTTTTCAGGGAGAAGAGCTGAGGAGTAGAAGTCTGGAGCTGGAGCTAGAGCTGGCTACTGCTGAAGAGGCTGGCATGGGGCTACTCTAGCTGGCTTAGCTTGCTAGTTCTTTGCTAGTTGCTAAGCCAAGCCAAAGTGAGCTAGCTTCTACAAAAATGAGTTGAGGTGAGCTAGGTATGGTGCTCCCGGGGAGAATCAAGCTGGTTGAGGCAGCTAAGGTAGCTTAGCTCAACTGAGTTGAGCTAAGCTGAGTCCCCGGGAGCTGGACTTGAGCTTCCTAAGCTGAGATGAATTCTTCTTCAGCTGGCTGGAGTTGAGTGGAGCTGAATGTAGCTGGATCTGAGCTGGGGTGAACTTCTGTCAACTCAGCTGAGCTAGCTAGAGCTCCCTGTGAACTAGTGGGAGCTGAGATGAGCTAGACTCAGCTAAGTTGAGCTGGATCTGAGCTGACTTAAGCTAGGGTGAGCTAAGGTGAACTCTCTTGAGCTGCCATCCAGCTGAGATTAGCTGAATGGAGCTGGGATGAGCTAACCCTAGTTCAAGTAAGCTAGGTTCCAGCTATGGTGAGCTGGATCAAGCTGGGTTCCAACTAGTCTGGGCTTCTCCTTCACCAATTGCCTTCTTGAGTGCTAGGGTTTTAGGGATCTGTGAATTTATACATCCCTAACACTCACAAAAACACATTAAAACAACAATAAAAAATGCAATGCATGCCTATCCTAATTTATGCCTAAATGCAGCCCAAAAACTCGTTTGCAGAGTAAAATCCTAAGAGCTAGGTTAGTTTTAAAGCATAAAATGATGATAAACTGGCGGTTATCAATGCCCCCCGACCTAACCCATAAGCATGGCCACTGAGTGACTTAGGCGCGCACGCCTAGGCCACCCTGCAGCCTAGCACCTACCGTCCCACCTTTTCCTTGATATGGGGAAGCTTCCCATGTGTTTTAATGGGGCCACAACGCCATATTTCTGTGTGACAGATCTGAGCACCTGCCGCCATTGAAGCACGCAGCAAGAAGGTCGCAAGCTTCGCTCAAGGTGTCAGGGTCCCAGGTGAAGCTAGATGAGTGCGCGACTTCATACAGCCAGGCAATTGGTTTGGCGAGCAACCCATCAGCAGCAATCGAAGAAGGGCACCTGCTGATGCACACACAGAAGCGGGTGGGACATTTAGTCCCACCTCATAAACGCAAGAGAGCGGTGTGCACCTTAAATTATTTTTGTGCTTTCTTCTCATCGCCTCCAATACACAGGGGTGAGGTCCCTCACCCCATCACACCTCGTCCGCGACATTCCCCCACGGACCTGGCACCCGACCCGATTACCCGGCTCTGTGAGAGCGTTCCAAAGAGAGAAATAGAGAGAGAGAGATGTAGGGAGGGTAGGGGTAGGTTTTGCTCTTCAGTGTGTGCAGGGAAGAAGGAAGAGGAAGGCGCAGCTGAAGCTAAGGCACGGTGAAGCGAGGCTAAGCAGGGAAGGAAAAACTTAGCTACAAAAGGAATAAGAAGGAAGGAAGGCCAAAGAGAAGAGAAAGTCAGAGGAGAGCTAAGGCTGAAAAAAACAAAGGCAAGGTGAAGCTGACACTTAGCTGCAGACAGAAAGAGAAGGAAGACAGTCAAAGGTAGAAGACAAGAGGAAAATAAGAAGAAGAAAGGCAAGGCTAGACCAAAGAAAGGAGCTACAAAGAAGAGACAAGGAAGAATAAGCAGACGGCCAAAGTCAAACAAGAATAGAAGAAAAAGAGCCAAGGAAGGAGGAAAATCAAAGAAAGAAAGAAAGAAGAAGAGATATCTTTTCAAGATCAGATGTCCAATTTCTCTATTTTTGCTACAATTAACTATTAAATTCTTGCATTTATATTCTAAATTAAATTTTGAGTAACTCTAAGTGTTCAATTACATTATTGAGATTAGTGAATAAATTCCATTTGCTCCCTGTGTTTGACCTCGGATACTTAGGTTTTCGAGTAATAAATTCTTATTTGTTATCAACGCTTGATCACTTATACTATAAAGCGGCTAACTTACAAAGCCCAACAAAGCATTGCAACATTTTGGCACCGTTGCCGAGGAGCAACGCACAATTTATCACTAATCTCTGCATTCTTTTTGATCATATTGAACACTAACTTGTCCTACTTTGCTTTGTTGTGATCTTGCAAGGTATTTCATGAGAAGATCCCTCCCGTAAGTCAACTACTCCCGACAAAGCGTTGCAATAGGTAGCTGAAGAGAGCTCATCTTAGCTCACCCTAGCTCAGGTCAGCTCAGATCCAGCTCAATTTAGTTGAGTCTATCTCATCTCAACTCCCACTAGTCCATAGGGAGCTCTAGCAAGTTCAGCTGAGTTGATTGGAGTTCATAGCAGCTTAGATCTAGCTACATCCAGCTCTACTCAGCTCTAGCTAGCTGAAGAAGAACTCTTCCCAGCTCAGGAAACTCAAGTCCAGCTCCTGGGGACTCAGCCTAGCTCAACTTGGTTAAGCTAAGATACCTTAGCTATCTCAACCAACTCAATCCTCCCCGGGAGCACCAAACCCTTCTCACCTCAGCTCCATTCAATAGAAGCCAGGTCACTTTAGCTTGGCTTAGTAGCTAGTAAAGAACTAGCTAGCTAAGCCAGCTAGAGTAGCCCCATGTTGACCTCTTCAGTAGCTGCCAACTCCACTTCAGCTCCAGATTCTTCAAATCCGGCTCCTCCTTCCAAACCCTAGCTCCAACACCTCCTCCTCTACTCCACCTTTAGCTAAGCTAGCTTAGTTTAGCTTAGCTATCCTCTAGCTCCCTTGGCTTTTACCACCTAAAAACCCTACATAACAACTCCACCAACTAGCTCCACCTAAGCTCCACATAAGCTAACCCTACTTCCACCTCACCTTGGCACCAACCTAGCCTACCCATTACTCCAAAAGATACCATAAAGTGGAACCTAAACCACCTTAACTACCTCCTTGTTGGTGCCACTTTTTCCCTCCAAAAACCCCCTTCATCTCCACCACACATCTTCCCTTAAACCCGTCTCCACCATCCACATAATTCCCCCTTCTAGAAGCCTAGATGTTGGCGCCAACCCATGGCACCTCTCCATGGTTCGCGCCACTTTTAGGTGTCCCTTGGCCAACCATAACTACCCCCCTTACACCCCTTAGGTGGCGCCAACCATCCCTAACCATAGGATCACCTAACCACCTCCATCTTCCCATCTTAGCCCTCCATTTCAAGAGTCACCTTTACCCCTTATCCTACCCTATAAAGAGACTGTATGAAACAGTGGCCCTACTAGGAGGGGGTGACATAATAAATTGTGGAAATAAAATATAAAAAATCTCACAAAAAATCAATCACACAATGTACATAATAATTTTTAGGTGGAAACCCAAATCGGGTGAAAACCACCACCTAACCCTCTCGAGTTAGGATTTTCCTATCAACCAAGTTGATCAAATCCACTAAACGAATCACTTAACGAGGGTGATTCAACCTCAATTACAACCACGCTACAAGTGCGAGGGTAGCATTCCTCAACCCCTTCTCTTCACGAGAAGGATTTTGTCCCACGAAGGAGACGGGAATTCGCAAAGCAAATACCCAACCAAATAACAAAGATAAAATAAACAACAATCCTATAGAGCCAACAAAGTAATATTTAACCTAAGCTTCTATAGGAATTAGGAAACTTCCCTTTGCAAGGAGTGCGTCGAATCGATGACGCGGGTGCGTGACCCACGTGACGCACAACGTCGCTCTCGTGAACTATAGCGAGAGAGCGGGTGCGCAATAGCATGATGCTCTCTAGATGAAGAACTTGAGCTTGGAGAGCAAGAGCTTGCTTGGACACAAAAGAGTGTGAGAGTGTATTACAAAGTGTTTCTTGTGTATCTAGGTGTGTCTAAGTGTATCTTAATGTGCAAGAGGTTCCTCTCTATTTATAGAGGCCTTAAGAAGGCTTTGGAAAGCTTCCATAGCCGTTGGGAGTAAAGCGCAAGAGAATCAGGCTGAAATCAGGAACAATGATTGCACTGACAGGGTTATCAAACGTCTGATCCTGGCATCAGACTTCTAGAATATTACTTTAAGACGTCTGGAAATAAGGTCAGACGTCTGATTTTGGGCGGGTCTCTTCCTGACTTGGATCAAATCTAAATAGGGTTCTAGTGCAAGTCCATCAAACAACATACAGGACGTCTGGAAATCTACTTTTTCGTGGGAATGGATTTCCAAGAGTTGCAACGGCTAGAAAATCTTTGAGAAGAAATTTTGGGTCAACCGAGGCAAAATGGTCATTTATCAGACGTCTGGAAAGGCTTAAGGACGTCTGATAAGGCCCTAACGGTCATCTCCTTGAGTGTTTGCTGAGCCAGCCAACGATCCACTACTTGGATGTCTGGCAAAGTCCTTAGACGTCTTCCAAGATGTTGGTCTAAGGTCTGGATGTCTGATTTCACCAGACAGAACATCAAGTCTAGACTAAATGTTATCAGACGTCTGAATCAACAGTCAGACATCTTAAAACATATTATCAGACGTCTGATTTTGGAACTAGACATCTAGGACAGTTGTTTGACCCCTATATTGGTTTTCTAAGTTCTCTACAAAAAACCTAAGTATCCTAGGGTTGTGCCAGTGTTCCTAGGACTACTGTTAGGGTACTTTGAGGCTCTTTAACAAGAATCTAAGTAACAAAAATAAAGAGCAACAAAAGAAACGAAAAATACAAAGAGTACATGAGAAGGAAATCTATCCTATTCTTCATCTCCTTCCTTCTTCAAGCCATCGCTCCTCGCGAATCTCCTCTGTTCTCCATCAAGCTCCTCCAATCCATCCTGGATGCGAGCTCGAACTCCGTCTAAGCACGTCTCCATTTGTAATTTGCCTGAAATCTGAGATTCAAGTGCAAATGTTAAACGACACGTGTTTTGTTATCATCAAAACAAATGATCGTGGTGCTCTAGCACCAACAATCTCCCCCTTTTTGATGATGACAAAACCATAAATAATAATGCAAAAAATCCTCCCCCATTTTGACATTATCAAAAAGGTTTGATAGATTTTAAATTTCCTATAACTCCCCCTTAAAACATGATCTTCTATGAATTTCTTTTAAACAAGAGTAATGTTCTCCCTTTTTTGTAACAACAAGATAGCTGTTATTTTTCTCTTTCTTACTAAAGGAAATTTAGCTAACTTGCATCTCCCCCTTAAAAATTGACAATTAGCTCATGATTTTTTAACTCCCCTTATCTAAATGCTTATGATAAAAACATAGGGTAAATGGTTTTACCTCACCTACCATGGCCAATAAAATGGCCCAAATGGTGGTGGTGGATGCTACATCGGATGGGGCTCCCATCCATAGCTTGGAGGCCCGAGCATTGGCGCCGGTCTCTAGTCTGATAGTCAACGTGTGGTGGGATCATTGTTTGTTTGCCGTCTCGTCTGTCTTCTTGTTCTCCTCCTTGGTCTACTCCTTGGTTCTCCCAACTCGAGTTGACCAGCCTCGAGTTTGTAGGTCCAGTCCTTTGTGTTGTAGTTATTCCTGAAACCTACAAAACAAGATTCTAATTCTTTCTTCGGTATCCAAGTGAGCTTGGATTCGGATCTATTAGTGGGTCTCCTTGATTGAGATCCTTTCTCAATCTTAGGGCTATAAAAATTATCTACTTTGTTGATTAATTTGTTAGAGTTTTCCCTAAGACATGCAATTTCTTTTTCTATAGTATGCATCTTAGTTTTCAAATCAGAAATTTCTAATTTTAAACTAACATTTTCCTCAATCAATTTATTATTTTCATTGATGAGGTTATGATTTTCTAATAATAGGTTATCATTTTTAGGACTAACTTCTAGACCCTTAAGTTTATTTTCTAGCCTTTCATTTTCAAATTTAAGAAAACTAAGATTCTTTTTCATGCTTTTGTTTTCTGTTTTTAATGATTTACTAAGCTCATACAACTCATTAAAAGCATCTTGTAAATCCGAGTTTACCTCATTGTCGCTGTTGTTGCTGTCGTTATTTGTGATGGCCATGAATCCAAGGCACGCGATTTCCTTCTTCTCGAGATCTTCTTCCGAGCTTGTCTCCTCATGAGTGCCTTCCAACCTCCTCCATATCTCGTGGGCGGTGGTGCACTCTTGGATTCGTTTGAATTCCTTCGGACTCAACGTGCAATACAAGGCATTCATTGCCTTTGCGTTGAGGGAAAGCTCTTGAATCTGCAGCTGCGAGTAGCCTCCTTGGGGTCGCTTCGGGATCTCGTATGGGGTTTCGCAACATCCCCATATCTCTAACTCAGTGGCTTGGAGCCACGTCTTCATCCTCAACTTTCAATATCCGAAGTCCCTCTTGTCGAAATAGGGTGGACAGACGGTGGACTGCCCTTCGGAGATTCTGATTGCGGCTATGCTCCCCTCCATGATCTTCGTGCCGGGTGTTACTCCGATCTCGCAAGAACCTGCTCTAATACCAATTGTAGGAAACTGTGGCCCTACTAGGAGGGGGTGATGTAATAAATTGCGGAAATAAAATATAAACAATCTCACAAAAAATCAATCACACAATGTACACAATAATTTTTAGGCAGGAACCTAAAGCGGGTGAAAACCACCACCTAACCCTCTCGAATTAGGATTTTCCGATCAACCAAGTTGATCAAATCCATTAAACGAATCACTTAAACGAGGGTGATCCAACCTCAATTTCAACCACGCTACAAGTGCGAGGGTAGCGTTCCTCAACCCCTTCTCTTCACGAGAAGGATTTTGTCCCACGAAGGAGACGGGAATTCGCAAAGCGAATACCCAACCAAATAACAAAGATAATATAAACAACAATCCTATAGAGCCAACAAAGTAATATTTAACCTAAGATTCTATAGGAATTAGGAAACTCCCCTTTACAAGGAGTGCGTCAAATCGATGACGCGGGTGCGTGAGCTACGCGACGCAACGTCACTCTCGTGAACTACGGCGGGAGAGCGGGTGCACAACAGCTTGATGATCTCTAGATGAAGAACTTGAGCTTGGAGAGCAAGAGCTTGCTTGGACATAAAAGAGTGTGAGAGTGTATTACAAAGTGTTTCTTGTATATCTAGGTGTGTCTAAGTGTATCTTAATGTGCAAGAGGTTCCTCTCTATTTATAGAGGCCTTAGGAAGGCTTTGGAAGGCTTTGGAAGGCTTTGGAAAGCTTCCATAGCCGTTGGGAGCAATGCCCAAGAGAATCAGGCCAAAATCAGGAACAATGATTGCACTGACAAGGTTATCAGACGTTTGATCCTGGCATCAGACGTCTGGAATATTACTTCAAGACGTCTTATTTTGGATGGGTCTCTTCCTGACTTGAATTAGATCTAAACAGGGTTCTAGTGCAAGTCCATCAGACGACATACAGGACGTCTGGAAACCTACTTTTTTGTGGGAATGGATTTCCAAGAGTTGCAACGGCTAGAAAATCTTTGAGAAGAGATTTTGGGTCAGTCAAGGCAAAATGGTCATTTATCAGCCGTCTGGAAAGGCTTAAGGATGTCTGATAAGGCTCTAACGGTCATCTCCTTGAGTGTTTGCTGAGCCAGCCAACGGTCCACTACTTGGACATCTGGCAAAGTCATCAGACGTCTTCTAAGACGTCTAGTCTAAGGTCTGAACGTCTGATTTTATCAGATAGAACATCAAGTCCAGACTAAATGTTATCAGACGTCTGAATCAACAGTTAAACATCTTAAAACATATTATCAGATGTCTGATTTTGGAATTAGACATCTGGAACAGTTGTTTGAACCCTATATTAGTTTTCTAAGTTCTCTACAGAAAACCTAAGTATCCTAGGGTTGTGCCGGTGTTCCTAGGACTACTGTTAGGGTACTTTGAGGCTCTTTAACATGAATCAAAGTAACAAAAATAAAGAGCAACAAAAGAAACGAAAAATACAAAGACTACACGAGAAGGAAATCTATCTTATTCTTCATCTCCTTCCTTCTTCAAGCCATCGCTCCTCGCAAATCTCCTCTGTTCTCCATCAAGCTCCGCCAATCCATCCTGGATGCGAGCTCAAACTCTGTCTAAGCGCATCTCCATTTGCAATTTGCCTGAAATCTAAGACTTCAAGTGCAAATGTTAAACGACACGTGTTTTGTTATCATCAAAACAAATGATCGTGGTGCTCTAGTACCAACAGAGACCACTACCCACCACCATTCAAACCATCCTTGGCTAGCAAATTTCCTCTCATACTCTACCAAGAGCCCACGCCCAAGAGAGAAGAAGAAGAAGATTAAGGGGATATTCTGTCCCTTTGGTGCCTTCCCCTCTTCCCTTCTCTCTTGAGTCTACGCCAGCCAAAGGAGGAGCCAGGAAAGGAAGACCTTTGGAGGTCTTGAAGGTGGTCCATGACACCTTGGAGGAGAGCTTGAGGGTGGTGCATGCCCACCTTTGGAGGAGGTCTTGAAGGTGGAGAGCATCCACCTTGGAGGAGCTTTCAAGGAAGGAGAAGAAGGAGGCCCTCTTTTCAAACCAAGGAGCAGCTAGGCTTGGAGCAAGAAGACTCCCTCTTCATCGGATTCTACAAGAGGATTTGTGTTTCTTCTATTGCTTTTATATTTTACATTTCTAGTAGAAGTATTCCTCTACTTGTCTTTGTAAGAGGACACAAATTCTGCTTAATTAAATTGCCTTCTTTTTAATTTCATATTGCAATTGTTACTTTTGTTCTAGCACTTGTTCTACTTCAACTCCATAATTTCTCTAGGCCTCCACTAGCCTAGAGTGAGCTTAGGTAGTGGACATTTTCATCTCTTAAGTTTTAGCTTAGCATTTTAGGTGTTAACACTTTTTCCATCACAATTTGCACTTTGCCCTTATTACTTCAAAACTAAAAAAAAAATAATATATTTAAAATACCAAAAAGAAAGTTGAGATTTATTTTTTAAGCAAGAGAGTTGATTTGCAAGCAACCTGCCTCCTTGGATGACCCTAGATACTCCTCTATCTAGGAATATAAATTTAAAAGCGTATGTGAATTCGCGTGTTACTGCGACATTAAAAACCCTAATTACAAATAACGCTAAACTTCGCATCACCTTTTGGCGCCATTGCCGGGGAGTCACAATTTTGCATTAATCATTTTCCTCTTGCTTGAAGTGGATCTCATCCCCTTCTCTTTCTTTTCTCTCGTGTGTGCAGGAACTACAGCGGGAAAGCGGGAATTTGGAAGCGAAAGCTCAAAGTTCCTTTTCTTCCCGCGGATTTTCATGTTGGTTCCCCTTTCTGGTCACATAGTTAATTAAAACTACCAAAAAAATATTAAACTTGGCTTTCAGGATCCCAAAGATCTTAATTAAGTGGAGTGGTGTCCATTAAAATTCATTGTTTGCTTGAATGTTTCATTAACACGACTCCATTCCAAGTATTATTATTCTATTTTTCGGGTCCAGATTTCTATCCTGACTTAAAAAATTAATTCCCAACACCATAGGCCTCTTAAAATCATAAAATTTCATACAGTGATTCCAAATTAAGTTATGAACATGTGTTATAAATTTCAGAGAAATTGGCTTTGTATTTAATTTTAAAAAATTCATGGACTGTAGAGGGGTCACACCCTCTAATCTTCCTATTTTGCTACTATTTACAAATTTTTATAATTTCTATACTCATCCAATTTTTGTTAAATTTAGTTTTCTGGAATCCTTGTGAAATTTTACACATCATATAAAATCACCAAAATTTTCTGAGGTCAATTGTAATACTAAAAAGTCCAAAATATCCATGGGTATCATTTCTAAACTTTGACACCAGTAAAAATAAAAATTAAAAACAATTATCAAATAAATTCCTAAAATCTTACAAAAATCTTTTCTAGAATCCTTGTTTGATTTTACATAAGGTAGTGGTGTTGGTTGCATTGTTTGGACCACTACTTATTCAGAAAGCCTAAAAAGAATTCATTGGTAGTAATTTTCTATATTAAGGTTCAAATCCAATTAGGGTTTCTTTCTTGCTTTTTAGTCCCACAACATAAAGGAAATACATCATCACCAATACAACTTGTTTTTCCTTTGATTGTGGAATTTCAAACTTGTTTGAACATTTAAAAAGAAAAACCCTAAAACACATTCAATTAAATTGAATCCTAAAAGACAAAAATATAAAAATTGTGTGACAACTTGATTTGCATTGGAACCACTTTCCAATTCTTGCACACACACAAAAACAATTGTAATAATTGGGAAATAACCCAAATTAACGCCCTCCACATTCCGTGTGTACTATAGTATCCTAGACCTAACTAAAATCCATAGCAACTTGACTCCTAAGGCTTCATCAACTTAGGCTGGCTATGTAGGTCTTAAGTTTTCTTTAGTTAATACCAATTCTGTCATCTATACCTGTTGTTCAAGCTGAGGGGCCATGTCAAACGACCAAGCGCGAGTTTGTACAGGCACCTGAGGCTTTTCTTGGGAAACATTTGAGCCCAAACCTCCCCTTAAGCAACTTGGCTAGATTTGTTGACAGAACGGGTATTCACTATTGATTACTTATTTCCTACGTAGACCAAGTCTTAGGTTTATTGTTAGGGAGTCGCACTTAAGTTAGGTCTAGCTTTGATTGTTTTAATTGCACACTTCATTTTATCTCTTTCTCTTCTCCTCCCCTCTAATTCTTCCAAAACAGTGCATGCACGAGCGACGGTCCCAAAAGCACACCTTGAGGGACCATCTGATTTCGCCCCTCACAGCAGAAAATCGTTGTTGCCTTCTCCCTCCTCTTCTAAAAGATGGAAAACCCAGGAAGCCGACAAAAAAATTTTGCTTCCACTTCTAACCCGTCAGTCGACCCACAAGCTGACTTCACCCTCCCTCACCTCCCTAATTTGGAGCAACCAGAAATTGCAGCTGGGCCAAGTGGCCCTCCAATTATAACTCAAAATCCAAATCCCTTTGCCTTAATGGTCGACCATTTGGCTTGACTACAACAAAATCAAGAAGATTTAGCTAGGACTGTCACGAACCTAGCTAACCAAGGGCAAAATCCACCACCCCGCCAACAGCCTGTCGTTCCTCTTAAGGATTTCTATGATCCTTCCAATTATGAGGAAAGACCAGGGGTGGTCATACCACAAGGGGATTTCAAGATCAAACCAGCCTTCTAAACCTTATCAAACATTTTCATGGTCTTCCAAGAGAGGATCCTTTTTGTCATCTCGAGGAATTAACTATCCTCGCTCAAACCACTCATTCCCGCAATGTGCAGGAAGATATGTGGTTAATGAGACTTTTTCCTCTCTCTCTTAAAGACAAAGCTTCTCATTGGTTTAGAACGGTTGGGTGCCCTATTACCACCTGGCCCCAATTAAAAAGTGCTTTTCTAAAAAAAATTTTTCCGATCAGTCGAACGAATGCATTAAGAAGATCTATAATAACCTTTCAACAGAAAATTGGTGAACCCCTCTACGAAGCCTAGGAAAGATTTCAAGAACTTCTAAGAAGTTGTCCCCATCATGATATTCCACAATGGCAGTTAGTGCAGATCTTCTATCATGGATTAGAAGATCAATTGAAGCGATTTGTGGATGCCTCATGTAGGGGCAATTTCCTTAACAAAGACGCCAAAAGTGCCTACCTCCTCTTTGAAGAAATGAGTGAAAACTCATTTAACATGACTTCTATGGACACTTTTGGCAGAACACAATACCCCAGACACGGAGTGCATGAAATTGACTCCAAATCCACCTCGGTTCCAGTCACTCAAGATGATCTATATATGTTAGCTCAACAACTGGACTAGATGCAAATTCACCAAAGGAAAATGGAAGAAAAGCTCACAAATAAACAAGCTCCACATGTTAACTCTCCACACACTAGCCCTCCACAACTTCTCTGAAGAGAAGATATGCAAAACATTGATGCCACATCTGCTAGTCAGCAATTTCCAACTGATTTCCAGCAGGATTTAACTAGGAATTTTGATCAAAATATTTTTGATCCCACCACGAAAAATATTTATGCTCTCCAAGAGCAATTTAGAAACCCCTCCAACACTTTCAATCAAAACTAGAGGACTAACCCAAATCACTCCTGGAAAAACCCGAACCCAATTCCTTTTCCCAAATAAAACTATTTTGGGAATTATGGGCAACTTGTGTATCAACCTGGACCATCCCTGGACGATATTAACAATTAGGTCATGAAAACTCTGCAAGGAATGCAGACTCAAATGACAGAAGTAACCCACATGATTACCAACTTGTAACACCAAGTTAAGGTTACTCCTGATCATCGACCTATTGGGAATTTACTTTCCCAACTCATGCCCAACCCAAATAATCAAAGGAATCAGTTTCAAGGTGGATATCCCAATCAACCCATTCAACTAGCACCTCACCATCCATCGGGTTTCAATAACAATCAGGCTTCCCACCCTCATCCTAGAAACAACCAAACTACAAATGCAGTTACTTTGAGGAATAGGAAAACCACTCACAATCCCCTATCTATTAAAGAAACCCGTTTTAATGAAACACATATTAGCTCTTCCCCATCTCCCTCTCATATTGTTCAGGAACCAATTAATGCAAAATAGGGAAATGCTACTCCATTTCCACAAGCCCTCCACTCTTCAACAAATAAGAAAAAGAAGAAATCCAAGCCCACTGAGAAGGAATTAATGGATTTATTTGGGCAAGTTGAAATTAATATCCCTCTCCTAGATGCCATAAAATACATCCCTACCTATGTAAAATTCCTAAAAGATATGTATACTCCGAAAAGGCAGCCTCGAAATTTAGGAAAGGTGATCCTTCCTGAGGCAGTCAGCTCAGTTGTGCAGAGTCGACTGCCTCTCAAGAGAAAAGATCCCAGCGCCCCCCTGATTCAAGTTATCATTAATGATACTTCTTTTGATCGTGCTTTGTTGGATCTCGATGCCTCAATTAATCTTATCCCCACAATCGTTTTTGAAGAATTTAAGATTGGTGAATTAAAGCCTATTGAGGTTACTCTCCAATTATCTGACTGATCTACAATTAAACCAAGGGAAATTGTTGAGATTGTTCTTGTCCTGGTCAAAAATTATCTATTTGCAGTAGACTTTTTAGTCCTTGACATATAGGTACCAGAAGCACTAAAGTTTGCCCCAATTATTCTTGGAAGACCATTCTTAGCCACCGCTCGCGCAAATATTGATTGCGATTCTGGAAAGATGAAGATCATGTGTGGCGATGAATCTGTAACCCTAGACATTTTCCAAGCTTCTATGCGATTCCAAGAACCAGATTTCTTTGATGATTTGGGTTCAGAAATAGAAAATATTATGGAGGAAACTTTGCAAATTTCCCATTTAGGTTCCTATTTTGCCATTAATACGATTCCTAAACAATCCACTTCTTCTCACCCTTCCACCCTAACCACACATTCAGCTAACCCTCCAACTGACCCTTTCACTCTCACCTCACTACTGACCCACAAAGTAGAAATTCTTTCAGAGCCAGGCCCACAATTGGAATTAAAACCTTTACCCGACTCCCTTAAATATGTCTTCCTAGGTCCTAATCAGACCCTGCCCCTAATTATAAATTCTGGACTTACCGGGGCACAAGAGCTCAAACTTCTCCAGGTTTTGAGTAAATATCGAAAAGCTATTGGCTGGACCCTTTTTGATCTTAAGGGTATTCATCTGTCCTATTGTACACATCGTATATATTTAGAGGATGATTCTCACCCATCCTGCCAACCATAAAGGCACTGGAACCCTATTATGCAGGAGGTGGTAAAAAAGGAGATTATTAAGTGGTTTGATGCTGATATCATCTACCCCATTTCTGATAGCTCCTGGGTTACTCCAACACAAGTTGTGTCTAAAAAGGTTAGACTAATAGTTGTCACTAATGATAATGGGGAAAATGTATCCATACGAACCGCCTCTTCTTGGCGCGTGTGTATTGATTACAGAAAATTAAACACTGCCACCAAGAAGGACCATTTCCCGCTCCCCTTTATTGATCAAATCTTGGAGTAGTTAGCCAGACTGGATTTTTACTATTTTCTGGATGATTATTCTAGCTATAATCAGGTAGTAGTTCATCCTGAGGACCAAGACAAAACAACTTTCACCTGCCCCTTCAGAACCTTTGCTTTCCGAAGGATGCCTTTCGGTCTTTGTAACGCACCTACGACTTTTCAAAGGTGTATGCTTGCAATACTTTCAGACCTGGTAGGTGAATGCTTAGAAGTCTTCATGGATGACTTCTCTGTTTTTGGAGATTCTTTTGACCATTGTCTCAAAAACCTTGAAAGAACTCTCCAAAAATGCATAGAAGTCAATCTGGTCCTCAATTGGGAAAAAAGTCATTTCATGGTCTAGGAAGGTATTGTCTTGGGCCATGTTATTTCAAAACAAGGAATCACGGTAGATAAAGCAAAAATAGATGCTATATCTAAGCTCCCACCACCCACTACTGTCAAACAGATCAGATACTTTTTGGGTCATGTGGGTTTCTACCGTAGATTTATACAAAATTTTTCCCAAATCTCCAAGCCCTTAAGTCAGCTACTCACTAAAGACCAACCATTTGATTTTAATGATAAGTGCCTGGAGAGATTTTTGAGGTTGAAGAAAGAGGTTACTAAGGTGCCAATTTTACAGGGTCCTGATTGGAATAGTCCCTTTGAATTAATGATAGATGCCTCAGATTTTGCTGTAGGGGCCATTCTAGGGAAAAGAATTGGCAAGAAGCCCATTGTGATCTATTATGCTAGCAAAAGTCTTGATGATGCACAACGGAATTAAATGGTTACTGAAAAGGAACTTCTTGCCATTGTATTTGCCTTAGAAAAATTTAGATCTTATCTTTTGGGGTCACATGTCACTGTATATACCGACCACTCAGCAATTAAATATTTGCTGACAAAGAAAGATGCAAAACCTCGCCTTATCCGTTGGATTTTGCTGCTCCAGGAATTTGACCTGGAAATCAAGGATAAGGCGAGATTGCATAATGTAGTGGCCGACCATCTCTCTCGTCTTATGACGAATGACATAATGACCCCACCTGATCAGTTCCTTGATGAAAGCATTTTAGCTGCTACTACCCTCCCTTGGTTTGAGCCCATCACAAACTATTTAGCAACATAATGAATCCCCGCTAATTGGCCAAAAACAAAACGGGATAAGTTCTTTGCTGATATTAAATACTATTTTTGGGAGGAGCCCGACCTTTTCTGCATTTGTGCCGATCAGGTCATTCGACGATGTGTACCCGATTCTGAAATCCATGATATTTTGACACATTATCACTCAATGGCCTGTGATGGACATTTTTCGGGCAAGAAAACTGCAACTAAAATCCTTAATGCGAGATTCTTTTGGCCTAGCTTGCACAAAGATGCTCATGACTTTGTTTGGTCCTGTGTGCATTGCCAGAGCATCGGCATCATGACTCGAAAGGATATGATGCCCCTTAATCCTATTTTAGAGGTTGAAATTTTTGATGTTTGGGGCATTGACTTCATGGGACTGTTCATCAACTTTGGTGGGTATTTATATATATTAGTCACAGTTGACTATGTTTCAAAATGGATAGAAGCAATACCCACCCGCACTAGTAATCACCGTGTGGTTGTCGAATTTCTGAAGAAAAATATTTTCTCAAGATTCGGCATTCCAAAAGCCATTATCAGTGATGGAGGCTCACATTTCACCCACTCACAATTCTGTCACCTTCTTTCTAAATATGGGGTTAATCATAAAATTTTCACACCTTATCACCCCCAAACTAATGGCCAGGCAGAAATTTCTAACCGGAAAATTAAAAATATTTTACAAAAGATAGTTAGGCCCGACCGTAAAGATTGGTCCACCAAATTGGACGACGGTTTATGGGCCTACGGTACTGCTTTTAAAACTCTGCTTGGCATGTCTCCCTTCCATCTGGTTTTTGGGAAGGCATGCCATCTCCCGGTAGAACTAGAGCATAGGGCTTTTTGGGCAATAAAACAACTCAACATGGATTTATCTAACGTTGGTATCCATAGAAAATTACAATTAACTGAATTGGAAGAATTACATAATTTTTCCTATGGAAACATGAGGATTTATAAAGACCGAACAAAGAAATTTCACGAAAAATACATTGTTCAGAAACACTTTGACGTTAATTAACACGTTTAGCTTTTCGATGCTAAATTATGTCTTTTTCCTGGTAAATTAAAATCTAAATGGACTGGCCCCTTTATTGCCTATAAAACATATCCATACGGTGCTGTTGATCTTTTTGATCCAAAAACTAATTCGACATTTCAAGTCAACGGCCAATGTTTAAAGCCCTATTTTGATCATACGCCTAATCATCTGTCTGAATCTTTTGATTTCACTGAGCCAGCCACCTTTGATCACTAATGCACACTACGCCCGGCTGAATAGTGTAAAAGATAGCACTGGATGGGAGGTAACTCATCATTTTTTTTCCTACTCTCCTTTTTCCTTCTTCTTTCAGGTTTTGACCATCCTAAAACCTATCGCCCTTCACCAAGGTGACCCCTTTTCCCTCTTAATGCATGAGGACATTGCATATCTTAAGCATGGGGGGGTGTTTTTAAAATTTGACGGTCGATTTAGGATTTTCAAAACCAAAAACATGCATTTTTCTTTAGTTTATTTCCTGCTTGCATACCCAAAAAAATAAAAATGTTGAAAACTTTTTGAAGAAAAATTTTGAAATCGGGACTAAAGATGAAAAACTCACTTTTGGTACAATGGGATTTAATCTTTAACAAACTAGGGATGAGGATGTGGATCTGATCATTAGAATTTCAGGGTCTATTTTAGACTAGATCAAATATCCTTCTCTAAAAATTCCACCTGAACTCATGATAGTTCAGGTGACGTGATCCTATTTTGTAATGTAGAAAGTATTTGGCTTAGTTTCTAATTCAAAAACTTTCATGTCTTGAGAAACTTCTTGTGTCAATTTTCACACACAAGACAACACTTAAAAACAACTAAAAATTAGAAAAACTCCCTTGTTTGGACTTAGTAAAAGTCTGAAGCAGATCATTGGTTTTAATTCCCACCGCCGAGAAGGAGGAAAATGCCTCCTTTGAGGATGCAATGTCAACATGTTACTGCCTCGGCACTACTCCATATCTATATTTCATATCTTTAGACGGAGCATTAAAGTGCATTTTAGCAGCTCAAGTGTCTTGAACGATGCTCTACCTATAGTGTCAGAGAGCAAGAGCTTGAGTTTGCTTGGAGTGCCCCTTTACACCACATCATGTTTTGGGGTTGTGAGCTCCTGGGTGGTGTCATGGACAGTACTATCCCGAAGTACTGGTGCCAGAGCCCCCTCGAGGATTGGTAATGGGAATGATGATCCCAACACATCTGTTGTAAGATTAAGATAAAAATAAGCAAGGGGGAGAGAAAAAAAAAATATATATATATAAATAAATTAACATGCCCCTATAAATGTTAGCTTTTCACAAGCACGGACACAAGGTTTCAAAGGATTTTGCAAGTTGCGAATCAGATTCATGAGCTAGAAAAATCCTAAAAACAAAAATTTCAAGTCATCTGAATTAACAAGGGGTTAATTTGTGAATTTTCTGGAGGATATATTGATCCTGTTTTGTCAAATGGTTGGATCCAAAAATAAATCCCTAGCCTCCTATGTTTAGATCAACTAAGGTCCCTTAATCTTTTTCTCCTCAAAAGTCTAAAAAATTAGATTTCCCAAAAATTCCATTTTCCAAAATAATTAAAGTTTTACTAAAATACTAGCAAAAGGTAAGCATGGGGGTGTGACAAACGTCAGTATATCATCATTCTTATGCATTAAAACAAACCTAGCACTTAGGATTTTTCTCCGCAAGCGAGTTTTTGGGCTGCATTTAGGCATTAACTAGGTTAGGCATGCATTGCATTTTTTCTTGTTGTTTTAATGTGTTTTTGTGAGTGTTAGGGATGAATAGGTATACAGATCCCTAAAACCCTAGCACTCAAGAAGGAAAATGGTGAAGGAGGAGCTCAGACTAGCTGGAACTCAGCTTGATCCAGCTCACCACAGCTAGAATCTAGCTCACTTGGACTAGGGTTAGCTCATCCTAACTCCATTCAGTTAATCTCAACTGAATGGCAGCTCAAGAGAGCTCATCTTAGCTCACCCTAGCTTAGGTCAGCTCAGATCCAACTCAACTTAGTTGAGTCGAGCTCATCTCAGCTCCCACTAGTCCACAGGGAGCTCTAGCTAGTTCAACTGAGTTGACTTGAGTTCAACCCAGCTTAGTTCCAACTACATCCAGCTCTACTTAGCTCCAGCCAACTAAAGAAGAACTCATCCCAGCTCAGGAAGCTCAAGTCCAGCTCCCGGGGACTCAGCTTAGCTCAACTTGGTTCAGCCAAGCTACCTTAGCTGTCTCAACCAGCTCAATCCTCCCGGGACCACCAGACCTAGCTCACCTCAACTCCATTCAACAGAAGCAAGCTCACTTTAGCTTAGCTTAGTAGCTAGCAAAGAACTTGCAACCTAAGCCAGCTAGAGTAGCCCCATGTTGACCTCTTCAGTAGTTGCCAACTCCACTTCAGCTCCAGATTCTTCAGATCCAGCTCCTCCCTCCAAATCCTAGCTCCAACACCTCCTCCTCTACTCCACCATTAGCTAAGCTAGCTTAACTTAGCTTATCTATCCTCTAGCTCCCTTGGCTTTTACCACCTAAAAACCCTACCTAACAACTCCACCAACTAGCTCCACCTAAGCTCCACATAAGCTAACCCTACTTCCACCTCACCTTGGCGCCAACCTAGCCTACCCATTACCTCCAAAAGAAACCATAAAGTGGCACCAAAACCACCTTAACTACCTCCTTGTTGGCGCCACTTTTTCCCTCCAAAAACCCCCTTCATCTCCGCCACACATCTTCCCTTAAACCCATCTCCACCATCCACATAATTCCCCCTTTTAGAAGCCTAGATGTTGGCGCCAACCCATGGCACCTCTCCATGGTTGGCACCACTTTTAGGTGTCCCTTGGCCAACCATAACTACCCCCCTTACACCCCTTAGGTGGCGCCAACCATCCTTAACCCTAGGATCACCTAACCACCTCCATCTTCCCATCTCAGCCCTCCATTTCAAGAGTCACCTTAACCCCTCATCCTACCCTATAAAAAGACCACCACCATTCAAGCCATCCTTGGCTAGCAAATTTCCTCTCATACTCTACCTAGAGCCCACACCCAAGAGAGAAGAATAAGAAGAAGATTAAGGGGATATTCTATCCCTTTGGTGCCTTCCCCTCTTCCCTTCTCTCTTGAGTCTACGCCAACCAAAGAAGGGGCCTGACAAGGAAGACCTTTGGAGGAGGTCTTGAAGGTGGTCCATGCCACCTTGGAGGAGAGCTTGAGGGTGGTGCACTCCCACCCTTGGAGGAGGTCTTGAAGGTGGAGAGCATCCACCTTGGAGGAGCTTTCAAGGAAGGAGAAGAAGGAGGCCCTCTTTTCAAGCCAATGAGCAGCTAGGCTTGGAGCAAGAAGACTCCCTTCTTCACCAAATTCTACAAGAGGATTTGTGTTTCTTCTATTGCTTTTATATTTTACATTTCTAGTAGAAACATTCCTCTACTTGTCTTTGTAAGAGAACACAAATTCTACTTAATTAAATTGCCTTCTTTTTAATTTCTTGTTGCAATTGTTACTTTTTCTCTAGCACTTGTTCTACTTCCACTCCCTAATTACTCTAGGCCTCCACTAGCCTAGAGTGAGCTTAGGTAGTGGACATTTTCATCTCTTAAGTTTTAGCTTAGCATTTTAGGTGTTAGCACTTTTTCCATCATAATTCGCACTTTGCCCTTATTTTTTCAAAACTAAAAGAAAATTATATATTTAAAATACCAAAAAGAAAGTTGAGATTTATTTTTTAAGCAAGAGAGTTGATTTGCAAGCAACCCGCCTCCTTGGATGACCCTAGATACTCTCCTATCTAGGAATATAAATTTAAAAGCGCATGCGAATTCGTATGTTACAACGACATCAAAATCCCTAATTATAAATCACGCTAAACTTCGCATCAGTACTCCTTAGAATCAATTGCTGCTTGACGAAGTTTTCCTTGGGCGGAGTTAAGAGGGTGCTCCAACTCCATCTGTGCTACCTGGGCCCTTCTGTCTAGGTGGCGGGGGGCCAAGAGGCTATGGCCGCTTGGGCGGTGTTGTCCCTCTATCCTTTGTTGAGTATCGAGGGGAGTCAGATCTCCACTTTTTAAGACATGCCCTATTATCTAGGGGATGTGCAGTCAAGCCTCCTAGGAGACCCCTTGGTCGGGATAGGTCTGTCTTCGATGGTGCTCATTACATGTCCCTTGTGAGGACTAGGCAACAGCGTCCGATGGAGGAGTGCCTGAGCACCTATGCCTGATGATGGAGCCCTGAGGTAGGATCTACCGAAGGGGCTTGTGAGCCTATGCTATTTTAGGGTCCCCACTTCCTTTGAGAGTCGTGCTCGCCACGGGTGTCCAGGGGAGCTAACTTTGAGAGTTCTTTGTGCTTCGACCTTGGCCTCTTATTGTGGTTGGATAATTATCTCTTAAATGGGCACATCCCTTGCCTGGACGAGTTAAGCAACGTTGCCAGGGTGGGACCAAGTAGCCGAGGATGAAGAGCCTAGTAAAAATCATGCAAGGGATTTTGAATTGTAGTCCATCACCTCGGCCTCTTTGTAGAGGTGAGGACCTAAAAGTTGACTGTCTGGGGCCCACCATATCCGCGAAGGAGGGGAGCAGCCCGGCTATTTTCTAGACAGTGATATTCCATCGGTGAGCCTACCCTTACGAGGTGTGACTTTGTGATCATGGTCGCTGGGTGTGATACCAATGGGCATTTGCTCGCCCAGCTGTGCCCCTGGGCGGGGCAAGTGTAGGGGGATTTCCGTGTGGGTCAACCCTTGAAGGTCACCATCACCTAAAGCTTTTCATAGAGGGTGGCCATGAGGTGGGGCTGACCCTGGAAGGTGGCAATGCACGGAACATTGGATGCATCTATATATGTTCTTACCGACCTTAAGAGGTGGCTTGCCGGCCTGAAGAGGCGGCAATGGAGGGAACGTCGGATGCGTCTATTCAAGTTTTTGCTGACCTTAAGAGGTGGCTTACCGGCCTGAAGAGGCGGCAATGGAGGGAATGTCAGACACGTCTGTTCTAGTTCTCACCAACCTTAAGTTGTGGCCTACTAGGTCAAAATTTTGTCCCAGCAACCCCCCAGAGGTGAGTTGCCAAGCGAGAGCAAGAGGCAGTCACCACCCTCTACAGGAGATGGATATCCATTGTGAGGGGTAGGGCCTTGTCCATGCTAAGACAGGGGGCTCTTATGATAGAAGCCATTCTCGCGCATTTGCAAGTCATCGGAATCGTAGTATAGTCGCGCAAAAACATTCGTCAAAAATTAAATTTGTAAAAATAACGAGACTTGAGTCCTAGCCGTTCGTCTCTGGGAGGCATTACTTTTACCTTTGAAATCGATCTTTTTGCCACTCTACTTCATTTAAAATCACACGATGGTTTATGACTATTACATATTGAAGTACGACATGCTTAGTTGCAAGTATATCAGGAATTAAAAACAGGCAACATTAATCACTCAAAAGATATTGCAATAAGCTCATGGTGATTCTCAACACATAGACATATATATAAAAATATATCTTCTATTCATTCAAGAGAGTGTTTGCAACATGGAAGGTAGAAGAAAGCTTGTACATGAATGCTTAAAAATGTAAATCTAGCTACCAGAAAACGATCGCATAAAAGAATCGATGGGGGATTTTGCATGCATCATTAAGGGAGAAGTAAGACTACACTACTAAGCAGTAAATGAAAGCAATAAAGATTGAAGAGCATGATTTAAAGCTAGAAGAATAGAGGGCATTTAGGGGTGGTCCCCAATGGCCTTAGAGTGGTCGAGAGGAGAATAAGGGGCAGCCAACATAGCTTAGGCCGACCCTTGGAGAGAGGTAGGGTTGATCCAACATCCCGGCATGGTGTCCTCCATGATGGTGGTGAGCTCGTGGAGGTGGAGTAGCTAACCTAAGTGAAGGAGGGCGTGTATGGAGCTAAGGAGGTGAGTGGTGCCAATGAAGTGAATTTCCCAAAGAAGTGAATGGGTGTGTTTGGCCTCCCATGGGGTCTTTTTATAGACCCAATGGCCTCTAGAGAGGTGTAGAACTCTCTAGAGAGAGTCCAAGAGTGGCTAGCCATATGTGGGTGGATGTGGTCTTTGAGATCTAAGGATTGTGGATCTCAATTTGAATTCCTCTTGGTTGCTAAATTTGGCAACAAAGAGGTGGCGCCATCTCAAGAAATCTCTAGAGAATTCTAGAGAAGTGTGTGTGCATGAATGGGTGTGTGTGTGTGTGTGTGTGGTCGTGCTCTATGTGGCTAGGTGGCTTAGGTTAGGTCCTAAGTGGTTTGGGTAGGTGTAGGCCTTGAATTAGGGTTAAAAACCCTAATTGCTAAGGGGAAAATGCAATTAAACTTAACCTAAGTTTAATTGAATGAGTGTGAACCTAATTGAGAGTGGAATAACTAAATTAGGTTGGGTTTAGGTCAATTGGACTCTCACCAAGTCCAATTAAACTTGTGTGGGTTGAGATCTAAGCTCAATTGGTCTCAATGAGTCTAATTGACTTAAGTGAAGATAATTGACATTATCTAAGTCAATTGGGTTTGGTGAGGACCTAATTAGGTCCTTAGGTAGGTCTAGAGGTGATGTACTAGGGTTAGGACGCCTTAATTTAGGTTCCTATGTGGTTGGGATTAGCTCTAAGGACCTAGAGATCCAAGACCAAGACTTGAATCTCAAAACAAGGACTGGAGACCAGTATCAGACGTCCAGTAATAGGATCAGACGACTTATACTCAAAAACCAAAAGTCCAGACTTTAGCTCTGGATGTCCAATTTAAGTCAGGGGGAAATCAGGGTTCCATTTTGGGTACTCTACAGATATTGGACGTCTAACAAAGTGTCTGGACGTCCAATAACACTGCAGAAGTGGGTTTAAGGTGTGCTGGAGATGGCTAAGGGTCCTGGACATCCTATAACTTATCTGGACATCCTGATAAGGGCTAGAACTAGAGTTTTAAGGCTTCCTAGGGTGTTGTGACCTAATCTATGGGTGGCTAAGGCTTGGGGAAGTCTCTAGGCTATCCTAGGGCTAGGATGGACCTAAGCTCTTCACATTTTACTGCTTTATTCATACTTAATAGAATAGCAAACCTTTAATCCCCTTACATTATTGTTCCTAAAACTAGGCCTTCTGCTCCAACTCTGCTACAACTCCCGTTATTCCAGATCTAGCTTCAGATCCTGCTCCAAATCCAGCTCCAGATCTGCTTATTTCTTGCAATCAACATAATGCACTTAATCAACACATTATAACATTATTTTATGCATAGCTAAAGGGAAGCAGTAAAGATGCAGATAATGCGTATGCATGCATAAATTTCCCTAACTTATGCTAAGTCTAGCCTAATCTAGGTCAATTAAGACCTAAGATTGCTGTGCAATCATACCCCCATGCCTAAATCTTACTAGTCCCTAGCAAATGCAAGGCTAAATTATTTACAGCAAGGGTCCCAAAGGGACTGATTATTTTATCAAGTGTATGCATAGAGATTTTTCTCCTTTTTGATTTCATCCTATGCTCTAGAAATCCAGACAACCATGAAAGTGCAGCTATGTAGCCTTTGCAATGGATTTGAGTGAAAAATGGATTCACCTCTAAAGCCTGTACTTGACCCCTTGTAAAAATTCTAGCGGGATAGACGGACTTCTTCCCTCAGGGTGTTCAAGATATTCTATGAATTTCACCCCAACTTTAGGCTTAGGTAGAGAATCTCTGAGGGAAAAGATTATATATTTGGTGGCTCACTCTCACTTGGTGCTACATAGAGACTAATACTATAGAATCTAGATTCCCAGATTACTAAGTAACTCAACTTAGAGAAAGACGAGAAAAACTATGCTCTCTTTGATTCCTTTGTATTCATTCTCTCTTTTTCTTTTCTTTTTTTTTTTCGTAGAGCTCACAACTTCACCAGATTCACGTATATAACCTATATTTGGTGGTCTCACTAGGCTTTAACACTTTAATTGAGTTCTCATAACCCTAATACTAAGTCGGAATTCCTCAGCCAGTATTCGGGCGGTCAAAAACACAAGAAAGATAGGTTAAGGCCATATTTGGTGGATCTCAATTTTATTTGGTGGTATTGCCTCGATGAAATAAACACTAAATATTCATTCTTTTCTTCTTTTTTCTTCTTTTTCTAATTTCTTTTTCCTTTCATCATTCCTTTTCTTTTTCTTTTTCTTTTTTTTATTTTTTATTTTTTTCAGCATAACACAAATGGCATACATCCATGAACTTTATCGAGGCATTATTAGGGATTGGTGGTACTCAAGAGATATTGGGTGGCTTATTTGGTGGAGTGCCTACTCACGGCACCGGGAGAGACGGATAAGACGGTGTATTTCTGACCTTGACATCAATACCCTCCTTCAGCTGAGGATTCCGTAGAGAATGGTTGTAACCATCCACCTTAGCCCTAGTTTTAAGAAACTCGCTCTCCGCGTATTTGCCTTATTCGGTGGCTCTCACAATTTCGCACAAAAATGTATATGTGGGAACCGAGAGCAAAAACTATGTCTAAACTCAAAGTATCATCACCTAATTATCTAGGATTCCAGATTTCTTGCACTAATCTTAGAGCACTAGTACACTCTACTCTCATCTCACACTATTTGGTGAATTGGAAGAAAATCTGCCTGACTCCCAAAATATTTTCTAGGGGTTTAGAAAAAGAAGCACTACTTCTTCTCGACAGACTAAAGACGTTTATCAGCCTTCACCATGAATCCATTGCAAATTCTACATGTGTGAAAAGTTGTACTAGATTCCAGATTATAGAAATCAACTAGAGGATAAAATCCCTAATGCATTCTCTTAATAAAATAATCTTATTCATGAGTGCAATATGTATATATGCTATAAACAAGTAACCTCATATATTTGTACTTCATGAAATTCCCGTATTGGGTTATATTCAGCTTGACCCTAAATTTAGAACAATAGGTGAGCGGATGAGTCAGAAATGGCTATTGTAGACGATTTCTAGCTCCAATGCGAGCATTGGAGGTGGAGTCGGTTGTTCTTTTATTTAAGGTCCTAAAGTACGTTTTACATTCAGCTCTGAGGTTTTCCTAAGTGTTGGCATAAATTTTTTTTCAGTTTTTCTGTATCTACCCCCCATGCCTAACTTCTTGCATGTCCTCATGCATGAATATAAAAGAAAATAAATACTGTAGGGGGAGAGTGGGTAGAAATCACCTGTAATTTCTCCTGAAATTATATTCAGCTCCAGCCAACCTATTAGCATGCAATATACAAAAGGGAAATATGGTAAAAGAAAAATATGCTATGTATAAAAATGGTTATGTATAGATGATGGTGAAATGTGGGGTGAATGGTATCTATACGTGCTGAGTTTAACGCCTCCAGCTGGGCGAGCACTCAATCAGATGTGCCATTTCTAGCATAGGAGCCGGCTAAGAATAAGAGAAAGATATGCTCGTATGCTCCCAGAATCAGTGGTCTGGAGATGCGAACCAGCTGATTATGCACCCCTACTCCAAAAAGTCTAGCTATGAGAAAGTGTGGAGTGGTGGTGGAAAATAGAGGATAATCAGAGGGGGGATCATGATGTTGATTCAGCTGATTTATCATGTCCCACAATTCAGCAGGAAGTTGCTGAGGGAGTAGATCAAAATGTATCTCAGAACCAGAATCTAAGTCATAGGGATCCTCATAATGATAATTGACATCAAAGATCATGCCCTCTCCAGGCTCTGGGTCATATGGGGGTATCCGTCAAAGTAGAAGATCTATGGGGAGGTCACTAAAATTCTCATCAGTACCCATCTCTAATTCATCAGAGGCTGTCTCCTCAGGCTCAGAGTCAAGCCATCTATTAGGTTGACTAGGATGATAGGTGCGTCCCCAGCTCCTTCTGCTCAAAGCTTCACCCTCATATGCATTGGGTTCCTCAGTAATTTCGGCATCCATAACTATTTCTAGTCTTCGGATGTCATGCTCGGGGGTAGAAAGTGTCATCTCAAAATCTCTACCATCCGAATTAGGGATGTAGGTGAAAGAAAAAGAGTGCAGATCAAAAGATGTTGGCTCCAGCACAGGTTCACCTACAATGGGAAGTGGCTTAGGCTGATCAGTAGTGTCGCATGTAATGCTTGCCTCAAGATCCATATCCTCAATTGGATCTACTTCCCATGTCTCAATTGGGTTATCTAACCCGAGAGGTGTCTCCCAGGATTCAGGATAATCTAATTGTGGCTCAGTCCTGGAGATATCAATCCTTTCCTTAATTTTCTGACTGGAGTTCTCAGATCAACCCATTTGGCATACTTCCTGCTCCTGTCTCCTATCCAAGCTAGGTTCTTCTTCCCCTGAATGATTTTCCAGCATCTGCTCCCGAGAATCTTCTGTGTGTCCTTCCGGCGTGGTTGTTTCAGATTCCTCGAGGACTTTAAGGCTATTTTCCACTTGATATCTCAAAAGTACTAGTTCTTGAATTTCCCGATTTTGTCTCATTAGCCTTGTTATCTCTGCTATTTCCTGAAGGAGCTCCATCACAGCTTATTGATGTAGAATCCAGCTTTGTCTTTGGTTTGGCTCAATGATAGCTTGTATTTCGTGTAGATAGGATGCAACCTTTTCCTTAGCGCTCGCTATAGCTCTCTGTATTCTGTAATGCAGCCGCATATGCACCGGTAGCTCTTTAGCAGTTCTAGGGGGTGAATCAGGTCTACCCATGTTCCATGGGTGAGAAGCATGAGTATGAAATCCATATCCTGGGTTATAAGATGCGGTCCTTTGAGGAACCGACTGGTATGGTTATTAATATCCAGGGTTAGGATATGGGTTAACCATTTCGGTAACCCGAGGAGAAGGATCAAGCGAAGTGAAAAGTCATCTTTGCGACCTTGGGTTCTAATCCCAAGGTTGAGCTGATTCAGTGACCCAGGCTCTCAGATAAGCTTGCGGGTCCAGCTCTCCTGGATCCTTATTAGGTCAAGATTCAGGGTTAGCCATTGCGGCTAAGCAAATAGAAGTGACTCACCTCCTTGGGAGTGACTCCCAAGGTCCAATCAGTCGAGGTCAGAGTGACCTCCTTCCTTGCATACACCACCCAACCCCTGGGTTGGTGTAGCCAAGTAGGACAAGGCTAAGGCCCTATCAATCAAATGGTCCTTATGAATCAGGTGAGCAGATTTTTCGTTAGAAATTTGAATTCCTGAAGATAAGTTCGTCGTACAACCGACTGAAAGTGAATCCCGCCTCTCAAGCTAACCCAGCCAGTCTGGTTACGAGGGGACTAAGGGGAAGGTTCTTCCTTTGGCTTACGCCTCCAGTTCCATTGACCCCCAAGCCGCGGTCGTTTGACACTACCCCGAAGACTTAGTCACCAGGTTTAGCAAGAGAGGTTAAAAACACCCAGTAGTACGACAACGAACTCGGGTTGATTTCGTGTTTTAAAATTAATTTTAACCCATTTTCTTCAGTGGGGTTTGTGGTGAGTGGCCCACAAGGTGACCAAGCTCACCAGCTAACTAGACTTGATTAAGTCTATGATATCCCAAAGTGTGGTCTCTAGTTGTAACCGTAAAGATTCAACCTAAGTTGCATGTACTTCTAGGTTTTTTTCTGTTTCAGCAGACTACAAAAGTAAAGTTGGTTCTCCGATGATAATTGGAATCCAATTAATTTGAAATTTTCTGAGTAGATTCCTTTTTCAATTAGTTTTTCAAAGACTATTTTTTTGGAATTTTTACTATTTCAATCGAAGTTTTAGGAAATTTTGAATTTCAAGGGGTCAGATCTAGAACTTTGACCCCTAGTCAATAATTTGCTTTGAAACAGTATCAAATTATCTTCAAAAATTTGGGAAAAATATGGAAAATAAAGCTAATGAGATCATATTTCAAACCCCACCATTTTTAGTCAAAACAGATTCACAGATTGCTCAGAATTGCTTTCTGAAATTTGAAAAATTTTGAATCTGGGTCGGTCTGACCCCATGCACTTCGTAAATTTTCAAAAATTGTATACTTGAGATTTTTTCAAAGTAACGGTGGAATTTGAAAGATGGTTTAAAAATGAAGGTTGACCCTAAATTTCAGAATTTTTTGCTTCCTATTTTTTCGTCAATCGAATTTGAGTCAAGCTTGAAATTTGGCCGAAAATCAAGAGATGATGCAAAAGCTTTTTAAAGAGGTTTGAATTTGAAATCTAGGCTTTCCACCAAAAATGCTTCTTTTTTCTTTTCAAAATTTTTGCACATTTTTTTTCGCAAAGAATTTTTCAAAAGATTCAAAGAAAATATCTTTTTCTCTTTTTCAAATTATCCTAGATTCGAAAGGAAACCTAATCTAGATTTTTTTTTCAAAATTTTTTTGATTTTGATTTTTTTTTTCACGAAAATAAGAAAATTCTCCTTTTTTTTTCAAAGAATTTCTCAAAGGAAATTGAAGAAAGTAAATCTACTCCTAAAGTTTAGAAAAAAGAAACCTAATCTAGAGGGAGATGATGTGCACCTGATTTTTCTTCGCCGCGCTCGATGTGTGCGCAGATCCCATTTTCCTTCTGTGTTGTCTTGCACATCAAAAACAATGTAGAGGCAGATTCGTCAGTGATATATTAAAAGATCGAAATCAAAGAAAATGATGTTGCCACCCTGGCAACGGCACCATTTGATGGGAGCCGTTCTCGCGCATTTGCAAGTCGTCGGAATCATAGTATAGTCGCACAAAAACATTTGTCAAAAATTAAGTTAGTAAAAATAACGAGACTTGAGTCTCAATCGTTCGTCTTTGGGAGGCGTTACTTTTACTTTTGAAATCGATCTTTTTGCCACTCTACTTTGTTTAAAATCACACGCCGGTTTATGATTATTATGTATTGAAGTACGACATGCTTAGTTGCAAGTATATCAGGAATTAAAAACAGGCAACATTAATCACTCAAAAGATATTGCAATAAGCTCATGGTGATTCTCAACACATAGACATATATATAAAAATATATCTTCTATTCATTCAAGAGAGTGTTTGCAACATGGAAGGTAGAAGAAAGCTTGTACATGAATGCTTAAAAATGTAAATCTAACTACCAGAAAACGATCGCATACAAGAATCGATGGGGGGATTTTGCATGCATCATTGGGGGAGAAGTAAGACTACACTACTAAGCAGTAAATGAAAGCAATAAAGATTGAAGAGCATGATTTAAAGCTAGAAGAATAGAGGGAATTCAGGGGTGGTCCCCGATGGCCTTGGAGTGGTCGAGAGGAGAATGAGGGGAGGCCAATGTAGCTTAGGCCGACCCTTGGAGAGAAGTAGGGTTGATCTAGCATCCCAGCATGGTGTCCTCCATGATGGTGGTGAGCTCGTGGAGGTGGAGTAGCTAACCTAAGTGAAGGTGGGCGTGTATGGAGCTAAGGAGTTGAGTGGTGCCAATGAAGTGAATTTGCCAAAGAAGTGAATGGGTGTGTTTGGCTGCCAATGGGGTCTTTTTATAGACCTAATGGCTTCTCTCGAGAGAGGTGTAGAACTCTCTAGAGAGAGTCCAAGAGTGGCCGGCCATATGTGGGTGGATGTGGTCTTTGAGATCCAAGAATTGTGGATCTCAATTTGAATTCCTCTTGGTTGCAAAATTTGGCAACCAAGAGGTGGTGCTATCTCAAGAGATCTCTAGAGAATTCTAGAGAAGTGTGTGTGTGTGTGAATGGGTGTGTGTGTGTGTGTGTGGTCGTGCTCTATGTGGCTAGGTGGCTTAGGTTAGGTCCTAAGAGGTTTGGGTAGGTGTAGGTCTTGAATTAGGGTTACAAACCCTAATTTCTAAGGGGAAAATGCAATTAAACTTAACCTAAGTTTAATTGAATGAGTGTGAACCTAATTGAGAGTGGAATAACTCAATTAGGTTCACACTCATTCAATTAAACTTTGGTTAAGTTTAATTGCATTTTGATCTAAGTCAATTGGGTTTGGTGAGGACCTAATTAGGCCCTTAGGTAGGTCTAGAGGTGATGTACTAGGGTTAGGACACCTTAATTTTGGTTCCTATGGGGTTGGGATTAGGTCTAGGGACCTAGAGATCCAAGAGCAAGACTTGAATCTCAAAACAGGGACTGGAGACCAGTATCAGACTCCAATAACAGGATCAGACGACTTATACTCAAAAATCAGAAGTCCTGACTTCAGTTCTGGATGTCCAATTTGAGTCAGGGGGAAATCAGGGTTCTATTTTGGGTACTCTACAAAAATTGGACGTCAGACAAAGTGTCTGGACGTCCAATAACACTGCAGAAGTGGGTTTGAGGTGTTCGGGAGATGGGTAAGGGTCTTGGACGTCCTATAACTTATCTGGACATCCAGATAAGGGTTGGAACTAGGGTTTTAAGGCTTCTTAGGGTGTTGTGACCTAATCTAAGGGTGGCTAAGGCTTGGGTGTTGAACTTAATTTACGAAGCTACGCTAACGTGTTCGGTTTTGGAAAACCTGTCGTTGTAGTTCGGAAGCGAAGGATTCGTGTTCAACAAATAAAATTTATACCGAAATTAAAATTCCGGGTCGAACACAGGGAGGCGAACGTTTGATTTAAAAACTTCGCGTTTCTTTTTATTTTGTCACGAAGAAATTCAATTTAAACTATCTAAGTATCTACAACAAATAAAAGAGAGAGAGGGAGTAAGAGAGAGAGAAAGAATACTATACATGGAAATCAAAATGAGATGTAGAATAGACAAGGAATTTATCATAAAAGAGTTCGTTCGTTACAACTAGAAAACATAAAACAATTACTCTAGAAAGCATTAAAAGAATGGAGGGAGAAATGTCCTCCTCGACGATCGCTCGGAGGATGAATAGACTACTCTAGAAAGCAGTAAATCTATACTAGAAAGTAGTAAAAAGAATAGGGAGAGAGAATCCTCCTCGACGGTCGCTTGGAGGACGAGCCGGACGGGACGACGCCTGGACGAAGGAGAACGAAGCGGGATGAAGGAGGACGAAGCAGAAGAACGGGAACGAAGCAGCACGCCGTCGTCGTCGCGGGATCCACTTCCGAAGGGGGACAAAAATTTGGACTTTATCTCGCGAGAAGCATCCCGGGTGTGGGACAAGCTTCTCTTGAGCTTTGGAGAGGTAGAGAGGAGAAGGAAGGGATGAAAATTTCGTATGGAGGGGGTCTCCTTTTACAGTTGCAAGGAGTGGGGGCAAAATGGACATTACATCTTCAAAATAATAAATAAGGGGTCTTTAGTGACGGATAAAACTGTCGCTAAAGCCCCGCCGCGCCCACGTGCGCCCGCTCGGCTGGCCGCGCGCGTAACGCATACGCACGTCGCTTGATTTTCAGCCGTCCGATCGCGAGATCACCACGTGTGATCGCGCGTTCACCAGAGCGTCCAATTGCGCGTCGGCGCTATCGGGCACGCGCGGCCATTGGATCTTCATCTGACGCTCGTGCGCGCCCGCTCGCCCGCGCCTTCCACCCCCTCACCGCGGCTCGAACCCGCGACCTCCGCTTCGCCCGCAGCTGCGTCGCCGCTGCGCTACGCGGGCGAAATGGTCGCGGGGACGCTTTTAAGCGCGAGCGACCGCAGCCGTTGGATCGAGATCCAACGGCGGAGAGGAGACGGTGCGCGGTCTTCACAAGACTCCTGCGGCCGATTGGGCGGCTGGGATGGCACCACGTGGCGCCATCTTGGCCGTCCATCTTCTGGAAGTTGTAGATGGTGCCACGGATGTCGGATTGACTCGATTTTTGTGTCGTTCGGCTGCGATCGTCGATCCGAATTCATCCGTGTGGTCGGATTTTCCATCTGAAGTGCGGATTTACACCATCCTGGCCCTTGATCTTCTAGGGTTCCCCGGTCTCTATCTGATGCTACGGATGCCTGATTAGGGCGATCTTGGAGTCGTTGAACTCCAATCGTCGCCCTGATCATATCCATACGGTTGGATCTTTGATCCGAGGCCCTGATAAAATATTTGCCCTGTCCAAGCACATAAAAGGAGACAATTAACCTCCATTTTATTCAAACTACTCTAAATGCAAGATGATGCATGTAATGCAATCCTATGCTTAAGAACATGCATAAATAGACATTTTAAGTAGTGTAAATGTGTTTACATCATTGGGGAAGTCTCTAGGCTATCTTAGGGCTAGGATGGACCTAAGCTCTACACATTTTACAGCTTTATTACTACTTAAGAGAATAGCAAACCTTTAATCCCCATACATTTTTGTTCCTAAAACTAGGCCTTCTGCTCCAACTCTGCTACAACTCCTGCTATTCCAGATCCAGCTTCAGATCCTACTCCAGATCCAGCTCCAGATCTACTTATTTCCTACAATCGACATAATGCACTAAATCAGCACATTATAACATTATTTTATGCATAGCTAAAGGAAAGCAGTAAAGATGCAGATAATGCGTATGTGTTGAACGTGCGAATCTCTACGCTAACGTGTTCGATTTTGGAAAACCTGTCGTTGTAGCTTGAAAGCGAAGAATTCGTGTTCAACAAATAAAATTTATACCGAAATGAAAATTCCGAGTCGAACACAGGGAGGTGGACGTTTGATTTAAAAGCTACGCGTTTCTTTTTATTTGTTACGAAGTAATTCAATTTAAAACTATCTAATTATTTACAACAAATAGAAGAGAGAGAGAGGGTAAGAGAGAGAGAGAGAATATTACGCATAGAAATCAAAATGAGATGTAGAATAAACAAAGAATTTATCATTGACGAGATTGTTCATTACAACTAGAAGGCATAAAACAATTACACTAGAAAGCGATAAATTTACCTTAGAAAGCAGTAAAAGAATGGAGGGAGAAATGTCCTCCTCGATGGTCGCTTGGAGGACGAGCAGAGCTACTCTAGAAAGTAGTAAATCTATACTAGAAAGCGATAAAAAGAATAGGGAGAGAGAAATCCTCCTCGATGGTTGCTTGGAGGACGAGCTGGACGGGACGACGCTTGGACGAAGGGGAACGAAGCAGGATGAAAGAGGACGAAGCAGAAGAATGGGAACGGAGTAGCACGCCGTCGTCGTCACGGGATCCACTTCCGAAGGGGAGAGAAAATTTGGACTTTATCTCACGAGAAGCATCCCGGGTGTGGGACAAGCTTCTCTTGAGCTTTGGAGGGGTAGAGAAGAGAAGGAAGGGATGCAAATTTCGCATGGAGGGGGTCTCCTTTTATAGTTGCAAGGAGTGGGGGCAAAATAGTCATTACAACTTCAAAATAATAAATGAGGGGTCTTTAGTGACAGATTTACTGATGGATAAATCCGTCACTAAAGCCCCAACGTGGGAGTAGCTCCCGTGCCAATGCGCGCCTCCTCAGCTACCCACTTCCTCAACGCCATCGCACGTTCATTGATTCTCAGCCATCCGATTGCGAGATTGGATGGCTTAAGATGCATCTCCGCCCACTGTTGCGCCCGCCTGGTGCGTGCGATCGCGTGTGATGCTGCGCGTGCAATAGCGCGTGAATGCTATTGGGTGCACGCGGTCATTGGATTGCGATCTGAAGGTTGATGAAGGCGCACCCGCTCGCCTCAGAAATCGCTTGGCGGGTCTCGAACGTGCACCACCACCTCGCGATAAGGCGCTGGACCGCTGTGCTGCCTCGCCCAAAAGGTCGCGTGGATGACTTTAAAGAGCCGCGTCCTCGATCCAACGGCGGAGAGGAGGCGGGTGTGCGGTCTTCATAGAATGAAAGCGGCCGTTTGGGCGGCTGAGATGGCACCACGTGGCGCCATCTTGGCGTCCATCTTCTGGAAGTTGTAGATGGTGCCACGGATGTCGGATTGACTCGATTTTTGTGTTGTTGGGCTGCAATCGTCGATCCGAATTCATCCGTGTGGTCGGATTTGTCATCTGAAGTGCGGATTTACACCATCTTGGCCCTTGATCTTCTATGGTTCCCCGGTCACTATCTGATGCTACAGATGTCTGATTAAGGCGATCTTGGAGTCGTTGAACTCCAATCGTCGCCCTGATCACATCCATATGGTTGAATCTTTGATCCGAGGCCCCGATAAAATGTTTGCCCTGTCCAAGCACATAAAAGGAGACAATTAACCTCCATTTTATTCAAACTACTCTAAATGCAGGATGATGCATGCTATGCAATATTTATATCATGAAATGCAATCATATGCTTAACAACATGCATAAATAGACATCTTAAGTAGTGTCAATGTGTTTACATCATACCCCCATGCCTATCTTTTGCTAGTCCCAAGCAAAAACTATATGCTATTTATAAAAGAATTAGGTTGAATTATTTGGACCTGAGTTATTTTCAATCATTAAGAAATTGTCTACTTAGGAACTGAACTTTCAAAGACACAACAGTGCCCGGGTATCAGCCAAAATGCAGACCACCTCAAGCCCTCGCCTTATTCAAAGAAAATTTTCTTTTTCTTTCTACTCTTTTCTAATTTTTTTTTTGGATTTTCAAATTTTAGGGTTTAAGAGAGGCTTTCTACGGCCATTCAACTCACCTAAGATTTGATGAGAACCCTAAGCTTTAAGCATCTTATTGTGATTGTGATAGAATCATTGACCGGTAATTAAAACGAACTTCAAATTTCTACGCCTCTAAGTGACCTCAAAAAGAATTCTGCTTAAAGGTGTATCTTTACAACTGGTAGCTTTCTCCCTACTTTTATTTTTTTTACGGGGTCAACACAAGGGTGAATCCAGTGTATATCTCCCCAGTTTATTCTACTTCTCCGCTTCTTCCTAAGTGTTTTGGGAATTTTTAGTGCATTTACTGAGCTGGGTCCTGGACAACTGGTCGATGAGCTGTTACCACCGACAACTTGCCAGCCATACTCATGCGGGGAAGTGTGGCTTATTTCTTTTTGATTTTTTTTTTTTTAAGTAGGTGGCTTCCCTGGTCTAAATTTACCTAAAGGCAGCAAAAAGAGAAAGATCCAGTGACTGGGCTCTGGACAACCTACCTATGGGCTGTTACCCACGATAACTTGCCAGCCATATCACCCTAGAAGGTTCATTAGCTACCCAATTTCCGTTAAAATCGCCGAACAACAAGTCAGTGCAAAGAAAGTGTGTAGATGCTTAAGACTCAAAATTTCCTCAAATCAGAGGGTGGGTTGATAAGTCGTATACTTATCACCCAAACTTATTTACTCCAATTAAAATAAAATTTAGGTTGGCGAGAACTCGAAAAATAGATCCACATTTTAGTGGATACACGGGCTGATTAAGTCCAAAGACCTGAAGGGTCTTTGTGTTCAAATCATAATGTAGTATTTCCTAAGATTGAAAATTTTCTTAAACCCAAATTCTCTTTCCTAATTCCATTTTTTTTTTTTAATAAAAGAAAATAAAACAAATCTACGGAGTTGACGAATGAATTCAGAGATAAATATCCACCCCCCCCATGCCTATCTAATGCAATGTCCTCATTGTATTAAAAAGACATAAAACAGAGTGGAAAAGCGTAGAAAGCACCTGAATTGCATGAATGTCAAGTTCGCTCCGAGATGAAAACGAAAAAGAACTGTATATGTGCTAAGTTTAGTGCCTTCAGCTAGGCACACTATACAAAGAAAAGAAATGAAGAATTCACAAGTGCAGGTCAGAATCAAAATAAACAGAAGAATCCTCTGTCCTATCAAAAGAGGTCCACAGATGTGGACCAGATTGTGGTGCAGACCCATTCCCCATAATCGAGAATATCTTAGGTTCTGGATAAAAATTACCCAAAACCTAAAATCAGAATGCAAGCGAGGTCGGGCCTGCGATTTATGAGGATGCAACCCAAGACCAAAAATCGGGTTACAGAGAATTGAGGCTCAAAAGGATAATCGTTGAATGTGTGCTTGAGTTTGACATCCTCGAAACAAATGTCGTAAGGGTTCTGATTTGATGGTTTCAACTTAAAAGGAACCCTTCGACTCAATCTTCCATTTCCTCCAAAGTTAACTTCCCAAATTAGAACTTCCCAGCTCCTATCCTCCTCATTCAGCAGATCAAATTTGAGGACCTCTTGTATATTAATCACCCCGTCTGAAATCTCCAAGTCTAAATGATGTGGCAGAATCAGAATTGTCTTGGGTCTAATTATCTCAGAAATAGAATTATCGATAAGCTCAACGGGGTGTAACTGATAATTAGGGCATTGAATTGATTCCTCCAGAAAATGCGATTCTGGATCTGCAATGTGTGCCCTAATAAGATCAGTTTCCTCAATTATTGGGCTATCAAATGATCTATCAGATTCCTCAGGCCCAATCGTCTCACAAAAATCGTGTTCTGAAAACTCGTGTGAGACTTCGCAACTTGAATCTTCACCATCAAAGAAATCAGGATCCGTATCAATGTATGTCCCAAAATCATTTGTCACTTTCTGTTACAAGGAGACATACGTTTCCTCGTAACTCGGCTCAGGGATCTCAGGTGAAGAAATCAGATCATCCATAATTGATTGCTTTAATTCAATCTGGTCAGCCTTGTAACACGTGTCCCCCCAACAGGTGCCTGAGTGGGTTCTGTCATTGGCTTTCCTGAAGAGGGTTCATCCTGGGAATCATTCCAAGATTGAATCAAAGCAACCACGAATCTCATCCTCAATTTCACTAATTTCCCAAGTAGAAACTCACCTGGGTTCGTATCCTTAACATCCTGGAGCCAATCCAACAAAGACTTGTTTAAATCATCAATCATTTCAATCTGGGGCTCCAATCTCTCAATGCAAGGTAATGGCTGAACTTCTAAAGATTTGATGACATTCCTCAAGTTAGCGAGAACCTTATCTTGAACCTGGTTAACCTAAACCAAATGAGTTGGTTCAGGGTTGGGCGGGTTTGACATCAATGCAGAGGAATTAATGAATTAAGATTCGTTATACCCTTCCTGATAATAGGTCATTTCAGATTGTTGAAAAGATGGTGATGACCTAAAGGCAGTGAAATCAGAGGATGGGTAAGGATCGGTGTATCCTTCTTGATTGTAGATCGTATTAGGTTGTGCAAGAAAGGAAGATGATCTATAATCGATGTAGCTCTGAGAAGGATAGAAATCAGAATCAAAGTGTTCAGGGTTAGACCCTAAACACGGGGGTCCGGAATTGTATCCCCAATCTGAATTTTCCCAACTGACTGATGGTTAATTACAATACGAGTTGGGATAATCGTCATGTTGAGGATAATTCACAACAGGAGGGAAAGAGCGGGAATGCGTGAAATATGCGGAAGGATTCAGGAGATACGGGAGGAAGAAAGGTGCCTTGCAAAACAAACAATCAAACCTACCCCCGGCAACGGTGCCAAAATGTTGAACACGCGAATCTCTACGCTAACGTGTTCAATTTTGGAAAACCTGTCGTTGTAGCTTGAAAGCGAAGAATTCGTGTTCAACAAATAAAATTTATACCGAAATGAAAATTCCGGGTTGAACACAGGGAGGTGGACGTTTGATTTAAAAGCTACGCGTTTCTTTTTATTTGTTACGAAGTAATTCAATTTAAAACTATCTAATTATTTACAACAAATAGCAGAGAGAGAGAGAGGGTAAGAGAGAGAGAGAGAGAATATTACGCATAGAAATCAAAATGAGATGTAGAATAAACAAAGAATTTATCATTGAGGAGATTGTTCATTACAACTAGAAGGCATAAAACAATTACACTAGAAAGCGATAAATTTACCTTAGAAAGCAGTAAAAGAATGGAGGGAGAAATGTCCTCCTCGATGGTCGCTTGGAGGACGAGCAAAACTACTCTAGAAAGTAGTAAATCTATACTAGAAAGCGATAAAAAGAATAGGGAGAGAGAAATCCTCCTCGATGGTTGCTTGGAGGACGAGCTGGACGGGACGACGCTTGGACGAAGGGGAACGAAGCAGGATGAAAGAGGACGAAGCAGAAGAATGGGAACAGAGTAGCACGCCGTCGTCGTCACGGGATCCACTTCCGAAGGGGAGAGAAAATTTGGACTTTATCTCGCGAGAAGCATCCCGGGTGTGGGACAAGCTTCTCTTGAGCTTTAGAGGGGTAGAGAAGAGAAGGAAGGGATGCAAATTTCGTATGGAGGGGGTCTCCTTTGATCCGTGTGGTCGGATTTGTCATCTGAAGTGCGGATTTACACCATCTTGGCCCTTGATCTTCTAGGGTTCCCCGGTCACTATCTGATGCTACAGATGTCTGATTAAGGTGATCTTGGAGTCGTTGAACTCCGATCGTCGCCCTGATCACATCCATACGATTGAATCTTTGATTCGAGGCCCCGATAAAATGTTTGCCCTGTCCAAGCACATAAAAGGAGACAATTAACCTCCATTTTATTCAAACTACTCTAAATGCAAGATGTTGCATGTTATGCAATATTTATATCATGAAATGCAATCCTATGCTTAACAACATGCATAAATAGACATCTTAAGTAGTGTAAATGTGTTTACATCATACCCCCATGCCTATCTTTTGCTAGTCCCTAGCAAAACTATATGCTATTTATAAAATAATTAGGTTGGATTATTTGGACCTCAGTTATTTTCAATCATTAAGAAATTGTCTACTTAGGAACTGAACTTTCGAAGACACAACAATGGCCGGGTATCAGCCAAAATGCAGACCGCCTCAAGCCCTCGCCTTATTCAAAGAAAATTTTCTTTTTCTTTTTACACTTTTCTAATTTTTTTTTGAATTTTCAAATTTTCGGGTTTAAGAGTGGCTTTCTACGGCCATTCAACTCACCCAAGATTTGATGAGAACCCTAAGTTTTAAGCATCTTATTGTGATTGTGATAGACTTGTTGACCGGTAATTAAAACAGACTTCGAATTTCTACACCTCTAAGTGACCTCAAAAAGACTTCTGCCTAAAGATGTATCTTTACAACCGGTAGCTTTCTCCCTACTTTTATTATTTTACGGGGTCAACACAAGGGTGAATCCAGTGCATATCTCCCTAGTTTATTCTACTTCTCCGCTTCTTCCTAAGTGTTTTGGAAATTTTTAGTGCATTTACTGAGCTGGGTTCTAGACAACCGGTCGATGAGCTGTTACCACCGACAACTTGTCAGCCATACTCGTGCGGCGAAGTGTGGCTTATTTCTTTTTGTTCTTTTCTCCTTTTATTTTTGATTTTTTTTAAGTAGGTGGCTTCCCTGGTCTAAGATTTACCTAAAGGCAGGAAAAAGAGAAAGGTCCAGTGACTGGGCTCGGGACAACCTACCTATGGGCTGTTACCCACGATAACTTGCCAGCTATATCACCCGAGAAGGTTTATTAGCTACCCAATTTTCGTTAAAATCGCCGAACAACGAGTCAATGCAAAGAAAGTGTGTAGATGCTTAAGACTCAAAATTCCCTCAAATCAGAGTGCAGGTTGATAAGTCGTGTACTTATCACCCAAACTTATTTACTCCAATTACGAAAGAGTTAAGATGGCGAGGACTCAAAAGACAAATCCACATTTTTGTGGATACACGGGCTGATTAAGTCCAAAGACCTGAAGGGTCTTTGTGTTTAAATCATAATGTAGTATTTCCTAAGATTGAAAATTTTCTTAAACCCAATTCTCTTTCCTAATTCCGAATTTTTTTTTTATGTAAAAGAAAATAAAACAAATCTACGGAGCTGACGAATGAATTCAGAGATGAATATCCACCCCCCATGCCTATCTAATACAATGTCCTCATTGTATTAAAAAGACATAAAATAGAGTGGAAAAGCGAAGAAAGCACCTGAATTACGTGAATGTCAGGTCCACTCTGAGATGAAAACTAAGAAAAACTGTATATATGTTGAATTTAGTACCTTCAGCTAGGCACACTATACAAAGAAAAGAAATGAAGAAATCACAAGTGCATGTCAGAATCAGAATGAACAGAAGAATCCTCTGACCTGTCAGCAGAGGTCCATAGATGTGGACCAGATTGTGGTGCAGACCCACACCCCATAATCGAGAATATCTTAGGTTCTGGATAAAAATTATCCAAAACCTGAAATCAGAATGCAAGCAGGGTCAGGCCTACGATTTATGAGGATGCAACCCAAGACCAAAAAGTCAGGTTACAGAGAATTGAAGTTCAAAAGGATAATCGTTGAATGTGTGCTTGAGTTTGACATCCTCGAAACAAATGTCGTAAGGGTTCTGATTTGATGGTTTCAACTTAAAAGGAACCCTTCGACTCAATCTTCCATTTCCTCCAAAATTAACTTCCCAAATCATAACTTCCCAACTCCTATTCTCCTCATTCAGCATGTTAAATTTCGAGACCTCTTGCATGTTAATCACCCCGTCTGAAATCTCCAAGTCTAAATGATGTGGCAGAATCAAAATTGACTTGGGTCTAATTATCTCAGAAACAGAATTATCGATATGCTCAACGGGGTGTAATTGATAATCAGGGCATTGAATTGATTCATCCAGAAAATGTAATCCTGGATCTGTAATGTGTGCCCTAAGATCAGTTTCCTCAGTTACTGGGCAATCAAATGATCTATCAGATTCCTCAGTCCCAATCGTCTCACAGAAATCGTGTTCAAAAAACTCGCGTGAGACTTCGCAACTTGAATCTTCACCATTAGGATCCGTATCAATGTATGTCCCAAAATCAGTTGTCACTTTCTGTTCCAAGGAGACATATGTTTTCTCGTAACTCGGCTCAGGGATCTCAGGTGAAGAAATCAGATCTTCCTTAATTGGTTGCTTTAATTCAATCTGGTCAGCCTCATAACACATGTCCCCCCAACAGGTGCCTGAGCGGGTTCTGTCATTGGCTTTCCCGAAGAGGGTTCATCCTGGGAATCATTCCAAGATTGAATCAAAGCAACAACAAATCTCATCCTCAATTTCGCTAATTTCCCAAGTAGAAACTCACCCAGGTTCTTATCCTTAATGTCCTGGAGCCAATCCAACAAAGACTTGTTTAAATCATCAATCATTTCAATTAGGGGCTCCAATCTCTCAATGCAAGGTATTGGCTGAACTTCTAAAGATTGAATGATATTCCTCAAGTTAGCCAGAACCTTATCGTGAACCTGGTTAACCTGAACCAAATGAGTTGGTTCAGGGTTGGGCAGGTTTGGGCTCAATGCAGGGGAATTAACAAATTAAAATTCCTTATACCCTTCCTGATAATAGGTCATTTCAGATTGTTGAAAAGATGGTGATGACCTAAAGGTAGTGAAATCAGAGGATGGGTAAGGATCGGTGTATCCTTCCTGATTGTAGATCGTATTAGGCTGTTCATGAAAGGAAGACGATCTATAATCGATGTAGCTCTGAGAAGGATAGAAATCAGAATGAAAGGGTTCATGGTTAGACCCTAAACATGGAGGTCCAAAATTGTATCCCCAATCTGAATTATCCCAACTAACTGATGGTCGATTACAATAAGAGTTGGGATAATCGTCATATTGAGGATAATTCACATCAGGAGGGAAAGAGCAGGAATGCGTGAAATATGTGGAAGGATTCATGAGACACAGGAGGAAGAAAGGTGCCCTGCAATACAAACAATCAAACCTGTCCTTAAATGGGTTAGCCTAAAGACCTACAGACTCTCAAAACCTGTCTTGAGATAAAGGAACAATTTGATCTACTTCCGTCTGTTCAATCGAACCAGTTAAAAGGAGGGACTGGGGAGAAGGTTCTTCCTTCGGCTTGCGCCTCCGGTTCCTAATGTACCCCCCAGCCTCGATTGTTTGACTCTGCTACCCTAGCTAGACATCAGATTGAACAGTAGAAACAGACTAATCGAAAATAATCTCGTTCTGAGTTCTGAAGAGCGAGTTCAATCCTTAAAGCCAACGTCTACTCTGTTTTATTTAGGGCTAGGTTTGAATGTGCTTTGGAATGTGATGGACCCTTTAAATGGGTTGTTCCCTTAATGATTGATTGATTCGTGTGTGAGTGCACAACCAGTGGTTTTCAAGCAAGATTGTTTTTGATGTGATGAATTTTAAGGTTCAAATCTTGCTTAGTAGCTTTTAAAATTCAACTTTAGGTGTTTTCAAACAAGTTTCATTGGCACATCAAGTTTTGAAAGCACGGGTGAAGATGTTTTCCTTTAAAGCTTAAAAAGAATGTGGAGTGCCTAGTAAATCCATAAAAGTTGAACCTAATTGGCAGCTACTTGATAAGTTAATTTTATTTGAAGTGGTGCGGCCCAATCAACTCAAACAATTGGCCTGTTGCACCACTTAATTAGGCACACAAATGATTATCTAATCTGATTTCTACTCAATTATGTGTTTGGATGTGTGTACCGGCTCCTAAGATCGGTTTACCGGTTGAGTTTGAAAATCAGATGAGGTTGTGTACCTCTATGAGATTTTTTTTTTTTAATGTGGGGGTTGGGGTGAGTATGGGTGTCAAACAACAAACAATCTAACCTTAGAGTTTATAAAACACCCAGGTTGATTGATGTTTGAGTTATTATGTGATGAATTGAAATCTAATGGGTGGGAGGTGGGGGGTAACTTACAAAACCTTCTACAGTACTTTACTCCGATCTATCGCTTTTGCCTGTCTCAAAAGAGTACCTGCAATTACAATAAGAAAGGAGAAAAGTGAGGTAAATGATTTGTACGTTACAAAATGTGAAGAGAAATCAAAGATTGTTTCCCCCCCGGCAACGGCGCCAAAATGTTGAACACGCGAATCGCTACGCTAACGTGTTCAATTTTGGAAAACCTGTCGTTGTAGCATGAAAGCGAAGAATTCGTGTTCAACAAATAACATTTATACCGAAATGAAAATTTTGGGTCGAACACACGGAGGCGGACGTTTGATTTAAAAACTATGCATTTCTTTTTATTTGTCACGAAGTAATTCAATTTAAAACTATCTAATTATTTACAACAAATAGAAGAGAGAGAGGGTAAGAGAGAGAGAGAATATTACACACAGAAATCAAAATGAGATGTAGAATAAACAAAGAATTTATCATTGAGGAGATTGTTCATTACAACTAGAAGGCATAAAACAATTACACTAGAAAGCGATAAATTTACTCTAGAAAGCATTAAAAGAATGGAGGGAGAAATGTCCTCCTCGACGGTCGCTTGGAGGACGCGCAGAACTACTCTAGAAAGCAGTAAATCTATACTAGAAAGCGATAAAAAGAATAAGGAGAGAGAAATCCTCCTCGACGGCTGCTTGGAGGACAAGTCGGATGGGACGACGCCTAGACGAAGGGGAACGAAGCAGGACGAAGGAGGACGAAGCAGAAGAATGGGAACAGAGCAGCACGCCGTCGTCGTCGCGGGATCCACTTCCGAAGGGGAATGAAAATTTGGACTTTATCTCACGAGAAGCATCCCGGGTGTGGGACAGGCTTCTCTTGAGCTTTGGAGGGGTAGAGAAGAGAAGGAAGGGATGAGAATTTCGTATGGAGGGGGTCTCCTTTTATAGTTGCAAGGAGTGGGGGCAAAATAGACATTACAACTTTAAAATAATAAATGAGGGGTCTTTAGTGACGAATAAATCCGTCACTAAAGCCCCAACATGGGCGTAGCTTCCATGCCCACGCGCGGCTCCTCAGCTGCCTGCTTCCTCAACGCCATCGCACGTTCATTGATGCTCATCCATCCAATCGCGAGATCGGACGGCTTAAGATGCATCTCCGCCCGCTACTGCGCCCGCCTGGCGTGTGTGATCGTCCGTGACGCCGCGCGTGCAATAGCGCGTGAACGCTATCGGGTGCACGCGGACGTTGGATTGCGATCTGACGGTTGATGAAGGCGCACCTGCTCTCCTCAGAAATCACTTGGTGGGGCTCGAACATGCACCAGCGCCTCGCGATAAGGCGCTGGACCGCTGCGCTGCCTCGCCCAAAAGATCGCGCAGATGACTTTAAAGAGCTGCATCCACAGCCGTTGGATCGAGATCCAACGGCGAAGAGGGGGCGGGTGCGCGGTCTTCATAGAATGCAAGCGGCCGTTTGGGCGGCTGAGATGGCACCACGTGGCGCCATCTTGGCCGTCCATCTTCTGGAAGTTGTAGATGGTGCAACGGATGTCGGATTGACTCGATTTTTGTGTCGTTGGGCTGCGATCGTCGATCCGAATTCATCCATGCAGTCGGATTTCTCATCTGAAGTGCAGATTTACACCATCCTGGCCCTTGATCTTCTAGGGTTCCCCGATCACTATCTGATGCTACGGATGTCTGATTAGGGCGATCTTGGAGTCGTTGAACTCCAATCGTCACCCTGATCACATCCATACGGTTGGATCTTTGATCCAAGGCCCCGATAAAATGTTTGCCCTGTCCAAGCACATAAAAGGAGATAATTAACCTCCATTTTATTCAAACTACTCTAAATGCAAGATGATGCATGTTATGCAATATTTATATCATGAAATGCAATCCTATGCTTAGGAACATGCATAAATAGATATCTTAAGTAGTGTAAATGTGTTTACATCAGTATGCATGCAAGAATTTCCCTAACTTATGCTAAGTTCTAGCCTAATCTAGGTCAATTAAGACCTATGATTGCCACACAATCCTCTTACTACCGTCGAGGTAGGATAGGGGCCTCAAGTGCTGATTTTGGCGATGATGGGATCGCTCGTCGCACAGCAAGGACTACACGCATAAAGGATTTTTCATGCTAACCCCTCTTGAGGGGTTGCATTGCCATTGCCAGGACCCAGGTGGGACTCTGTGGTTCCTAATAGCCTTAAGAGGCCGCTTTTCAGTGCTTTGGAGCCACGAGTGGGGGGATCGTAGCCCTCAGACTTTTGGGGAGATTGGATTCCCCTCCCAACCCTCAACGAGCTCAGATGCATTCGTGAGGGAAGAGTGGGAGGCAGGGGATGCTGCAATTGAAGAGTTCAATTGTGATCCTAAGGCCTCTTGGCAGATTAGCCGGGTTAGCCCCTTGCCGAGTTGCATGGACCCGGCTCCCCTTTCCCTTCATCATGAGGGCATTTTAGGTTGCTTCGCCTCGAATCTAGGGGGCTTACACTAGGTTGCGGCTTCTCCGCATGTAGTGCTTCTCCTCTTAAGGGAGTTAGGCACGTAACGAGAGGTCCTAGCAGCTGGCGCATATTGGTGACTAGCCGGCCGAGCTGCCTAATTCTACTGTCAACCTGGCCACCTCAGGTATGGCAATCGGGTTGAGGTGCCCGTCTCCATTCTAATTGGTTGAAGGGGGGTTGTTCCCTTCCCCTCTCCCCTTGATTGCCAAAGGTCGATGACAAAAATGGCCGTCAGGAGGAGAGGGAGGTGTTCTCACCGGAGTGGTGGATGTGCCACGGGCACGCCGACCCAGAAAGGGTAGCTTCGAAGGCCACCCAACCCAAGAGTCTCAAAGCGCTATGGGTGTTATTGCTAGAAGTTAGTTAAGTGGGCTATGGACCCATTTTGGGCATCCCAGCTCCCAAAGGTTGCCTCGGTCTGCATGCCAATGCACCTGGGATATCGAAGGTGGAAGCCTCGAACCATCGCAGGTACCACAGTGGTGACTTCCGCCTAGTCCATGGCCAGGGGAGCACATTTTTTGAAGGGCTTAGTGCTGCCCCGAAGTGGGGAGACTCTTGCCGTGACGAACCTGGACACTTTCCAGGATCCTGTAGGGAGACCTGGTCATATCCCCCTTACCCATGTCAGGAAGGAGACCCAACTCAGAAGGAGGGGCTCGGATGCCTGGGGTGACGTCTGCCCGAGGTTACCTAAACCTCTTTTCTGACATGCTCAAGCAGCAGTAGGAGGGGACGTCTAGTGGCACGAGCGTCACCGCCAGAACTTGACGGCGATTTCCATTTGACGGGGGAGCTAGGGTGACACCGCCCATCCACTCAGGTGAGGTGCTAACCCACCAGGCTCTTATTTCTCCTGGAAGACTGCATCGACCACCCACAGTCGTTAGGGCTCCTTCATGGGGTGGCCCCTAAGGCACTTTGCAGGCCTCCTATCCCTTCTCTCGATGGGGCCTCAGGACACTAGGTCCTAGCTCGTGGGCTGGCCCTCTTTTATCAAGCTTGCATGATCCACAGCAAAGGGGGTGCATTCTCCCGAGGGCTGCTCCTCAACAGGGTCTACCCCGGCGACCTTAGGTGGATTGATTCCCCTCAAGCATGTCCCCTAGATGCATGGCCATGGGAGTGCACTTTTTGAGAAACTCCTTTACATAGTGTGGCCTGCAATTGCGCAACGTAGCCCATGATTGCGACCCTTTGTGGGTTGGTTGCTACCTTAAGAGAGGGGGTCCTTCACTTATAGAAGGAACCTTACTCGCAGGCAGGCACAGGGGTGCACCTGTCTGGGAGTACTCTCACCTTTAGCGAGTTTATTGTATCTGCCACACTCTTCGGCCAATCCACCAAAGGAGTTGACTCGCTTCTCGGTCTCTCGTTGGGAATTTTGGTGCGTGGTTGAGGACATTGCACCCGTGCTTGTGAACTAGATAGCCCGACTTGAGGCTTCGAGGGTTCGTCACCTTATGGGGCCCCCCTCATCAGAGTGCTAAGCCTTAAGCTAACCCAAGCAAGACCAGGTGGGTTCGATCTTCCGCCGCTTGCCTTCTCGAGGGTTGTCGCCGGTCTCTAAGCGCTTGGCGAAGCGCTCCCGAGATCCGCTCTTCATGCATTCCGGAGGGGCTGTCAGGTTGGCTAAGCAACGATCCGTACGTATGCCCTCGCTGGGTGGGCGCCACTAAAGGCGCCTGGTGGGATCTCCTCTTAGGATGGTCGAGCACCAGCCAATCCCATGGGTGGTCCCTAAAGGGTGGCACATAAGTTAGGATCGACCGTCCTTTCAGGCCAGGCCTTGACAGGCTCCCCTATCACTCCCAACGGGGGATCTCCATTCTCTCTTTCTCGAGCAGGTGGGCGGTACACGCAGGGGCATATATCTGGGACTGCTAGATTCGGCTCCTAGTTCCTCTTTATTGGGCCTCGCCTCGAGGAAGGGGGGTCCAGCTTTGGGACCTTGGGCAACCAGCCGAGATCACTAGGGCGTAAAGGTGTTGCATCTTGACCGGGCCCTCCTAAGGGAAGGGAGGCTGCGAGTGGGACCACGGGTGGTTACGACCATCACAACAATTCTCACTCAGGAGGGCCGAGGCAGGGTGTCGGAGGGGCCCTTCCTCCCAACGATCAGATGCTCTGTAGAGGGATGGCTCTTTCATTGACGCTTCCCACAGATGGTGCCATTTGATGGGCCTCGAAAGGCCACCAAGAGATTTGTTAGCATAGGAGGTGCTACTTAGCCATAAATCATCCGTCAGGTAGGAGAGCCAAGGCACAATCCACAAGCATACACAGAGGAGAAAGGGAGTTTGGTGACCCAGTTCCACCACAAGGGGTGTACGTCTGGGGGGAGGACAGGGCTCCCAACTATGCATTATATCTTTAAAGATTACATGATTTCCCTCTCTCTCTCTCAGGGAGGAGGCCTCTCTTGATTCTGAGGGCCTCCCTCTCTATATATAATCTCGGGGGGGAACCCTCACTCGATGACCCTAGTACCACTAGTTGTCAAGCTACATGGTAGTTGTTAGGGTGTAGGTGGTTAAGCCCATCTTATCTTATCCTCTGCCCATGCTACGCTAAATCTTTTGGCAAGCTGGGAGGGTTCTAGTTGGGATCCGGCTGGTCTGAGGCAGGGCAAGCTGAGCCAGTTTCGCCAGTACACCTTGTAGCCGGGCAGCCAGATCCTCTATCAGGTTATGTGTGATGTTTTGGATCTGAGGGCAATTATTAATTTGTACTATACTAAATATACTAACATATACTACATATACAATGTCATACATAAGTGTCACTATAGCCCTTATAAAACATATCTACGAAATATATGACAAAAAGAATTATATTTCCTAACATATATATACGCCTATAGTGATGGATAAAATGTCACTAAAGCCTTACAAAAACTTATATACACAAGTAAGGCCTATACTTATACTACCCTACTTAACTTTACTTATAATATATATACACACTATACAAACATGTATTATTATACATATATATGTATATACATATATACATGTATACATAATGCACTCAACTTAACACACATACACTTAACATACACATCACATATACAACTAACACTCAACTCACACTTAGCACACACAACTCATAACTCAACACATAGTCAATTTGAGGCCATGGACTCACTAAGGCTTCTTAACCTTCACTTAAAATACTTGGTTTTTTTATGGGCAAACCGGATTTTTCATGGGACACATTGCACCCTAAGGGTGGGACCATATCATTACTAAACCTTATTCTATTTTTTGTCATGTACATTTTGTCCAATTTATCTCATGCCCAGACCACACCCACGGTTCCCAGCCACCCACATACTAACGCACACACGAACGCACGCCTGTTGGTGCATGCAAGCACACACCCCAAGAGAAACCAATGTATGCTCATGTATGTATGTCCAGCGCTAATGACCGGTGAGGCCTTATGCGCTGGTGCCTTTATAGCAACGCAAGGGCTTATAAAGCCACGAGGTGGGACTTTCCCCACCAAGTTTCAAGTGTGGAAGCTATGTACAAAACCATGTGAATTTCATGATTTTGGATCTAGATTTGAGTGTCCAAATAAAGCCTTTTCTTAAAATAAATTATATAGATAGAAAGGCTATGCATAAGGCTACATAGTTATGTAGTAAATTTAGAATAAATAGTCATTTAATTATATTTAGAACTTGCTTACACTTAGTGAATTACATGCGTTAAATTAGAGTTTAAATCCTTAATTAATGTATAAATTAATAAATAAATTATTCAATTAACTTATAAATTATTTAATTTACATAATAAAGTATTTATTATATATTTTTAATTTATTTTTAGTCATCTATTTAGTTTATGTACAATTATATACACGTTTTACATATATCTATACTAATATATAGTATAATTATTAATCTACAGTATAAATACATTATAAACATACTAAAAATAATTAAAATAACAATATGCAAGTATATAATATAAATTACTTCAGTAATAACATAATTTATTAATTTATTCTATTTTGACTTAATAACTTAGCTACATAGCCTAATAGCATAAATATATACAATAAATACTTAAATAAATAAACATACATGTATCATACAGTATATAATAGTTATTTAAATATGTATGTACAGTAATAGATATGATTGTACTTGTTTACTTCTTTATTTATAATTATATGGTTTTATATACATATAATGTAGTATAAATTAATACATAATTAAATATTTAAGTTATATATACAATATTTCAGTTTAAATATTTATTTAAATATGTATATTACATTTATAAGTTATTTATACAAATTATTTACATATATTACAATATTTACAATTAACTTAATGTTAAGTTATATTTACAAGTATAAATAGTATATACATGGTATTTTTGTGTATTTTTGGGGTATTTTCATATTTTTATGCTATTTATATATTTAATAGAGGTAGGAGAAGAGAGAGAAAAGTTGAGATGATGGAAGAATCATTTCCTTTTGTGATTTTTGGACTGAGTTCTTTTATTAAATTTCAGAGTAGGCGAAACTATCGGCTGGTATGTTCTACCAGCCTGGGGGTTCGGAATACTTTCAAATTTTGTATACACTTAAACAAATACCTAATATTACTCAAGAAAAATTTATTTTATTTTTTTGTGAATTTTTTTGTAACTTTTTCTGTTATTTTAATCTCATACAAAAAAATCCTAAAAGCGATAAGACCATGTAACCTAAGGCCCCATCTTCAGTTCTAATGGCTGGAATTGGAATATTTGCACTCAACATAACCAGCACATAATATAAAACAAGATTGAATAATTAAATATGACTTTTACTATGAGTTTTATCAAAATCCATTTTGGACAGTTAATGACAATTAAAGACCGCCAACAATGAGTTTTAACATGGATTACAAGCAATTCCAAATAGATTTAAAGTCCAAACTATGCACATGAATGCTTATAAATAATGTTTTAACAATATACAACACGTTAGCTACTTGAAATCCTCAAAATGACCTCAAAATCCTCTTGCAACTCCTCATTTCAAACCTTGCTACATGATTCAATAGCCAATGTTGTTGTTGCTACCATGATCTTCAGCAGCTAATGTTGCTGCTACATCTGATCAGCAGCTATTGCTACTGCAATTACTGAACAAACAACCCATGTTGCTACTCAAACTAGTAGCTACTAATGCTACGATATTTCCTAGCAACTGCTATTGTAACTATGATCAGCCCAAATCAGACATGAGAAGGTCTGATCTAAGGCTTAAGAATGTCCAAAACCAAATCACACTCATTCAAATTCCATTAGAAATCACTTTAACTCTGAAAACCATTTCCGACTCTATTACACAGTGACAAACTTGTAGAATCCTAACTTGATCATTCTTCTTTGTCATGGACAACAAAAGAGGAATGAATTAAGTTAGGCTTCAATGTAACTTGTGAAACATTCAGAACCTTCATTTTGATCTCCAATATCTCTGTCAAACCTTTAAACACCTCAATTAAACCCCATAAGTGAGATTGATCCTCTTTTGATGAAAAATCAATGTTGCCCTATTTTAGGCTTTTACTTTGAATCGATCACTGATTTGATCACCTGATCTTCTTGAACACCATTGATTGGTGCTCACGGTGATTTAGTGATCACCTCAAAAATCGTTGGGTCCTCATTTAGCCTCAAATCAATTCCACTGATTATCCTTAGCAAAACTGCCCAAAACAAGGCTTGAATTAGGAAAATGCTCATATGAACATAAAAACTAACTTAAAACACCTCAGAATCCTTGCATTATACCCAATTTAACTCAACAAACCTTGAATCACTTGATTAAATCCATTAAAAATTGAATTGACTCCAAATCTTGCGATTGGGCATAAAATCCAAATACAAATCAATCGAGCAAATCTAATACAATTAAATCTGGATTTCGGGTCTTTGTGAATAGATGGAGTGAATGAGAGACCTCCCAGGTGGATTTGGAGCGTATAATAGATCTAAGAGCTCAAGAACTCCAAATCTACTAATGGCCTTGTTGGAGGGGTAAACGGTGAACTAAAATGCGAGGGAAAATAGTGAATGTGGATAATGAGATGAAGAGATAGATCAGTGGATCGAAACGGAAGTGGAAAAAGACCTCTCTAATCTAAATTGATCAAAGAGGGCGAGATCAGATCTAAACTAAACTACTCCTAATCCACACTAACCATGAGTGAATTAACTAACTAATCTACTCCTAACTGATCTAACTTATCTAATTAAGTGAATTCCACTCTATGAAAGAGATTAACACCTAAACTAAGAGGAAGAAGGGGACCTATGGGTCTCCACCCAGTGGATGGAGAGGAGGAACTAAGGAAGAAGACACCGATGGAGGGGAAAGCTTGCTAGTGAAGCTTTGGGGCACCTTTAGTTGTTTCAAGATCCGTAGTGACAAGGAGAATCGAAGGAAGATGAAGCTTCATCACCACAGCAATGGAGTCAGGGGTTTATTTAAGGAGAGGAAATTGGAGTGGATGAAGTGATCGTCTCAAGACATGTAGTAGGTGTTACGACCCGGTTCTCGAATCCCTACAGGACACGAGAATCGGACCGACTCGACTGATCCCAAGACCCAGTCGTCCAACAAGAAAGTAACCAAAAAGTAGTAAAATAAACCACATTCACCATGCAAGCAACTAACAGTAACAAAGTACAGTAGTAAAGAAAAGAACTACTATAGTACACACCACCACAACAGTAGAGAATTTTAACGGATACAGAAATATGAAGTTTACAATAAAAGAGTACAAAAGTGTAACAAAATACTCACTACTACAGAAACGGGTGCAACACAAGTACAACTACGGGGCTCTGCTAGGCCCAGCACCCTCCACAGCCGTAGGCTCTGGCTGCTCAACACCTGGTCCTGAAAAAGGTGGTAAGTACAACACGTCAGCGAAACACTGAGCAGAGTGGCAACCAGCTAGCTAAGAAAACAGTAAAGGTGGACAGGTAGCTGTTGTTTTTAATTTCTTTCTTTATTTATCTATTTACTCTTTCTTGGTTTATTTCTCAGGTCTTTCTCTTGATCTCGAATGTTCCTCATGGGAACGATCTTGATTGCAGTCTTTTTCAAAGAGTAGAAGTAGCACGTGGTGCTCTCCTGGCCGGGAGAGTCCCCCATGGGGTTCCTACCCTCAGTCAACCACCCCAATGTCGCTGATAGACATAATGGTGACTACGGCACGCGTGATAAACGCACGGGTAGCTACCCCGCACTGGCATGCGGTCAGCCATTTCCGTTAACGGGTGCGCCCAAAGCACAGTACGGAACCAGTATAGGGCATAGCCCTCTCAGTAGCAGGGGTCTAGCCCCTCCATGGTAACCAAACAGGGGACTCGCCCCTCCACAGTCCGCGCACCCTCGCCTGACTACCCTGGTTTGCCCAGTGGGCCTAACAAGTCGGTGTAGGACGGCTAGCTGAACCCTGGGCCCCGTGGGGTGGCTAGCACTCTCCCTACACTAGCAGCTCTCCCTGGTACTATGTACGCGAGGGCCAAAAAGTCGGTGCAAAGTGGCCAAACTCACCCCGATCTCGACCTGAGGGCGGCAAGCTCCCCTCTACACTAAGAGGTAATATGTGCTCCCCTTGGTACCACATACCCAGGAGACAACACACTTTCCCACTAACATTTCCAGTTCCATTCTATTTATTTCCAGGAGCTCTATTCCTAATTCCTCGTAGGGTTCATGCTCATGTTTCTCAGGCCAAGCCATACTAGGTTTCATCATTTCAGGTTTATTCGCATATAGCACGTGTTTCCAACATTCAAACTTTCTTTTCCAATTTATATACATGCAACTTGTATTTAATTACAAACAACAGGAATTACATGTAGCAGTTACTAACAACAGTTCTCTACATTTCACAGGTAGCTATTATCCAATTATAGGCAATTACTATTATTCTATCTACTCATCCAAGACTGTAGTTCAGGCATTCAATACAATCGTTCTAGTGTTTCTAGTCCTAGGACTCATGCCATACCCTAGGATCTATCATTCAATCTAGTGTTTCTGGTCCTAGCATTCATGCCATACCCTAGGATCTATCATTTATTCCAGACATGCATTTATGTTTGTAATTAACTAAGGGAAGCCACTCTACCTGCAAAATCAAGAGTAATGGGGGCATGATCAGCAGATCCACGTGCCTCCGCAACCCCTAAGTCCGCAACAGAATGAGGTCCTAGCATAAGGATCAAACACAAGGAACCACTCAGAACATGATAAAAAGCATTCCAACAAGTAGAGGAACTTATACGAAGAAGAATGGAATCCTAAACACAGAATTCGGACCTCAAACGGACCCTAAACGGGCCAAAAATGACAACTCTGACTCAAATCACGTCTGGAACATCTTCTAGATGTTTTAAAAAGGGGTCCAGATCATACCTCACCCTACGCTGCTCTTCAAACATCCAAAGATCCTGCTGAACCGTCTGGACCTAGTTCCAGACGTCCGACTATCTCTCCGGACGTCTGGAGGTGCTCTCTGCCGTCTGGTGACTCGTCCAGACGTCTGAACCGCATGGGAGGGCATGTCCCGTGCCTTCCCAAAGCGAATCCTGCACGTGTATGCAAATCTCTCAGCACGGCACGCAACAGAGCTTCGGCGGAATGGCCTGCATGGCCGTATCCGCAAAAAGGAAGCATAGGAGGAAATACGTACCTCTCATTCGTCTGAAGCTCCCTCCAGACATCGTCCGCGTCGTCTGGACGTAGGTCCAGACGTCTGATTCTAGGAAAAATCCCAGAATCAGAAGCTCCTTCATCTTCTTCCCGCTACACGTGACCTCACCACGCAGTCGCTCTTCCGCTGCTCTAGCTGCAGCAATGCCGGGGGAAACCTCCCCAACACAACGCTCTGACCTGCGCATGTCCGATCGACCGCGAGCCTCTCCGGCGAGCTCCCTCACGGCTAGTGTGCTCTCTTCTCTTCCCTCTCACTGCTCTTCTCCTCTCCGCTGCTGCACCTGGCTATAGCTGCTACTCACTCTCACTCTCGCTCTCACGCTGGAGGAAGGAGGAGATGGATGGGGTGGGGTGGCTTAAGGGAGAGGAGGGGAGTATTTATAGGTGCGAGGGAAAAGGTCTTGCAGGTCGGCCAGGGGAGAGAAAGAGAAGAAGGCAGCTGTGGTTCAGTCTACGCGTGGCACGCGCACAGACTCGCGATCGTATGCACGCAAAAATTAATTTCCAAACGTTTGGGAAGGTGTCCAAACGTCTGGCCCAAGTCCCAAACATCTTAAACAGCTTTGGTGGCACGGTTCTTAATAGTAGGGAGTCGATCCTCTTCGCGCGAGGTTAGGGGTGAGCTTAAGTAGCCGTGCAAATGGATTAGGTGATCATAGAATGAGTTTAAGTGATTAGGTTGTGGATGGTGGGATGACGAGGGAGAATGCACAAGAAGTTTCATACCAAATTTCCACCATCAGATCAGATCTAGAGGAGATTACAATCCTCCGCGCAAGGGCAAGTGAAGAAAGGATGAAGATCCACCATAAGATCGATGGAATCATAGATGTACAATGCCTATAGCTCGTGTTCTTCGAGAGCTATAGTGCTCTCACGAGTGTAGTAGGTCTAAAGGGTAAATTACAAAGAAGGGCTTAAATTGAAATGGTAGGCAATTTTCAAAGAAGAGCATAAGTGGTTGAAATAACTGCAAAGCAGTCCTTGAATGCTTGCCAAGAAGCCCTTGTGGGTTTTCAAATAGGTCCTTAGAAGTTTTATATGCATGAAATGTAAGGGAATGAAGGATCTATATGAAAACAATTAAATGCAACGTCCTAGTGATGTCTAAATACCATGAGATTTTTATTGGAGCTTAATTGAACATATTAGAACATAATTTCACCCTTAATTTACACTTTTAAACTGAAACAAGTGTTCAAATAGCAATTGGATCATCAATTTGTATTAATGAATAAAATATTTCAATTATTGACATAATTATGCTTTTTTAACCTAAATTTGATGTTTAAGCCATTTTCATTAATTCCCATATTTAACCCATTTATAGTGTTAATAAGATAGTGTTTAACCTACTTTCTAGCTTAACTTGGATATTTTAGCTATGATGAGCTATAATTAATCATACCCCCATGCCTAGGTTTTGCGAGTCCCGTAGCAAATAACCCATTCATTGCAAGGCAATGATGTATCAACTAGGTAAGTGTGATGAGATTTCTATTTCTCTTTTCAATTGTTAAGTGTTTAGAGATGATCTTTAAGCTAAATTTTTCTCTAATAAGCCAAATGTATTTATATCTAGACATTGTGAGAACCAGTTGCCTAGGAAGACTTACCATAACTCAAGACTAATATGACATAGACCATCTCTCAACCAATAAGGACTTTTGATATTTAAACCTTAAGTGCGATTTCCAGAACTCAAGAGGGTTTTACAAAGCTCAGAAGCTACGAGTGACAGAGAGATTCTCACTTAATTATGATAGCAATAGAATGATATGTCATTGTATTTTATGTAGTGGAAAATCTCTCAATCAAAACTAAATATCATATTTAACCACAGTAAAGATGTCGCATCCATAGGGAGGAATAGACTAATAAATTCACGAGTCGAGGAATATACTGTTTGCAGACACTACCACGACTTTAATGCGAGGAATTTGCTATTTTAAATGAAGCTTGCAATTTCCCTAAAAGTGTAGGGGTATTTATGCAATTTTCACGTCAGGAATTAAGCTCCAAAAATATGTGTATGATGCATGTGTAATGGCATATCATGTAAATTTAACTTGCATGAAATCTTATTTGAAATTCAAAGTTAAATCAAGCACATAGCACAAGTGACGTAATTTTAGGAAACTATGAGTGCATCAATGCAATGTGGCCTAAATAAAATATTGATATCTAAATGACAATGGCATTAGATGTAAATATTAATCGAAGAGAAAATAGAGGATTTCTCCTCTCTCTTCCTCGCGAGGATGGCCATGCACGGTTGGCGGCGAGAGTCGACGAGGTGGTGCACCTCGACGAGGGCTACGCAATGGTGGTGACATGGCGGCCGGAGGTGGCTGGCGGCGGCAGACGAAGTCGAATAGCCACTGGCCTATTGGCCTTGTTGGAGGAAGATAGCCGCGCATGGAGAGGATCGCACCGCTGCTGCAGCCTGCGCGGCTGCGCACTAGGCGCTCGTGCACAAGGTGTGCTAGGGTGCACTTGCAGGGCTAGCCGCTAGCTACAGCCTTGGCCGCGCGGAGGCGATGGGTGCAGCACCTGCAGGCATGGGTCGCCTGTAGGCTTGAAGGCCACCTGCGGGGGTGCACTTGCAGGCGAGGCTTTGAAATGAGTGCTTGTAAGGTGCGGTGCAGGGTGGGGTGAGCTTGCAGTGGAGAGGATGGTGCAACGAGGGCAGGCAGTGGGGGGCGCTCGGTGCAATAGCGTGAGGTGCACAAGGGTGGTGAGCGCCTGCGGGTGCTTGGCAGTAGCGGTGATGGCGCTGGAGGGGGTGCGCCTGTGGGTGTGTGATGCAGGGTGGCGTGTGCTTGAAATGGAGAGGGCTACGCCTGCAGAGGGCGTGGGTGCGGGAGATGGAAGGCTTGGCGCGGTGAAAGCAATGCATGGCTGGATAGGCAGTCGAGGGTGCGGGTGCGTAGTGGAAGGCTTGGCGCTGTGAAGGCAGTGCGTGGCTGGACAAGCGGTGGAGGGCGCTCTGATGCTGCTAGGAGAGCTGGTGGCTGCGCAAGGGCATTGGGCACGCAAAGGCATTGTTGATGGCGCTGGGCACAGTGCATGCAGTCTTCACAGTGGTTGCCCTCTCCACGGTAGGGAAGGTGGAGAAGAAGGTTATCCCCCCAGGGGGAGGAAGAAGAATCGAAGATCCCCTCCTCTCCTGTGCCAAGTCTCCTCTTAACTCCTCTCCCCCGCGCCAATTAAGGGATTTTCCCTTACTAATTTTGGCTGGCAACTGTTGGGTTCGGTTGAAGGAGGACGGCTGTAGGTGGAGATATTTGTGGGGGGGAAAATATCTTTCCACCCCCTGTTCTTTTCCACAATTATTCCTCCTCCCTCTTCTTCCTGATTATTAGCCTGATGGAGATTAATTTGAGGAGATGGGTGCATTGTTGCGGGACCCTGCATGAAATATAATTATATAAGAAGAAATGCAAACTTAAACAATGACACATGCAATAATTTAATGAGCAAATGTGATTATTAACAAACATACAATGTTAAAATGGAATTACTTAGGCGTAATAATAGTCCATTAAAATGGACTCATCAAATACCCCCATACCTAAGATTTGTTAATCCCTAGCAAAAATGAAAAATAATAGAAGCAATCAGAAGATTTCATCTTTTCTTATTTCAAAACTTTAGAGATCCAGACAGATGTGACGTGATAAAAGCCTAAGTAACAGATCCAAGTGAAAAAACCAATTCGCATTGGGAGTTCGTACTTCACCCTTGGTAAATATTACTATCAGGATAGGCAACTACTTCCCTCGGGGATAAAGCAGAAGATAATCTGTAATTTGAACCCGACATTTGGCATAGGTAGGAGATATCGAGTTGAATGGATTTGTATTTGGTGGCACACACTCATCTGGTGCTACATGTAGTCTAGTACTATAGACTCTAGATCTCTAGACTATTAGACAAGTCAACTCGGAGAGAGGCTAAACAAATGTGCTCTCTTGATGTTCCTGGGCTCTCACTCTTTTCTTTCTTTTCTTTCTGAGATCACAAATCTCACCAGATTCAGTAATTGTACTCACTATTTGGTGGCCTCACATGGCATCCACACTTTAATTAAAGTCCAAATAATTCTACAACTAAGTTAGAGTCCTCAACCAGTATTCGGGCAATCAGAATTACTGAAAAGTAGGTATGGGTCATATTTGGTGAAACGCGATAAGTGTTTTTGTTGCCTCAGAAATAATGTTACAACGATAAAATATAACCTTAGACTCTTTTCTTTTTCTTTTCTCTCTTTCTTTACTTCTTTTTTTTTCTCTCTCTATTTTCTTCTTCTTCCTTTTTTTTATTTGTTTCTTCTTTTCTTTTTCCTTTTTCTTTCTTTATCAATCTACATAACACGATACAGACTTTTATTTATGAGGCATTATTAGGGATAATGATGGTCAAGAGGATATTGTGTGGCTTATTTGGTGGAAGTGCCTATTCTCGGCACTGGAAAGGAATGGATAGGACAAGCATATTTCTGACATTTGACACTATTACCCTCCTTCAGTCGAGGACTCTATGAAGGACGATCATAACCATCCACCATAGTCATAGCTTTATTAAGACTCAATCTCTGTGTATCTACCTTATTTGGTGACTCTCAGGAATTCACACAAAGTGCGCACACAGGAATAGAGAGCTAAAACTATGCCCAACTCTGAAGTATCAACATCTAATTATCCAATACTTAAGAGTCCTTACACTAGACTTAGCACACCAGTAATCTCTCTACTTTCTTCTCACAAATATGAGGTGGATCTACTAGAAGATAGTATGCTTGACTCCCTATTAAATGTCCAAGGGTTCAGTAGACTACAAATGCTTATTGGTTTTCCTCAAGGATCCATTACCAAGTCTATGTGCATGTGAAATAAATGTACTGGATTCTAAACTTAAGAGATAATTCAAAAAGAAAAACCTCCAATGATAAAGATATTTTGCTAGGGACTAACCCATTCAGCTCAAGAAAAGAGAATTTTTTTTTTATATGCTAACCTAAATGCATGAATACTTCCTAAAATGCAAAATGCACCCTCCCATGCCTAAATCCAACAATGTCCCCATTGTAAAATTAAAACAAGGGGAGAAAGGAAAGAAATCACCTACCAATGGTGTTATTTAGAACGCTGGGTTGCCTCCCAACAAGCGCTGAATTTTCTGTCAGCAGCCAGACTTAGAAGGAACCTGTAAGTCTGGTTCCCGACAGAAAAGGTTAGGCCCTAAAAAATATGCATAACAGCGCGGGCCTAGAAAACAGGTAGCCACAGATGTTGGTGAGCTGATGATACAACGAAATCCCAAATTCTCGCCAGAAAGTATGAAAGCAGAAAACCTCGTTGGGTGTTTGCATAGAAGTAGGGATTCCAAGGTTGGAAAATCCTGCTCCTAGGCTCTGCTAAAAAATGGGAGTTATCGGGCCAGTACTCCCAGGGTAAGAATAAGAATGATCCCATGAATTGTTAATGTACCCATCAAAGGTTGGATACGTTCGAAGCATGGGATCCTAGTCAAAAGATGGGAAGTATTGACTCTGATAATCTAAATGATAGGAGTAAGGGTGATGCATTTCTTTAAGCAAAACAGTTTTAACTCTCTTAGAATTCAGAACACAGGCAGAAACTTCCTAGAGAGTTCTACTGTCAAAGCAAACACAAATTTAGTGGGATCTATTTTTAGTAGATTGTAAGTCTTAGAATTAAATGTTCAGTTGGTGGCCAAACAAGTTTTGCACAAATTACGCTTCCTAGGCCAACCTTCGCTGGTGCCTATAACCTACTCGCAAGGGATGGAAGTCTCGAATCAAGCCCACACACGAGGAAACGAAGTAACTTGGTGGATAGGCTTGTTGATTTCCAACTAACTTCCCATGTGGTGCAAAAGAGGAGAGGTAGAAATTTATCTAGTGACCTTATGTGTGAGGTGCACAGTGTCTCAGGTGTGCAAACATACGATCGTGTTTTGAGTTTTGAAATTTCGCAAACAAGATCCTTTTGCACACAATTTTAAGTTAGATTTTAAGGTCCAACCTCTTAATAGTCCCAATTTTTAAAGTGACCATTGAATTAATTCGATTCAAGCACTTTAGTGGTCTTAGATTTAGGTTCAATGCAAATGCATGATAGGTAATTGATGCTCAAGAGAAGACGTACCTTACTCCAGCTTTCTTCATGCAATAATGTATGCAATACAGTAAAAATAAACTAGATGCTGCTCATTCAGTCCTAGTTGGTCGTCCTATAGATATGCAGCTTCTAGTAGGCAGTTCGAATATTTTTTTCAATAATAATAATAAGCAAACGGACCTAATCTAACTAACTAACCGACATGCAGTTCAAAACAATTCAAATAATCCTATAATCAAAATAAATGGGAACACGCTCCCGAAAATATGCTCTCGCATACAAGAGTGATAAGAAATCAAGAGGCACTGGGAACACATTCCCAAAAATACCCGGCAAGGGTCCAAAAGATAGAAATTAAATTCTAATGTCTATCTAAACTAAATCTAACTAAGATCTACCAACTAAATCAAAAACAGGCTTCTCCATAAGCCTAAGTGCATGGGATCAAGGCCCACGTGTTCCTATTGCTGGCCTCCAGGTGGCATCAAGGTCCACCAAAAAGATCGTCTCCGCTGTGTGCGTCATTCAAGGTCAATGTCGTCGCTTTGCTGCACCTGTCACCCCGTCAGATTCCTTGCACAATAAAAAATATGATCAGATAATTGCACAACTCAGAATATTCAAAAATAATGAAGTGAATCTATTGCATCTATTGCCTCCCCAGCAATGATGCTATTTTGACTAAGAGATTCTCGCTTATTTATGATAGCAATAGAATGACATGTCGTGTTTTATGTGGTGGAAAATCTCTCAATCAAAACTAAATATCAAATTTAACCACAGTAAAGATGTCGTATCCACAGGGAGGAATAGACCAATAAATTCATGAGTCGAGGAATATGCTGTTTGCAGACACTATCGCAACTTTAATGCAAGGAATTTGCTATTTTAAATGAAGCTTGCAATTCCCCTAAAAGTTCAGGGGTATTTATGCAGTTTTCACGTCAGGAATTAAGCTCCAAAAATATATGTATGATGCATGTGTAGTGGCATATCACATAAATTTAACTTGCATGCAAATCTTATTTGAAATTCAAAATTAAATCATGCACATAACACAAGTGATGTAATTTCAGGAAACTATGAGTGCATCAATGCAATGTGGCCTGAATAAAATATTAATATCTAAACGACAATGGCATTAGATGTAAATATTAATCAAACAGAAAATAGAGGATTTCTCCTCTCTCTTCCTCGCGAGGACAGCCGTGCACGGTTGGCAGCGAGAGTCGATGGGGTGGTGTGCCTCGACGAGGGCTACGCAACGGTGGTGACGTGGCGGCTGGAGGTGGCCGGCAGTGGTCGAATGGAAGACAATGGCCGCCAACCTGTTGGCCCTGTTGGAGGAAGACAACCGTGTGTGTAGAGGATGGCACCACTGCTGTAGCCTGCGCGGCTGCGTGCTGGTCGCTCGCACACAAGGTGTGCTAGGGTGCACTTGTAGGGCCGGCCGCTGGCTGCAGCCTTGGCCGCACGCGGGCGATGGGTGCAGTGCCTGCAGGCGTGGGCCACCTGTAGGCTTGAAGGGCACCTGCGGGAGTGCACCTGCAAGAGAGGCTTTGGTGTGAGGGCTTGCAAGGCGTGGTACAGGGTGGCGTGCGCTTGCAGTGGAGAGGATGGTGCGGTGAGGGCAGGCGGTGGGGGGCGCTTGGTGTAGTTGCGTGAGGTGCGCAAGGGTAGTGAGCGCCTGTGGGCGCTTGGCAGTAGCAGTGATGGCGATGGAGGGGGTGCGCCTGCAGGCGTGTGGTGCAAGGTGGCGTGTGTTTGCAGTGGAGAGGGCTGCGCCTGCAAAGGGCGTGGGTGCGGGCGGTGGAAGGCTTGGCATGGTGAAGGCAGTGCGTAGCTAGACAGGCGGTGGAAGGCGCAGGTGCACGGTGGAAGGCTTGGCACTGTGAAGGCAGTGCATGGCTGGACAGGCGGTGGAGGGCGCTCTGATGCTGCTAGGAGCACTAGTGGCTGTGCAAGGGCACTGGTGGTGGTGTTAGGCACAGTGCACGCAGTCTTCACAGTGTCCGCCCTCTCCACAGTGGGGAAGGTGGAAAAGAAGGATATCCCCCCAAGGGGAGGAAGAAGAACCGAAGATCCCCTCCTCTCCTGTGCCAAGTCTCCTCTCAACTCCTCTTCCCCATGCCAATTAAGGGATTTTCCCTTACTAATTTTGGCAGGCAGCTGTTGGGTTCGGTTGAAGGAGGACGACTGTAGGTGGAGATATTTGGGGGGGGGGGGGGGGGGGGAAATATCTTTCCACCCCCTTGTTCTTTTCCATAATTGTTCCTCCTCCCTCTTCTTCCTGATTATTAGCCTGATGGAGATTAATTTGAGGAAATGGGTGCGTTGTTGCGGGACCCTGCATGAAATATAATTACATAAGAAGAAATGCAAACTTAAACAATGACACATGCAATCATTTAATGACCAAGTGTGATTATTAACAAACATATAATGTTAGAATTGAATTACTTAGGCGTAATAATAGTCCATTAAAATGGACTCATCAACGAGGTTATGGCTTGTGCATAGTGACTAGTCAGGACTAACTAGATGAACACTAAGGCTCAATCTCGAGGTTTCATGTCTTTTTAAGTCCAGGTTGGTCCCAGCTTCAGCTCATGTCTTCGGATCAACTCTCAAAAATGAGTGAAGACTCAAAATCTACTCTTTCTACATTGTGGCTCAAAGAATATTTTGTGGAAATAGGGTATTTGTAATGCACCCTGAAAATATTTTTGGTGGAAATTTTGTACTGGAGTTTGGAGAACATATTTGACTTATTCAAAAGAATGTCATTTTTTTTCAAAATTCTTTTTGACTTTTTCTATATTTTTCTTATTTTTCTGATTTTCCTGATATTTTTCTTTTTTTCTGAAAGCAAATGTCAGTATGTCACCTTCAACTTTATTTGGTAGAGCACACTAATTTGGTGGGTGATTACTTTGGTGGAAAGAGCTTCTCCTAAACACAAGACTAAAGACTAGGACAAAAAGTCTACCTGCACGCACAGGTAAAGACTCCACCTTTCCTAATGAACACTAGGATTGAATCTTAAGTTCATGTAGTCTTTCCCAACACTATGTATTGTAAACCAAAGTTACTTAGACTCCTAAGCCAAAGCAAACTAGCAAATCATGTATTAGTGACACAGGTACAAGCATACATCTTAAGTTAGGATAAATCCTGGTCTATCTTGTTAAATCTTAAGTGTATTAAGCCGAAGCCTAAGTGAATCAAGCTACTGTGACCCAGAAAGTCTGACTAGCAAATGTTGAATGTCCATAAACACTTATTCTATCTTTGTTTTCAGCTATAAGATCATGATTAAACACATATAAATCTTGTTCCATGCTTTTTTCCTCAGAAATTCTTTTTATGGAGTTCTCCCTCAATAATAAATACCATAGGTCCCTTATTATATTTTTGAAATTTTTGTTTTTGACATTTTTTTGTATTCTTGAATTTGTAGATTTATTTTTGAATTTTTCAAAATTTTTCAATTTTTTTGCTATTTTTAATAATACTATAGTATGTACACTACAGGTGTGTCTATAATTGCATTCCAAAAAATGATTTTACCATTTACACCCCCCATACTTAAAAGATGCAATGTCTTAATTGTATAAATAGGGTGGATGCAAATGCATGCTCTTTTCACTAACTTAGACTAGGTGACAAAAGAAAGTTGGAATGAGGAGACAAAAAACTCTGTGTAGATGATTTCAAGTCTGATACAAGTATCAGAGTAGAAAGTCAGGCTAAGTAGTGAAATGCATGACAAATGTGACTTTGAATGCATGCTAAAAATGCAAGGATCGACACCTAAGAAAGAAATAGAAAAGAAAGAAAGTTGAAAACAACTATATACAAGAGATAGTTTTGCTAGGTTTTACGCATTCAACTAGGTGCAAACCCAGAATCATTGTATTCAAAATATAGGAGCGAAATGATAGAATTGACAAGTCTGAGATCATGCGACTCAATGAAAGATTTTAATCTTTGTCCATTCAAGGTGAAAGGTTCATATTTGTCAATCTCAGTGATCTCGATGGCTTCATTGTCAAATAATCTCAAGATTGTGTAAGGTCTAGTCCGTTTGGATCTGAGTTTCCCTGGGAAGAGTTTCAGTCTTGAGTCAAAGACAAGGACTTTCTGACCAGGGTGAAAAGTTTTCCTACAGATGTGACCGTCATGGAAGGTTTTCAATTTATCCTTCTAAATCCTCGATATTTTATATGATTCATTCCTTAACTCATCAAACTCGAAAATTTGAAGTCTTCTATGATCATCGACCTTCTATATGTACAAATTACACTTCCTGATGGGCCAATAGGCTTTGTGTTCAAGTTCTACGGGAACATGAAAGGGTTTCCCGTACACAAGTCTAAAAGTCGACATGCCTAATGGGGTTTTGTGAGTTGTCCTATACACCCACAACACATTAGAAAGGTGAGAAGATCAATCTTTCCTATTAGGTCTGATGGTAGTGATGTAAACATGTTTACATTGCATAAGATGTCTATTTATGCATGTTCTTAAACATAAAATTGCATTGCATACTATAAATATTACATAGCATGCATCATCCTGCATTTAGATTAGTTTGAATAAAATGGAGGTCAATTGTCTCCTTTTATGTTCGGGGACAAGGTAAAATTTTTATCGAGGTCTCGGATGGATCAAAGATCCAACCATACAGATTTGATCAGGGCGACAATTGGAGTTCAACGACTCCAAGATTGCCCTAATCAGACATTTGTAGCACCAGATAGAGACTGGGGAACCCTAGAAGATCAACGGCCAAGATGGTGTGAATCTACACTTTAAACGACAAATCCGACCACACAAATGGATTCGGATTGACGATCGCAGCCTAACGGCGTGAAAATTGACTCAATCTGATAACTGTGGCACCATCTACATCATCCAGAAGATGGATGGCCAAGATGGTGCCATGTGGTGCCATCTCGGCTGCCCAAATCGGCCCAGCTGATTTTAGAGCTGATCGCACCCTTCTACCACGCAATGGCCATGGGCAGCCGTACCTCAATTTAACTGCGCATCCATTTCCCCTCCGTAGCGAAGTGGGTGAGAGCACTTGTGTGAAGGAGAGGCCCGGGATCGAGTCGCGAGGAGCGGGCAAGCAGGCACGAGTGAGCGGGTGCACGAGCATTGGAATGCGATCGAACGATCGTGAGCGCTCAATAGCGCCCACGTGCTATCGTACGCCCGCGCGTAATGCACCATCAGAAGCGGGCGTTGCGGCTTAAAGAGGTGCGGCGGGAGCGCTCTCGGTCGTTCGATCTCGCGATCGAATTTCCTAGATTTAAAGAACGTGGAAAGGTGTTGAGTGTAGGGAGATGAGCAGGTGCGCGCGTGCCGCCCACTACGCCCATGTTCGGACCCTTAGCGACGGATTTATCTGTCACTAAAGGTCCTGAATTAATGATTTTCAAATTAAAAAGACTAAATTGCCCTCACTCCTTGCAACTATAAAAGGAGACCCCCTCCATATGAAATTGGCATCCCTTCTTTCTCTTCTCTCCCTCTCCAAAGCTCAAGAGAAGCCTGTCCCACACCTGGGATGCTTCTCAAGAGATAAAGTCCAATTTTCGTCCTCGTTTCGAAAGTGGATCCCACGATGATGATGACGTGCTGCCCCATTCCCATTCTTCCCGCTTCATCCTTCTTCGTCCTGCTTCGTTGCCCGTCTTCCAGGCGTCGTCTCGTCTGGCTCGTCGTCCAAGCGACCGTCAAGGAGGATAATTCTCTCCATTCTTTTTAATGCTTTCTAGAGTAGATTTACTGCTTTCTAGTCGTAATGTTTAGTGTAACGAACAATCCCTTTGATAATGAATTTCATGTTCATTCTACATCTGTTTTTGGTTTTTGTTTGTAATATTCTCTCTCTCTCTCTCTTTCTCTTCTATTTAGTGTAAATAGATAGATAGTTTCTAGTCAATTAATTTACTTCATGACAAATAAAACAAATGCGTATTTTTAAATCAAACATCTGCCTCCTTGAGTTCAACCCGGGATTTCTATTCCGGTATAAATTTTATTTGTTGAACACTAGTTCTTCTCTTTCATACTACGACGACAGGTTTTCAAAACCAAATACGTTAGCATATCAACTCGTATCTTCAACAGGTAGTCTGTAAAATCTTTTTGATCTACTGATTGGACAATATAGGTAATCCATTGGTTTAAGGGTGGTAAGGTGTTGTAATCCTTTGTGTTACCCCATACTTTTGTAACAAGGAATGGAAATGCGTGTTCCTAAAATGAGACCCTCCATTACTAATGATGGCTTTCGGTACCCTAAATCTAGAGAGGATAAAGTCTTGGACGAATTGTTTCACAACTCTATGGTCATTGGTCTCGAGGGGATGGCTTCAATACATTTTGAAACATAATCAACTACCAACAAGATATGCTTGAAGCCATGAGAATTCGAAAAAGGTCCCATGAAGTCAATGCCCCACATGTTAAAGACTTTGCATACTAAATCGGATTCAAGGGCATCATGTCATGGTGGCCAATACTGCCAAGTGATTGACAGCGTGAACATGCCCATCTATATTTGTGTGTGTCCTTGAAAATCGTGGGCCAGTAAAAATCAGTCTGCAAAATTTTCGCAGCGATCTTTTTGCTTGAGAAATGACCTCCATATGCCTGGTCATGGTAAAATGATAGAATGCTTTCTATCTCCTTATAAGGGACACACTTCTTAAGGATCTGGTCTAAACAATACTTGAAAAGCCTTAGTTCTTCCCAATAATGGTGCTTGGCTTCGGATCTAAGTCTGTCTTTTTGATGTCAGACCCAATCAGAGGGAACAATTTTAGAGGCAAAGTAGTTGACAATGTCAGTGTACCAGGGAAGATCAGAATGAATGACCAGCAATTGCTAATCAGAGAAGTGGTCAACAATTGGTAGTGAATGAGAAATCACTTTAGAAGGAAGGCAGGATAAGTGGTCAACTACCACATTCTACTTCCCAGCCTTGTCACAAATCTCTAAATCAAACTCCCACATCCATCTAATCAAACGAGATTTCACGTCCTTCTTGGCAAGAAGATGTCATATTGCCATGTGGTCAATGTAGACAATAATGTGGGAACCTAAAAGATAAGGTCTGAATTATTTCAGTGCAAATACTACTATTAGCAATTCCTTTTCAGTGACTGAGTAATTCCTCTGAGCCTCATCTAAGGTCTTGCTAGCATGGTAGATGACTGTAGGTTTCCCATCAACCTTTTGCCCATGGATAGCCCCTACTGCATAATCAGAGGCATCACACATGATCTCAAAAGGGTGATACCAATCTAGGGGTTCTAGTATTGGTGCCTTGGTAACCAGATCACAAAGTGTTGTATATGCATGAACATAATCGTCAAAGATCTGGAAGTCTACATCTTTAGAGAGGTGATTGGTGAGTGGTTGGGCTATTTTCGAGAAATCCGCTACAAAGCGATGATAAAAACCAACATGCCTAAAAAAGGATCCGATCTGTTTAACTGATAAACATTAGTTTATCATCACTCTTATGACCTAAAATAAATCTAGCTCTTAGGGTTTTAACTTTGCAAGAGGGTTTTGGGGCTGCATTTAGGCATTCACCTAGGTTAGGCATGCATTACATTTTATTTGTATTTTGGTGTGTTTATCTGAGTGTTAGAGATAACTAGAAAGTTAGATCCCACATAACTTGGCACACAAGAATGTAGAAGATGAAGGAGAAGCACCTATTAGCTGGATCTTAGCTGGATCTAGCTCATCCCAACTAAATCCCACACCACCACCAAAGGACACCATAAAGTGGCACCAAAAACCACCTCCAACCACGTCCTTTTTGGTGCCATTTTTTCCCTCCAAAATCCCCCTCATCACCATCATACACCTAAGCCTACAACTCATCCTAACCCTCCACCCAGCCTACCTTCTAGAAGCCCCCATGGTGGTGCCAAACCAAGGAATCTCTCCATGGTTTGCACCACCTTTAGGTGTTCCTTAGCCACCATAATTAACCCCCTAGCAACCCTTTAGGTGGTGCCTAATCAATGACTTTCGATTTGCAATAAAAATGTTATTTAATGTGTCATTATTGTAGTATATATGCCACAAATGCAAATCGATGTCGAGTCAATTTTATTTATTTACAATTTTTACTGGCTTGTTTCCAAGTCATTCATTGGGAGGTAGTTATTGATTACATCACTCTTTAAGTCCAAAAAATATTCTTTTATTACAACAATGTTAATTTTATATACAAAATGAATGAATCAATCAAATAATGAATAAATGAGTTAATTATTTACAAAAGAATCAGCTAATATGCATACAATGCTGGAAACATATGTATAATAAACAGGAAACAAAAGCTAGCTACTACTACAATATATTAGTTATATACAACTAATACAAGAAATGCCTAAGTATAGATACAAAAATATCCAGTAATATCTACTCTACAAAATCATAATAACATACTAATATCTATAGTAACTTATATTACATATACAGTAACATAAATAAACGTTGCTAAAGCCTTAGTAAAATATTTACATAACATAAGGGAAAATAGTTATCTATACTAACATATATACAAATGTACAGTGTTGGATGAATCTATCACTAAAGCTAGTTATTTATATACATAAGAGCTCAAACAAGCACCTATTCGACTTATACTACTATATACATATACATATTATAGTATATGTATATATGCTTATAATTACTTATTTACATTATATATACACATATTATTATACTATACACTTACTCTATATATATATATATACAAACACACAAGAAAACAGAACTCAACAATGTCTAACACTTATCCATTTCATGGCTAACTCATTTCTTCATCTTCTTAACACTTAGATTTTTTTTTAGGGCCTCTCTCATTCAAACTGATTCAACTACTCACGTAAACAAAATTGGGTTTCTGTTTTAGTTGGCAAATCAACTTTTCGTGGGATACACTGTACCCATATGGGTGGGACCAGACCATTACTAAACCTTGTTCTAGTTCATTAGTTGCACATTTTATCTGGTTTCAGACCCAATATTAGGCCCATTTCAGCCCTAGCAAAGTGCATGGCCCCCGTCCCACCACTGTGTAAATGTATCAAATATGCTCATTCGGATCAGAGAGGATAGGTATGGTGTGTGGGAGTCCAGCACTCTTGACAACTGAGGAGCTGAAGGGACGAATTCAATTTATATGCCTATGGTCATTTTGAGCTCCACAATGTGGTGCTAAAAGAGCGCTCAAATTAGCACTGCTGCTGCATGTGACTGTGTTTGATTGAGAGGATTTTGTCCCTCGATTTGAGGGCCATCATTTATTTTAAATTAAAAAATTGTAGGGTTACAGAGCCCTTATATAGGGCTACCTAATTGTACAATTATTTTACCTAAATAATTTATTTAATTATATAATAAAATTAGCTAAAGTTGATTATTTATTCATGTTAATTTATAGGTTAATTACTTAATTAAAGTATAAATTAGTTAATTAATTTTACAATTAACCTTATACAATATTAATATACATAATAAATTATTAATTATACATTTTTATTATATTTTAGGAACTTTATTTTAATTTATTTGTAATTAAATACATGGTTTAGATAGTTTTACATATAAATAATTTATAAATACTATAATACAGTTTAAATACAATATAAATAGGATGAAAATATTTAATATAATATTATAGACATGTACATTATAGCTTATTTCAGTATTAACTTAAATTAATAATTTATTTTATTTCAATATTATATATAGAATCAATCACTCTAAATACTTAATTTAAAATATAGAATACATATATAAGTTATTTATAGATATTTTGTACATATTGTATACTATATACATATAGCTTAGGTTTAAATTATATATACAAGTATATACATAATATACAAGGTATTTTTGGGTATTTTTGAGATTTTTATGATTTTTATATGTTTAGGGGAGGTAGGTGGTGAGAGAGAAAGAGTGAGATGAGAGAGATAAAATTTTTTTTGGTGTTTATCAGTTTTTGGTTCTTTATTAAATTCCAAGGTATACTAGATCGTCGACTGGTATGTTCTACCAAGCTAGGGGTTCAGAAAACCTTGAAACTTTACACAGACGTAGAAAAATATCTAATCCTACTCAAGACACCTTTATTTTATTTTTTTAGAATTTTTTATGATTTTTATTTATTTACAAAGTTCACACATTCTAGGCCTAAATGGCTTTGAAGCTAAGCAACATAACGCCTAAAACCAGTTCTAGTGGCTGGAAATGAAGTATAAGCATTCACATACATCCAGCAAGCTATATGAAACATGATTGCACCAATAAACATGATTTTTGACTTTAAATTCACGAAAATCAAATGTAGATAGATCATTCAAGTTCATGCATGCTGATAGATATCTTAAACTTGAATTCAAGCTATTTTTAATCAGATCTGAGGTTTGAAATTCAAATGTAAATATTTAAGAACATTCAACAATCAATATGCAACATATTTGAACATTAGAACATGGTTTCTAACATCAGATTTCATTAAAATTCAATATGGACAGATTACATGATGAATATGATGACAATGAACTAAAACATGAATTTGCAAGTCATTCAAGTCTGATTTGAATATATCATATGTTCAAGAATGCTTAAAAATACTATTCTAGCATTTCACACATGCCAGCTCACAAAAATTCCAATATCCCAACTCAAATCATCCTATATCAAACCAAGTCAGCAGCTGAAACTAGAATTTCAGTTCAGCTGCTACTGTCCATGCAGCTCAGATGCTACTCTTTCAGCAGATTAGATGGCTAAAATGTTGTCTCAAAACATCAGCAGCTGCTTGGTTGCTGTCCCAACCACGAACAACGCAACACTCATATGATTAGACATCATAGCCGCAACTATTGCTATAGTTAAAACTCTGATCAGATCAATAAATCCAACCTCAGACTCTGCTGGAATTATAGATCAAAACTGATTTTGAACTTAAAAACCATGTCGCCCTAATGGGCAATTGATCTTAGATCTCCACAAGGATTTTATCCCTTTGAACATCTACACACTATTAACTAGTCTGTAGGGGTCCATTGCAATCCTTTTAAACAAATCAAGTCCTTGTCAAAGTCTCAATTCAGAACATTGAACATCCTAGGCTTTGACTACCTCAAGCAATGCACACAAACAATAGATCAAGTTAAAATTAGGCATGAAACATTTACTCAGTGAAAACCCAAATTTGAGAGATCCAATTCATTGCAACAAGTTCAATTGGACTTAATAAAACAATTCACTCGATTAAAACCATAAGAATCCAAGTTAAGACCTAAATCTCCAGATTCGACGTTTAGATCAAAATAAGAATCAATCGAGCAAATTTGTCCAATTAAAACCATGATGAGGACCCTCGTGAACAATGGAGTGGATGAGGGGGTCCTTTGATGAATTAGCACTCAATCGAATCTAGATGCTATGTAGCATCAGATTTGATTGACGCTTCAATGGGTGGGTGAAATGTGGTAAAAAAAACTCGAGTGAAATCAAAAGGCTATCATGAGATGGAGAGGGAGTTATATGAATCAGTGGAAGTGCATGCGAAAACCACCTCTCTAATTTGAATTGATCAGGGAGGGCAAAGTCGTTCTAGGTTAATTCTACTCCTAACTAATCTATAAAAAAGTAAACACTATCTAGAAAGCAATAAATCTAACTATCAAATCGGGAAAGCTATCTAAGGGAAGAAGGTGACTCTTTGGGATCAACAGCCAGTGGTTGAAGAGGATGAAGGGGAGGAACCTCCAGCGGAAGAAGGTAACTCTCATGGGCCAACAGCTAGCGGCTAAAGGCGACGAATGGAGAGGGAAAGTGGTCCCTGTCACCGACCACCAAGGAAGGGGGGAGCTGCTGGACGGGTAGAGTGAAAGGAACCACTCAAGGGGGAGGAAGTGATTTGGCGTGCGCATGAGCTGGGAAGTTGCTTAAGTAGGCATTTCACTTATTGTACTCACCGCAGTGGTGAGATTAAGCATTTAGGGCTTCTATGGTGGGGATGGGGAGAAAGAGGCACTCAATGTTCAAATCCAAATCATGGCCGTTGGATGAGATCTAGGGAGGATGGTGATTACACGTGCGAAGTCGTGCGAAGGTTCGATTAGGATCGACCCTTGGATAAGGAGTGCATGGAATCAACGGTCGAGATTCAAGATGTTCTTGTGGTGCTATAGTGGTCGGCACCCACAGGTGTGAAGGAAGAATTGCATTGAGGCCCTTAAAGTGAAATGGTGGAAAGATTGTAGCAAGACCCGTTAGTGGTGGAGAATGATGGGAGAGAGATCCCTAGATGTTACAAAAGGGTCCTTGGTGGTTCATAAAGAGGTTTCTAAAGGATTAAATGTGAATAAATGTATATGAACTAAAGACCCAAATGTAATGTCAATGATGTGAGTTCATAATGATGTCCAAATGCCACCAAGCTTTTCTTAAAGCCTAATTGAGCAGTTATGAAGTCAATTCCACCTTTGATTTGAACTTTTAGACTCAGAAATGTGTTTAATTTGCAAATAGATCATCAATTTATATTAATGAATAGCATATCTCATTTTATGGCCTAATTTTGCATTTTTAGCATAAATTTGATGTTTTAGGTCTTTTCTGTTATTTCCCACACTTAACCCATTTCATATGTTAGTTATATAGTGTTTAACCTAGTTTCTAACCTAACTTGGGGATTTTAGCTATGATGAGTCACACCTCATTGATGTAAACAAATTTACACTACTTAAGATGTCTATTTATGCATGTTCTTAAGCATAGGATTGCATTTCATGATATAAATATTGCATTACATGCATCATCTTGCATTTAGAATACTTTGAATAAAATGGAGGTTAATTGTCTCCTTTTATGTGCTTGGACAGGGCAAATATTTTATCAGGGCCTCGGATCAAAGATCCAACCGTATGGATGTGATCAGGGCGATGGTTGGAGTTCAACGACTCCAAGATCGCCCTAATCAGGCATCCGTAACATCAGATAGAGATCAGGGAACCCTAGAAGATCAAGGGCTAGGATGGTGAAAATCCACACTTTAGATGACAAATTCGACCGCACGGATGAATTCGGATCGACGATCGCAGCCCAACGACACAAAAATTGAGTCAATCCGACATCCATGGCACCATCTACAACTTCCAGAAGATGGACAGCCAAGATGGCACCACGTGGCACCATCTCAGCAGCCCAAACGGCCGCTTGCGTTTTGTGAAGGCCCCTGCCCGATCGCTCTTCGCCGTCAGATGAAGATCCAACGGCTGTGGTCGCTCGCGCTTAAAAGCGTCCGCGCGACCATTTCGTCCGCGTAGCGCAACGGTGACGCAGTCACGGGCGAAGCAGAGGTCGCGGGTTCGAGCCGCGGCGAGGGGCTGGAAGGCGCGGGCGAGCGGGCGCGGACGAGCGTCAGATGGAGATCCAACGGCTGCGTGCGCCCGATAGTGCCGACGCGCGATTGGACGCCCGCGCGTAATGCGCGATCGCACGCGCCAGGCGGGCGGGCTGCAGCGGATGAAGGTGCGATTTTAAGCCGTCCGATCTCGCGATCGGACTGCTGAAAATCAATGGACGTGCACGGGCGTTGCGCGCGCGAGCCGCCCACGTCGCCCACGAAGGGAGCTTTAGTGACGGATTTATCTGTCACTAAAGACCCCTCATTTACTATTTTGAAGTTGTAATGTCCATTTTGCCCCCACTCCTTGCAACTATAAAAGGAGACCCCCTCCATACGAAATTCTCATCCCTTCTTTCTCCTCTCTACCCCTCCAAAGTTCAAAAGAAGCTTGTCCCACACCCGGGATGCTTCTTGCGAGATAAAGTCCAATTTTCGTTCCCCTTCGGAAGTGGATCCCGTGACGACGACAGCGTGCTGCTTCGTTCTCGTTCTTCTGCTTCGTCCTCCTTCATCCTGCTTCTTTCTCCTTCATCCAGGCGTCGTCCCATCCGACTCGTCCTCCAAGCAATCGTCGAGGAGGATAATTTCTCTCTCCCATTCTTATTTACAGCTTTTCTAGTGTAGAATTTTCCTGCTTTATAGTGTAATTGATTTTCCGCTTTCTAGTGTAACTTTTATAAACTATTTGAAATATTGAATGCATGTTCTCTCTCTCTCTCTCTCTCTCTCTCTCTCTCTTAGTTTGATAGCTCCATTGTAATTATATCACCTTGCTTATAAAGAAAATCCTAAAAAAATATAATTGCGAAAATAGATCAACGTAGCCTCCCTGTGTTCGACCCAGAATTATTTTCGGTATGAATGTTATTTGTTGAACACGAATTCCTCGCTTTTTGAACTACAACGACAGGTTTTCCAAAACCAATCTCGTAAGCGTAGTGATTTGCAAAACACGTTCAACATTTTGGCGCCGTTTCCGGGGAGGCAACGATTTCCGATCTTTTCTTCGCATTTCTTGCACTTTATTTGTTTTCTAACTAGCTTTCTCTTGTGTCTATTATTTTGCAGAGACCTCCATCAAGGAATCAACAAGCGGTAGACTGGAGTAAAGTGCAGTTGAAGACAACTGTAAGTGCTCCCCCATTCTTTCCCCCTCCATAGATTTCATTTGCCACATTAAATCCAAATCCCAATTAACCTAGGTGTTTGCATAAATCCTAGGAATAGTTTGGTTGCTTGGATTTTCACTCACATTCATTCCACCCTCATTTATAAAGAAATAACAAAAAGATAATCTTGTGGGGTAATATTCAACAAACACACAACACACACCTACATTCAAGGCACTTGATCAACTTGATTTGTTTTCTACTCAACCGGATTCTAATCTATGGAACCGGTACACACAAAGCAACACATAACAGAGTAGAAATCATTCTAGGTTAATCATCTTTGAGTGCCTAACTTAGTGGTGCATTTGTGGCCAGTTGTTTGAGTTGTTTGGGCCGCACCACTTTATTTTAAAACCAACTCATCAAGTAGCTCCTCCTTAGGGCTTTCAATCTAGGTATATTCCAGGCACTCCACTTTCTTTCTGATTTTAAAGGAAAACAATCTTCACCTGTGTTTTACAACTTGATTTGCTTAGAAACTTGATTGCAATTCACCTAATTTGAAACCCTAAAAGCTACTTAAGCAAGATTTGAACATTAAAATTCATGCATTATCAATAATCTTGCTTGAAAACCCTGGTTGTGCACACACTTACACAAATCTCAATCAATCATTAAGGGCACAACCCATTGTAAGGGCCCATCACATTCCATAAGCACCACAATCCCAGGCCTTAATAAAATTGAGTAGACGTTGGCCTTAAGGTTTGATTCGCCCTTCAGGGCCTAGTCTGAGATTATTTTTGATTAACCTACTTGTATTGATTAATCTGATGTCTAGCTAGGGGAGCAGAGTCAAACAATCGTGGCTGGGGTGTACACTAGGAACCGGAGGCGAAAGCCAAAGGAAGAACCTTCTCCCTAGTCCCTCCTTCTAACTGGTTGGATTAAACAGACGCAAGTAGAGTAAATCACTTACAGTCTTAAGGCTGGTTTTGGGAGTCAGTAGATCTTTAGGCTACCCCACTTAAGGACAGCCTTGTTTTGTTGTGCTGCAGGGTCCCTATCCCCAGTCCTTCCGACCTTCTCCTAGTTTATGCTGGGAAGACGGTCATTGAATCCCCGATTGGAAGGACCATTAGAACATTCTAGGAGGCGCAAGTTAGATTTTGGTCAATTTGATCCCATGGCCGAGCAACAACCTCCTCTGCTTGAAAATCCATAGGAAGAATTTAGAAGGCAGCTGGAACAAATGTAGAGAATGCAAGAATGGTTCCAGAGAATGCAGGGTACTCAGCCCTTGAAGGATTTTTATGATCCTTCGAATTACGGGGAACGTCCTGGTGTCTAGATTCCAGCCGGTGACGTAGAAATCAAGCCCCAGGTGTTAAGCCTGATTAAACATTATCATGGGCTTGGCTCCGAAGATCCGTTTCAGCACTTGGAGGATTTGACCACTTTGGTCCAGACCACCAGGGCTCGAAACGTTAACGAGGAGCAAATGATCATGAGGCTCTTCCCCCACTCTCTTAGGGATAAAGCCGCGCATTGGTATAGGACAATAGGAAGACCAATTACAACTTGGAATGAGTTTAAATCGGCCTTTCTGAAGAAATTCTTCCCAGTCGGTCGTTCCAATGCTTTGAGACGGGAAATCACTACCTTTACCCAGCGACCGGGGGAGCAGTTTCATGTGGCCTGGGAGCGATTCCAGGACTTATTGCGGAGGTGTCCACACCACGAGGTGCCGAAATGGCAACTCGTGCAGATCTTCTATCATGGGTTGAATGAGCAACTCAGAAACCATGTGGATGCTTCTTGCGAAGGTAATTTCCTCAATAAAGATGCAGATAGTGCACATGATTTATTTGAGGAAATGAGTGATAATTCAATTAATCATGCCTCCATGGATACTTTTAACCGGTCCCAGCAACCCAGATCAAATGTCAATGAAGTCCATGACTCTCATTCATTTGATATGGAATTGATTTGTAATAAACTTGATAAGGTGGACTTGGTTGCTAAAAGAATGGAAGAGTGGATGGCTGGAAATTCTATGAACAACTCTCAATCCACTCAATCCCAAAATTCGGGATTCCATTCCTCACGAGCTCCTTCTGGACGGGAGTTCGTGAATCAACTTGATGCGACTCAATCTATGAGTCAGCATTTCTCGGAACCCCATGGGTTCCCAACTGGGGCCTTTGATCCTAGTTTTTCTGATCCTTCCCTTTCATTCTCTCCATCCTCACCCTATGAGGATGTTTGTGCTGTACAAGAGAATGTTAGATCCAACCCCTACTCGAATGCCTATAATCCAGGTTGGAGAAACCACCCTAACTTCTCTTGGAAAAATCCGAGGCAACAGACCCAATTCTGACCCAGCAACTACGCTCCGCAACGACCAATGGGTCAAGGTCAAGTATATACTTAGTTGCCTCCGAATCAGGTCAATCAGCCAGCTTGGAATGCCCGTCAACCCGCAGGGCAGGCTGATTTGAACCGTCAAATGGTAGAGATGCAAGGATCTATGCTCCAACCTATGCAGCAAATGAAAAACTCGCTGGACAACTTGCAATCCGAGCTCATTGCTAACTCTCGTCAACCCGGATCTCTACCATCCCAACCCGTACCCAACCCGCGAAACATTATAAATTCGGGCAATCAAGCCCAAGGGTACGGAAATCAGAGGGACCCGCACGCACATGCTCAGGTGGTTGAGCAAGGTTCCTCATCTTCTTCTTCTACTAATCAACAATTCATGGTCAATCAAGCCCCTCCAATCTTTCCTAACCCTCCCCAAGACCCAAATTCTTACGCTTCTGCAAATTCTGTCACTTTGAGGAGTGGTAAGAAGACTCAGGATCCACAACCACACTATTCTGATCTTTTGAATCCTGAAGAATCTGAGGAGAGAGAGGAGAATTCTAGAGGAGAAATCAAGGCTCAGGAACCTGATTCCAAAGATTTGACTCATGTTCCTTTTCCTGAAGCCTTAGCCAAAGCAAAGAAGAAGTCTGTTGATAGCAATGAGGAGCTTCTGAATTTATTTAAGAATGTTGAGATCAATATTCCGCTCCTTGATGCTATCAAGCACATACCGGCTTACGCAAAATTTTTAAAGGAATTATGTATACAAAAGCGTAAGTCGAGAGAATCTGTTCCGAGGAAGGTGGTACTCTCCGAGCAGGTTAGCTCTGTTATCCTGCACTACCTCCCTCAGAAAAAGAGAGATCCTGGTGCTCCTTTGATTTCTTGCGTTATTGGAGATTACATATTTGATAGAGCACTTTTGGATCTCGGTGCATCCATCAACCTAATTCCTACTTCTCTCTACGAGAAGTTTGGGTTAGGTGAACTTCGGCCAACTTCAGTAACGCTACAGTTAGCGGACCGTTCGGTCACAAACCCGCGAGGCGTTATTGAAGATGTTATAGTTAAGGTCAAGGATTTCTATTTTCCTGTATATTTCCTTGTCCTTGACATGGATGTACCAGATAATCTGAGGAACACGCCCATCATTCTGGGACGTCCGTTCCTAGCTACCGCAAAGGCCAACATTAATTGTGAAAGTGGTAGCATGGAAATCGCCTTTGGGGACCAACGAATGAAATTGGATATTTTTAAGGCGATAAACAAATTTGAGGATTGTAGATTTATTGAGGAACTTGATGAGGATAATGTTAATATTGAAACTTGTTTGACAGTTTCTTCAATTGAAAGTTCCTCTTTAGTTGATGAATTTGACCCGCAACCCTCTGACCTGACATCTTCGGAAGAGGTTACTGATTTTGTTCACTCAAAACCTCTTCCTCTTGTTGAATCTTCAGCATCTACCCTACCATCAATCATTACCCCACCCCAGCTTGAATTGAAACCATTGCCTGAGAATTTAAAATATCAATTTTTAGGACCGCAGAATACGCTCCCTGTGATTATTAGTGCTAAATTGACAAAGGAGCAAGAGATTAAATTGATTAAGGTCCTAAGGGAACATAAGGAGGCAATTGGTTGGACCATTCATGACCTTAGGGGGATCGAGCCATCTTACTGTAATCATAGAATATTTTTGGAAGATGGATCCCGCCCTTCTCGCCAAATGCAGAGGAGATTGAATCCAAATATGCGAGAAGTGGTCAAAAAGGAAATCATCAAGTGGCTCGATGCAGGAATTATTTATCCAATCTCTGACAGTCCCTGGGTAAGTCCCGTTCAGATTGTTCCAAAGAAAGCTGGGATTACTGTTGTGACCAATGAGAGAGGTGAATCTGTCACAACTCGTTCAGCTTCCTCTTGGAGAGTTTGTATTGATTACAGGAAGCTGAACACAACCACTAAAACGGATCATTTTCCCCTGCCCTTCATTGATCAAATCTTGGAAAAATTAGCTGGGTAGAAGTACTTCTATTTTCTTGATGGCTACTCGGGATATAACCAAGTTCCTATCCATCCCGAGGATCAGGAAAAAACTACTTTCACCTGTCCCTACGGAACCTTTGCTTTTCGTAGGATGCCTTTTGGGTTATGTAATGCACCTACGACTTTTCAAAGGTGTATGCTAGCCATATTTTCCGACATGGTGGGAGAGTTTATGGAAGTCTTCATGGATGATTTCTCTGTTTTCGGAGAATCATTTGACTCATGTTTGGCTAATTTGGAAATGATTCTTAAGCGATGTATCAAGACACGATTAGTCCTTAGCTGGGAAAAGAGTCATTTCATGACCCAAGAAGGCATCATTTTGGGTCATGTAATCTCTGAATGGGGAATTGAAGTGGACAAAGCTAAGGTTGATGCTATCGCTAAACTTCCTCCTCCCACATCTGTTAAACAAATAAAATCATTTCTTGGCCATGTGGGATTTTATCGAAGATTCATCAAGGATTTCTCGAAGGTTGCTCATCCTTTGAGCAATCTTCTTGCCAAAGAAACGCCGTTTGTTTTTGACGAATCATGCCGAAAGGCATTTGATTTTCTGAAAACGGCAGTCACCTGTGCTCCAATTTTGCAACCACCAATTTAGACAACCCCATTTGAGATCATGACCGACGCTTCTGATTACGCAGTCGGGGCTGTCCTGGGTCAGAAAATTGATCGAAAGCCCTCTGTCATTTACTACGCTAGTAAAACTCTGGATGAAGCCCAGAGGAATTACACTGTTACTGAAAAGGAATTACTAGCTGTAGTATTTGCGTTGGAAAAATTCAAGGCTTATCTCTTGGGGTCTCATGTTATTGTTTATACCGACCACTCGGCCTTGAGACATCTCTTGGCTAAAAAGGATGCTAAACCCTGGCTTATTCGTTGGATTCTTCTTCTTCAAGAATTTGATCTTGAAATCAAGGATAAAGTCGGGGTACAAAATGTGGTAGCGGATCATTTGTCGAGACTCCTAGGTGATTCTTCTTGTCCGGACATTCCGATTGCTGTCACTTTTCCAGAAGAAACCATTCTTACAGTTTTAGGTGTCCACACCCCATGGTTTGCTGATATTGTTAACTATTTGGCCGTTGGTCAAATCCCCCAGGATTGGACCAAACAACAACGGGATAGACTCAAATCTGAGGCCAAATACTACTTTTGGGAGGACCCTGAACTGTATCGCATCGACTCTGATCAGATTATTCGCCGATGCATACCAGAGAATGAATTCAACAGTATACTCGAGTTCTGCCATGCATCTGGGTGTGGTGGACTTTTCTCCGGAAGAAAGACGGCTGCAAAAATCTTGCAATCTGGCTTCTATTGGCCGTCTTTATTCAAGGATGCCTAGGACTTCTCAAGGTCATGTTCTCGATGTCAGTCACTCAGGAACATAACTAAGAGAGACATGATGCCTCTAAACCCTATTCTTCCTGTAGAAATTTTCGATGTTTGGGGCATCAATTTCATGGGACCCTTTATCCCTTCATTTGGACATCAGTACATTCTTGTTGCTGTTGATTATGTGTCCAAATGGATTGAGGCAATTCCCACCCAAACCAATGACCACAAGGTGGTCATCAATTTTGTCAAGAAAAATATCTTTAGTAGGTTCGGGATTCCGAGGGCTATCATCAGTGATGGTGGCACTCATTTTACTAATGCCCAATTTCAGAATTTATTGGCCAAAAATGGGGTTAATCATCGAATTTCCACACCTTACCATCCCCAAACGAATGGACAAGCCGAGATCTCCAATCGAGAGATCAAGAACATTCTGCAAAAAACGGTTAGGCCTGATTGTAAGGATTGGACTCAAAAGCTTGAGGACGCTCTTTGGGCCTACCGTACGGCATATAAAATGCCCATCGGCATGTCTCCATTCCGTTTGGTATATGGAAAGGCGTGCCATCTACCCGTAGAGATTAAACACAGGGCATTCTGGGCAATCAAACAATGCAATTTAGATCTAAATCTAGCTGGAAAGACCAGGAAACTCCAACTATCTGAGTTGGAGGAGCTTAGAAATGATGCTTATGAGAATGCCAAGATCTACAAGGCTCGGACCAAAGCTCTACATGATCAATTGATTTCCCGCAAGAGCTTTGAGCCAAACCAGAAGGTCTGGTTATTTGATTCTAAACTTAAGCTCTTTCCTGGTAAACTTAGATCTAAATGGAATGGCCCATTCATAATTGATCAGATTTTTCCTAATGGTGCCATTCAGGTTTCTAACCCAAAGACGGGTAACACCTTTAAAGTCAACGGTCAACGTTTAAAGCCTGTTGTTGACCATAATCTTCCAGAACCCGTCTCAGACTCTGTTGCTCTAGCCATTCTATGACTTCTTTGGCTGGACTTCGCCTAGCTGACGGCATTAAACTCAGCAATTATACATATGACACAAGGCTGATACGAGCTTCATATCCAGGTGACATCTTTCATATTCTACCCTTTCTTTCATGTCTCTTTTTCAATGAGGACATTGCATCAGCTAGGCATGGGGGGGTGGATTCATTCTTGAATTATTTGGTCAGCCTTGTGAAATCCATGTAAATTGTCTCTCTTAAATTAAAAATTAAAAAAAAAATTAGGAAGGATTAGTTGGACATTAGGACTTTTCAATCCTAAGAAATTTTACATTAGGATCTGAACACAATGACCCCTCAGGTCTTTGGACTTAATTAGCCTGTGTATCCACTAAAATGTGGATTTGTTTTTGAGTCCTCCCCATCTTAATTCTTTCGTAATTGGAGTAAATAAGTTTGGGTGATAAGTACACGACTTATCAACCCGCCCTCTGATTTGAGGGAATTTTAAGTCTTAAGCATCTACACACTTTCTTTGCACTGACTCGTTGTTCGGCGATTTTAACGGAAATTGGGTAGCTAATGAACCTTCTAGGGTGATATGGCTGGCAAGTTATCGTGGGTAACAGCCCATAGGTAGGTTGTCCAGAGCCCAGTCACTGGACCTTTCTTAGTTTGCTACCTTTAGGTAAATCTTAGACTAGGGAAGCCACCTATTTAAAAAAAAAAAAAAGGAGAAAAGAACAAAAAGAAATAAGCCACACTTCGCCGCACGAGTATGGCTGGCAAGTTGTCGGTGGTAACAGCTCATCGACTGGTTGTCCAGAACCCAGCTTAGAAAATGCACTAAAAATTCCCAAAACACTTAGGAAGAAGCGGAGAAGTAGAATAAACCGGGGAGATATGCACTGGATTCACCCTTGTGTTGACCCCGTAAAAAAAAAAATATATATATATATATAGGGAGAAAGCTACCGATTGTAAAGATACACTTTTAGGTAGAATTCGGGTTAGGTCACCTAGAGGCATAGAAATCCAAAGTCTGTTCTAATTGACGATCAACGAGTCTATCACAATCATAATAAGATGCTTAAAGCTTAGGGTTCTCATCAAATTTTGGGTGAGTTGAATGGCCGTAGAAAGCCACTCTTAAACCTGAAAATTTGAAAAAAAAAAATTAGAAAAGAGAAAAAGAGAAAAAGAAATTTTTCTTTTAATAAGGCGAGGGCTTGAGGCGGTCTGCATTTTGGCTGATACCCAGGCACTGTTGTGTCTTTGAAAGTTCAGTTCCTAAGTAGATAATTTTTTAATGATTAAAAAATTACTCAAGTCCAAATAATCTAACCTAATTCTTTTATAAATAGCATATAGTTTTTGCTAGGGACTAGCAAAAGATAGCCATGGGGGTATGATGTAAACAAATTTACACTACTTAAGATGTCTATTTATGCATGTTCTTAAGCATAGGATTGCATTTCATGATATAAATATTGCATTACATGCATCATCTTGCATTTAGAATACTTTGAATAAAATGGAGGTTAATTATCTCCTTTTATGTGCTTGGACAGGGCAAATATTTTATCAGGGCCTCGGATCAAAGATCCAACCATATGGATGTGATCAGGGCGACGATTGGAGTTCAATGACTCCAAGATCGCCCTAATCAGGCATCCGTAGCATCAGATAGAGATCGGGCAACCCTAGAAGATCAAGGGCCAGGATGGTGAAAATCTGCACTTCAGATGACAAATCCGACCACACGGATGAATTCGGATCGACGATCGCAGCCCAACGACACAAAAATCGAGTCAATCCGACATCCGTGGCACCATCTACAACTTCCAGAAGATGGACGGCTAAGATGGCACCACGTGGTGCCATCTCAGCCGCCCAAACGGTCGCTTGCATTTTATGAAGGCCCCTGCCCGATAGCTTTTCGCCGTCAGATGAAGATCCAACGGCTGTGGTCGATCGTGCTTAAAAGCGTCCGCGCGACCATTTCGTCCGCGTAGCGCAGCGGTGACGCAGCCGCGGGCGAAGTAGAGGTCACGGGTTCGAGCCGCGGCGAGGGGCTGGAAGGCGTGGGCGAGTGGGCGCGGAAGAGCGTCAGATGGAGATCCAATGGCTGCGCGCACCCGATAGCGCCGATGCGTGATTGGACGCCCGCGCGTAACGCGCGATCGCACGCACCAAGCGGGCGGGCTGCAGCGGATGAAGGCGCGATTTTAAGCCGTCCGATCTCGCGATCGGGCGGCTGAAAATCAATGGACATGCACAGGCGTTGCGCGCGCGAGCAGCCGAGCAGGCGCGCGCGAGCCGCCCACGTCGCCCACGAAGGGAGCCTTAGTGACAGATTTATCCGTCACTAAAGACCCCTCATTTACTATTTTGAAGTTGTAATATCCATTTTGCCCCCACTCCTTGCAACTATAAAAGGAGACCCCCTCCATACGAAATTCTCATCCCTTCTTTCTCCTCTCTACCCCTCCAAAGCTCAAAAGAAGCTTGTCCCACACCCGGGATGCTTCTTGCGAGATAAAGTCCAATTTTCGTTCCCCTTCGGAAGTGGATCCTGCGATGACGACGGCATGCTGCTTCGTTCCCATTCTTCTGCTTCGTCCTCCTTCATCCTACTTCGTTCTCCTTCGTCCAGGCGTCGTCCCGTCCGGCTCGTCCTCCAAGCAATCGTCGAGGAGGATAATTTCTCTCTCCCATTCTTATTTACAACTTTTCTAGTGTAGAATTTTCCTGCTTTATAGTGTAATTGATTTTCCGCTTTCTAGTGTAACTTTTATAAACTATTTGAAATATTGAATGCATGTTCTCTTTCTCTCTCTCTCTCTTAGTTTGATAGCTCCATTGTAATTATATCGCCTTGCTTATAAATAAATCCTAAAAAAATATAATTGCGAAAATAGATCAACGTAGCCTCCCTGTGTTCGACCTGGAATTATTTTTGGTATAAATTTTATTTGTTGAACACGAATTCTTCGCTTTTTGAACTACAACGACAGGTTTTCCAAAACCAATCTCATAAGCGTAGCGATTCACAAAACACGTTCAACACTCATCATATCCCCATGCTTAGGTTTTACTAGTCCCTTAGCAAACAACTCATTAATGTGCAAAGCATTTAAGTATCAGCTAGGTAAGTGTGATGAGATATCGATTTTTCCTTTTCAATTGTTAAGTGTTTAGTGATGATCTTTAAGCTGAAAGATTTTCTGATAAGCCAGCTGTGTTTTGCTTGGACATTGTGAAAACTTGTCGCTTAGGAAGACTAACCAGAACTTAAGACTGATATGACATAGACCATCTCTTGAGTAATAAAAACTCTTGATAATTAAACCTTAAGTGTGATTTCCAAGACTCAGAGGGTTTTACAAAAACTCAAAAGCTAACTGGTTATGGTTGTGCTTAGTGATGGGTCAGGACTAACCAGGTGAACTTCAAAACTCAATCTTGGGGTTTCACTTCTTTCTAAGTCCAGGTTGGTCCTAGCTTCAGCTCATGTTTTTGGATCGACTCTCAAAAACAAGGAAGACTCAAGCCCAACTCTTATTGCATTGTGACTCAAAGAATATTTGGTGGAAACAAGGTATTTGTATTGCACCCTAAAAATATTTTTAGTGGAAAACTCTTTACAAGACTTGGAGAACATACTTGACTTATTCTAAAGAATGTCTTTTTGTGAAAATTCTTTTTTTTTTTTTTGAACTAGTAAATGTTAGTATGTCTCCGACAACTTTATTTGGTAGAGCACACTTTATTTGGTGGGTGAGTTCTTTGGTGGAAAGAGCTTCTCCTAAACACAAGACTAAAGACTAGGACAAAGAGTCTACTTGCATGCACAGGTAAGGACTCCACCTTCCCTAATGAACACTAGGGTTGAATTTCAAATTCACAAGGTCTTTCCCGACACTGTGTAGTGTAAACTAAGGTTACTTAGACTCCTAAGCCAAAGCAAACCAGCGAATCCTATATTGGTGACTAAGGTACAAGAATATGTCCTAAGTTAGGAGAGATCGTGGTCTATCTTATCAAAGCTTAAAGTGTATTAGGCCAAAGCCTAGCGAATCAAGCTATAGTGGCTTAGAAAGTCAACCAGCAAAGGTTGAATGTCCATAAACGCTTATTCTATTTTTGTTTTTAGCTACAAGATCATAATTAACACTTATAATTCTTTTCAATGCTCCTCAAAGTTTTCAATGTTGGAGTTCTCCCTCAATAATAAAGTTCATTCAAATCCCTTATTGTATTTTTGAAATTTTTGTTTTTGGCATGTTTTTGTGTTTTTGATTTTTTAATAATTTTTTTTCAAAATTTTTCATTTTTTTTGGTATTTTTTATAATACTATACTATATACACTACAAGTGTGTTTATAATTACATTTCAGAAAATGATTTCACCATTTACACCCCCCATGCTTAAATGATGCAATGTCCTCATTATATGAATAGGGTGGATATAAATGCATGATCATTTTTTTCACTAACTTAGACTTTGTCATGGAAGGAAGTCAGAAAGAGAAGATAAAACTCTTTGTGCGGACGATTTCAAGTCTGATACCAGATTAGAGTGAAAAGTCAGGCTAAGAAGTAAAATGCATGACATATGTGACTATGAATGTAAGCTAAAAATGTAAGGATTGATACCTAATGCAAAAAATGGAAAACAAGAAAGGTGAAAACAGCTATATACAAGGGATAGGTTTGCTAAGTTTAATGCCTTTAGCTAAGCATAAACCTAGTAAAAGTGTCAATAATGTAGGAGCCAAAAAGGTGGGTGAGAATTGACAAGTCAATGAAGCTTAATGAAAGATAAAAATAATGATTTAGAAGGATGAGAGTTTGTCGATCCCAACGGTGAAGAATAGCTATATAGTCAATATGCATCAAAATCAGATACTTGGTACAAGGCCCAAGTAGAAAATGGGTATCAAATAAGAGATACTTGGCTCAAGGTCCATGTACACAGAATCAAATCATCTTAGAATTACTTGGCTCAAGGTCCAAGTAAAGAAACAGAATATCTAGAAAAATCAACAGCTTCCACCTTTTCAATCAATGAATGTAGAGTCAAGATGAAGAAGATGAATTTGGGTTGGGAAGATGGGGTGGTTGCTGAGATGAGTAAGGTGTGGATGGATCAAGATTGTGCAAGGCTTGTGATATGACATGAGCTTAGCCTTGGGGAAGATTAGGTTGGACAAACCTCTGGGCAGGTATATTCCTCGAATTGGGTTCTGCTTGAGATGGGAGTGAATGTGGTTGACGAGATTCCATCAAGTGCGATAGCTGGGCTCTCATCCCAGCTAAAGCGGCATCCTACCTCTGCTGCATAGCAATATCCTGTTGTTGCATGTCAGCAAGAGCTTTCATGATTGTCCCCAACTAATCATTTCATGTAGGTCCAAATTGAGAGTATTGGACGAGCCTAGGTTGGGGCTGCTGGTAGGCACGCGATAGATACCTGTGTTGTTGTGGAGGTGGAGCTCGGATCAGGTTGTGAAATAGTGGTGCAGAAGGCTGTTGAAAAGTGGATCTTTGTGAATTTCCCGACCATGAGAAATTTGGATGATTCCGCCATCCAAGGTTGCAGGTTTGTGAATATGGGTCATTGTTAATGGCGTAGAGTGATCCGAAGCTCCAGAAGGTGCAAGGAAGTCAGTGTACGGAGGAACAAAATTTCCTCCAACTAGTGAAGGATAGGAAAAAATATAGTACAATAATGCAGGTTGTGTCACAGAAAGATTGTTCATAGTTTCCCTCCTTGTAGGAAACTAAGAAGTGTGAGGTGCAAGTGACTAAGAAGAAGAAGATGATGAAAGTTTAGATAGGAATTTCCATACTTCATCTGCTTTCTTCTCTATTAAGCCTACCTTATCCAACTGACTAGCAACAATTTCTAAATCTCTTATGCTGGATTGGGCTTCATGTACCCCCATGTGTGAATGGGAATGAGTGGACTTTCTATTAAAAATACTCATCAAAGAATTATTAATAGATTTTTTGGCCAAGCCTTCAAAGAGGTCAAAAGCTGAGTCCTCATCCCAACACAGGAAATTGCCTCCACAAGCGACATCTACAAAATTCTTGATGTCATCATGGAGCCCATGATAGATAGAAGATCTGGAGCTATTGCCTACATGGGACACCATGGTGGGGGCATTTTCTAAGAAGCTCATGGAATCTCTCCCAAGCCTTGTGCATTTGTTCTCCTGAGTTTTGGGTGAATGTGGTGATGGCATGCCTCAAGGCGCTTGTGTGGCCTACAGGAAAGTACTTTAGGAACTCATGTTCCAAAGAAGCCCAGGTTTCTATTGGTGTAGTCCGTGCTAGTGTTCTAAACCAAAAGGCTACCTTGTCCTTGAGTGAAAATGAGAGCATTTTCATCAGTAGTGTGTGCTGATCATGACCTTGCAGACCCAAAGTTTGAGCAAGATTTTTCAACTCCTCTAAATGCTGAAAAGGGTCCTCAAAAGCAAGACCATGGAAGTGAGGAATAAGTGCAATAAAGACCCCAGTGGGATAGCGTACCACAGGCATAGGTGGTGCAACTGCGGGATTATAGTAATCCCGTAGTTGAGGTCTACAAGGTTGAGCTGCCTGGGGTGCTCTAAGTTGTGGTTGGGGGTTCGCTAAAAGATTAATAACTTGAGTAAGCTGTTGCACCTGTTGGGTTAGGGTATTCATTTGCAGTTGTGTTTCAAACAGGTGTTGCAAACTAGGTATAGGACCTCTCTCCGGTGGTGGTTGATTCAGAAAGTTAGGATATGGAGGTGGTTGGAACCTATGGTTTGGTGGTGGTGGTGGTGGAGGATGGTGTAAAAAGATGTGGAGGAAGTTCTTCAAAATCCTCGAATTGTGCGAAATCATTGTCATCCTCTGAATGAACAGAGTGATGGATGGGAGTTTGAGGCCTAGGAGGTATAGGATTGGATGTGGAAGGCATTGATGTGGAAGTAGAAGCTTAGGCATCAGCACCTAAGGGAGGTATTAACTCAAGGTTTTGGGATCTCCTACCTTCCATTGAGTCAATTTTTTGAACATGAGTTTTCGAAGCAGTCACCACTCAAAGGAAAGGTAACAATCTCTCAATTAATCTCAAATCACAAAATCAAAAATCCCAATATCAATCTCACATCAATCAAAAGACCAATCAATCAACCAAGGGAAAAATATGATTTTTTTCCTAGGTTATGCTACTTGAAAAGTAGTAGTACGTAAACAAATGTTTCAGTACAATTGTACACATCCTATATAAGACCTAGCGAAGTCCTGACCTCTAAAGTCCACCCGGAATCTGGATAAGATTGGCATGTGAATCTAGACCCTGTGGTTGCTCAAGGAGATGAGATAAAAAACCCATGTATTTGTGATCTTAAGTGATCGTGTAGTGTGTACACGATAGTCAATCAACAGATATCGGTGAAAACTCAGTCAAGGTTTCAAACAGTTTTAATGTCTCCTTTTGAATTTGATTTGAGTTTTTAGAAAGTGTATTCTATGCAGCTTGTCTCGCTTTTTAGTCTATTCAAGAAAAAGATGGTCATTTTAAGTTTCAGTCAAATGCAAAGATGCCAGGAGCTAAAGATAGAAATGCTACCTATCTCCAGCAATTCTACAGTATGCAATTTAACTCGCTATGAAATCTAGCAAGTAGAATACAACCTAAGTATGGATGCCTAGTATATGCTGCTACTAGATAAGGGATGAAATTTTTTTGGTATTTTTGATTTTATGAGTTTTTTGGATTTTCTAAATGTAAAACACAAAATCAAATCAAAAAGAAATTGATACAGAAAAACTGTGTCGATGAGAGATGAGTAGATAGAGATAAAAAGATAGTCCAAGTTATTACAAATGGTGTGTGAGAACAAGCTCTCACAACTTATGCCCAACAAATATAATCCTACTAATACACCTAAGTCTAAACTACAACTATGCTAATCTAATAAAGCGGGAAATGCAACTCCTGCAAGAAAAACTCCCCCGGGAATTCAAGACTGAAGTGTAACGAATCCACTAGGAAGAAGCAATCCACACGGAAGAAGACACTACTCCTATTCCTCCTCAAGTGCTACGAAAACAACAAATGATTAGTAAGGAAATTACATACAAAACAAATAAAAGAATATAATGAATAAAAGAATCTATATACAATAAAGAATATAAATAAAAGAATAGTTATATACAAAGAAAAGCAAAAATATATACAAATAAAAAGAATAAAGTAAAATTTTTGGCAAATAGAGAGTTTCCTCCCCGGTAACAATGCCAAAAACATGATCAATGACTTTCGATTTGTAATAAAAATGTTATTTATTGTGTCATTATTGTAGTATATGTGTCACAAATGTAAACCAATGTCGCGTTAATTTTATTTATTTACATTTTTTACTGTATTCTTTCCAGGTCATTCACTAGGAGGTACTTATTGATATACATCACTCTCTAAGTCCAAAAAATGTTCTTTTATTCCAAAAATGTTAATTTTATATACAAAATGAATTAGTGAATCAAATAATAAATGAATGGGTTAATTATTTACAAAATAATTAGTTAATATGCATCACAATGCCTGAAATATATGTACAATAAACAGGCAACAAAAATTAGCTACTACTACAATATGTTAGTTATATACAAGGAATACCTAAGTATAGGTACAAAAATATCTAGTAATATCTACTATACTAAATCATAATAACATACTAATAACTATAGTAACGTATATTACATATACAGTAACATAAATAAACGTCGCTAAAGCCTTAGTAAAATATTTACATAGCATAAGGCAAAATAGTTACCTATAGAAACATACATACAAATATACAGTGATGGATGAATCTATCACTGAAGTACCCAAGGCTATCTCCTTTTACAAAAACAAAAATCTCTTAAAAAATCTTTAAATTATCAAGAAAAATCAAAAATAAGAAAAATTAAGGGTGGTGGAACCCTGAAAGTCATTTTATTAGTTGTTTGCTCCATTTTTCCATCAGCTTTGCCTTATTGGTGTTTGAATTTTGAAAATCTAGACTTCTGTCTTGATTTTCAAAAATCAAGTTCGGGCACTTAGGAGCTTCCTAAAATCACAATCTTTCATCCAGGGAAGCCCCTTTGAGTCAAGAACCTTGATTCCAACTTTCAAGTAATTTTAGTGGATAGAAAAAATTAAAAAATTCACGAACTGAATAGGGGTTAGACATTGTTTCCTTACTATTTTCTTACTGTCCATGAATTTTATAAATTTTTCTTCTCATCATATTTAGGTAAACTTTAAATTATGGAAACCTTGAGAAATTATCTACATCATATAAAATTCTAAAAAATGTTTAAGGCCATTTGGGGTTTCTATAGAACTAATTTCCCGAATCTATCAATTTTAACTCTTGACACCAAAAAGAAGAAAAATTCCAAAAGCATACCAAAAAATTTCCTAAAATCATAAAAAAATTCATTTTTAGATTCTTTGTTTGATTTTTCATCAAGTAGTGGTGTTTCTTTCTTATTTGGATCACCACTTTTAAAGATTTCAAAAGGAGATTCATTTTTCTTTTAGGAGTTGCATACGCAGGATTTTCACATTAGGGTTTTAATTTCTCTCTTAGTCACATCAACTCTAAAGGAATTGAACTCCACCAACAATGACTTGATTGATATTATTTGTAGAACTTCAAAACCTTCTTTGAAATTTTAACAAGAGAGAATCCTAAAAGACATCAAATCTTTATCAAAACCCTAAAACACTTTAATAACAAAAATCCTTGTTTGCAAACCTCCTTTGAATTAGCTTAGGCACTACTTCCAGCCTAATTCGTACACAAAAAAAAAGAAATAATCAAGCATTATCTCAATCAACGCCCATCACATTCCTTGTGCACCTTAAGCTCCTAGACCTAATTAAAAATTTGTAGCAATTTGACCCCTAAGTTTTCATCAAACTTAGGCTTGCTACGTAAGTTTTAAGTTTTCTTTAGTTGGTATCAATTCCTTCATCTATATCTAGTGCCAGGTTGAGGGGTTGTTTCAAACGACCAGGTGCGAGTTTATACAAGCCCTCAGTAATTTTCCTAGGACATGCTTGGGCCCAACCCTCTCCTTATTCAGCCTAGCCAAATTTGTTGAAGGAATGATTATTCACTATTGAATTCTTATTCCTTGGCTAGACCAAGTCTTAGGTTATTTTAGGGAGTCAACCTTAAGGTTAGGTCTAGAATTTTGTATTTCTTAATTGCACACTTCTCATCTCTCCCTCCTCTCCTCCCATTTCTTCCATTGTATGAATGGACGGCGGTCCCAAACTCCACACTTGGACCCGCACAAAAAGACCCATTTTTCCACATTCTTCCTCTCACTTGCATTCTGAAAAATTGGAAAACCAACAAAATAGGTCCACTAACCCATCCACATCCACCTCTAATCCCACTTCCAACCCTTCCACCCAAAATCCACATACTAACCCCTCCATCTTTGACTTACCCCTCCCTCACTTACCCAGCCTGTAGCCACCTAATGCTGAGATGCGACAACAATGAAATCAAGCCCCCCACCTAATCCCTTCATAATGGTTGAGCAGCTGGCTCAACTTCAAGCTAATCAACAACAATTGACTAGGACTGTAACAAATCTAGCCAACCAAGGGCAAAACCTGCCACCTCGTCAGTAGCATGTCGTCCCTCTAAAGGATTTCTATGATCCTTCTCATTACAAGGACAAACTGGGGGTGGTAATTCCAAAAGGGGACTTCAAGATCAAACCGGCCATTCTGAACCTAATTAAGCACTTTCATGGCCTTCCTAGGGAAGACCTATTCAGCCACCTTGAAGAGCTCACTCTCCTTGCACAACTTGTTCCCGCAATGTGCAAGGAAATCTTTGGCTAATGTGGCTATTCCCATTATCTCTCGAGGAGAAGGCCACTTATTGGTTCAAAACTATCGGTAGACCCATTACCACATGACCTCAAGTGAAAAGTGCTTTCCTGAAAAAGTTCTTCCCCATAGGTCATACCAATTCCCTGTGAAGGTCTATTGCGACCTTCCAACAAAAATCTGGTGAGACTCTACATGATGCTTGCGAATGGTTCCAAGATCTTTTAAGAAGTTGCCCTCACCACGAGGTTCCCTTATGGCAGCTCGTGCAGATCTTCTACCATGGAATAGAAGATCAACTTTGGTGTTTTGTCGATGCATCGTGTGGCGATAACTTCTTAAATAAGGATGCCGAAAGTGCCTATGAATTATTCGAGGAAATGAGTGAAAACTCATTTAATCATAGGTCCACTAACACCTTTGGCAGAACTACAAACCCGCAATTCGATGTTCATGAGATAGGCACTCAATCTATCCCTGTCACCCAAGATGATCTCCAAATGATGGCTTACCGACTCGACCAGATGCAAATAACTAAGAAGAAATTGGAGGAAAGGCTTGCCACACCTATCAAGGCTCCTAGGTTCCACATCTAACCCTGCCTAACATCCCAAGAAGAGAAATTTTGCAAAATTTAAATACTTTCCCTACTGAGTATAATCAAATATTTTGAGGTTTTCTATGATTCTCTAGGGAATTACATTTCCAAATCACAGCCACACTAAAAATATTTTTTTGAGAGCAATTTAAAAATTCTTCCAACTCAAATTGAAGGAATTACCTGACTCACTCCTAGACCAATTCAGTTCCCTATCAGAAACAAAACCCATTTGAAGGGTATGTATCAAATCAGACTTTCTATCAACCTAGGCCTTCTCAAGAAGACATCAATGCCCAGGTTATGAAATCCCTACAGGGAATGTAAAACAAAATGTCAGAAGTAACCCACGTTATTACAAATCTGCATAATCAAATTGGGGTTACTCCATCTCAGAGACCTACAGGACGTTTACCTTCCCAACCCATACCAAACCCTAATAATCAGAGGAACCATTATCAGGGCAGAAGCCAAACTCAAAACAACCATAACCAACCACCCATTAACTCTATACCTCAACAACCATCAAGTTTTCCACAACAACAGGCCCACCAACTGCCTCCAAGGAATAATCCAACTGCACACGCAGTTACATTGAGAAGTAGGAAAACCACCACTGATCCAGGGCCTTCACAACAACCTGATGAAACACACATTATTCCTATGCAAGTTGAATCTCACCTCCCCACTCAAGAAGAAGAAGAAGACATCCAAAAATCACAAGATTCAAATCCCATTCCTTTTCCTCAAGCATTACACTCCAATCCTTCAAAGAAAAAGAAATCTGTGACCTCTCATCAAGATCATATGGACTTATTTGGGCAAGTCGAGATACACATCCCCCTCCTAGATGCCATCAAGTACATCCCTGTCTATGCTAAATTTTTGGAAAACATCTGTACTCCAAAGTGGTAGGCCAAGAATCTAGGAAGGGTGGTCCTTTCTGAGACAATTAGCTCAGTGGTACAGAGCAAGCTGCCTCTCAACAAAAAGGACTGGGCACACCACTTATTTCAATTGTCCTCAATAACACCACTTTTGATCATGCCCTTCTTGACTTAGGTGCTTTTATAAATCTTATCCCCACAATTTTATTCGAGGAATTTCAATTCGGTGATTGATGTAGACACATCCATTTAGGTTAAAATGCCTTTTTATGCATGTTTCTAGGCTTATATTTGCATTCCATATTATAAATATTACATAGCATGCATCATTCTACATTTAGAGTAGTTGTATATATTTTAGGTTAATTGTGTCCTTGTGGTCAAGAGAGGAGATTTATTTTGGAGCCTCAGATTGATGATCTGACCATATAGATTTGATTAGGATGATGATCGGAGTCCAACATCTCTAAAATCACCTTGATCGAAGTCCTGTAGCACCATATGTAGTCCGAGGAAGATCAACAGTCAAGGGACTAGGTGACGTAATTCGGAGCTTCAAACGACAAATCTGATCCAACATTTGGCGTCATTGCCAGGGAGGCAATGGAATTTGCCTTCTTGTCTTCTATGTTTCTTTGTATTTACTTATTATTAACCCTACTTGTCTCTAATTTACTGTCTTGCAGGTACCTTAGCAAGGAGATCCAAGTGCGGTGGACCGAAGTAAAGTGTGGGTAGAGTAATCTGTAAGTGCCCCCCCACATTCCCTCCAACTAGTTTCATTTTGCCACATCAATAACCAAGACCTAATCTACTTAGGTGTTTGCATAAACCCTAGGATAGAATTTGTTTGTCTTGTTTGTCACCTCCACTCATCTCACCCTCGCATATCATAAAAACATAAAAAGATACTTCTTATGGGACAAATCAACATACACGCTACATACACCCACATTTAAGGCCAATAACCTAACTTGATTTTTATCTACTCAATCGAGATTCTGACTTGTGGAACCGGTACACCAATTCAACACATAAAGGAGTAGAAATCATTCTAAGTTAATCACCTTTCTGTGTGCCCTAACCAGTGGTGCATCTGGGCCAGTTGATTGAATTGTTTAGGCCACACCACCTAATCTAAAAGGAATTCATTTTGTAGCTACCCCATAGGATTCAATATTTAGGTCAAACTAGGCAATCCATATTTCTTTTTGATTTGTAAAGGAAAACACTTGAACTCGTGATTTCAAACTTGGTTTGCCTCCTAGAAATTTGGTTGAATATACCTAATATTTGAATCCTAAAAGCTACTAAGCAAGATTTGAATCCTAGAAATCACTTCATCCTCAGTAATCTTGCTTGAAAATGTTTTGGTTGTGCACATACACACATTCTCAAACAAATCATTAAGGGCACAACCCATTAAGGGCCCATCACATTCCGAAAGCACTAAATATCCCAAGCATAACTAAAATTGATTAGACGTTGGCCTTAAGAACTGATTCACTCTTCGGGGCCCAGATTGAGGTTGTTCATGATTAACCTGCTTATACTAGTCAATCTGATGTCAAGTTAGGGGAGTAGCGTTAAACTATTGGGGTTGGGGGGTACACTTGGAATCGGAGGCACAAGCCAAAGGAAGAACCTTCTCCCTAGCCCCTCCTTCTAACTGGTTGGATTGGCTGGATACAAGTAGAGTAAATCACTTATAATCTTAAGATGGATTCTGAGAGTCTGTATACCTTTAGGCTACCCAACCAAAGGACAAGCTTGTATGGTTCCTTCTCTTCCACGTTGTTGAAGCTACGAGTTACTATGCTATCGAATTTGGTTTTGAAAACCTATCGTTCTAGTTTGAAAGCGAAGAACTCATGTTCAACAAATTAAATTTATACCGAAATAGAAATCCCGGGTCGAACTCAGGGAGGCTATGTCGATCTAAATTAACAATTATATTTTTTTAGGGTTTTTGTTAAAAAGCAGAGTAATTACAATGAAGCACTATAAACAATCAGCATAAGAGAGAGAGAGAAAACATTCACTTGATACTTCAAAATGCTTATACAATTAAGTAAGTGAGAAATTACACTAGAAAGCAGGAAAACTATTACACTATAAAGCAGGAATATTCTACTCTAAAAAGTGGGAAGAAGGAATGGGAGAGAGAAGTTATCCTCCTCGACGATCGCTTGGAGGATGAGCCAGACGGGACGACACCTGGAAGACGAAGAGCAGAGCGTGAAGAAGGAGGTCGAGGTAGGAAGAATGGGAACGAGGTAGGACATCGTCGTCGTCGCAGGATCCGCTTCCAAAATGGGGATGAAAAATTGACTTGATCTCTTGAGGAGCATCCCGAGTGTGGGACAAGCTTCTCTTGAGATTTGGAGAGGGAGAGAAGAGAAGGGATGAGAATTTCGAATGGAGGGTGTCTCCTTTTATAGTTGCAAGGAGTGAGGGCAATTTGGTCATTACATGTTGAAAATCATTAATTTAGGACCTTTAGTGACGAATAAATCCATCACTAAAGGCCTAAACATGGCCTTAGTGGGTAGCGCACGTGCGCCCGATCACCTCCCTGTGCCTCAATGCAGGACCACGATCTTCCAATCTCGTCTGTTCGATCGTAAGATCAAACAGCTGAGAGTGCTCCATCGCCTGCCTCATCCGCGCGCCTTAACGCATGAGATGCCACGTCACCTCGCCGCGTCAGATGGCGCGTTCAGCTGATTGGGCATGCATAGCCATCCGATCTCCATCGTGCAATCGATCGCACCCGTGCGCCTGCTCCAATTGAGGCGACCCACGACTCGAACTCATGCCTCGACTTCGCGTTAAGGTGCTCGACCAATGTGCTGTGGGGGCGTTTGTGTCGAGCGCTTAACTTAAGCACGGGTACCTCACAGCCATTGGATCTTGATCCAACGGCGGAGAAGCATTGGCACGAGATGCTTCAGCGGATGTGTGCAGCCGGTTGGGCGGCCAAGATGGTGCCACGTGGCACCATCTTTGCCGTCCATCTTCTAGGTGATGTTGATGATGCCACGGGTATCGGATTGAGTCGATTTTCGTGCCGTTAGGCTGCGATCATCGATCCGAATCCATCCATGTGGTCAGATTTGTCATCTGAAGTATGGATTAACACCATCTTGGCCTTTGATCTTCTTGGGTTCCTCAATCTCTATCTGATGCTACGGATGTCCTAGTAGGGCGATCTTGGAGTTGTTGAACTCCAATCGTCACCCTAATCAGATCCGTACAGTTGGATCTTTGATCTGAGACCTCGATAAAAGGTCACCCTGTCCATGACCATAAAAGGAGACAATTAACCTCCATTTTATTCAGACTAATCTAAATGCAAGATGATGCATGCTATGTAATATTTATAGTATGTAATGCAATTCTATGCTTAAGAACATGCATAAATAGACATTTTATGTAATATAAACATGTTTACATCACCCGTCCTTCCGACTTCCTTCCAGTGTATGCTTGGAAGGAGGTCATTGAACCCTCGTTTTGAAGGACCTATAGACCATTCCTGGAGGCAGAGGTTGAGTTATAGCTAAGTAGATCCCATGGTTGATCAACAACCACCTCCCCTGCCCCTGAACCAGTAGCAGTTCATTTAGAGGCAGTTGGAAGAATTGCAGCAGATGCAGTAATGGTTCCAACGAATGAATGGTCAGGGCGCTCGGCCCTTGAAGGATTTTTATGATCCTTCAAATTATGTGGATCGTCCCAGCACTGTGATCCCCACCAGTGATGTTGAGATCAAGCCTCAGGCTTTGAGTCTAATTAAACACTTTCACGGGCTTGGCTCTGAGGACCCATTCCAACATTTGGAGGACCTGATCATTCTGGTTCAGACCACCAAATCACGGAATGCAGATGAAGAATATATGCTCGTGAGGTGTTTCCCCCATTCACTCAGGGATAAGGCTGCACATTGGTATCGTACCATTGGAAGACCAATTGCTACCTGGATAGCTTTGAAATCGGCCTTCCTAAAGAAATTCTTCCCAATTGGGCGAACCAATGCATTGCGACAGGCAACTACCACTTTTGCCCAGCAATAAGGAGAACCATGTCATGGGGCTTGGGAGTGATTCCAGGATTTGTTGCGAAAGTGTCCACATCACAAAGTGCCTAAATGGCAACTTATGCATATTTTTTATCACGGGTTGAATGGTCAACTCCGTAGTCATGTGGATGATTCTTGTGGAGGCAGTTTCCTCAATAAAGACACAGATAGTGCATATGATTAGTTTAAGGAAATGAGTGAAACTCTTTAAACCACGCCTCCATGGAAACCTTCAACCGATCCCAACAAACTAGATCAAATCCCAATGAGGTCCAAGATTCTCATACATTTGATATGGAATTGATCGGCAATAAATTAGATAAGATGGATCTGGTTGCTAAACAAATGGAAGAGTGGATGTCTGGAAACTCTAATTTTTCAAGATCCACTCAATCCCAGGGCTTGGGATTCCATTCTTCACAAGCTCCTTTGGGACGAGAGTTTGTGAACTAGCTGGAGTCAGCTCAACCTTCAGGCCAACTCTCCTCAGAACCTCATGGGTTCCAAACTAGGGCCTTTGATCCTAGTTTTTCTGATCCTTTTTCATCCTCATCTTATGAGGATGTACATGTTGTGTAGGAGAATGCTAGGTCCAACCTTACTCAAATTCCTACAATCTTCGTTGGAAAATCATCCTAACTTCTCTTGGAAAGATTAGAGGCAACAGACCCAATATCGACCCAACAACTATGTACCGCAAAAACCAATGGGTCAGGGTTATGTATATACTCAGTTGCCCCCGAAAAGGAGACAATTAACCTCCATTTTATTCAAACTAATCTAAATGCAAGATGATGCATGTTATGCAATATTTATAGTATGTAATGCAATTCTATGCTTAAGAACATGCATAAATAGACATCTTATGTAATATAAACATGTTTACATCACACCCCCATGCCTATCTTTTGGTAGTCCCTAGCAAAAATGATATGGTACTTATAAAAGAATTAAGTTGGATTATTTGAGCATAAGTTATTTTCAATCATTAAGAAAATGTTTACTTAGGATCTGAACTTTCAAAGACACAACAGTGCCTGGGTATCTGCCAAAATGCAGATCAACTCAAGCCCTCGCCTTATTTAAAGAAAAAATTTCTTTTTCTCTTTTTCTTCTTTTCTATCTTTTTTTTATTTTTGAGTTTAGGGTTTTAGAGTGGCTTTCTACGACCATCCAACTCACTTAAGATTTGATGAGAACCCTAAGTTCTAAGCATCTTATTGTGAATGTGATAGACTCATTGATCAGCAATTAGAACGGACTTCGAGTTTCTACGCCTCCAGGTGACCTTAAAAAGAGAGTTCTGCGTAAAGGTGTATCTTTTCAACCGGTAGCTTTCTCCCTACTTTTATTTTTATGGGGTCAGCACAAGGGTGAATTCAGTGTATATCTCCCTGGTTTATTCTACTTCTCTGCTTCTTCCTAACTATTTTGGAAATTTTCAGTGCATTTCTTGAGTTGTTACCACCGACAACTTGCCAACCATACTCGTGCGGTGAAGTGTGGCTTATTTCTTTTATTTTCTTTTTCTTTTCTCCTTTTCTTTTTCTTTTCTTTTTGACCTTTTTTTTCTTTTTTTAAGTAGGTGGCTTCCCTGGTCTAAGATTTACCTAAAGGTAGCAAGAAGAGAATGGTCCCGTGACTGGGCTCTGAACAACCTACCTATGGGCTGTTACCCACGATAACTTGCCAGCCATATCACCCTAGAAGGTTCATTAGCTACCCAATTTCTGTTAAAATCGCCGATCAACAAGTCAGTGAAAAGAAAGTGTGTAGAAACTTTAGACTCAAAGTTCCCTCAAATCAGAGGGTGAGTTGATAAGTCGTGTATTTATCACCCAAACTTATTTAATCAAATTACAATAGAATTAAGATGGCGAGGACTTGAAAAACAAATCCACATTTTAGTGGATACACGGGCCGATTAAGTCCAATGACCTAAAGGGTCTTTGTGTTCAGATCCTAATGTAATATTTCCTAAGATTGAAAAGTCCTAATGTCCAAGTATTCCTTCCTAATTCAATTTTTTTTTTATGTATATATAAGAAGAGAAATACAATTTGCAAGAATTTCACAAAGCTGATAAAATGATTCAAAAATGAATCCACACCCCCATGCCTAGCTGATGCAATGCCCACATTGAGAAAAAGAGATATGAAAGAAAGGGTAGAGTATGAAAGATATCACTTGAATATGAATCTCGGATCAGCTTTGTGTCATATGTGCAACTGCTAAGTTTAATGCCGTCAGCTAGGCGAAGTCCAGCCAAAGAAGCCACAATATGGCTAGAGCAACCGTTTCTGAGATGGGTTATGGAAGAGTACGGTCAATAACAGGCTTCAGACATTGACCATTGACTTTAAATGTGTTATCCGTCTTTGGGTTAGAGATCTGAATGGCTCCATTTGGAAAAATTTGGTCAATAATGAACGAGTCGTTCCATTTAGATCTAAGTTTTCCAGGAAAGAGCTTAAGTCAAGAATCGAATAACCAGACCTTCTGATTCAGCTCAAAGCTCTTGCGGGAAATCAATTGATCATGTAGAGCTTTGGTCTGAGCCTTGTAGATCTTGGCATTCTCACATGCATCATTTCTAAGATCTTCCAACTCAGATAGTTGAAGTTTCCTGGTCTTCCCAGCTAAATTCAGATCTAAATTGCATTTCTTGATTGCCCAAAATGTCCTATGTTCAATCTCTATGGGTAAATGACACACCTTTCCATACACCAAACAAAACGGAGACATGCCGATGGGCGTTTTATACATTGTACGGTAGGCCCAAAGAGCTTCCTCAAGCTTTTGAGTCCAATCCTTGCGATCAGGCCTAACCATTTTCTGCAGAATATTCTTGATCTCCCGATTGGAGATCTCATCCTATCCATTCGTCTGGGGATGGTAAGGTGTGGAGATTTGGTGATTAACCCTGTATTTAGCCAGCAAATTACGAAACTGGGCATTTGTAAAATGAGTGCCACCATCACTAATGATGGCCCTCAGAATCCTGAACCTATTGAAGATGTGTTTCTTGACAAAATCAATGACCACCTTGTGGTCATTGGTTCGGGTGGGAATCGCCTCAATCCATTTGGACACATAATCTACAGCGACAAGAATGTACTGATGTCCAAATGAAGGGAGAAAAGGTCCCATGAAATCGATGCCTAAACATCAAAGATTTTGATAGGAAGAATTAGGTTTAAGGGCATCATATCTCTCTTAGTTATGCTCCCGAGTGCCTGACATTGGGAACACGACCTTGAGAAATCCTGGGCATCCTTGAATAAAGACGGCCAATAGAAGCCAGATTGCAAAATCTTTGCAGCCGTCTTTTTCCTGGAGAAATGTCTACCACATGCAGATGCATGGCAGAACTCGAGTATAATGTTGAATTCGTTCTCAGAAACACATCGACGAATAATCTGATTAGAGCCGATGCAGTATAGTTCAAGGTCCTCCCAAAAGTAGTATTTGGCCTTAGATTTGAGTCTATCCCATTGTTGCTTGGTCCAATCCTAGTGGATTTAACCAACGACCAAATAATTAACAATGTCAGCAAACCACGGGATTTGGACACCTGAAACTGTAAGGATAGTTTCATCTGGAAAAGTATCAGCAATCGGGATGTCTGGACGAGAAGAATCACTTAGAAGTCTCGACAAATGATCTTCCACCACATTTTGTACCCCGATTTTATCCTTGATTTCAAGATCAAATTCTTGAAGCAGAAGAATCCAACGAATAAGCTGGGGTTTGGCATCCTTTTTGGCCAAGAGATGTCTCAAGGCCGAGTGGTTGGTATAAATGATGACATGAGACCCTAAGTGATAAGCCCTGAATTTTTCCAAAGCAAATACTATGGCTAGTAATTCCTTTTCAGTAACAATGTAATTCCTCTGGGCTTTATCCAAGTTTTACTAGTGTAGTAGATGACAGAGGGCTTCCTGTCAACTTTCTGACCCAAAACAGCCCCAACTGTCTAATCAGAAGCATCGATCATGATCTCAAAAGGGGCTGTCCAAACCGGTGGTTGCAACACCGAAGCACAAGTGACTGTCATTTCTAGGAAATCAAATGCCTTACGACATGATTCGTCGAAAACAAACAGTGTTTCTTTGGAGAGAAGATTGCTCAGAGGATGAGCAACCTTCGAGAAATCCTTGATGAATCTTCTGTAGAATCCCACATGACCAAGAAATGATCGAATTTGTTTAACAAATGTGGGAGGAGGAAGTTTAGCGATAGCATCAACCTTAGCTTTATCCACTTCAATTCCCCATTCAGAGATTACATGACCCATGACGATGCCTTCTTGTGTCATGAAATGACCCATTTCCCAGCTAAGGACCAATCGTGTTTTGATACATTGTTTAAGAATCATTTTTAGATTAGCCAGACAAGAGTCAAACGATTCTCCAAAAATAGAGAAATCATCCATGAAAACTTCCATAAACTCTCCCACCATGTCAAAGAATATGGCTAACATACACCTTTGAAAAGTCGCAGGTGCATTGCATAAACCGAAAGGCATCCTACGGAAAACAAAGGTTCTGTAGGGACAGGAGAAAGTAGTTTTTTCCTGATCCTCGAGATGGATAGGAACTTGGTTCTATCCTGAGTAGCCACCAAGAAAATAGAAGTACTTCTGCCTGGCTAATCTTTCCAAGATTTGATCAATGAAAGGCAGAGGAAAATGATCCTTTTTCGTGGCCATGTTCAGCTTCCTGTAATCGATACAAACCCTCTAAGAGGAAGCTGAACAAGTTGTGATAGATTCTCCTCTCTCATTAGTCACAACGGTAATCCCAGCTTTCTTGGGAATAATCTTCACAGGACTTATGCAGGGACTATCAAAGATCGGATAAATAATTCCTGCATCGAGCCACTTAATGATTTCCTTTTTGACCACTTCTCGCATATTTGGATTTAATCTCCTCTGCATCTAGTGAAAAGGGCGAGATCCATCTTCCAAGAATATTCTATGATTGTAGTAAGATGGCTCGAACCCCCTAAGGTCATGAATGGTCCAACCAATTGCCTCCTTGTGTTCCTTCAGGACCCTGATCAATTTAATCTCCTGCTCCTTTGTTAATTTAGCACTGATAATCATAGGGAGCATCTTCTGTGGTCCTAAAAATTGATATTTCAAATTCTCAGGCAATGGTTTCAGTTCAAGCTGGGGCGGACTAATGATTGAAGGTAAGGAAGATGCTGAAGACTCATCAAGAGGAAGAAGTTGAGAGTGAACAAAATCAATAACCTCTTTAGAAGATAACAGGTCTGCCATAGAGGGTTGCGGGTCCAGTTCATCATCAAAGGATGAACTTTCAATTGCAGAAACCATCAAACAAGTTTCAATGTTCACATTATCCTCCTCAAGTTCCTCAATGAATCCACAATCCTCAAATTATTAATCGCCTTAAAAATATCCAACTTTATTCGTTGATCCCCAAAGGCGATTTCCATGCTACCGCTTTCACAGTTAATGTTGGCCTTAGCAGTAACCAGGAACGGATGCCGTAGAATGATGGGCGTGTTCCTCAGATTTTTTGATACATCCATGTCAAGGACAAGGAAATCTACGAGAAAATTAAAATCCTTGACCTTATCTATAACATCTTCAATAACGCCTCACAGATTTGTGACCGAACGGTCTACTAACTGCAGCGTTACTGAAGTCGATCGAAGTTCACTTAATCCAAACTTCTCGTAAAGAGAAGTCAGAATTAGGTTGATGGATGCACCCAGATCCAGAAGTACTCTATCAAAAGTGCAATCTCTAATGACACAAGAAATCAATAGAGCACCTAGATCTCTCTTTTTCTGAGGGAGGTGGTGCAGGATAACAGAACTAGCCTGCTCGAAGAGTACCACCTTCCTCGGAACAGATTTTCTCGACTTATGCTTTTGTGTACATAAATCTTTTAAAAATCTTGGGTCAGTCGATATATGTTTGATAGCATTGAGGAGCGGGATATTGATCTCAACATTCTTAAAAATATTCAGAAGCTCCTCATTGCTATTAGCAGACTTCTTCTTTTAGTTGATCAAGGCTTCAGGAAAAGGAACATGAGTCAGATCTTTGGAATCAGGTTCCTGAGCCTTGATTTCTTCTCCAGAATTCTCCTTTCTCTCCTCAGGTTCTTTAGGATTATGTAAATCAGAACAGTGTTGTTGTGGATCCGAAGTTTCTTTACCACTCCTCAAGGTAATAGAATTTGCAGATGCATAAGAGTTTGGGTCTTGGAGAGGGTTACGAAAGATTGGAGGGGCTTGATTAGCTAAGAATTGTTGATGTGCAGAAGAATAAGAAGAGGAAGGACCCTGCTCAACCACCTAAGCATGTGTGTGTTGGTCCCTATGATTTCCATACCCATGGGCTTGGTTGCCCGAATTCAGAATATTTCACAGGTTGGGTACAGGTTGGGATGGTAGAGATCCAGGTTGACGAGAGTTAGCTACGAGCCCGGTTTGCAAGTTGTCCAGTGAGGTTTCCATTTGCTGCATGAGCTGGATCATGGATCCTTGCATCTCTACCATTTGTCGGTTCAAATCAGCCTGCCCTACGGGTTGACGGGCATTCCAAGCTGGCTAATTGACCTGATTTGGGGGGAACTGAGTATGCACATGACCTTGACCCATTGGTCATTGCGGAGCATAGTTGCTGGGTTGGAATTGGGTCTGTTACCCCAGGTTTTTCCAAGAGAAGTTAGGGTGGTTTCTCCAACCCGGATTATAAACATTAGAGTAGGGGTTGGATCTAACGTTCTCCTATACAGCACGGACATTCTCATAGGGTGAGGATGGAGAGAAAGAAAGGGAAGGATCAGAAAAACTAGGATAAAAAACCCTAGTTTGAAACCCGTGGGGTTCCGAATAATGCTGACTCACAGGTTGAGCCGCATTGAGTTGATTCACGAACTCCCGTCCAGAAGGAGCTCGCGACGAATGGAATCCCAAATTCTGGGATTGAGTGGATCGAGAGTTGTTCACAAAATTTCCAGCCATCCACTCTTCCATTCTCTTAGCAACCAAGTCCACCTTATCAAGTTTGTTACAAATCAATTCCATATCAAATGAATGAGAGTCATGGACTTCATTAACATTTGATCTGGGCTACTGGGACCGGTTAAAAGTATCCATGGAAGCATGATTGATTGAATTCTTGCTCATTTCCTCAAACAAATCGTGTGCACTATCTGCGTCTTTGTTAAGGAAATTGCCTCCGCAAGAAGCATCCACGTGAATTCTGAGTTGCTCAGTCAACCCGTGGTAGAAGATCTGCACAAGTTGCCATTTCGGCACCTCGTGGTGTGGACATCTCCACAATAGGTCCTGGAATCGCTCCCAAGCCACATGAAACTGCTCCCTCAGCCGCTGGGTAAAAGTAGTGATTGCCCGTCTCAAGGCATTGGTACGTCTGACAAGGAAGAATTTCTTTAGAAAGGCCGATTTCAACTAATTCCAAGTTGCAATTGGTCTTCTTATAATCCTGTACCAATGAGCGGCTTTATCCCTAAGAGACTGGGGGAAGAGCCTCATGATCATTTGTTCCTCATTCACGTTTCGTGCCTTGGTGGTCTGGACTAAAGTGGTCAAGTCCTCTAAGTGCTGAAATGGGTCTTCGGAGCCAAGCCCATGGTAATGTTTGATCAGGCTTAACACCTGGGGCTTAATTTCAATGTCTCCGACTAGAATCTAGATGCCAGGACGTTCCCCGTAATATGAAGGATCATAAAAATCCTTCAAGGGCTGATCACCCTGCATTCTCTGGAACCATTCCTGCTTTTTCTGCATTTGTTCCAGCTGCCTTCGGAATTCCACCTGTGGATCCCAAGGCAAAGGAGGCTATTTATTGGCCATGGGATCAATTTGACCAAAATCCAATTTACGTCACCTAGAATACTCTAGTGGTCATTCCAATCAGGGATTCAATGACCGTCTTCCTAGCATAAACTAGGAAAAGGTCGGAAGGACTGGGGATAAAGACCCTGCAGCATAACAAAACAAGCCTATCCTTATGTGGGGTAGCCTAAGGATCTACAGACTCCCAAAACCCGCCTTAAGATTATAAACAATTTACTCTACTTGTGTCTGCTCAATCCAACCAGTTAGAAGGAGGGACTGGGGAGAAGGTTCTTCCTTTGGCTTACGCCTCCGGTTCCTAATGTACCCCCCAGCTATGGTCGTTTGACGCTACTCCCCTAGCTAGACATCAGATTAATTAGTACAAGTTAGTTAATCATGAACAATCTCAGACTAGGCCTCGATGAGTGAATCAATCCTTAAGTCCAACGTCTACTCGATTTTATTGAGGCCTGGGATTGTAGTTCTTATGGAATGGGCACATAAAATGGGTTGTGCCCTTAATGATTGATTGAGTATGTGTAACTGCATGCACAACCAGGGCTTTCAAGCAAGATTATTTGTGATGTGTAGATTTTAATGTTCAAATCTTTCTTAAGTAGCTTTTAGGGTTTAGAATTAGGTTGATTTCAATCAAGTTTGAGGCAAACTAGGTTTTCAAGCATGGGTGAAGATTGCTTTCCTTTAAAACCAAAAATAAAGTGGAGTGCCTGGTATGAACCTAGATTGAAAACCCTAAGAAGAAGCTACTTGATGAGTTGATTTTAGGTTGAGTGCTGCATCCCAAACAACTCAAAAAACTGGCCACAACTGCACCACTAGGTTAGGCACATAGAAATGGTTAACCTAGAATGATTTCTACTCTTTTATGTGTTGATTTGTGTGTACCGGTTCCACAGATCAGAACCCGGTTGAGTAGAAGCAAATCAAGTAGGTTAAGTGCCTTGAATGTGGGTGTATGTTGTGTGTATGTTGAAAATTACCCCACAAAATTATCTTTTTTTTTATATATATATAAGTGAGGATGGAATGAGTGTGAGTGAAAATCCAAACAACCAAACTAATCCTAGGATTTATGCAAACACCTAGGTTAATTAGAGTTTAAATTTAATGTGACGAAATCTATGGAGGGGGAAGAATGGGGAGCACTTACAGTTGTCTTCAACTGCACTTTACTCCGGTCTACCGCTTGACGATTCCCTGATGGAGGTCTCTGTAAAATAATAGACACAAGAGAAAGCAAGTTAGAAGACAATAAAGTGCGTGAAATGCGAAAAGAAGATCGAAAATCATTGCCTCCCCTGCAACGGCGCCAAAATGTTGAAGCTACGAGTTACTACACTATCGAATTTGGTTTTGAAAACCTGTCATTATTGTTTATAAGCGAAGAACTCATGTTCAACAAATAAAATTTATATCGGACTAGAAATCCCGGGTCGAACTCAAGGAGGCTACGTCGATCTAAATTCATAATTATATTTTTTAGGTTTTTTGTTAAAAAGCAAAGTAATTCCAATGAAGCACTATAAACAATCAGCATAAGAGAGAGAGAAAACATTTACTTGATACTTCAAAATGTTTATACAATTAAGTAAGCGAGAAATTACACTAGAAAGCAGGAAAACTATTACACTAGAAAGCAGGAAAATTCTACTCTAGAAAGTGGGAAAAAGGAATGGGAGAGAGAAGTTATCCTCCTCGACGATTACTTGGAGGACGAGCCAAATGGGACGATGCCTGGACGACGAAGAGTAGAGCGAGAAGAAGGAGGTCGAGGCAGGAAGAACAGGAATGAGGCATCACGTCGTCGTCGTCGCGGGATCCGCTTCCGAAATGGGGACGAAAAATTGACTTTATCTCTTGAGGAGCAACCCGGGTGTGGGACAAGCCTCTCTTGAGATTTGAAGAGGGAGAGAAGAGAATGAAAGGATGAGAATTTCGTATGGAGGGGGTCTCCTTTTATAGTTGCAAGGAGTGAGGGCAATTTGGTCATTACATGTTGAACAGCATTAATTCAGGACCTTTAGTGACGGATAAATCCGTCACTAAAGGCTTGAACGTGGCCGTAGTGGGCGACATGCGTGCCTCCTCGTGCCTCAATGCACGTCCACGATCTTCAAATCTCGATCGTTTGATCATGAGATCAAACGGCTGAGAGCGCTTCATCGCCCGCCTCATCCGCACACCTCAACGCGTGAGATGCCGCGTTGCCTCGCCACGTCAGATGGCACATTCAGCCAATTGGGCACGCACAATTGCCCGATCTCCATCGTGCGGTCGATTGCAATCGCACGCCCGCTCCAATTGAGGCTCCCCGCAGCTCGAACCCATGCCTCGACTTCATGTTGAGGCACTTGACCAACTCACTGTGGGTGCATTTGTGTCAAGCGCTTGACTTAAGCGCGAGCACCTCGCATCTGTTGGATCTTGATCAAACGGCAGAGAAGAGTTGGCGCGAGATGCTTCAGCGGATGCGTGCGGCTAGTTGGGCGGCCGAGATGGTGCCACGTGGTGCCATTTTGGCCATCCATCTTCTGGGTGATGTAGATGATGCCACGAGTATTGGATTGAGTCGATGTTCACGCTATTAGGTTGTGATCGTCAATCCGAATCCATCCGTGTGGTCAAATTTGTCATCTGCAGTGCGGATTAACACCATCTTGGCCCTTGATCTTCTAGGGTTCCTCGATCTCTATCTAATGCTACGGATGTCCGATTAGGGGGATCTTGGAGTAGTTGAACTCCAATCGTCGCCCTGATTAAATCCGTATGGTTGGATCTTCGATCCGAGGCTCCGATAAAAAGTTGCCCTATCCCTGACCATAAAAGGAGAGAATTAACCTCCATTTTATTCAGACTAATCTAAATGCAATATTTATAGTATGTAATGGAATTCTATGCTTAAGAACATGCATAAATAGACATTTTATGTAATGTAAACATGTTTACATCACCTGTCCTTTCAACTTCCTTCTAGTGTATGTGTGGAAGGAGGTCATTGAACCCTTGTTTGGAAGGACCTATAGACCATTCCCGGAGGCAGAGGTTGAGTTATAGCTAAGTAGATCCCATGGCTGATCAACAACCACCACCCCTGCCCTCGAACCAATAGCAGTTCATTTAAAGGAAGTTGGAAGAATTACAGTAGAGTGCCTCAACACGAAGTCGAGGCATGGGTTCGAGCCGCAGGGCACCTCAATTGGAGCGGGCACACGGGTGCGATCGACCGCACGATGGAGATCGAGCAACTGTGCGCGCCCAATCGGCTGAACACGCCATCTGACGTGGTGAGGCGACGTGGCATCTCACACGTTGAGGCGTGCGGATGAGGCGGGTGATGGAGCGCTCTCAGCCGTTTGATCTCATGATCGAACGGCTGAGATTTGAAGATCGTGGATGCACATTGAGGCGCAAGGAGGTGAGCGAGCACATGCACGTCATCCACTACGGTCACATTCAAGCCTTTAGAGATGGATTTATCCATCAATAAAGGTCCTGAATTAATGATGTTCAACATGTAATGACCAAATTGCCCTTACTCCTTGCAACTATAAAAGGAGACCACCTCCATACGAAATTTTCATCCCTTCTTTCTCTTCTCTCCCTCTCCAAAGCTCAAGAGAAGCTTGTCCCACACTCGGGATGCTTCTCAAGAGATAAAGTCAAATTTTCGCCCCCATTTCAGAAGTGGATCCCGCGACGATGACGACATGTTGCCCCGTTCCTGTTCTTCCTGCCTCGTCGTCCTTCATCCTACTCTGTTCCCCATCTTCCAAGCATCGTCCCATCTTGCTCGTCCTCCAAGTGACTTTCAAGGAGGATATTTCTCTCTCCATTCTTTTTAATGCTTTCCAGAGTAGATTTACTGCTTTCTGGTGTAATCATTTTCTGCTTTCTAGTCTTAATGAGTAGTGTAATGAACAATCTCTTTGATAATGAATTCCATGTTCATTCTATATTTTTTTTTGTTTTTGTTTGTAATATTCTCTCTCTCTCCCTTCTATTTATTGTAAATAGATAGATAGTTTCTAATCAATTATTCTGCTTTGTGACAAATAAAACAAACGCGTATTTTTAATCAAACATCCGCCTTTCTGAGTTCGACCTGGGATTTCTATCCGATATAAATTTTATTTGTTGAACACGAGTTCTTCGCTTTCAAACTACAACGACAGGTTTTTCAAAACCAAATACAATAGCGTAGTAACCCATAACTTCAACAGCTAATAAATTGGGGTGATAAGTACATGACTTATCAGCTCGCCCTCTGATTTGAGGGGGCTATAAGTCTAAGCATCTACACACTATTTGCACTGACTCACTTTTTGGCGATTTCTTCGGAAATTGGGTAGCTATTGAACTTTCTAGGATAGTATGGCTGGCAAGTTGTCGTGGGTAACAGCCCATTGGCTGGTTGTCCAAAGCCCAGCTACTTGACCACACTTATTCTACTGCTTTTAGGTAAATCTTAGATAGGGAACCCACCTACTTAGAAAAATAAAAAAAATGGTACTCAAAAGAAAAAAAAAGAAAAGAAAAAGAAGAAAAAATAGAAAAATAAACCATACTTCACCGCACGAGTATGGCTGGCAAGTTGCCGTGGGTAACAGCCCATTGGCTGGTTGTCCGAAGCTTAGCCCACAAAAATGCATAAATAATTCCCAAAACACTTAGGGAAGAAGCGAGGAAGTAGAATAAACCAGGGAGATATACACTGGGTTCGCCCATGTGTTGACCCCATAAAAAATTTAAAAGTAAGGAGAAAGCTACTGTTCGGAAAGATAACCTCTAAGTGAAAATCTTTAAGGTCACCTAGGGTTGTAGAAATCTGAAGTCTGTTTTAACGGTCGCCTAATGAATCTATCACCCTTTCACAAGATACTTAGCACTTAGAGTCCTTTTCGAGTCTTAGGTGGGTCAGGTAGTGATGAATGTGTTTCGCGTGGTAGAAATCGGGGTTTAGAGGAACCCGATGTCATAGCTCGCAAAACTCGTTTATCAAATACAATTTTATAATTGAAACTCCAAGGGAGTCCCAGGTCGAACACAGGGAGGCGACGTTTACTTTGGTTGAAAACCATGCTTCATTTTGTCTCCTTTTGGTATTTTGAGGTTTTGTTATTTTTTTGTGTTTTTAAAATAAAATGACAAGCAGAATAAATTCACAAGAGAGATGGAACAAATATGATATATATCACTCCAATGTTAATTACAATGATCTATGAAAGCATAAAAGAGATAGGGGTGAGAGGAAATCTCCCGAATCGGCTGTTCAACGAAACGACGATGCCTAGCAGAAGCTTGGATGAAGGAGTTGAGATGCAAGACGACGAAGGTGAGATGCAGGAGGACACCAGGTAGAGGAATGCTTCACCAAGGCTCTAGAATGGAGGTAAGGAGACGAAGGTGATCTTCTACTGGAATGGAGGTGGGAGGATGGCTCCAAGGCTTCTTATGAAGGTGGTGGGATGAAGGTGAATGTTTGGTGGGGCAAATGATCATTACACTAATAAAAGGCCTTTGGAGATTGAGAGAAAGCTCTAATGGAGCTTTAGTAGGCTACTAGAGCTTAGGAGTAGGTGGAAGTAGAGTAGGTAAAAATGAAAAGGAATGGGGGCTGTAGGGGTGTTTATATAGTGGAGAGAAGAAGATATTCATGTAGAGGGTTGTAGTGATAGATACAAGGGTCACTAAAGACCCCTCCAGTTGTTGATGAAGATTGCGCCCCCACCACTCACGCCCGCAGCTGTCCTCGTGCCTACAGGCAATTAGTGACGGCTGCAAGTGTCACTAAAGGCCCTCTAGGTTGTCGCTAAAGGTCGCGCCAACCAAGCACACGCCCACAGCTGGCTCGAGCATCACCAGTCCCTTGTAGCATGCATGTACTCGTGTGCTAGCACTGCACTGTGGTTGTGCGCTGCGCCCTTGTGCACACACGCAACTGTGCATTACACCCTTGTGCGCGTGCACGTCCGTTCGTCAATTGGCAAATTATGGAGGTTGCGGGGATCGAACTCGCACCTCTCATTTGAAGAGTAGGTGCTTCACTATTATGCCAAGACCATGGATTGCCATGTGGAGGGTGATGTGGTCGCGTGGTGTAGAGTGCCCCTCAGCCATTGGATTGAGATCCAACAGTTGAGATCTCTCCATGCGTGTCGCTGGGACGGTCGTGGTTCATGTCAGGCGATTTGGATGGAGCCACGTGGTGCCATCTAGACCGTCCATCTTCTTCTTGTAGAGGGTGCTACAATGATTTTCGCGTTGATGGACTACGATCATCACTCCGGATTCATCCATACGGTTGGATTCTTCATCCGAAGCCTGTAAAGATGTCACACTACTACCTTGCCATATAAAATGGAAGAATTAATGTACATAATATACACCTATCCTAAATGCCATACAATGGATGTTATATGGTATTTATAACATGATATGCAATGCTAAGCCTAGGAACTATCATAAATTAGCATTTTATCATGAATTCGTGTGTGTTTACCAAGTAGCCGTAAAAAGATATCATGAAACTCTCAAACTCTAAAAGTCCAAAAAAATTAGAAAATAAGAAAAACAAAAAAATGTATCTTCCCTTTTCAAATAAGGCGAGGACTTGGGCGATCTGCATTCTGGCAGACACCCAGGTACTATTGAGTTTTCGTAGTTTAGGATTTTAGTTGAATTTTTCTATTGTTAATAAATGACTTAGGCCTAAGCGATTGATACATAGGTTATAGCAAAAGATACATAGAATTTTTCTATTTTGTTTTTATACATAGCATGTAGCTTAATTTTGCTAGGGACTAGCAAAAGAAAGGCATGAGGGTATGATGTAGGCATATCCATTTAGGTTAAAATATCTATTTATGCACGTTCCTAGGCTTAGATTTGCATTCCATATTATAAATATTGCATAGCATGCATCATTCTACATTTAGAGTAGTTGTGTATATTTTAGGTTAATTGTGTCCTTTTTGTGATTAGGAGAGAAGGAGATTTATTTTAGAGCCTCGGATTGACGATCCGATCATATGAATCTAATCAAGATGACGATCGGAGTCTAACACCTCCGAAATCTCCTTGATCGAAGTCCCATAGCACCATATGCAATCCGAGGAAGATCAACGACCAAGGGACTAGGTGACGTAATTCGGAGCTTCAAACGACAAATCTGATCCATTAGTGTTTAAAACCTATTGAGGTTTAATTACAATTGGCAGACCGATCTACCATTAAACCGCGGGGAATTGTTGAGGATATCATTGTCAAGGTCCAAAATTCTCTTTTTTCAGTTGATTTTCTGGTCCTTGACATAGCGGTGCCTGAGGCACTCAAAAATGCCCCTATTATCCATAGAAGACCTTTTCTGGCTACTGCAAAAGCCAATATCAATTGTCATTCTGGAAAAATGGATACAACTTTCAGTTTCTAGATAATCTCATTAGAAATTTTCAAAGCTTCCAGGAGGTCCCTTGATCATGAATTCTTGAAGGACTTTAATGATGAATTGGAAGAAGTGATTGAGGAATCTATGATAATCCATTCCTGCTCTACTTTGACCACCATTCAACTAGATTTTATTGATTCAGATTCTAAATATGATTATGTGGTCAAAGACATTTCAGATCAATTAGGGTTTGACCTTCATTCTTCAAATCTTCCTGATTTTCCACCAGACCCACCCACACTAACTTCACCCACCCTCCATCACACTGATTTTTCTCCCACTCCCTTTCCTTTGGACTACTACCCGACCCACTCGAGTATGGTTTCATCATGAACTCAAAACATGGCCAGACTTGGGTCATTCTTCCATTTTTTCGTCTCATTTTGATCCCTATATTTTTACCAATCATCTTTTAGGGGATCCAGAGGAAGACCTTTTTCATGAGGGCATTCACGTGTCCAATTTTCTCCATGATTATCCATCTTCCGTGCATCGCTTCATGCCTAGCTGAATGGCATAAAAGATAGCACTGGATGGGAGGTAACCCATCATTTTTACTGCTTTCCTTTTATCTTTCTTTTCCCAGGTTTTGCCCATCCTAAATCTAATGCTTATCACTAAGGTTATCTCCTTTTCCTCCTCATGCATGACATTGCATATCGTAAGCATGGGGGGTGTTTTTAAAATTTTGACAATCGATTCAGGATTTCAAAACCTAAAAACATTCAAATATTCATTTCATTTTTGGCATGCAAACCCACAAAAATATAAAAATCATAAAAGTTTTTAAGGAAAATTTTGAAAATCAAGACTAAGGTTGACATTTTTATTTTAAGGTATAATGGGATTTAATCTTTAACAGACTAGGGACAAGGATGCAAATCTGATTGTTAGAATCTCTGGGTCTATTTTTAGACTAGATCAAGTATCCTCCTCTAAATTCCACCTAAACTCATAATGATTCAAGTGACTTGATGTCTTTTTATGACTTAGAAATTACTTGGCCTAGTTTTTTATCCAAAAACTTGCATCTCTTGCAAAATTCTTATGTCAAAATTCACACACAAAGCCAACACCTAAAAAAATAAATTACAAAAATTAGAAAAGCCCCTTGTTTAGTCTTAGAGTAATCCGAAGTAGATGATTGATTTGAATTCCCACCACCAAGGAGAAAAATGCCTCCTTTGAGGATGCAATGACAACACGTTATTGCCTCAGTGCTGCTCTATATCTATATTTCATATCTTTAAATGGAGAATTAAGGTGTATTTTGCACCTCAAGTGTCTTGGACGATGCTCTACCCATAGTGTTGGAGCAAGAGCTTGAATTCGCTTGGAGCGCCCCTTTACATTGCATTATGTTTTTGGGTTGTGAGTGAGGCTATCGCATGTTCTTTTCAAAAGTGCAGAGTGATGTGCTTTTGAGGAGTGTAGAAGAATGAGCATAAAAGCATGAGAGTTGGAGTGGAAGGCTTTTTCTCTTTGATATTTTTTCAAGGTGTGTTTTGAAATAAGGGGTGTGGAGCCCTATTTATAGGTGAAAATGAGGCATGTTTGGAACGTTGAGAAAAAATCATTCGAACCAAATTGGTCTATCAATTTTCAGTTTAATCAATCAATTTACTTATTGGTCGATCAATTGCAAGAAAATCGAATTTGACCATTAGGCTAATTTGGTCGATCAATATTCCTATTTTGATCTATCAATTGACTTGATCAATCAATTCTAATATTTTGGTCGATCAATACTATTTAGATGTTTATTTTATAATTTAGAAAGGTTTGTCTTTAATCCAGAGGTTCCTTACAGTAATTCTAGACTAAAGAAATATAAAAGAATTACATTGACTAAAGATAATCTTCACTTTAATCCATGCGGAGAATAATTGACTTGATTTATGCGAGCATGATCCTAAAAGATTAATTTACAATAAAACATAATTTTGTTTCATCAAAACAAAGATCTCAACATTCTCTCCCTTTTTAATGATAATAAAATTACAATTATGCATGCAAAAAAATAAATAATTACTTTTGAATTACTCCCCCTATAAACATGCATATTTTACTCCCCTTTTTGTTATCAACAAAAAGGTATATATCAAATGACTTTGTTATCAATCATACTTAAATAAGTGAAATTCTAAGAATGAAATTGGCATTTTTCTCTTCCTTTTTCAAGTAATATTCTAATAAGCATGATGTCAAATTAATGTGTTCAATATATGAAAATTATCAAGTTCATGATAAAGAGATAACGATCGTCTAGTACAATGCCCACATTAAAATAAAAGGAAGTGTTGAGTAAGAGTTATACAATCCAACATAGATAAATATGCTATCTAAATGCTACTAAGAAAGTGATCTTAATTCTCCCCCTTAAACAATGATCCCTTATCAAGGTTTGACCAATTTAATTAATTCAATGCTTAGTCAATGTTATATTAAAAACTTATTTATAACTAAGTAGGTAATAAAAATTTAATTTTGGGAATCATACTTGCCAAGGTACAAGGAGTTATACCTAATAGTTGTACCTAGGTGGAGAGGGTCTCCACCAATAATCTGACATTCATTGATCTTGTCGATGCCACCATCTTCCATAGCCAAGTCAATGGTTATTCGTTCCTTGAAAGTTACATCTCCAATAGTTGTTTTCATATTGATCTTTGTCATAACCTACAACACAATTTTCCATAAATTTTTCGATACCCATATTCTTTTGGGTCTGTGGTTAATTCCTTTCGAGTTAGAGGATTCATTGAATTCTCTTCTCTTGGCCTTTTGATATAAAAATGCATGCTTAATCTTCTTTTGATTTTTCTTTTTAATGTCCTCACATTTTTATACATATGTTCTAGTAGAATATTTGAGGTCATTATCTCTTCAAAGTGAATATATCATTCCTTGAAATCTTTTTTCTCATGGAACTCTACATTCACAACTCTTATTTCATGTAATTCTCCTTTTTTATTTTCTAAATCTAGAGATAAACCATCTTTTTCATTTTCTAAACTTGAGCACTTATCCTTAAGTTCCTTATTTTCCTTCTTTATTTTTTTAGCCAATTTATATAAATCATGATATGCATCTAATAATTCATCTAAAGTATGGTCAGAGTTTACCTCTTCTTCGCTTGATTCTGTTGGTGCCATGAGACATAGATGAGTAACTCCATCTTCATGGCTTTCTTCCTAGACATCTAATTCCAAACTTGAGTTGTAATCATCCCATGTTACTTTTTCTTTAGTGGTTTCTTCATGCATGACAGAGAGTTGGTTCCATATTGATGAGTGGCTACTCATCATAGCTAAAAAGCTAAAGTTAAGCTAGACACTGGGTTAAACAATATCAAATTAACAGATAAAAAGGGTTAAGTGTGGGAATCAAAGAAAAAGGCCTAAAACCTTGATTCTGTGTTAAAATTGCATAATTAGGTCATAAAATGAGATATTCTTAAGATAAAGGTCAAATGGTGATCCAAGTGTTGATTGAACACATAAACAAGTTTAAAAGTCCAAATCAAAAGTACAATTAATTTCTTAAATGTTCAATTGAGCACATATAAAAATTTGAAAACATTTGGACATCATTAAGGCCTTGAAACTTAGAGTTTACACTTAGGTCCTTCATGCATCACAATCTCTTCTTTAGAAAACCTTTTTGGACCTATATGTAACTCACAGGGACCCCTTTGAAAGTCCTTAAGATCCGTCCAGTTATGATTTCTTCCACTTATGGACCTGCGCACAATTCTCCAACCCCTTCATGAAGGGCTTCTCCCTGCAATTTTTCCAACATAACGCAGCCACCTGCTGTTCTTCGCACGCACTGTAGCATGAGGAGAACTTGCCGAACCGTGGCCGTCCATCCTCTTTTGATTTTGATCTGCGGCCCGATATGAATCGAAGCTTCACGCGAAGCGGCTTGTGTGCTCACCCTTCTCCCCAGATCCCATCCGACGGTCAATTTTTAAGTTGGCAACCCGTGCGCTCCTCTCCTCTCATCCTTGCCGCCGGTTGCATCATCGACTATCTTCACCTGCGCGGTGATCTGAGCCACTGAGATTGCTACTTAAGCACCTTAGTGGTCGCGCGCATAGGGGATCTCTCTCTCCTACATTTCTTAGCGGTCATTCTTCCACTCCAGCTGCCCTCCCCCACCAAATCTCTAATTGCACAGCCACCAGCTGTGAAATCCCCGACTTCTCTTCGACCTCCTCATCACTAAAGACCTCATAGCACCTGAGGACTACTCTGAAGCCTCACTAGAAGCTTTTCCCTCTGCTGGAGTCATCTCCCTCCTTTCTTCCTCCTTAGCCACCGGCTAAGGACCCATAGGTCTCATTCTTCCTATTAGAGTAGTTTTAGTATTCTGTAATTTAGTTGTAGCAGTAGTTAAGTAGATTAGCAATAGAATTAGAGTAATTTGTAGTGATTAATTCTGTTTCTCTCTTAGTTTAGTAGTAGGAGTAGAATTAGAGTAGATTCATTCTCCTCACCTCCTCTGATCATTCTAGATCAGAGGGGATGGTTCACACAGCCATTTATCATGAGTTTTCTCCCTCTTTACATTTCCATTCCACTTTTGATTCCCTCAATTGATTTCTCGCTTTTTCACCCACTCATCTATCCTAATTTTAGATCTGATTATCTTCTGATATCAGATCTAAAATTGGCATTAAAGATCATGTTAGGGGCTTTTCACTCACTCCATTTTGCTTACAAAAGCCCCTGATCTGAGCTTTAAAGAAAATTGGTTTGCTAGATTGATATCGAAAATTAGATTGCAATGAATTTGAATTACTTGAGTTTTGAACGTTTGATCTAGCAGACTGAGTTTTTTTTTTTAATTTTGATTCACTACTTGGCAAGGAATCTGAGGTGATTTTGAAGTCAAAATTCACCTCAGAAGAGCCATAATCTTAACTAAATTTTTATGAGTTTTGCACTATCTTGAATGCATGGATGAGTCAATGAAAAATCACTTAGTTGATTTAAGACTCTACCTTGCATCCTTTAGTTGATTTGAGGAGCAAATCGATTTTCATAACCTAAGTAATTTTCCATATTCCTTAAGGTTCCAAAACTCTGGGATTGGAGTGTTTGATTTCATTGGACTGAGATGATTCTTTCTACATGCTGTCTATAGCATTAGAAAGAATCAGATCAGTTGCTCATTTAACTTTGGTTTGATCAAATGCTAATGACAAGGGAATTTGGTTTTGATTTGTAATCCCGAATGGTTTTTCTCTAAATTGAGACCCTTGTCAGATTGTGTTGAATGAATTACTGATTTATGTTTTATGTGTTTCAATCATAGACCTATAGTAACTGCTGCAGAAGTAGCTACATTCCTCTCCTCAATTCCAACATGTACTCCTTGGATTAACCCTTTTTAATCCCTGACCAGATTGTCTATAATCTGATCTGGGGTATTAAGGGTTAGATCAGGAAGTACATGTTGGAATTAACTCCTTTATCCTGCTGCAAATCAGTTCCTCTTTAGATGAGTCAACTGCAGCAACAGTTGAGACATCTGAAGAGGGATTTGGTAGGATGATCGGGTCTGTTTTAGCAGATCTTTTGATTTCTGAGCTGCTGCAGTGAATAACCTCTTCCTGCTGTTCTAGCAGGAATCCCAAGTTCTTATCACCATGTCGACAGTAGCTTAGATCTAGTCATATTAGAAGGTGATTGATGTGAAATGTTGTATAAATTGTATATAAGCTTTCCTTTACTGTAATTGACTTGTAATACTTGTAATTAAATCTTTTTAATCTTTTGTCAGCTAAACAATGAGTTTTGACTGTCCACTATATGAATTTAATGAAAATTGGTCTTGAGTTGCATGCCTAATTGTTTTTATCTATTTCATAATCAAAACTGAGCATATTCAAGGCAGTTCCCTGCCTTTTAGACATTTTGGCCTCATCCTCAGCCCTTAGGACATGTTAGACACCTCTTTAAAGGCTTAGGATGAGTGAACTTGGGATATAAATAAAAATCATAAAGAAATTCTAAAAAAATAAGAAAAAATTGTCTAATTGACGATCAGATAGTTCTTTAACTTCATACCAAGTTTCATGGTATACAGAACCCCCAACTTGGTATAATTTGCCAGTCGACGGTTCTATATACCATGGAATTTAATAAAAGAATATACCTTTAAAAACATCAAAAACATTTCCTCCTTCTCATCCATTTCCTTCATTCGCATCCTCTACCTCCATAACATAAATAGAAAACCATAAAAACTGAGAAAAACTCTAAAAATAGTAAGAATCTCTTGTATAATCTGTATATAAGTATTTATTTAAGCTATATAGTAAGCTTAATTATCTATAATGTAAAGTTTACATATCTATAAGTTAAATAACTTATGTATGTATTGTTTTATGTAAAGTAAATATTTAAGTTAGGTTATACTATATATATCTTAAGTATACAGCTAATTATTAATTAAACTAGTGTATATGTATAATAAAGCCATATAGGTAATATGTACTATAAAGAACCTTATTAAGTTATAAGACTATATATATATATATTTATACGTATATAATAAACATACTAAACCCTATACCTTAATTTAATTTTGAATACAGAACAAATAATTAATTTATTAAGTTAATAGTTAAGTTATTAGATTAAATTAAAATAAATTAGTAGATTAAGTTAAAACTAAGTAATTTATACTGTATATGTATACTACTATATTTTAAGTAATTTAACCTACTTTAAGTATATTTATAATATATACACTATTTAAATTTAATTTACAAATAAAATGGTCCAAAAATTTGCTATTTAAATGTAAATAAAACATAAATTAAATCTATAAAATATAATAAAAATGTTTATAAAATACTTAAGCATGTATACTAATGCTGTATAAGGTCAATTAGACCATATAATAACTAATTTATACATAATTAAGAAACAAAACCTAAAAAGAAGTATGTATAAACTGTATACTTTAGCTAATTTATTTATACAGTAAATATAATTAAAACTACAAAGTAATTGTATAATTGTATAGTGCTATATAAATACTTTATTCTCACATAATTTATTTTTAATAACTAATAAATTATGGCCCTCGAATTGAGGGCCAAAATCACGAATGCTGCACTGCCGCCTGAAATTTCAGCGCTGCGCTTGCGCCCAGATAGTCCCACATCGTGGGTGGGCGAGCGCGCATAGCGCTTTAAATTATTTTTGTTAGATAGGCTACCCAGTCATCACAGGCGCCGGGTGCCTGAACAACCGAATACCTATTACATCTGAGCATATATTGAGCTTGACATGAGAATGTGTGTGGGGCCGGGGGACCGGGTGTGCGCAGGCTGTTAAGCCCAAAGATCTGAGCATAAACATGTAATTAAGTGGCCTAATGAGAAATTAGAGCACGCTTAGTAGAGGTCTGGTCCCACCCTCTAGGTGTTGTGTATCTCTCGAAAAGCGTGCTCGCAAATTAAATAAATTTTTGATTAATTAAGAGATGTAATGACACTTCTAAACACTTAAGTAATTAACACTTAAGTGCCGCTAAGAACCTAAGACGAATAAAATTAAGAAGAAGAAAAAATGCAGAGGAGAAGTAAGGAGTGAAAGAGAGAGTAAAGATACTTGTAAGTATAGTGTATATATAGAACAGAAACCCGTATAAATAAATATGTACAAGATAACAAAAGTATATATATATATATACACGTAGTATAGTTAGTTACATTTATATATATAACTTCATACCTTAACTAACAAAATAAAATGTCACTATAGGCAAAATAACTGTCACTATAGACCCTGGTTTCCCTCTTTTAGTTTGTATATAGTTTTCGGGGGTCCAGCGACGTTTATATCTGTCGCTATAGCTATTATATGTGTTACTATATATGTCAGTATAGTAAGTTAAGTTAGTATGCTATGTAATATGAGTTAGTAATGTATGTTTATGTAAGTATTAATAATATAACTTATAAAAAGATAGTATAGAATATACTTATATATCATTTGATGCTTATTTGTAAGTAGATTTTTGCAAGTACTTTTATTAATTTTTTCTGTATATCATGGAAACTTTAATTCATTCTTCATAGATTCATTCATTATTGATTGTATATAAAATTAATCATTTTTGGAATTAAAGAATAATTTTGGACCTAGAGAGATGTAAATCAGTAACTGCCTCCCAGTGAACGACCTGGAATAAACCAATAAAAATTAATTAATTAAATAAAAATGGTCATAATAATGGTTTGTATTTCCTACATTTACTACAATAACATCAATTCATTATATCAACAATTATGACCTACCATCATCATTTCATATGCACTTTTGCATGAAGCAACTTTGTCAAATTCCTCTCTTGTTAATGCACAAAATAGTGCATTCATGGCTTTAGCATTATTTGTTGCTTTCTTTTTCTCTTCCTTCATTAGCTCTTTTTCTTCTTTCTTCTTTGGCATATATTTGGACTCAATGATATGCCAAATCTCAAAGTCCATTGCTTCAAGAAAAATTTGCATTCCTCTTTTCCAATAGCCATAATTTTATCCGTCAAATAGAGTTGGTCAAACAAATGATGGTCCCTCAATAGAACTTGTTGCTACAGCCATGTGAAGGTGAGGTGTAACGTCGCCTTCAGGATCTAACTCTGATACCAAATGAGGGTGCTGCATTTTCTTTTCAGAAGCATAGAGCGATGTGCTTTTGAGGAGTGTAGAAGAATGAGCATGAAAGCACGAGAATTGGAGTAGAAGCACTTTTTCTCTTTGATATGTTTTTCAAGGTGTGTTTGAAATGAAGGGAGTGGAGCCCTATTTATAGTTGAAAATGGGTCCTTTTTTGGAATGTTGAGAAAAAATCATTCAAATCAAATTGGTCGATCAATTTACTTAATTGGTCGATCAATTTTCATTTTAATCGATCAATTTACTTAATTAGTTGATCAATTGATGATCGATCAAATATTTAATTGGTTGATCAATTGCGAGAAAATTAGATTTGACCGTTAGGCTAATTTGGTCGATCAATATTCCTAGTTTGATCGATCAATTGATTTGATCAATCAATTTTTATATTTTGGTCGATCAATACTATCTAGATATTTATTTTATGATTTAGAAAGGTTTATCTTTAATCCTGAGATTCCTTACAGTAATTCTAGACTCAATAAATATAAAAGAATTACATTGACTAAAGATAATCTTCACTTTGATCCAGGTGGAGGATAATTGACTTGATTTATGCGAGCGTGATCCTGAAAGATTAGTCACAATAAAACATAATTTTATTTCATCAAAACAAAGGTCTCAATGGTGAGCTCTTGGGTGGTGTCTTAGATGGTACTATCTCGAAGTACTAGCACCAGAGCCCCCTCGAGGATTGGTAACGGGAATGATGATCCTAACATATCTGCTGTAGGATTAACCTAGGAATTTGCATGGGGGAGACAAAACAAAAAAGAAAAAAAAAGTTTCAAAAACATGACCTTATAATTCACAAGCACTCAAACAAGGTTTTAAAAGATTATGCAAGTTGCGAGTTAGATTCAAGAGCCAAGGAAATCCTAACTACAAAATAATTTCGAGTCATTTGAATTAACAAGAAGTTAACTTGTGAAATTTTGAAGGATACATTGATCCCGATTCATCTAAGTTTTTGGATCCAAAGACGAATCCCGATGTTTTATCCTTGACAAATCTCGTGCCTTTCATGTTTGTAATCAACTAAAGTCCCATGATCTCCTTCTTAAAAGTAAAAAAATTAGTCTTTCCCAAAAATCCATTTTGTGAAAATAGTTTTGCTAAGAGACTAGCAAAAGATAATCATTCGGGTGTGATAAACGCTAGTTTATCATCATTCTTATGCCCTAAAACAGATCTAGCTCTTAGGGTTTTAACATCGCAAGCGGGTTTTCAGGCTGCATTTAAGCATTCACCTTGGTTAGGCATGCATTGTATTTTATTTGTATTTTTGATGTATTTATCTAAGTGTCAAGGATAAGTAGAAAGTCAGATCCTGCATACCTTGGCACTCAAGAAGGTAGAAGATGAAGGAGAAGCACCTATTAGTTGGATCTTAGCCGGATCTAGCTCATCCCAGTTGGATCCCAACTCATTTCTAGCTGGATCAACTCATCCTTAGTTCCATTCAGCTCATCTCAGCTGAATGGTAGCTCTAGCTAGTTCACCTCAGCTCCATCCAGCTCACCTCAGTTGGATGGAAGCCCAAACTAGCTCAAGATAGTTGATCCCAACTCCTCCAGCTCAGAACAGTTCATTGGAACCTCCACCTGACCAAGGCTAGCATTGCTATCAATTAGCTAAGCCTAGTCAGCTGAAGATGACCTCAACCAGCTTAGGCTAGCTCAAGTCCAGCTCCCAAAGACTTAACTCGGCTCAACTTGGTTGAGCTAAGCTACTTAACCTAAGCTAACTACTCCAGCTAGCTAGGTAATCTTCGGGAAGACCAGACCCAGCTAACCCCAGCTCCTATCAGCAGAAGCCAACACATCTTAGCTTGACTTAGTATCTAGCAAAGAACTATCAAGCTAAGCCAGCTAAGGTAGCCCCTTGCAGTTCTCGTCAGCAACCATCAACTCCAGTGCAACTCAAGGCAGCTCCTTCCAGATCCTCATCTCCAAAGCCCTAGCTCCCTCTACCTCCTATTCCACTCACCTACTAGTTAAGCTAGCTTAACTACCTTAGCTTAGCTAGTCCACCTCCATGGCACCAAAACCTAACCCTAAACCCTACCTAACCTAAAGCTCTACCAACTAACCCTTTGAGTCCACTTGAGTTCACCTACTTCTACCCATGTTGGCGCCAACCAACATGCATCCCTTCAACCCACACCACCATGAAAGGACACCATAAAGTGGAACCAAAAACCACCTCCAACCACCTCCCTTTTGGCACCATTTTTTCCCTCCAAAATCCCCCTCATCACCACCATACACCTAAGCCTACAACTCAACCTAACCCTCCACCTAGCCTATCCTCTAGAAGCCCCCATGGTGGTGTCAAACTAAGGCATCTCTCCATGGTTGGTGCCACCTTTAGGTGTCCCTTAGCCACCATAACTAACCCTCCTAGCAACCCTGTAGGTGGCACCAAATATCCTCCACCATAGGATCACCCAATCACCTCCTAAAGCCCATCTAACCCCTACACTTAATCCTCATGCCAACCACCCCCCTTCCTTCTTATTAATACCCCCCTTAACCAACACCATATTCCCATCTCCATTAGATAGGTTCTACCTTTAACCACCCTACATCCACTTTCATTCACGCTAAGGAAGAAGAAGAGAAGAAGATCAAGGGGACAACCTACCTACCCCCTTGGTGCCTTCTTTGTCTACTTTCTTCTCCCTTGTGCCATGCCAAGGAGGAGGTCCACACTTGAAGGGACGACCAAGCAGAGGAGGAACCTTGAAGGTGTGTTGACGCCCACCTTGAGGAGAGAGCTTGGAGGAGGACTACATCAAGAAGAAGCCAAGGAGAACCCTTTACAAGTGCTGGGCAACTACACTTGGAGCAAGGGCCATCCATATTTCAACTAGAGGATCATCCTTTCTTCTTCTTTATCCTTATGTCATGTATTAGCTAGTGTATTTTTTGGTTTTCCTGTAACAAGCATTATGCTACATTTCCCTTAGTTGCTAGTAATACAAGTTCTATTTTCCTTCTAATGTTTTATGTCTAATGTGCTTTTCATGTTTTTGTAGTTGTAGTGCACCACCACACTCTCCTCTTCTAATTACCCTAGGCTCACTTGCCTAGCGAAAGCTTTGAAGAGAGGGTTTCATTCTTGTCACTTAGGTTTAATGATAGGCATAGTTCTAGCATAATTTTAATATTCGCTTTAAAAACCCAATTGTTTCCAAAACCCTAAAAAAAACAAAATTGAAAATACAAAAAGAAAAGTGCGGATTTGAGAGGTGAGAGAGAGAATCAATTCATGTGATTAACAGTTTAGCCCCCATGGACTACCCAAGATACTCCACGATCTAGGCATTATAAATTGTAAAAGTTGATTGCGAATTTACACGTTGCAACAGAACTATTTTGCATAATTAACAAACTGCGTATTTCTTGCATCATTAACCGACGAAGGTAATAGCAAGTTAGAAATCAATTTTACTTTCGCACGCTCAACCTCAATCCCTCTCTCAAAAATAAGGTGACCTAAAACAAGTCCTTCTAGTACCATGAAATGTTATTTCTCCTAGGAAAGTACCAGATTCACATTAATGCATCTATGTAGGACCTTAGTCAAGTGGTCTAAACATGCATTAAATGTGCTCCTAAAGATCGAGAAGTCATCCATGAAGACTTCTAAACAATCACCTACCAAATCGAAGAAGATTGCAAACATACACCTTGATACAGATTTTACGCGATTTTCTAAATATGGGTTTTTGTCGTTGAGATGCGTAAAATCAATCAACACTTAAATTTATAAACCAAGATATGGTATCTAGGATCGTCCAAAGAGGCCAAATTGTTAGTCAACAAGATGATTCTCTTTCTCACCTCTCAAATCAACATATATATTTTTGTGATTTTGGTTTTGTTGTTTTTATGGTTTTTCAAAGTAATCAGGTACTTGAAAGTGAAGACTAACTAAAGCTATGCCTATCAACTACTCCTAAGTGACAAGAATAAATCCTCTCTTCTAAACAAACCCTAGGCAAGTGTGCCTAAGGTAATTAGAATAGAAGAATGTGCTCTACAACTATTAGAAGCAAGAAAAACACACTAAGCGAGAAAACAAGAAATTAGAAGGCAATTGAAAACTTTGTATTACTAGCAAGTAAAGTACAGGTAGAGAGGAATGCTTCTTAATAAGAAAATACTAAACCACTAGCTAATAAAAAGATAATATAAAGATAGAAGAGAAGATAATCCTCTCACTGAAGCTCGGAATAATCTTCGCTCCAAGCTCGGTAGCTCCTGGGCTTGAAGAAGATGTTCCCTCTCTCCTTCCTTCAATTAGTTCTCTTCCAAGGTGCTTCTCCATGGGTGGACGTCCACCCTAGATTCCTTGATGCCTGGCCGTCCTCCCTGGATGAAGAGCTCCTCCTCCTTGGTGTGGCACAAGGGAGAAGAAGAGAAAGGAAGAAGTCACCAAGAAGGCGGGTAGGTTGCCCCCTTGATCTTCTTCTCTTCTTCTTCCTTGGCCTTAGGTGTAGGTGGTGTAGGTAGAAATTAACCTAAGGGAGAAGATGATGTTAATGTGGTAGTTAGGTGGGGTATATATAGGATGGGAAGGGGGGTGGTTATGGTGTTTTTTTGGAGGGAAATGAAGGGGTGCTTGGATATTTTTGGAGGGAAGAATGGATGGAAATGAAGAGGTGCCTTGGTTTTCCCTCAAAAAATACCTTCTAGGAGGTGTTGATTTTGAAGGGAAAAAATGGAGGGTGAAGATAGGTTTTGATGGTGGATGTAGGGTGGTGATGGAAGGGATAGTTGGCACCAAATGAAGTAGGAGTAGGCGGTCTTTTTGGTGGAGCTTAGTTAGTAGGGCAGTAAGGTAGTAGGTTTTGGTGTCATGGAGGTGGAATAGCTAAGCTAAGCAAGGTTAGCTAGTAGATGAGTGGAAAAGGAGGTAGAGGGAGCTAGGGTTTAGAGGATAGAAGCTGTAGGTAGTTGAAAAGAATTGCACTGAAGCTGATGTCTGCTGAAGGGAGCTAAAGTGGAGATCAGTACCTAGTTCTTTGCTAGCAGCTAATCTGAGCTAGTTTTCTTCTTATCTAAACTAAGGTAAGCTAGGTCTGGTCTTCCCAGAGATTACCTAGCTAGCTGGAGTAGCTAGCTTAGGTCAAGTAGCTCAGCTCAACTAAGTTGAGATGAGTTGAGCCTCCGAGAGCTGGACTTAAGCCGGCATGAGCTGGTTGATGACTTCTTCAGCTAACTAGGTCTAGCTAGTTGATTGCAGTAGCTAGTCCTAGTCAGGTTGAGCTTCCAATGAACTGTTCTGAGCTGGAGGAGCTACAACGTAGCTGGGATCAACTGTGTTGAGCTAGTTTAAGCTGCTATCCAGTTGAGGTGAGCTAAATGGAGCTGAGGTGAACTAGCTTGAGCTACCATTCAGCTGAGATGAGATGAATGGAGCTAAGGATGAGTTGATCCAGTTAGAATATGATAGGATCCAGCTGGGATGAGCTGGATTTAGCTGTGATCCAACTGATATGAGCTTCTCCTTCAACTTCTACTTTCCTTAACACTCAGGTAAATGCATCAAAAACACAATAAAATGTAATGCATGACTATCCTAAGTAAATGCCTAAATGCATCCCAAAAACTCATTTGTGGAGTTAAAACCCTAAGAACTAGGTCTGTTTAAGGCATAAGAATGATGATAAACTGGCATTTATCACATCCCCATGCTTATCTTTTGCTAGTCTCTTAGCAAAACTATTTTCACAAAATGGATTTTTAGGAAAGACTAATTTTTTTAACTTTTGAGGAGAATAATATCATGGGACTTTGGTTGATTGAAAACATGAAAGGCACGGGATTTGTTAAGGATAAAATGTCTAGACTTGTCTTTAGATCCAAAAATTAGAAGAATCAGGATCAATGTATCCTTCAAAAATTCGCACGTTAACTCCTTGTTAATTTAAATGACCCAAAATTATTTTATAGTTAGGATTTACTTGGCTTTTGAATCAAAATCGCAACTTGCATAATCCTTTAAAACCTTGTGTCGGTGCTTTGTGAATGCCAACATTTATAATGTTGTGTTTTTAAAACTCTCTTTTTTTTTGTCTCTCCCATGCTTACTCCTAGCTTAATCCTACAAGAGATGTGTCAGGATCATAATTCCCGTTACAAATCCTCGAGGGGACTCTGATGCCAACACTTCGAGATAGTACTATCCAAGACACCACCCATAAGCTCACAACCCCAAAACACAATGCGGTGTAAAGGGGTGCTCCAAGAAAACTCGGGCTCTTGCTCCAACGCTATGGGTAGAGAGAGCACTGTCTAAGACACCTAAGTTGCAAAATGTGCCTTAATGCTCCATCTAAAGATATGAAATATAGATATAGAGCAGCGCCGAAGCAGTAACATGTTGACATTGTGTGCTCAAAGGAGACATTTTCCTCCTCGGCTATGGGAACCCAAACCAATCATCTGCCTCGAATTTCACTAAGACCAAATAGGGGTTTTTTTTTTAATTTTTCTAAATATTTTTTTAGGTGTTGGCTTTGTGTGTGAATTTTGACACAATAATTTTGCAAGAGATGCAAGTTTTTGGGTCGGAAACTAAGCCAAGTAATTTCCAGGTCTCAAAAAGAGATCAAGTCACTTGAATCATCATGAGTTCAGGCGGAATTTAGAGAAAGACACTTGATCTAGTCTAAAAATAGACCTAGAAGTTCTAAAAATTGGATCCACATTCTAGTCCCTACTTTGTTAAATATTAAATCACATTATAACTTAAAATGAATTTTCCACCTTAGTCCCAATTTTTAAAATTTTCCTTAAAGAGTTTTATGATTTTTCTATAAAGAAGATGCATGCAAAAGAAATTTGAATCTTTTATGTTTTTAGGTTTTAAAAATCTTGAATCGATTAACAAAATTTAAAAACACCTCCCATGCTTACGATATATAATGTCCTTATGCATTAGGAGGGAAAAGAGATCACCTTAGTGATAAGCAGTCAAATTCAGGATGGGCAAAACCTATAAAAAGAAAGATAAAAGGAAAGTAGTAAAAATGATGAGTTACCTCCCATACGATGCTATCTTTTACACCATTCAGCTGGGCATGAAGCAATGCACGGAAGACAGACAGTCATTTAGAAAATTTGACACATGAATGCCCTCAGGAAAAAGGTCTTCCTCTGGATCCCCAAAAATATGATTAGTAAAAATATAGGAATCAAAATGAGATGGAAAAATGGAAGAATGACCTGAGTCTAGCCATGGTTTTAATTCATGATAAATGCCATACTCGGGCCAGTCTAGTGGTAGGTCCAAGGGAAAGGGAGTGGGAGAGAAGTCGATGTGATGAAGGGTGGATGAAGTTAGTGTGGGTGAGTCTGGTGGAAAATTAGGAATATTTGAAGAGTAAAGGTCAAACCCTAATTGATCTGAAATGTCTTTGACCACATAGTCATATTTAGAATCTGAATCAATAAAATCTAGTTCAATGGTGGTCAAAGCAAAGCAACAATGGATCATCATAGATTCCTCAATTACTGCTTCCATTTCATCATTAGAGTCCTCAAAAAATTCATGATCAAGGGACCTCTTGGAAGGTTTGAAAATATTTAAAGATACAGGCTTGTCACCGCAAGTTAGATCCATTTTTCCAGAATGACAATTGATATTAGATTTTGCAGTAGTCAGAAAAGGTCTTCCAAGGATAATAGGTGCATTTTTTAGTGCCTTAGGTACCTCTATGTTAAGAACCAGAAAATCAACCAAAAATAGAAAATTCTAGACCTTGACAATTCCCCGCGGTTTAATGGTAGATCAGTCTGCCAATTGTAATTAAACCTCAATAGGTTTTAATTCACTGAATTGAAATTCCTCGAATAAGATCGTGGGGATGAGATTTATAGAGGCACCTAAGTCGAGAAGGGCACGATCAAAGGTGGTATCATTGATGACAACCGAAATGAGGGGTGCACCCGAGTCTTTTTTCTTGAGAGGCAGCTTGTTCTACACAACTGAGCAAACTATCTCGGAAAGGACCACTCGTCCTAGATTCTTGGCCTACCACTTTGGAGTACATATTTCTTTCAAAAATTTAGCATAGGCAGGGATGTAATTGATGGCATCTAGGAGGGGGATGTGAATCTCTACTTCCCCAAATAAGTTCATAAGATCTTGGTGAGAGGGCTCAAATTTCTTTTTCTTTGAGGGAGTGGAGTACGGTGCTTGAGGGAAAGGAATGGGATTTGAATCTTATGATTTTTGGGTGTCTTCTTCTTCTTCCTGAGTGAGGGAATGAGAGTCAACTTGCATAGGGATGATGTGGGTATTATCAAGTTGCTGTGAAGTTCCAGGATTAGTGGTGGTTTTCCCACTCCTCAATGTAGCTACATGTACAGTTGGATTATTACTTGGAGGAGGTTGGGGGGGCCTATTGTTGTGGAAAACCTGATGGCTACTGAGGTATAGAGTTAATGGGAGGCTGGCTATAGTGGTTTTGAGTTTAATTTCTTACCTAATATTGGTTCCTTTGATTGACAAGGTTGGGTATGGGCTGGGATGGTAAATGTCTTGCAGGTCTCTAAGTCGGGGTAACCCCAATTTGATTATTTAGATTTATAAAAACATGGGTTACATATGAATTTGATTATGCATTTCTTGCAGGGTTTTCATAGCCTGGGCATTGATGTCTTCTTTAGATGGCCCAGGTTGATAAAAAGTCTGGTTCGACCCATGCCCTCCAAATTGCTTTGGTTTTTAGGGAGGAATCGGGTTGGTCAATTAGTGGTTTGGGTAATTCCTCCAGTTGGAAGAATTTTTAAATTTCTCCTGGAGGGCAGAGATATTTTCAGTGGGGTTAGGATTTGGATATGTATAGGACCCCAATGAAGCATAAAAAGCCTCAAAATATTGATTATACTCAACAGGGGCAGTATTTCGATTATGAAAATTTTCTCTTTAGGATGTTAGGCAGGGTTAGATGTGGTGCCTGTGGAGACTGGGTGGATGTGGAAAGTCTTTCCTCCATTTTCTTCTGATTTACTTGCATTTGGTCGAGTCGGTGAGCCATCATTTGGAGATCATCTTGGGTAACAAGGATAGATTGAGTGCTTATTTCATGAACACCTAACTGCGGGTTTGTAATTCTGCCAAAGGTGTTCATGGACGCATGATTAAATGAGTTTTCACTCATTTCCTCAAATAATTCATAGGCATTTTCTGCATCCTTATTTAAGAAGTTACCGCCACACAAGGCATCGACAAAACACCAAAGTTGATCTTCTAATTTGTGGTAGAAGATCTGCATGAGCTGCCATAAAGGAACCTCATGCTGCGGGCAACTTCTTAGAAGATCTTGGAACCATTCCCAAGCATCATGTAGAGTCTCACCAAACTTTTGTTGAAAGGGAGTAATAGATCTTGACAAGGAATTAATACGACCTACAAGGAAGAAATTTTTTAGGAAAGTGCTTTTCAGCTGAGGCCATGTGATAATGGGTCCATCGATAGTTCTAAACCAATAAACAGCCTTATCCTTGAGGGATAATGGGAATAGCCGCATCAGCCAAAGATCTTTCACATTGCGGGAACAAGTTGTTTGTGCAAGGAAAGTGAGCTCTTTAAGGTGGCTGACGGGTCTTCCCTAGGAAGGCCATGGAAGTGCTTAATTAGGTTTAGAATGGTTGGTTTGATCTCAAAGTCCCCTTCTGGAATTACCACCCATGGTCTGTCCTCATAATTGGAAGGATCACAGAAATCCTTAAGAGGGATGACAGGCTGCTGACGGCGTGGCAGGTTTTGCCCTCTGTTGGCTAGGTTCGTAACAGTCCCTGTCAACTATTGTTGATTAGATTGCAATTGAGCTAGTTGCTCAACCATCATGGAGAAGGGATTAGGTGGGGGGCTTGTTGTTGTTGTTGTTGTGGCCTCTCAAGGATTTCCACGCTAGGCAAGTTAGGAAGGGGCAAGTCAAAGATGGAGGGGTTAGTTTGTGGGTTTTGGGTGGAAGGGTCAAAAGCGGGATTAGAGGTAGATTTGAATGGGTTAGTGGACCTATTTTGTTGGTTTTCCACTTTTTTAGAATTCAAGTGAGAGGAAGAATGTGGGAAAAATGGTCTTTTCATGAGGGGGACAAAATCAAGTGGCCCCTCCAAATGTGGAGTTTGGGACCACCGCCTGTGCATACAAAGGAAGAATGGAGAGGAGAGGAGGGAAAGATGAGAAGTGTGCAATCAAGAAATACAAAATTCTAGACCTAACCTTGAGGGTGACTCCCTAAAAATTACCTAAGACTTGGTCTACCCAAGCAATAAGAAATCAATCGTGAATACCCGTTCCTTCAACAAACCTGGCTAGGTTGAATAAGGGGAGGGTTAGGCCCAAGCATGTCCCAAGAAAATCACTGGGGGCTTGTATAAACCCGCACCTGGTCATTTAACACAACCCGTCAGCCTAGCACTGGATATAGATGAGGGAATTGATATTAACTAAAGGAATCTTAAAATTGAGATAGGAAGCCTAAGTTTGATGAAACCTTAGGGGTCAAATTGCAGAGATAGGGAAAATGATTCCATTGTGTAACCACTTAATCATTTCATTCTTTACCACCACTTGAAGTGTTGGGTTCAGTCTATGCTCTGGCTATCCGGTAGGTCTAGATCCTTCTTCAATGAATATTTTATGGGTGTAGTAAGAAAGACTAATGCCAGTCAAATCTGCTAGGCTCCATCCTGTAGCCTTTCTATGTGCTCTCAAGACAAAAATGAGTCGTGATTCCTGATCAGACGATAAGTGGGAATTGACAATCACAAGATAGGTCTGATCTTACCCTAAGAAGACATACTTCAGAGAGTCAGGAAGAGGTTTAAGCTCAACTGGTGCAGGATCAGATGAAGGTGCAAGTGTGGAGATCTCAGAAGATCCTAAAGACACTAAAGGGATTGGAGCTAAGTCCTCAATCTCTATGGCTAGTGTTTCAGGAAGAGTCAAATTAGATGTAGATGGGAATTGAGGTTCTAAGGTCAAAGAATCAATCAATGTATCCTCAACCAACTTGTCCAAGGAATCCAGAGAACAAATCTCTTCAATTATACTACAGATGGTCCCTTTTGTATCTTGAAAATATCAATTTTCATTCTTTGATCGACAAATTTCAATTCTAAAAGGCCCTCCTCATTGTCTATGTTCACCTTGGTTATTGCCAAGAAAGGTCTCCCAAGTATGATGGGTATGTTTTGGATATCTTCAAGTTGTTTCATGTCAAGGACAATAAAGTTTACAGGAAAGTAAAGGTCATCAACCCGCACTATAACATCCTCCAACACTCCCTGAGGTGTCATAATTGATTAATCAGCTAATTGCAAGGACACCTTAATTGGCTTCAAATTGCCAACCTCGAAATGTGTCAGTAGGGAGGGTGGGATCAAATTGATGGAAGCACCTAAGTCCAATAAGGCTCTATTAAAAGTGGTGTTTCCTATCATACAAGAGGGAAGAGGGGTTCCTGGGTCTTTCTTGTTCAAAGGGAGGTTGTTAGAGATGATGGAACTCACTTGTTCCGACAAGATAATAGGACTACTCCCTTTCTAAACTCTATCTTTACGCTTAGGTGTACATAGGTCTTTCAAAAACTCAGCATAAAGTCGGATGTGAAGAATCTCTGACGATAGCGTCATCACCAGCCATAACTAGCCTTAATTAGTCAGAATCAATTGACAATTGCTCCTACATAACCGCCAGAGAGTCATAATTCACTTAATATCCTTTCTGAAAAGAATGCATTAAAATAGGGATAAATCTACAATTTAAACATAATATCCTAAATGCAAAGTAACCATGGGTTTTCCCAGGGGTTAATAAAGGTTAAATGACTAACAAGAGGGTTCGTGCAGGCAGAAACGGGTTTTCACGCATTTCAAGAATTAATGGACATCCGAAACCCTAATTTCAGAATCACTTGAATAAAAGAGGTTCTGGTCAGGGTAAAATTCACCTAAACCTTCTAAAAATCATATAAAAATATTCCATAAGGTTTGGTATCCTTGATTGACCATTGGAACCCATTTTGACCTAAAATAGAGTCCTAGACAAGAAGTTACCCTAATTTGGGTTTCTACATAAATTATCCAGTCAAACTTGGTCAAAATCAAAATTTGACTTCACCATCAAATTCCTTGGGTCCAAATTAGGTTTGTACCAAAATTTGGGCCCAATCAGAGATCATCTTGGCCTAGTTTACATTCTAGTCCAATTTGACTCTCTTTGACTTTCAATCAACCCCTTAACTTTTGAAATATTTGTAAGGAGGCCCCCAACTTTGTCATATCCTTCAAAAATAGCCCCTTTCTGCCATTGAGGTCAAACCCAACCTCCACATAGGCTTTGACCTCCACGAATCCTATTCAAATCATCATCCAATCCCACCAAATTTGGTGGGATTGATGTTCACACCTGGAAAAACCTATTTGGGCAGATCCTAACTCCTAAAACCCTTTGATTCATGCATGCGAACCCACAGAATCAATGGATACTTCTTGATTTCCTAAAGAGCAAATCAAAGCTCTTTCTTGATCTAAAGCCTCTTTGGAGCTCTATTTAAGCTCTGAAGCTCCTTCTCAACTTAGCTTGGTTTGGAGGTCGGATTCCCCTTATTCTCTTCTCCCCGACCGCCATCTCCACCAACTCCGGTGAGCTCCTTGTCCTACCTTCTTCGTCGATCGCCACAGACTATAGTCGAACGGATCTTCCTCCCCACATTCCTTCACTACTCGCAATACCAGGGAGGGTCTTCTTCCTTATCTTCCTCACCACTTCTCCTCTACAGGAGGTATTCTCGTCTCTGGTGCTGTCCATGCCATAATCAGCACCATCCTATCCCTTTCATCTGTTAGAGTTAGGTTAGTTAGGTTTCTCTCCCTCTCTACTCTCCTTCCCTCTCTTTTAAACCTTGCTTCGACCCCTCGACTCTACCATACGCCACCTTCATCTCCATCTCTGACTGCACCTCTGGCAAGGTCTCCCCATCACTCCACCACACCACACGCCTCGCCAACACCCTCACAACCTCCACCATACCTCCACGAACCAAACCCCCATCTTTATTTGCCATTCCGTCCACTCACACGACCCCCCTCGAACGCACCCATCACCGACCACCTTCTCCATCACCGTTCACCCTCATCCACGCACGAAACACCCCACGAATGCCGCCATCACATTCACCAACACTTGGCGAAGCTCCTGAGGTGATTTAATGTGGTCGTAAGGCCATTCTTGTGATTTCAGGTCCTTGCTAGTGCTCCGCCATCATTGCCATCATCTCCACCTTGTTCTTCAAGCTCCAGCCATGAAATCTCCAAGTTCCGCTTCTAGGACATGCAGAGTAGCTCTAGGTAGGTCACCAGGTCCTCAATTGAGGATCCCAGCAGCTGTAGCTCGCCAATTTGACCAATCCATCTTCTGCAGTCGCACGCGAAGGAAGGAGAGGGATAATAGTCCCACCTTATGAAGTGAAGAGGCGGTCATCGCAAATATAACATTGTTTTCTAATATGCTGGTCACCTCAAGAACATGGGGTGAGGTCCCCTTCATGCCTCATGCACTCCTCGGTCACCACCCATGCCGGTGACCCTAGTCAAACCTGATTATCCAGATCCATATGCCCGATTATTGACCTAATTATGCCTTGGGTCTGAGAGAAAAGAGAAGAAGAATTGTGAGAGAGTGAGGGAGGGTTTTGCTGCGTGACTCTCTGCCTTATGCTGAAGAAGGAGATGGCTCGAGAAGAAGCTGAAGTGCAGAAGAAGAAGAGAGAAGGAAGCATTGTAGCAAGGAGATGTTTAAGTCATCTAATGGAAAGACCCGATGTCTGATTTGGCATTTGATAGTTTGGCCACTTAAGGTTGCGTAACATTTCCAATTGAGTATACTATAGCATTATTTGAGTAATTGATATATATGTACTTAAACTAATAATTGCTGGTTTAAATTGTCATTATTTTGTCCAAGGTTTCTTTTTGTCTTGTTAAACTCTTGAAGTACTCATGTTTGCCATTGAATATCAATTTGAGTAGTTATTATTCATTGATGTTAAGACCCATGACATCAAAAGCTTTTAAGACATCTGTGAGTTGGTCCAGACGTCTGGTCAAACGTTTGGATGCCTTCCCAGATGTCTAGAATTTAATTTTTGCGATGTACATTTGCGAGTCTGCGTGCGTGCGCGCGCAGACTACGCCCGTCGACCTGCAGGTGAAACGTCGCGGCAACCGGGTTTGAGGGTTTTGGTTTTGTTATAACGTTGTAGTAAAGCCGGTTATTGCCAACATTTCAAATATAATTTTTTTTACTCGGAAAATAAAAGAGTTCCCGAGGTCGAACTCAGGGAGCAAGTCGTATTCTAGAGATATACATGTTTCTTTTACAAAAAGAAAGAGAGAGGGAAAGAATTTGTTGTTTTCTCTTTGTTCTGCAGAGGGGGATGCTCTTCTTTCTCTCTTTCTTTAGATCTTCTTCTTTCTCTCTGTTCTGCAGAGGTGATATTCTTCTTCTGCAATGGTGATGCTCTTCTTCTTCTTCCTGCTGTTCCTGCGTTGGTGATGTTCTTCTTTCTTCAGAGCTCCTTGTTCTTCTTCTTCCTTGGTTTCTGTCTTGGCCTCTCTTCTTCTTTTTCTGCAGTCTCTTCTGTGAATGTTTCTTCTTCCTTTCTTTCTTCAGATCTCCTTCTTCTTCTTCCTTGGCTGCAGAGCTTCTACCTTCAGCTACTAAGTCTTCCTTTCTTCTTCTTCTGCTTTGGCCGTTGCTCTTCTTTTCTTTCTTTCTTCAGCCTGCCTTCTTTCCTGTTCTGGCTGCTGACCTTCCGTCGTCTGACCCGGTGCTTCGACGACTTAACTATGCATTTGCTACAGTGCAGCTCCTTCTTCTTCGCCTGCACTTCTTCTTCCGCGGGTCTTCTTCTTCTTCTTTGGCCTGCACACTTCAGAGTTTTCCGTCAAGAGGCAAAACCTACTCTACCCCCCCCCCCCCCCCCCGCGTCTCTCTTTCTCTCTGAAACCACTCTTGGGAAAGCTCTCCCAGAGCTACCGGGTAATCGGGTTCGGGTCAGGCCCGGGTCCAGGCCCACCGGCGTGCGTGGTGGGCGAGGAGTGCAGGTCAGTCTAAGTCGGGTCGGGTCAGGTCCGCGAGGCGTGAGCGCGGACGAGACCGGGTAGCCGGGCGGGTGTAAGGGGACCTCACCCCGTGTACTGAGGCAATGAGGCTAGTGCACGAAATCAATTTAAACAGTGGAACGTGTGTGAGGCTTACCGATGTGGGACTAAACGCAGACCATTCCTCGCGTGCGCCTGCTGGGAGACCGCGGCTTGGCTTCTGCAGCTGCGGCTTCTATCTGCATAAGTTGCTGGCTGGCTGCCTTCGCACGACGCCCCGTACCCCGCAGCAGCTGGAGACCTGGCGTCCTCAAGCCTGGAGCGCGGGAGAAGCTGCTTTAATGTGCGTCAATGGCGGTCGGACCTCAAAACCTGTCGGACACGAATATGGCCTCGCGGCCTAATCAAACCACTGGGGAACCTTCGCCGTGGCACGGCGAAGGTGAGGAGCTGCGCGGCAGGCCGCAAGGAGGTGTCTGGTGGCAGCCCTGGGTCGGACTGCAACCGGAGGAATGGGTTTGTTCGGGGGAGTGTTACGGAGGTGTGGAGTGGTAGTGGAGGGGTGGGGGGTGCTCAGTGTGATGAGGCGGAGGTGCGGTGAGGGTCGGCGAGCCGTGTGGGTTGCTGAGGTGATGGGAACGGCTCGCCGGAGGGTGGTCGGAGGCGAAGGGGGTGAAGGTGGTCAGGGTCGGTAGAGGGCTTAATTGAATAAATTGAAAGCGGGGAAAGAAAGAGGAGGAGAAGGGGAGTAGCTCTAGCTTACTTGCAGGGACGAAGGGGGAGGAACAGGGCGGCAGTCGTATCGACTGTCGCCGGAGAAGACGATGCTCAGGGAGAGGGGCGGCGGCGAGCAGAGAGCCGGAGAGGCGCCAGCTGGGTGCGGCGTGGCGCGGGAAGAGCAGGGGAGGAAGTCTCTGCTGCTGGTATTGCGGCAGAGCGAAGAGGTGGAGGGGGAGGAAGCCGCCGGAGCTGGTGAGCGTCTGCCGGAGGAAGAAGAGAAGAAAGCTGGGGGTTTTCTCCGTCAGATCCAGGCTGCCCTGGTCGGTGGAGCAGCGGGGGGTATTTATAGGGATGAAACAGGGAGGAAGGCGGAGGGAGACGACGTGTCTCCCTCGCCGGAGAATGGTCGGAACACGAACCCATACCGTCCGTGCGTTCGCACGGCCGGTATGGTGGGCTACAATGACCAGGGGGGTGCCCCTGCGACGGCTGACGACGCAGGGCACCCCCGGTTTACTTGCCAGGTCCCCCACCTCACCCTGCGCGGCGCCATGCTCCGCGCAAGGTCGCCGGAGCATGGTGCTGGCAGGGTTTTGCAGGAGGGACCTGATTGCAAAGAACGAAGGAGAGTTAGGGGCCAAAATGCGACGGTTCAAAAGTTGAGGGCCAAAGAGTAAATATATGAGGACCAAAGTGTGAAGTCGGTCAAGGAGGTTTCTTCTTAGGCTCAAGTTTTTATACATGACTAATTAGGACCTAAGGAATCTGATGGTGAATTTCATTTTCATATTAAACCTTGTTTGACCGGTCAATTTGCGCAAAAACCCAAATTAAGTTATTAATTGGGCATGGTTCTCAATGTAGGTCAAAATGGGTTCTAAAGGCCAAATTGAAGGTTCTAAACCCTAGAGATTATTTTTCTATGAATTTTAGAGGGTTTATTCTATTTTTACTTTACCTCGAACCTTGTGAATTGAAGTGGGTTGTTTTAGGGTTACAGATTATCATTTGGTTCCTTGGAAGTGCTGTAGCCCTTGCTAGATCATCTCATCCCACTTTTATTCTTATTAAGCTGTTTTGACCTGTGTTTGGGCCCTGAATTACCCTGTATGCAGATTATACTGGTAAAATTTGCACTTTTACCCCTTATGACTGGTTTTCTTCTCAAACTCAGAATTCTCTGAGTTAAGCCTTTCCTTGAGATATGTAGGAGCTTTTATCCTTTGTATTGGGTCAAAATGAGCTAGTTATGGCTCATGATGAGGTTCTCATCATACCCCCATGCCTAGCTTTTGCTAGTCCCTTAGCAAAAACTTAAGGTTTCAACCCTTGTTCTAGACCATGAAGTTTTTAATGGTTTTAGATAAGTGCCTTTTTTATTTGAGCATAGATTAGGTTAGAATGCTGACCATAGGCCTAAAAGGTACTCTAGTACCAATCAAGATCCAAATCTGTCTAGCCTTAGCCTCAGTCTTTTAGCAAAGGTTTTTAAGGCCCGCAAGAACTGCCTTAGCCTCAGTCTTTTAGCAAAGGTTTTTAAGGCCCGCAAGAACTAACCTAAGGTTTATTGGACTTCGTGGTTAAAGCACCCGTGCTTGAAATGATTTTAGCCCTGGCTCAGTTCGCAGTGCGTTTTGTAAGAGAGAGATAGAAAGTTTTTCTGTTTGGAGAGTTTTCTCTCTCTTTTTCTTTTTAGTTCTAGCCTAGGATTGGCTTTTCAACACGGTCTGTATCAGATTCCTTGCTCCCATCATCAATCCTCAAGGGTTCCTGGCGATCGATGCTTCGAGATAGCACCGCCCATGGCAACCCCCGGAACCCTGGCTATTGAGATTTCGAGATAATCCCATCCATGGTATTCCGTGGCCGAATCCAGACCCTGGCAATTGACACTTCGAGATAATGCCATCCATGGAATTTGAACCAGCAGAGTGCTTACATGCCCCCCGTAGGATATGTAAATATCCTAAGAGACAAGCACCGAGGAGATGATATTTTGTTACGCATCTTCGAGGGGATTTCCCACCTCTCCGCGCTGGGAACTCGTCCAAATCAACTTGTGTTGATCGGCCGCTCCTATTCTAGGTGTTCTTTTCAGATTTTTGCGACGCTTCTGCGTGATTCTGATTTTTACGCTTACTGAACCAGGCTGTGTGTGAGATTAGGGTGCTTAGGTTACTGAGTCCCGTAAACCAAAAATTAGTTAACGAGGCCGAATACTCCCTAAGCCTTAGACCTAATACTTCAGCTTTTCATTTTCCTCAACCTCTTGAGGAGTGTCCAGATCTTAATGGGTACTAAGAGTCTATTCAAGAATGCCTAAGGTTTGCATTCTTACTAATCTCATTGTGCACTTTTCAGTTATTTTCTTGAATGAGGTCTAGAACTTAGGTTAATTCCTTAGTTCCTTACTAATGACTATCACTTTTTCTCATAATTTTGTGCTCCTTTTTCATTTTGTTTCTTTTCTCCTTCACAAAATTTTCCTTCTCCTATTTTCCTCTTATTCTTTTTCGAAAAATTTTTTTTAATTTTTATGGTATTTTTGGCATATGTGAATTTTTTGTTTGAAACCTTTTCTTACAAGTTTTTGCACTTTCCTACCCCCCCATGCCTAAGATTTGCAATGTCCTCATTGTAACCTAGGGGGTCTTAGTTCATTCCTTAAGACAGAAATTTGGATGAGTGAATGGGTCGGGTTGAATTTTTGCAGACGATTTCAAATCCCAGATGCAAACATCTGAGTTGGGGTCGGCTGTCTACAAGGGTGAACTTCGAGTGCTGAAAGGTGTCAGAACAAGTTTCAGGTTTTCAAAGAGAATGATGGGCTGCCTCCCGTTAAGCGCTGAGTTTTACGCCATCGGCTGGGCGCAATAAGCTCAAGGGGAAAGGAGGATATAAGATGCCTCAGCCAAATCAGTAGAAGTTACATCAATGAACGGCTTGAGTCTCTGACCGTTCACGATGAAAGGTTCAGAATCGTGGCTGAGTGGACTGATTTCTATTGCTCCATTTCCAAAAATCTGTCGGACCAAATATGCTCCGACCCACTTAGATCTCAGTTTTCCTGGGAAGAGTTTGAGTCGGGCATCAAAGAGTAGGACCTTTTGACCAGGATGAAAGATCTTTCTCGAGATGTGTTTGTCGTGGAAGGCTTTAACCCGCTCCTTGTAGATTTGCGAGTTCTCGTACGCGTCTATGCGCAATTCATCGATCTCGCTGATTTGGAGTTTTCTGTGGGTCCCAGCCTTAGAAAGATCCAGATTACAGTTCCGTACTGCCCAATAGGCTTTATGCTCCAGTTCGACGGGAAGGTGGCATGCCTTTCCGTACACCAGTCTAAAGGGAGACATGCCTAATTGGGTCTTGTGGGCGGTCCTATAGGCCCACAATGCTTCCGGAAGTCGGGACGACCAGTCCTTGCTGTCAGGTCGAACAGTGACTTGCAGGATTTTCTTGATCTCCCGATTAGACAGCTCAGCTAGACCATTAGTTTGGGGGTGGTAAGGAGTAGAGATTCGGTGAGACACCCCGTATTTGGTCATCAGTGACCTAAACTGAGCATTTGTGAAATGGGTCCCCCCATCAGAGATTATTGCACGAGGAATCCCGAACCTTGAGAAAATGTGTTGATGAATGAATTTGAGAACGATTTTGTGATCACAGGTTCGGGTCGGTATGGCTTCGATCCACTTGGACACGTAGTCCACAGCCAACAGAATGTATTCGAAACCATCCGAAACAGGAAAGGGGCCCATAAAATCAATCCCCCAAACATCAAAGATTTCGCATACTAGAATCGGTTGCATAGGCATCATGTCGCGATGGCTCATGTTGCCCAAAGTCTGGCAACGACTGCATGCCTTGCAATGACTGTATGCGTCTTTGAATAGTGTGGGCCAGTAAAAGCCGCACTGGAGGACTTTTGATGCGGTTTTATGCCCGGCAAAATGGCCACCGCATGCCTGGTCATGGCAGAAAGAGAGGATATTGTTGACTTCCCCTTCCGGGACACATCTCCGGATGATCTGATCGGCACCTATGCGGAAGAGGTACGGGTCTTCCCAAATGTAATACTTGGCATCGGAGCGTAATTTGTCTTTCTTGGCCTTCGGCCAATCGGACGGGGTCTGATGAGATGCCAAGTAATTTACAATATTAGCAAACCATGGAAGGCTAGTACCAATAGTCAGCAGGTGCTCATCGGGAAAATGCTCAGTGATGGGTCCGGAAGGGTCTATTATTTCAGAAGGAAGACGGGACAAGTGATCAGCTACCACGTTTTGTTTTCCCGCTTTATCGCGAATCTCGAGGTCAAATTCTTGCAACAGCAAGATCCATCGGATCAATCGAGGTTTCGCGTCCTTCTTTGCAAGGAGATGCCTCACAGCCGTGTGATCCGAGTATATGATGACATGGGAACCCAGAAGGTATGATCTGAACTTCTCTAGGGCAAATACTACAGCTAGCAGCTCTTTCTCAGTAACCGTATAGTTACGCTGAGCCTCATCGAGTGTTTTGCTGGCGTAGTAAATGACCACAGGTTTCTTGTCATTTTTCTGCCCCAAAACCGCTCCTACAGCGAAGTCGGATGCATCACACATGATCTCAAAGGGTTGAGACCAATCAGGGGACTGTAGGATCGGGGCTTGGGTGACTCGGTCACGCAGGATTTCAAATGCTTGAGTGCATTCCTTGGAGATTTCGAAGGGAACATCCTTGGAGAGAAGAGTGGTCAGGGGGCGTGCGATTTTTGAAAAATCAGGGATAAATCGTCGATAAAAACCGACATGCCCTAAAAAGGATCGGATGTCCCTGATCGAGCTAGGCATAGGAAGGTGAGAAATCAGATTAACCTTAGCTCGATCCACTTGGATACCTTTCTCCGAAATTGAGTGTCCCAGGACAATTCCCTCAGGCACCATGAAATGGCTCTTTTCCCAGGAAAGAACCAAATTCACGTCGATGCACCGCCTGAGTATCTGGACCAAGTGTTGGAGGCAATCGTCGAATGATGCTCTGAAAACTGAAAAGTCATCCATGAAGACTTCCAGATAATCACCTACCATATCTGAGAATATGGCAAGCATGCATCGCTGAAAAGTAGCGGGTGCATTGCAAAGACCGAAAGGCATCCTTCGGAAAGCGTATGTTCTGAAGGGGCAGGTGAATGTGGTCTTTTCTTGGTCCTCAGGATGGATTGCCACCTGGTTATAACCGGAGTACCCGTCAAGAAAGCAGAAGAACCTATTTCCCGCTAGTTTTTCGAGAATTTGATCAATGAAGGGTAGTGGGAAATGATCCTTCTTCGTGGAGGAATTGAGTCGACGGTAATCTATACAGACTCTCCACGAGTTGGCTAATCGGGTAGGAATGATTTCTCCAGTCTCAGTCGTTATAGTGGTGAGTCCTGCCTTCTTAGGCACGACCTGAATTGGGCTCACCCAACGACTATCGGAGATCGGGTAGATGATCCCGGCATCTAACCACTTGATGATCTCCTTTTTCACGACCTCCTGCAGATTGGGGTTTAAGCGTCTCTGCATTTCACGAGAAGGTCGTGTGCCCTCTTCTGAATAGATATGATGAGTACAATAAGAGGGACTTATTCCAGTCAAATCATCGAGAGTCCATCCGATGGCTCTTCGATGTTGCTGGAGGACAACAATCAGACTGGTTTCCTGTTCAGGACTGAGGTTGGAATTGATGATCACAGGAAGGGTCTGATTAGAACCCAAAAAGATGTATTTCAAATGAGCAGGAAGGGATTTCAGTTCGAGGGTGGGGTTTTCAGCAGCAGCGGGTGGTTCAGTATAGATGTGAGGTTCAAGGGTGGGAGTTACTGGGTTGTTCACATCTGGATTTGACTCCTCTGTTTGCGGGTCAAGATCCTTCTGTGGTTGATGAGGCATACTCAAGTCATTCTGGAGGTGTGATTCATCAACCAAAGTCTTGATGTCACAAATTTGCTCGATGACGCCGCAATTAATTCCTTGTTGGGCCTTAAATATATCAATTTTCAGTGTTTGATCTCCAAACTTAAGCTCTATTTGGCCCTCCTCACAGCTGATGTTGGCTCTAGCAGTAGCCAAGAAAGGTCTCCCTAGAATGATTGGTGTATCCCTAGGGTTCTCAGGTGCATCCATGTCTAAGACTATAAAGTCCACTGGAAAATAGAAATCCCGCACTCTCACGATAACATCCTCAAGAATCCCTTTTGGTGACTTTATAGATCGATCTGCTAATTGTAATGTCACCTCGGTTGGTTTCAGCTCAGATTCTTCCAGATGGTCAAGTAAGGATGTGGGTATCAGATTTATAGATGCACCTAAGTCTAACAATGCTCTATCAAATTGGGTACCACCTATCTTACAGGAGATCAGGGGAGTTCCAGGATCTTTTGCCTTGGGTGGGAGTCTACTAAGGATTACAGAGCTGGCTTGCTCTGACAGAACAATTGGGCTCCCTCCCTTGGTTCGCGGCTTACGCTGGGGTGTACATATATTCTTTAGAAATCGTGCGTAAGCTGGTACGTGGCGGATTGCATCCATCAAGGGGATGTTTATGTGGACCTGCTCAAAGAGCTTGACCAGGTCCTCCTCAGGGGCCACGGGTTTGGTGGTCTTCTTTCCCTTGGTCAGGGCCTCGGGAAACGGGATCTTGGTTGGTTCCTCTAGGATAGGTCCAGGTTGTGGGTCTGGAACAGCGGTACCTTGGATAACTATCCTAGGGTCATGGTTATCAGGCTGGGAGTGGTTTGGATAATGCGGGTCCTGGGTTGTCTTACCACTACGTGTTGTTACAGAATTTAATCCGGCCTGATTTTGGTTTGGGTTTGGTAGGAGGGGTGGCTGCTGCTGAAATCCCGCACGAGAAGTTGAGGCATCCATCTCGTCTGGAGATGGAGCAGTAGGGGCCTGATAAATCCATTGAGCGTGGCCTAAATTTGGATTCATAACGCGCTTCTGGGTTGGCACGTTATTTGGGTTAGGAAGGGGTTGGGAAGGGAGTGTGCCTGGCTGGCGAGAATTTACCAACTGGGCCAGTTGAGTTTTAACTTCAGTAAGCTCGTCCTTGTGCTGTTTTTGAATGGCTGCATTCGATTTTTGAATGTCAGCCAGAGTCTGAAGGATTAAGGACATTTGATCTTGATTTGGCCCTGATGGATAAGTAGGGTTGGGCCGAGGCTGAGGTGGCTGGTAGTGATGAGAGGGCTGTGGGCGGGACTGAAAAGGTGGTCTTTGGGTTTGGGAATTTCCCGCCCACTGAAAATTGGGATGGTTTCGCCATCCAGGGTTGTAAGTGTTGGAGAATGGGTCGTTCTGGATGGCGTTGAGGTCCTCGCAGGTCTGAGGAACCTCCTGAGAATCAGGGAAAGGAGGAATGGAGTTCCCCTGGCTGGTGAAGAAAGGATCGGATGATCTTCCAGTCCAAGAATCAGATGGGGATGGATATGGATCCATCCCAAGGGAGGATCGGTGGAGGATGTTTTGCACAGTCTCCTGTGTGGAAGGAGGTTGTGCAAAGGAGTTACGCGCAGAGGTGGCTCGCTGCAAGTGCTGAGTCAGCTCATCCACCTTCTTTTCAATGATTGAGACCTTGTCCAATCGACTGGCCATTAATTCCAGGTCGACTGATGCGGACAGGTCCTGCGTCTCATGTGCTCCCTTAAGATTCGTCGCTGCGCGGGTATTCGTCCTGTCGAATAATCCCATGGAGTCATTGTTGATGGAGTTCTCGCACATGTTTTCGAGAATCTCCCATACGGTGTCTTCATGTTGACCCATGATGTTTCCTCCGCAGGTTGCATTGACGAAAAGGCGGATGTCCTCACGGAGTCCCTGGTAAAAAGATTGGACTTGTTCCCATTTAGGAACTCCGTGATGGGGGCACTTCCTCATGAGATCCTGAAAACGATCCCATGCCTCATGGAGAGGTTCTCCTGATTGTTGAGTGAAGTGTGTAATCTGATGGCGCAAGGCGTTGGTCCGACCAACGGGAAAGAACTTTTTCAAAAACTCGGATTGAAGTTCTTCCCAAGTGTTGATCGGCCGGGTCTGAGTTTGATACCAATGGGCGGCCTTGTCCATAAGAGAAAAGGAGAACATCTTCATGAGAAGAATATCCCGATTTTGCGCATCTGATCCAAAAGTGTGGGCCAGATGCTTTAGCTGTTTGATGTGCTGGAAGGGATCTTCAGAATTAAGCCCATGGAATTTAGGTATAGCATGAATCATGTTGGGCTTTAGTTCGGAATCAGGTCCTCCAATCGGGATTCTGACTCGAGGCTCAATGGCCACCGCAGCAGGATTGTAGTGATCCCGCATCATAGGACGCTGTGGTGGGTGCACGAAGTTTTGGAAGAGGTCATTGAGTCGCTGGAGCTGGTGTTCCAGATTATTTTCTTCCTCAACTGGCTGAGCCATGATGGGGGAAGAAGAAGAACTTGGTTCTGAATCAGAAGAGAGAATAATGTGAGGGTGTTGCTGCACAAATACGGGCGTCGAGGCTTGGCCTTGACGAGAGCGAATTTCTAATGGAGGTCTTAAGGGTGGTCTTAGAGACCTCCTTCCGTACATGCACAGTTGGGAGAGGTAAGTTTAGAAGGTGCTGGACCCAATCAAGACACCCAAAAATGTGTTGGGTGACTATAGAGGTGCGGGGCAGATGGACCCCTTGATCAGAAAGATCGTCCACCTGAGAATTACCTGGGCAGCCAGAGAGGGAGAGTCCCGCGAAGACCCCTACACGGTAGAGCGTCCCCACGGGTTACAGGGTTTCCCCCACCCGACCTCTCTTGTCACTGCGGTTCCAGGTAGACCAGAATGGGGATCTTGACCTCTCAAGTCTACCAATTTTAAGATCAGGGTGCTTAAGGTTTCACTTGAACTTTAGTCTTTTTAAGTGCAAAGAGTGACCTAATTTAAGGTTGGTTAACCCAAAGGGGTCAACTTTACCTCTTGTTTTCTTTGAGAGCTTTTTGGGTCCTTTCTTTTAGGGTTCAAGTGTTTAGAGAGAGCCAATTGTTTAGGATTTTTCTTGTTAATTATTTTCAATCAATGGCTTGGGCACACCTCTTTTGGATTTCCTCAATTCTTGATTAAGGGGTGTGTCTCTACTGAAATCCTAATGTTTGACCTTATGTTGGCTCTACTTGGTCCATTTAACTCTTTGCTGGGCAATTAGGGCTCAAGCAAGAATGTGTTAGCCCTTAAATACCCTTAATAGTGTGCAGGAGTGATGAGTTGAAAACATGCAACTTTTTATGGTTACTAAGTATGGAAGACAGGTTCGCCCTATATTGCTTGTTCTTTTCTTTTCTTCCTCTTTAGAGTGTAGGGGTTAATAGTGAGAGAAAAGATTTACCTGTCTTCGGAGTGGTTGTGTGGTTGCTTGTCTTCTTGAGTTCCTGTAGCTGCACAAAAGAGAGGAGATTATCAGAACTTAAAAGAAACAGGAATGTTTACCTCTAGAATAGCCGTTGCTCCCCGGCAACGGCGCCAAAATGAAACGTCGCGGCAACCGGGTTTGAGGGTTTTGGTTTTGTTATAACGTTGTAGTAAAGCCGGTTATTGCCAACATTTCAAATATAATTTTTTTTACTCGGAAAATAAAAGAGTTCCCGAGGTCGAACTCAGGGAGCAAGTCGTATTCTAGAGATATACATGTTTCTTTTACAAAAAGAAAGAGAGAGGGAAAGAATTTGTTGTTTTCTCTTTGTTCTGCAGAGGGGGATGCTCTTCTTTCTCTCTTTCTTTAGATCTTCTTCTTTCTCTCTGTTCTGCAGAGGTGATATTCTTCTTCTGCAATGGTGATGCTCTTCTTCTTCTTCCTGCTGTTCCTGCGTTGGTGATGTTCTTCTTTCTTCAGAGCTCCTTGTTCTTCTTCTTCCTTGGTTTCTGTCTTGGCCTCTCTTCTTCTTTTTCTGCAGTCTCTTCTGTGAATGTTTCTTCTTCCTTTCTTTCTTCAGATCTCCTTCTTCTTCTTCCTTGGCTGCAGAGCTTCTACCTTCAGCTACTAAGTCTTCCTTTCTTCTTCTTCTGCTTTGGCCGTTGCTCTTCTTTTCTTTCTTTCTTCAGCCTGCCTTCTTTCCTGTTCTGGCTGCTGACCTTCCGTCGTCTGACCCGGTGCTTCGACGACTTAACTATGCATTTGCTACAGTGCAGCTCCTTCTTCGCCTACACTTCTTCTTCCGCGGGTCTTCTTCTTCTTCTTTGGCCTGCACACTTCAGAGTTTTTCGTCAAGAGGCAAAACCTACTCTACCCCCCCCCCCCCGCGTCTCTCTTTCTCTCTGAAACCACTCTTGGGAAAGCTCTCCCAGAGCTACCGGGTAATCGGGTTCGGGTCAGGCCCGGGTCCAGGCCCACCGGCGTGCGTGGTGGGCGAGGAGTGCAGGTCAGTCTAAGTCGGGTCGGGTCAGGTCCGCGAGGCGTGAGCGCGGACGAGACCGGGTAGCCGGGCGGGTGTAAGGGGACCTCACCCCGTGTACTGAGGCAATGAGGCTAGTGCACGAAATCAATTTAAACAGTGGAACGTGTGTGAGGCTTACCGATGTGGGACTAAACGCAGACCATTCCTCGCGTGTGCCTGCTGGGAGACCGCGGCTTGGCTTCTGCAGCTGCGGCTTCTATCTGCATAAGTTGCTGGCTGGCTGCCTTCGCACGACGCCCCGTACCCCGCAGCAGCTGGAGACCTGGCGTCCTCAAGCCTGGAGCGCGGGAGAAGCTGCTTTAATGTGCGTCAATGGCGGTCCGACCTCAAAACCTATCGGACACGAATATGGCCTCGCGGCCTAATCAAACCACTGGGGAACCTTCGCCGTGGCACGGCGAAGGTGAGGAGCTGCGCGGCAGGCCGCAAGGAGGTGTCTGGTGGCAGCCCTGGGTCGGACTGCAACCGGAGGAATGGGTTTGTTCGGGGGAGTGTTACGGAGGTGTGGAGTGGTAGTGGAGGGGTGGGGGGTGCTCAGTGTGATGAGGCGGAGGTGCGGTGAGGGTCGGCGAGCCGTGTGGGTTGCTGAGGTGATGGGAACGGCTAGCCGGAGGGTGGTCGGAGGCGAAGGGGGTGAAGGTGGTCAGGGTCGGTAGAGGGCTTAATTGAATAAATTGAAAGCGGGGAAAGAAAGAGGAGGAGAAGGGGAGTAGCTCTAGCTTACTTGCAGGGACGAAGGGGGAGGAACAGGGCGGCAGTCGTATCGACTGTCGCCGGAGAAGACGATGCTCAGGGAGAGGGGCGGCGGCGAGCAGAGAGCCGGAGAGGCGCCAGCTGGGTGCGGCGTGGCGCGGGAAGAGCAGGGGAGGAAGTCTCTGCTGCTGGTATTGCGGCAGAGCGAAGAGGTGGAGGGGGAGGAAGCCGCCGGAGCTGGTGAGCGTCTGCCGGAGGAAGAAGAGAAGAAAGCTGGGGGTTTTCTCCGTCAGATCCAGGCTGCCCTGGTCGGTGGAGCAGCGGGGGGTATTTATAGGGATGAAACAGGGAGGAAGGCGGAGGGAGACGACGTGTCTCCCTCGCCGGAGAATGGTCGGAACACGAACCCATACCGTCCGTGCGTTCGCACGGCCGGTATGGTGGGCTACAATGACCAGGGGGGTGCCCCTGCGACGGCTGACGACGCAGGGCACCCCCAGTTTACTTGCCAGGTCCCCCACCTCACCCTGCGCGGTGCCATGCTCCGCGCAAGGTCGCCGGAGCATGGTGCTGGCAGGGTTTTGCAGGAGGGACCTGATTGCAAAGAACGAAGGAGAGTTAGGGGCCAAAATGCGACGGTTCAAAAGTTGAGGGCCAAAGAGTAAATATATGAGGACCAAAGTGTGAAGTCGGTCAAGGAGGTTTCTTCTTAGGCTCAAGCTTTTATACATGACTAATTAGGACCTAAGGAATCTGATGGTGAATTTCATTTTCATATTAAACCTTGTTTGACCGGTCAATTTGCGCAAAAACCTAAATTAAGTTATTAATTGGGCATGGTTCTCAATGTAGGTCAAAATGGGTTCTAAAGGCCAAATTGAAGGTTCTAAACCCTAGAGATTATTTTTCTATGAATTTTAGAGGGTTTATTCTATTTTTACTTTGCCTCGAACCTTGTGAATTGAAGTGGGTTGTTTTAGGGTTACAGATTATCATTTGGTTCCTTGGAAGTGCTGTAGCCCATGCTAGATCATCTCATCCCACTTTTATTCTTATTAAGCTGTTTTGACCTGTGTTTGGGCCCTGAATTACCCTGTATGCAGATTATACTGGTAAAATTTGCACTTTTACCCCTTATGACTGGTTTTCTTCTCAAACTCAGAATTCTCTGAGTTAAGCCTTTCCTTGAGATATGTAGGAGCTTTTATCCTTTGTATTGGGTCAAAATGAGCTAGTTATGGCTCATGATGAGGTTCTCATCAGCAGGTGTCCCTCCTTCCTTTATCTCTCTCCCCCCGACGCCTTCAAATATCCACTTCCCCCCTTCCCTCTCCCTCACCACCACTCCACCGTCTCCTCCTTCTTCTCCAGTGTTGGCGTGAGAGTGTGAGAGCGAGGGCAGCAGTTGCTGCCAGGCGCGCGGGGAGGAGGAGGTGCAGTAAGAGGGAGAAGAGGTGGAGCGCGTGAGGAAGAGAGAGTGAACTTGTCGGAGCTGACCAGGGCCGGCCGACGGGTGCACAACGGTTGCGTGGTGCTGGGGGAAGTTACCCCAGTGCTGCTGTAGCTCAGGCAGCAGGCGGACGCGGCGCGGCCGTGCGCAACAAGCGGAAGGCGAGGAGGTCCTGATTCTGGGAAAATTTCCTAGAATCAGACATCTGGACCTACGTCTAGACGGCGCAAGGGAAGTCCGGAGTGAGATCCAGACGTCTGAATGGTACGATATTCTCATCCTTCTCTTTCTTGCAGACATGGCCATGCAGGCTGTTCCGCCGAAGGTTCTGAGATGTGTCACGTTGAGAGTGGTTGCATACGCATGCAGGTTTCATTTGGGAAGGCGCAAGGACATGCCCTCCCACACAGATCAGACGTCTGGGCACAGCACCAGACGACAGGGAGAGTCTCCAGAGGTCCGGAGTGATAGCCGAACGTCTGGAATTAAGTCCAGACGTTTCAGCGGGATCCTAGACGTCTGAAGAGCAGCGCAGAAGTGAGGTATGACCTGGACCACCTTTTAAGATGTCTGGAAGGTGTTCCAGACGTCTGATTTTGGTTAGAGTTGTCGTTTTTGACCCGTTTAGGGTCCGTTCGAAGTTCGATTTCCCGTTTAAAATTTCATTCTTCTCAGAATTAGTTCCTTTACTTATTTAAAGTACTTGTATCCTATTCTGAGTGGTTCCTTGTGTTGATCCTTGTGTTAGGACCTCGTTCTGTTGCAGATCTGGGGGTTGCGGAGGCACGTGGACCTACCGATCACGCCCCTATCACTCCCGATTTTGCGGGTAGAGTGGCTTCCCTTGGTTGTTTACCAACATTAATGCATCTTTAAGATAAATAATAGATTCTAGGGTATGGCATGAATCCTAGGGTCTGAAAACTAGATTGAATGATAGATCCTAGGGTATGGCATGAATCCTGGAACTGGAAAACTAGATTGAATGATAGAACCTAGGGTATGGCATGAATCCTAGGACTGGAAAACTAGATTGAATGATAGATCCTAGGGTGTGGCATGAATCCTAGGAACAGAAACATTGAAACAAATGTTTTGAATACATGAGTTGCAGTCTTGGAAAAGTAGATGGAAAAATGATAATTGCCTGTAATTGGATAACAGCTGCTTGTATATGAATGGATATTAACTGTTGGGAACACGTTTTATGTGATAATAAAACTGGAATGATAAAACCTAAAATGGCTTGGCTAGAAAAATATGAGCACGAACCCTACGAAGAATTAAGAGTAATGCTCCTGAAGGGTAAATGGAATGGAATTGGGGAAGTGAGCTAGCCCTTCAGTACGGAGTACCAAGGAGAGCGACTGTCCCCCTGTTTAGTGTAGAGCGGAGCTAGCCGCCCCAGGGACCCAGGGTTAGGTCTGGCCACTTTGTATCGACTTTTGGCTCTCGCGTACACACTACCGGGGAGAGCTACTAGTGTAGGGAGAGCGCTAGCTACCCCACGGGCCCCGGGGTTCTGCTAGCCATCCTACACCGACTTGTTAGGCCCACTAGGCAAACCAGGGTAGTCAGGCAAGGGTGCACGGATTGTGGAGGGGCATGACCCCTGTTTGGTTACTGTGGAGGGGCTAGACCCCTGTTACTGAGAGGGCTCTGCCCTATACTGGTTCCGTGCTGTACTTTGGGTGCACCCGTTAACGGAAACGACTGACCGCGTGCCAGTGCAGGGTAGCTACCCGTTCATTTATCGTGCGTGCCGTAGTCACCGTTACGTTTGTCAGTGACCTTGGGGTGGTTGACTGAGGGAAGGACCACCACGGGGGACTCTCCCAGCCAGGAGTGCACCACGTGCTACTTCTACTTTTCAGAAAAGACTGCAATCAAGATCGTTCCCATGAGGAACATTTGAGATCAAGAGAAAGATCTGAGAAATAATTCGAGAACAAGTAAATAGAGGAATAAAGAAAGAAACTAAAAACAACAGCTACTTGTCCACCTTTACTATTTTTCTTAGCTAGCTGGTTGCCACTCTACTCAGCATTTCGCTGACATGTCACCTTTGTCACCTTTTCAGGACCAGGTGTTGAGCAGCCAGAGCCTACGGCTGCAGAGGGTGCTGGGCCTAGTAGAGCCTAGTAGTTCTACTTGTGTTGTACCTACTGTACAATTTTTCTATTGTAGTGAGTATATCCTGTTACACTTGTACTCTTTTATTGTAAACATCATGTTTATGTACCTGTTTAAACTCTCTGCTGTTGTGGTGGTGTGTACTGTAGTAGTCTTTTCTTTACTGTTGTACTTTTGTTACTGTTAGTTACATGCATGATGAATGTGGTTTATTTTACTATTCTTTTGGTTACTTTCTCATTGGATGACTGGGTCTTGGGATTAGTCGAGTCGATCCGATTCTCGTGTCTCATAGGGATTCGGGAATCGGGTTGTAATAAGATGGTATCAGAGAAAGGTCGTCCTGAGAAGTAAACCAACTGGCTGGAAAATAACCAATTCACGTGCCTGTAATTAGAGTAGCCACCACAACGTGCCTTTTGACGTCTGTTTTTAGGCTTCTTTGTTAAATGTCGATTCGTATTAACGTCTTTTCTGTTCCGTGTTTGTGTCTCCTTGCAGGAGGTGCCTTGATGAGGAGGTAGCGAGGCGGGCCGCGGGCACGGCCGAGGACGAGGTCGAAGGGGCGGGCGCATTGAGATCGACACCTTAGTGTACCAGCCACTGCTCCCGGGCATCTAGGCCCAGGACCTCACCCAGCTGATATTGGACATCGTGCGAGAGGAGCTTCACCCGCCGCCACAAGCGCCTCTCCCTGGGGCTGCGGAGGGGGAGTCCTCTATGGGACCATGCGACGAACATGGCACTGGATGCGGGGGAGGGGATGGGCCTCCACCACCCCCACCTTCCTCCGGCACTTCTGAGCATGAGGCTTCTTTACCTGGAGGCGCACCAGCATCTCCACTTTAGCACCACTTTGAGTTGTTCGGATAGTTCCGGAAGCTGAAGCCCCCTCCTTCAAGGGGGATGAGGACCCGACTGAGGCGGAGGATTGGCTCGAGCAGATCGAGAAGGTTTTTGACACCCTTCATCCCCCTGTGGAGTGCCACGTGGCCTTTGCCACATACCAGCTGGAAAGCACAGCACACAGGTGGTGGAGGGTGATCAGGGGATAGGAGAGGGACGAGCCAACTTGGGACCGGTTCGTCACCCTCTTCTGCGAGCAGTACTTTCCCCAAATGTGGTAGGACCAGAGGAGGCGGGAGCTCCACACTCTCCACCTGGGGACGATGACCGTGAGCCTGTATCGTACGTGTTTCCTAGAGCTGTCTCGTTTCGCAGCGACAGCCGTGGCTATTGAGGAGGAGTGCCTTTGGAGGTTCACCGAGGGGCTCCGGCCTGCTATTCAGGGGTATGTCAAACCCCTGAAGCTGCCAACGTTCTCGAGGGTGGTGGAGGCAGCTATGACGTACGAAGAGACCAACCCATCCGCGCGAGACATTGACAACAGGGGGAAGAGGCCCTATCAGCCAGACTTCTCACAGGGCCGACGAGAGAGGAGACACATGGCGCCCGCAGGAGAGCCGTCACATTTTACGGGGCCATCAGACGCCTTTGGGGGCCCCCGACAGGGGCCAGCTGCTAGTACCGGACCCCCGCCCAGCCGTCAGCAGGGACCCACTGAGGGAGGGAGTCAAGTCTCCCTTTGCTACTAGTGTGGCCAGCCGAGCCACATCAGGAGGGACTACCCATCTAGGGTAGGAGGTCAGCAGATGCTTCCCACATCGAGCACTGGAGGGCAAGCAGGAGGCCGCGGTTACCAGGCGCGAGGAGGAGGACAGCAGTCGCGGGGAGGGTACCGGCCGACGGCTACCCGTTCGACTCAGAGTGTGGCTGCTTCGTCCGCACCTAGGGCTGAGGGGCGTATCAACGCCCTGACACACAGGGATGCCAGAGCTTCGGGATCAGTGGTGGTAGGTATGGTTTCAGTTTCTGGCAGACTGGTTTACATGCTTTTCGATTTCGACGCCATGCACTCGTTCGTCGCGGCCAATTTTGCGGTTAGTTTGGGACAGGACTGTGTGCTATTAGAGGATCCGTTCGTGATCAGAGGCCCGAGTGGTCAGCTATTTGTAGCTAAGAAGGTGTACACAGGTTGTGAGGTCAGTGTTGGGGGACACAGCCTTCTCGCTGACCTGATTATGATACAGATGGAGGACTTTGGCGTAATTTTGGGGATGGACTGGCTGTCCGCTTACCACACCTTGGTGGACTGCTTTGAGAGAAAGATCGTCTTCTCCATACTGGAGTTGCCTTCTTTCGAGTTCCACCGGCAGCCAGTGGACGGAGGCTTCAGGTGCATTTCTGCACTTCGGGCGGCGAGACTTTTGAGCCAGGGGTGTGAGGCTTCCTAGCTTGTGTGGTAGTGGAGCCCAGCCCTATGGCAAACTTCCAAAGTATCCCGGTGGTCAGAAAGTACCTCGACGTGTTCGCAGATGAGTTGCCAGGCCTACCGCCCGAGCGTGAGATCGAGTTTTAGATCTCATTGGTACCGGGGACCAGCCCCATCTCCACAGCACCGTACAGGATGGCACCACTTGAGCTGCGAGAGCTCAAGCCTCAGTTGCAAGATCTTCTGGAGAAGGGCTTTGTGAGGCCTAGTGCGTCTCCATGAGGAGCCCCGGTATTGTTCGTAAAGAAGAAGGATGGTACCCTACGCCTTTGTGTGGACTACAGACAGCTGAATAGGGTCACCATCAAGAGCAAGTATCCGCTGCTGAGGATTGATGACTTGTTTGACTAGCTGTGAGGTGCCACGGTATTCTCCAAGATCGACTTGAGGTCTGGATACCACCAGTTGAGGATCAAGGAGGCAGACATCTCCAAGACAGCTTTCTGCACCCGGTATGGACACTACAAGTTTCTGGTCATGCTGTTTGGGCTGACCAATGCCCCCGCTGCCTTCATGGATTTGATGAACCGGGTGTTTAGATCGTACTTGGACCAGTTCATGGTGGTATTCATTGATGATGTGCTCATCTATTCTCGAGATCGGACGCAGCATGGACAACACTTGCGGATGGTTTTGGACACACTGAGACGACGTAGGTTGTACGCCAAATACAGCAAGTGAGAGTTCTGGTTGAGGGAGGTGACCTTCTTAGGTCATGTGATCTCCGGGAATGGCTTGGCTGTGGACCCAGCCGAGGTTGAGGCAGTGCTCAGGTGGGAGAGACCGTGTACGGTTACTAAGATTCGCAGTTTCTTAGGACTGGCAGGCTACTACAAGCAGTTTATCAAGGGCTTCTTGCAAATTGCACGTCCTATGACACAGCTGACCTGGAAGGACGTGCCCTTTACTTGGACAGATGCCTGTGAGGCGTGTTTCCAGGAGTTGAAGGAGCGGCTGACTTTAGCTCCCATGCTCACCATCCTAAACAGTAGTGGCGGGTTCGTTGTGTACATGGACGCCTCTTTGCAGGGGTTAGGGGGTGTGCTCATGTAGAGGAGTCACGTTGTTGCTTATGCTTCGCGACAACTGAAGCCCCATGAGCATAGCTACCCTACCCACGACATGGAGCTGGTAGCTGTTGTCTTCACGCTGAAGACTTGGAGGCACTACTTGTACGGTGAGACCTTTGAAATTTTTACAGATCACAAGAGCCTCAAATACCTGTTTGATCAAAAGGAGCTCAACATGAGACAGAGACGTTGGTTGGAGCTCCTGAAGGACTATGACTGCAGCATTTCCTACCACCTGGGAAAGGCCAACGTGGTGGCTGACACCTTGAGCCGGAAGGCACCCGCCCACTTGGCCAGTTTACAGACGTAGAGTTGGAGCCTTTTAGAGGAGATGGGCAGTTGGCAACCCCTAGAGTTACTGGGGCACTGTAGGGCAGTGACTGTGACACGACAGACGAGGCCAGAGCTGATAGACCGCATCATCACAGGGCAGATGGCCGACCCGTACTTACAGTCATTGCGTGGCAGAGTGCTGGCAGGAGACCCTGGAGACTTTTCTTTTATAGACCAGGTGCTACGCATGAGGGGACATTTGTGCGTTCCCAGAGACGAGGAGCTGTTGAGGGAGCTCCTGACTGAGGCACACAGTTCTAGATTCACCATACATCCCAGAAACACAAAGATGTACCATGATTTAAGACGTGACTTTTGGTAGAAGGGGATGAAGAGGGATGTGGGTGAATTCGTACAGCAGTGTTTAGTGTGCCAGTAGGTGAAGGCCGAGCGTCAGAGGCCTGCAAGGCCATTACAGCCACTTCCAGTGCCAGAGTAGAAGTGAGAGAGCATCACCATGGACTTGGTGGTGGGCTTACCTGTTACCCAGCGAGGACACGACGCAGACTGGGTAATCATTGACAGATTGACGAAGACAGCATGTTTCTTGCTGACCTGAGTCACCTTGGGACCAGCACAATTGTCAGAAAGGTATATCCGCGACGTGGTACGTCTACACGGAGTTCCACAGGAGATCGTATCCAACCAGGATACCTGTTTTACGTCCCAGTTTTAGGCTGAGTTTCAGCAGGCCCTGGGGACGCGGTTGAGGTTCAGTACAGCATACCACCCCCAAACGGACGGACAGTCTGAGCGCACAATACAGACACTTGAGGACCCTTTGCGTGCTTGTGTACTAGACTGGAGGGGCTCTTAGGAGGAGCACTTTCCCCTGGTGGAGTTTGCATATAATAATAGTTATCACTCGAGCATCGGCATGGCACCCTACGAGGCTCTATACGGACGGAGGTGTACGGCACCCTTGAGTTGGGTTAAGGTGGGAACCAAGTGGGAGGTTGGCCCCAGGCTGATCCGGTAGAGTCAGGAGGTGATCGAGCAGATCCACAGGCGACTTCTCACTGTTAGGAGCAGACAGAAGAGCTATGCAGATCGAAAACGCAGAGAGGTACAGTTTGAGGTTGGGGACCATGTCTTCCTTCGCATTTCGCCCATGAAGGGCCTGCAGCGGTTTGGGATGAGAGGGAAGCTCACGCCGAGGTTCGTGGGACCCTTTGAGGTCTTGGAGCGGGTTGGACCCATTGCTTACAGGCTTGCCCTCTGTTGAACGTTACAAACGCTACGCTAACGTGTTCGGTTTTGGAAAACCTGTCGTTGTAGTTTGAAAGCGAAGAATTCATATTCAACAAATAAAATTTATACCGAAATGAATTCCGGGTCGAACACAGGGAGGCTACGTTGATCTATATTCGCAATTATATTGTTTTAGGATTTTTGATAAGCAAGGTGATATAATTACAATGGAGCTATCAGACTAAAAGAGAGAGAGAGAGAGAGAGAAAGAGAACATGCATTCAATATTTCAACTGCTTATATAATCAAACTAAGTAAAAGTTACACTAGAAAGCGGAAAATCAACTACAATATAAAGCAGGAAAATTCTACACTAGAAAAGCTGTAAATAAGAATGGGAGAGAGAAGTTATCCTCCTCGACGATTGCTTGGAGGACGAGCTGGATGGGACGATGTCTGGATGAAGGAGAACGAAGCAGCACGCCGTTGTCGTCGCGGGATCCACTTCCGAAGGGGAACAAAAATTTAGACTTTATCTCGTGAGGAGCATCCCGGGTGTGGGACAAGCTTCTCTTGAGCTTTGGAGGGGTAGAGAGAAGGAAGGGATGAAAATTTCGTATGGAGGGGGTCTCCTTTTATAGTTGCAAGGAGTGGGGGCAAAATGGACATTACAACTTCAAAACAATAAATGAGGGGTCTTTAGTGACGGATAAAATCGTCGCTAAAGCCCCCAACGTGGGCGTAGCTTTCACGCCCACGCGCGCCCGCTCAGCTGCCCGTGCGCGCAACGCTTGTGCAAGTTCGTCGATTCGCGATCGGACGACTTAAGATGCGTCTCCGCCCGCTCGTTGTGCGCCCGCCAGGTGCGTGCGATCGCACGTTCATGCCACGCGTTCAATCGCACGTGAACGCTATCGAGCGCGCGCGACTGTCCGATCTCCATCTGACGCTCCACGAGCCTCAATTGCCCGCGCCATCTAGCCCCTCGCCGCGGCTCGAACCCACGCCCGCCGCTCGCGAAAGCACGCTGGACCGCTGCGCTATGGGGCGCGGATGATCGAGCAGACGCTTTTAGGCACGGTCGACCACAGCCGTTGGATCAAGATCCAACGACGGAGAGCGAGCGGGTGCGGGGCCTTTGTGGAATGCGTGCAGCCATTTGGGCGATCGAGATGGCACCACATGACGCCATCTTGGCCGTCCATCTTCTGGAAGTTGTAGATGGTGCCACGGATGTCGAATTGACTTGATTTTTGCGTCGTTGGACTGCGATCGTCGATCCGAATTCATTCGTGTGGTCGGATTTGTCATCTAAAGTGCAGATTTTTACCATCCTGGCCCTTGATCTTTTAGGGTTCCCCGGTCACTATCTGATGCTACGGATGTCTGATTAGGGCGATCTTGGAGTCGTTGAACTCCAATCGTCGCCCTGATCACATCCATACGATTGGATTTTTGATCCGAGGTCCCAATAAAATGTTTGCCCTGTCCAAGCACATAAAAGGAGACAATTAACCTCCATTTTATTCAAACTACTCTAAATGCAAGATGATGCATGTTATGCAATATTTATATCATGAAATGCAATCCTATGCTTAAGAACATGCATAAATAGATATTTTAAGTAGTGTAAATGTGTTTACATCATACCCCCATGCCTATCTTTTGCGAGTCCCTAGCAAAAACTATATGCTATTTATAAAAGAATTAGGTTGGATTATTTGGACCTAAGTTATTTTCAATCATTAAGAAATTGTCTACTTAGGAACTGAACTTTCAAAGACACAACAGTGCCTGGGTATCAGCCAAAATGCAGACCGCCTCAAGCCCTCTCATTATTGAAAGACAAATTTCTTTTTTTCTCTTTTTATTCTTTTCTAATTTTTTTGAATTTTCAAATTTTAGGGTTTAAGAGTGGCTTTCTACGGCCATTCAACTCACCCAAGATTTGATGAGAACCCTAAGTTTTAAGCATTTTATTGTGATTGTGATAGACTCGTTGACCGGCAATTAAAACAGATTTCAGATTTCTACGCCTCTAGGTGACCTCAAAAAGAATTCTACCTAAAGGTGTATCTTTACAACCGGTAGCTTTCTCCCTACTTTTATTTTTTTACGGGGTCAACACAAGAGTGAATCCAGTGTATATCTCCCCGGTTTATTCTACTTCTCCGCTTCTTCCTAAGTGTTTTGGAAATTTTTAGTGCATTTACTGAGCTGAGTTCTGGACAACCGGTCGATGAGCTATTACCACCGACAACTTGCCAGCCATACTCGTGCGGGGAAGTGTGACTTATTTCTTTTTGTTCTTTTCTCCTTTTCTTTTTGATTTTTTTTTTTTTTAAGTAGGTGGCTTCCCTGGTCTAAAATTTACCTAAAGGCAGCAAAAAAAGAAAGGTCCAGTGACTGGGCTCTGGACAACCTACCTATGGTATACTACCCACGATAACTTGCCAGCCATATCACCCTAGAAGGTTCATTAGCAACCCAAATTCCATTAGAATCATCGAACAACGAGTTAGTGCAAAGAAAGTGTGTAGATGCTTAAAACTCAGTAATTCCCTTAAATCAGAGGGTGGGTTAATAAGTCATGTACTTATCACCCAAACTTATTTATTCCAATTATAATAGAATTAAGATGGCGAGGACTCAAAGACAAATACACATTTTAGTGGATACACAGGCTAATTAAGTCCAAAGACCTGAAGGGTCTTTGTGTTCAAATCCTAATGTAAAATTTCTTAGGATTGAAAAGTCCTAATGTCCAACTAATCCTTCCTAATTATTTTTTTTTAAAAAAAATAGGAAGAGAAAAATAATTTGTATAGATTTCACAAAGCTGACCAAATAATTCAAAAATGAATCCACCCCCCCATGCCTAGCTGATGCAATGTCCTCATTGAAAAAGAGACATGAAAGAAAGGGTAGAATATGAAAGATATCACCTGGATATGAAGCTCGTATAAGCCTTGTGTCATATGTACAACTGCTGAGTTTAATGCCGTCAGCTAGGCGAAGTCTAGCCAAAGAAGTCACAGAATGGCTAGAGAACAGAGTCTGAGACAGGTTTTGGAAGATTACGGTCAACAACAGGCTTCAAACATTGACCGTTGACTTTAAAGGTGTTACCCGTCTTTAGGTCAGAAATATGAATGGCACCATTTGAAAAAATCTGATCAATTATGAATGGGCCATTCCATTTAGATCTAAGTTTGCCAGGAAAGAGCTTAAGTTTAGAATCGAATAACCAGACCTTTTGGTTTGGCTCAAAGCTCTTGCGGGAAATCAATTGATCATGTAGAGCTTCGGTCCGAGCCTTGTAGATCTTGGCATTCTCATAAGCATCATTTCTAAGCTCCTCCAACTCAGATAGTTGGAGATTCCTGGTCTTCCCAGCTAGATTCAGATCTAAATTGCATTGTTTGATTGCCCAGAATGCCCTGTGTTCAATCTCTACAGGTAGATGGCACGCCTTTCCATACACCAAACGGAATGGAGACATGCTGATGGGCATTTTATACGTCGTACGGTAGGCCCAAAGAGCGTCCTCAAGCTTTTGAGTCCAATCCTTGCGATCAGGCCTAACCATTTTTTGTAGAATGTTCTTGATCTCTCGATTGGAGATCTTGGCTTGTCCATTCGTCTGGGGATGGTAAGGTGTGGAAATACGATGAGTAACCCCATATTTGGCCAATAAATTTTGGAATTTGGCATTAGTAAAATGAGTGCCACCATCACTGATGATAGCCCTCGGAATCCCGAACCTACTGAAGATATTGTTCTTGACAAAATTAATGACCACCTTGTGGTCATTGGTTCGAGTGGGAATCGCCTCAATCCATTTGGACACATAATCAACAGCAACAAGAATGTACTGATGTCCAAATGAAGGGATAAAGGGTCCCATGAAATCGATGCCCCAAACATCAAAAATTTCTACAGGAAAAATAGGGTTTAGGGGCATCATGTCTCTCTTAGTTATGTTCCCGAGTGACTAACATCGAGAACATGACCTTGAGAAGTCCTAGGCATCCTTGAATAAAGACGACCAATAGAAGCCAGATTGCAAGATTTTTGCAGCCGTCTTTCTCCCAGAGAAATGTCCACCACACCCAGATGCATGGCAGAACTCGAGTATACTGTTGAATTCATTCTCCGGTATGCATCGGTGAATAATCCGATCAGAGCCAATGCGATACAGTTCAGGGTCCTCCCAAAAGTAGTATTTGGCCTCATATTTGAGTCTATCCCGTTGTTGCTTGGTCCAATCCTGGGGGATTTGACCAACGGCCAAATAGTTAATAATGTCAGTAAACCATGGGGTGTGGACACCTAAAACTGTAAGAATGGTTTCGTCCGAAAAAGTGTCAGCAATCGGAATGTCCGGACAAGAAGAATCACCAAGGAGTCTCGACAAATGATCTGCTACCACATTTTGTACCCCGGCTTTATCCTTGATTTCAAGATCAAATTCTTGAAGAAGAAGAATCCAACGAATAACCCGGGGTTTAGCATCCTTTTTAGCCAAGAGATGTCTCAAGGACGTGTGGTCGGTATAAACAATAACATGAGACCCCAAGAGATAAGCCCTGAATTTTTCCAATGCAAATACTACAGCTAGTAATTCCTTTTCAGTAACAGTGTAATTCCTCTGGGCTTCATCCAGAGTTTTACTAGCATAGTAAATGACAGAGGGCTTTCCGTCAATTTTCTGACCTAGGACAGCCCCGACCGCGTAATCAGAAGCGTCGGTCATGATCTCAAATGGGGATGTCCAAATTGGTGGTTGCAAAATTGGAGCACAGGTGACTGCCATTTTTAGGAAATCAAATGCCTTTCGGCATGATTCGTCAAAAATAATCTGGCACAGGTGACTGCCAGATCATATCTTTTCTTCATGTGCTATCACTGATTATGTTTGGAGGAGAGTATGCAATGAGTCCTTACCCACCTGGGGAAATTTGTGGAGCTGTCTGGTAGATGGGAATAAGCCTTATATACATATGGTGGCTGTTCTGTGGGCGGTATGGAGGGCTAGAATGAGTGTGTTTTTCAGGAGACCCCAGCTCGTGTGGAAAATATTGTAAATTTATGCTGGAGGCTCATACAGTGCTGGGAGTCGAACTTGTAAATTATTTTTTTTATTATCAATAATAGCTCTCCTGGTTTGCTATCGGTGATTCGATAGCATTCCTTTCTTCCTCAAAAAAAAAAAAATGATTCGTCAAAAACAAACGTCATTTCTTTGGCAAGAAGATTGCTCAAAGGGCAGGCAACCTTCGAGAAATCCTTGATGAATCTTCGATAAATTCCCACATGGCCAAGAAATGATCTGATTTGTTTAACAGATGTGGGAGGAGGAAGTTTAGCAATAGCATCAACCTTAGCTTTGTCTACTTCAATTCCCCGTTCAGAGATTACATGACCCAAAACGATGCCCTCTTGGGTCATGAAATGACTCTTTTCCCAGCTAAGGACCAGTCGTGTCTTGATACATCGCTTAAGAATCATTTTTAAATTAGCCAAACAAGAGTCAAATGATTCTCCGAAAATAGAGAAATCATCCATGAAGACTTCCATAAACTCTCCCACCATGTCGGAAAATATGGCTAGCATACACCTTTGAAAAGTCGCAGGTGCATTGCATAACCCGAAAGGCATCCTACGAAAAGCAAAGGTTCCGTAGGGACAGGTGAAAGTAGTTTTTTCCTGATCCTCAGGATGGATACGAACTTGGTTGTATCCCGAGTAGCCATCAAGAAAACAGAAGTACTTCTGCCCAGCTAATTTTTTCAAAATTTGATCAATGAAGGGAAGGGGAAAATGATCATTTTTAGTGGCTGTGTTCAGCTTCCTGTAATCAATACAAACTCTCCAAGAGGAAGCTGAATGAGTTGTGACAGATTCTCCTCTCTCATTAGTCACAACAGTAATCCCGGCTTTCTTTGGAACAATCTGAACGGGACTTACCCAGAGACTGTCAGAGATTGGATAAATAATTCCTGCATCGAGCCACTTGATGATTTCCTTTTTGACCACTTCTCGCATATTTGGATTCAATCTCCTCTGCATCTGGTGAGAAGGGCGGGATCCATCTTCCAAAAATATTCTATGATTACAGTAAGATGGCTCGATCCCCCTGAGGTCATGAATGGTCCAACCAATTGCCTCCTTATGTTCCTTTAGGACCTTAATCAATTTAATCTCTTGCTCCTTTGTCAATTTAGCACTAACAATCACAGGGAGCGTATTCTGCGGTCCTAAAAATTGATATTTTAAATTCTCGGGCAATGGTTTCAATTCAAGCTGGGGTGGGGTAATGATTGATGGTAGGGTAGATGCTGAAGATTCAACAAGAGGAAGAGGTTTTGAGTGAACAAAATCAGTAACCTCTTCCGAAGATGTCAGGTCAGAGGGTTGCGGGTCAAATTCATCAACCAAAGAGGAACTTTCAATTGAAGAAACTGTCAAACAAGTTTCAATGTTAACATTATCCTCATCAAGTTCCTCAATAAATCCACAATCCTCAAATTTATTGATCGCCTTAAAAATATCCAATTTCATTCGTTGGTCCCTAAAGGCGATTTCCATGCTACCACTTTCACAATTAATGTTGGCCTTTGCGGTAGCCAGGAACGGATGCCCCAGAATGATGGGTGTGTTCCTCAGATTATCTGGTACATCCATGTCAAGGACAAGAAAATCTATAGGAAAATAGAAATCCTTGACCTTAACTATAACATCTTCAATAACGCCTCGCGAGTTTGTGACCGAATGGTCTGCTAACTGTAGCGTTACTGAAGTTGGCCGAAGTTCACCTAACCCAAACTTCTCATAAAGAGAAGTCAAAATTAGGTTGATGGATGCACCGAGATCCAAAAGTGCTCTATCAAATGTGTAATCTCTGATAACGTAAGAAATCAAAGGAGTACCAGGATCTCTCTTTTTCTGAGGGAGGTAGTGCAGGATAACAGAACTAGCCTGCTCAGAGAGTACCACCTTCCTCGGAACAGATTCTCTCGACTTACGCTTTTGTGTACATAATTCCTTTAAAAATCTTGCGTAAGCTGGTATGTGCTTGATAGCATCAAGGAGCGGGATATTGATCTCAACATTCTTAAATAAATTCAGAAGCTCCTCATTGCTATCAACAAACTTCTTCTTCTTTTCTTTGGTTAAGGCTTTAGGAAAAGGAACATGAGTCAGATCTTTGGAATCAGGTTCCTGAGCCTTGGTTTCACCTCTAGAATTCTCTCTCTCCTCAGATTCTTCAGGATTCAAAAGATCATAATAGTGTGGTTGTGGATCCTGAGTCTTCTTACCACTCCTAAAAGTTACAGAATTTGTAGAAGCGTAAGAATTTAGGTCTTGGGGAGGATTAAGAAAGATTGGAGGGGCTTGATTGACCATGAATTGTTGATTTGCAGAAGAAGAAGACGAGGAACCCTGCTCAACCACCTGAGCATGTGCGTGTGGGTCCCTCTGATTTCCGTACTCTTGGGCTTGATTGCCCGAATTTATAATGTTTCGCGGGTTGGGTATGGGTTGGGATGATAGAGATCTGGGTTGACGAGAGTTAGCAATGAGGCCGGATTGCAAGTTGTCCAGCAAGTTTTTCATTTGCTGCATGAGATGGAGCATAGATCCTTGCATCTCTACCATTTGACGTTCAAATCAGCCTGCCCTGCGGGTTGACGAGCACTCCAAGCTGGCTGATTGACCTGATTCGGAGGCAACTGAGTATATACTTGACCCTGACCCATTGGTCGTTACGGAGCATAGTTGCTGGGTTGGAATTGGGTCTGTTGCCCCAGATTTTTCCAAGAGAAGTTAGGGTGGTTTCTCCAACCTGGATTATAGGCATTCAAGTAGGGGTTGGATCTAACATTCTCTTGTACAACACAGACATCCTCATAGGGTGAGGATGGAGAGAAAGAAAGGGAAGGATCAGAAAAACTGGGATCAAAGGCCCCAGTTGGGAACCCATGGGGTTCCGAAAAATGCTGACTCATAGGTTGAGTCGCATCAAGTTGATTCACGAACTCCCGTCCAGAAGGAGCTCGTGAGGAATGGAATCCCGAATTTTGGGATTGAGTGGATTGAGAGTTGTTAACAGAATTGCCAGCCATCCATTCTTCCATTCTTTTAGCAACCAAGTCCACCTTATCAAGTTTATTACAAATCAATTCCATATCAAATGAATGAGAGTCATGGACTTCATTGACATTTGATCTGGGTTGCTGGGACCGGTTAAAAGTATCCATGGAGGCATGATTAACTGAATTCTCACTCATTTCCTCAAATAAATCATGTGCACTATCTGCATCTTTATTGAGGAAATTGCCTCCGTAAGAAGCATCTACATGGTTTCTGAGTTGCTCATTCAACCCATGATAGAAGATCTGCACGAGTTGCCATTTCGACACCTCGTGGTGTGGACACCTCCGCAATAAGTCCTAGAATCGCTCCCAGGCCACATGAAACTGCTCCCCCGGCGGCTGGGTAAAGGTAGTGATTGCCCGTCTCAAAGCATTGGTACGACCGATTGGGAAGAATTTATTCAGAAAGGCCGATTTCAACTCATTCCAAGTTGTAATTGGTCTTCCTATTGTCCTATACCAATGCACGGCTTTATCCCTAAGAGAGTGGGGGAAGAGCCTCATGATCATTTGCTCCTCGTTAACATTTCGAGCCTTGGTGGTCTGGACCAAAGTGGTCAAATCTTCCAAGTGCTAAAACGGATCTTCGGAGCCAAGCCCATGATAATGTTTAATCAGGCTTAACACCTGGGGCTTGATTTCTACGTCACCGGCTGGAATCCGGATGCCGGGACGTTCCCCGTAATTTGAAGGATCATAAAAATCCTTCAAGGGCTGAGTGCCCTGCATTCTCTGGAACCATTCCTACATTCTTTGCATTTGTTCCAGCTGCCTTCGAAATTCTTCCTGTGGATTTTCAAGCAGAGGAGGCTGTTGTTTGGCCATGGGATCAAATTGACCAAAATCTAACTTGTGCCTCCTAGAATGTTCTAACGGTCCTTCCAATCGGGGATTCAATGACTGTCTTCCCAGCATAAACTAGGAGAAGGTCGGAAGGATTGGGGATAGGGACCCTGCAGCACAACAAAACAAGGCTGTCCTTAAGTGGGGTAGCCTAAGGATCTACTGACTCCCAAAACCAGCCTTAAGACTATAAGTGATTTACTCTACTTGCGTCTGTTTAATCCAACCAGTTAGGAGGGACTGGGGAGAAGGTTCTTCCTTTGGCTTTCGCCTCCGGTTCCTAGTGTACCCCCCAGCCGCGGTCGTTTGACGCTACTCCCCTAGCTAGACATCAGATTAATCAGTACAAGTAGGTTAATCAAAAACAATCTCAGACTAGGCCCTGAAGAGCGAATCAAACCTTAAGGCCAACGTCTACTCAATTTTATTAAGGCCTAGGATTGTGGTCCTTATGGAATGTGATGAGCCCTTACAATGGGTTGTGCCCTTAATGATTGATTGAGATTTGTGTAAGTGCGTGCACAACCAGGGTTTTCAAGCAAGATTATTGATAATCCGTGAATTTTAATGTTCAAATCTTGCTTAAGTAGCTTTTAGGGTTTCAAATTAGGTGAATTGCAATCAAGTTTCTAGGCAAACCAAGTTGTAAAACACGGGTGAAAATTGTTTTCCTTTAAAATCAGAAAGAAAGTGGAGTGCCTGGAATATACCTAGATTGAAAACCCTAAGGAGGTGCTACTTGATGAGTTGGTTTTAAATAAAGTGGTGCGGCCCAAACAACTCAAACAATTGGCCACAAATGCACCACTAAGTTAGGCACTCAAAAATGGTTAACCTAGAATAATTTCTACACTGTTATGTGTTGCTTTGTGTGTACCGGTTCCACAGATCAGAACCTGGTTGTGTAGAAAACAAATCAAGTTGATCAAGTGCCTTGAATGTGGGTGTGTGTTGTGTGTTTGTTGGAAATTACCCCACAAGATTATCTTTTAGTTATTTTTTTATGAATGAGGGTGGAATGAATGTGAGTGAAAATCCAAACAACCAAACTATTCCTAGGATTTAAGCAAACACCTACGTTAATTGGGATTTGGATTTATTATGGCGAATGAAATCTATGGAGGGGGTAAGAATGGGGGAACACTTACAGTTGTCTTCAACTGCACTTTACTCCAGTCTACCGCTTGTTGATTCCTTGATGGAGGTCTCTGCAAAACAATAGACACAAGAGAAAGCTAGTTAGAAAACAAATAAAGTGCAAGAAATGCGAAGGAAAGATCGGAAATCGTTGCCTCCCCGGCAACGACACCAAAATGTTGAACGTTATGAACGCTACACTAATGTGTTCGATTTTGGAAAACCTATCGTTGTAGTTCGAAAGCGAAGAATTCGTGTTCAACAAATAAAATTTATACCGAAATGAATTCCAGGTCGAACACAGGAAGGCTACGTTGATCTATATTCGCAATTATATTTTTTTAGGATTTTTGATAAGTAAGGTGATATAATTACAATGGAGCTATCAGACGAAAAAAGAGAGAGAGAGAGAGAGAAAGAGAACATGCATTCAATATTTCAACTGTTTATATAATTAAACTAAATAAAAGTTACACTAGAAAGCGAAAAATCAATTACACTATAAAGCAGGAAAATTCTACACTAGAAAAGCTGTAAATAAGAATGGGAGAGAGAAGTTATCCTCCTCGACGATTGCTTGGCGGACGAGCCGGACGGGACGACGTCTGGATGAAGGAGAATGAAGTAGGACGAAGGAGGATGAAGCAGAAGAACGGGAATGACGCAGCATGCTGTCATCATCGTGGGATCCACTTCCGAAGGGGAACGAAAATTTAGACTTTATCTCGCGAGGAGCATCTCGGGTGTGGGACAAGCTTCTCTTGAGCTTTGGAGGGGTAGAGAGGAGAAGGAAGGGATGAAAATTTCGTATGGAGGGGGTCTCCTTTTATAGTTGCAAGGAGTGGGAGCAAAATGGACATTACAACTTCAAAACAATAAATGAGGGGTCTTTAGTGACGGATAAAACCGTCACTAAAGCCCCCAACGTGGGCGTAGCTTCCGCGCCCATGCGCGCCCGCTCAGCTACCCGCGCGCACAACGCTTGCGCACGTTCGTCGATTCTCAACCTTCCGATCGCGAGATCGGACGGCTTAAGATGCATCTCCGCTCACTCGTTGTGCGTCCGCCTGGCACGTGCGATCGTGCGTTTACGCCGCGCATTCAATCGCGCGTGAACGCTATCGGGCGTGCGTGACCGTCCGATCTCCATCTGATGCTCCACGCGCCTCAATTGCCCGCGCCTTCCTGCCCCTCGCCGCGGCTCGAACCCGCGCCCGCCGCTCTCGAAAGCGCGCTCGACCGCTGCGCTATGGGGCGCGGATGGTTGAGCGGACGCTTTTAGGCGCGGTCGACCACAGTCGTTGGATCAAGATCCAACGGCGGAGAGCGAACAGGTGCGGGGCCTTTGTGGAATGCGTGCGACCGTTTGGGCGGTCGAGATGGCGCCACGTGGTGCCATCGTGGCCGTCCATCTTCTGGAAGTTGTAGATGGTGCCACGGATGTCGGATTGACTTGATTTTTGCGTCGTTGGGCTGCGATCGTTGATCTGAATTCATCCGTGTGGTCGGATTTGTCATCTGAAGTGTGGATTTTCACCATCCTGGCCCTTGATCTTCTAGGGTTCCCCGGTCATTATCTGATGCTACGGATGTCTGATTAGGGCAATCTTGGAGTCGTTGAACTCCAATCGTCGCCCTGATCACATCCATACGGTTGGATTTTTTATCCGAGGCCCTGATAAAATGTTTGCCCTATCCAAGCACATAAAAGGAGACAATTAACCTCCATTTTATTCAAACTACTCTAAATGCAAGATGATGCATGTTATGCAATACTTATATCATGAAATGCAATCCTATGCTTAAGAACATGCATAAATAGACATTTTAAGTAGTGTAAATGTGTTTACATCACCCTCCGTCCCTAGCTTTCTGGTGTGCACGACGTGTTCCACGTGTCCAACCTCAGGAAGTACATCGCCGATCCCAGTCACGTCCTGAGCCACGAGAGCGTCGCGGTGGGGGACGACCTGACCTACCCTGAGTGGCCAGTGCAGATTCTTGACAAAGTCGTCCGGAGTCTGAGACGGAAGCAAGTACCCCTGGTGAAGGTTTTGTGGAGGAGCCAGTGGTACGAGGAGGCTACTTGGGAGCCTGAGGCGGCGGTGCAGGAGCAATACCCAGAGCTCTTTGAGGGTACGTCTTTTTGGACCGACTTCGATCCTCTTTGAGTTTGTTATGCATATATCGTTCTTTTCCGCACTCTAGTTAGCACAAGTTTCGGGGATGAAACTTCCTTTGAGTTTGTTATGTTGTTAAGACCTATGACATCAAACGCTTTTAAGATGTCTGGGAGTTGGTCCAGACGTCTGGTTAGACGTCTGGAATTTAATTTTTGCGGTGTACATTTGTGAGTCTACACGTGTGCGCGTGCAGACTACGCCCGCCGACCTGCAGGCGTCCCTCCTTCCTTTTTCTCTCTCCCCCCAATGCCTTCAAATATCCTCTTCCCCCCTTCCCTCTCCCTCACCACCACTGCACCGTCTCCTCCTTCTCCAGTGTTGGCGTGAGAGTGAGAGAGCGAGGGCAGCAGCTGCTGCCAGGTGCGCGGGGAGGAGGAGGTGCAACGAGAGGGAGAAGAGGCGGAGTGTGAGAGGAAGAGAGAGAGAACTCGCTGGAGCTGACCAGGGCTGGCCGACGGGTGCGCAGCAGGAGAGTGGTGCTGGGGGAAGTTAACCCGGTGCTGCTGCAGCTTAGGCAGCAGGCAGACGCAGCGCGGAGCAGCCGTGCACAGCATGCGGAAAGCGAGGAGGTCCTAATTCTGGCAAAATTTTCTAGAATCAGACGTCTGGACCTACGTCCAGACGGTGTGGGGGAAGTCTGGAGTGAGATCCAGATGTCTGAAATGTACAATATTCTCATCCTTCTCTTTCTTGCAGACATGGCCATGCAGGCTATTCCGCCGAAGGTTCTGATATGTGTCGCGTTGAGAGTGGTTGCATACGCATGCAGGGTTCGTTTGGGAAGGTGCGAGGACACGCCCTCCTAAACAAATCAGACGTCTGGGCACAGCACCAGACGACGAGGAGAGTCTCCAGACGTCCGGAGTGATAGTCGAACGTCTGGAATTAAGTCCAGACGTTTCAGCGGGATCCTAGACGTCTGAAGAGCAGTGCAGAAGTGAGGTATGACCTGGACTACCTTTTAAGATGTCTGGAAGGTGTTCCAGACATCTAATTTTGGTTAGAGTTGTCGTTTTTGGCCCGTTTAGGGTCCGTTCGAAGCCCGATTTCCACGTTTAAAATTTTGTTCTCAGAATTAGTTCCTCTACTTATTTAAAGTACTTGTATCCTATTCTGAGTGGTTCCTTGTGTTGATCCTTGTGTTAGGACCTCATTCTGTTGCGGATCTGGGGGTTCCGGAGGCACGTGGACCTGCCGATGATGCCCCCATCACTCCCGATTTTGTGGGTAGGGTGGCTTCCCTTGGTTGTTTACCAACATTAATGCATCTTTGAGATAAAAAATAGATTCTAGGGTATGGCATGAATCCTAGGGTCTGAAAACTAGATTGAATGATAGATCCTAGGGTATGGCATGAATCCTAGGACTGTAAAACTAGATTGAATGATAGATCCTAGGGTATGGCATGAATCTAGGACTGGAAAACTAGATTGAATGATAGATCCTACAGTATGGCATGAATCCTAGGACTGGAAAACTAGATTGAATGATAGATCCTAGGGTGTGGCATGAATCCTAGGAACAAAAACACTGAAACGAATGTTGTGAATACATGAGTTGCAATCTTGGAAAAGTAGATGGAACAATGATAATTGCCTGTAATTGGATAACAGCTACTTGTATATGAATGGATATTAACTATTGGGAACACGGGCTATATGAGAATAAAACTGGAATGATGAAACCTAAAATGGCTTGGCTAAAGAAAAATGAGCACAAACCCTACGGGGAATTAGGAGTAAAGCTCCTGAAGGGTAAATGGAATGGAATTGGGGAAGTGAGCTGGCCCTTGAGTATGGAGTACCAAGGAGAGTGACTGTCCCCCTGTTTAGTGCAGAGCGGAGCTAGCCACCCCAGGGACCCAGGGTTAGGTCTGGCCACTTTGTACCGACTTTTGACCCTCGCATACACAATACCGGGGAGAGCTACGAGTGTAGGGAGAGCGCTAGTGTTTATCGCACTTGATCGGGTTTTAAAGAATAACACGTTGTAATATAGCCGAAAAAGTGGTCAAAACAAATAAAGAATTTTTTACTCGAAAATCGGAGTATCCGAGGTCGAACACAAGGAGCAATCTCAGTACTTTTAAAAACTAGAGAATACAACTTTTAAATGAAAGACAATTGATTCAAAGAGAGATTTATAAAAAGTTGCTAAAAAATAACAGGATTGGACGTCTGATTTCTATATCAGACATCTTAAATGTAGCTATTCTTCTTCCTGCTTTGATTCTGGTTTTGCCTTCTCTGCAGTCTTCCTCCTTACTTCTCTCTTCTGCCTTCTTTTGCGTAGGCTCTTCTTTTCTTTTCTTTTGATCTACAGGTCTTCTTCTTCCTGCCTTTGCTTCTTTTGTCTTCTGTCTTCTTCTTCTTTCTTGGTCTTCTTCTTCTTCTTTGGATTCTCTTCTCTTTTCTTCTGCGAAGGCTTTTTCTTCCTTGGTCTTTCTGCCATGCTCAGCCTTTTCTTCAAAGCTTCTTCTTCTTCTCTTCTCCTTCCTGTGGCTGAGCTTCTTCTCTTCAGTGCTTGTCCTGCCTGCACACAACACAGCAAAACCTACCCCCTTCCCTCTACCCCGCACGTCTCTCTGTCTCTGCAAATCACTCACAGGACGCTCTCCCAGAGCCACGGGTAATTAGGTCGGGTTTCGTATCCGGGACCAGACGCACTGGCGTGAGGGTGATGCGTGAGGTGTACTCAGATAAGGTCGAGTCGGATCCCGCCAGATCCGCGAGATTAAACTGCAGACGAGGCGAGCATTAGGTGAGGGACCTCACCCCTGTGCGTTCGGAGGCGATAAGAGAATAACACAAATTCAATTTAAACCGTACCTGTGCCTCGTAGATTACCGATGTGGGACTATTAGTCCCACCCTGCTCTCGCGCATGCCCGCAGAACGCTCTTCGTCGATTGCCAAAGCTGCGGACTTCGTTGCGTTGTTCACTGGGTCAGATAGCTTCGCATTGCTTGCCCGAGTCAGCTGCACCTGAAGCCTAGAGCTGCTTCCCGTCACCGTCAATGCCAGCAAGGGCTTGAAAACTGTCAGACACAAAACAAGCCTCTCGGCTTAATCAGATCACCGGAGGACCTTCGCCGTGGCACGGCGAAGGTGGTGCAAGGTGCAGTAGGTCGTGGGACGGCCTAGGCGTGCGTGACTAGGTCGTCCTGTGACCAGAGATGTGGGTGTGTTCGGGGGAGCGTTGTGTGGGTGTAGAGCGGCACTGGGTGGGTGGAGGATGTTCCTTATGGTGAGGAGAAGCCTCTGAGTTGGTCGGCGAGTCGTGCGGAAGTGTGGAGCGACGGGAGCGATTCGCTGGAGGTTGGCTGGAGGGATGGAAGATGGCGGTGGTTAGGCGTGGTCGAGGGGTAATTAAATGAAATGCAAGGGGGAAAAGAGAGAGGGGAAGATGGGGAATGTATCTGGACTGTTCTGGAAGAGAAGGAGGCAGTGGAGTGGACGGCTCGTAGCTACTGTCGTCGGAGAAGAAGCACCCTGAGAGAGGGAGCGGCGACGCGCTTGGTACGGCGTGACGTGGGAGGAAGAGGCGAAGTGGACTCTGCTGCTGGTATGGCAGCAGAGCGACGAGAAGGAGGGGAGGAGGTCGCCGGAGCTTGCGGGTTCCTTGGCCGGAGATAGAAGAGAAGAAAATTTGGGAGAATCTCCGCCAAGACAAGTCTGAATTTGAGCGGTCGGACTTGGGGATTCTTTTATAGGTGCTAGCCGAACTTTCTAGTGCGTGGAGGGCACGCAATCATCTCCGACGGCTCATCGGAGAAGGAAAGTGGGTGGATACCCAAATCTCTCGTGCGTTCGCACGAGAGATTGGGATCAAATCAGAGATCATGGCAGGCCTCAGATGGGAGGGAATTCCTCAGAGAATCTCCCTTCCATTTCTAGGAGGGGATCTCTGAGGAATCAGAGAGTATTCCCTCTCTAATCCTTGCCGAAGAAGGATTCTGCCCCAATAATGGTGGAAGGACCTGATTGTAAGGTTGGCGAGGAAGTTAGGGGGCTCTCTGCGATGATTTTCAAAAGATAGGGACCAAATTATGATTTAGGTGTACTAAATTGCAAAGTATGTCAAGATGACCTCCCTGTAGGTCCAAATTTTGGTATAAACCTAATTTTGACCTAAGGAATCCAATGGTGAAGTTGGATTTTATGTTTGACCACGTTTGACTGGATATTTTGCATAAAAACCCAAATTAGGTTAGTTGATAAGCTAGGACCCTAATCTAGGTCAAACTGGGTTCCAAAGGCCAAATTAAGTGTTCTAAACCCTAGAGGATATTTTTTCATGATTTTTAGAGGGTTTACTTGATTTTTATCATGATCGAAACCTTATTAATTTAAGCGGGTCTGTTTTAGGGTTACTAAATGTCATTTAATTTCTAGATTGCACATAAACCCATTTCTGATTGACTCAACCCACTTTTTATCTTATTTAGACCTTTTGACCTATGTTTTGCCTCTGAGAAATCCCGTTTATGTACTGCAACGGTAAAATTGCAGTTTTAACCTTTATTTCATTTTTTCTTCTCAAAACACTTATTTCTCCAATTAAGCCCTTTTCTAGGTTATGTAGGAGCTTTTATTCTCTTTATTATGTTAAAATGAGCTAGTTGTGGCTCATGGTGAGGCTCTCATCAGCTAGCTACCCCACGAGCCGTGGGGTTCTGCTAGCCGTCCTGCACTGACTTGTTAGGCCCACTGGGAAAACCAGGGTAGTCAGGCGAGGGTGTGCGGACTGTGGAGGGGCAAGACCCTTGTTTAGTTACTGTGGAGGGGCTAGACCCCTGTTACTACGAGGGCTCTACCCTATACTTGTTCCGTGCTATGCTTTGGCCACACCAATTAACAGAAACTACTGACCGTGTGCCAGTGTGGGGTAGTTACCCATGCGTTTATCGTGCGTGCCGTAGTCACCGTTACGTCTGTCAGCGACCTTGGGGTGGTTGACTGAGGGTAGGACCACCACAGGGGACTCTCCCGACCAGGAGAGTACCACGTGCTACTTCTACTTTTCAGAAAAGATTGCAATCAAGATCGTTCCCACGAGGAACATTTGAGATCAAGAGAAAGATCTGAGAAATAATTCGAGAACGAGTAAATAGAGGAATAAAGAAAGAAACTAAAAACAACAGCTACTTGTCCACCTTTACTATTTTTTTTAGCTAGCTGGTTGCCACTCTACTCAGCGTTTCACTGATGTGTCACCTTTTCAAGACCAGGTGTTGAGCAGCCAGAGCCTGCGGCTACAGAGGGTGCTGGGTCTAGTAGGGCCCAATAGTTCTACTTGTGTTGTACCTATTGTATCGTTTTTCTGTTGTAGTGAGTATATCCTGTTACACTTGTACTCTTTTATTGTAAGCATCATGTTTATGTACCTGTTTAAATTCTCTATTGTTGTGGTGGTGTGTACTGTAGTAGTCCTTTTCTTTACTGCTGTACTTTTGTTACTGTTAGTTACATGCATGATGAATGTAGTTTATTTTACTATTCTTTTGGTTACTTTCTCATTGGACGACTGGGTTATGGGATCAGTCGAGTCAATCTGATTCTCGTGTCTCGTAGGGATTCGGGAATCGGGTCGCAACAATTGAATATCTCTTTTGTGTTTAAATTAAGGTGCTCATTTATATGCAATTAAAGATTAGCGTGTGAATTCCACATTTGCTCCCTATGTTCGACCTCGAACTTCAATTTAAATTTCGAATAATAAATCTGTTGATTGTGCTTTTTAGGAAATGACACATTAAACTCCTATCTGGCCCATTCAATAATTGCATCCAACAAGGGGATGTTTATATAGACTTGCTAAAAGAGCTAAGAAAATCCTCCTAAGGAGCCACACCAGTCTGTTTCTTCTTTCCTTTTCCCTTCTTCTTTAAAGCCTCCAGAAATGATATAGAAGTAGTAATGGGAGGGTCATTCCTAGATTGAGAAGAATCAGGAAGAGGCAAATCAGATGGAGGAGTGGAAGTAGAAGATCCAGGTAGAGATGTAGAAGTAGGGAATTGTGGATCTACAGTCCTTCTACCACTCCTAGTTGTAATGGCATTTAATTTAGCTCTAGATGTAGACGGTGTATTAGAATTTGGCAATAGAGGTGGTTGGGGATAGGAAGAATTTAGGTTAGTGTAGAATTTAGGTTCGTGCAAGGGTTGTGAAATGAGATGTACCTGACCTTGCACTAGAGGTCTAGGTTGAACATAACACTGGGCAGGTATGTTCCCAAGGTTAAGTTGTGTCTAGGATGGGAGTGAATGTATTTGATGGGATTTTGTCAAATGTTAAAGCTGGGCTCTCATCTCAGCTAGTGCCATGTCCTATCTCTGCATCGCAATGTTCTATTGCTACATGTCAGCAAGAGTTTTCATGATATTCCCCAACTGATCATCTCATGTAGGCCCAGATTGAGAGTATTAGGTAGCCCTTAGTTGGGGTTGCTGGTAGGCATGCGGTGGATATCCATGTGATGGTTGTGCTTGTGCTGGTGAAGGTGGTCCTCGGATCGAGTTTTGTAGTGGTGGTGTAGAGGGTTATTGGCAGTTAGGTCTCTATGCATTTCCTGACAATGAGAAATTTAGATGATTACACCATCCAGGGTTATAGGTTTGAGAAAAAGGGTTGTTGTGAATGGCGTGGAGCTCCTCTGAAGCTCTAGAAGGTGTAGGGAAGTTAGTGTATGGAGGAAAAAAGGTTCCTCAAGTCGGTGAAGGATATGGAAATGAATAATCAGAATGTGAAGGTTGTGGTGTCATAGATAGGTTGTTCACAGTTTCCCTCCTTATAAGAAACTAAGAAGTGTGCAGTGCAGGTGACTAAGAAGAAGAAGAAGAAGAGGGTTTAGATAGGAATTTCCACACTTCATCTACCTTCTTCTCAATTAAGCCCACCTTATCCAACTAACTAGACACTATCTCTAAGTCTCGTGTGCTGGATTGGGCTTTGTGTACCCCTGAATGTGCATGGGAATGTGAGGACATTCTATTAAACACACTCATCGAAGCATTATTTATAGAGTTTTCGGCCATGCCTTCGAAGAGCTCAAAGGTTGAGTCCTCATCCAGACACAAGAAGTTGCCTCCACAAGCGGCATCTACGAAGTTTCTTGTGTCATCGTGGAGCCCAAGGTAGAAGATCTGGATCTGTTGCCAGCGTTGGACACCAGGGTGGGGACACTTACGTAGAACCTTGTGAAATAGTTCCTAAGCCTCATGCATCTATTCTCCTAAATTATGTGCGAATGTAGTAATAGCATGCCTTAAAGCGTTTGTGCGACCTGCAGGAAATTAGTTCTTTAGGAACTCATGTTCCAAAGAAGCTCATGTGTCTATTGGTGTAGTCCATGCTAATGTGCAGTACCAGAAGGCAGCTTTATCCTTAAGCAAGAAGGAGAACATTTTCATTAGCAACATATGCTAATCATGGCCCTGTGGACATAAAGTCTAGGCAAGATTTTTTAGCTCTTTTAAATGCTGAAAAGGGTCCTCAAAAGCATGACCATGGAAGTGACAGATTAAGGCATTAATGTTTTGCTTTAATTCAGTAGCACGACTTCCAATGGGATAGCGTACTACAAGCATAGGTGGTGCAACAGACGGATTATAGTAATCCCATAGTTGAGGTCTACAAGCCTGGGGACGTGATGAGGTTTGGCTCATCATAGCTAAAATGCCCAAGTTAAGCTAAAAACTAGGTTAAACACTATCTAATTAACACAATAAATGAGTTGAGTGTGGGATTTAAGGAAAATAACCTAAAACATCAAAAAAGTGTTAAAAATGCAAAATTAGGTCAATTTTAAGAGATTATCTATTAATTAAGTAATGGATGTATTAATTGTCAATTTAACACATATTTGAGTTCAAAAGTACAAATTAAGGGTGAAATTATGTTTTAACATGTTCAATTATCATGCCATAAAAGCTTGAGTGCATTCTTCATTAAGATATTAGATTCAATGATTTGCATTGAGGTCCTTATCCCATTTCAAATCCTTCACATTTTCTAAATCAAAACGTTTCAGGGACTCATTTGAAAATTGTCAGGGACTTGCATGATAGGTTTAAGGGACCTTCTGGTTACCATTCCTAGCACCTTTTGTCCTAGTTGTAATTTCTTTACCGTTTCAATATAAGCCTATTTACCAAAAATTCCCAAACTCACTTGATACTGTTCACACTTCTTCAGTGCCTATGAACACAGGCCATCTGGGCCGTCATTCCGCTATTCCATTGGTCAATGATGGATCTTCATCCATTCTTCCCACGCTTTTGCGTGGAGGATCGTTGCCTCACCCAGATCCCATCCTACGATAGGTATTTGGTTCTAAAATTCCCGTGCACCTATATATCCTCCCCATCTCCGCCATCCTTGCCCTAATCGACTAATCGCACCACCATGGTGATTTGATCCACTTAAGCAGCCACTTAAGCACCTCCTTGGACCCCTACGCGTGACATCAGCTCCCACCCCTCAAGGTTGAGCATCGTCTATTCCTCCAGCACACTTCCTCCCTTCCTCGATGGTCGGTGATAGAGGCCATTGCTCTCCCTCCATTCGTCACCTTCAGCCGCTGGTTGTTGGCCCTTAAGAGTCTCCTTCCATTGGAGGTTCCTCCCATTTTGTCCTCTTCAGCCGCTAGCTGTAAATCCTTGAGAGTCTCCTTCTCTTAAATGAATTTCCTACTTTCATAGATTAGATCTACTTCTTTCTAGGAGTAGAATTAGTTAGTGAACTGAGTGATTGATTAATTGGTAGATTAGTTAGGAGTAAATTAGAGTAGATTTGATTTTGCCCTCTTTGATCAATTTATAATGGCGAGGTGTTTTCACGCACTCATTTCAACTCATTGTTTTTACTCTATGTCTCACAATCCTTATTCCACCGACTTCCTCATATTTTATTCATGATTCACCTATCCATCGAGGCATCAATTCAAATCTGATGCTTTGAGCATTTAGATCTAAATTGAGTGCCAAATATCATCTAAGGGTCATCCCATCCATTCTGCAAATTCACAATGGCCCTATTCTAGTTTTGAATGAGCTGAATTGTCGATTTTCTCTGTTGTGGTTTTGATTTGATCCTAATCAGAGATTTGGTTCGTTAGTGAGAGCTAAAGCCAAGGATGATTAGTCCTTCTGATTTAAGGCTCCAACAATGATTCAATTATTCATATGGATGAGATTTAAACTTCAATATAAAGATTTCAATGTTCATCTGAGTTTTCATTCAGAGTTAGAGGTTTAAAGATTTGGGATTCAATCTTAATGGATTTCATGTCCTGATTTTCCTCTTCATGTTGTGCATGGCATATGAGAGAGACTGAGTTAGGGTTCATCTTGTTCTTCAAGATTCAATCTAGTTTCAAATGATTCATAAACCTTTCAAATAACTTTTGAATCACTGTTGGAGTGAGCTTTCATGGTTCTGAAAGCTTGATGAATTTCCATCTTACATTGTTCATAGTGTAAGATGGGAATCATATTAAGATTTTAGTGATTTTTGGGAGACTTATTTGAGTTTATATTGGTTTTCAGAATGGATAGAAAAGTTTTGAAATGATTTTTCATGAGGATTTAATCATTTATTTCAGTTCTGGGATGCATACTTATATCCTAGATCTAAGATGAAATCTGGAATCCAAGATATTCATTGGTGATTTTGATGTATGGATTTGATTTTAAAATGAGTTTAAAGCATGATCAAGTCTTAGACAATTGATTTAAGATGTGGTTTTTGGTTCAAATTTCCCATGTCAGTACATCAAAGGCTACATAGCAGCTACATTCATAAGATCTAATCCCCGATTTTCAAGAGAATTTGGAAGCAAAGATTTTCTGAGATTGATTGTTCCTCAGATTTTCTGAGGATGAGATTTTAAAGCTTTAAATGTATTTTGATGGCTTTGTTTTATAGCAGCAATCAGATGCTGGGGTTTTTTTTAGTGCAACAACATTGGCTACTGATTTTAGCAAAGATGCAGCAACTCAAATCAATTTGGAAGCATTAGCAGGCAACATTAGCTATTGATTAATGGATAGTATCAATAGCTACTGTAATCTCCAATCTATAGCTGCTGAATTAGCTACTGAAATCTGTTAGCAGTGAACTTGAAGAAGGGAATTTAAGAAATTAGGGTGAATTTGAGAATTAAATGAGCTGTGGATGCATTGTACTCTTAAAACTTCATGTGAACAAGCATTCATGTACACTTAATTGAGTTAAAATTGATCGAATTGCTTGTAATTCATATAGAAAATCTCTATCAGTAGCATATTTGTGTCTAAACTGTCCAAATGGTAAATTAAATGAAAATCAAGATGAAAATCAAGTCTAACGTCTGAATTACCTTCCATGTGTGGTGTTGAAACTATATACATTGCTTTCACTCTTATTTCAGCACTTAGAATGAATTTGAGGCCTTTAGTTTCATGTTCTCACTTCATTTGAAGCCTCTTTTGTGTGAGATTTGTAAATAAATAAAAATCACAGAAAATCATTAAAAAAATAAACTAAACCTATCTTGGGTAAGATTAGGTATTTATTTAAGTGTACACAAAGTTTCAAAGTATTCCGAACCCCAGGCTGGTAGAACATACCAGCCAATGGTTCGATCTACATTGAAACTTAATAAAAGAAATCAAATCAAAAATACCAAATAGAATTCCTCTCTCTCTTATCTCATCTTCTCTCTCTTCCCCTATCTCTATATTATATAACTTAATACTAAGCTAAAATGTAAATAGTAACTTATATAACTTTAATGTACATAAATAACTTATATATTTATTATATATATTTAAATAAGTATTTATGATGTGTTAAACTATATATACTGTAGTTAAATAATTATCTATTTATTTATTTATTTTATTTGTACATATACATAATTAAATGCATATTACTATGTAAATGTGTATAATTGTATCTATAACTGTATATATGTATTTAAATCAGTATTATATACCTAATGATACTGTAAATTGATTTATTTATATATTTATTGTAGATAATTAGATTAGTAAATTAATTAGGTGGATTATTAAGTTAAAATAAGATAAATTACTAAATTAAGTTATTACTGAAGTAATTTATAGGGTATACTTGTATGTTATTATTTGAAATATTTTCATCCTATTTATACTATATTTATACTATATTTATACTATATTGAAGTATTTATAACTTAAATATGTACATATCTAATATAAATGTGTAAATAAATTCACATAAATTAAAATAAATGTTCTAAAATAAATTTAAAATGTAAATTGAATAACTTACTATGTATAATAACTAATGTATAGCTCAATTGTGCCATTAATTTTTTCATTTACACTTTAATTAACAAATAAAACTCTAAATTAACATGTATACAGTAGCAACTTTAGGAAATTTTTAAATATAACTAATTAAGTTATTATTCTAAATTAACTACATAATTGAGTAGCCTTATGTAAGGGCTTTACAATGATATAAGTTATTTTAAATTTGGATTAAATTAAGGCACTCAAATCGAGGCCTAAAATCAATCTCAAAACACGCACCGCACGTTAAATCAGCTGCTAAACAAAGTACCACATTGTGGCTTTTAGCTCTCCAGTTGCCGCATATAACATCCAGCGCCGGTAGACGCTTCAGTCAACAGCGTTGGGTGCACATACATGAACATATACTGATTCCTCGATTTGCGTGCATGCATACGACTACAGGTGTGTGCATGCGTGCGTTCGTACGTGCCTGCGAGTGCGTGTGTGCATGTGGGTGGCTAGGAGTCGTGGGTCTACTGGGCCTCTAATTTGATGAAAATATACCTAATATAACAATTAGGGCTTAGGCCTTGTAATGGTCTAGTCCCACCCCTAGGATGCTATGTATCCCACGAAAAGCCTTGGGCCTACCCATTAATACATAATTTTGTAAAGTGCTGCATGTATGAGACTTGAGCCAAAATTTGGCTAAGTGTGGAGATCTCAGTAAAGTGTGTGCTAAGTGTTAAACATAAAAATGACCAAGTGTTGAAGCTATATTTGTGTGAACTGTGAGTGAAAGTACTGTGTGTATGTATATATGTATATGGTGTACAAATATAGGTATATGTATATATATGTAAATACATAGTATATGTATGAGTATATGCATAATAGATAATATAAATATATATAACAAGTATATAAGTAGAGTAATGTATATATGTAAGGTCTTGTTTTAGCTTTTAATGTATATATAAGTCTTTAGTGACAGATTTTTAAGGCTTTAATAATGTTTAAGTATGTCAGTATAGTATTATATAGTAATTTAGCTAAGTTAAAGTTTTGTATATTGTTGATATGGTACATAAATGTATATAGTATGTATAGTGTATGATAAGAGGTTTGTATATATGTTAGTATAGTATATGTTAGTGTACTTGTTTATTATTTTTTTTGTACCTAGACTTAGTTATTGAATTGTACATAAAAAACATAGAATAGATTAGGTAGCTTTTTATTCCTATTTAATTGTAAATATGTTCAAGGTATTGTAATTAGAATTAATTAATTCATTTTGTACAGAAATAACTCATTCATTCATTCTTTGATTCATTGATTCATTTTATATATATAATTGGCATTTTTGGAATAAAAGAGCATTTTTAGAACATAGAAAGTGATGTATATCAATAACTGCCTCCCAGTGAACGACTTGGGATAAACCAGTAAAAATTATGTAAATAAATGAAATGACACAACATATATTTGCATTATGAATATACTACGACAACGACATGATTAAAATCACATTTTTATGCAATACGAATTGTTTGCGATCATATTTATGGCGCTGTTGCCAGGAACAAAAACCTGACAATAGTGTTTTATTATGATTGACGTTTGTGTGTGTTATCTGGATAGGGGTTAGCTAATAGATTCATAACTTGATTAAGCTGTTGCACTTGTTGTGTAAGTATATTCATTTGTAGTTGTGTATTGAACAGGATTTACAAGTTAGGTTGTACACCTCTCTCTGGGTGTGGTTGATTAGGAAAGTTTGGGTAGGGAGTGTTGAAAGGTGCTTTTCAGGAGTTTAAATGTCTCCTAAATAGCTCTCTCAACAAATACAATTTATAGCTCAAAAATCTAGAAATGAAGTCTGAGGTCGAACACAAGGAGCAAATAAGAATTCACACGCTAATCTTTAATTAAAATATAAATGAGCACAATAATCAAGATATTCAATAAACAATCTCTACTCAAAATAGGTCTTCAATGGATATTATGAGTATACCAAGAGTTTAATGTGACAAAAAGAGATCTGAGAAAAAATAATGGTGATTTAGATCACCAATTATTAGCCTAAGCACATGTATATCAATTATTCAATTATCTCAAATAAAGGAACAGCGATCAGACATTTGATATATGGATCAGATGACTTAACCAAGCCTTGATATAGTGCTCTTCAAAGCTTTCTTCTGCTTCTTCTTTTTGGCTTCTTCTTCTTCTCTCCTTCCTCTTCTACCTTTTTTCTTTCTTCTTTCTTTCCTCGGCCTCTTCTTCTTCTTAGCTTCTTCCTTCTGCTCACAACGACTAAGTGTCACTCAAATCCTTCAGAAGCAAAACCCACCCCTACCCTGCTCTCTCTCTTTCTTTCCTTTCTCCTCTCTTAGATATCGATTTAATCAGGTAATCAGATCGCGTACCCAGGTTTAGGGCTGCGAGCGTGGGTTGCATTTGAGGAGTGATAAGGGCTTAGGCAGTCAGGTATGCGGATAAGGTGAAGGGACCTCACCCCATGTTTGCAGGTGATAAGCCCACTTGACAAATTCAACTTATGTGTGGTCGCGCAAGCATCTGTTCACGATGTGGCACTAATGCCACGCTTATTCTTGACGCAGAGAGTAGTAGCAGGTGGCCTTCAATTGGCATCCTTGGAGCGGTCAATGCTCCCAATTGACCACCTAGGGATGTTCCTGGAGGTAGTCCACACTGCCTGGGGTTGTCACCTGGGGACTTCATGGTTAGAACACCACGAACACTGCCGAAGAAGACAACACGGTGGTGGAGCTCTGACCTAGAACCTGAAATAGAGAATAAGGCCTTTCAACCGTGTCAAAACACCTTAGAAGTTCGTCGGACGTTGGCGAATGTAATGGCAGTGGTTTCGTGGAGGATGGAGGTGTGTGGTAGTCGGACGAACTCGGAGAAGGTGGTCAGTGATGGGTTTGTTCAGGGGGATAGTGTGAGTGGGTGGAGTGGCAAATAAGTAGAGGGGTTTTGATGAGCATGATGTGGCAAAGGTTGTGGAGTAGGTGGCGAGGTGGTTGGTGTCTTGTGGTGTGAGATGGACCTCGCCGGAGTGGTGGCCGGAGATGAGAACGAAGGTGGAATGCGTTCGGTCGAGGGGGTATTTTTGGGTTTTAAGTAGTGGAAACTAACCTAAGGACCTAAATAAACATAATTAACCTACTCTAACGGTCGAAGGGGGTAGGATTGACACTAGCATTGGCAAGCCGATGCTGTGGAAGAGAAGACCTCCGATGAGGGAGAAAGGCGAGGAAGAGAGGGGAAGACGGCCCTCGCTGGTATTGCGAGTGGCGGAGCAACTTAAGGTAGACTAGCCAGCTATGGTCAATGACGACCGGTGAAGAAGGGAGTTAATGAAGCTTGCCAGAGCTTGTGGAGGGATTGGCCGGAGAGAGGAGAAGAAGGTGTAGAACCGGTCCAAACCAAGCTAAAGAAGTAAGGCATGCATTAGGTGTGCTTTTATAGGCCCTAAGGAGGAGTTTCAAGCTTGAAAACTTTGAAGTTTTTGCACATGTGAGATAACCACATCTCCCATGCGTTCGCATGGGAGATTGGGAAAGACTCAGGGTCTAAGGTTAGGTTTGATTGAAAGAGAATTCCTCAAGGAATCTCTGGTTCAAATCTAGGACTGATTGATTGAGAAATAAGTAAGAAAATCTTGCCCAAATCTCATCGATGAGGTACAGCTATTCCTAATGGCAACAGGGACCTGCATGTGATGAAGATGAAGAAGTTAGGGGGGTCCCTGGAAGGATTTCAAAAGTTAGGGGTATGTGTGTGAGAGAAAAGAGTCAGATAGGATTGAAATGTAAATTGGGTCAAGGTAATCTCTGATTGAGCCCAAATTTTGGTACAAACCTAATTTGGACCCAAGAAATCTGATGGCAAAGTCAGATTTATATTTTGACAAAGGTTGACTGGGTAAAATGCATAGAAACACAAATTAGGGCAACTATCTTTCTAAGACTCTATTTTAGGTCAAATTAGGTTCAGATGGTCAAATCAAGGGTACCAAACATTAGAGAATATTCTTATATGATTTTTAAAAGGTTTAGGTGAATTTTATTCTGGCCAGAACCTCAGTGAATTAAGTGAATCTATTTTTAGGATTTTAGATGTCATTTAATTCTCGAAACGTGTGAAAACCTGTTTCTGTCTGCATGAACCCACTTATTAGACATTTATGACCATTTGACCTTCAATTAACCCTTGAGAAACCTCATGATTGCTCTGCATTTAAGATATTCAATTAAAATAGCAGATTTACCCCTATTTTACTATTAATCTCTCAGAAAGGATATACAGTGAATTACGGTCTTCTAGCGATTTTGTAGGAGCATTTATTAATGGATTATGACTAATTTAAGCTAGATATGGCTGATGATGACGTTATCATCAGGGAGGAGGTTGAAACCTATGATGTAAAGGAGGTGGTGGTGGAGGATGTTGAAAAAATGAGGAGGATCTTCTTCGAAATCCTCGAATTGTGTGAAATCGTGATCATCCTCCAGATGAACAGGATGATGAATAGGAGTTTAAGGCTCAGGAGGTATAGGATTGGATGTGAAAGGCATAGATGTGGATGTGGAAGCTTGGGCATCAGCACCAAAGGGAGGTACCAAGGAAGTATTCTGGGATCTCCTACCATCCATGAGTCAGTTTTGAAAAGCATCGCAAAGTAGTCACAAACTCAAGGAAGGCTATTAATGAGAGCCTCATCATGAGCCATAACTAGCTCATTTTGACCTAATAAAGAAAATAAAAGCTCCTACATGACTTAGAAGAGGGCTTAATTGGAGGAATAAGTGTTCTAAGAAGAAAACATGAAATAAAGGTTAAAACTGTAATTTTACCATTACAGTACATAAATAGAATTTCTCAGAGATAGAGCATAGGTCAAATGGTCTAAAAGAGATAAAAAGTGGGTTGAATCAATCAGAAATGGGTTCATGTGCAATCTAGGAATTAAATGACATTTGGTAACCCTAAAACAGACCCACTTAATTCAACAAGGTTTTGTTCAGGATAAAAATCAATTAAACCCTCTAAAATTCATGGAAAAATATCCTCTAGGGTTTAGAACATTCAAATTGGCCTTTGGAACCTAGTTTGACCTAGAATAGGCTCCTAGCTCATCAATTGACCTAATTTGGGTTTTTACGTAAAATGTCTAGTCAAATGTGGTCAAACCTAAAATAAAACTTCACCATTGGATTCCTTAGGTCCAAATTAGGTTTGTACCAAAATTTGGACCTATGGGGAGGTCATCTTGACCTACTTTGCAATTTAGTACACCCAATCACATTTTGGTCCCTATCTTTTGAAAACCATCACAATAACCTCCCTATCTTTCTCGCCAATCTTTCAATCAAGTCCTTCCGCCATTATTGGGGAAGATTCTTCTCCGGCGAGGTTGACAGGGGGGATATGCTCAAATCCCTCAGAGATCTCCCAGAATTGGAAGGGAGATTCTCTGAGGAATCCCCTTCTATCTAAGCTCGATCGTGATCTCTGATTCCTTTCCAAACTCTCGTGCGAACGCACGAGAGATTTGGATCTCAACCACCTTCCTTCTCCAGCGATACAACGGTGGCCAAAAGCCTGCCCTCCACGCACCAGAAAGCTCGGCCAGCACCTATAAAAAGACCTCCGACCCTCTGCGAGATCTCAGACTTGGCTTGGCCGTAGAATCCTCCAAATTTCTTCTCTCCTCTCTCCGGCCAAGGAACTCGCAAGCTCCGGCGACTACCTCTCCTTCTCATCGCTCTGCTACCATACCAGCAGTAGAGTCTACTTCGCCTCATCTGCCCACGTCGCACCGCACCAAGCGCACGTTTCCCCGACCTCCTCCTCATCGCCGTTATCTCCCTCAGGGTTATCTTCTCCAACGACGGCAACTACGAGCCGTCTGACTCCACTGCCCTTGTTCTCTCCCAACAGTCCAGATAAGTCCCCCATCTTCGCCTCTTTCATTTCCTCACTTTATTTCACTCAATCGACCCTCGACCGTTCCTGTCCACCGCCACCTTCCTCATCTCCGGCCACCCTCCGGCGAGATGCTTCCGTCGCTCTGCAGCCCCACACGTCTCGCCGACCATCACATAACCTCCGCCTCATCTCACTAAGCACCCTCCACTCATCCACAACCCCGCCACACCACCACAGCAACCCCCCGAACACACCCACCCGTCCGGCCACAGAGCAACCTAGGAACTCACGCCTAGGCCGCCCCGCAGCCTACCACCTTGCTCTTCACCCTCGCCGTGACAAGGCGAAGGTCCCCCGGTGATCTGATTAGGCCGCGAGGCCATTTTCGTGTCTGACAGATTCCACGCTCTGGCCGCCATTGACAACGACTCGATGAAGCTCTACGCTCGCTCCAGGCCTCAGGACATCAGGGCTCCAGGTGCTGCAAATTTGGGAAGGTCGTGCGAAGGGAGACCCAGCAAGTGAAGCCAACAGAATCTGCAGTTGAGGAATTGAAGGCGCGATCGGCTGCAGGTGCGTGAAGGACAACAGTGGGCTTTAGTCCCACATTAGTAAGCCACGACGCACCGACACCATTTATATTGTTTTTGTCATATCTGTTGTTCGCCTCCAGTCACACTTGGGGTGAGGTCCCTCACCCATCTCACTGCGCCTCATCCATGGTTTCGCCTCACGGATCTAGTGCGACCCGACCCGACCTTGTCCTGAGCACACCTCACGCACCACCCTCACGTCGATGCACCTGGTCACGGGCACACGATCCTACCCGTATAACCGGCTCTGGGAGAGCGTGTTGAGAGTGGTTTACACAGAGAGAAAGAGAGACGCGCGGGTAGAGGGCTAGGTTTTGCTGTGTATAGTGTGTGCAGGACACAAGGACTTAGCCGCCAGAAGAAACGTGGGAAGGAAGCTCTGCCAAGGAAGAAAGAAAGGCAATGCAAAGAAAGAAGAAACTCCAAGGGGAAACAGAAGAAAGAAGGAAGGAGGCTCTGAAAGAAAGGCAAGGAAGAAGAGAGGCAAGGCAGAGAAGAACCAAACCAAGGAAGACTAAAGAAGAAGAAGACAAGGGGCAGATGAGGACTCAAGAAGGCAAAGGAAAAGAAAAGAAAGAAGAAAGTCAGACCTTGGTCGCAGGAAGAAAAGAAATAGAGGGAGAGAAACAGATGCATCAAGGAAGAAAAGGAGTTTTATTTTAAGACGTATAATATTGTATCAGACATCCATTTTTGTCTTCTTCGAGCAATTTCTTTTTATAACACTCTCATTACACTAGTCACTTCTTTTCATTTACAAAGTTGTGTTCTCAAGTTTTGAAAGTACTTAGATTGCTCCCTGTGTTCCACCTCGGATACTCCGATTTTCGAGTTATAAAATCTTTATTTGTTTTTGCGGAAAGTTCGTCTTTATTACAACGCATTAATTGTTAAAACACGGTCTAGCAGCGTCAACATTTTGGCACCGTTGCCAGGGAGCAACGGGCACTTTTAAAGCTTTGATCATAACTTTTGATCCAATATTTGACCTAATTCCTCTCTTTTATTGTGTTTGTCTCAGGGAAAGCAAAGAAAAGAAGAGCAGCTGCACAACAGAAACTCCAAGGAACAGGTTATTTTCATCAGCCCTCTCTATTAACTCCCTCAAAGTCTGAAAAGGAACAAAAGAAGAATCAACTTAGGCCTACCTGTTTCATACCTAGTAATTCATCAAAGTTGCCTGATTTTTCATTTCAACACATTTTTAACTACTCACCCAACTAAGGTAACTAGGGCTAAAACTTTCTTGATTGAGCCCTAGATACTAAATTTTGAGGCAACTAAATTGGACCAACTAGAGCCAACTCAAGGATTGAAAAGCTAGGGTTTTTAGAGACACATCTTCTCTTAAACAAAGAAGCAAAAAATTCCAAAAAGAGGTGTGCCTAAACCTTGTTTGAAAAGATCTATACAAGAGAAACCCTAAGCAAATCAGGCTCTTAATCCATTCGAACCCTAAAAGAAAGGACCCAAAAGCTCTCAAAGGAACAAGAGGTGAAGTTGATCCTTTGGGTCAACCAACCTTAAAATTAGGTCACTTTTTTTCACTCAAAAAAACCTAAAAGTTCAAGTGGAACCCTAAGCACCTTGATCTTAAAGTAAAAAAGGTAGACTTAAGAGGTCAAGGTCCCCATTCTGGTCTACCTGGAATCTCAGTGACAAGAGAGGTCGAGTGGGGGAAACCCTGTAACTCGTGGGGACACTCTACCGTGTAGGGGTCTTTGCAGGACTCTCCCTCTCTGGCTGCCCAAGTACTTCTCAAGTGGACGACCTTTCTGACTAAGGGGTATCATCCTCCCCGAACCTCTATAGTCACCCAACAATTTTTGGCTGTCTCGATTGGGTCCAGCACCTTTTAATCTCATCACATCCTTCGGTGCATGTTCGGCAGGAGGTCCTTAAGACCATCCTTAAGACCTCCTTTAGAAATTCACTTGCCGAGGCCAAGCCTCGACGCCCTTGTTTGTGCAGCAACTTCACCACATAAACCTTTCATATGATTCAGAACCAAGTTCTCCTTCTTCTTCCATCATGGCACAACCCATTGAAGAAGAGAATAACCTTGAGCACCAACTTCAACGCCTGACTGATCTCTTCCAAAACTTTGTAAACCCACCGCAGTGACCAGTGATGTGAGATCACTATAATCCCGCTGCGGTGGCGATCAAGCCTCGAGTCTGAATCCCGGTTGGAGGGCCTGATTCTGAACTCAAGCCAATATGATTCATGCCATACCAAAGTTTCATGGGCTTAACTTTGAGGATCCATTCCAACACATTAAACAACTCAAGCATCTAGCCCAGACCTTCAGGTCAGATCTACAAAACTGGGATATCCTACTCATGAAAATGTTTTCGTTCTCCCTCTTGGACAAGGCCACCCATTGGTATCAAACTCAGACCCGTCCGATCAACACTTAGGAGGAACTTCAGTCTGAATTTTTGAAAAAATTCTTCCCCGTTGGACGGACGAATGCCTTGTGCCACCAGATCACTCATTTCACTCAACAACCGGGAGAACCTCTTCACGAAGCATGGGATCGATTCTTAGATCTCATGCGAAAGTTCCCCCATCACGAAGTTCCTAAGTGGGAACAAGTCCAGTCTTTTTACCAAGGACTCCATGAAGACATTCGTTTATTCGTCAATGCAACGTGCGGAGGAAACATCATGGGTCAACATGAGGACACGGTGTGGGAGATTCTCGAAAACATGTGTGAGAACTCCATAAATAATGACTCCATGGGCTTATTCGACAGGACGAATGCCCACGCATCGACGAATCTGAGAGGGGCACATGAGATGCAAGACCTGTCCACTTCTGTCGACTTGGAACTGATGGCCAGTCGGTTGGACAAGGTTTCTACATAGAAAAGAAGGTGGACGAGCTAACCCAGCATTTGCAACAAGCCACCTATGCACAAAACTCTTTTGCACGACCACCTCTGGCAAGGGAAACTGTGCAAAACATCTACCACCAATCTGCCAAGGGGATGGACCCATATCCACCCCCATCTGCCTCTCGAACCGGAGTGACCTCCGTTCCATTCTACTTGAGTTGGGGGAACTCTGAACCCTCGTATTCTGACTTTCCTGAGGTTCCTCAGAACTACGAGGACCTCAACGCCATCCAGAATGACCCATTCTCCAATACCTACAACCCTGGATGGCGAAATCATCCTAACTTGCAGTGGACGGGAAATTCTCAGACTCAGAGACCACCATATCAACCCCGTCCACAAGCCCCTCGTCCATATCAGCCGCCTCAGCCTCGGCCCAATCCCACCTACCAATCCGGGCCAAACCAGGATCAACTGACTCTTATCCTTCAAGCACTAGCTGACATTCAAAAGACGAATGCGGCAATGCAAAAACAGCACAAGGACGAGATCACAGAGGTTTGCAACCAACTGGCCCAGATGGCAAATTCCCGCCAACCTGGCACCCTTCCTTCGCAACCTCTTCCCAACCCAAATAACGTGCCGACCCAGAGGCGCGTTATGAATCCAAATTCAGGCCATGCACATTTGATTTATCAGGCCCCTACTGCTCCATCGCCAGACGGGATGGAAGCTTCGACATCTTATGCGGGATTTCAGTAGCAGCCACACCTCTTACCAAACCCAAACCAAAATCAGGCCGGATTGAACTCTGTAACAACACGTAGTGGTAAAACAACCCAAGACCCACATTATCTGAACCACTCCAAGCCTGGTAATAGCCAAGACCCTAGGATAGTTAATGAGAACCTCATCATGAAACCTAACTAGCACAATCTAACCTAGGTATGCAAGAAAAAGCTACTACATAACTCAAAGAAAGGCTTAACTCAGAGAATTCTGAGTTCAAAAAGAAAATAAGTTATAAGGGGTAAAAATGCAATTTCACCAACACAATCTGCAAACAGGGTAACTTAGGATCCAAACACAGGTCAAACAAACCAAATAAGAAGGAAAGCGGGATGATCTGATCCAACAAGGGCTACAGCAACTCCAAGGAATTAAATGACATTCTGTAACCCTAAAACAAACCCACTTCAATTCACGTGGTTCAAGGTAGGAAAAAAATCAACTAAACCCTCTAAAATTCAAAGAAAAATAATCTCTAGGGTTTAGAACCTTCAATTTGGCCTTAGAAACCCATTTTGACCTACACTGAGAACCATGCCCAATTAATGATTTAATTTGGGTTTTTACGTAAATTGGCTAGTCAAACATGGTCTGACCTAGAAACAAATTCACCATTAAAATCCTTAGGTCCAATTTAGTCATTCATAAAAACTTGAGCCTAAGAAGAGACCTCCTTGACCAACTTTGCAATTTGGTCCTCATCATTTACTTTTTGACCCTCAACTTTCGAAACCCTTGCATATTGGCCCCTAATTTCCTCGTCATTCTTTGCATTTTGGTCCCTCTTGCAAGTCTCTGCACAGCACCATGCTCCGGCGACTTTGCGCAGAGCATGGCGCCGCGTAGGGTGAGGGGGGGCATCCTGCAAAGAGAACGCGGAGTTCCCTGTGATGTCTGCTATCGCAGGGACTCGGCCATGCCACCTGACGATACCCACACCTTCCGTGCGAACACGCGGAAGGTATGGGTCTCTCGTCTCCAACCATACTCCGGCGAGGGATGCACGTCGCCAGCGTGCGTCTGCCCCTCCGCCACCGCCTTTATAAAAACCAGCGTCGCCAGCCGTTTCTCCCAGCTTGGTCTTGACGGAGAATCCCTCAACCCTTCCTCTCTCTCCACTCCGACAGGAACCCACTAGCTCCAGTGGCTCCTCCTCCTCCTCGTCGCTCTGCTGCAATACTAGCAGTAGAGCCACCTTCGCCTAATTTCCCCGCGTCGTGCCGCACCAAGCGCGCGCCTCCCTGCCCTCTTCCTCACTGCCGCTCTCTCCCTCTGGGTGTTTCTTCTCCGGCGACAGTCGGTACGGCTGCCCGCCGCTCCGGCCCCCTTCGTCGCCATAGGTAGGTTACAGTTACTTCCCTTCCTCCCCTCTTTCTTTTCCCCAACTTAATTTGCTTGATCGCCCTACGACCACACCTGACCACCCTCATCTTCCCCACCTCCGGTCACTCTCCAGCGAGTCGTCCCCATCATCCCAAAACCCCATACGACTCGCCAACTGTCCCAAAAGCTCCGCCTCACTTCACCAAACACCCTCCGGCCCTCCATTGCCACTCCACACCTCCACAGCACACCCCCGATCAAACCCACTTTTCCGGTTGTAGTATGACCTAGGGCTACCGCCATACACCGCCCCGCGACCTGCTGCACCCCGCACTACCTTCGCCGTGCCACGGTGAAGGTTTCCCTGTGGTCTGATTAGGTCGAGAGGCACTATTTGTGTTAGAAAGACTTTCAGCCCTGGCCGCCATTGGCGACGACGCAAGGAGCTTCCAAGCGAGCTCCAGGCCTCGAAGTGTCAGGACTTAAGCTGAGGCGAATTAGGGAGACTCGGGCAAAGGCAGGCAGCTGGTTTGCGAAGGGAAACGAGGACGTAGCTGTTGAGGCGAGGTCGCGTCCTTCCTGCAGGCATGCGCGAGAAGGGACAAAGTTTAGTCCCACATCGTGAGTCTTCAAATAGCTGCACCACTTTAAATTGTTTTTGTGTATACGGCTGGTTGCCTTCGAACGCACCTGGGGTGAGGTCCCTCGCCCATCACCCGCCTCGTCCGTGGATTCATCTCGCGGACCTGGTGGATCCGACCCGACACTACCCTGCACTCCTCGTACACCACCCACGCCGGTGTGCCTGGTCCCGGTTACACACCCCGACCAGTTAACCCGGCTCTGGGAGAGCTTCCTGTGAGCGATTTACAGAGAGAGAGAGACGTGCGGCTAAAGGGAAGGGCTAGGTTTTGCTGTGCCCTGTGCAGCAACAGGGCGCGAAGGAGGCAGACTCAACACTTAGCTGCAGGAAGGAGAAGAAGAGGAGCAGAAGAAGAAGAAACCTTGAAGAAGCCTTGTAGCTGAGCAAGGCAAGAGACCAAAGAAGAAGGCTTGCTAAAGCAGAGAAGAAGAAGAAGAAGCAGCGAAGGAAGAAAAGGAAGCACTATAGCAGACTGCCGTTTAAGTCGTCTGACTGCAGTATCAGATGACGGATGAAGCTTCAGAGGAGATAAAGCAGAGAGGAAGAAGAAGAAAAGAGAAGGCTCCGCAGCTAAAGAGAAAGAAAAGAGAAGAAGGAAGAAAGAAGCAGAAGAAGACTTCGCACAGGAAAAGAGAAAGAAGAGAAGAAGACAAGCAAAGAGAGAAAGAAGAGAAGAAGAAGAAGCCAAAAACCGAAATCTATCTCTCCCTCTCTCTCTCTTATTTTTGTAATAAAGAAAACTTTGTACTTCTAGAATTCTAGTAGCTCCCTGAGTTCGACCTCGGGAAACCATTCTATTTCCGAGTAAAATTTCTATAGTAACGACAACCGTAGCTGTCTTATTTTACACTATAACGACATTACTGTAATAAGTACTAAAACGAACAAAGACTAGCCGCAGTTGAAAAACCCATCATTACTAATAGTCATCCAAGATACCACTATCCCAAATCAAGAACCTGGACCTATTTTAGAGGAACCAACTAGGATCCCATTTCCTGAGGCCTTGACCAAGGGAAAAAGGATAACCAAACCCGTGGCCCCCAAGGAGGATCTGGTCAAGCTCTTTGAACAGGTCCAGATAAACATCCCATTGATGGATGCAATTCGCCACGTATCGGCTTACACAAGATTCTTGAAAGACGTATGTACACCTAAACGTAAGCCGTGAACCAAGGATGGGAATCCGATCGTACTGTCAGAGCAAGCCAGCTCTGTCATCTTGAGTAAACTCCCACCCAAGGCTAAAGACCCAGGAACTCCCCTGATTTCTTGTAAAATTGGTGAAACCCAATTTGATAGAGCCTTACTAGATCTAGGTGCCTCCATAAATTTAATACCTACATCCCTCCTTGACCACCTTGAAGAATCTGAAATTAAACCAACTGAGGTGACATTGCAGTTAGTCGATCGATCCATCAAGTCACCTAAAGGAATACTCGAGGATGTCATTGTTAGGGTACGGGATTTCTACTTCCTGGTGGACTTCATAGTACTGGACATGGATGCACCTAAGAACCCAAGGGACACACCAATCATATTAGGGAGACCACTGCTAGGGCCAACATAAACTGCGAAGAGGGCCAGATAGAATTAAAATTTGGGAATCAAACCCTGAAGATTGACATTTTTAAGGCCCAACAAGGGATTAATTGCGGGGTTATATAGCAAATATGTGATATCAGAGCTGTGGTTGATGAATTGCATACAGAGAACCTGATTATCCCTGATCAACCACTAGAAAATCAAAACCCACCAACAGAGGAGTGCGAACATGATCTAGACACACCTATGACTCTGACCCTTGTTCCTGATACAAACCCCGAACCACCCACTACTGCTGACAATCCTGTCATGGAACTCAAGCCCCTTCCCGAGCATCTGAAGTACGTCTTTTTGGATTCCAATTAGACGTTTCCTGTGATTATCAACTCTCGACTCACACCTGACCAGGAACTCCGTTTGATTACTGTTCTCCAGCAACATCGTAGAGCCATTGGATGGACTCTCGATGATTTGACTGGTATAAGCCCTTCATACTGCACACATCGAATCTACACAGAAGAAGGCACACGACCTTCAAGAGAAATGCAAAGATGCCTAAACCCTAACCTACAGGAGGTCATGAAAAAGGAGATCATAAAGTCATTAGATGCAGGGATCATCTACCCGATCTCCGACAGTCGTTGGGTGAGTCCAATACAGGTGGTGCCTAAAAAGGTAGGGCTTACCATCATCACGACTGAAACTGGAGAAGTCATTCCTACCCGAATAGCTAACTCGTGGAGAGTCTACATTGATTACAGAAGACTAAATTCCTCCACGAAGAAGGATCATTTCCCACTACCGTTTATTGATCAGATCCTCGAGAAACTAGCGGGAAATAGGTTCTTCTACTTTCTTGACGGGTACTCCAGTTACAACCAGGTGGCAATCCATCCAGAGGACCAAGAAAAGACCACATTCACCTGCCCCTTCGGGACGTACGCATTTCGAAGGATGCCTTTAGGTCTCTGCAATGCACCTACAACTTTTCAGCGGTGCATGCTTGCCATATTCTCAGATATGGTAGGTGACTATCTGGAAGTCTTCATGGATGACTTTTCAGTTTTTGGAGCACCATTTGACGATTGCCTCCAACATTTGGTCCAAATACTCAGCCGGTGCATCGTTGTGAATTTGGTTCTTTCCTGGGAAAAGAGCCATTTCATGGTGCCTGAGGGAATTGTCCTAGGACATTTAATCTCGGAGAAAGGCATCCAAGTGGATCGAGCTAAGGTTAACCTGATCTCCAAGCTCTCTATGCCTAGCTCGATTAAGGACATCCGATCTTTTTTGGGGCATGTCGGTTTTTACCGTCGATTTATCCCTAATTTTTCAAAAATCGCATGCCCCCTGACTACTCTTCTCTCCAAGGATGTGCCTTTCAAAATTTCCAAGGAATGCACTCAAGCATTTGAGACCCTACGTGACCGAGTCACCCAAGACCCGATCCTACAGTCCCCTGATTGGTCTCAACCCTTTGAGATCATGTGCGATGCATCTGACTTTGCTGTAGGAGCAGTTTTGGGGCAGAAAATTGACGGGAAACCTGTGGTCATTTACTACACCAGCAAAACACTGGATGAGGCTCAGCGTAACATGCAGTTACTGAGAAAGAGCTGCTAGCTGTAGTATTTGCCCTAGAAAAATTCAGATCATACCTTCTGGGTTCCCGTGTTATCATATACTCGGATCACACAGCTGTGAGGCATCTCCTTGCAAAGAAGGACGCAAAACCTCGATTAATCCGATGGATCTTGCTGTTACAAGAATTTGACCTTGAGATTCGCGACAGAGCGGGAAAGCAAAATGTGGTAGCTGATCACTTGTCCCGTCTTCCTTCTAAAATAATCGACCCTTCCGAACCCATCACAGAACATTTTCTTGATGAGCACCTCCTGGATATCAGTACAGGTCTTCCATGGTTCGCAGATATAGTAAATTACCTGGCATCACATCAAATTCCGTCCGATTGGCCGAAGGCCAAGAAGGACAAATTGCGTTCCGATGCCAAGTATTACCTTTGGGAAGACCTGTATCTATTCCGCATTGGTGCTGATCAGATAATTCGACGGTGTGTCGCGGAAGTGGAAATCAAAGACATACTCTCATTTTGCCATGACCAGGCATGCGGTGGACACTTCTCCGGACATAAAATCGCATCTAAAGTCCTCCAGTGCGGCTTTTACTGGCCCACAATTTTCAAGGATGCATACGATCATTGTAAGGCATGTTCCCGTTGCCAGACTTTGGGCAACATGAGCCATCGAGACATGATGCCTCTATAGCCGATCCTGGTATGCGAAATTTTTGATATTTGGGGGATTGATTTTATGAGACCCTTCCCGATCTCGGATGGCTTCGAATACATCTTACTCGCAGTTGACTACGTGTCCAAGTGGATAGAAGCCATTCCGACCTGAACCAACAATCATAAAGTTGTTATCAAATTCATTCATCAAAACATTTTCTCAAGGTTCGGGATTCCACGAGTAATAATTTCCGACGGAGGGACCCATTTCACAAACGCTCAGTTCAGGTCACTGATGACCAAATACGGGGTGTCACACCGAATCTCTACTCCTTACCACCCCCAAACTAATGGTCTAGCTGAGCTATCAAACCGAGAAATCAAGAAAATCCTTTAGGTTACTGTTCGACCTGACAGAAAAGATTGGTCTTCTTAGCTTTCGAAAGCATTGTGGGCCTATAGGACCGCCCACAAGACCCAATTAGGAATGTCTCCCTTCAGACTAGTGTACGGGAAGACATGTCACCTCCCCGTCGAATTGGAGCATAAAGCCTATTGGGCAGTACGGAATTGTAATCTAGATCTTTCTAAGGCTGGAACCCACAGAAGACTTCAAATAAGCGAGATCGATGAATTACGCCACGACGTGTATGAGAACTCGCGAATTTACAAAGAACGGGTTAAAGCTTTTCATGACAAACACATTTCTAGAAAGATCTTCTATCCTGGTCAAAAGGTTTTACTCTTTGATGCCCGACTCAAATTATTCCCAGGAAAGCTACGATCTAAGTGGGTCGAACCTTACCTAGTCTGACAAATCTTTGGAAATGGAGCCATTGAAATCAACCCACTCAGCCACGATTCCGAACCCTTTGTTGTGAACGGTCAGAGACTCAAACCGTTCATTGACATGACTGATACAAATTTGGCTGAGTCATCATTTACCCTCCATTCCCCTTGAGCTCATTGCGCCCAGCTGATGGCGTAAAATTCAGCGCTTAACGGGAGGCAACCCGTCATTCTTTGGAAAACCTGAAATCTTTTCTGACATTTCTATGCGGAATTCATATTGCACTTTAGGGTTCATCCATTAGAACTTCCGACTTCACCTTAGGTATCCCTACCCTAGATTAGAAATCATTCGCAACATGTCATTTCAACCCGTTCACTCACTACACACCTATCTTAATGCATGAACTAAGTTGAAATCGAGCCCACCTAATTTACAATGGGGACATTGCAAATCTTAGGCATGAGGGGGTATGAAAGTGCAAAATGTCAGGAAAATTCATATCAAGAAAGGGTTTCAATAAAAAAAAAGACTTGAAGGAGGGGAGAAACAATTCAGGGTAATACAAAATGAGAGGAGGAAAAGAGTAAAATGCCAAAAAAGGAGCACAAAATGAAAAAGAAAAAAAGAGTCATTAGTAAAAGATTAAGGAATTAATTGAAGTTCTAGACCAGATCAAGAAAAGAAAAAAAGTGCTAAGGGGACATAACAAGAGATTAGCAGGAACGCTGATCTTAGGCCTCTTGGGTTAGTTTCTTTAGCTTAAAAATTCACGTATCCGCTAAAATCAGGGTAATCCTCAAGAGGTTGGGGAAAATGCGAAGCTTAAGTATTAGGTATAAGGCTTAGGAAGTATTCGGCCTCGTTAATTGACCTTCGGTTTACGGGATTCGGTAACCTAAGCACCCAAATCCACACATAGTCTGGTTCAGTCCGCATAAATATCCAAATCACGCAAAAGCGTTTAATGTTCTGAAAAAGTCACCTAGATTAGGAGCGGCCAATCAACACAAGTTGATTTGGACGAGTTCCCGAAGCGGAGAGGTGGGAAATTTCCCTCGAAGATGCGTAACAACATATCATCTCCTCGGTGCTTGTCTCTTAGGATATTTAAATATCCTACTGGGGGCATGTAAGCACTCTGCTTGTTCAGATACCACGGGCGGCATTATCACGAAATGTCGATCGCCAGGGACCGAATTTGACCACGGAATGCCATGGGCGGGATTATCTCGAAATCTCGATAGCCAGGGACCCTTGAGGATTGATGATGGGGATGAGGAATCCGATACAGACTGTGTTGAGAAGCTAATCCAAAGCTAGAAATAAAAAGAAAAGAGAGAGAAAAGATCTCCAAACAAATAAATCTTCTATCTCTCTCTTACAAAAACGTACTGCAAACTGAACCTAGGCTAAAAATGTCTTAAGCACGGGTGCTTTAACCATGGAGTCCAACAAACCCTAGGTTAGTTTCTGTGGGCCTTAAAAACCTTTGCGGAGGACTGAGGCTAAAGCGGAACAGGTCCGATTTTTGGTTGGTACTTGAGTACCTCTAGGCCTATTGTCGGCATTCTGACCTAATCACAAAAGAAAAAGAGAAGCACTTATCATAATTGTTGACAGACACTCAAGGTCTAGAATGGAAGTTAAAACCTTGAAATTTTGCTAAGGGACTAGCAAAAGCTAGGCATGGGGGTATAATGAGAGCCTCATCATGAGCCATAACTAACTCATTTTGACCTAATAAAGAAAATAAAAGCTCCTACATGACTTAGAAGAGGGCTTAATTGGAGGAATAAATGTTCTGAGAAGAAAACATGAAATAAAGGTTAAAACTGTAAATTTACCATTACAGTACATAAACGGAATTTCTCAGAGATAGAGCATAGGTCAAATGGTCTAAAAGAGATAAAAAGTGGGTTGAATCAATCAGAAATGGGTTCATGTGCAATCTAGGAATTAAATGACATTTGGTAAACCTAAAACAGACCCGCTCAATTCAACAAGGTTTCGGTCAGGATAAAAATCAAGTAAACCCTCTAAAATTCATGGAAAAATATCCTCTAGGGTTTAGAACATTCAAATTGGCCTTTGGAACCTAGTTTGACCTAGAATAGGCTCCTAGCTCATTAATTAACCTAATTTGGGTTTTTACATAAAATGTCCAGTCACACGTGGTCAAACCTAAAATCAAACTTCACCATTGGATTCCTTAGGTCCAAATTAGGTTTGTACCAAAATTTGGACCTAAGGGGAGGTCATCTTGACCTACTTTGCAATTTAGTACACCCAATCACATTTTGGTCCCTATCTTTCTCGCCAATCTTTCAATCAAGTCCTTCCGCCATTATTGGGGAAGATTCTTCTCCGGCGAGGTTGACAGGGGGGATACGCTCAAATCCCTCAGAGATCTCCCAGAATTGGAAGGGAGATTCTCTGAGGAATCCCCTTCCATCTAAGCCCGATCGTGATCTCTGATTCCTTTCCAAACTCTCGTGCGAACGCACGAGAGATTTGGATCTCAACCACCTTCCTTCTCCGGCGAGACAACGGTGGCCAAAAGCCTGCCCTCCACGCACCAGAAAGCTCGACCACCACCTATAAAAAGACCTCCGACCCTCTGCGAGATCTCAGACTTGGCTTGGCCGTAGAATCCTCCAAATTTCTTCTCTCCTCTCTCCGACCAAGGAACCCACAAGCTCCGGCGTCTACCTCTCCTCCTTCTCATCGCTCTGCTGCCATTCCAGCAACAGAGTCTACTTTGCCTCATCTTCCCGCGTCGCGCCGCACCAAGCGCATGTTTCCCCAACCTCCTCCTCATTGTCGTTATCTCCCTCAGAGTTATCTTCTCCGACGACAGCAACTACGAGCCGTCTGACTCCGCTGCCCCCGTTCTCTCCCAACAGTCCAGATAAGTCTCCCATCTTCCCCTCTTTCATTTCCTCACTTTATTTCACTCAATCGACCCTCAACCGTTCCTGTCCACCGCCACCTACTTCATCTCCGGCCACCCTCCGACGAGACGCTCCCATCTCTCCGTAGCCCCACACGTCTCGTCGACCATCACATAACCTCCGCCTCATCTCACTGAGCACCCTCCACTCATCCACAGCCCCGCCACACCACCACAGCAACCCCCCGAACACACCCACCCGTCCGGCCACAGAGCGACCTAGGCACTCACGCCTAGGCCGCCCCGCGGCCTGCCACCTTGCTCTTCAGCTTTGCCGTGACAAGGCAAAGGTCCCCCGGTGATCTGATTAGGCCACGAGGTCATTTTCGTGTCTGACAGATTCCACGCTCCGGCCGCCATTGACGACGACTCGACGCAGCTCTATGCTCGCTCCAGGCCTCAGGACTTCAGGGCTCCAGGTGCTGCGAATTTGGGAAGGTCGTGCGAAGGGAGCTGACCCAGCAAGTGAAGCCAACAGAACCTGCAGTTGAGGAATTGAAGGTACGATCGGCTGTGGGCACGCGAAGGACAGCAATGGGCTTTACTCCCACATCGGTAAGCCACGACGCACCGACACCCTTTATATTGTTTTTGTCATATTTGCTGTTCGCCTCCAGTCACACTTGGGGTGAGGTCCCTCACCCATCTCACTGTGCCTCGTCCGTGGTTTCACCTCACGGATCTGGCGCGACCCGACCCGACCTGACCTTGTCCTGAGCACACCTCGTGCACCACCCTCACGCCAGTGCGCCTGGTCACGGACGCGCGATCCGACCCGTATAACCGGCTTTGGGAGAGCATGTTGAGAGTGGTTTACACAGAGAGAAAGAGAGACGCGCGGGTAGAGGGCTAGGTTTTGCTGTGTATAGTGTGTGCAGGACACAGGGACTTAGCCGTCGGAAGAAACGAGGGAAGGAAGCTCTACCAAGGAAGAAAGAAAGGCAAGGCAGAGAAAGAAGAAATGCTAAGGGGAAACAGAAGAAAGAAGGAAGGAGGCTCTGAAAGAAAGGCAAGGAAGAAGAGAGGCAAGGCAGAGAAGAACCAAACAAGGAAGACTAAGGAAGAAGAAGACAAGGGGTAGACGAGGACTCAAGAAGGCAAAGGAAAAGAAAAGAAAGAAGAAAGTCAGACCTTGGTCGCAGGAAGAAAAGAAATAGAGGGAGAGAAACAGAAGCATCAAGGAAGAAAAGGAGTTTTATTTTAAGACATCCGATATTGTATCAGACGTCCATTTTTGTCTTCTTCGAGCAATTTCTTTTTGTAACACTCTCATTGCACTAGTCACTTCTTTTCATTTACAAAGTTGTGTTCTCAAGTTTTGAAAGTACTTAGATTGCTCCCTGTGTTCGACCTCGGATACTCCGGTTTTCGAGTTATAAAATCTTTATTTGTTTTCGCGGAAAGTTCGTCTATATTACAACGCATTAATTGTTAAAGCACAGTCTAGCTGCGTCAACAGCTATCAATCAAATTATACAATATTAGAAATCCCAATATCACAATCTCAAGACCACTCAATAGTAAGAAAGAGAGAAAACTCGTCAATTTTTCCTAGGGTCTACTATGTGAAAATAATATGGTATGCAAACAACTATCTCAGTACAATTGTACGTGTCCTATGGAATACTTAGCGAAATGCAGACCTCTAAAATCCACCATGTATCTCGGTAAGACCGGCGTGCGAATCTAGACCATGTGGTTGCTTAAGGAGATGAGATAGAAATCCATGTGTTTGTGTACTTACATGATTGTGTAGTGTGTACACAATAATCAAGCAATAGATGTCAATAAAAGCGTAATCAGGGGTTCAAGCAGATTATTTATCTTCCTTTGAATTATGTTTGAATATTTAGAAGTGAATTCCAGGGAATTGGTCTCGCTTTTTAATTTCTTTTCAAGCAAGTAGTGGTCTTTTTATCATAGTCAAATGCAAGTATAGTAGGAGCTCAAAGGGATAGAAAGGGCATACCTAACTCCAGCAATTCTACAAGTATGTAATTTGATTGAAAAAGTAAACCTAGCAAGAAATGTGCAATCCTAAGTATGGAATGCCTATATCATGCTGCTACTACATAAGAGATGAGGTATTTTTGGTATTTTTTATTTTGTAATTTTTTTTGTATTTTCTAATGCAACAAAACAAAATCAAATCGGAAAAGAAGGTGATACAGAGGAAAATGACGTCGATGAGAGATAAGTAGAGAGATATAAAAGAATCCATAGCCCAATTGTTATAAAAATGTGTGAGAATAAGCTTTCACAACTTATGCCTAACAAATATATCATAGGTATAAACCTAATTCTAACTACCACTATACTAATCTACTAAAAAGCAGGGAAATGCAGCTCCATCAGGAAAACTCCTCCAAGGAGATGACACTCCTACTCCTCCTCAAGTGCTGCAAAATCACCAGATGATTAGTATGACAATTATATACAAAGATAAATCAAAGAATAAATGAATAAAAGAATCTATATACAACCAAGAATAAAAATCAAAATATGTACAAAAATGAAGAACAAAAGGATATTTTTGGCATATAGAGAGTTGCCTCCCCAGCAACGGTGCCAAAAATATGATCGCTAACTTTCTGTGTTTCATAAAAATAGTTATTTAATTATGTTATTGGTTATAGTATAATCATAATGCAAACAGACGTCGTGTCATTTTATTTATAGAATTTTTTACTGGTTTATTCCAAGTTGTTCACTAGGAGGCAGTTATTGATATACATCACTCTTTATTCCCACAAATACTCATTTATTCAAAAAATGTCAATTATATATACAAAATGAATCAATGAATCAAAGAATGAATGAGTTAATTATATACAAAATTAATCAATTTAGACTAATTACCATGCCTTAAACATATCTACAACTAATAAAGCATCAAAAACTAAATAAAACAACTCTATATTAATCATACATACTATACTAGATAATACCTAAATATAGGTACAAAAATACTTACTAATATGTACTATACTAAATTTACTAACATATACTAACCCCTTTAGTAAGATATATTACATATACAATGACATACATAATTGTCGCTATAGCCCTTATAAAACATATATACAAAACATAAGGCAAGAGGAATTATATTTACTAACATATATATACCTACAGTGATGGATAAAAGTGTCACTAAAGCCTTAGAAAAACTTATATACACAAATAAGGCTTATACTTATACTACCATACTAAACTTTACTTATAATATATATATATACACTATACATACATGTGTTATTATACATATATACATGTATACATAACACACTCAACTCAATACACACTCTTAACATACACATCACATATACAACTAACACTCAACTCACACTTAGCACACACAACTCATAACTCAACACTTAGTCAATTTCAACCCATGCACTCACTAAGGCTTCTTAGCCTTCACTTAAAAAGATTTGCTTTTTTTATGGGCAAACTGGGTTTTTCATAGGATACACATCACCTTACGGGTGGGACCAAACCATTACTAGACCTAGTTCTAGTTTTTATTGTGTACATTTTGTCCAATTTCTCTTAGGCCCAAACCACACCCATGGCTCCTAGCCACCCACACGCTCACACACACACCCATGTAATCCCGCAGGCGCACGCAGTTACACGCCTAAAGAAAGACCAATGTATGCTCATGTATGTGTGCCCACCGATCATAAGCATTGGTGCCTTTATAGCACCTCAAGGGCTTATCAAGCCACAAGGTGGGACTTTCCCCACTAGATTTTAGGCGTGGAAGCTATGTACAAAATCGTGTGAATTTGGTGATTTTGGATCAGTGCAAATAAAGTCTTTTCTTAAAATAAATTATATAGAAAGAAAGCCTATATATAGGGCTACATAATTATATAGTTAATTTAGAATAAATAGTTATTTAATTATATTTAGGAATTGCTTAAACTTAGTGAATTATACATGTTAAATTAGAGTTTACATCCTTAATTAATTTATAAATTAATAAATAAATTATTTAATTGACCTATAAATTAGATAATATAAATAATAAAGTATTTATTATACATTTTTAATTTACTTTTAGTCATTTATTTTAATTTATGTACAATTATATGCATGTTTTACATATATCTATACTAATATACAGTATAATTATTAATGTACAATATAAATACATCATAAACATACTAAAAATATTTAAAATAATAATATACAAGTTTACAATATAGATTACTTAAGTAATAACTTAATTTACTAATTTATTTTAGTTTAACTTAATAACTTAAATATATACAATAAATACTTAAATAAATAAATATACATGTATCATATAGTATATAATAGTTACTTAAATATGTATGTACAGTAATAGATATGATTGTGCATGTTTACTTCTTTATTTATAATTATATGATTTTATATACATATAATGTAGTATAAATTAATACATAATTATATATTTAAGTTATATATACAATAGCTGAGTCTAAATATTTATTTAAATATATTTATTACATTTATAAGTTATTGATACACATTATTTACATATATTACAATATTTACAATTAACTTAGTGTTAAGTTATATTTACAAGTATAAATATTATATACATGGTATTTTTATAGATTTTTAGGTTTCTTCAAATTTTTATGGTATTTATATATTTAATAGAGGTAGGAGAAGAGAGAGAAAAGATGAGATGATGGAAGAACCATTTCTTTTTGTGATTTTTTGATTGAGTTCTTTTATTGAATTTCAGAGTAGACTAAATCGTCGGCTGGTATGTTCTACCAGTCTGGGGGCTCGGAATCCTTTGAAACTTCGCATACACTTAGACAAATACCTAATCTTACTCAAGATGGGCTTATTTTATTTTTTTGTGATATTTTTGTAATTTTTTCTATTATTTCAATCTCATACAAAAGAAGCCTAAAAGAGATGAGACCATGTAAGCTAAGGCCGCATCTTTAGTTCTAATGGCTAGAATTGGAATATTTGCACTCAACATATCCAACACACAATATAAAACAAGATTGAACAATTAAACATGATTTTTACATGAATTTCATTCAAAATCCATTTTGGACAGTTAATGACAAGTAAAGACTGCCAACAATGAGTTTCAACATGGATTACAAGCAATTCTAAATAGATTTAAAGTCCAAACTATGTACATGAATGCTTATAAATAATGTTCTAACAATATACAACATGTAAGATACTCGAAATCCTCAAAATAACCTCAAAATCCTCCCGCAACTCCTCATTTCAGACCTTGCTGCATGATTCAGCAACCAATGCTGTTGTTGTTGCTATGATCTTCAGCAGCTGATGTTGTCGCAGTATCTGATTAGCAACTATTGCTACTGCAATTACTAAACAAACAGCCCATGTTGCTATTCAAACTAGTAGCTACTGATGCTGTGATAATTCCCAGCAGTTGCTATTGTAACTAAGATCAGCCCAAATTAGACATGAGAAGGTCTGATCTAAGGCTTAAGAATGTCCAAAATCAAATCACACTAATTCAAATTCCATTGGAAATCACTTTAAACTCTGAAAACCATTTCAGACTCTATTACATAGTGACAAACTCTTAGAACCCTAACTTGATCATTCTTCTTTGTGATGGACAACAAAAGAGGAATGAATTAAGCTAGGCTCCAATTTCACTTGTGAAACATCCAGAACCTTCATTTTGATCTCCAATATCTCTGTCAAACCTTCAAACACCTCAGTTAAACCCCATAAGTCAGATTGACTCTCTTTTGGATGAGAAATCAATGTTGCCCTATTTTGGGCTTTTACTTTGGATTGATTACTGATATGATGACCTGATCTTCTTGAACACTATTGATTGGTGTTCAAGGTGATTTAGTGATCGCCTCAGAAATCGTTGGTTCCTTGTTTAGCCTCGAATCAATTCCACTAATTTTCCTTAGCAAAACTACTGAATTAGGCAAATGCTCATTGATTGCACAGCAATAATACACCAACAATTGTGCCAACTTGTGCTATTTCCAAGCATTACCAGTGTATATTAGGTAACCATAGTCGCATTTGTAAAAAATACACGCATGCATGCATTTAATTGAGAGGGGAGGAGAGTGAATAAAATGGTCGTGAAATTAACATTTTCCTCAAGTGCTGCTTCGCAAATTCACCATCTTTATTTTTAATTTTATTTGACTTTGAAATTCTTCCCATGGCTGCAAGGAATGGCCTCTTCTTCTTCATGCCATGTCTTGCTCAGCTTGCCCTGCACGGCCACTCCCTGCCAGCCATGCACAACTGCATGCATAGCCAGGGCATGGCTGTGCATGCCTTCTTCCCCTTTAAAAAGAGCACGGCTTCTTCTTTGCAAGGGGGGCCTGGTCCACACACCTACAGCAGCCTTCTTCCCTTCCAGGCTGTCTCCTCCCCTCTCCCCTCCACACGCAGCCTCTCCTCTTTGAGGAGCCACGCTGCGGGCAGGAGCAACTCACAGTGGTGCACAACCACCACTATGAGTCCACCACGGCCTAGCTCATCAAAGAGCCGGTGGGCATGGTGGTTCCCCGCTCTGAATTCATCATTCCAAGCATCTCCGCCATTGCTGTAAAATCAAGGTCTGAAGCTCCACGCAGTTGCAGCAAGGAACCAGCTGCCACTTGCCCGCGCTTAGGCCATCGCGCGCCCCTATAGCAGCCGACGAAGCTCCATCGTGCACGCCAGCAGGCCACCCACACCCCTCTCCACGCGCCCTATCGCAAGTTCCACTCGCAGCCCAACTGGCGCAAACCTTCTGCGCCCATGCCAACTCGCGTAGCGGCTCCCGCACTCACAGCACCGGGAACAGGCGATCGCGTGAGACGACCCGGCACTGTAGCCACTGTTCACACGTTTCAGCGGAACACTGTGGCTACAGTGCGGTGACCGGTAAGTTTCTCACTTATCCGGTTACCTGGTGCGCCGCAACTGGCCCCAGCCTGCGCCCGCATCTCTCCCCGTGCCCGCTCCAGCACCTGCGTCCGCGTCTCTCTTCGCCCGCGTACGCCTGCCCGCTTCAGCGTCTGTGTGCTCCTGCTCCCAATGCCTTCGCCATCACCCGCCTCACCGCGCAGAGTGGTGCGCTGCGGCCTCTCTCCCTCGCGCTCAATCCCTCCAGCGCGCACCTCTTCGCACGCCTACGCGCCTGCGCGTGCACGTGTGCCATCAGATGACGCCCTACTGCGCGCGGACAACTTAACTCTGACCTTCTTCACTCCAGCAGAACCAAGCGCCCTCTCTCTCTCTCTCTCTCACAGCACTCTCTCCATCTCTCTCTGCAAATACACATACACACACACTCACACTCTTGCGCACACACACTCTCACTTATACATTATTATATACTTATATATATATACATATACATATATATATTGATATATATACATATATTTATATACATATATATTTATACTTATATCTATACATATAGTAGTACTTATATAACTAAGTATTAGTATGTATACAAACATATATATATCTATATACTTATATATATATATATATACATATATATTTACATATATACAAATACTTATATACGTATAAATATATATATATATATTATTACCTATATAACTAAGTATAAGTATAGATACATACATATATATATACATATATACACATATACTTATACATAGATATATATATATAAATATACATACATATATACATATATATCTATAACTATATATACATATATATATATATATATCTATATAGTTATATATACATACATATCCATATATATCTATATATATCTATACATATATTTACATATCTATATATATATACATATATATATTGATGTAAACACAATTACACTACTTAAAATGTCTATTTTTGCATGTTCTTAAGCATAGGATTGCATTCCATGATATAAATATTGCATAACATGGATCATCCTTGCATTTAGAGTAGTTTGAATAAAATGGAGGTTAATTGTCTCCTTTTATGTGCTTGGACAGGGCAAACATTTAATCGGGGCCTCGGATCAAAGATCCAACCGTATGGATGTGATCAGGGCGACGATTGGAGTTCAACGACTCCAAGATCGCCCTAATCAGGCATCCATAGCATCAGATAGTGACCCAGGAATCCTAGAAGATCAAGGTCCAGGATGGTGTAAATCCACACTTCAGATGACAAATTCGACCACACGGATGAATTCAGATCGACGATCGCAGCCCAACGACACAAAAATCGAGTCAATCCGACATCCGTGGCACCATCTACAACTTCCAAAAGATGGACGGCCAAGATGGCGCCACGTGGTGCCATCTCGGTGGCCCAAACGGCCGCACGCAATCTCAGCAGTCTCCGCATCTGCCTTTACCCACCATTGGATTAAGATCCAACGGCTGCGATGCCCCCGAGCTGAAGTCAGGCGCTCGACATAAACGCGACCCCAGCGCGTTGGTCGAGCGCTCTAATGCGAAGCGGGGATGCGCGTTCGAGCCTCGCCACGCTGAAATTGGTGCGGTGGCGTGCCTCCGATTGACCGCAAGATCGCGATCCAACGGCCACGCGCGCTCAATCAAGACGACGCACGATTGGACGCCCGCGTGTAACGCGCGATCGCACGCGGGCGGGCGCGCAGCGCAGCGGGCGAAGATACGTCTTAAGCCGTCCGATCTCACGATCGAACGGCTGAGACTTCGCGGACGTGCATAGGTGTTACGCGCACGGGCAGCAGAGCGGGCGCGCGTGGGCCCGGAGGCTACGCCCACGTTGGGGGCTTTAGCGACGGTTTTATCCGTCACTAAAGACCCCTCATTTATTGTTTTGAAGTTGTAATGTCCATTTTGCCCCCACTCCTTGCAACTATAAAAGGAGACCCCCTCCATACGAAATTTTCATCCCTTCTTTCTCCTCTCTACCCCTCCAAAGCTCAAAAGAAGCTTGTCCCACACCTGGGATGCTTCTTGCGACATAAAGTCCAATTTTCGTTCCCCTTCGGAAGTGGATCCCGCGACGATGACGGCATACTGCTCCGTTCCCGTTCTTCTGCTTCGTCCTCCTTCGTCCCGCTTCATTCTCCTTCGTCCAGGCGTCATCCCGACCGGCTCGTCCTCCAAGCAACCGTCAAGGAGGATTTCTCTCTCCCTATTCTTTTTACTGCTTTCTAGTATAGATTTACTGCTTTCCAGTGTAGCTTTGCTCGTCCTCCAAGCAATCGTCGAGGAGGACATTTCTCCCTCCATTCTTTTAATGCTTTCTAGAGTAAATTTATCGCTTTCTAGAGTAATTATTTTATGCTTCCTAGTTGTAATGAACAAATCCCCATAATGGTAAATTCTCTGTTTATTCTACATCTCATTTTGATTTCTCTATGTAATATTCTCTTTCTCTCTTACTCTCTCTCTCTTCTATTTATTGTAAATAATTAGATAGTTCTAAATTGAATTATTCTGTAACAAATAAAAAGAAACGTGTAGTTTTTAAATCAAACGTTCGCCTCCCTGTGTTCGACCCGGAATTTTAATTTCGGTATAAATTTTATTTGTTGAACACGAATTCTTTGCTTTCAAACTACAACGACAGGTTTTCCAAAATCGAACATGTTAGCGTAGCGTTCGTAATCGTTCAACATATATACATATATATATATACACATATAACTACATATATACCTATATATTTATAACCATATCTACATATATACATATAGATATATATTTACATATATACATACATATATATATATTTTTTTTCATATCACCTACCATACGTTGTATCGCGGGAATATTTGCACCAGTTGCTGATATTCCCCGATACATGTGTACAGAAAGCGTGTTCGTACTCATCTTCCACAAATCCACCTTACACTCCACGCAGCACTTCGTCCTGTTGGTTGCGTCTTCCTAGACGATGACCGACTCGACACCATGCTACACACCATCTCCACCTCCACCCCCACCCCTTTGTACATATATAATATATACATATATATACTATATTTACTTTATTTCTGTTTCTCTTTCCTGCCAGTAAAAAGATAAAAAAAATATACAAAAGAGAAAAGATAATCCTTCACTTGCAGGTACTCAGTCTTGCGAATAGCAAGACCAGTTTTGGAACCCTAATTTGGCTTAAAGCCAATAACCTGATTTTGAGGGTGTACCTCAAGGACAAAAATTATTAGAAAAAAATCTTAAATAGAAAAACACCAAAAACACAATAAACAAACAGAAGAAATTCGTTGTAGGAAAGGCGTAGAAACTTCTTCTAATCCCACTTCCCTGAGTTCGACCCTGGGCCTAAAACTGACCAAGATAAAATCAAGTAGGCCAGGTAAAAAATTTTGTAAAGAGATGGTTAGGCTCGATTTAGGTTAACCACTATACGCATTTCAACGATAAAATCGCCGTATTAACACAACCTATCTAGGTCTACACCACATACTTTCATGGCACCGTTGCCGGGGAAGTGCGTATGCAAGTAGGTTTCTACTCCATTCCTTTAATTTTTCTCTTCTCACACCCTTCTCTTCACGGGCGTTTTTGTTTGTTGATGTGCAGGTGAACCCGTTGGAAGGAGAAGATAGGCAGACAAAGTCAGAGACGTGGGTTGATCCAAGGCAGGAACGAGAGAGTGAAGTCACCGACACCACACTGGAGCTTCGCACACGTTGCTGCACAAGTAGGTCTTTCTTTCTTAGCAAGCTAGGTTAACTTGTAACCTTAATAAAAATAAAAAAAACTAGAAAAAAAAACTTCTTGGGATCTCTTGGGGCAAGTGGATTAAAACTCACTTGTTTGATTTTTTGCCTTTACTCCCACTGCCCCAAGATTTCCCGCCTTACTTCGCATAGCGAAAATCCAACAAACTTGATTCTTGAATTTTTCGCCGTGTGAAGTATTCTTTGAGGCAAAAATAAAAAGATTGATTATCATCCCTCCTTCCCTCATTTATCTACAATTCAGGATCACCTTTTTGGTTGGGAGACTTGGAATTGAGTTAATTCCAACCCCACCACCACCTTTCACATGCCTAAGATTCGATCCCGAATACTTCAACCCCAACAATTTGATTTTCTTTATCTTCTGGTTGAGCCTTGTGTGTGGAAATAATTCTGGTGATTGGGAGCACTTGAAATGAAGTGCTTTGGCTCCCTTTCACACTAATCTAAAATTGATTCATGCATCCACACATAGAAATCTCCATCTAGGGAAGCCCATTGCATTTTAGCATGCATTAACCAACTGACATTGAAGAAGGGTTTGTTGGGCTTAGAAGCAAACTTGTATTCTCTCAAAACCCGGAGATTGGTTGAATTGGTAATTCAGAGAAATCCTAAAATCCATACTACTTAAGGCTGAATTCTAAAAATCATTCACCAATTAAAACTTCAATTCGGGGAGATTTCCCCGTTGCATGCTTAGTTTACACACTCTAAAAATCAATCACTTGGGCATTACCCGCAAATAATTCCCTTCACATTCCAGAAGCACTTGATCCTAAGCCTCTAACTAAAACTGGTAGTAACTTGACCCTTATTAAGGATTGGAGGTATAACTGCCTGCATGTAGCACCTACGTGCTGGTGAGGGTTCCCACGTGCTATCGGGTGTCTAAGACTGGGGCAAACAGCCTTTCAATCTGGACCAGTGGTTTCGCAGTGCTCGCATTTGGTTCCGTAGTTCATGATAGTAGGTAACTTAGATCTTTAGTTCTAAGGGCACACTGTAGAGGTTAGGAATTTGATTGTATTGATTTGTCATCAACTGTACCTTTGCAGCGTCATTTCTCTCATCTCTTTTCCCTTCTTATCTCCCCAATTCTTCCTACGATAGTGCATGTTTGGGAGGAGGTCACAAAACTCTGAACTATGTGAATTGCTTGATAATTTTAGAAAAGAAGCCGCATCGTCCTCCTCCTCCACAAACATGGCTGCACGCCCACCCCTAAATCCCGAGGGAGGAAACCGCCCTCAAAACCCACCAGGTGGTGGAGCCTTAGATCCCATAACCCGCCTCCAAGCACAAATGGAAATGTATAATGAACAAATTGAGGCCATTAGGGAAACATTGGAGGAAATGCAGAACCCTCCCGAACAGGAGGAGCCTAGGTCTCTTAGCTCCTATCAGAATCCTGCTGCTACAGAGACCATAGGACAAATTCGGGTCCCCATGGGCGGGGATGACTTTGAATTGAAACCTAACATAATTGGCCTGATAAATTTTCACTTCCATGCTCTTGCAAGTGAAGATCCTTTTCTCCACTTGGAAGACCAAACCCGATTGGCTGAAATAGTTAAACCAAGAAATATCGGGTTACCTATAGTCCTCATGAAAATGTTCCCATTTTCATTGCGGGATAAAGCATCGCAGTGGTTATGCACCCTTGGGAGAACCATCCACTCTTGGGAAGAGATGAGAACAGCGTTTCTCAAGAAGTTCTTCCCAATCTGGAGAACCAATGCGCTTCGCCGTGCTATCACTTCATTTACTCAACAAAACGGCGAACAGTTTCATGAGGCATGGGAGAGATATAATGACCTCCTCAGGAAGTGTCCGCACCACGGTCTACCTAAGTGGCATATAGCTCAGATTTTCTACTATGGGTTAAATGAGACTTTGAAGCAGATTGCAAACGCTTCCTGCGGAGGGAATTTTATGAATAAAGACGAGAATGGAGCATTCAAATTATTTGAAAATATGAGCAAAAACTCAATGAACAATGCCTCCATTGTCGCCTTTAATCGTACCAGCCTGCCCCGTAATGTCCACAAAGTTGACACGGGACCCTCCCATTCATCCACAGATCTCAGCCTTACCGCACAGAAATTGGATGAAGTCTCCGTCGTGCACAAGAAGCTGGACGAGCTTCTGGCCAACCCATCCTGTTCTATGGCAAACACCCCCACCTCACCACTTCGTCACAATTCCAATTCTTCCAACACCAGGCTTATCCCGAGAAACCCCGTAAGACCTTCCTTATCGAGTGTCGCGCCGAGCGATTCGGTAAGTCATGTGGATCTGGCCTCTACGAGCCAGTATTTCGACACGGAGGACCAAGCCTCCATGTGCTCAGATGCATATTTACATGCGGATGCATCTCCTGGCATAGAAGATGCTTGCACCCTGGGGAACAACCCGTTCTCTGCCACTTATAACCCAGGGTGGCGAAATCATCTAAACTTCGCATGGTCCAACAACCCGCAGTACCAAAACCCCACGGGTGGACCAATGCGACCGTCCGCACCCGTCATCCCAAGGGCCCAGTCTAATCAATGGCAAATCTGCCATCGGGTCCTTGCATACCGCAAATTGAACACGCATCAAGTCCTCTTGATAAATTGATGCGAATGATGACGGAATTGTCAAAGCACCATGAAGAGAACATGACCTCTCTTCAGCACCAATTGGCGCAGCAGAATGCTGAGATCAGTCAACTACGCATGGCGACTAGATCTCAGGGCACTCTTCCCTCCCAACCTGTTCCAAACCCATGAAATTTCGTACCCCGTGGTCCTCAACCACAGGTACGACCTTCTCAAGGGCAGGTTCATCAGATTCTGCAAGCTCCGAGAATTCCACCGGGCTTTCAGGCTAATCCTGTTGCAGCACCTCACTCTTATGTCCCTATTGCGAACCCTCCTCCACCGTATGATCCCACTGGACCCACATCGTCCAATCTATCACTACGAGGAGTGGTAAGCAGACCGTCAATCCTCCTTGACCTGATCTTGGCCCATCTTCTTCATCGCCCTCTCATTCGGGATGCGCACCGCATTCGCGAGAGGACGATACACCCAAATTGGTGCCAGAATCAATCCCATTCCCTAAGGCTCTACTAAGGGAGCCAAAAGGCAAGAAGAAAGATACGCAGGCCTTTGATAACCTGCATAATTTGTTTAGGGATGTTGAAATCAAGGTACCCCTACTCGAGGCTATCGACCACATACCTACTGTCGCCCGATTTTTCAAAGACTACACAACACCCAGGCGACAGTCAAAGAAAATTAAAAATCTGGTGGTTCTCTCGCCTCATGCGAGTTGTGCTATACTGTCAAATCTACCACCGAAGTAGAAAGATCTGGGCACACCGCTCATTTCTTGTAGCATCCAAGGCTGCAATTTTAACCGTGCCCTGCTTGATCTAGGATCTTCCATCAATCTTATACCAACCATCATGCTCAAAAAATTCTCCTTGGGAAATCTGAAACCCACCCCTGTCACGTTACAGTTGGCAGATTGTTCTGTCAAAATTTCGAAGGGTGTCGTGGAAGACATGGTGGTTATGGTCAACAGTCTCTGTTTTCCTATTGACTTTCTTATTTTAGATATGGAAGTTCCTAACTCACTTTCTGATTGTCCGATCATCCTTGGTCGACCTTTCTTGGCCACAGCCCGCGCCCATATCGACTGCGAGTCGGGCTGTATTGAGATTGCTGTTGGATCTGAAAAGCTCAAGCTTAACATCTTCAAGGCAGCCAAGAACTTTGATTGCAATTGCATCGAGGATGACACGTCTGACGAGGACATGGCCGTCAGCGCGTGTATCGGACTAATTGGAACCTATTCTGACTACTGCGGATTACCTGTAAACACTGATGATTGCCTAACCAACACATATTGTGACGTTCCCCCATCCCTCCCTTGTCCCATACCTTCTCCTGACCAGACTTCTGACGAGGTTTTCTCCGCTTCCCATACGTCATGGTCTGAGTCATATCGGGGCTACTCACCGCCGATCCACACTCTTGAAGACCGAATTACCCTTTCTTTCCCGCCAAATCAGGCGGATTTGCAACTCCACACTGAGACCTTGAGCCCATATACTTCTCACTGGGGCTATTCCTTTTTGGATCCATCTATCAAGAAGCCCCTCTTCTTGGCCAATCTGAGGGCTAACTTCTTCCTCATGACTTGTTCTCCGATCCGCCTGGGACACTCTCGTCCCAAGAAATGCTAGACCTTTCACCATCCACTCCAGAGCTGAAAGAGCTGCCTAGTACACTTAAGTATGTTTTCCTAGGGTCAAATGAAACGCTCCCCATAATCATCAGTTCAAAATTGACCAGGGAGCAAGAGTGCAAACTAACTGAGGTCCTTATGGAACACAAGGCAACCATTGGATGGTCTTTATCAAACTTATCTGGCATTAGCCCCTCCTACTGCACTCACCGTATATATACAGAGGAGGAGGCTCAACCTTCCCACGAGATACAGCGACGTCTCAACCCTAACATGATAGAGGTTGTTAAAAAGGAAATCATTAAGTGGCTGGATGCGGGTATAATCTACCCGATCAGCGATAGCCCCTGGGTGAGCCCAATTCACGTCATACCCAAAAAGGCGGGACTCACCATCCGTGTCAATGACAGGGGCGAATCCATCCCTACATGCACTCCTACATCTTGGAGAGTGTGTGTAAATTATAGGAAACTCAATGCTGCAACTAAGAAAGATCACTTTCCGCTAACTTTCATTGACCAAATCCTGGAGCGGTTAGCGAGAAATAAATTTTTCTGTTTCCTGGATTGATTCTCTGGATATAACCAGGTGGCAATTGACCCCCGGGACCAAGAGAAAACCACCTTTACCTGCCCCTTCGGCACCTTTGCATTTAAAAGGATGTCGTTCGGACTTTGTAACGCACCAGCAACTTTCCAGATATGTATGCTGGCGATATTTCATGACATGGTGGGTGACTTTCTCGAGGTCTTCATGGATGACTTCTCGGTCTTTGGACCATCTTTTGATGAATGTCTTGCCAACCTGACCCGTATCCTTAGGAGATGTATTGATGTAAACCACGTGCTTTTCTAGGAAAAAAGTCATTTTATGGTGCACGAGGGAATTGTTCTCAGGCATATCATTTCCAACAGGGGTATTGAGGTTGACAGAGCTAAGCTTGATGTAATTGCTGATTTACCTGTGCTTGGCTCTGTCAAACAAATCCGCTCCTTCCTAGGACATGTCAGTTTCTATAGGAGATTTATCAACGATTTCTCCAAGATTTCTCGACCTTTAACTCATCTCCTATCAACCGACGTACCCTTCGATGTGGGCCCCGATTGCATATGAGCATTCACGCAGTTGCGTAATGTTGTCACCAAGGCCCCTGTTCTCCAACCACCTGATTGGTCCCTCGACTTTGAACTCATGTGTGACACTTCAGACCTTGCAGTCGGAGCCATCCTAGGACAAAGATGCGATAGACACCCCTTCATGGTGTACTACGCCAGTAAGACGTTGGACGAGACCTAGCGTAATTATACTACCACTGAGAAAGAACTACTGGCAGTCGTCTTTAGGCTGGAGAAATTCCGCTCTTACCTTCTGGGCTCACACGTTATTGTTTTCACTGATCACGCGGCCATTCGCCATCACATGCATAAGAAGGATGCCAAGCCTAGACTGATTCGTTGGATCCTTCTACTCCAGGAGTTTGACATTGAGATCCGCGATAAGGTCGGAGTCCAGAATGTTGTGGCTAATCATCTTTCCAGACTGGACCCTGACCATATTGGACTTACTCTGCCGATCAATGAGATTTTTCTTGATGAGCACCTATTGGCAATTAATGTGGCAAGTGGACCTTGGTATGCTGACATTGCCAATTACTTTGCTTCTGGATCCCTTCCACGTGGCTGGCCTAAAAATCAGCGCGAGCATCTCATGGCAGAAGGAAAGTATTATTTCTGGGATAATCCACTTCTTTTTCGAATAGGTGTTGATCAAATCATCCGTCGCTATCTTCCTGACAGCGAATTCCCCAGTGTGCTATCCTTCTGCCACGATCAGGCCTACGGAGGCCATTTCTCTGGGAGGAAAACTGTAGCCAAGGTGTTGCAGTGCGATTTCTTTTGGCCCTCCCTTCACCAGGATGCACACAATTATGCCAAGCATTGCACTAGGTGCCAGTCGTTAGGGTCAATGTCATGTTGTGACATGATGCCCTTGCAACCCATCCTAGCTGCGGAAATCTTCGACATTTGGGGAATTGATTTCATGGGTCCCTTTCCTCCTTCCAACGGCTTCGAATTTATTCTCGTGGTTGTTGATTATGTTTCGAAATGGATCGAGGCTATTCCCACGTGCCGTGCTGACCATGTTATATCCACTCGATTTGTCAAAGACCACATCTTTGCACGCTTTGGGATCCCTCGAGCCATTATCTCAGATGGAGAAAGCCACTTTACCCATACTTCTTTTCGGGAACTTCTGAGGAAATACGGAGTCCACCATCATATCGCATCCCCGTATCATCCTCAGACGAACGGCCAGGAAGAGGTGTTGAACTAGAAAATCAAGCAAATTCTCCAGAAAATGGTTCGGCCTGACCGTAAGGACTGGTCCAATAAGCTGATTGACGCACTTTGGGCATATTGGACTACCTTCAAGGCTCCCCTTGGTATGTCTCCTTATAGAATCGTTTACGAGAAGTCTTATCATTTTCCCGTGGAGTTGGAACACTGCACTTATTGGGCGGTTCACCAATGTAACCTCGACCCAGACCTGTGTGGTCGAGAAAGGAAACTCCAACTCCAGGAGCTGGAAGAGCTCCATCGTGAAGTCTATGATTCTGCTTTAACTTTCAAACAAAGCACTAAGGCTTTTCACGACAGTCGTATTCAGCGGAAGGAATTTGAGCCATCTCAGCAAGTTTGGCTCTACAATGCCCGACGCAAATTCTTTCCTAGGAAACTGAAGTCCAAATGGACGAGTCCTTTCCTGATCTCTAGACCATTTCCCAACGGGGCCGTTGAAATTGAAGATCCCAAATCTGGGCATAAATTTATGGTCAATGGGCAGCGTTTGAAACCCTATCTTACTCATGAACCTGCCCCCGTTGGAGAAACTGTTGCCTTGCTGAAGGGTAACTAATTCTGTGCCTCATTCTGAGTCCAGCTGGGGACGTTAAATTTAGCGCTCGTTAGGAGGCACCCCAACAACACTCACTATCCACCATCACTTTTCACTTCACCACCCACCATCCACCCACCCTACCACCCTTCTGTATACCTGCACCTCAGCTCTCATTACCCGATCTTTCGTCCTTCCTCTACCCTTCCCTGCATGCATATGAGGACATAGCATCGTTTGGCATGGGGGGGTGAATAGGCATCCATAGGATCGGGGTATTTTATGGTATCATGCAGTTTCCAGCTATCTATATATATATATATATATATAAAAGAAAATGGTGTTTAGTAATGATTTGAAGGCTAAAACAAAAATACAATAAGTGTTTATGGATATTCAACCACTGTTTTGAAGACTTTCCAGGCCACAGAAGCCTGATTCACTCAGGCTCGGCTTAATTCACTTGAGCATTGACAAGATAGATCAGAATCTCTCCTAACTAAGGACGTATTCTTGTACCTGAGACACCAGTATAGGATTCGTTGGTTTGCTTCTACTCGAGAGCCTAAGTAATCTTGGTTCAACACTACACATATTAAGAAAGACCAGGTGAACATAAGATCCAACCCTAGTGTTCATTAGGGAAGGTGGAGTCCTTAACTATGTGCGTAGGCAGACTTTTTATCCCAAGCTTTAGTCTTGTGTTTAGGAGAGACTCTTTCCACCAAAAAGGAACCCTCCCACCAAAAAAAGAAAAGTGCGCTCCTCCAAATAATGTTGTAAGAGATATACTGACACGTGTTTCAAAAAAAAAAAAAAAAGAAAAGATGCAAATAAGTCAATATATCTCGCAAATATCTATAAAGTCTTCCTCCTAAAAAAAGTTCTTCAAGGCAAATATCCTGTTCTCTTTGAGCCACAAATGTCAGAAAATGGGAGTTGAGTTTCCATCATCTTTTTAAGGGTCAATCCGAAGACATGAGCTGAAACTGGGACCAACCTGTACTTAACAATTCGTAAAACCCTGGGCTTGAGTCTTAATGTTCATCTGGTCAGTCTTGATCCTTTACTAAGCACAAGCCATAATCTCTTGAGCTCTCAAGTATGACAAAAACCTTTTGGATCCTGGAAATCGTACTTAAGGTTTAAATATCAAGAGTCCTGGTTAGTCGAGAGATAATCTATGTCACATAAGACTTAAAGTATTGGTAGTCTTCTCTGCAATTGGTTCTCACAATATCCAACAATAAACACACCTATGTCGACAGCAGGGTTTTATTGTTATAGCGTCGTAGTATAGCCAGTTGTTGCCATCATTTCAAATATATAAAATTTTTTTCTTTTTACTCGGAAAAGAGTTCCCGAGGTCGAACTCAGGGAGCAAGTTGAATTCTAGAGATATACATGTTTCTTTTACAAAACAAAAAATAAAGAGAGAAAGGATTTGTTGTTTTCTCTTTGTTTCTCCTCGTCTCAGATCTTCTTCTTCTTTGTCTGCAGAGGTGATCTTGTTCTTCTGCAGTGGTGATGCTCTTCTTCTTCTTTGTCTGCAGAGGTGATCTTCTTCTTCTGCAGTGGTGATGCTCTTCTTCTTCTTCCAGCTGTTCCTGCTCTTCCTTTTTCTTCTGTCTTTCTTCAGATCTTCTTCTTTCTTCTTTGTTCTTCTTCTTTCAGTTCTTCCCTTGTTCTTTTGTGTTCTCCTCTACCTCGCCTTCTTCTGTTGTTCTTCAGATCTCCTTCTTTCTTCTTTTCTTTTTCCAATCAGGGCGTCGCCCCTCCTTCTTTCTTCTTTTCCCTTCAGGACGTCGTCTGATTTCCAAATCAGACGACTTAAACTGCCTGTTGCTACAGTGTCTCCCTCAGCTTCCTTCTTCTTCCGCGGTCCTTCTTCTTCACCTGTGCCTGCACACGTCAGAGCTTACGTCAGAGGACAAAACCTACTCTACCCCCCCCCCGCGTCTCTCTCTCTCTGAAACCACTCTTGGGAAAGCTCTCCCAGAGCTGCCGGGTAGTCGGGTACGGGTCAGGTCCGGGTCCAGGCCCACCGGCGTGCGTGGTGGGCGAGGAGTGCAGGTCAGTCTTAAGTCGGGTCGGGTCAGGTCCGCGGGGCGTGAGCGCGGACGAGACCGGGTAACCGGGCGGGTGAAGGGGACCTCACCCCGTGTGCTGAGGCAGTAAGGCTAATGCACAAAATCAATTTAAACAGTGAAGAGGTTGTGAGGCTTACCGATGTGGGACTAAACGGGGGCCTCTCCTCACGTGCGCCTGCTGGGAGACCGCGGCCTAGCTTCTGCAGCTGCGGCTTCGACTTGCGTCGGTTGCTGGCTGGCTGCCTTCGCAAGACTCCCCGTAATCCGCAGCAGCTGGAGACCTGGAGTCCTCAAGCCTGGAGCGCGGGAGAAGCTGCTTCAATGTGCGTTAATGGCCGTCGAACCTCAAAACCTGTCGGACACGAATATGGCCTCTCGGCCTGATCAAACCACTGGGGAACCTTCGCCGTGGCACGGCGAAGGTGTGGAGCTGCGCGGCAAGCCACAAGGTGGTGTCTGGCGGCAGCCCTAGGTTGGACTGCAACCGGAGGAATGGGTTTGTTCGGGGGAGCGTTACGGAGGTGTGGAGTGGCAGTGGAGGGGTGGGGGGTGCTCAGTGTGATGAGGCGGAGGTTCGGTGAGGGTCGGCGAGGTGTGTGAGGCTGTGGAGCGATGGGAGCATCTCGCCGGAGGGTGGCCAGAGACGAAGGGGGTGACGATGGTCAGGGTCGGTCGAGGGCTTAATTGAACAAATTGAAAGCGGGGAAAGAAAGAGGAGAAGAAGGGAAGTAGTTCTAGCTTACTTGCAGGGACGAAGGGGGAGCAGCAGGGCGACAGTCGTATCGACTGTCGCCGGAGAAGACGATGCTCAGGAAAAGGGGCGGCGGCGAGCAGAGAGCCGGAGAGGCGCCAGCTGGGTGCAGCGTGACGCGGGAAGAGCAGGGGAGGAAGTCTCTGCTGCTGGTATTGCGGCAGAGCGAAGAGGAGAAGGGGGAGGAACCGTCGGAGCTGGTGAGCGTCTGCCGGAGAGAGAAGAGAGGAAAGTTGGGGGTTTTCTCCGTCAGACCCGAGCTGCCCCGGTCGGTGCAGCAACGGGGGGTATTTATAGGGATCAAAACAGGGAGGAAGGCGGAGGGAGACGACGTGTCTCCCTCGCCGGAGGATGGCCGGAAACAAAAAACCCATACCATCCGTGCGTTCGCACGGCCGGTATGGTGGGCTTCAGCGACCAAGGGGGTGTCCCTGCGACGGCTGACGACGCAGGGCACCCCCGGTTTACTTGCCAGGCTTCCCCCCTCACCCTGCGCGGCGCCATGCTCCGCGCAAGGTCGCCGGAGCATGGTGCTGGCAGGTTTTGCAGGGGGACCTGAATGCGAAGAACGAAGGAGAGTTAGGGGCCAAAATGCGATGGTTCAAAAGTTGAGGGCCAAAAAGTAAATATATGAGGACCAAAGTGTAAAGTCGGTCAAGGAGGTTTCTTCTTAGGCTCAAGTTTTTATACATGATTAATTAGGACCTAAGGAATCTGATGGTGAATTTCATTTCTATATTGAACCTTGTTTGACCGGTCAATTTATGCAAAAACCCAAATTAAGTTATTAATTGGGCATGGTTCTCAATGTAGGTCAAAATGGGTTCTGAAGGCCAAATTGAAGGTTCTAAACCCTAGAGATTATTTTTCTATGAATTTTAGAGGGTTTATTCTATTTTTACTTTGCCTCGAACCTCGTGAATTGAAGTGGGTTGTTTTAGGGTTACAGATTATCATTTAGTTTCTTGGAAGTGCTGTAGCCCTTGCTAGATCATCTCATCCCACTTTTATTCTTATTAAGCTGCTTTGACCTATGTTTGGGCCCTGAATTACCCTGTATGCAGATTATACTGGTAAAATTGCATTTTTACCCCTTATGACTTGTTTTCTTCTCAAACTCAGAATTCTCTGAGTTAAGCCTTTCCTTGAGATATGTAGGAGCTTTTATCCTTTGTATTAGGTCAAAATGAGCTAGTTATGGCTCATGATGAGGTTCTCATCATACCCCCATGCCTAGCTTTTGCTAGTCCCTTAGCAAAAACTTAAGGTTTCAACCCTTGTTCTAGACCATGAAGTTTTTAATAGTTTTAGATAAGTGCCCTTTTTTATTTGAGCATAGATTAGGTTAGAATGCTGACCATAGGCCTAAAAGGTACTCTAGTACCAATCAAGATCCAAATCTGTCTAGCCTTAGCCTCAGTCTTTTAGCAAAGGTTTTTAAGGTCCACAAGAACTAACCTAAGTTTTATTGGACTTCGTGGTTAAAGCACCCGTGCTTGAAATGATTTTAGCCCTGGCTCAGTTCGCAGTGCGTTTTGTAAGAGAGAGATAGAAAGTTTTTCTGTTTGGAGAGTTGTCTCTCTCTTTTTCTTTTTAGTTCTAGCCTAGGATTGGCTTTTCAACACGGTCTGTATCAGATTCCTTGCTCCCATCATCAATCCTCAAGGGTTCCTGGCGATCGATGTTTCGAGATAGCACCGCCTATGGCAACCCCCAGAACCCTGGCTATTGAGATTTTGAGATAATCCCATCCATGGTGTTCCGTGGCCGAATCCAGACCCTGGCAATTGACACTTCGAGATAATGCCATCCATGGAATCTGAACCAGCAGAGTGCTTACATGCCCCCAGTAGGATATGTAAATATCCTAAGAGACAAGCACCGAGGAGATGATATTTTGTTACGCATCTTCGAGGGGATTTCCCGCCTCTCCGCGCTGGGAACTCGTCCAAATCAACTTGTGTTGATCGGCCGCTCCTATTCTAGGTGTTCTTTTCAGAATTTTGCGACGCTTCTGCGTGATTCTGATTTTTACGCTTACTGAACCAGGCTGTGTGTGAGGTTAGGGTGCTTAGGTTACTGAGTCCCGTAAACCAAAAATTAGTTAACGAGGCCGAATACACCCTAAGCCTTAGACCTAATACTTCAGCTTTTCATTTTCCTCAACCTCTTGAGGAGTGTCCAGATCTTAATGGGTACTAAGAGTCTATTCAAGAATGCCTAAGGTTTGCATTCTTTACTAATCTCTTTGTGCACTTTTCTTGAATGAGGTCTAGAACTTAGGTTAATTCCTTAGTTCCTTACTAATGACTATCACTTTTTCTCATAATTTTGTGCTCCTTTTTCATTTTGTTTCTTTTCTCCTTCACAAAATTTCCTTCTCCTCTTTTCCTCTTATTCTTTTTCGAAAAAATTTTTTAATTTTTATGGTGTTTTTGGCATATGTGAATTTTTTTGTTTGAAACCTTTTCTTACAAGTTTTGCACTTTCATCCCCCCCATGCCTAAGATTTGCAATGTCCTCATTGTAACCTAGGGGGCCTTAGTTCATTCCTTAAGACAGAAATTTGGATGAGTGGATGGGTCGGGTTGAATTTTTGTGGACGATTTCAAATCCCAGATGCAAGCATCTGAGTTGGGGTCGGCTGTCTACAAGGGTGAACTTCGAGTGCTAAAAGGTGTCAGAACAAGTTTCAGGTTTTCAAAGAGAATGACGGGCTGCCTCCCGTTAAGCGCTGAGTTTTACGCCATCGGCTAGGCGCAATAAGCTCAAGGGGAAAGGAGGATATAAGATGCCTCAGCCAAATCAGTAGAAGTTACATCGATGAACGGCTTGAGTCTCTGACCGTTCACGATGAAAGGTTCAGAATCGTGGCTGAGTGGACTGATTTCGATTGCTCCATTTCCAAAAACTTGTCGGACCAAATATGGTCCGACCCACTTAGATCTCAGTTTTCCTGGGAAGAGTTTGAGTCGGGTATCAAAGAGTAGGACCTTTTGACCAGGATGAAAGATCTTTCACGAGATGTGTTTGTCGTGGAAGGCTTTAACCCGCTCCTTGTAGATTTGCGAGTTCTCGTACGCGTCTATGCGTAATTCATCGATCTCGCTGATTTGGAGTTTTCTGTGGGTCCCGGCCTTGGAAAGATCTAGATTACAGTTCCGTACTGCCCAATAGGCTTTATGCTCCAGTTCGACGGGAAGGTGGCATACCTTTCCGTACACCAGTCTAAAGGGAGACATGCCTAATTGGGTTTTGTGGGCGGTCCTATAGGCCCACAGTGCTTCCGGAAGTCGGGACGACCAGTCCTTCCTGTTAGGTCGAACAGTGACTTGTAGGATTTTCTTGATCTCCCGATTGGACAGCTCAGCTAGACCATTAGTTTGGGGGTGGTAAGGAGTAGAGATTCGGTGAGACACCCCGTATTTGGTCATCAGTGACCTAAACTGAGCATTTGTGAAATGGGTCCCCCCATCAGAGATTATTGCACGAGGAATCCCGAACCTTGAGAAAATGTGTTGATGAATGAATTTGAGAACGATTTTGTGATCACAGGTTCGGGTCGGTATGGCTTCGATCCATTTGGACACGTAGTCCACAGCCAACAGAATGTATTCGAAACCATCCGAAACAGGAAAGGGGCCCATAAAATCAATCCCCCAAACATCAAAGATTTCGCATACTAGAATCGATTGCATAGGCATCATGTCGCGATGGCTCATGTTGCCCAAAGTCTGGCAACGACTGCATGCCTTGCAGTGATTGTATGCGTCTTTGAACAGTGTGGGCCAGTAAAAGCCGCACTGGAGGACTTTTGATGCGGTTTTATGCCCGGCAAAATGGCCACCGCATGCCTGGTCATGGCAGAAAGAGAGGATATTGTTGAATTCTCCTTCCGGGACACATCTCCGGATGATCTGATCGGCACCTATGCGGAAGAGGTACGGGTCTTCCCAAATGTAATACTTGGCATCGGAGCGTAATTTGTCTTTCTTGGCCTTCGGCCAATCGGACGGGGTCTGATGAGATGCAAAGTAATTTACTATATTAGCAAACCATGGAAGGCTAGTACCAATAGTCAGCAGGTGCTCATCGGGAAAATGCTCAGTGATGGGTCCGGAAGGGTCAATTATTTCAGAAGGAAGACGGGACAAGTGATCAGCTACCACGTTTTGCTTTCCCGCTTTGTCGCGAATCTCAAGGTCAAATTCTTGCAACAGCAAGATCCATCGGATTAATCGAGGTTTCGCATCCTTCTTTGCAAGGAGATGCCTCACAGCTGTGTGATCCGAGTATATGATGACACGGGAACCCAGAAGGTACGATCTGAACTTTTCTAGGGCAAATACTACAGCTAGCAGCTCTTTCTCAGTAACCGCATAGTTACGCTGAGCCTCATCGAGTGTTTTGCTGGCGTAGTAAATGACCACAGGTTTCTTGTCATTTTTCTGTCCCAAAACCGCTCCTACAGCAAAGTCGGATGCATCACACATGATCTCAAAGGGTTGAGACCAATCAGGGGACTGTAGGATCGGGGCTTGGGTGACTCGGTCACGCAGGATTTCAAATGCTTGAGTGCATTCCTTGGAAATTTCGAAGGGAACATCCTTGGAGAGAAGAGTGGTCAGGGGGCGTGCGATTTTTGAAAAATCAGGGATAAATCGTCGATAAAAACCGACATGCCCTAAAAAGGATCGGATGTCCCTGATCGAGCTAGGCATAGGAAGGTGAGAAATCAGATTAACCTTAGCTCGATCCACTTGGATACCTTTCTCCGAAATTGAGTGTCCCAGGATAATTCCCTCAGGCACCATGAAATGGCTCTTTTTCCAGGAAAGAACCAAATTCACATCGATGCACCACCTGAGTATCTGGACCAAGTGTTGGAGGCAATCGTCGAATGATGCTCCGAAAACTGAAAAGTCATCCATGAAGACTTCCAGATAATCACCTACCATATCTGAGAATATGGCAAGCATGCATCGCTGAAAAGTAGCGGGTGCATTGCAAAGACCGAAAGGCATCCTTCGGAAAGCGTATGTTCCGAAGGGGCAGGTGAACGTGGTCTTTTCTTGGTCCTCAGGATGGATTGCCACCTGGTTATAACCGGAGTACCCGTCAAGAAAGCAGAAGAACCTATTTCCTGCTAGTTTTTCGAGAATTTGATCAATGAAGGGTAGTGGGAAATGATCCTTCTTCGTGGAGGAATTGAGTCGACGGTAATCTATACAGACTCTCCATGAGTTGGCTAATCGGGTAGGAATGATTTCTCCGGTCTCAGTCGTTATAGTGGTGAGTCCTGCCTTCTTGGGCACGACCTGAATTGGGCTCACCCAACGACTATCGGAGATCGGGTAGATGATTCCGGCATCTAACCATTTGATGATCTCCTTTTTCACGACCTCCTGCAGATTGGGGTTTAAGCGTCTCTGCATTTCACGAGAAGGTCGTGTGCCCTCTTCTGAATAGATATGATGAGTACAATAAGAGGGACTTATTCTAGTCAAATCATCGAGAGTCCATCCGATGGCTCTGCGATGTTGCTGGAGGACAACAATCAGACGGGATTCCTGTTCAGGACTGAGGTTGGAATTGATAATCACAGGAAGGGTCTGATTAGAACCCAAAAAGACGTATTTCAAGTGAGCAGGAAGGGGTTTCAGTTCGAGGATGGGGTTTTCAGCAGCAGCGGGTGGTTCAGTATAGATGTGAGGTTCAAGGGTGGGAGTTTCTGGGTTGTTCATATCTGGATTCGACTCCTCTGTTTGCGGGTCAAGATCCTTCTGTGGTTGATGAGGCATAATCGAGTCATTCTGGAGGTGTGATTCATCAACCAAAGTCTTGATGTCACAAATTTGTTCGATGACGCCGCAATTAATTCCTTGTTGGGCCTTAAATATATCAATTTTTAGTGTTTGATCTCCAAACTTAAGCTCTATTTGGCCCTCCTCACAGCTGATGTTGGCTCTAGCAGTAGCCAAGAAAGGTCTCCCTAGAATGATTGGTGTATCCCTAGGGTTCTCAGGTGCATCCATATCTAAGACTATAAAGTCCACTGGAAAATAGAAATCCCGTACTCTCACGATAACATCCTCGAGAATCCCTTTTGGTGACTTTATAGATCGATCTGCTAATTGTAATGTCACCTCGGTTGGTTTCAGCTCAGATTCTTCTAGATGGTCAAGTAAGGATGTGGGTATCAGGTTTATGGATGCACCCAAGTCTAACAATGCTCTATCAAATTGGGTACCACCTATCTTACAGGAAATCAGGGGAGTTCCAGGATCTTTTGCCTTGGGTGGGAGTCTACTAAGGATTACAGAGCTGGCTTGCTCTGACAGAACAATTGGGCTCCCTCCCTTGGTTCGCGGCTTACGCTGGGGTGTACATATATTCTTTAGAAATCGTGCGTAAGCTGGTACGTGGCGGATTGCATCCATCAAGGGGATGTTTATGTGGACCTGCTCAAAGAGCTTGACCAGGTCCTCCTCAGGGGCCACGGGTTTGGTGGTCTTCTTTCCCTTGGTCAGGGCCTCGGGAAACGGGATCTTGGTTGGTTCTTCTAGGATAGGTCCAGGTTGTGGATCTGGAACAGCGGTACCTTGGATAACTATCCTAGGGTCGTGGTTATCAGGCTTGGAGTGGTTTGGATAATGCGGGTCTTAAGTTGTTTTACCACTACGTGTTGTTACAGAATTTAATCCAGCCTGATTTTGGTTTGGGTTTGGTAGGAGGGGTGGCTGCTGCTGAAATCCCGCATAAGAAGTTGAGGCTTCCATCTCGTCTGGAGATGGAGCAGTAAGAGCCTGATAAATCCATTGGGCGTGGCCTAAATTTGGATTCATAACGCGCTTCTGGGTTGGCACGTTATTTGGGTTAGGAAGAGGTTGGGAAGGGAGTGTGCCTGGTTGGCGAGAATTTGCCAACTGGGCCAGTTGAGTTTTAACTTCTGTAAGCTCGTCCTTGTGCTGTTTTTGAATAGCCGCATACGGTGTCTTCATGTTGACCCATGATGTTTCCTCCGCAGGTTGCATTGACGAAAAGGCGGATGTCCTCACGGAGTCCCTGGTAAAAAGATTGGACTTGTTCCCATTTAGGAACTCCGTGATGGGGGCACTTCCTCATGAGATCCTGAAAACGATCCCATGCCTCATGGAGAGGTTCTCCTGATTGTTGAGTGAAGTGTGTAATCTGATGGCGCAAGGCGTTGGTCCGACCAACGGGAAAGAACTTTTTCAAAAACTCGGATTGAAGTTCTTCCCAAGTGTTGATCGGCCGGGTCTGAGTTTGATACCAATGGGCGGCCTTGTCCATAAGAGAAAAGGAGAACATCTTCATGAGAAGAATATCCCGATTTTGCGCATCTGATCCAAAAGTGTGGGCCAGATGCTTTAGCTGTTTGATGTGCTGGAAGGGATCTTCAGAATTAAGCCCATGGAATTTAGGTATAGCATGAATCATGTTGGGCTTTAGTTCGGAATCAGGTCCTCCAATCGGGATTCTGACTCGAGGCTCAATGGCCACCGCAGCAGGATTGTAGTGATCCCGCATCATAGGACGCTGTGGTGGGTGCACGAAGTTTTGGAAGAGGTCATTGAGTCGCTGGAGCTGGTGTTCCAGATTATTTTCTTCCTCAACTGGCTGAGCCATGATGGGGGAAGAAGAAGAACTTGGTTCTGAATCAGAAGAGAGAATAATGTGAGGGTGTTGCTGCACAAATACGGGCGTCGAGGCTTGGCCTTGACGAGAGCGAATTTCTAATGGAGGTCTTAAGGGTGGTCTTAGAGACCTCCTTCCGTACATGCACAGTTGGGAGAGGTAAGTTTAGAAGGTGCTGGACCCAATCAAGACACCCAAAAATGTGTTGGGTGACTATAGAGGTGCGGGGCAGATGGACCCCTTGATCAGAAAGATCGTCCACCTGAGAATTACCTGGGCAGCCAGAGAGGGAGAGTCCCGCGAAGACCCCTACACGGTAGAGCGTCCCCACGGGTTACAGGGTTTCCCCCACCCGACCTCTCTTGTCACTGCGGTTCCAGGTAGACCAGAATGGGGATCTTGACCTCTCAAGTCTACCAATTTTAAGATCAGGGTGCTTAAGGTTTTCACTTGAACTTTAATCTTTTAAGTGCAAAGAGTGACCTAATTTAAGGTTGGCTGACCCAAGGGGTCAACTTTACCTCTTGTTTTCTTTGAGAGCTTTTAGGTCCTGTCTTTTAGGGTTCAAGTGTTTAGAGAGCCAATTGTTTTAGGTTTTCCTTTGAATAGGTATTTTCAATCAATGGTTTAGGCACACTTCTTTTGGATTTTCTCCATTCTTGATTTAAGTAGTGTGTCTCTAAAACCCTAATGTTGAATCTTATGTTGGCTCTACTTGGTCCAGTTAGTTCTTTGTTGGGTAATTAGGGCTCAAGCAAGAATGTGTTAGCCCTTAAATACCCTTAATAGTGTGCAGGACTAATGAGTTGAAAACATGCAACTTTTATGGTTACTAAGTATGGAAGACAGGTCAGCCCTATATTGCTTGTTCTTTTCTTTTCTTCCTCTTTAGAGTTTAGGGGTTAATAGCGAGAGGAAAAATTTACCTGTCCTCAGAGTGGTTGTTGTGCGGTTGCTTGTCTTCTTGATTTCCTGTAGTTCTTCTGCACAAAAGAGAGGAGATTATCAGAAATTAAAAAAAAAAAACAGGAATGTTTACCTCTAGAATAGCCGTTGCTCCCCGGCAACGGCGCCAAAAATGATGGTGTCGACAGCAGGGTTTTATTGTTATAGCGTCGTAGTATACCCAGTTGTTGCCATCATTTCAAATATATAAAATTTTTTTTTTTTTACTCGGAAAAGAGTTCCCGAGGTCGAACTCAGGGAGCAAGTTGTATTCTAGAGATATACATGTTTCTTTTACAAAACAAAATATAAAGAGAGAAAGGATTTGTTGTTTTCTCTTTGTTTCTCCTCGTCTCAGATCTTCTTCTTCTTTGTCTGCAGAGGTGATCTTGTTCTTCTGCAGTGGTGATGCTCTTCTTCTTCTTTGTCTGCAGAGGTGATCTTCTTCTTCTGCAGTGGTGATGCTCTTCTTCTTCTTCCAGCTGTTCCTGCTCTTCCTTTTTCTTCTGTCTTTCTTCAGATCTTCTTCTTTCTTCTTTGTTCTTCTTCTTTCAGTTCTTCCCTTGTTCTTTTGTGTTCTCCTCTACCTCGCCTTCTTCTGTTGTTCTTCAGATCTCCTTCTTTCTTCTTTTCTTTTTCCAGTCAGGGCGTCGCCCCTCCTTCTTTCTTCTTTTCCCTTCAGGACGTCGTCTGATTTCCAAATCAGACGACTTAAACTGCATGTTGCTACAGTGTCTCCCTCAGCTTCCTTCTTCTTCCGCGGTCCTTCTTCTTCACCTGTGCCTGCACACTTCAGAGCTTACTTCAGAGGACAAAACCTACTCTACCCCCCCCGCGTCTCTCTCTCTCTGAAACCACTCTTGGGAAAGCTCTCCCAGAGCTGCCGGGTAGTCGGGTACGGGTCAGGTCCGGGTCCAGGCCCACCGGCGTGCGTGGTGGGCGAGGAGTGCAGGTCAGTCTTAAGTCGGGTCGGGTCAGGTCCGCGGGGCGTGAGCGCGGACGAGACCGGGTAACCGGGCGGGTGAAGGGGACCTCACCCCGTGTGCTGAGGCAGTAAGGCTAATGCACAAAATCAATTTAAACGGTGAAGAGGTTGTGAGGCTTACCGATGTGGGACTAAACGGGGGCCTCTCCTCGCGTGCGCCTGCTGGGAGACCGCGGCCTAGCTTCTGCAGCTGCGGCTTCGACTTGCGTCGGTTGCTGGCTGGCTGCCTTCGCAAGACTCCCCGTAATCCGCAGCAGCTGGAGACCTGGAGTCCTCAAGCCTGGAGCGCGGGAGAAGCTGCTTCAATGTGCGTTAATGGCGGTCGAACCTCAAAACCTGTCGGACACGAATATGGCCTCTCGGCCTGATCAAACCACTGGGGAACCTTCGCCGTGGCACGGCGAAGGTGTGGAGCTGCACGGCAAGCCGCAAGGTGGTGTCTGGCGGCAGCCCTAGGTTGGACTGCAACCGGAGGAATGGGTTTGTTCGGGGGAGCGTTACGGAGGTGTGGAGTGGCAGTGGAGGGGTGGGGGGTGCTCAGTGTGATGAGGCGGAGGTTCGGTGAGGGTCGGCGAAGTGTGTGAGGCTGTGGAGCGATGGGAGCATCTCGCCGGAGGGTGGCCGGAGACGAAGGGGGTGACGATGGTCAGGGTCGGTCGAGGGCTTAATTGAACAAATTGAAAACGGGGAAAGAAAGAGGAGAAGAAGGGAAGTAGTTCTAGCTTACTTGCAGGGACGAAGGGGGAGCAGCAGGGCGACAGTCGTATCGACTGTCGCCGGAGAAGACGATGCTCAGGAAAAGGGGCGGCGGCGAGCAGAGAGCCGGAGAGGCGCCAGCTGGGTGCGGCGTGACGCGGGAAGAGCAGGGGAGGACGACGTGTCTCCCTCGCCGGAGGATGGCCGGAAACAAAAAACCCATACCATCCGTGCGTTCGCACGGCCGGTATGGTGGGCTTCAGCGACCAAGGGGGTGTCCCTGCGACGGCTGACGACGCAGGGCACCCCCGGTTTACTTGCCAGGCTTCCCCCCTCACCCTGCGCGGCGCCATGCTCCGCGCAAGGTCGCCGGAGCATGGTGCTGGCAGGTTTTGCAGGGGGACCTGAATGCGAAGAACGAAGGAGAGTTAGGGGCCAAAATGCAATGGTTCAAAAGTTGAGGGCCAAAAAGTAAATATATGAGGACCAAAGTGTAAAGTCGGTCAAGGAGGTTTCTTCTTAGGCTCAAGTTTTTATACATGATTAATTAGGACCTAAGGAATCTGATGGTGAATTTCATTTCTATATTAAACCTTGTTTGATCGGTCAATTTATGCAAAAACCCAAATTAAGTTATTAATTGGGCATGGTTCTCAATGTAGGTCAAAATGGGTTCTGAAGGCCAAATTGAAGGTTCTAAACCCTAGAGATTATTTTTCTATGAATTTTAGAGGGTTTATTCTATTTTTACTTTGCCTCGAACCTCGTGAATTGAAGTGGGTTGTTTTAGGGTTACAGATTATCATTTAGTTTCTTGGAAGTGCTGTAGCCCTTGCTAGATCATCTCATCCCACTTTTATTCTTATTAAGCTGCTTTGACCTATGTTTGGGCCCTGAATTACCCTGTATGCAGATTATACTGGTAAAATTACATTTTTACCCCTTATGACTTGTTTTCTTCTCAAACTCAGAATTCTCTGAGTTAAGCCTTTCCTTGAGATATGTAGGAGCTTTTATCCTTTGTATTAGGTCAAAATGAGCTAGTTATGGCTCATGATGAGGTTCTCATCAGTTGCCTCAGAAGAAAATCTTCAGCTTAAGATCATTTCTAAATACAATACAAAAAAATATTTTGCTAAGGACTAGCAAATGATAGGCATGGGGGTATGATTGCACAGCAAAATTACACCAACAATTGTGCCAACTTGTGCTATTTCAAAGCATTACCAGTGTATATTAGGTAACCATAGTCGCATTTGTAAAAAATACACGCATGCATGCATTTAATTGAGAGGGGAGGAGAGTGAATAAAATGGCCGTGAAATTAACGTTTTCCTCAAGTGCTGCTTCGCAAATTCACCATCTTTATTTTTAATTTTATTTGACTTTGAAATTCTTCCCGCGACTACAAGAAATGGCCTCTTCTTCTTCGTGCCATGTCCTGCTCAGCTTGCCTTGCACAGCCACTCCCTGCCAGCCATGCACAGCCGCATGCACAGCCAGGGCATGGCTGTGCATGCCTTCTTCCTCTTTAAAAAGAGCACGGCTTCTTCTTTGCAAGGGGGGCCTGGTCCACACACCTACAGCAACCTTCTTCCCTTCTAGGCCATCTCCTCCCCTCTCCCCTCCATACGCAGCCTCTCCTTTTTTAGGAGCCACGCTGCGGGCAGGAGCAACTCACAGTGGTGCACAACCACCACTGTGAGTCCACCACCGTCCAGCTCTTCAAAGAGCTGGTGAGCATGGTGGTTCACCGCTCTGAATTCATCATTCCAAGCATCTCCGCCATTGCCGCAGAATCAAGGTCTGAACCTCCACGCAGCTGCAGCAAGGAACCGGCTACCGTTTGCCCACGCGCAGGCCACCGTGCGCCCCTGCAGCAGTCGACGAAGCTCCACCGCGCACGCCAGCAGGCCACCTGCGCCCCTCTTCGCGTGCCTTCTCGCGAGTTCCGCCTGCAACCCAGCTGGCGCAGACCTTTCGCGCGCGCGCTAGCTCACGCAGCGGCTCCCGCACTCACAGCACCGGGCACAAGCGGTTACGCGAGCCGACCCGGCACTGTAGCCACTGTTCATACATTTCAGCGGAACACTGTGGCTACAATGCGGAGACCGGTAAGTTTCTCACTTATCTGGTCACCCGGCACGCCGCAACCGGCCTCAGCCAGAGCCCGCGTCTCTCCCCGCGCCCACTCCAGCGCTTGCATCCACGTCTCTCTTCGCCCGCGTATGCCTACCCACTTCAGCGTCTACGTACGCTCGTTCCCAGCGCCTTCACCCGCACCCGCCTCATCGCGTAGCGCGGTGCGCTGTGGGCTCTCTCCCTCGCCCTCACTCCCTCCAACGCGTGCCTCTCCATGCGCCTACGCGCCTGCACGTGCGTGTGCGCCATCAGACGACGCCCTGCTGCGCGCGGACGACTTAACTCCAGCCTTCTTCACTCTGGCAGAACCGAGCGCCCTCTCTCTTTCTCTCACAGCACTCTCTCCCTCGCTCTCTGTAGATACACATACACACACACTCACACTCTCGCACTCACACACTCTCACTTATACATTATTATATACTTATATATATTGATATATATACATATATTTATATACATATATATATATATACTTATATCTATACATATAGTAGTACTTATATAACTAAGTATTAGTATACATACATACATACATATATATATATATATATATATATATATATATATATATATATATATACGTATATAAGTATATGTATATATATTTACATATATACATATACTTATATACGTATATATATATATATTATTACCTATATAACTAAGTATAAGTATAGATACATATATATATATATATATATATATATATATATATATATATATACACGTATCTATCTACATATATTTACATACATATATTACTCTCTATATATATATATATATATATAGTAATATATGTATATAGATATATGTAGATAGATACGTGTATATATATATATATATATATGTATCTATACATATATCTATCTATGCATATATTTAAATATCTATATATATATACACATATAACTACATATATACCTATATATTTATAATCATATCTACACATATACATATAGATATATATTTACATATATACATACATATATATATTTTTTCATATCACCTACGTTACGTTGTATCGTGGGAATATCCACACCAGTTGCTGATATTCCCCGATACACGTGTACAGAAAGCGTGTTTGCACTCATCTTCCACCAATCAACCTTACACTCCACACGGCACTTCATCCTGTTGGTTGCGTCTTCCTAGACGACGATCGACTCGACACTGTGCTACATGCCATCTCCACCTCCACCCCCACCCCTTTGTACATATATAATATATACATATATAATATATTTACTTTATTTCTGTTTCTCTTTCCTGCCAGTAAAAAGATAAAAAAAAATATACAAAAGAGAAAAGATAATCCTTGACTTGCAGGTACTCAGTCTTGCGAATAGCAAGATCAGTTTTGGAACCCTAATTTGGCTCAAAGCTAAGACCCTAATTTTGAGGGTGTACCTCAAGGACAAAAATTATCATAAAAAATCTTAAATAGAAAAGCACCAAAAATACAATAAACGAATGGAAGAGATTCGTTGTAGGAAAGGCATAGAAACTTCTTCTAATCCCACTTCCCTGAGTTTGACCCTGGGCCTAAAAGTGACCAAGATAAAATCAAGTAGGCCATGTAAAAAATTTTGTAAAGAGATGGCTAGGCTCGATTTAGGTTAACTACTATACGCATTTCAACGATAAAACCACCATATTAACACAATCTGTCCAAGTCTACGCCACATACTTTCACTCATTTGAACATAAAAACTAACTTAAAACACCTCAGAATCCTTACATTATACCCAATTCAACTAAACAAACCTCAAATCACTCGATTAAATATATTACAAATCGAAGTGACTCCAAATCTTGCGATTGTGCATAAAATCCAAATACAAGTCAATCGAGTTAATCCTATACAATTGAATCTAGATCAGGGGTCTTTGTGAACAGATGGAGTGAATAAGAGACCCCCTAGGTGGATTTGACACATATAACTGATCTGAGAGCTCAAGAACTCCAAATCTACTAATGGCCTAGGTGGAGGGGTGAACGATGAACTAAAATGCGAGGGAAAACAATGAATGTGGATAATGAGATGCAGAGATAGATCAATGGATCAAAACAAAAGTGGAAAAACACCTCTCTAATCTGAATTGATCAAAGAGGGTGAGATAGGATCTAAACTAAACTACTCCTAATCCACACTAACCATGAGTGAATTAACTAACTAATCTACTCCTAACTAATCTAAATTACCTAATTAATCAAAGAAAGTAGTAAATTCCACTCTATTTAAGCAATTAAAACCTAAACTAAGAGGAAGATGGGGACCTACGGGTCTTCACCCGGTGGATGGAGAGGAAGAACTAAGGAACAAGACTCAGGCTGAGGGGAAAGCCAACTAGTGAAGCTCTGGGTTGCCTTTAGGTTTTTCGAGATCCATAGTGATGAGGAGAATCGATGGAAGATGGAGCTTTATCACCACAGCAATGGAGCCAGGGGTCAGTTTGAGGAGAGGAAATCAGAGTGGATGAAGTGATCATCTCAAGACATATAGTAGGGAGTTGATCCTCGTTGCACGAGGTCAGGGGTGAGCTTAAGTAGCTACAGAAGTGGATCAAGTGACCTAGAGTGAGTTTAAGTGATTAGGTCTTGGACGGTGGGAGGAGGAGGGAGGATGCATGGGAAGTTTCATACCAAATTTCCACCGTCAGATAAGATCCAGAGGAGATTACGATCCTCTGTGCAAAGGTGGGCGAAGAAAGGATGAAGATCCATCATAGGATCGATGAAATCAAAGATAGATGGTGCTTGTAGCTCGTGTTCTTCATGAGCTACAGAGCTCTCACAGGTGTAGCAAATCTAAGGGGTAAATTGCATAGAAGAGCTTAAATTGAAATGGTAGGCAATCTATGAAGAAGCCCATAAGTGGTTGAAATAACTATAGAGTAGTCCTTGAATGCTTTCCAAGAAGCCCTTGTAAGTTTTCAAATAGGTCCTTGGAAGTTTTATATGCATGAAATGTAAGGGAATGAAGGACCTATATGTAAATAATTAAATGCAAGGTCATAGTGATGTCCAAATGCCATGAGATTTTTATTAAAGCTTAATTGAACATATTAAAACATAATTTCACCCTTAATTTATACTATTGAACTCCAACATGTATTCAATTAGCAATTGGATCATCAATTTGTATTAATGAATAGAATATCTCAATTATTGACCAAATTATGCAATTTTAACCCAAATTTGATGTTTTAGGTCATTTTCATTAATTCTCACACTTAACCCATTTATAGTGTTAATAAGATAGTGTTTAACTTAGTTTTTAGCTTAACTTGAGCAGTTTAGTTGTGATGAGCCATACCTCATCTCTAACCCAATAGAATCCGATTTAGTGCTCAAATCACCAAAACCAATCCAGCAATTCACTAAAATGAGATCCACATCAAACTCTATCAGACTCCATCAAAACAATGATGTAGCTACTGCTGTTGAATTCTCAGCAGCCAATTGCTTCTGCAGTTATTACCTCACACCTAATAGGCCTGATTCAGACCTTCTGAAATGGCTGGAAGTATTTCCAGATGAACATCATTCCAATTTTTCTTAATGACTCTAATTGATTGCTTCCTTCCACAGAGACAGTAGAGAAAATAACCCAGATCAGGCAAACAGAGTAGCAATTGCTACTCTAAAATTGTTCAAATCAATCCATAAAATCCAAGGAAATTCACCCTAAATCAATGCAAACACTCCTCCAAAGGTCTGAAATCCATCAAAAATCAATTCATGAGTCCACAAAACTCTAAAAACCCTAGTTCAAACCCTTCTCTTTTTCATAGACAACAAAAGAGAATGGATCAAACTAGACATGTAATCCATTTACAACTCAACTCAGAACCTTCATCTAGTCTATAGAAACTTCAACTTCTCATTGACAGATTGGATCGTTTCAATCTGAAAACAAAATGTTGCCAACCTAAGCTTTTGATGTGTGATCGCCAAGGTGATTTGATCACCTAGGATACCTCCACACCAATTAATGGTGTTCAGTAACCTCAGGCAATCCTTCATATCCATTTGGGTCACAGTAGGAGCTTCAAAATTGTGCATCAAAATCTAAGCTCTTGCTACCTCAAAAAATGCATGAAAACAGTAACTCAAGTTGAAATTGGGTGTAAGCACATTGAGCAATTAAAATCCATTTCAATGAGTTCCAATTCATTGCCATAGGCTCAATTGGACTCTAAAACCATCAATTCACTCGATTAAACACAATTTAACTCGAATTGAACCACTGATCTATAAATCAAGTGTGGAAATCAAAACCAAGGCAATTGAGTGAATCATCATAATTAACATAGAAGGGGGGGTCTTTGTGAATTTCTGACATGAATGGGAGAGATCCCAGATGGATTTGGTGCATATAGTAGATTTGAGAACTCAAGGCATCAAATCTGCTAATGGCCTAGATGGAGGGGTGAACGGTGATTAAATTGCAAGGAAAACAAGTGAAGGTGATCAAGAGATGAAGAGGGAGATTAGTGAATCGAAACGGGGGTGGAAAAACACCTCTCTGATCTGAATCAATCAGAGAGGGTGAGATCGATACTAATCTAATCTTGTAACGACCCGATTCCCGAGTTCCTACGGGACACGAGAACCGGACCGACTCGACTAATCCCAAGACCTAGTCGTCCAACGAGGAAGTAACCAAAAGAGCAGTAAAATAAACCACATTCAACATGAAATATAACTAGCAGTAACAAAATACAGCAGTAAGAAAAAGAACTACTACAGCATGTACCACCATAACAGTAGAACAACATTTATAACATAACAAGAACTGCGGGTAAAGAAAAGTACAGAGAGTAACAAAAACTACTCACTACAGAGGAAACAAAAGGAGTACAACAGAACAGTGGTAACTCTACTGGACCCTACTCGGCTCAGTGTCCTCTGCAGCCGCTGACCCTGGCTGCTCAACACCTGGTCCTAAAAAGCAACGAGTGTAACACGTCAACAAAATGCTGAGTAGAGTGGCAGCTAAACTAAAGAAGCAGTAAAGTGTATAGTAGCTGGAGTCGGTTCGTTTGACGACAGGGTTTTGGTTTTGTTATAACGTTGTAGTAAAGCCGGTTATTACCAACATTTCAAATATATAAATTTTTTTTACTCGGAAAATAAGAGAGTTCCCGAGGTCGAACTCAGGGAGCAAGTTGTATTCTAGAGATATACATGTTTCTTTTACAAAATAAAGAAAGAGAGAGGGAAAGAATTTGTTGTTCTCTTTGTTTTCTCCTCGTGATGTTCTTCTTTCTTTCTTTCTTCAGATCTCCTTCTTCTTCTTCTTTGTTCTGCAGCAGAGGTGATGCTCCTCTTTCTTTCTTCAGATCTCCTTCTTCTTCTTCCTCGGTTTCTGTCTTGGCCTCTCTTCTTCTTTTTCTGCAGTCTCTTCTGTGTTCTCTGCAGCCTTTGCTCAGCCTCTTCTTTAGAGTTTCTTCTTGTTTCTCCTCCCTGCAGTTAAGTGTCAGCTTCTTCTTTTCTTTTTCAGCCAGGGACGTCACGCGAAGCTTTCTTCCTTAGCTGCTTCAGGCCGTCGTCTGATTTCCAAATCAGACGACTTAACTACCTGTTGCTATAGTTAGCTTCCTTCTTCTTCCGCGGGTCTTCTTCTTCGCCTGTTCCTGCACACTTCAGAGTTTTTCGTCAGAGGCAAAACCTACTCTACCCTCCCCCCCCGCGTCTCTCTTTCTCTCTGAATCCACTCTTGGGAAAGCTCTCCCAGAGCTACCGGGTAACCGGGTTCGGATCAGGCCCGGGTCCAGGCCCACCGGCGTGCGTGGTGGGCGAGGAGTGCAGGTCAGTCTTAAGTCGGGTCGGGTCGGTTCGGGTCAGGTCCGCGGGGCGTGAGCGCGGACGAGACCGGGTAACCGGGCGGGTGAAGGGGACCTCACCCCGTGTGCTGAGGCAGTAAGCCTTCAGCACTTTTGCATCTTATGTCGCTGCGACTCTTCAGGCGTTTCCGAGGTGGGACTAAACGGCCCACCTCAATTGCGCGCCCGCAGCGGGGAATTCAGCAGGAGATGGCGGCGTCACGCGGAGCTTTCTTCCTTAGCTGCGAACCTGGCGTTTTGCCAAAACTCCTCGCAAGGCCTGGGAGTGAATCTGGGCTTGGCGCTGAGCGTGGCGCGCCTGTAGCTGCAGGTGGAAGCAGTTCCTCCTGCGCGTCAATGGCGGCGGAGGTCGGGTGGCCTGTCCACAAGAAAACGGCCTCTCGGCCTAATCAGAAAGTGCCAGGAGCTTCGCCAGGGTGCAGCGAAGCTCGTGTGGGTGGTGGCGAGGCGCGGGGCGGCGTGCGAGGGCTGCCCTAGGTTGGACTGTGGGTCGGAGGATGGGTCTGTTCGGTGGAGTTGCAGAGGGTGATGTGGGGGAAGTGGCAGGGCGGAGGTTGATCAGGGTGAGGAGGCGGAGGTCCTGCGGTGGTCGGCGAGCCGTGTGGGTCGCTGAGGTGATGGGAGCGGCTCGCCGGAGGGTGGTCGGAGGCGAACGGGGTGAAGGTGGTCAGGGTCGGTCGAGGGCTTAATTGAATAAATTGAAAGCGGGGAAAGAAAGAGGAGAAGAAGGGGAGTAGCTCTAGCTTACTTGCAGGGACGAAGGGGGAGGAACAGGGCGACAGTCGTATCGACTGTCGCCGGAGAAGACGATGCTCAGGGGAAGGGGCGGCGGCGAGCGGAGAGCCGGAGAGGCGCCAGCTGGGTACGGCGTGGCGCGGGAGGAGCGGGGGAGGAAGTCTCTGCTGCTGGTATTGCGGCAGAGCGAAGAGGTGGAGGGGGAGGAAACCGCCGGAGCTGGTGAGCGTCTGCCGGAGGAAGAAGAGAAGAAAGTTGGGGATTTTCTCCGTCAGATCCAGGCTGCCCCAGTCGGTGGAGCAATGGGGGGTATTTATAGGGATCAAACAGGGAGGAAGGCGGAGGGAGACGACGTGTCTCCCTCGCCGGAGGATGGCCGGAAACAAGAACCCATACCGTCCGTGCATTCGCACGGCCGGTATGGTGGGTTACAACGACCAGGGGGGTGTCCCTGCGACGGCTGACGACGCAGGGCACCCCCGGTTTACTTGCCAGGTCCCCCACCTCACCCTGCGCGGCGCCATGCTCCGCGCAAGGTCGCCGGAGCATGGTGCTGGCAGGTTTTGCAGGGGGGACCTGATCGCAAAGAACGAAGGAGAGTTAGGGGCCAAAATGCGAGGGTTCAAAAGTTGAGGGCCAAAGTGTAAATATATGAGGACCAAAGTGTAAAGTCGGTCAAGGAGGTTTCTTCTTAGGCTCAAGTTTTTATACATGACTAATTAGGACCTAAGGAATATGATGGTGAATTTCATTTCTATATTAAACCTTGTTTGACCGGTCAATTTACGCAAAAACCCAAATTAAGTTATTAATTGGGCATGGTTCTCAATGTAGGTCAAAATGGGTTCTAAAGGCCAAATTGAAGGTTCTAAACCCTAGAGATTATTTTTCTATGAATTTTAGAGGGTTTATTCTATTTTTACTTTGCCTCGAACCTTGTGAATTGAAGTGGGTTGTTTTAGGGTTACAGATTATCATTTAGTTTCTTGGAATTGCTGTAGCCCTCGCTAGATCATTTCATCCCACTTTTATTCTTATTAAGCTGCTTTGACCTATGTTTGGGCCCTGAATTACCCTGTATGCAGATTATACTGGTAAAATTGCATTTTTACCCCTTATGACTTGTTTTCTTCTTAAACTCAGAATTCTCTGAGTTAAGCCTTTCCTTGAGATATGTAGGAGCTTTTATCCTTTGTATTAGGTCAAAATGAGCTAGTTATGGCTCATGATGAGGTTCTCATCATACCCCCATGCCTAGCTTTTGCTAGTCCCTTAGCAAAAACTTAAGGTTTCAACCCTTGTTCTAGACCATGAAATTTTTAATAGTTTTATATAAGTGCCTTTTTTATTTGAGCATAGATTAGGTTAGAATGCTGACCATAGGCCTAAAAGGTACTCTAGTACCAATCAAGATCCAAATCTGTCTAGCCTTAGCCTCAGTCTTTTAGCAAAGGTTTTTAAGGCCCACAAGAACTAACCTAAGGTTTATTGGACTTCGTGGTTAAAGCACCCGTGCTTGAAATGATTTTAGCCCTGGCTCAGTTCGCAGTGCGTTTTGTAAGAGAGAGATAGAAAGTTTTTCTGTTTGGAGAGTTTTCTCTCTCTTTTTCTTTTTAGTTCTAGCCTAGGATTGGCTTTTCAACACGGTCTGTATCAGATTCCTTGCTCCCATCATCAATCCTCAAGGGTTCCTGGCGATCGATGCTTCGAGATAGCACCGCCCATGGCAACCCCCGGAACCCTGGCTATTGAGATTTCGAGATAATCCCATCCATGGTATTCCGTGGCCGAATCCAGACCCTGGCAATTGACACTTCGAGATAATGCCATCCATGGAATCTGAACCAGCAGAGTGCTTACATGCCCCCAGTAGGATATGTAAATATCCTAAGAGACAAGCACCGAGGAGATGATATTTTGTTACGCATCTTCGAGGGGATTTCCCGCCTCTCCGCGCTGGGAACTCGTCCAAATCAACTTGTGTTGATCTGCCGCTTCTATTCTAGGTGTTCTTTTCAGATTTTTGCGACGCTTCTGCGTGATTCTGATTTTTACGCTTACTGAACCAGGCTGTGTGTGAGATTAGGGTGCTTAGGTTACTGATTCCCGTAAACCAAAAATTAGTTAACGAGGCCGAATACTCCCTAAGCCTTAGACCTACTACTTCAGCTTTTCATTTTCCTCAACCTCTTGAGGAGTGTCCGAATCTTAATGGGTACTAAGAGTCTATTCAAGAATGCCTAAGGTTTGCGTTCTTACTAATCTCATTATGCACTTTTCAGTTATTTTCTTGAATGAGGTCTAGAACTTAGGTTAATTCCTTAGTTCCTTACTAATGACTATCACCTTTTCTTATAATTTTGTGCTCCTTTTTCATTTTGTTTCTCTTCTCCTTCACAAAATTTCCTTCTCCTCTTTTCCTCTTATTCTTTTTCGAAAATTTTTTAATTTTTATGGTGTTTTTGGCATATGTGAATTTTTTTGTTTGAAACCTTTTCTTACAAGTTTTTGTACTTTCCTACCCCCCCATGCCTAACATTTGCAATGTCCTCATTGTAACCTAGGGGTTTTTATTCAACTAAGTTCATACATTAGGATAGCTGTTTTGATGAATCTCAGATGCAAGCACCTGAGGTGGAGTCGGCTGCCCTAAAGTGTGAACTTCAAGTGCAAAAAGCTGTCAGAACAAGTTTCAGGTTTTCAAAGAGAATGACGGGCTGCCTCCCGTTGAGCGCTAAATTTGATGCCTTCAGCCAAGCGGGAAATGCGATGGAGAGGGGATGGTCAAATCAGCAGAGTTTTGTAAGACAAGCACCTTGATTAAGAGCCTGGTTGGTCCAACCAGGTGCTTGTTCAGATCAACAGGCTGATGATGCAGCCCAAACCCAATCAATCTGGTGGGTTGATAGATGTGGATAAAAAGGTGTGGAACCCACCATAAACTATGAAGCTCAGATAGATGTGGAAGTGTAAACGCAGGGTTTGGCTGAGTCGAATCAGCCTGGTCAGAGTAGGGACCCGTAGAATAATCAATGAATGACGCGGAAACCCTACAGGGGTGATCAGAGAATGATAGAGCATGGTATGTAGTCTGATCAATGTTCGAAACCCGATGTGGAAATGCAATCGGCTTGGTGAGAGGTGAATCTGAATAGAAATTGAGTCCGGTTGCAGGTTGAGGTTGGGAAGAGGTTTTGATCCGTTCTGTGTGTGCGGATGAGGTGGCCATTGTGTACGAGGGCTCTTCTAGAGACGGATGATAGGTGGTTTTCTGTAGAGAGTCCTCTGGGTAACTATCAAATGCCGGAAGAGTGTCTGTAGGATGAAAGAAATCAGATTCGAGAAAAAATTTGGATTCTGGGTTACAATCACTCTTGGCATTTTCTGTTTTTGGTTCCTGAGGATCGAAAAGGAATGATTCTGTGTTATCAGTGATCTCGGGAATCAGGACCTCAGAGTCGGAGTCAGAGTCGTGAGAACTTAGGTCGTAGATAGGCCTGGCGTGTTCAGGAAGGAGAATCTCTCCGCAATTATAGTCAGATCTGAAATTGTCGGAGAGTTGGCGAAAATGATCATGAATTCCACCACAGCAAAAATCATCAGATGTGGAATCAGCAGCCTGACTGGGTTCTAGCCTATATGTCACTTCTGGGCTCAAAAAGATGTTCTGTTCAAGCTCTAAGCTGGTAGGATAGACCCCATTAAAACCTTGCTCATCCAACTCCTCAGTTTCTGTATCATAAATTGGCATGTTTTCTGAAAAATCGATCAGATTTCCTGAGGATGTTGGAGAGGGATATTCATCAAATAGAGGCCCGGAATCATATTCTGTAAAAATTTGATCTTTCTCATAAGGGGCCTCATAATCTTCCCAATAAGTTTCAGATCTAGGTTCTAGGCTTAGGATGTGGGTAGAATTATTAGAACCTAAGTCCGAATAACCTTCGAGGGTTACCTTATCAAAACAAGGGGCGGAATTTATACCCTCCAGAGGTTCAATTCTAATCTTGTTATTGCAGGAGTCTTGGAGTTCTAAGCTTGGTGATTTATGGCCTAGGGTTGGCTCAGCATTGTGTTCTCCTGCAACTTCCCAACCTATTTTAATGCTATCTTCTATTTGGGTTGGGAGTCGACAACCACCTTGTGCCTCAGTCCCGAGGTCTGGGAAACTGGATTGATTTTTAGTACTGTTCCAAGATGACTCATCCTCTATTTCTGGTGTATACGGGTATTTTTGGTTGATAGTTTTTTCTAAAAGTCTCATCATCTCTACCCGTTTTATAAGGACATCTTGGTGTTGTTCCCAAAGTACAGGATTTGTCAAGCATTGAAGGTATTCAGATTGGTGTAATTTTTCTATCTCAATGTATCCTGTCATGAGCATATCTCGGGTTGATCCTTTTGAAATTTCAGTCAATAGAATTTGGGCACAGTTTATGATGAAAGCTGTGGTTGTTGGGACATCAACCTGAATGTTTTCTACTGGTGTTGAGGGTTTGATTTCATAGATTTCAAGGGCATCCTCAATCATCTTATCTTTCATGGATCTCAGATATTCAGGTTTTTTGAATGGTAGTCTTGCTAGGTAATTAGGCTGCATAATTGGATCAGGTGGTGGAATCAAGATATAGAATCAAAGTTTGAATCGAGATGGAAGAAGGGGATTTTGTTCAGAATCAGAGGAAAGAGGGGCTATGTGAATGATTTCTGCAAAAACAAAGGAGCCGAGGCTTAGCCTCGGGGAGAGTGAATTTCTATAGGAGGTTTCAAGGACCTCCTGAAAAATACTGAAGGGCTGGATGAGATAAGCAGGTGCTGGACCCAATCAAGACACCCAAAAATTGTTGGGTGACTATAGAGGTTCGGGGCAGATGGACCCCTTGATCAGAAAGATCGTCCACCTGAGAATTACCTGGGCAGCCAGAGAGGGAGAGTCCCGCGAAGACCCCTACACGGTAGAGCGTCCCCACGGGTTACAGGGTTTCCCCCACCCGACCTCTCTTGTCACTGCAGGTCCAGGTAGACCAGAATGGGGATCTTGACCTCTTAAGTCTACCAATTTTAGCTTAAGATCAGGGTGCTTAAAGTTACACTTGAACTCTTAGGTAATTTGAGTGAGAAAGTGACCTAATTTTAAGGTTGGTTGACCCAAGGAGTCAACTTTACCTCTTGTTCCTTTGAGAGCTTTTTGGGTCCTTTCTTTTAGGGTTCAAGTGTTTAGAGAGCCAATTGTTTTAGGTTTCCTTTGAATAGGTATTTTCAGACAAGGGCTTGGGCACACTTCATTTGGTTTTCTCAATTCTTGCTTAAGGAGTGTGTCTCTAAATCCCTAGTGTTGGATCCTAGGTTGGCTCTACTTGGTCTAGTTAATTCTTTGTTGGGTAATTAGGGCTCAAGCAAGAATGTGTTAGCCCTTAAATACCCTTAATAGTGTGCAGGAATAATGAGTTGAAAACATGCAACTTTTATGGTTACTAAGTATGGAAGACAGGTTAGCCCTATATTGCTTGTTCTTTTCTTTTCTTCCTCTTTAGAGTTTAGGGGTTAATAGTGAGAGGAAAAATTTACCTGTCTTCGGAGTGGTTGTCGTGTGGTTGCTTGTCTTCTTGAGTTCCTGTAGCTGCACAAAAGAGAGGAGATTATCAGAAATTAAAAGAAACAGGAATGTTTACCTCTAGAATAGCCGTTGGTCCCCGGCAACGGCGCCAAAAAATGGAGTCGGTTCGTTTGACGACCGGGTTTTGGTTTTGTTATAACGTTGTAGTAAAGCCGGTTATTACCAACATTTCAAATATATAAATTTTTTTTACTCGGAAAATAAGAGAGTTCCCGAGGTCGAACTCAGGGAGCAAGTTGTATTCTAGAGATATACATGTTTCTTTTACAAAATAAAGAAAGAGAGAGGGAAAGAATTTGTTGTTCTCTTTGTTTTCTCCTCGTGATGTTCTTCTTTCTTTCTTTCTTCAGATCTCCTTCTTCTTCTTCTTTGTTCTGCAGCAGAGGTGATGCTCCTCTTTCTTTCTTCAGATCTCCTTCTTCTTCTTCCTCGGTTTCTGTCTTGGCCTCTCTTCTTCTTTTTCTGCAGTCTCTTCTGTGTTCTCTGCAGCCTTTGCTCAGCCTCTTCTTTAGAGTTTCTTCTTGTTTCTCCTCCCTGCAGTTAAGTGTCAGCTTCTTCTTTTCTTTTTCAGCCAGGGACGTCACGCGAAGCTTTCTTCCTTAGCTGCTTCAGGCCGTCGTCTGATTTCCAAATCAGACGACTTAACTACCTGTTGCTACAGTTAGCTTCCTTCTTCTTCCGCGGGTCTTCTTCTTCGCCTGTTCCTGCACACTTCAGAGTTTTTCGTCAGAGGCAAAACCTACTCTACCCTCCCCCCCCCGCGTCTCTCTTTCTCTCTGAATCCACTCTTGGGAAAGCTCTCCCAGAGCTACCGGGTAACCGGGTTCGGATCAGGCCCGGGTCCAGGCCCACCGGCGTGCGTGGTGGGCGAGGAGTGCAGGTCAGTCTTAAGTCGGGTCGGGTCGGTTCGGGTCAGGTCCGCGGGGCGTGAGCGCGGACGAGACCGGGTAACCGGGCGGGTGAAGGGGACCTCACCCCGTGTGCTGAGGCAGTAAGCCTTCAGCACTTTTGCATCTTATGTCGCTGCGACTCTTCAGGCGTTTCCGAGGTGGGACTAAACGGCCCACCTCAATTGCGCGCCCGCAGCGGGGAATTCAGCAGGAGATGGCGGCGTCACGCGGAGCTTTCTTCCTTAGCTGCGAACCTGGCGTTTTGCCAAAACTCCTCGCAAGGCCTGGGAGTGAATCTGGGCTTGGCGCTGAGCGTGGCGCGCCTGTAGCTGCAGGTGGAAGCAGTTCCTCCTGCGCGTCAATGGCGGCGGAGGTCGGGTGGCCTGTCCACAAGAAAACGGCCTCTCGGCCTAATCAGAAAGTGCCAGGAGCTTCGCCAGGGTGCGGCGAAGCTCGTGTGGGTGGTGGCGAGGCGCGGGGCGGCGTGCGAGGGCTGCCCTAGGTCGGACTGTGGGTCGGAGGATGGGTCTGTTCGGTGGAGTTGCAGAGGGTGATGTGGGGGAAGTGGCAGGGCGGAGGTTGATCAGGGTGAGGAGGCGGAGGTCCTGCGGTGGTCGGCGAGCCGTGTGGGTCGCTGAGGTGATGGGAGCGGCTCGCCGGAGGGTGGTCGGAGGTGAAGGGGGTGAAGGTGGTCAGGGTCGGTCGAGGGCTTAATTGAATAAATTGAAAGCGGGGAAAGAAAGAGGAGAAGAAGGGGAGTAGCTCTAGCTTACTTGCAGGGACGAAGGGGGAGGAACAGGGCAACAGTCGTATCGACTGTCGCCGGAGAAGACGATGCTCAGGGGAAGGGGCGGCGGCGAGCGGAGAGCCGGAGAGGCGCCAGCTGGGTACGGCGTGGCGCGGGAAGAGCGGGGGAGGAAGTCTCTGCTGCTGGTATTGCGGCAGAGCGAAGAGGTGGAGGGGGAGGAAACTGCCGGAGCTGGTGAGCGTCTGCCGGAGGAAGAAGAGAAGAAAGTTGGGGATTTTCTCCGTCAGATCCAGGCTGCCCCGGTCGGTGGAGCAACGGGGGGTATTTATAGGGATCAAACAGGGAGGAAGGCGGAGGGAGACGACGTGTCTCCCTCGCCGGAGGATGGCCGGAAACAAGAACCCATACCGTCCGTGCATTCGCACGGCCGGTATGGTGGGTTACAACGACCAGGGGGGTGTCCCTGCGACGGCTGACGACGCAGGGCACCCCCGGTTTACTTGCCAGGTCCCCCACCTCACCCTGCGCGGCGCCATGCTCCGCGCAAGGTCGCCGGAGCATGGTGCTGGCAGGTTTTGCAGGGGGGGACTGATCGCAAAGAATGAAGGAGAGTTAGGGGCCAAAATGCGAGGGTTCAAAAGTTGAGGGCCAAAGTGTAAATATATGAGGACCAAAGTGTAAAGTCGGTCAAGGAGGTTTCTTCTTAGGCTCAAGTTTTTATACATGACTAATTAGGACCTAAGTAATATGATGGTGAATTTCATTTCTATATTAAACCTTGTTTGACCGGTCAATTTACGTAAAAACCCAAATTAAGTTATTAATTGGGCATGGTTCTCAATGTAGGTCAAAATGGGTTCTAAAGGCCAAATTGAAGGTTCTAAACCCTAGAGATTATTTTTCTATGAATTTTAGAGGGTTTATTCTATTTTTACTTTGCCTCGAACCTTGTGAATTGAAGTGGGTTGTTTTAGGGTTACAGATTATCATTTAGTTTCTTGGAATTGCTGTAGCCCTCGCTAGATCATTTCATCCCACTTTTATTCTTATTAAGCTGCTTTGACCTATGTTTGGGCCCTGAATTACCCTGTATGCAGATTATACTGGTAAAATTGCATTTTTACCCCTTATGACTTGTTTTCTTCTTAAACTCAGAATTCTCTGAGTTAAGCCTTTCCTTGAGATATGTAGGAGCTTTTATCCTTTGTATTAGGTCAAAATGAGCTAGTTATGGCTCATGATGAGGTTCTCATCTGTAGCTGTTTTATTTTCCTTCTTCCTTTATTTACGTCTTTCTATTGTTTCACAATTTATCTATTTTTCAGATCCTTCACTTGATCTCGAATGTTCCTCGTGGGAACGATCTTGATTACAGTCTTTTCCGAATAGTAGAAGTAGCACGTGGTGCTCTCCTGGTCGGGAGAGTCCCCCGTGGTGATCCTACTCTCAGTCAACAACCCCAAGGTCACGGACAGACGTAACGGTGACTACGGTACGTGCGATAAACGCACAGGTAGCTAACCCTCACTGGCACGTTGTCAGTCATTTTCGTTAACGGGTGCACCCAAAGCACAACACGGAACCAGTACAGGGCAGAGTCCTCTCAGTAACAGGGGTCCAACCCCTCCACAGTAACCAAACAGGGGCCTTGCCCCTCCACAGTCCGCGCACCCTCGCCTGGCTACCCTGGTTTGCCCAGTGGGCCTAACAAGTCGGTGTAGGTGAGCTAGCAGAACCCCGGGGCCCGTGGGGTAGCTAGTACTCGCCCTACACTAGTAGCTCTCCTCGGTACTGTGTACACGAGGGCCAACAAGTCGGTACAAAGTGGCCAGACCTAACCCCGGGTCCCTGGGGCGGCTGGCTCCTCTCTGCACTAAACAGGGGGACAGTCGCTCTCCTTGGTACTCCATACTCAAGGGCCAGCTCACTTCCCCAATTCTATTCCATTCACTTTCCAGGAGTTCCACTCCTAATTCCCCGTAGGGTTCCAGCTCTTTTAACTCAGAACATCTAGATTCCACTTTCCAGTTTCACGTTCTTACGATCCATGTTCTCAATCACGTTCATTTATTCATAACAGGCAGCTGTTAAACCAATTTACAGGTAGCTATTATTTCCTTTCCACATTTTCAAGATGGTAGTATTCATATATTCCACTAGTTTTCCCATCCTAGGATTCATGCCATACCCTAGGATCTATCATACAATCTAGTTTTCCAGCCCTAGGATTCATGCAGCACCCTAGGATCTACCATTCATTCTAGTTTCTCATTCCTAGGATTCATGCAATGTCCTAGGTTCTATTTATGGTTCCATAATTTAACAGATTATACTAATAAACTTAAAAGCGACTCTACCAATTACAAAGGGAGTACTGGGGGCATGATCGGGAATCCCACGTGCCACTGCAACCCCCGAGACTGAAATGGAACGGGGTCCTATCACAAGGATCAAACACAAGGAGTTTCTCAAAATAGTATATAATTACTGTAGACGGGTAGAGGATTTAATTCCGAAAAGAACGCAACTCGAAACACGGAAAACGGACTCCGAACGGGCCCAAAATGGGTCGAAAATGATGAAACAGTGTAAAATCAGACGTCTGGAACCTCTTCCAGACGTCTTAAAATGAGGGTCAGATGGTACCTTTGCTCTGTACAGTCTCTCAGACGTCCAGAAGCCTGCGGGGGCATCTGGCCTAGTTCCCAGACATCCGATGGTCGCCCCGGACGTCTAGAAGTCCCTCTAGTCGTCTGGCACCACTGCCGGAAGTCTGATTCGCGTTGGATGCGAATCTCAGAACCTGTGCGTACCCATTTCTCTCTCTCAGTACGGACGACCGAAGAAAAGGAAGAAGGAGAAAAATAACTCACCTTTCAGACGTCTGGACAGTCCTCCAGACGTCCTCCCCATCGTCTGGTTGGAAGCCCAGACGTCTGATTCAGGAAAAATTTCCAGAATCAGGGCGCGACTTGCCCTCCACTCGCAATGCACGGCCGCGCCGCGTCTCATCCGCCTTCTGCTCGAGCTGCAGCAGGCCTCCTGTGTCACCCCGCGTCTGCTGCTCCCCCGCCAGCCGGCTCTAGCAGCCCTGGCAAGCTCGCCCTCACGGTCGAGCGCCTCCTCTTCTCGTGCAGCACCTCCTCCCGCACTAGCCGAGGCTGCCACTGCCGCTGCTCGCTCACTCTCGCACTGGCTGGAAGGAGAAGAGGAAGGGGCGGAGGCGATGAGAGTGAGGGAGAGGGAGAGGCTTTTTAATGCCGCATGGGGAGAGAGAGAGAGCGAGACAGAGGGTAGCCTACGCCCGCAGGAGAGAGGGAAAAAGCGACCACAAGTCTGCGCATGCAGGAACACAGACGCAACCGAACGTGCCGCCGAAATCGAATCCCAGACGTCTGGAAGTGATTCCAGACGTCTGGTACGACATCTGGTTCACCTCCCAGACGTCTTAAAATACGTCTGAAACCACGCATTCGTAACAATATAACAAACTCAAAGGAAGTTTCGTCCCCGAAGCTTGCGCTAACTAGGGTGCGGGAAAAACGTCATAATAACCATAACAAACTCAAAGAGGACCGAAGCTGGTCCGAAAAGACGTACCCGCGAAGAGTTCCGGGTACCGCTCTCGCATTGCCGCCTCAGGCTCCCAGGTAGCCTCCTTGTACGGCTGGCTCCTCCACAAAACCTTCACCAAGGGTACTTGCTTTCGTCTCAAACTGCGGACGACTCGGTCTAGAATCTGCACTGGCCGCTCGGGGTAAGTCAGGTTGTCATCCACCTCAATGCTCTCGTGACTCAGTACGTGACTGGGATCGGCTACGTACTTCCTGAGGTTGGACACGTGGAACACGTCGTGCACACTAGAAAGCTGGGGAGGGAGGGCAAGCCTGTAAGCATTGGGTCCAACCCGCTCCAGGACCTCAAAGGGGCCCACAAACCTCGACGCGAGCTTCCCTCTCACCCCAAACCGCTGCAGGCCCTTCATGGGCGAAACACGAAGAAAGACGTGGTCCCCAACCTCAAACTGCACCTCTCTGCGTCTCCGATCCGCGTAGCTCTTCTGTCTGCTCCTGACAGTGCGGAGTCGCCTGTGGATCTGCTCGACTACCTCCTGACTCTGCCGGATCAACCTGGGGCCAACCTCCCACTTGGTCCCCACCTCAACCCAACCCAAGGGTGCCGTACACCTCCGCCCGTACAGAGCCTCGTAGGGAGCCATGCCGATGCTCGAGTGATAACTGTTGTTGTATGCAAACTCCTCCAGGGGCAAGTGCTCTTCCTAAGAGCCCCTCCAGTCCAGTACACAGGCACGCAAAAGGTCCTCAAGTGTCTGTATCGTGCGCTCAGACTGTCCGTCCATTTGGGGGTGGTAAGCTGCACTAAACCTCAACCACGTCCCCAAGGCCTGCTGAGACTCAGCCCAGAACTGGGACGTAAAGCGGGTATCCCGGTCGGATACGATTTCCTGCAGAACTCCGTGTAGTTGTACCACGTCACGAATATACCTCTCTTCCAACTGTGCTGGTCCCAAAGTGACTCGGATCGGCAAGAATCGTGCCGTCTTCATCAGTCTATCCACAATTACCCAGACTGCGTCGTGTCCTCACTGGGTAACAGGTAAACCCACCACCAAGTCCATGGTGATGCTCTCCCACTTCCACTCTGGCACTGGAAGGGACTATAGCGGCCCTGCAGGCCTCTGATGCTCGGCTTTCACCTGCTGACACACTAAGCATTGCTGCACGAATTCACCCACATCCCACTTCATCCCCCTCCACCAAAACTCGCGTCTCAAGTCGTGGTACATCTTCGTGTTTCCGGGATGTATGGTGAATCTGGAACCGTGTGCCTCAGTCAGGAGCTCTCTCAACAGCTCCTCATCTCTGGGAACGCACAACCGTCCCCTCAGGCGCAGCACCTGGTCTGTGAAAGAGAAGTCCCCTAGGTCACCCGACAGTACTATGCCGCGCAAGGACTGCAAGTACGGATCGGCCATCTGTCCTGTGATGATGCGGTCTATCAGCTCTGGCCTAGTCTGTCGTGTCACCATCAGTGCCCCACAGTGCCCCCGTAACTCCAGGGGTCGCCAACTGCCCACCTCCTCCAAGAGGCTCCAACTCTGTAACTGTAAACTGGCCAAGTGTGCTGGCGCCTTACGGCTCAAGGCATCAGCCACCACATTGGCCTTGCCCGGGTGATAAGAAATGCTGCAGTCGTAGTCCTTCAGGACTCCAACCAACGTCTTTGTCTCATGTTGAGCTCCTTCTGATCAAAAAGGTATCTGAGGCTCTTGTGATCTGTGAAAATCATGAAGGTCTCACCGTACAAGTAGTGCCTCCAGGTCTTCAGCGCGAAGACAACAGCTGCCAACTCTAGGTCGTGGGTAGGGTAAGTATGCTCATGGGGCTTCAGTTGCCGTGAAGAGTAAGCGACAACGTGACCCCTCTGCAAGAGCACACCTCCTAACCCCTGCAAGGAGGCGTCCGTGTACACAACGAACCCGCCACTACTGTCAGGGATGGTGAGCACGGGAGCCGAAGTCAACCTCTCCTTCAGCTCCTGGAAACACGCCTCGCAGGGGTCCGTCCAAGTGAAGGGCACGTCCTTCCGGGTCAACTGTGTCATAGGACGCGCAATCTGTGAAAAACCTCTGATGAAACGTCTGTAGTAGCCTGCCAGTTCCAGGAAACTGCGGATCTCAGTGACTGAACGCGGTCTCTCCCACCTGAGCACTGCCTCAACCTTGGCTGGGTCCACCGCCAAGCCGTCTCCAGAGATCACATGACCTAAGAAGGTCACCTCCCTCAACCAGAACTCGCACTTGCTGTATTTGGCGTACAGCCTATGTCGTCTGAGAGTGTCCAGAACCATCCGCAAGTGCTGTCTGTGCTGTGTCTGATCTCTAGAATAGATGAGTGCATCATCTATGAAAACCACCACGAATTGGTCCAAGTATGGTCTAAACACCCGGTTCATCAGGTCCATGAAAGCAGCGGGGGCATTGGTCAGCCCAAACAGCATGACCAAAAACTCGTAGTGTCCGTACCGGGTGCGGAAAGCTGTCTTGGAGACGTCTGTCTCCCTGATCCTCAACTGGTGGTATCCAGACCTCAAGTCGATCTTGGAGAACATCGTGGCACCCCGCAACTGGTCAAACAAGTTGTCGATCCTCGGCAGCGGATATCTGTTCTTGATGGTGACCCTATTCAGCTGTCGGTAGTCCACACAAAGGCGTAGGGTACCAACCTTCTTCTTCAGAAACAGTACCGAGGCTCCCCAGGGAGAAGCACTGGGCCTCACGAAACCCTTCTCCAAAAGGTCCTACAACTGGGACTTGAGCTCTCGCAGCTCAAGCGGTGCCATCCTGTATGGCGCGGTGGAGATGGGGCTGGTCCCTGGTACTAGCGAGATCTCAAACTCGATCTCGCGCTCGGGCGGTAGTCCCGGTAACTCGTCTGGAAACACGTCAGGGTACTCTCTGACCACCGGGATGCTCTAGAAGTCTGCCACAGGGCTGGGCTCTGCCACCACACAAGCTAGGAAGCCCTCACACCCCTGGCTCAAAAGTCTCGCCGCCCGAAGTGCCGAAATGCACCTGAAGCCTCTATCCACTGACTGTCCATGAAACTAGAAAGAAGGCAACTCTGGCATGGAGAAGACAATCTTCCTCTCAAAACAGTCCACTAAGGCGTGGTAAGCGGACAACCAGTCCATCCCCAGAATTACGCCAAAGTCCTCCATCTGTATCATAATCAGGTCAGCTGGCAGGCTATGTCCCCCGACGTTGACCTCGCAATCTGTGTACACCTCTTCAGCTACAAACAGCTGACCACTCGGGCCTCTGATTACGAACGGATTCTCTAACAGTGTATAATCCTGGTCCAAACTAACTGCGAAACTGGCTGCGACAAACGAGTGCGTAGCGTCGGAATCGAAAAGCGTGTAAACGAGTCTGCCGGAAACTGAAACCATACCTGCTACCACCGATCCCGAAGCTCTGGCATCCCTGTGTGTCAGGGTGTTGATACGACCCTCAGCTCTAGGTGAGGACGAAGCAGCCACACTCTGCATCGGACGGGCAGGTGCTGGCTGGTACCCTCCTCGTGACTGTTGTCCTCCTCCTCGCGCCTGGGAACCGCGCCCTCCAGTGCTCTGAGCGGGAAGTATCTGCTGACCCCCTGCCCTAGACGGGCAGTCCCTCCTGATGTGGCCCGGCTAGCCACACTAGTAAGAGAGGGGAACCCGACTCCCACCCTCAGTGGGTCCCTGCTGTCGGCTGGGCGGGGGTCCAGTGCTGGCGACTGGCCCATGTCGAGGGCCCCCAAAGGCCACTGATGGCCCTGTAAAACGTGACGGCTCTCCTGCGAACGCCACATGCCTCCTCTCTCGCCGGCCCTGTGAAAAGTCTAGCTGAAAGGGCCTCTTCCGCCTACCGTCAGTGTCTCGCGCGGACTGGTTGGTCACCTCGTAAGTCATGGCTACCTCCACCACCCTCAAAAACGTAGGCAGCTTCAGGGGTTTGACATACCCCCGAATCGCAGGTCGGAGCCCCTCGGTGAACCTCCAAAGACGCTCCTCCTCAGTAGCTACCACTGTCACTGCAAAGCAGGACAGCTCCAGGAAACGCGTGCGGTACGCGCTCATGGTCATCGTCCCTTGGCAGAGAGTGTGGAACTCCTGCCTCCTCTGGTCCTGCCACGTCTGGGGAAAGTACTGCTCGCAGAAGAGGGCGACGAACCGATCCCAGGTCGGCTCGTCCCTCTCCTGTCCCCGAACCGCCCTCCACCACCTGTGTACCGCACTCTCCAACTGGTACGTGGCAAAGGCCACGCGGCACTCCACCGGGGGGCGAAGGGTGTCGAAAATCTTCTCCAGCTGCTCGAACCAGTCCTCTGCCTCGGTCGGGTCCTCATCCCCTTTGAAGGAGGGGGGGCTTCAACTTCCAGAACTACCCGAAGAGCTCGGTGTGGCGCTGCAATGGGGACGTTGGTGCACCTCCAGGCAAAGGTGCCTCGTGCCCAGAAGTATCGGAGGAAGGCGGGGGCTGCGGCGGCCCATCCCCTCCCCCGTGTCCAGCGCCGCGTCCATCGTGTGGTCCCACAGAGGACTCCCCCTCCGCAGCCCCAGGGTGAGGCGCTCGGGGCGGTGGGTGGAGCTCCTCATGCACAATATCCCATATCAGCTGGGCGAGGTCCTGGGCCTGGACGCTCGGGAGTAGTGGCTGGTCCACTGAGGCATCGGCAACGGCACGTCCACCTCGCCGACCTCGTCCTCGGCCGCGCCCACGACCCGCCTCACCAGTCCCGCGACGAGGCATCTCCTGCAAGGAGACGCGAAGAAAAATGGAACACGTCACTATGGAACGATACCTAACGGAAATGTCTAAGAGCTCATGTCAAAAGATATCTTGTGGTGGCTACTCTAGATATTGACATGTGAATTGATTATTTTCCAGTCAGTTGATTCACTTCTCGGGACGACCTTGCTCTGATACCATCTTGTAACGACCCGATTCCCGAGTCCCTACGGGACACGAGGACCAGACCGACTCGACTAATCCCAAGACCTAGTCGTCCAACGAGGAAGTAACCAAAAGAGCAGTAAAATAAACCACATTCAACATGAAATATAACTAGCAGTAACAAAATACAGCAGTAAGAAAAAGAACTACTACAGCATGTACCACCACAACAGTAGAACAACATTTATAACATAACAAGAACTACGGGTAAAGAAAAGTACAGAGAGTAACAAAAACTACTCACTACAGAGGAAACAAAAGGAGTACAACAAAACAGTGGTAACTCTACTAGACCCTAATCAGCCTAGCATCCTCTGCAGCCGCTGACCCTGGCTGCTCAACACCTGGTCCTGAAAAGCAACGAGTGTAACACGTCAGCGAAACGCAAAGTAAAGTTGCAGCTAAACTAAAGAAGCAGTAAAGTGTACAGTAGCTGTTTTATTTTCCTTCTTCCTTTATTTACGTCTTTCTATTGTTTCACAATTTATCTATTTCTCAGATCCTTCACTTGATCTCGAATGTTCCTCGTGGGAACGATTTTGATTGCAGTCTTTTCCGAACAGTAGAAGTAGCACGTGGTGATCTCCTGGCCGGGAGAGTCCCCCGTGGTGATCCTACTCTCAGTCAACCACCCCAAGGTCACGGATAGACGTAACGGTGACTACGGCACGCACGATAAACGCACAGGTAGCTAACCCGCACTGGCACGCGGTCAGTCGTTTCCGTTAACGGGTGCGCCCAAAGCATAGCACGAAACTAGTACAGGGCAGAGCCCTCTCAGTAACAGGGGTCCAACCCCTCCACAGTAACCAAACAAGGGCCTTGCCCCTCCACAGTCCGCGCACCCTCGCCTGACTACCCTGGTTTGCCCAGTGGGCCTAACAAGTCGGTGTAGGTGAGCTAGCAGAACCCCGGGGCCCGTGGGGTAGCTAGTACTCGCCATACACTAGTAGCTCTCCTCGGTACTATGTACACGAGGGCCAACAAGTCGGTACAAAGTGGCCAGACCTAACCCCGGGTCCCTGGGGCGGCTGGCTCCTCTTTGCACTAAACAAGGGGACAGTCGCTCTCCTTGGTACTCCGTACTCAAGGGCCAGCTCACTTCCCCAATTCTATTCCATTCACTTTCCAGGAGTTCCACTCCTAATTCCCCGTAGGGTTCCAGCCCTTTTAACTCAGAACATCTAGATTCCACTTTCCAGTTTCACGTTCTTATTATCCATGTTCTCAATCACGTTCATTTATTCATAACAGGCAGCTGTTAAACCAATTTACAGGTAGCTATTATTTCCTTTCCACATTTTCAAGATGGCAGTATTCATATATTCCACTAGTTTTCCCATCCTATGATTCATGCCATACCCTAGGATCTATCATACAATCTAGTTTTCCAGCCCTAGGATTCATGCAGCACCCTAGGATCTACCATTCATTCTAGTTTCTCATTCCTAGGATTCATGCAATGTCCTAGGTTCTATTTATGGTTCCATAATTTAACAGATTATACTAATAAACTTAAAAGTGACTCTACCAGTTACAAAGGGAGTACTAGGGGAATGATCGGGAATCCCGCGTGCCTCTGCAACCCCCGAGACTGAAATGGAACAGGGTCATATCACAAGGATCAAACACAAGGAGTTTCTCAAAATAGTATATAATTACTGTAGACGGGTAGAGGATTTAATTCCGAAAAGAACGCAACTCGAAACACGGAAAACGGACTCCGAACGGGCCCTAAACGGGTCGAAAATGACGAAACAGTGTAAAATCAGACGTCTGGAACCTCTTCCAGACGTCTTAAAATGAGGGTCAGATGGTACCTTTGCTCCGTACAGTCTCTCAGACGTCCAGAAGCCTGCGGGGGCATCTGGCCTAGTTCCCAGACGTCCGATGGTTGCCCCGGACGTCTGGAAGTCCCTCTAGTCGTCTGGCACCACTGCCAGATGTCTGATTCGCGTTGGATGCGAATCTCAGAACCTGTGCGTACCCATTTCTCTCTCTCAGTACGGACGACCGAAGAAAAGGAAGAAGGACAAAAATAACTCACCTTTCAGACATCTGGACAGTCCTCCAGACGTCCTCCCCATCGTCTGGTTGGAAGCTCAGACGTCTGATTCTGGATAAATTTCCAGAATCAGGGCGCGACTCACCCTCCACTCGCGACGCACAGCCGCGCCGCGTCTCATCCACCTGCTGCTCGAGCTGCAGCAGGCCTCCCGCGTCACCCCGCGTCTGCTGCTCCCCCTGCCAGCCGACTCTAGCAGCCCTGGCAAGCTCGCCCTCACGGTCGAGTGCCTCCTCTTCTCGTGCGGCACCTCCTCCCGCACTAGCCGCAGCTGCCATCGCCGCCGCTCGCTCACTCTTGCACTGGCTGGAAGGAGAAGAGGAAGGGGCGGAGGCGATGAGAGTGAGGGAGAGGGAGAGGCTTTTTAAAGCCGCACGGGGAGAGAGAGAAAGAGCGAGATAGAGGGCAGCCTGCACCCGCAGGAGAGAGGGAAAAAGTGACCACAAGTCTGCGCACGCAGGCACGCAGACGCAACCGCGTGTGCCGCCGAAACCGAATCCCAGACGTCTGGAAGTGATTCCAGACGTCTAGTACGACATCTGGGTCACTTCCCAGACGTCTTAAAATACGTCTGAAACCACGCGTTCGTAACAATATAACAAACTCAAAGGAAGTTTCGTCCCCGAAACTTGCGCTAACTAGGGTGCGGGAAAAACGTCATAATAACCATAACAAACTCAAAGAGGACCGAAGCTGGTCCGAAAAGACGTACCCGCGAAGAGTTCCGGGTACCGCTCCCGCATTGCCGCCTCAGGCTCCCAAGTAGCCTCCTTGTACGGCTGGCTCCTCCACAAAACCTTCACCAGGGGTACTTGCTTTCGTCTCAAACTAGGGACGACTCGGTCTAGAATCTGCACTGGCCGCTCGGGGTAAGTCAGGTTGTCGTCCACCTCAACGCTCTCGTGACTCAGTACATGACTGGGATCGGCTACGTACTTCCTGAGGTTTGACACGTGGAACACGTCGTGCACACTAGAAAGCTGGGGAGGGAGGGCAAGCCAGTAAGCAATGGGTCCAACCCGCTCCAGGACCTCAAAGGGGCCCACAAACCTCGATGCGAGCTTCCCTCTCACCCCAAACCGCTGCAGGCCCTTCATGGGCGAAACACGAAGAAAGACGTGGTCCCCAACCTCAAACTGCACCTCTCTGCGTCTCCGATCCGCGTAGCTCTTCTGTCTGCTCCTGACAGTGCGGAGTCACCTGTGGATCTGCTCGACTACCTCCTGACTCTGCCGGATCAACCTGGGGCCAACCTCCCACTTGGTCCCCACCTCAACCCAACTCAAGGGTGCCGTACACCTCCGCCCGTACAGAGCCTCGTAGGGAGCCATGCCGATGCTCGAGTGATAACTGTTGTTGTATGCAAACTCCTCCAGGGGCAGGTGCTCCTCCTAAGAGCCCCTCCAGTCCAGTACACAGGCACGCAAAAGGTCCTCAAGTGTCTGTATCATGCGCTCAGACTGTCCGTCCATTTGGGGGTGGTAAGCTGCACTAAACCTCAACCATGTCCCCAGGGCCTGTTGAGACTCAGCCCAGAACCGAGACGTAAAGCGGGTATCCCGGTCGGATACGATTTATCGCAGAACTCCGTGTAGTCGTACCACGTCGCGGATATACCTCTCTTCCAACTGTGCTGGTCCCAAAGTGACTCGGATCGGCAAGAATCGTGCCGTCTTCATCAGTCTATCCACAATTACCCAAACTGCGTCGTGTCCTCGCTGGGTAACAGGTAAACCCACCGCCAAGTCCATGGTGATGCTCTCCCACTTCCACTCTGGCACTGGAAGCGACTGTAGCGGCCCTGCAAGCCTCTGATGCTCGGCTTTCACCTGCTGACACACTAAGCATTGCTGCACGAATTCACCCACATCCCGCTTCATCCCCCTCCACCAAAACTCGCATCTCAAGTCGTGGTACATCTTCGTGTTTCCGGGATGTATGGTGAATCTGGAACCGTGTGCCTCAGTCAGGAGCTCTCTCAACAGCCCCTCATCTCTGGGAACGTACAACCGTCCCCTCAGGCGCAGCACCTGGTCTGTGAAAGAGAAGTCCCCTGGGTCTCCCGACAGTACTCTGTCGCGCAAGGACTACAAGTACGGATCGGCCATCTGTCCTGTGATGATGCGGTCTATCAGCTCTGGCCTAGTCTGTCGTGTCACCATCAATGCCCCACAGTGCCCCCGTAACTCCAGGGGTCGCCAACTGCCCACCTCCTCCAAGAGGCTCCAACTCTGTAACTGTAAACTGGCCAAGTGTGCTGGCGCCTTACGGCTCAAGGCATCAACCACCACATTGGCCTTGCCCGGGTGATAAGAAATGCTGCAGTCGTAGTCCTTCAGGAGCTCCAACCAACGTCTTTGTCTCATGTTGAGCTCCTTCTGATCAAAAAGGTATCTGAGGCTCTTGTGATATGTGAAAATCACGAAGGTCTCACCGTACAAGTAGTGCCTCCAGGTCTTCAGCGCGAAGACAACAGCTGCCAACTCTAGGTCGTGGGTAGGGTAAGTATGCTCATGGGGCTTCAGTTGCCGCGAAGCATAAGCGACAACGTGACCCCTCTGCATGAGCACACCTCCTAACCCCTGCAAGGAGGCGTCCGTGTACACAACGAACCTGCCACTACTGTCAGGGATGGTGAGCACGAGAGCCGAAGTCAACCTCTCCTTCAGCTCCTGGAAACATGCTTCGCAGGGGTCCGTCCAAGTGAAGGGCACGTACTTCCAGGTCAACTGTGTCATAGGACGCGCAATCTGTGAAAAACCTCTGATGAAACGTCTGTAGTAGCCTGCCGGTTCCAGGATCAGGGAGCGACTCGCCCTCCGCTCGCGACGCACGACCGCGCCGCATCTCGTCCACCTGCTCTCGAGCTGCAGCAGGCCTCCCGCGTCACCCCGCGTCTGCTGCTCCCCCGCCGGCCGGCTCTAGCAGCCCCGGCAAGCTCGCCCTCACGGCCGAGCGCCTCCTCTTCTCGCGCAGCACCTCCTCCCGCACTTGCCGCGGCTGCCACCGCCGCCGCTCGCTCACTCTCGCACTGGCTGGAAGGAGAAGAGGAAGGGGCGAAGGCGATGAGAGTGAGGGAGAGGACGAGGCTTTTTAAAGCCGCGTGGGGAGAGAGAGAGAGAGCGAGACAAAGGGCAGCCTGCGCTCGCAGGAGAGAGGGAAAAAGCGACCGCAGGTCTGCGCGCGCAGGCACGCAGACGCAACCGCGCGTGCCGCCGAAATCGAATCCCAGACGTCTGGAAGTGATTCCAGACGTCTTGTACGACGTCTGGGTCACCTCCCAGACGTCTTGAAATACGTCTGAAACCACACGTTCGTAACAAATCTACTCCTAGATCTAACATTCAATCCATCAATTAACTATCTAATTCTACTCTAATTGATCTAAACTACGCTAACAACTATCCTAGAAAGCATTAAATCCTAGTCTAAGTGGAAGAATGGTACTCTCCTGGATCAGCAGTCGGTGGTTGAAGAGGATGAAATGAGGGAGATGTCTAGCGAGTGAAGAACTTACTAGTGAAGCCCTAGGGACGTCCTCAGGTTTACATTATCCTTAGCGACGTAGACGAAGGGGGAAGATGAAGCACCACCTCTGTCATAGGTGTGGCTGAGTGAACTAGGAAGGAAACACTGGCGAGGATGAATGACTAGCTCGAGAAGAGTAGAGGGGAGCTGATGTTGCGTGTAGGGGTTAGGGCTTAAGTAGAGGTTTGAGTGAATCAAGTCACCAGGGAGGTGAGATTAGGCATTTAGGGCTTGGATGGCGGGGATGATTAGAGACGTGCAGGAAGATTTTGAAGAAAAGCCCATTGTAGGATGGGATCTAAATAGAGGAATGATCCTTCACGCGAGGGCGTGCAAGAAATGGAACAAGATCCACCCTTGGATCGGTGGAGCCAAGAATCGACGATAGCTGCTGTTCGAGTTCTTCATGGTTATAGTGAACATGCGGGTGCAGGTGTGTTTGGAAATTTTGCACAAAGAGGCTTATATTGAAATGGTACAAAAATTGTACAAAAACCCATAAGTGGCTGAAATGAATACAGAGCAGTCTCTAGCCACTTGCAAAAAGGTCCTTGAAGGTTTTAAGCTAAAGAAAATGTGAATGATTGAGGACCTACATGTAATGTGATGGTTTCAAGATCCTATTGATGTCCAAATGCAATGTAATTTTTATGATAACTTAATTGAACATATTAGAAGTTAGTTCAATCCTTGATTTGTAATTTTGAGTTCAGAAATGTATTCAATTAGCAATTGTATCATCAATTTATATTTGTTAATAGAATATCTTATTAATTTGACATAATTATACATTTTTAACATGAATTTGATATTTTATATCATTTTTCCTAAATCTCATACTTAACCCATTTATTATATTAATTAAATAGTATTTAACTTAATTTGATGTCACCAGAATTAAATTATTTGATTACTCAACATTGATGTTGAGGGTGTAGGAGAAGGAGATAACCCATGTTTATTTAACACCAACCTTGACCCATACTGGGGTTTGATCTCATGGTCAACCGATCAAAGAAACACACGTTAAGAAATCCCCCTAACCCCACCCTTTAAGATTCGATCTAAATGATCGTATATGTCGTTGACATTATGTCCCATTCTTGCATCGACCTATCTAATGAGAAGGCTAAAAAGTAGATTTGATGCTGTGTACCGTAATACGGAACAAAAGCTATCACTTTATACGTTTTTTTTCGCTTTTAATTCTCTGTCATTTCGCTTTTTTTTTTTTGAGGTCAAAACTTTTAGGATTTTCAAATGGACAATTGAATAGGATTTACACTTTATTAGGGCATCGATAGAGCTACGAATTGATGTGCCAATCTTTCCTAACCACGCACCAATATACGAAGTCTCCAGCAAGAATTATTGGAGTTTGATTTTGTCGTGGATTTCCCATCAAACCTGGGTTACATCATAATATTGAAATGGAATAACGATCACCTTCGTGTTCATGTCTAATTTCTCTCACTTTTTGCTGCCCTTGGGATGTAGTATAAAATATCATGGAGATAGGTTGGTACAGAATAAATGAAGATAGATATTTGTTTAAGTGGTGTAATGAGTGAAGGTATAAAATGATTGATATATAAATGTATTATTATTTGATATTTATTTAATATTAATATTGAAAATAGTAGGTATAGTGGATATTTGTTTAATATTAAAAGTGGAACTAAAGATATTAGTAGATATTTATCTAACATCAAAATTAGGAATAAGGCTTATTATGATTTGATAAAAAAATTAATAAAAAATTAAAGAGATGACATCCGCCTACTAATTTCTCTTTCAAATGGGGTCGACTCATCTACTAAGGTTTAGTTTATTTGGGAGGTTAATTAATTTACTTGAAAGGTTAATCCCTCCAAAAGAAGATTAACTTTCATCCACTTGACTACCTAATCTTTCATTTGTTAATCTAGGTTTAATCACTTTAACATGAAATTATCTAACATAAATTTCAACTGTTGTTAGCTAAATTTATGTTAAAATTATATGCTACTCGTACCTATAATATCCCTTATATTTTATATTCCTAACATCATTAACAAATAAACATTAAAAGAGTTGATGGCACAGATTAATATCAATTTAAATAAATATAAACTGATATTAATATTATTTTACAAGTAAATATAACTGTGAATTTATATTAATTTTATATTTATTAACATTGATTTTTTTAAGTTAAAAAAAAAAAAAAAAGCTCGCCGGCTCATGCATGAGCTCATTGCTACCATTGATCGAGAAAAAGGCGACCGCAGAGAAGTCGACTTCAATCAGAGTAACAAGATCAATCACTTTGAAGACGATAGATTGGAAGGATCTCTTTGGACATACATAGGACGACACGTGGATTCCTTTCGCAGGGGATGTATTTTGTTGAGGCTTTTCCAGACCTGCAATAAACATTCGAAAGTGACAGGCTTCAAACATTTAATCATACATTGATCCTCGTTAGGCCCATCCCCTTAAATTCATTATAATATTACCTCCTCTTGCATGCAACGAAGTCAAGTTGCAACAAAAGTCGATAGAGATGTTACGGAGAATTGCATGACAGTATTGGTAGCCTCATTCTCGCTTCTCTTCTTTTCAAATATAAAAAAATATATCGTGTCACATAGTTTGTAACCTGCTGATAGGATATATTAATTTACATTTGTGTAAAATAATTTTTAGATATTTAATATTGATGTAAAATCATTAATAATAATTTTGTATTGTTATAAAATAATTATAAAGTGATTTTATGTTAATATAGAGTGGTTTTAGATTATTTTTATTTATATAAAATAATTGATGATAATTTTATATAAATATATCACGTCAAGGTATTACTAAAAATAAAAATTTTTAAATTTTGTACCACATCCTTATTTTGTTAATATATATATGATTATTTTCTTCTTCCAAAGGTGGAAAATGATTAAGGCAATTAAAATATGCTTAAAAAACCTTCACGAGAAGTAAAGTCTAGTTGATATATTCTATTCATTTGCCAAAAGTCTACTATTTTTTCAATGTGATATGTTAGGGAATTAAATTGATCCAAATGGCGTCGATGATAAACACATGACTATTAGCTAAGTGGGTGATTTTAATTAAATATCTGATTCTTGAGAAATAAAATCATTCATTAAAAGTATTAACTTCAATTATGGACGTCATCGAAGACTCTGAAATCTAATATTATTATAAAGCTCAAGGATATGTCATGCGACTGAAGATGTAAAACTATTCGACATATATATAACTCGGATAATTAATTTGGCGGAAAAGGTTTAACAAGAAATGATAAATTAAATCAATGGCCATTACTCTATATATGTACCTTAGACAGGGCGATGTCCTCCAAGCAAGTTTTGGACCATGACGTTTGAAATTCGTAATTCTCGAATTTTCATATCCCACTCACGTAGAACCATACCCTTGCTATGGGAACTAAAGATTTTCCTAAGAAGTTAAATCAATTGGCAAAAACGACGGGGGGGGGGGGGCACCACTCGTTAACTTCCAACGAAGTCAAAAAGTAAACTTCATTTGGAACGATCTCACTGGACGTATGTGGGCATTGAAACCTTCAATAATTATTTCCTCAATCTAATATCGTGCTCATTGACTTCTCACATCTTTGGACTTTCTACGAATTCCATGTGCCTCAATAAGTGTAGATTGACAAGATGTGCTCCAACCATGACTATTGTTGGACAGAGAAGTGTTGGACTATATATAGTTCGATGCACAGGGCAAAATGACATCGAGTAAAATGGCAAATATTTACTCAAAACGAGGTGATGAGCACCCAATACAACAGTTTCGGATGGTATACTTGGTATATATACTGTTACTAGTTGATCCCAGCAGAATAGAAAAAGCTTGAAGAATTACATCGAATGATTCACTGCATTAACAATAGTCTTGACAAGGGTTGAGACCGATTTGAGAGCATTTCCATGGGCGCGGGCATTTCTTTCGCTCCAGATATGCCAAATTAGCATCGCATTAACGATAATCTTCTTTTTGACAAAAAGAAAATAAGGCAAAGTCATCATAAATAAATAGCCAAACTCTGGTGTTGTCTTTTATATACAAACATATGAACATACTAGTTAGTAGCTTACACTTTAATGTGAGTTATTTAGTTTGTGCTTTGATAGTTTTTGATGTCTACCAACTCTTTAGGCATGGTCAAGTAGAAAAAAAAAAAAACTGATCAATAATCTCCATTGAACTTCTGCAGAAAACTCTATCCCAAGAGGAAAAAAAAAAAGAGAGAATAAAAATGAAAAAGATGCAATATCCACCTTTTTTGTAAGGTGTACCTCACCCTTATTTGTTAGTATTTTTGTGTAACTCCAAAGTTTTATGTATATAGTAAACTTTTAGGACACACCCCGCTATTTGTTAGTAGAGGAGGGTATAAAATAATGTCAAGAATCGCTACCTTATATATATCCTCAACATCAAATTTACATCTTCGCAACTACTAGGAATTCTTTTTGTTCTTTTATTAAAAAATTGATTTCCATGGCTCCTCACCTTGCAAATACATTCCAAAAGAAGGGTGGGGTCTGATGTCTACTTTACTGTACAAAATAACATTGAGAACCTTACAACTATTATCAATTCCTACGACTCTCTTTTTAGGCTACAAGCACATTCTTAATTTCGATCAGGATCTCCTCGTCATCTTTACAAGAAATACGAACCTCATAAATAATTATTCATTTTTTTAAAATAAGTAAATGCTATATGGTGGGATGAATGAGAGAGAGAGATAATCAAATGAATGAGAGGGAGAGAGAGTGCTATGGGATGAATATAAGAGAGAGAGATGATTGGAAGATAGATGAATGCCCATGAACAATGGCCAACACTCATGAACGAGGACAACTACAATGTTGTCCTACAAGCATTCACTATATACCTCTAGTGAAAGGCACACATATACAACTCTATTTGATGGATGAACGCCCACCTTATGCTACCAAAGAAGTGATAGGGTGCCAACCATCTTGCTGGACTTCCAATTAGTCATGGAATCAAATCCTATGAGTAGTTTAGAATAATGTTATCTTAGGAAATTACACGGGTGGGTTTTATATTTTCTCCTTAGAGTTTATACCTTGTAGGTTTTTCAGTAAAGAACACCTAATATCTTAGAAAAATATGCATGCATGAGAGTGAAAACAACCTTGTGTGCAGTGGTCGATCAAGTGTGTTCGAGGGAAAGGAGGGTAGTAGGGTTTCAAGGAGAGGCATTCACATTCCTTAATTGACCTCTTGATATCTTTAAAAATAGTACATCATGATCTTTCAATTTAATCTTTTTTTTTCTTTTTTTGCAAATATATCTCCATTAAAGGGGATGAAGTGTAAATTGAAGGAGGAAGGATGACTGAAATACCCTCTTGGAGGAGGGGGGAGGAGGGGACTGACACACCTTGAAGAACGGAAGAACTCTGAAATGGAGAGATTACAAAACTAAACCAAATCAAACAAAAACTAAAGAAAGAGCAAAGATGTCCTTGTAAATTAGCTCATAACAAATGGTAGAGGTTGCTCCACCCCATTGGATGACGACAACACGATTGAAGATAAAACCTCAGCAATTGATTTGATCTGCACTAACAAGTACGCATATAGCCAGTAGGTGAAACGAGTTGGGCAGAACTCGATCATGTATAGTTACGACCTCAAGCATGGTCCTTGTTGGAGTTATGTGTCCTAAGCGAACCAACTTAAGTCGAATTGCTCAGTTAGTGATTTAAATCTATGTCAGATCATGTGGACGCACTAATACAATTAGATGGGTCCTGTAACGACCCGATTCCCAAGTCCCTACAAGACACGAGAACCGGACCGACTCGACTAATCCCAAGACCTAGTCGTCCAACGAGAAGTAACCAAAAGAGCAGTAAAATAAACCACATTCAACATGAAATATAACTAGCAGTAACAAAATACAGCAGTAAGAAAAAGAACTACTACAGCATGTACCACCACAACAGTAGAACAACATTTATAACATAACATGAACTACAAGTAAAGAAAAGTATAGAGAGTAACAAGAACTACTCACTACAGTGGAACAAAAAGGGCACAAAAGAACAGTGGTAACTCTACTGGACCCTACTCGGCCCAGCGTCTTCTGCAGCCGCTTACCCTGGCTGCTCAACACCTGGTCCTGAAAAGTAACGAGTGTAACACGTCAGCGAAACGCTGAGTAGAGTGGCAGCTAACTAAAGAAGCAGTAAAGTGTACAGTAGCTATTTTATTTTCTTTCTTCCTTTATTTACGTCTTTCTATTGTTTCACAATTTATCTATTTCTCAGATACTTCACTTGATCTTGAATGTTCCTCGTGGAAACGATCTTGATTGCAGTCTTTTCCGAACAGTAGAAGTAACACGTGGTTCTCTCCTGGCCGGGAGAGTCCCCCGTGGTGATCCTACACTCAGTCAACCACCCCAAGGTCACTGACAGACGTAACGGTGACTACGGCACGTGCGGTAAACGCACGGGTAGCTACCCCGCACTGGAATGCGGTCAGTCGTTTCCGTTAACGGGTGTGCCCAAAGCACAACACGGAACCAGTATAGGGCAGAGCCCTCTCAGTAACAGGGGTCCAACCCCTCCACAATAATCAAACAGGGGCCTTGCCCCTCCACAGTTCGCGCACCCTAGCCTGACTACCCTAGTTTGCCCAATGGGCCTAACAAGTCGGTGTAGGTGAGCTAGTAGAACCTCGGGGCCCGTGGGGTAGCTAGTACTCGCCCTACACTAGTAGCTCTCCTCGGTACTGTGTACACGAGGGCCAAAAGTCGGTACAAAGTGGCCAGACCTAACCTCGGGTCCCTGGGGCGGCTGGCTCTGCTTTGCACTAAGCAGGTAACAGGTGCTTCCCCTGGTACTACGGACCTAAGAGACAACACACCTCCACATCTTTCCTTCTCAGTTCCATTTCATTCTCTTTCCAGGAGTTCTACTCCTAACTCCCCATAGGGTTCCAGCTCTTTTAACTCAGCACATTTAGGTTTCACCATTTCCAGTTTCACGTCCATACAACCTATATTCTCAATCATGTTCATTTATTCATAACAGGCAGCTGTTAAATCAATTTACAGGCAGCTATTATTTCCTTTCCACATTTTCCAAGACTGCAATATGTATATTCATTTCGCTAGTTTTCCAGTCCTAGGATTCATGCCGTACCCTAGGATCTATCATTCAATCTAGTTTTCCAGCCCTAGGATTCATGCAATACCCTAGGATCTATCATTCAATCTGGTTTCTCATTCCTAGGATTCATGCAATGCCCTAGGTTCTATTAATTGTTCGATAAGTGTAACAAATTATGTTAATAATTTCTAAAGCCACTCTACCAGCTACAACGGAAGTACTGGGGGCGTGGTCGGAAATCCCACGTGCCTCCGCAACCCCCGAGACTGCAAAGGAACGGGGTCTTAACATAAGGATCAAACACAAAGAGTTTCTCAGAACAGTATATAATTACTGAAAATGGGTAGACGATCTTATTCCGGAAAGAACGCAACTCGAAACGCGGAAAATGGACTCCGAATGGACCCTAAACGGGTCGAAAACGACGAAACAGTCCAAAATCAGACGTCTGGAACCTCTTCCAGACGTCTTAAAAAGTGGGTCAGATGGTACCTTTGTCCTGTGTAGTCTCTCAGACATCCAGAAGCCTGTGGGGGCATCTGGCCTAGTTCCCAGATGTCCGATGGTCACCTCGGACGTCTGGAAGTCGTTCTCATTGTCTGGCACTGCGGCCAGATGTCTGATTCGCGTTGGATGCGAATCTCAGAACCTGCACGTATCCACTCATCGTTCTCAGTATGGACGATCGCAGAAAAGGACGAAGGACGAAAAAATAACTTACTTGCCAGACATCCGGACAGTCCTCCAGACGTCTTCACCGTCATCTGGTTGGAAGCCCAGATGTCTGATTCTGGAAAAATTTCCAGAATCAGAGCTCCGCTCGCTCTCCGCCCGCGACGCACGGCCGGGCCGCGCCTCGTCCGCCTGCTGCTCGAGCTGCAGCAGCCCTCTCGCGTCACTCCGCGCCCGCTACTCCCCTGCCGGTCGGATCCAGCTGTCCCGGCAAGCTCGAGCCCTCACGGCCGAGCATCTCCTCCCTCGTGCGACACCTCCTCCCGCAACTCGCCACGGCTGCCGCTACCGCCGCTCGCTCGCTCTCGCACTAGCTGGAAAAAGAAGGGAGCGGAGGAGATGAGAGTGAGGGAGAGGGTAAGGGCCCTTTCAAAGCCGCGCGGGGAGAGAGAGTGAGAGAGAGGGGCGCAGCCTGCGCCTGCAGGAGGAGAGGGAAAAAGGAGCGCATCTGCAGGTCTGCGCGCACAGGCGCGCAGATGAAATCCACTGTGCTGCGGAAATTAAATCCCAGACGTCTGGAAGGGGTTCCAGACATCTGGTCAGACGTCTGGGCCACCTCCTAGACGTCTTAAAAGACGTTTTGAAGCCGCGTTCGTAACAATATAACAAACTCAAAGGAAGTTTCGTCCCCGAAACTTGCACTAACTAGGGTGCGGGAAAAACGTCATAATAAACATAATAAACTCAAAGAGGACCGAAGCCGATCCAAAAAGACGTACCCGCGAAGAGCTCTGGGTACCGCTCCCGCATTGCTGCCTCAGGCTCCCAGGTAGCCTCCTCGTACCGCTGGCTCCTCCACAAAACCTTCACCAGGGGTACTTGCTTTCATCTCAAACTGCAGAGGCTCGGTCAAGAATCTGCACTGGCCTCTCGGGGTAGGTCAGGTCGTCGCCCACCTCGACGCCCTCGCGACTCAGTACGTGACTGGGATCGGCTACGTACTTCCTGAGGTTGGACACGTGGAACATGTCGTGCACACTAGAAAGCTGGGGAGGGAGGGCAAGCCTGTAAGCAACGGGTCCAACCCGCTCCAGGACCTCAAAGGGCCCCACAAACCTCGGCGCGAGCTTCCCTCTCACCCCAAACCACTGTAGGCCCTTCATGGGCGAAACACGAAGAAAGACGTGGTCCCCAACCTCAAACTGCACCTCTCTGCGTCTCTGATCCGCATAGCTCTTCTGTCTGCTCCTGACAGTGCGGAGTCGCCTGTGGATCTGCTCGACTACCTCCTGACTCTGCCGGATCAACCTAGGGCCAACCTCCCACTTGGTCCCCACCTCAACCCAACTCAAGGGTGCCGTACACCTCCGTCCGTATAGAGCCTCGTAGGGAGCCATGCCGATGCTCGAGTGATAGCTGTTGTTGTATGTAAACTCTGCCAGGGGCAGGTGCTCCTCCGAAGAGCCCCTCCAGTCCAGTACACAGGCATGCAAAGGGTCCTCAAGTGTCTGTATCGTGCCCCCCGACTGTCAGTCCGTCTGGGGGTGGTAAGCTGTACTAAACCTCAACCGTGTCCCCAGGGCCTGCTGGAACTCAGCCCAAAACTGGGACGTAAAGCGGGTATCCCAGTCGGATACGATCTCCCGCGGAACTCCGTGTAGTCGTACCACATCGCGGATATACCTCTCTGCCAACTGTGCTGGTCCCAAAGTGACTCGAATCGGCAAGAATCGTGCCGTCTTCGTCAGTCTATCCACAATTACCCAGATTGCGTCGTGTCCTCGCTGAGTAACAGGTAAACCCACCACCAAGTCCATGGTGATGCTCTCCCACTTCCACTCTAGCACTGGAAGTGGCTTTAGCGGCCCTGCAAGCCTCTGATGCTCGGCTTTCACCTGCTGACACACTAAGCACTACTGCACGAATTCACCCATATCCCACTTCATCCCCCTCCACCAAAACTCGTGTCTCAAGTCGTGGTACATCTTCATGTTTCCGGGATGTATGGTGAATCTGGAACCGTGTGCCTCAGTCAGGAGCTCTCTCAACAGCTCCTCGTCCCTGGGAACGCACAACCGTCCCCTTAGGTGTAGCACCTGGTATGTGAAAGAGAAGTCCCCTGGGTCTCCTGACAGTACTTTTTCGCGCAAAGACTGCAAGTACGGATCGGCCATCTGTCCTGTGATGATGCGGTCTATCAGCTCTGGCCTAGTCTGTCGTGTCACAGTCATTGCCCCACAGTGCCCCCGTAACTCCGGGGGTCGCCAACTGCCCACCTCCTCCAAGAGGCTCCAACTCTGTAACTGTAAACTGGCCAAGTGTGTGGGTGCCTTCTGGCTCAAGGCGTCAGTCACCACGTTGGCCTTGCCCGGATGATAGGAAATGCTGCAGTCCTAGTCCTTCAGGAGCTCCAACCAACGTCTCTGTCTCATGTTGAGCTCCTTTTGATCAAAAAGGTATCTGAGGCTCTTGTGATCTGTGAAAATCTCGAAGGTCTCACCGTATAAGTAGTGCCTCCAGGTCTTCAGCCTGAAGACAACAGCTGCCAACTCTAGGTCGTTGGTAGGGTAGGTATGCTCATGGGGCTTCAGTTGCCGCGAAGCGTAAGCGACAACGTGACCCCTCTACATGAGCACACCTCCTAACCCCTGCAAGGAGGCGTCCGTGTACACAACAAACCCGCCACTACTTTCAGGGATGGTGAGCACGGGAGCTGAAGTCAACCTCTCCTTTAGCTCCTGAAAACACGCCTTACAGGCGTCTGTCCAAGTGAAGGGCACGTCCTTCCGGGTCAACTGTGTCATGGGACGCGCAATCTGTGAAAAACCTCTAATGAATCGTCTGTAGTAGCCTGCCAGTCCCAAGAAACTGCGAATCTCAGTGACTGACCACGGTCTCTCCCACTTGAGCACTACCTCGACCTTGGCTGGGTCCACCGCCAAGCCGTCTCCAGAGATCACATGACCTAAGAAGGTCACCTCCCTCAACCAGAACTCGCACTTGCTGTATTTGGCGTACAGCCTACATCGTCTGAGAGTGTCCAGAACCATCCGCAAGTGCTATCCGTGCTGCGTCCGATCTCGAGAATAGATGAGTACATCATCAATGAATACCACCACGAACTGGTCCAAGTACGGTCTAAATACCCGGTTCATCAGGTCCATGAAAGCAGCTGGGGCATTGGTCAACCCAAACGGCATGACCAAAAACTCGTAGTGTCCGTACTGGGTGCGGAAAGCTGTCTTGGAGACGTCTGCCTCCCTGATCCTCAACTGGTGGTATCCAGATGATGTAAACACATTTACATTACTTAAGATGTCTATTTATGCATGTTCTTAAGCATAGGATTGCATTTCATGATATAAATATTGCATTACATGCATCATCTTGCATTTAGAATAGTTTAAATAAAATGGAGGTTAATTGTCTCCTTTTATGAGCTTGGATAGGGCAAAAATTTTATCGGGGCCTCGGATCAAAGATCCAACCGTATGGATGTGATCAGGGCGACGATTGGAGTTCAACGACTCCAAGATCGCCCTAATTAGGCATCCGTAGCATCAGATAGAGACCAGGGAACCCTATAAGATCAAGGGCCAGGATGGTGTAAATCTGCACTTCAGATGACAAATCCGATCGCAAGGATGAATTCGGATCGACGATCGCAGCCCAACGACACAAAAATCGAGTCTATCCGACATCCGTGGCACCACCTACAACTTCCAGAAGATGGACGGCCAAGATGGTGCCATGTGGCGCCATCTCAGCCGCCCAAACGGCCGCTGGCATTTTGTGAAGGCCCCCGCCCGATCGCTCTCCACCGTCAGATGGAGATCCAACGGCTGTGGCCGCCCGGCGATAAAACGTGCACTCGACCATCCGCTCCTCGCAGCGCAGCGGTCGAGCGCGCTTACGCGAGCACGGGGCACGGGTTCGAGCCGCGGTGAGGGGATTGGAGGTGCGGGTAATTGAGGCGCGTGGAGCTTCGGATGGAGATCGTGCGGTCGCGGGCGCCCGATAGTGTCGACGTGAGATTGGACGCCCACGCGTAACACGCGATCGCACGCGCAGGCGGGCGCAATGCAGCGGGTGAAGGCGCGATTTTAAGCCGTCCGATCTCGCGATCGGACTGCTGAGACTTCGCGGACGTGCGAAGCCGTTGAGGGCGCGAGCAAGCGAGGAGGCGCACGCGAGCCGCCCACGTCGCCCACGTTAGCGGCTTTAGTGACGGATTTATCCGTCACTAAAGACCTCTCATTTACTATTTTGAACTTGTAATGTCCATTTTGCCCTCACTCCTTGCAACTATAAAAGGAGAACCCCTCCATACGAAATTTTCATCCCTTCTTTCTCCTCTCTACCCCTCCAAAGCTCAAAAGAAGCTTGTCCCACACCCGGGATGCTTCTTGCGAGATAAAGTCCAATTTTCGTTTCCCTTCGGAAGTGGATCCCGCGACGACGACGGTGTGCTGCTTCGTTCCCGTTCTTCTGCTTCGTCCTCCTTCATCCAGGCGTCGTCCCGTCCGGCTCGTCCTCCAAGCAATCGTCGAGGAGGATTTCTCTCTCCCTATTCTTTTTACCGCTTTCTAGTATAGATTTACTGCTTTCTAGATTAATCTACTCGTCCTCCAAGTGACCGTCGAGGAGGGCATTTCTCCCTCCATTCTTTTAATGCTTTCTAGAGTAAATTTATCGCTTTCTAGAGTAATTATTTTATGCTTTCCAATTGTAATGAACAATCTCTTCAATGCAAAAATTCCTTGTTTATTTTACATCTCATTTTAATTTCTCTGTGTAATATTCTCTTTCTCTCTTACTCTCTCTCTCTTATATTTATTGTAAATAATCAGATAGTACTAAATTGAATTATTCTGTAACAAATAAAAAGAAACGCGTAGTTTTTAAATCAATCGTCCGCTTCCCTGTGTTCGACCCGGAATTTTAATTTCGGTATAAATTTTATTTGTTGAACAAGAATTCTTCGCTTCCAAGCTACAACGACAGGTTTTCCAAAACCAATCTCGTTAGCGTAGGTTCGTAAACGTTCAACATTTTGGTGCCGTTGCCGGGGAGGCAACGATCTTTGATTTCTCTTCGCGTTTTGTAACTTACAAATCATTTACCTCACTTTTCTCCTTTCTTATTGTAATTGCAGGTACTCTTTCGAGGCAGGCAAAAGCGGTAGATTGGAGTAAAGTGCTGTAGAAGGTTTTGTGAGTTACCCCCCACCTCCCACCCATTAGATTTCATTTCATCACATAATAACTCAAACATCAATCAACCTAGGTGTTTTTATAAACTCTAAGGTTAGATTGTTTGTTGTTTGACACCTATACTCACCCCAACCGCCACATTAAAAAGAAAAAAAAAATCTCACAGAGGTACACAACCTCATCTGATTTTCAAACTCAACCGGTAAACCAATCTTAGGAGCTAATACACACATCCAAACACATAATTGAGTAGAAATCAGATTAGGTAATCATTTGTGTGCCTAATTAAGTGGTGCAACAGGCCAATTGTTTGAGTTGATTGGGCCGCACCACTTCAAATAAAATAAACTCATCAAGTAGCCGCCAATTAGGTTCAACTCTTAGGGATTTACCAGGCACTCCACATTCTTTTTAATCTTTAAAGGAAAACATCTTCACTTGTGCTTGTAAAACCTGGTGTGCCAATGAAACTTGATTGAAAACACCTAAAGTTGAATCCTAAAAGCTACTAAGCAAGATTTGAATCTTAAAATTCACCACATAAAAAAAATAATCTTGCTTGAAAATAATTGGTAGCGCACGCACACACAAAGCAATCAATCATTAAGGGCACAACCCATTTAAAGGGCCCATCACATTCCAATGCACATTCAAACCTAGCCCTAAATAAAACAGAGTAGGCATTGGCCTTAAGGATTGGACTCGCTTTCCAGAACTCAGAACGAGATTATTTTCGATTAATCTGTTTCTACTGTTTAATCTGATGTCTAGCTAGGGGAGCAGAATCAAACGATCGCGGCTGGGGGATACACTAGGAACCGGAGGCGCAAGCCGAAGGAAGAACCTTCTCCCCAGTCCCTCCTTCTAACTGGTTGGATTGAATAGACAGAAGTAGATCAAATCGTTCCTTTATCTCAAGACGGGTTTTGAGAGTCTGTAGGTCTGTAGGCTAACCCATTTAAGGACAGGTTTGATTGTTTGTATTGCAGGGCACCTTTCTTCCTCCCGTGTATCATGAATCCTTCCACATATTTCACGCATTCCCGCTCTTTCCCTCCTGTTGTAAATTATCCTCAACATGACGATTATCCCAACTCGTATTGTAATCGACCATCAGTTAGTTGGGATAATTCGGATTGGGGATACAATTCCGGACCCCCGTGTTTAGGGTCTAACCCTGAACACTTTGATTCTCAATTCTATCCTTCTCAGAGTTGCATCGATTATAGATCGTCCTCCTTTCATGAACAACCTAATGCGATCTACAATCAAGAAGGATACACTGATCCTTACCCATCCTCTGATTTCACTGCCTTTAGGTCATCCCCATCTTTTGAAAAATCTGAAATGACCTATTATCAGGATGGGTATAACGAATCTCAATTCGTTAATTCCTCTACATTGATGTCAAACCCGCCCAACCCTGAACCAACTCATTTGGTTCAGGTTAACCAGGTTCAAGATAAGGTTCTAGCTAACTTGAGAAATATCATTCAATCTTTAGAAGTTCAGCCAACACCTTGCATTTAGAGATTGGAGCCCCTGATTCAGATTATTGATGATTTAAACCAGTCTTTGTTGGATTGGCTCCAGGACGTTAAGGATAAGAACCCGGGTGAGTTTCTACTTGGGAAATTAGTGAAATTGAGGATGAGATTCGTGGTTGCTTTGATTCAATCTTGGGATGATTCCCAGGATGAACCCTCTTCAGGAAAGCCAATGACAGAACCTGCTCAGGCACCTGTTGGGGGGGACACTTGTTACGAGGCTGACCAGATTGAATTAAAGCAACCAATTAAGGATGACCTGATTTCTTCACCTGAGATCCCTGAGTCGGGTTACGAGAAAATGTATGTCTCCTGGGAACACAAAGTGACAACTGATTTTGGGACATACATTGATACGGATCCTGATTTCTTTGATGGTGAAGATTCAAGTTGCAAAGTCTCACACGAGTTTTCAGATCACGATTTTTGTGAGACGATTGGGCCTGAGGAATCTGATAGATCATTTGATAGCCCAATAACTGAGGAAACTGATCTTATTAGGGCACACGATACGGATCCAGAATTGCATTTTCTGGAGGAATCAATTCAATGCCCTGATTATCAGTTACACCCTGTTGAGCTTATTAATGATTCTAATTCTGAGATAATTAGACCCAAGTCAATTTTGATTCTACCACATCATTTAGACTTGGAGATTTCAGACGGGGTGATGAATATACAAGAGGTCTTGGAATTTGATACACTTAATGAGGAGGATAGGAGCGGGGAAGTTCTGATTTGGGAAGTTAATTTTGGAGGAAATGGAAGATTGAGTCGAAGGGTTCCTTTTAAGCTGAAACCATCAAATCAGAACCCTTACGACATTTGTTTCGAGGATGTTCAACTCAATCACACATTCAACGATTATCCTTTTGAGATTCAATTCTCTATAACCCGACATTTTGGCCTTGGGTTGCATCCTCATAAATAGCAGGCCCGACTCCGCTTGCATTCTGATTTTAGGTTTTAGGTAATTTTTATTCAAAACCTAAGATATTCTCGATTATGGGGGATGGGTCTGCACCACAATCTGGTCCACATCTGTGGACCGCTGTTGATAGGTCAGAGGATTCTTCTGTTTATATTAATTCTGACCTGCACTTATAAATTCTTCATTTCTTTTCTTTGTATAGTGTGCCTAGCTGAAGGCACTAAACTCAGCACTTATACAGTTCTTTTTCATTTTCATCTTGGAGCAGACCTGATATTCACGCAATTCAGGTGCTTTCTTCGCTTTTCCACTCTATTTTATGTCTTTTTAATACAATGAGGACATTGCATTAGGTAGGCATGGGGGGGTGGATATTTATCTCTGAATTCATTCGTCAGCTCAGTAGATTTATTTTATTTTGATTAAAAAAAAATCGAAATTAGGAAAGAGAATTTGGATTTAAGAAAATTTTCAATCTTAGGAAAAACTATATTAAGATCTGAACACAAAGACCCTTCAGGTCGTTGAACTTAATCAGCCCGTGTATCCACTAAAATGTGGATTTGTTTTTCGAGTTCTCGCCAACTTGAATTTTATTTTAATTGGAGTAAATAAGTTTGGGTGATAAGTACACGACTTATCAACCCGCCCTCTGATTTGAGGGAATTTTGAGTTTTAAGCATCTACACACTTTCTTTGCATTGACTCGTTATTCGGCGATTCTAACGGAAATTGGGTAACTAATGAACCTTCTAGGGTGATATGGCTGGCAAGTTATTGTGGGTAACAGCCCATAGGTAAGTTGTCCAGAGCCCAGTCACTGGACCTTTCTCTTTTTGCTGCCTTTAGGTAAATCTTAGATCAGGGAAGCCACCTATGTAAAAAAAAAAATTAAAAAGAAAAAGGAGAAAAGAACAAAAAGAAATAAGCCACACTTCGCCGCACGAGTATGGCTGGCAAGTTGTCGGTGGTAACAGCTCATTGACCGGTTGTCCAGAACCCAGCTCAGAAAATGCACTAAAAATTCCCAAAACACTTAGGAAGAAGCGGAGAAGTAGAATAAACCGGGGAGATATACATTGGATTCACCCTTGTGTTGACCCCGTTAAAAAATAAAAGTAGGGAGAAAGCTACCGGTTGTAAAGATACACCTTCAGGCAGAATTCTTTTTGAGGTTACCTAGAGGCGTAGAAATCCGAAGTCCGTTCTAACTGCCGGTCAATGAGTCTATCACAATCACAATAAGATGCTTAAAGCTTAGGGTTCTCATCAAATTTTGGGTGAGTTGAATGGCCGTAGAAAGCCACTCTTAAACTTGAAAATTTAAAAATTAAAAAAAAAAAAAATTAGAAAAGAGAAAAAGAGAAAAAGAAAATTTTCTTTTAATAAGGCGAGGGCATGAAGCGGTTTGCATTTTGGCTGATACCCAGGCACTGTTGTGTCTTTGAAAGTTCAGTTCCTAAGTAGACAATTTCTTAATAATTGAAAAATAACTCAAGTCCAAATAATCTAACCTAATTCTTTTATAAATAGCATATAGTTTTTGCTAGGGACTAGCAAAAGATAGGCATGGGGGTATGATGTAAACACATTTACACTACTTAAGATGTCTATTTATGCATGTTCTTAAGCATAGGATTGCATTTCATGATATAAATATTGCATTACATGCATCATCTTGCATTTAGAATAGTTTAAATAAAAAGGAGGTTAATTATCTCCTTTTATGTTCTTGGACAGGGCAAATATTTTATCGGGGCCTCGAATCAAAGATCCAACCGTATGGTTGTGATCAGGGCGACGATTGGAGTTCAACGACTCCAAGATCGCCCTAATCAGGCATCCGTAGCATCAGATAGAGACCAGGGAACCCTACAAGATCAAGGGCCAGGATGGTGTAAATCTGCACTTCAGATGACAAATCTGACTGCACGGATGAATTCGGATCGACGATCGCAGCCCAACGACACAAAAATCGAGTCAATCCGACATCCGTGGCACCATCTACAACTTCCAGAAGATGGACGGCCAAGATGGCGCCACATGGCGCCATCTTAGCCGCCCAAATGGCCCTTGGCATTTTGTGAAGGCCCCCGCCCGATCGCTCTCTGCCGTCAGATGGAGATCCAACGGCTGTGGCCGCCCGACGCTTAAAACGTGCACTCGACCATCTGCGCCCCGCAGCGCAACGGTCGAGCGCGCTTACGTGAGCGCGGGGCACGGGTTCGAGCCGCGATGAGGGGATTGGAGGCGTGGGTAATTGAGGCGCGTGGAGCGTCGGATGGAGATCGTGCGGTCGCGGGCACCCAATAGTGTCGACGTGCAATTGGACGCCCGCGCATAACGCGCGATCGCACGCGCAGGCGGGCGCAATGCAGTGGGTGAAGGCGCGATTTTAAGCCGTCCGATCTCGCGATCGGACGGCTGAGACTTCGCGGACGTGAGAAGCCGTTGAGGGCGCGAGCAAGCGAGGAGGCACGCACGAGCCGCCCACGTCGCCCACGTTAGGGGCTTTAGTGACAGATTTATCCGTCACTAAAGACCCCTCATTTACTATTTTGAACTTGTAATGTCCATTTTGCCCTCACTCCTTGCAACTATAAAAGGAGACCGCCTCCATACAAAATTTTCATCCCTTCTTTCTCCTCTCTACCCCTCCAAAGCTCAAAAGAAGCTTGTCCCACACCCGGGATGCTTCTTGCGAGATAAAGTCCAATTTTCGTTCCCCTTCGAAAGTGGATCCCGCGACGACGACAGCGTGCTGCTTCGTTCCCGTTCTTCTGCTTCGTCCTCTTTCGTCCCGCTTCGTTCTCCTTCGTCCAGGCGTCGTCCCGTCCGGCTCGTCCTCCAAGCAACCGTCGAGGAGGATTTCTCTCTCCTTATTCTTTTTACCGCTTTCTAGTATAGATTTACTGCTTTCTAAATTAATCTACTCGTCCTCCAAGCGACCGTCAAGGAGGACATTTCTCCCTCCATTCTTTTAATGCTTTCTAGAGTAAATTTATCACTTTCTAGAGTAATTATTTTATGCTTTCCAGTTGTAATGAACAATCTCTTCAATGCAAAAATTCCTTGTTTATTCTACATCTCATTTTGATTTCTCTGTGTAATATTCTCTTTCTCTCTTACTCTCTCTCTCTTCTATTTATTGTAAATAATTAGATAGTACTAAATTGAATTATTCTGTAACAAATAAAAAGAAACGCGTAGTTTTTAAATCAAACGTCCGCCTCCCTGTGTTCGACCCGGAATTTTAATTTCGGTATAAATTTTATTTGTTGAACGCGAATTCTTCGCTTCCGAACTACAATGACAGGTTTTCCAAAACCAATCTCGTTAGCGTAGGTTCGTAAACGTTCAACACCAGACCTCAAGTCGATCTTGGAGAACACCTTGGCACCCCGCAACTGGTCAAACAAGTCATCGATCCTCGGCAGCGGATATCTGTTCTTGATGGTGACCCTATTCAGCTGTCGGTAGTCCACACAAAGGCGTAGGGTACCATCCTTCTTCCTCGCAAACAGTACCGGGGCTCCCCAGGGAGACGCACTGGGCCTCACAAAACACTTCTCCAAAAGGTCCTGCAACTGAGACTTGAGCTCTCGTAGCTCAAGCGGTGCCATCCTGTATGGCATGGTGAAGATGGGGCCGGTCCCTGGTACTAGCGAGATCTCAAACTCGATCTCGCGCTCAGGCGGTAGTCCCGGTAACTCGTCTGGAAACACGTCAGGGTACTCTCTAACCACCGGGATGCTCTGGAAGTCTGCCATAGGGCTGGGCTCTGCCACCACACAAGCTAGGAAGCCCTCACACCCCTGGCTCAAAAGTCTCGCCGCCCGAAGTGCCGAAATGCACCTGAAGCCTCCGTCCACTGGCTGTGAAGACAATCTTCCTCTCAAAACAGTCTACCAAGGCGTGGTAAGCGGACAGCCAGTCCATCCCCAGAATTACGCCAAAGTCCTCCATCTGTATCATAATCAGGTCAGCTGGCAGGCTATGTCCCCCGACGCTGACCTCGCAATCCGTGTACACCTCCTCAGCTACAAACAGCTGACCACTCGGACCTTTGATTACTAACGGATTCTCTAACAGCATATAATCCTGGCCCAAACTAACTGCGAAACTGGCTGCGACAAACGAGTGCGTAGCGTCGGAATCGAAAAGTGTGTAAACGAGTCTGTCGGAAACTGAAACCATACCTGCCACCACCGATCCCGAAGCTCTGGCATCCTTATGTGTCAGGGCGTTGATACGCCCCTCAGCTCTACGTGCGGACGAAGCAGCCACACTCTGCGTCGGACGGGCAAGTGCTGGACGGTACCCTCCTCGTGACTGCTGTCCTCCTCCTCATGCCTGGGAGCTGCGGCCCCCTGTGCGCCCTCCAGTTCTCTGCGCGGGAAGTATCTGCTGACCCCCTACCCTAGACGGGCAGTCCCTCTTGATGTGGCCCGGCTGGCCGCACTGGTAAAGAGGGGAACCCAACCCCCGCCCTCAGTGGGTCCCTGCTGTCGGCTGGGCGGGGGTCCGGTGCTGGCGACTGGCCTCTGTCGAGGCCCCCCAAAGGCCACGGATGGCCCTGCAAAACGTGACGACTCCCCTGCGGACGCCACGTGCCTCCTCTCTCGCCGGCCCTGTCAAAAGTCTGGCTGAAAGGGCCTCTTCCACCTGCCGTCAGTGTCTCGCGCGGACGGATTGGTCTCCTCATAAGTCATGGCTGCCTCCACCACCCTCGAAAATGTAGGCAGCTTCAGGGGTTTGACATACCCCCGAATCGTAGGCCGGAGCCCCTCGGTGAACCTCCAAAGGCGCTCCTCCTCAATAGCTACCGCTGTCGCTGCAAAGCGGAACAGCTCCAGGAAATGCGTGCGGTATGTGCTCACGATCATCGTCCCTTGGCGGAGAGTGTGGAACTCTCGCCTCCTCTGGTCCTGCCACGTCTGGGGAAAGTACTACCCGCAGAAGAGGGCGACGAACTGGTCCTAGGTCGGCTTGTCCCTCTCCTGTCCCCGGATCGCCCTCTACCACCTGTGTGCCGCACTCTCCAGCTGGTACGTGGCAAAGGCCACGTGGCACTCCACCGGGGGGCGAAGGGTGTCGAAAATCTTCTCCAGCTGCTCGAGCCAGTCCTCTGCCTCGATCGGGTCCCCATCCCCCTTGAAGGAGGGGGGCTTCAGCTTCTAGAACTGCCCGAAGAGCTCGGAGTGGCGCTGTAGTGTGGATGCTGGTGCACCTCCAGGCAAAGGTGCCTCATGCACAGAAGTGTCGGAGGAAGGTGGGGGCGGCGGCGGCCCATCCCCTCCCCCATGTCCAGCGCCGCGTCCGTCGTGTGGTCCCACAGAGGACTCCCCCTCCGCAGCCCCAGGGGGAGGCGCTCGGGGCAGTGGGTGGAGCTCCTCTGCACAATATCCCGTATCAGCTGGGCAAGGTCCTGAGCCTGGACGCCTGGGAGTAGTGGTTGGTCCACTGAGGCATCGGCAATGGCACGCCCACCTCGCCGACCTCGTCCTCGGCCGCGCCCGCAGCCCACCTCACCAGTCCCGCGACGAGGTATCTCCTGCAAGGAGACGCGAAACAAAATGAACACGTCAATATGGAGCGATACTAAACGGAAACGTCTAAGAGCTCATGTCAAAAGATATGTTGTGGTGGCTACTCTAGTTATAGACATGTGAATTGGTTATTTTCCAGTCAGTCGATTCACTTCTCTGGACGACCATGCTCTGATACCATCTTGTAACGACCCGATTCCCGAGTCCCTACGAGACACGAGAACCGGACCGACTCGACTAATCCCAAGACCTAGTCGTCCAACGAGAAGTAACCAAAAGAGCAGTAAAATAAACCACATTCAACATGAAATATAACTAGCAGTAACAAAATACAGCAGTAAGAAAAAGAACTACTACAGCATGTACCACCACAACAGTAGAACAACATTTATAACATAACATGAACTACAAGTAAAGAAAAGTACAGAGAGTAACAAGAACTACTCACTACAGTGGAAAAAAAAGGGCACAAAAGAACAGTGGTAACTCTACTGGACCCTACTCGGCCCAGCGTCCTCTGCAGCCGCTGACCCTGGCTGCTCAACACCTGGTCCAGAAAAGTAACGAGTGTAACACGTCAGCGAAACGCTGAGTAGAGTGGCAGCTAACTAAAGAAGCAGTAAAGTGTACAGTAGCTGTTTTATTTTCTTTCTTCCTTTATTTACGTCTTTCTATTGTTTCACAATTTATCTATTTCTCAGATCCTTCACTTGATCTCGAATGTTCCTCGTGGGAACAATCTTCATTGTAGTCTTTTCCGAACAGTAGAAGTAACACGTGGTGCTCTCCTGGCCGGGAGAGTCCCCCGTGGTGATCCTACTCTCAGTCAACCACCCCAAGGTCACTGACAGACGTAACGGTGACTATGGCACGCGTGGTAAACGCAAGGGTAGCTACCCCTCACTGGCACGTGGTCAGTCGTTTCCGTTAACGTGTGCGCCCAAAGCACAGCACGGAACCAGTATAGGGTAGAGCCCTCTCAGTAACAGGGGTCCAACCCCTCCACAGTAACCAAACAGGGGCCTTGCCCCTCCACAGTTCGCGCACCCTCGCCTGACTACCCTGGTTTGCTCAGTGGGCCTAATAAGTCGGTGTAGGTGAGCTAGCAGAGCCCCGGGGCCCGTGGGGTAGCTAGTACTCGCCCTACACTAGTAGCTCTCCTCGGTACTGTGTACACAAGGGCCAAAAGTCGGTAAAAAGTGGCCAGACCTAACCCCGGGTCCCTGGGGCGGCTGGCTCCGCTCTGCACTAAGCAGGTAACAGGTGCTTCCCCTGGTACTATGTACCCAAGAGACAACACACCTCCACATCTTTCCTTCTCAGTTCCATTTCATTCTCTTTCCAGGAGTTCTACTCCTAACTCCCCATAGGGTTCCAGCTCTTTTAACTTAGCACATTCAGGTTTTACCATTTCCAGTTTCACGTCCATACAACCCATATTCTCAATCATGTTCATTTATTCATAACAGACAACTGTTAAATCAATTTACAGGCAGCTATTATTTCCTTTCCACATTTTCCAAGACTGCAATATGTATATTCATTTCGCTAGTTTTTCAGTCCTAAGATTCATGCCGTACCCTAGGATCTATCATTCAATCTAGTTTTCCAGCCCTAGGATTCATGCAATACCCTAGGATTTACCATTCAATCTGGTTTCTCATTCCTAGGATTCATGCAATGCCCTAGGTTCTATTAATTGTTCCATAAGTGTAACAAATTATGTTAATAATTTCTAAAGCCACTCTACCAGCTACAACGGAGGTATTGGGGGCGTGGTCGGAAATCCCGTGCCTCCGCAACACCCGAGACTGCAAAGGAATGGGGTCCTAACACAAGGATCAAACACAAGGAGTTTCTCAAAATAGTATATAATTACTAGAAGCGGGTAGAGGATCTTAATCGCTCATTGCATTTGGACATTAATAGGACCTTGGAATTAGTTGTTTGCATAAAGGTCCTTTATTCATCACATTTTCTAAAGCATAAATGGCACAAGGACCACTTTACAAGCATTCAAGGATGTTCTGGTTACTCTTTTTAGACACTAATGGGCCTTGTTACAAATGTTATATTGGTTCGCTCATTAAGGGTCTGTGTGCAATTTCACCATTACACCTGCTACTATTCACTCGCAAGGAAAATGGTGCACAACCATCGTTTATCTTTTGAACCTCCGATCCAATGATGGATCTTGCTCCATCTACCACACACCTTTGCGCGAAGAACCTTTACCCCCTCAAGATTTAATCCAATGGTTAGATTTCATCCATTTCCTTCCTGCACACCAATACTTCTCTCACCCATCATTGAAACCCTAGGAGCTTAATCGCTCCTTAGCGGTGATTTAATTCACTCCATCGTCTACTTAAGCAGCTCCACAATGCTCGTGCACCCCTGATCAGCCCCCCATCTACCTCTCTCGAGCTGATCATTCTTCCTCTCCAGTGCCTCTTTCATTTCACTCATGCTATTGGTGACACCAATGGCATTCTTCTAACTCAATTCCTCCTTGTCGCTAGGGATGACGCATGCCTGAGGGTGACTCTAGAGCTTCACTAGAAGGCTCTTCACTCATTGGAGATCTCCCCTATTTATCCTCTTCAGCCATCAGCTATTGATCCAGGAATCCTATTCTTCCCGTAGATTGATTTCCTACTTTCAGAGATTAAATCTACTACTTTCTAAGAGTAGAATTAATTAGTGAATTGATTGATTGATTGTTAGATTACTTAGGAGTAGATTAGTTTAGATCCATTTCGCCCTCTCTAATCAATTCAGATTAGAGAGGTGTTTTTCCACCTCCGTTTCGATCCATTCCTCTTCCTCACCTCACGATTCATGTTCACTCACTTGTTGCACACTATGGTCATCAATCACCCCTTCACCAGAGCAGTTGGTAGATCTGAATCTCATTAGCTTTTAGATTTGTTGATGCGCTCAAAAGCGATTTGAGGGAATCCCATTCAGCCCATACATTCATTAATGCTCGTACTCTTGATTTAATTGAGCTGGATTCACTTGATTCATGTGGAATTGTTTATCATGCTTGATCGGAAGATTAAGATTCAATTTGGTTTTAATGAGTTTTAATCAAGTGAATTGAATTTATTTGTGTGTGTAACTGGATCGATTGCAATGGGTTTAAGATTCAGTGCTTTGTTTTTTTTTAGTATACATTAAGCTTATACCCAAATCACAGATTTGGTACTGTTCTTATGGTAGCTTTGGCCGAGAAGAATCAAATATACTGATTCGAGGTCAAACTAATGACTAATGTGCTTTAAGGGATTGCAATAGACCCCTGCACACTAATTAATAGCATGCAGGTGCCTTAAGTGATCAAATCATAGTGGAGATCTCATATTAAAAGCCAAAAATAAGGCAACATTGGTTTGACACCTCAAACTGATTTCAATCAGTTATTTGAGCACAAAATGAGTTTTAAAAGATATTAATGAAGATTCTGAAATGATTTACAAGTGGAATTAACGACTAGTTAATCCAATCCTCTTGCGTTGTCAAAGGTGAAAAGGAAGGGATTAACTAGGATTTTAGGGTTTGAAATCAGTGATGTGGTTTTCAGTGAGCTCCAGATCTTTCAAGGAGAATTTGTGATAGATGAAATGTGGATTTAATCGAGTTTATTCAGATCTAACTGGACTTGAGCAGCTGATCAACTACACTATTCTGCTGGTGATCTAGATGACTTTTGTGTGCGTTTCGATATCTGATTTTGATAGGATTATTGAAGGAAGAAGTTTTCTGAGTTGGAGCATACTCAAATATGGTTTTCTAGATCTGTGAGTGATCTTTTGAAGTAGTATTTCAAACCTAAGAGGTCTACTTTAGATCTTTGATCATTTCAATCTTAAATTGAAGCAACAATAGTAGCAGCTGGTTTTGGTCTGGTTTCAAGGGATTTTGGGCTAGGTTTGAATATTGTTTGAGCTGTTGATGTTGTTGTAGAACATCATATGCAAGCATTCATGTACAGGTGTTCAAGTTTAATTTGATTTGAGTGGCTTGTAATCTATATGTTAAGTTCATTGTCAGCATGCATGGAGTGCAAACTGTCATAGTTGAGTTTTAATGGTGTTTAAAGTTAAAAATCATGCTCCATTACTTGTTTATGTTGCATATTAATTGCTGAATGTTTTTGAGCATGTCCATCATAGCACCAAACCTTAAAATATGATTTGAAATGGCTTGAATTCATGTTTCAATATTCTGTTAGCTCATTTAAAGTGTTTAATTGTCCTAATTACGTTTTTAATGGAAATCAAGGTTGAAAATCATGTTGTTTGATCATATTTGTTTCATGTTGTGTGCTGATTGTTTTTGAATGCATATACCTCTATTCTAGCCACTAGAACTTATTTAGAGGCCTTAGGTTTCACTTCCAACACCCATTTAGGCCTAATTTGGGTGAGATTGAATATATAGAAGAAAAGTACAAAAAGATTGTAAATAAATAAAAGAAATTTGTCTTTAGTAAGATTGATTTTTTGTTTAAGTGTATGCGAGGTTTCGAAGTATTCCGAACCCCTAGGCTAGTATCGAGCTAGTAGAATATACCAACCGACGGTTAAGTGTCCTTTGAAACTCAATAAAAGAAATACATTCAAAAATCCCAAAAGAAACTATTCTTCTATCATCTCACCTTTTCTCTCTCTTCTTCTATCTCTATTATATATATAAATACCATAAAAATCTAAAAATACCCAAAAATACACAAAAATACCATGTATATACTATTTATACTTGTAAATATAACTTAACACTAAGTTAAACGTAAATATTGTAATATACATAAATAATATACACAAATAAGTTATAAATGTATTATATATATTTAAATAAGTATTTAGGATGAGTTACTATATATATAACTTTATTATATAATTAGATATTGACTTATATTAGATTAAGTGTATGTAAATTAAGATAATTATTAATAAGTACTAAACTTGTACAATAGTATGTATTACTGTACATACATATTTAAGTATTTATTATATAACTAATTATACTAGTACATTGATTTATTTATGTATTTATTGTACATAGTTTGATTATTAACTTAAATAGCTAAATTATCAAGTTAAAATAAAATAAATTAGTAATTTAAGTTATTATTGAAGTAAGTTATGTTGTATATTTGTATATATTAGTTTCAAGCATCTTCAACCTATTTATTGTGCATTTATATTGTACAGTAGTATGCATACTGTATATTAGTATTTATATATGTAAAATGTGTACATAAATGTATATAAATTAATATAAATGTCCTAACATAAATTAAAAATGTTTAATAAATACATTATTATGTTAATTAACTAATTATAAGGTCAATTTATTTATTAATTTATTAATTTGTACATTAATTAAGTAATTATACCCTAAATTAACATGTATAAATCACTAACTTTAACTAATTTTTATATATACTTAAATAACTTATTTTTATAAATTAACTATATAATTGAGTAGCCTTATATAAGGGCTTTCCAAACATGTAATTTAATTGAAAAATGGATTCAATTTTGGCTCTCGATTCAAGGCCAAAACTTGGTCTCCAGCACATGCATGCGCGTGCTTAAATCAAGCGCAACATAGTGCCACATCGTGTGGTAGTGAGCAGGCATTGCACCATAAATTGAAGTCTGCCTATAGCTCCTCTAGTCAACATGCACCGAGTGCACATATATCCATTACCCCTTATCACCTCTCTTTGAGCATGAATTGAGAGTGGGAAATAAGCATTTGATGTAGGTTGGAAGCTTAGTGTGCGCTGTGTTGGGCCTATGTGGGCCTGGTTTAGGCCTGAAAGAATTTGGACCAAAATGTACATAAATAAAATTAGAATTGGGCTTAGTAGTGGTCAAGTCTCACCCCTATGAGTGCTATGTATACCACGAAAAATCCGATTCTCCCATAAAAAAGGTAAAATTTTTTAGGGTAAGGCTAAAGCCTTACTGAGGGAATGAGCCAAAATTTGGCAAGTGTTGGAGAGCTCTATGTGTGAGACTTGAGGTAAAATCAATTAAGTGTCTTAAGAGTGTAAGTGTTGTGTGAGTTATGTTGTGTACTGAGTGAGTGTCGTGCACTATGTATATATGTATAATGTATATATATGCGTATCTGTATATAGTATATGTAGATAGATGTATATGTACAGTATATGTATAATAGATAAAATGTATATATATAATGAATACGTGAGTGTTATATAGTATGTAAGTTTATAAGAGTAGTAAGTGTTTTAGCCTTTATATGTATATAGTCTTTAGGGACAATTTCTAAGGCTTTAGTGTCACTTTTATCCATCACTGTAGATATATATGTTAGTAAATATAATTCTTTTGCCTTATAGTTTGTACATACGTTTACTAAGGCTATAGTAACACTTATATATGTCACTAAATATATAGTATATCTTATTAAAGTTATCAATATATATTAGTATATTTAGTCTAGTACATATTAATCAATATTTTTGTACCTTTACTTAGGGATTATCTAGTATAGTATATATAATTAATATAGAGTTGATTTACTTAGTTTTTTGATGCATGTTTGATTGTAAATATGTTTAAGACATTTTAGTTAGAAATTAATTGATTCTTTTGTATATAATTAACTCAATTCATTCATTATTTGATTTATTTGTAAATATAATTGACATTTCTGGAATAAAAGAGCATTTTTGGAACATAGAGAATGATGTATATTAATAATTGCCTCCCAACAAATGATTTGGAATAAACTAATAAAAATTATGTAAATAAATAAAATGACACGATATCTATTTACATTATAACTATACTATAACCAACGACATAATTAAATAACTGCTTTTAGGCAATATAGAAAGTTGGTGATCATGTATGCAGTAGATCAGGAAACTTGAGCTTGCTCCACATATATTGGGAAGCACAAAATTTCATGCATGGTCGTACAGGTTCTAATCAAAATCATACATGAAGAGAAGAAAGATAATCCTTGGAGAATGATTCTGATATTTGTTCTCGTCCTAATAATACAAAGAGAATGTGAAAAGTATGTAACCCGTGATGGGATGGATAGTGAATCGGGGATTGAATCCTAAGGGTTACGTATGTCTTACAGTATAAAGGATGCATAGGTATTCAAAATACTTGAGAGAGACATAGTGCCATAATTCTTCTAATCCTAAGTGCTTGATTATTGATGTGATGCAATCAATAATCATTTTTGTGTGTTTCTATTTGATTAGATTGATTGAATCGATTGAAGGAGTTGAATCAAATTCAATTTAGCAATTAATTGCACCTAATTTGATTAGGTAAAAAATTTAAGGATTGAATTGCAATTAATTAATGTTTAGATACATGATCTAAATACCCCATAAATGTTATGGGCCAATCTTACGAAATTAAATAGGCTTTAATCCCAACCCTTGGATGGAGATTCAAGGGTTCATACTAAATTAGGATTAGTTTTCGATCCCAACAAATATTTTCCAAAGCCAAAAGGGAAACCCTAATTTGATTCCTAATCAAAGCCAATCAAATTGTTTGATTGATTACTTTGATTCCTAAATAAACTTAGTTGATTGATTAGATTGATTGTGCTTTGATTTGCAAGCCAAGATAATTATAAAAGGAGGAGAAGAGCACATATTCAAGGGTTGACAATTGTCTTTTCATCACTTTTTCTTATTTTTCTTCCTGTAGCAAGACAAAAGAAAGAAAAAAGAAGAGTGTAGTCAGCTTCTAGATCCACTAGCTACCACCCCCTCCTTGCTCCCCATTATAAGGTGTTGACCAGCAACACAGCAGGCCGACCCATTTGTACTACTGGGAGGGATTTTTGCTCATAGATGTCGCAACCCCTCCCTATCCTGCAACCCTAAGTGTAGGGCACCGATTGGGAGGAGGGGTTGGTTAACTGGTTTGTATAGGTCGAAAGGATATAATCCTTTTAGCCCCTCACTTGGTGTTTTTCAAGGCGAGGGTTTCCTTCTTACCCACAAAGGAGTTTGTGGCCTGCAAAAAGTTCATAAGGCATACGTTAAAGTCAATCGTCCATGGGGCGAAGGGCCTCATTTGTTTACCGAGACGAAGGGAATCCTTTAAGCGAGTGATCAAACCACATTTTCTATTGCCCATGAATATACTTTGCTAGGTTTCTTTGCCAATTAGGTTAGAAGCATGATTTGCATTTTAGATAGGCATGTGTTTAGTCGAAGCGAAATCGGGTTTTAAAATAAATGCGCCGTAGCATAGCCAAAATCGCTTTGAAAATAAATGAATTTTATTACTCGAAAAATGTAAATTTGAGTCAAACACAGGGAGCAAATTAGGGTTCAAAAACCATGAACACAACTTTCAAATTTGATAAAATATGCAATGAAGAATCAAAGTTATAATGCAAGGAATGTAAATAGATCCACAAGATATCAATGCATATAGAAGCAAAAATATGGACGTCTGATTTTAGACGTCTTAAATGTATATTTGCTATAGTGCTTCTTTGATTTCTCTAGCTGATCTCCTTCTTCTTCTTTCTCTTCTTTCCTCTGTTCTCTACCTCTGACGGCCTTGTTTCTTCTTGACTCTTTCTTCTTCTTCCTTTTCTCTGATTTCTTCTTTCTTTGCTCTAGCCCTTGTCTTCTTCTTTCTCTTTTGTCTTTGACTTTAGCTCCTCTTCAGCCTTGCCTTCTCTTCAACCGTGCCTTCACCTTCCTTAGCTTCTTTGGCTTCTGCCCTCTCCTTCTTCTTTCTTTGGCTTCCCCTTAGCTTCTTCTCCTTAGCTTCCTCTATAGCTTCAGCCTTAACTTCTTCCTCTTTTTCTCTTGAGAGCAAAACCTACCGCCTAACCTCCCTGCGATCTCTCTTCTTTCTTCTCTCTTGGGCTCACTCTCCTAGAGCCTTCTTGGGTTAACGGGTCGGGTATGCATGCACGGGACCAGGCCCATCGGCGTGTGGTGGTGGGCGAGGACTGCACGGGTAGTAGGGTATCCTGGTCAGAACCAGGTCCACGAGCAGTGGGTCACGGACGAGGCAGTGGGTAAGTGGGACCTCACCCCGTTGTCAAGAGGCGCTAAGCCCCTGACACTTTTTCCCTTTATTCAGCTGCGTCCGCTCCTAATCTTCCGAGGTGGGACTAAATGTCCCACCTTCCTCACAAGCAGCACCCCTGCAGCAGATGTTCTTGCGAATTGCAGCAGCTGTGTGGGGCTTTGACTCCAATAGCTAGGCTGATATTATGTGCGAAGGAGACCCGCACAGTCCGGAACCTGAAGCTTGAGACCTGGAGTCCTGGAGCAAGCTTACGAGCTTCTTCGTGCCTGCTTCAATGGCAGCGGAGGCCTAAACCCTGTCCACAAGCAAACGGCCTCGCAGCCTCTTCAAAATACACAGGGAGCTTCGCCTAAGCAAGGCGAAGGTGGCACGGTGGTTGGCGTAGCGTGGGGTGGCCTGAGCGTGCGTGCCTAAGTCACCCTGTGGCTGTGAAGGTGGGTGTGTTCGGGGGATGTGTTGGGGGCGTGTGGCAATGAATGGAAAGAGGGGTTATGGTCAGTAAGACATGGCAGAGCTTGTAAGGTGGTTGGCAAGGTGGGTGGATGCATGGAGAGGTGGGAGCACCTCGCCGATGGTCTGACCAGAGGTGGAGAAGATGGTGGTGGTTCACGAGTGTCGAGGCGGATTTTAAGAAATAAATGCGAGAAAAGAGATGAGAAAGGAGTGGACTTATCTAAGAGGGAATAGAGGAAAGGAGATGTGGAGGAGATGACCAGCTCGTATGTGCCATCGCCAGAGACGAAAGCCTAGTGAGAGGAGGACGGCGACAATGAGAAGGTGACAGGAGCGTCGGCTAGTGCAGGGCGACGTGGACGATGGAGATAAAGGTAACTCTGCCACTGGTATTGTGGCAGAGCAATGAGAGAGGGAGATAAAGGTCACCGGAGCTTGCTGGGAGTTTGGCCGGAGGGGAGAAGAGGAAATTATGGGGTATCTCAGGCCAATTCAAGCTTGGGAGGAGCGGAATGATCTGGGGACCCTTTTATAGCCCCTGGCAGAGGGTCTTGTGCTTGGAAGCCAAGCTTCCAAGCACGGCAACCTTCACTGAAGATGGAAGGTCAAAAAGACCCAAATCTCTTATGCGTTCACATGAGAGATTGAGTGGAAAGTAGAGCTCCAAATTAGGTTCACATGAGAGGGGATTTCTCAGAGAATCTCCCTTTCAAATTTTAAAGGGATTCTCTGAGGAATTAAGGAGTTCTTTCCCTTGATTCCTCGTCGGAGTAGGATTTCCTCCGCTGTAATGGTGGAGGGACCTAATTGCAAAGAACAACGAGGAAGCTAAGGGGTTGTTTGCAAAGGTTTTCAAAAGTTAGGGGTAGAAATGTAATTGGGCTGGACTAGTTCGTAAAGTAGGTCAAGGTGAATTCCCCTTAGGTCCAAATTTTGGTACAAACCTAATTTGGACTTAAGAAATCCAATGATGAAGTTGGATTTTAGGTTTGACTACATTTGACTACGCAATTTACACAAAAACCTAATTTAGGGCAAACATTTGATTGTGACCCCTTTTTAGGTCAAAATAGGTTCTAAAGGCCAAATTGAAGGTTCTAAATCCTAGAGGATATTTTTTCATGAATTTTAGAGGGTTTAGGTGAATTTTATCCTGACCAGAACCTTGTTAAATTAAGTGGGTCTATTTTAGGGTTACAAGAAGTCATTTAATTCCCAGATTTCACATGAACCCTTTTCTGTTTGAACCAACCCACTTTTTATCTTGTTAAGATCCTTTAACCTATGTGTAGCCCATGAGAAATCCTGTTGTTTCACTGCAATGGTAAAATTACAGTTTTACCCCTTGTTTCTAGCTTTTCTCTCAGATTGGTTATTTATTGAGTTAGGACCTCCAGTTGGTTATGTAGGAGCTTTTGTTCTCTTTTCTGGGTCAAAATGAGCTAGTTAGGGCTCATGATGGTGTTCCCATCATCATGCATCCAATTTTGCATAATTTCTATTATCTACATTGATTAATGATATTTTGTGACCATAGGATTGAAGGGTGAGAAAAAGATAGAAGAAGTGAAGAATTGAAGAAATTGAGCTGGAGATTTGAATTCAGGAGCTTCACAAACCCCAGGCTCTAGCTTAACAAAGCAAAAAGTTATTCTGCATCAATAATCAATGAGTTCCTGCACTTCACTTTTTAAGCTCCAGCTTCACACAAAAAATGCACCTAAAGCCACCTTTGCACATCCTCCACACCACATTTAAGTCTCTCTCCCTAATTCCAATAAAGCCACCCTCATTATGGATGCACATTTCACCACACCTAGATCCCTCCACCAATTAATAGCCACCCAACCCAATTCCAAGACCTCATCATTAAATCTCAACACATCTACTCATAACCATAATTGTTCGCACACCCCTCCCTCCTCTCCTTTTTGCCCCTCTCTACCTCTATATAAGGTCATCCATTTCATCCTTCCAAATCATCTTTGGCAATGCCATATCTTGAGCACTGTAAGGGAGAAAGGGAGGGCCTAAGGACTACCTAAGTTCAAATTTTAGGCATTAAGAGGGAGTCACTTCACCACCCTTCAATTGCCAATCTACTATCATTTCATTCCACTACCATCGTCCACACCACCATCTTGGAGGAAATTGGGTTGGAGTTCTTCTTCTTCCACACCAAAGAGGAGCAGGGAGGAGCATGTCACCCTCTTGGAGGAAGCTTGCTTCCACACCAAGGAGGAGAGAAGGGCCATCATCATCGACACTATCATTTGAGCATCTCCTTTCATAAGCTTTCTTATCCTTTAGTTTCTTGTATGTTTTTGATAGTTTGTAGTCTTTTGCTTTAGTAAATTTTTTAGATGAAGCATCTTTTTGTTGAACTTGGAATATTATGACAATGAAAGTTACATTTCTGTTCCATCTTTGATTTTGTTGGGCATATGAATTTGCTTAGTAGTTGATTACAAGCCACCCACTGTGGTGCTTGTGAGTTCAACTGCTATGCCATCTCTATATCCATTAGCTTTGTTAGTTGGTTAAAAGTAGTTGATATTATCTCTCGTGACCAAAAAGATTTGATTTGCATTTTATTTTCTTTTTATCAACAAAGGAAAAAAACTCACAAAACTCAAATATAAAAAAGAAACATGACATTAAACACTAGGTCTTCAAATTGACACCTTGCTTCCTTGCGAATCAACTTGAGTTGCCACTACACAAACTGGTAAAAATCTTTAAAAATTGAGCTTTCGTTATGCATTGCAGCGATATAAAAATGACATTTTTAAATCACGTTTCGACTTCACTTCTTGACGCCATTGCCGGGGAGGCATGGTTTCACTGATTTATTTCCCTTTGCTTGCAACTTCATAAAGCTTACACAGTTGTCTTGAATTTCGTCTTACAGGAGATTTTCAAAGACCAGTAGGGGGAGCGAGGAAGTTTAGAGTGGAAGCTTCAAGTATCTTTTCGTCCTAGGGTAATAAGTAAGCCTTAATCCCTAAGATTTTCAAAAAAGGAAAAAAAACTAAAAATAAACCCAAAAACATTTAAGGAAGTAAGCAATTAAAATCACTTGGTTGTTGTTTGTTATGGTCACTACCATTTTCAAGCGTGTAATTCTTCATTTGGACTAAGTTTACCTTGCCTTTATCTGTAATTGGATTTGAGTGTTACACTAAGAGGTTGTGTGTTTGCCTTGCTTGGATCACCTCTTCAAACCTTGAAAAAATTGGAAGAACACTATAGAACTGCATGCTTAGGGTTTGTGTCTAAAGGAAATTGATCAAACATATTGTCTTCTACACTTATTGCCCTTGCTTGAACTGGTAAAAAGCGAATGTAAGTGAACTTGAACCATAAAAGAGGTGCACAAAAAAAAAATGCTTGAAAACACTTTGGTTTGGCTTGGGTCCTTTCACCCAATTGCATACACTCACTCCAATTGGAAACTTAAGGGCACCAACCCCCTAATGCCCTTCACATAATCTTTTAGCACTTTGCTTGTCTCAAGCCTTAACTAAAATTGGTAGCAACTTGACTGGTCTAAGGACTAGATCAAGACTTGGTTGAGTGGCTTTATTTATCTTAGATAGGTCATTTTCTCTTGGTCAAATCGAGCGTCAGGCTGAGTGGGCAGTGCTAAATGGCTAGAGGGCATTTACACAGGCATTTAGTACTAAGCTGGGAAATGCTTGGGCCTACCTCTCTAACTTACGACAACCTAGCTCAACTTACCAAAGAGGCAGTGACTGACTCTAGGTTATTTTGATCTTTTTATTCTAAGTCTTAGGTCCTAGGGTCATAAAGGAATAGAGGTCCGACTTGCTTGGCTGAACACACTTTCTCTCATCCACCTTCCCTTCTCATCCCTTCATATTTCTTACAATGTGGATCGATATCAACTTTGCCATCATTCGACAGATTGATTTCATTGATTGCGACCCACATATTTCTTTTGATCTTTCTGATTCTATTATCATGCCTGAAAACCAAATTGAAATGACCCTTCCCATGGGTCATTCAGGAATTTCCCGGAATGGTGGGGGTGTTACTGCAATTTTAAAACCCTTGGATTTTAATTTTGGGCTTTGTGGGAATAGGAGGCTTCTGCGGGGTCAACTTTGCAAAAACCCCCATGCCCATGAACCTTACCCCATGGCCATGCCCCTAAACACCATACCCCACCATACCTTACCCCTGACCCCCATACCCACGACACCCATACATCTCCCCCATTCCTCCCCATACTCCACCTTATCCCATGCCTCACGCCATCCCTTCCCCTACGCCTCCCACATCCATAAAACCCCCCTCCTCCTCCATTTGCTTGCCATACAGCAAGTTGAGAGGAGGAGAGGGAGAGTGAAAAGTGGGAGGAGCACGGAGGGGAGGGATGCGTGTGGGAGAGGAGGGGGAAGAGGTAAGAGAAGCTACTGCTGTGGGGGTCACTGCTGTTGCAGCGGAACGCAGGGGAGATAGAGCTTGCAAACGGTTCTGCGAAGTCATTTTTTCGTAGAATCAGACGTCTATCCAGACGGCCAAAGGTAATACCAGATGTCTGATAGCGAATAATTTTCAATTATTTTTCCCTGTCGAGTTCTGACTGTACATGCGCATGTCAGAGGTTGGGAAAGCGTGTTGGTGTGAGGATCGAGGTGGTTTCAGATGTTTGGGAGTTTTTCCAGATGTCTGAAGACCCCCTCAGACGTCTACAAAAGACGCAGAGAATGAGGTGAGTCACTGAGTTCGTTTAAGACATCTGGGACTCTTCCCAGACATTTGATTATGGTCAGGGTTGGTGTTTTTGGGCCCGTTCAGTGCCCAAAAGGAGTTGATTTTCCTTAAACGAATTATCGTTGGTTTCCATTCAAAATTCTCTACATTATGGTGCAGTGTCTATAAAGTTTTGAGCTCACATTGACATGTAGGTCAATGTGATAGGTCATCCGTTCGAGGTATGCACGGGACCTGCAGAGGCTGCAAGGTCCGTCGTTTGTGCCCCCACATCTCCCGATTATCCTGTTAGAGTGGTTCCCTTAAATCCTGGATTTAATAATTAAAATGCATGCCTTAGAAATAAATTGAACCTTAGGTTGTGAAATGAACCCTAGGAAATAAGTTGAATGCTTAATCTGTTGTGATGTTTCCTGGATGTGGTAAATCATAAGCTACCTGATTACATTTATTGAACCATGATTGAACGAAAATGCATGTTGTATCCTATATAATTGATTGATGAAATGATTTTCGAATAGTGAAACCATGAGTTGGCTGCTATGTGTTTAAATTTGTCATGACATGAATAGAGATAGATGTTATGCTATGGAAATGAGGAAATCTATGCATGAACCCTATGGGGAATTTGAAAGGAAACCAAAACCCGTGATATGGGAAAATTTGGTGAATGATTGAGAAATGTTTCCTACGAGTAGCTGTTCGGACTTAGTTAAGGGAAGTGCACTAGCCCTCGTATACCAAGGAGAGCAACTGTCTCTTTAGTGTGGAAAGTAAGCTGGCCCTTGTGTATGCTGTTGAACGTTTACGAATCGCTACACTAATGTGTTCGGTTTTGGAAAACCTGTCGTTGTAGTTTGAAACCGAAGAATTCGTGTTCAACAAATAAAATTTATACCGAAATGAAAATTCCGGGTCGAACACAGGGAGGCAGACGTTTGATTTAAAAACTACACATTTCTTTTTATTTGTCACTGAATAATTCAATTTAAAACTATCTAATTATTTACAATAAATAGAAGAGAGAGAGAGTAAGAGAGAAAGAGAATATTACACAGAGAAATCAAAATGAGATGTGGAATAAACAAGGAATTTATCATTGAGGAGATTGTTCATTACAACTAGAAAGCATAAAACAATTACACTAGAAAGCAATAAATTTACTCTAGAAAGCATTAAAAGAATGGAGGGAGAAATATCCTCCTCGACGATTGCTTGGAGGACGAGAAAAACTACACTAGAAAGTAGTAAATCTATACTAGAAAGCAGTAAAAAGAATAGGGAGAGAGAAATCCTCCTCGACGGTTGCTTGGAGGACGAGCCGGACGAGACGACGCCTGGACGAAGGGGAACGAAGCACGATGAAAGAGGACGAAGCAGAAGAACGGGAACGAAGCAGCACACTGTCGTCGTCGCGGGATCCACTTCCGAAGGGGAACGAAAATTTGGACTTTATCTCGCGAGAAGCATCCCGGGTGTGGGACAAGCTTCTCTTGAGCTTTGGAGGGGTAGAGAGGAGAAGGGATGAGAATTTCGTATGGAGGGGGTCTCCTTTTATAGTTGCAAGGAGTGGGGGCAAAATGGACATTACAACTTCAAAATAATAAATGAGGGGTCTTTAGTGACGGATAAATCCGTCACTAAAGCCACCAACGTTGGCGTAGCTTCCGCGCCCATGAGCGCCGCTTCAGCTGCCCGCACGCTCAACGCCATCTCACGCACTTTGATTCACGATCGGACGGCATAAGACGCATCTCCGCCCGCTGTGCTGAACGCTATTGGGTGCCCGCGGCCGTCCGATCGCGATCCAACGCCCGCCCACGCCCAATCGCCCATGCCCAATCGCCCGCGCCTCCAGCCCTCTGCTGCGGCTCGAACCCGTGCCCGCTGGTCGCGTAAGCGCGCTCGACCGCTATGCTACGGGACGCGGATGGTCGAGCGGACGCTTTTAAGCGAAGCCGGCCACAGCCGTTGGATCAAGATCCAATGGCAGAGAGCGAGTGGGTGCGGGGCCTTCGTAGAATGCGTGCGGCCGTTTGGGCGACTGAGATGGCACCACGTGGCGCCATCTTGGCCGTCCATCTTCTGGAAGTTGTAGATGGTGCCACGGATGTTGGATTGACTTGATTTTTGTGTCGTTGGGCTGCGATCGTCGATCCGAATTCATCCGTGCGGTCAGATTTGTCATTTGAAGTGCGGATCTTCACCATCCTGGCCCTTGATCTTCTAGGGTTCCCCGGTCACTATCTAATGCTACGATTGCCTGATTAGGGCTATCTTGGAGTCATTGAACTCCAATCGTCGCCCTGGTCACATCCATACAGTTGGATCTTTGATCCGAGGCCCCGATAAAATATTTGCCCTGTCCAAGCACATAAAAGGAGATAATTAACCGCCATTTTATTCAAACTACTCTAAATGCAAGATGATGCATGTTATGCAATATTTATATCATGAAATGCAATCCTATGCTTAAGAACATGCATAAATAGACATTTTAAGTAGTATAAATGTGTTTACATCATACGCGGTACCGAGGAGAGCGACTGTCTTGCGTACGCGGTACTAAGGGAGACACTGTCCCTTTAGTGTAGAGTGGAGTTAGCCACCCCTTGGGTTGAGACCCAAGGTTAGGACTAGTCACTCTACATCGACTCCTGTTTGGCCCTCACGTACGTGATACCGAGGTGAGATACTTAGTGTAGGGAGGGAGCTAGCTGCCCCATGAGGCCCGGGGTTAGGACTAGCCACCCTACATAGACTCTTGTTAGGCCTACTGGGCGAATCAGGATAGTCGAAAAGAGTACGCGGACTGTGGAGGGGCGAGACCCTTGCTCTGCTCTGAGGGGCGAGAACCCTGTTTTGAGAGGGCAAGGCCCTGTGCAGTTCTATGCTATACTTTGGGCATACCCACTAGTGGAAACTACTGACCACGTGCCAGTGCGAGGTAGCTACCCGTGCGCTTATGGCGCATGTCGTAGTCACTGCTATGTCATGACCATGACCTCGAGGTGGTAGACCGGGTGCAGGACTACCACGGGGGACTCTCTCGACTAGGAGAATGCCAGTGTACAACCTGCATCGCGGGAAACTAGAAGTGAGATCTTAAGTGAGATCATTCCCTTAGGGAACAAGAAGATTAAGCAATGTTATGGATCCTGATTAGAGTACTCGACTCAGAAACACATAAATTAGATAAACGGAAATGAATGATAATAAATAACTGGCAATGTATGATTAGCTAGTTTCTTGTTTAATTATGCTTAGTTGCATGTAAATTACTTAACCACCACTCTACTTAGCATTAGCTGGCCACGAATTTCTATAACCATGTTTAGGTCAGGGATTTGAGCAGCCAACATCACTGGCTGCTGAGGGCGCTGGGCCTAGTCGAGTCCAACCGTAGTCCTTCCTTCTTTTCTGCTGCAAAGTTTTGTTAGTAGTAAGTAGCCTGTAGACTGTTCTGTTATGTTTGGTTATATTTCTACCAGTTTCTATTGTGATGGCTATGTTCGTAACTGTACTTTTTTTGCTTGTGCCATGTTATATCCTTAAGATATACTATTCTATTTTCTTTACTGTCTCTTACGTACTTTTACTTAGTTACATTGCACATGTGGTTATGGAATGAGTATACATTTGGTTGTTTCTCGTTGGACAATTGGGTGTTGGGGTTCGTCAATGCGAGCCGTTCTCAGGTTTTGTAGGGAGTCGGGAACAGGTCATGACACAAATGAATGCTAGGCCCCCCGAACCCCCCCCCTCCCCAACCTTAGGTCCACTTGTATAAACAAGATAACCAGGGACAGGGTCACCAAAACCCTAATTAGCCTCATATCCCTACTTTTGGGGATATCCCCTATATCCCTGAAATACCAGACCTTGGAAACATTAATTCCCAACCTTGAAAGCATTCCCAATAGGCTTCCCATGTTGAACTTCCCACCCCGACTGATGTTCCATTTGGAATGCAAGTTAATTAGGGTTTATTAATGTCACAGTCGTATCTGTCGTAATCTAAATGGATGTTATTTTATTTATATACAATTTTTACTAGTTTTTATTCCAGGTCATTCACTAGGAGGCATTTATTGATATACATCACTATCTATGTTTCAAAATCAATCTTTTATTCCAAAAATATGAATATTATTTATAAATGAATGAATTAGAATCTATGCACAAGATGTTAGTCTAAAGCAATTATATACAAGTTAGTTTAAATGAATAGATGTTAGTAACCAATCTACTTATGAAATGCCTGAAGAATATGTACATTAAAGTCATCAAACACTAATTAAACTATATACACATTCTATCTAGGTTAGATCAATAGTATGATCCTATTATACATTCTTGATATTTATTTATTTACAAACAAGCTACTTATGTAAAAAAATTAAGCAAAAAGAATAGAGAAATTAATAACCAAAATTTGTCTCAAAAACTATATACAAACACAAGGCAAAAAGATATATAGATAACCTAATTAAAACTCTTAACTTAATGTTAAACTCTCTTTCTTCTCTTCCTTATATGATGAGAACCTCATCATGAGCCATAACTAGCTCATTTTGACCTAACACAAAGGATAAAAGCTCCTACATATCTCAAGGAAAGGCTTAACTCAGAGAATTCTGAGTTTGAGAAGAAAACAAGTCATAAGGGGTAAAAATGCAATTTCACCAGTATAATCTGCATACAGGGTAATTCAGGGCCCAAACATAGGTCAAAGCAGCTTAATAAGAATAAAAGTGGGATGAAATGATCTAGCAAGGGCTACAGCACTTCCAAGGAACCAAATGATAATCTGTAACCCTAAAACAACCCACTTCAATTCACAAGGTTCGAGGCAAAGTAAAAATAGAATAAACCCTCTAAAATTCATAGAAAAATAATCTCTAGGGTTTAGAACCTTCAATTTGGCCTTTAGAACCCATTTTGACCTACATTGAGAACCATGCCCAATTAATAACTTAATTTGGGTTTTTGCGCAAATTGACCGGTCAAACAAGGTTTAATATGAAAATGAAATTCACCATCAGATTCCTTAGGTCCTAATTAGTCATGTATAAAAACTTGAGCCTAAGAAGAAACCTCCTTGACCGACTTTACACTTTGGTCCTCATATATTTACTCTTTGGCCCTCAACTTTTGAACCCTCGCATTTTGGCCCCTAACTCTCCTTCGTTCTTTGCAATCAGGTCCCTCCTGCAAAACCTGCCAGCACCATGCTCCGGCGACCTTGCGCGGAGCATGGCGCCGCGCAGGGTGAGGTGAGGGACCTGGCAAGTAAACCGGGGGTGCCCTGCGTCGTCAGCCGTCGCAGGGACACCCCCCTGGTCGTTGTAGCCCACCATACCGGCCGTGCGAACGCACGGACGGTATGGGTTCTTGTTTCCGACCATCCTCCGGCGAGGGAGACACGTCGTCTCCCTCCGCCTTCCTCCCTGTTTGCTCCCTATAAATACCCCCCGCTGCTCCACCGACCAGGGCAGCCTGGATCTGACGGAGAAAATCCCCAACTTTCTTCTCTTCTTTCTCCGGCAGACGCTCACCAGCTCCGGCGGTTTCCTCCCCCTCCACCTCTTCGCTCTGCCGCAATACCAGCAGCAGAGACTTCCTCCCTCGCTCTTCCCGCGCCACGCCGCACCCAGCTGGCGCCTCTCCGGCTCTCTGCTCGCCGCCGCCCCTTTCCCTGAGCATCGTCTTCTCCGGCGACAGTCGATACGACTGTCGCCCTGTTCCTCCCCCTTCGTCCCTGCAAGTAAGCTAGAGCTACTCCCCTTCTCCTCCTCTTTCTTTCCCCACTTTCAATTTATTCAATTAAGCCCTCTACCGACCCTGACCACCTTCACCACCTTCGCCTCCGACCACCCTCCGGCGAACCGCTCCCATCACCTCAGCAACCCACACGGCTCGCCGACCCTCACCGAACCTCCGCCTCATCACACTGAGCACCCCCCACCCCTCCACTGCCACTCCACACCTCCGTAACACTCCCCCGAACAAACCCATTCCTCCGGTTGCAGTCCGACCCAGGGCTGCCGCCAGACACCTCCTTGCGGCCTGCCGCACAGCTCCTCACCTTCGCCGTGCCATGGCGAAGGTTCCCCAGTGGTTTGATTAGGCCGCGAGGCCATATTCGTGTCCGACAGGTTTTGAGGTTCGACCGCCATTAGCGCACATTGAAGCAGCTTCTCCCGCGCTCCAGGCTTGAGGACTCCAGGTCTCCAGCTGCTGCGGAGTACGGGGAGTCTTGCGAAGGCAGCCAGCCAGCAACCTATGCCAATAGAAGCCGCAGCTGCAGAAGCCAGGCCGCGGTCTCCCAGCAGGCGCACGCGAGGAACGGTCTGCGTTTAGTCCCACATCGGTAAGCCTCACACCCGTTCCACTGTTTAAATTGATTTCGTGCACTAGCCCTATTGCCTCAGTACACGGGGTGAGGTCCCCTTACACCCGCCCGGTTACCCGGTCTCGTCCGCGCTCACGCCCCGCGGACCTGACCTGACCCGACTTAGACTGACCTGCACTCCTCGCCCACCACGCACGCCGGTGGGCCTGGACCCGGGTGTGACCCGAACCCGATTACCCGATAGCTCTGGGAGAGCTTTCCTAAGAGTGGTTTCAGAGAGAAAGAGAGACGCGGGGGGGGAGGGTAGAGTAGGTTTTGCCTCTTGACGAAAAACCCTGAAGTGTGCAGGCACAGGCGAAGAAGAAGACCCGCGGAAGAAGAAGGAGCTGCACTGTAGCAAATGCATAGTTAAGTCATCTAAGCACCGGGTCAGACGACGGAAGGTCAGCAGCCAGAGCAGGAAAGAAGGCAGGCTGAAGAAGAAGGAAGAGCAACGGCCAAAGCAGAAGAAGAAGAAAGGAAGACTTAGTAGCTGAAGGCAGAAGCTCTGCAGCCATAAAGAAGAAAAGGGAAAAGAGAAAGGGTCACCACAATTGCAGAAGAAGAAGAAGAGAGGTCAAGGCAGAAAACCAAAGAAGAAGAAGAACAAGGAGCTCTGAAGAAAGAAGAACATCACCAAAGCAGGAACAGCAGGAAGAAGAAGAAGAGCATCACCATTGCAGAAGAGGAGCATCACCTCTGCAGCACAGAGAGAAAGAAGGAGATCTAAAGAAAGAGAGAAAGAAGAGCATCCCCTCTGCAGAACAAAGAGAAAACAACAAATTCTTTCCCTCTCTCTTTCTTTTTGTAAAAGAAACATGTATATCTCTAGAATACAAGTTGCTCCCTGAGTTCGACCTCGGGAACTCTTTTATGTTCCGAGTAAAAAATTTATATTTGAAGTGTTGGTAATAACCGGCTTTACTACAACGATATAACAAAACCAAAACCCGGTTGGAACGAACCGACGACATCATTTTGGCGCCGCTGCCGGGGAACAACGGCTATTCTAGAGGTAAACATTCCTGTATCTTTTAATTTCTGATAATCTCCTCTCTTTTGTGCAGCTACAGGAACTCAAGAAGACAAGCAACCACACGACAACCACTCCGAAGACAGGTAAATTTTTCCTCTCACTATTAACCCCTAAACTCTAAAGAGGAAGAAAAGAAAAGAACAAGCAATATAGGGCTAACCTGTCTTCCATACTTAGTAACCATAAAGAGTTGCATGTTTTCAACTCATCACTCCTGCACACTATTAAGGGTATTTAAGGGCTAACACATTCTTGCTTGAGCCCTAATTGCCCAACAAAGAGTTAAATGGACCAAGTAGAGCCAACATAAGGTCAAACATTAGGATTTCAGTAGAGACACACCCCTTAATCAAGAATTGAGGAAATCCAAAAGAGGTGTGCCCAAGCCATTGATTGAAAATAATTAACAAGAAAAATCCTAAACAATTGGCTCTCTCTAAACACTTGAACCCTAAAAGACAAGACCTGAAAGCTCTCAAAGGAAACAAGAGGTAAAGTTGACCCCTTTGGGTCAACCAACCTTAAATTAGGTCACTCTTTGCAAGACTAAAGTTTAAGTGAAACCTTAAGCACCCTGATCTTAAAATTGGTAGACTTAAGAGGTCAAGATCCCCATTCTGGTCTACCTGGAACCGCAGTGACAAGAGAGGTCGGGTGGGGGAAACCCCGTAACCCGTGGGGACGCTCTACCGTGTAGGGGTCTTCGCGGGACTCTCCCTCTCTGGCTGCCAAGGTAATTCTCAGGTGGACGATCTTTCTGATCAAGGGGTCCATCTGCCCCGCACCTCTATAGTCACCCAACAAATTTTTGGGTGTCTTGATTGGGTCTAGCACCTGCTTATCTCATCCAGTCCTTCAGTATTTTTCAGGAGGTCCTTGAAACCCCCTATAGAAATTCACTCTCCCCGAGGCTAAGCCTCGGCTCCTTTGTTTTTGCAAAAATCATTCACACAGCCCTTCTTTCCTCTGATTCTGAACAAAATCCCCTTCTTCCATCTTGGCACAACATGAGTCTACATCGAAGCCTTTAATTCCACATCTTGATTCCACCACCTATCTTGATTCCACCACCTAATCCAACTATGCAGCCAAACCACCTAAGACTACCATTCAAGAAACCTGAATATCGGAGATCTATGAAAGATAAAATGATCGAGGATGCCATAAAATTCTATGAAAAAGAAGAAAAAACCTCAACACCAATAGTAGATATTCAGGTTGATGTCCCAACAACCACAGCCTTCATCATAAACTGTGCCCAAACTCTATTGACAGGAGCCATAAAAGGATCAACCCGAGAAGTTCTCCTAACAGGATACATTGAGATAGACAAATTACACAAATCTGAATACCTTCAATGCTTGACAAATCCTGTACTTTGGGAACAAAACCAAGATGCTCTTGAAAAACGGGTAGAGATGATGAGACTTTTAGAAAAAACTATCAACCAAAAATACCCGTATACACCCGAAACAAAGGATGAGTCATCTTGGAACAGTACTAAGAATCAATCCAGTTTCCCAGACCTCAGGATTGAGGCACAAGGTGGTTGTCGACTCCCAACCCAAATAGAAGATAGCATTAAAATAGGTTGGGAAGTTGCAGGAGAAAACAATGCTGAGCCAACCCTAGGCCATGAATCACCAAGCTTAGAACTCCAAGACTCCTGCAATAACAAGATTAGAATTGAACCTCTGGAGGGTATAAATTCCACCCCTTGTTTTGATAAGGTGACCCTCGAAGGTTATTCGGACTTAGGTTCTAATAATTCTACCCACATCCTAAGCCTAGAACCTAGATCTGAAACTTATTGGGAAGATTATGAGGCCCTTTATGAGAAAGATCAAATTTTTACAGAATATGATTCCGGGCCTCTATTTAATGAATATCCCTCTCCAACATCCTTAGGAAATCTGATCGACTTTTCAGAAAACATGCCAATTTATGATACAGAAACTGAGGAGTTGGATGAGCAAGATTTTAATGGGGTCTATCCTACCAGCTTAGAGCTTGAACAGAACATCTTTTTGAGTCCAGAAGAGACATATAGGCTAGAACCCAGTCAGGCTGCTGATTCCACATCTGATGATTTCTGCTGTGGTGGAATTCATGATCATTTTCGCCAACTCTCCGACAATTTCAGATCTGACTATAATTGCGGAGAGATTCCCCTTCCTGAACACGCCAGGCCTATCTACGACCTCAGTTCACATGACTCTGACTCCGACTCTGAGGTCCTGATTCCCGGGATCACTGATAACACAGAATCATTCCTTTTCGATCCTTAGGAACCAAAAACAGAAAATGCCAAGAGTGATTGCAACTAAGAATCCAAATTTTTTCTTGAATCCGATTCCTTTCATCCTACAAACACTCTTCCGGCATTTGATAGTTACCCAGAAGACTCTCTACAGAAAACCACCTATCATCTGTTTCTTGAAGAGCCCTCGTACACAATGGCCACCTCGTCCGCACACACAGAACGGATCAAAACCTCTCCCAAACCCCGACCCGCAACCGGACTCAATTTCCATTCAGATTCACCTCTCACCGAGCCGATTGCATTTCCACATCGGGTTTCGAACATTGATCAGACTACATACCATGCTCTATCATTCTCTGATCACCCCTGTAGGGTTCCTGCATCAACCACTGATTATCCTACGGGTCCCTACTCTGACCAGGCTGATTCGGCTCAGCCAAACCCTGCGTTTACACTTCCACATCCATCTGAGCTTCATAGTTTATGGTGGGTTCCACACCTTTTTATCCACATCTATCAACCCACCAGATTGATTGGGTTTGGGCTGCATCATCAGCCTGTTGATCTGAACAAGCACCTGGTTGGACCAACCAGGCTCTTAATCAAGGTGCTTGTCTTACAAAACTCCGCTGATTTGACCATCCCCTCTCCATCGCATTTCCCGCTTGGCTGAAGGCATCAAATTTAGCGCTCAACGGGAGGCAGCCCGTCATTCTCTTTGAAAACCTGAAACTTGTTCTGACAGCTTTTGCACTTGAAGTTCACACTTTAGAACAGCCGACTCCACCTCAGGTGCTTGCATCTGAGATTAGAAATCGTCCGCAACAGTCACCCCGACCCATTCACTCATCAAAATAGCTATCCTAATGTATGAACTTAGTTGAATAAAAACCCCTAGGATACAATGAGGACATTGCAAATCTTAGGCATGGGGGGGTATGAAAGTACAAAAACTTGTAAGAAAAGGTTTCAAACAAAAAAAAAAATTCACATATGCCAAAAATACCATAAAAATTAAAAAAAAAATTTTCGAAAAAGAATAAGAGGAAAAGAGGAGAAGGAAATTTTGCGAAGGAGAAAAGAAACAAAAGGAAAAAGGAGCACAAAATTATGAGAAAAAGTGATAGTCATTAGTAAGGAACTAAGGAATTAACCTAAGTTCTAGACCTCATTCAAGAAAATAACTGAAAAGTGCACAATAAGATTAGTAAAGAATGCAAACCTTAGGCATTCTTGAATAGACTCTTAGTACCCATTAAGATCTAGACACTCCTCAAGAGGTTGAGGAAAATGAAAAGCTGAAGTATTAGGTCTAAGGCTTAGGGAGTATTCGGCCTCGTTAACTAATTTTTGGTTTACGGGACTCAGTAACCTAAGCACCCTAATCTCACACACAGCCTGGTTCAGTAAGCGTAAAAATCAGAATCACGCAGAAGCGTCGCAAAAATCTGAAAAGAATACCTAGAATAGGAGCGGCCGATCAACACAAGTTGATTTGGACGAGTTCCCAGCGCAGAGAGGCGGGGAAATCCCCTCGAAGATGCGTAACAAAATATCATCTCCTCGGTGCTTGTCTCTTAGGATATTTACATATCCTACTGGGGGCATGTAAGCACTCTGCTGGTTCAGATTCCATGGATGGCATTATCTCGAAGTGTCAATTGCCAGGGTCTGGATTCGGCCACGGAATACCATGGATGGGATTATCTCAAAATCTCAATAGCCAGGGTTCCGGGGGTTGCCATGGGCGGTGCTATCTCGAAGCATCGATCGCCAGGAACCCTTGAGGATTGATGATGGGAGCAAGGAATCTGATACAGACCGTGTTGAAAAGCCAATCCTAGGCTAGAACTAAAAAGAAAAAAGAGAGAGAAAACTCTCCAAATAGAAAAACTTTCTATCTCTCTCTTACAAAACGCACTGCGAACTGAGCCAGGGCTAAAATCATTTCAAGCACGGGTGCTTTAACCACGAAGTCCAATAAACCTTAGGTTAGTTCTTGTGGGCCTTAAAAACCTTTGCTAAAAGACTAAGGCTAAGGCTAGACAGATTTGGATCTTGATTGGTACTAGAGTACCTTTTAGGCCTATGGTCAGCATTCTAACCTAATCTATGCTCAAATAAAAAAGGCACTTATCTAAAACTATTAAAAACTTCATGGTCTAGAACAAGGGTTGAAACCTTAAGTTTTTGCTAAGGGACTAGCAAAAGCTAGGCATGGGGGTATGATGAGAACCTCATCATGAGCCATAACTAGCTCATTTTGACATAATACAAAGGATAAAAGCTCCTACATATCTCAAGGAAAGGCTTAACTCAGAGAATTCTGAGTTTGAGAAGAAAATAAGTCATAAGGGGTAAAAATGCAATTTCACCAGTATAATCTGCATACAGGGTAATTCAGGGCCCAAACATAGGTCAAAGCAGCTTAATAAGAATAAAAGTGGGATGAAATGATCTAGCAAGGGCTACAGCACTTCTAAGGAACCAAATGATAATCTGTAACCCTAAAACAACCCACTTCAATTCACAAGGTTCGAGGCAAAGTAAAAATAGAATAAACCCTCTAAAATTCATAGAAAAATAATCTCTAGGGTTTAGAACCTTCAATTTGGCCTTTAGAACCCATTTTGACCTACATTGAGAACCATGCCCAATTAATAACTTAATTTGGGTTTTTGCGCAAATTGACCGGTCAAACAAGGTTTAATATGAAAATGAAATTCACCATCAGATTCCTTAGGTCCTAATTAGTCATGTATAAAAACTTGAGCCTAAGAAGAAACCTCCTTGACCGACTTTACACTTTGGTACTCATATATTTACTCTTTGGCCCTCAACTTTTGAACCCTCACATTTTGGCCCCTAACTCTCCTTCGTTCTTTGCAATCAGGTCCCTCCTACAAAACCTGCCAGCACCATGCTCCGGCGACCTTGCGCGGAGCATGGCGCCGCGCAGGGTGAGGTGAGGGACCTGGCAAGTAAACCGGGGGTGCCCTGCGTCATCAGCCGTCGCAGGGACACCCCCCTGGTCGTTGTAGCCCACCATACCGGCCGTGCGAACGCACGGACGGTATGGGTTCTTGTTTCCGACCATCCTCCGGCGAGGGAGACACGTCGTTTCCCTCCGCCTTCCTCCCTGTTTGCTCCCTATAAATACCCCCCGCTGCTCCACCGACCAGGGCAGCCTGGATCTGACGGAGAAAATCCCCAACTTTCTTCTCTTCTTTCTCCGGCAGACGCTCACCAGCTCCGGCGGTTTCCTCCCCCTCCACCTCTTCGCTCTGCCGCAATACCAGCAGCAGAGACTTCCTCCCCCGCTCTTCCCGCGCCACGCCGCACCCAGCTGGCGCCTCTCCGGCTCTCTGCTCGCCGCCGCCCCTTTCCCTGAGCATCGTCTTCTCCGGCGACAGTCGATACGACTGTCGCCCTGTTCCTCCCCCTTCGTCCCTGCAAGTAAGCTAGAGCTACTCCCCTTCTCCTCCTCTTTCTTTCCCCGCTTTCAATTTATTCAATTAAGCCCTCTACCGACCCTGACCACCTTCACCCCCTTCGCCTCCGACCACCCTCCGGCGAACCGCTCCCATCACCTCAGCAACCCACACGGCTCGCCGACCCTCACCGAACCTCCGCCTCATCACACTGAGCACCCCCCACCCCTCCACTACCACTCCACACCTCCGTAACACTCCCCCGAACAAACCCATTCCTCCGGTTGCAGTCCGACCCAGGGCTGCCGCCAGACACCTCCTTGCGGCCTGCCGCGCAGCTCCTCACCTTCGCCGTGCCACGACGAAGGTTCCCCAGTGGTTTGATTAGGCCGCGAGGCCATATTCGTGTCCGACAGGTTTTGAGGTTCGACCGCCATTAGCGCACATTGAAGCAGCTTCTCCCGCGCTCCAGGCTTGAGGACTCCAGGTCTCCAGCTGCTGCGGAGTACGGGGAGTCTTGCGAAGGCAGCCAGCCAGCAACCTATGCCAATAGAAGCCGCAGCTGCAGAAGCCAGGCCGCGGTCTCCCAGCAGGCGCACGCGAGGAACGGTCTGCGTTTAGTCCCACATCGGTAAGCCTCACACCCGTTCCACTGTTTAAATTGATTTCGTGCACTAGCCCTATTGCCTCAGTACACGGGGTGAGGTCCCCTTACACCAGCCCGGTTACCCGGTCTCGTCCGCGCTCACGCCCCGCGGACCTGACCCGACCCGACTTAGACTGACCTGCACTCCTCGCCCACCACGCACGTCGGTGGGCCTGGACCCGGGTGTGACCCGAACCCGATTACCCGATAGCTCTGGGAGAGCTTTCCTAAGAGTGGTTTCAGAGAGAAAGAGAGACGCGGGGGGGGGAGGGTAGAGTAGGTTTTGCCTCTTGACGAAAAACCCTGAAGTGTGCAGGCACAGGCGAAGAAGAAGACCCGCGGAAGAAGAAGGAGCTGCACTGTAGCAAATGCATAGTTAAGTCGTCTAAGCACCGGGTCAGACGACGGAAGGTCAGCAGCCAGAGCAGGAAAGAAGGCAGGCTGAAGAAGAAGGAAGAGCAACGGCCAAAGCAGAAGAAGAAGAAAGGAAGACTTAGTAGCTGAAGGCAGAAGCTCTGCAGCCATAAAGAAGAAAAGGGAAAAGAGAAAGGGTCACCACAATTGCAGAAGAAGAAGAAGAGAGGTCAAGGCAGAAAACCAAAGAAGAAGAAGAACAAGGAGCTCTGAAGAAAGAAGAACATCACCAAAGCAGGAACAGCAGGAAGAAGAAGAAGAGCATCACCATTGCAGAAGAGGAGCATCACCTCTGCAGCACAGAGAGAAAGAAGGAGATCTAAAGAAAGAGAGAAAGAAGAGCATCCCCTCTGCAGAACAAAGAGAAAACAACAAATTCTTTCCCTCTCTCTTTCTTTTTGTAAAAGAAACATGTATATCTCTAGAATACAAGTTGCTCCCTGAGTTCGACCTCGGGAACTCTTTTATGTTCCGAGTAAAAAATTTATATTTGAAGTGTTGGTAATAACCGGCTTTACTACAACGATATAACAAAACCAAAACCCGGTTGGAACGAACCGACGACTTCATTATACAACCCTTAACACACACAACCTTTACACTCAACACTTAGTCACTTTTGAGCTCTTCTCCTCTCAATCTCAGCACTTAATCACTGTTGAACGTACGAATTGCTACGTTAATGTGTTTGGTTTTGGAAAACCTGTCGTTGTAGCTTGAAAGTGAAGAATTCGTGTTCAACAAATAAAATTTATACTGAAATTGAAATTCCGGGTCGAACACAGGGAGGCGGACGTTTGATTTAAAAACTACGCGTTTCTTTTTATTTGTCACAAAGTAATTCAATTTAAAACTATCTAATTATTTATAATAAATAGAAGAGAGAGAGAGAGTAAGAGAGAGAGAGAATATTACACATAGAAATCAAAATGAGATGTAGAATAAACAAAGAATTTATCATTAAGGAGATTGTTCATTACAACTAGAAAGCATAAAACAATTGCACTAGAAATCGATAAATTTACTCTAGAAAGCATTAAAAGAATGGAGGGAGAAATGTCCTCCTCGACGATCGCTTGGAGGAAGAGCAGAACTACTCTAGAAAGCAATAAATCTATGCTAGAAAGTAGTAAAAAGAATAGGGAGAGAGAAATCCTCCTCGACGGTCGCTTGGAGGACGAGCCGGACGGGACGACACCTGGACGAAGGAGGATGAAGCAGGACGAAGCAGAAGAATGGGAACGGAGTAGCACGCCGTCGTCGTCGTGGGATCCACTTCTGAAGGGGGATGAAAATTTGGACTTTATCTCGCAAGAAGCATCCCGGGTGTAGGACAAGCTTCTCTTGAACTTTGGAGAGGTAGAGAAGAGAAGGAAGGGATGAGAATTTCGTATGGAAGGGGTCTCCTTTTATAGTTGCAAGGAGTGGGGGCAAAATGGTCATTACATCTTTAAAATAATAAATGAGGGGTCTTTAGTGACGGATAAAACCGTCACTAAATCCACCAATGTGGGCGTAGCGCCCATGCCCATGAACGCCTCCTCAGCTGCACCCTTTCTCAATGCCCACGCACGTTCATCAGATCTCATCGGACGGCTTAAGACGCGCCTGACCCACTCGCTGTGTGCCCGCCTGGCGCGTGTGATGTCGCGTGACGCCTCACGTTCAATCGCGCGTGATCTCAATTGAGAGTAGATAGTCGTCCGATCAAGATCCAACGCCCGCCCGCGCTCGCTCGCCCGCACCTTCCTCCCCTTCACTGCGGTTTGAACTCGCGCCTGCAGCTCGCGTGAGCGCGCTCGACCGCTGCGCTATGAGGAGCGGATGGTCGAGCGGGCGCTTTTAGGCGCGGCCGTCCACGGCTGTTGGATTGAGATCCAACGGCGGAGAGGGAGCAGGAGCGGGGTCTTCCGAGAATGTAAGCGGCCGTTTGGGCGACCGAGATGGCGCCACGTGGCACCATCTTGGCCATTCATCTTCTGGAAGTTGTAGATGGTGCCACGGATGTCGGATTGACTCGATTTTTGCGTCGTTGGGCTGCGATCGTCGATCCGAATTCATCCGTGAGGTTGGATTTGTCATTTGAAGTGTGGATTTACACCATCCTAGCCCTTGATCTTCTAGGGTTCCCCGGTCACTATCTGATGCTACGGATGCCTGATTATGGCGATCTTGGAGTCGTTGAACTCCAATCGTCACCCTGATCACATCCATACGGTTGGATCTTTGATCCGAGGCCCCGATAAAATGTTTGCCCTGTCCAAGCACATAAAAGGAGATAATTAACCTCCATTTTATTCAAACTACTCTAAATGCAAGATGATGCATGTTATGCAATATTTATATCATGAAATGCAATCCTATGCTTAAAAACATGCATAAATAGACATCTTAAGTAGTGTAAATGTGTTTACATCAATCACTTTTTAGCTCTTCTCCTTCTTACAATCTCAACACTTGGTTAATTTTCTTAACTTAGCCCATTCAACACTTAGCCTAAAAAATTGGTTGTTGGGCTACCCCGAGCTGAATCAACAACCCCATAGGCACCAGACCACAGCTGCACTAACAACCCAACTCGCCTAAATGGACCACCCCTAGTGGGCCACGCTCTCAATAGCGCCCTAACTTGTGGGCTCTAGGCTCTAAACACAACACAATTTAGGTCACGCACACATAGGGCAGCATTGTATGGCATGCACAGCGCACGCACCTCTCCCAAGAGCCCATCCATGGTGACGGCGAACAGCCTCCAGGTGAGGTTCATTAAATATAGTGTAAGTGCACTGTCATCCCACGATGTGGGACTAAAGACAGCACTTGCCAAGAGCGCTTAACATAAAGTCTATGCTGAGCTTTAGTTGGGAGTTAAGGTAAATAATTAAGGGTTAATTAGGGGTTTAGATTACAAATTAAAGTTTTTAAGATTAAATTAATAAATAGGGATAACTATTGAATAATTTTATTTAGTTTACTTACATTTATAGATATGTATTTACAATGGGGTTTACATATGTACATTCTAAGTTTAAATAAGCTATATACACTTATGTATACCATATACATTACATAATTAGGATATAATTATGCTAATTTACGTACTTAATTATTTAATTAATAATTTTAAGTTATTTAATTAGATTTACTACTATATTTATACGCTATATATCTATATTTTCATTATGTACAACCTATGTAATTCACTTATATGTTATAAACTTACTATTATACAATATATAATGTCATAAATTTATTTAAAATAAGTTAAAATATAAATTATAAGAGTACACTATAACTTAGCTTCTTAATTAATTAAATTACTAATTTATGTTATGTTAAATTACTAATGTACATTTCTAATATATATATATATATATGCATGTATGTATATGCAGTTTAAATAAACTATAAATATATATATATATCTTCACATCATAAATAGTTTATTTAGGATTTGAAATTAGTTACATATAACTACTAATATACACGCATAGTATAAAGGATATACATAAGTTATATATATATATATATAATTTATACACATATATAAGTTAACCTACTACACAATTTTACATTATAAATATATATATATATATATATATACATATATACCCTATATACATAGCTATTTTAAGGCTTTTTGATTTTTTTTGAATTTTTTTCTTTTGTTTTTATTTTTAAGTGAAGAAAGAAGTTGAAGAAAGCCAAAGAAATGGAGAGGAAGACTCCTTTTGTAGTTTTGTTTTAAGGTTTTATTTCTAAACTAAAGAAGGATCCAAACTTCTACTAGCATTATCTACAACCTAAACACTTAGAAACACAAATCTAATTACACGCACGCATTCCATATAAGCCAATCTCACTCACTACACTTTTATTTTATTTATCTACACTATTTTTCTATTTTTCAAATATTTCTAGAAGAAATGTTGGAAATAGACTAAATAAATGTTAGAAATTAAATACAAGCCTTGAAATTCAAACAAAAATGCTGGAATTGAAGAATAGAACATTATTTCCAGACATCATTTAGAATTAGAACCAGACACAAGAACATGATTTTTCCATTGAATTCACATCAAAATACAATTTATGACAGTTAACAATATTCAAACTGCTGACAAAGGAAGTCCCAAAGATTTTACAATGCTTAGAGATCAAATTAAAGCAAGATAAAATACATGAATGCTTATGAAGTGTAGTTCTATCATTAAATCATCCTAAAAACTCATTTTGACTCCAAACAATTGCAGGGACTGATAAGGAACTTCAATTCAACATTTTGGCAGGTCCTGATAGTCAGTAATATTGTTGCTATTGTTCAATTTCCTTCATATTGATCTAAAGTCTAGCATTTGAGTTTTAAGGTTTTCTCACACATCTGGAACATCGATCTATGAAAGATTAATCCCAGGAGATCTATTATAAACAAAACAACATTCATAAACCATTTAAAATTCATAATCAATTATCATTCAAAACTCATCCAGAGAATGGTTGTTGTAACTGCTACTGCAACTAACAAAACTCTTAGATGTATGTTGAAAGCTTAAAATCTTGACAAAAATCACTCTTATATATTGTATGAATGTCAATCATCATCTTAAAACCTATTAAAAGAACCTGGGCATTGAAGCCAAAAATCCTACATCGAATTCAAACTGATTAAAACCCATCCTCATGCATTGCAAACATCCAATAGAGATCTTGGAACTTTGTGAAATTCAAAATAGAGCTCAAACAACTTTAGAAACCCTAATTTGATTCTTGCCTTATGCTATAGGCAATGTGAAGGCAAGAATCAAATCATACCTTGGAATCAACTATAATTGAGTCCCAGACCTTCCTTAGAATCTTTCAAACATCACTCAAGCTTAAATTAGCGGATTAAAACTCATTTGAAATCTGAACTCAATGTCACCTTCCTAGGCTTTTGATGTGGCTCCACCATGATGATCTAATCATCTAGGTATCCTACACACTATGAATTAGTGTTGAGAAATCCTAGGCGATCCTTCAGAACTAGTTGGATCATCGTAATGGCCTCAAATCCATGCATTGGATTTCCTTGGCCATGCTACCCACGTGAAACAGAAGAATAGGACTCAATGCTTAAATTAGGCATAAGCTTGGTAAGAAATGAAAATCAAATCAAAAGAGCTTAAACCCATTGCAATCAATCCTACTAAATAATTATCAACTCAAATTACTTCATTAAATCCAAATAGAACCTCAGTGCATCCTAAATCATTAGATCAATCAATAAAACCCAAATTACAATCAATCAATCAATTCATGTGAAATTTTGATTAGCGGGAGAACCTTTGTGATCAGATGAATTGGATGGGAGGTTCTCCAATGGAATTAGCGCACTAAATAAGCTCTAGAAGCTAGAGAGCTTCAGACCTTGAAGCGACAATGGCAGAGGGGTGAATTAGTGATTAAAACATCAAAAAATTGAGTGAATGTGATTATGAAGTGTAGAGGAAGGATTATGACTTGAAATGAAGTGGATCTTCCTCTTTGATCGGAATTGATCATAGAGCTTGGATTGGTAGCAAGAGACCAAAACCACCAATCTAATCTATGCTACTGCAGTTAAGCTATGAATTGTAAACTAATCTACCTATCCAAACTATACTAGCTATGAAAGCGATTAGAACTAGTCAAGGAAAGCAATAGATCTAATCTATGAATGAAGGGGACCTCAGGGACTACAACAGGTAGCTACAACGACGAAGGAGGGAGAAAAGCTTCCAGCGACGAAAGCTCATAGAAGGAGGAGCTCAGGGATGTCCTCAGGAGTCATGGGATCTGTAGCGACATGGATGAAGGGTGAAGGGGATGCAACCTCTGTCACAGCTAGCGGAAAAAGAAGAGCTAGAAGGGGAGGAATGGATTGGCTTAATGGGGGAGGGAACTGATCCCTTACGTAGGAGGTAAGGGAGGTGTATTTATAGGCTTAGGAGTTTGAGGTCACTGGGTATAGAGGGTAATGGCCGTTAGTCACCAAGGGTTAAGAATGGATCTGGAGAGTGTGCAAGGCAAGAGAGCAAATTATAGTCGCTGGATGTGATCTAGATGGAGGTGCAAAGCTGGGGTCACTGGTGCTAACAAGTTGGAGACGGATTGACCGTTGGATCAAAGCTAGGTTGAATGGACGGTTGTGGTGCTCTAAGTTCTTTATGAGGAACATGAGAGGAGGATAGCACGGCCAGCTGTGTTGGATATTTTGCACAAGAGATTCCTGGGTGTGAAGGTAGGAAATTTGTAATCAGACCCATAAGTGATAGGTTTGAATGCAGAATGGTCCCCAATAGCTTACAAGTAGGTCCCTAACAACTTTTGAATGCATGTAATGTGAAGTCTAGGTTGTGTAGGAAGGACCTAAGTGAAAAACACAAAATCCAAGGTCTTAATGTGGTCAAAATGCAATGAACCTTCCATGGCAAGTAGTTTGAACATATTAGAAATTATTTCCATACATGATTTGTGAATTTGAGTTCATTTTGGTCTTGAATTGACATTTGATTCAACCATTTATAGACTAAGTATAGAATCTCTTTAATTGTGACCTAATTATGTATTTTTAGAAAAAATTTGGTGTTTTAGGTCATTTTCATAATTCCTACACTTAACCCTTTTATTGAGTTAATTTGTAGTGTTTTGATTGAGTTTCTAGCTTAACTTGGGCACTTTAGCAGTGATGAGCCACACCTCATCAGCCACCACCAAGGATTGAGGAACCTAATGGACCAGACCTACTTGAGATTTAGGGTAGATTGGTGAACCAAATGGAACAAATGACGAGAATCCAAAATCAAATAGTGCAGATACTCAATAGGATGAATAAAAATGAGGTTGAGGAAGAAGAGATACTCATATTAAGAGATTTCTATGATCCCTCCAAATATTAGTCTAGACCAAGAGTTAGAATCTCAGCTGCTTACTTTGAAATTAGACCCTAGGTCCTTAGCTTGGTCAAACACTTTCATGAACTACCTAGGGAGGACCCATTTGAGCATTTGGAGCAGTTGATTCTGATAGTTGAAACCAGTCAAGCCCATGAGATTCCCATTGAGATTTGGTGTTACGACCCGGTTCTCGGATCCCTACAGGACCCGAGACCAGCTTGCCTCAACTAATCCCAAGAGCTAATCGTCCAACGAGAAATAACCAAAAGCAGGAAATAAACCACATTCACACATGCAATATAACTAAGCAGAAGGAAAGAACGAAGTAGTAAAGGAAAGTAGAACAACTGTCTCAAAATATAATACATGCCACCACAACAACAGCAGCGGAAAGAAAACAAAAAGTAATAGGAACAGAAATTCAAAGGTCCAATACTCACAACTATAGCGAAAACAAAGGAGCTGGAAAGAAAACTACTATGGTTGGGCTCAGTTGGGCCCAACTCCTGCAGTCGGAAACTCGGGCTGCTCAACTCCTAATCCTGAATAGGGTTACAAACAGACGGAGTCAGCGAACACTGAGTAGAGTGGTGTTTACATTATTTATGTACAAGTAAAGTAGAAACAAACAAGCAATTTTTATTCTCATTTCTGTTTATCTCATCTATGTATTTCTGGTTTATCTATTTCACAAAGTATCCAAGTATTTCTTGATCTTGCTTGTTTCTCGTGGGAATGATCTTGATTGCAGTCTTTCCCATGGAGTAGAAGGTACACGAGGTGCTCTCTTGGCCGAGAGAGTCCTCCGCGGTAGTCCTACACCCAGTCAACCACCCCAAGGTCACTGTCGAGACATAGCGGTGACTACGGCACGCGTGATAAGCGCACAGGTAGTTACCCCACACTGGCACGCGGTCAGTCGTTTCTGCTAGCAGGTATGCCCAAAGTATAACATGGAACAGCACAGGGCCTTGCCCTCTCAGAACAGGGGTGTCGCCCCTCAGAACCAAACAGGTGTCTCACCCCTCCACAGTTCATGTACCCTCGTCCGACTACCCCGGTTTGCCCAACGAACCTAACAAAGTCGGTGTAGGGTGGCTAGCTTAACCCCGGGCCCCGTGGGGTGGAAATCTCCCTCCCTACACTAGTAGCACGCCTCGGTACCATGTACGCGAGGGCCTACAAGAGTTGGTGTAGAGTGGCCAATCCTACCCTCGGGTCTCAACCCAAGGGAGGCTAGCTCTGCTCTACACTAAAAGAACCACTGTGCTCCTTGGTACCACGTATGGAAGGGCCAACTCACTTCCGTCTAAACACGGAATTCCTTTCCATATCCAGGAGTTTTCCTCCTAAGTCCTAGTAGTGTTCATGCTTATATTCATCTCATTCATCCATATTCAGATCTCATGTTTCATAACTCGTTCCTCGTCCATATACAGGCAACTCATGTTTTCGCAATTTAATTCTCAATCATATACATGCACTTGTGGTTTCACAGTTCACTTTCTCATTCACATATAGGAAACTCGTGTTTTAACATGCATCTCATATTTACACTAATATCATTTTCTAGATATTTATTGTAAACATGTACTCAAGTAAAGAGTACAGCACAAAACAGGCTCATACATTTCCACCATAGGGTTCATTCCACATCCTAGAGCTCTATCTGATTATTCCAAACAAGTACATTCTTATTTAAATATCAACAACTGAATTAAACCACTTTACCAGGTATCACGGGAGGAATGGGTGCCTGCACCACAGATCTCGTCGTCTCCGCGAGCCCCAAACAAGCCACCGACTGGTAACCTGTACCAGTGACTAATTTACATCAGACGAGCTCAAAACAGTAGGTACTCAACACGAACACGTAGAGAACCTTGAGTGGAAAAGAGCGGTACTTCGTTTGCGAAAATCCGATTCCATTTGGGACCTAAAAGGCCTAAAAACACGGTTACTGCCTAAAATCAGACGTCTGGGACTAGTCCCAAACATCTTAAAAGACGTCAGATCTAACCTTGTGTTTCCTGCGGTATCCTTAGACGTCTGGATCCCTCTGCGACCATCTGAAAGAAGTTCTAGACATCAGAAAAAGCCCCTGGTCTTCTGGAAGCACCTTCGGATGTCTGGTGACGTGATCAGATGTCCAAAAGTACTTGGAAAAGCGCACCGCACGCCTTCCCAAAGCCCTCACCTACGTACGACAAACGCAGGCACAAACTCAACCTGACATTACCTGAGATACAACCTACATGGCGGAAAGTAGCACAGGAAGATACACACCTCGCGTGATATATTGCTTTCAGATGTCCGACTTCAGCTCCGGACGTCCTGGAGCCTCGCCAGCCATCTGGACGACACTCCAGGCGTCTAATACTGGAAAACTTCCAGTACCAGAACCTCCTCCGTGACAGTCCTCTCCTTGCAGCGTCGCCCGCAGTGCACCGCAGCAGCTTTAGCAGTTGCAAAGGGCTGGGAGGCTGCCTCCCCGAGCCCCTCCTCCTCATACGCGTGCCTGCCGCTAGCCACGGGAGCTCCGCCGAGCTCTTAAAGGTCCTCCAACCTCTCTCACACTCTTCCTTCTTCTTTCCCTCACTTACCCTCTCGTTCTTCCTCGCTCGCCCTCCCTATCGTCACTCTCATTCTCGCTCGCCACAGCTGCACAGGGAGGACACTAAAGGTGGTGGTGGCTGGTGGTGAGGGGGTGAGGGTGGTGAGAAGGGGGTTTAAATAGAGGGGGGGCTAGGGTTTAAGGGTGAGGGGTGTGGAGGAGAGAGAAGATCTGTGCACCGCCTACACACAGAGTGTAAAGGAACGTACAAAAATTTTCAGTTTCAGACGTCCGGGCCTGTGTCCAGACGTCTGACCGAAACTTCAGGCGTCTTATCCGACTAAAAAGGCAACGGGTCATTTCATCATAACAAACTTAAAGGAAGTTTTATCCCTGAAACTTAAGCTATGTAGGGTGTGGAACTAATGTAAAAGTGCATAACAAACTTAAAGAGGACCGAGTAGGTTCGACAAGACGTACCCTTAAAAAGCTCTGGCTACCGCTCTCGCATCATCGCCTCAGGCTCCCTGGTTGCCTCCTCGTACCGCTGGCTTCTCCATAGAACCTGCACCAGTGGTACCTGGTTTCGTCTCAGACTCCGAACGGCTCTATCTAGTATCTGTACTGGTCTCTTGGGATAGGTCAGGTCATCATCTCCCACCTCGACGCTCCCGTGGCTCATAATGTGACTGGGATTGGCGACGTACTTCTTGAGGTTGGACACGTGGAACACGTCGTGCACTCCAGAAAGCTGGGGAGGAAGGGCAAGCTGGTAAGCAATGGGTCCTACTCGCCCCAGGACCTCAAAGGGCCCCAAAAACCTCGACGCGAGCTTCCCCTTCACCCTAAAATGCTGCAAGCCCTTCATGAGCGAAACACGGAGAAAGACGTGATCCCCAACCTCGAACTGCACCTCTCTGCTCTTCTAGTCAACGTAGCTCTTCTACCTGCTCCTGACAGTGCAGAGTAGTCTGTGGATTTGCTCTATCACCTGACTCTGCCGGATCATCCCAGGACCAACCTCATACTTGGTCCCCACCTCAACCCAACTCAAGGGTGCAGTACACCTCCATCCGCACAGAGCCTTGTAAGGTGCCATGCCGATGCTTGAGTGGTAACTGTTATTGTATGCAAACTCTGCCAGGGGTAAATGCTCCTCCCAGGAGCTTCTCCAATCTAGCACACAGGCGTGCAGAAGGTCCTCAAGTGTTTGTATGGTGCGCTTTGACTGTCAGTCCAATTGGGGGTGGTAAGTGGTATTGAACCTCAAACATGTCCCCAAGGCCTGCCAAAACTCAGCCCATAACTGGGAAGTAAAATGAGTATCCCTGTCGAACAAGATCTCATGTAGGACTTCGTGCAGGCGCACCACATCTCTGATGTATCTCTCTGCTAATTGTGCTGGTCCAAAGGTGACTCAGATCGGCAGGAAACATGCCATCTTTGTCAACCTGCCTACTATCACCCAAACTGTGTCGTGTCCCCACTGGGTAACTGGTAGACCCACCACCAAGTCCATAGTAATGCTCTCCCACTTCAACTCTGGTAAAGTGGCTAAAAATGGCCTTGCAGGTCTCTGGTGCTCGGCCTTCACCTGCTGGCATATCAAACACTGGTGAACAAACTCACCAACATCCTGCTTCATCCCTCTCCACCAGAAATCGCATCATAAATCGTGGTACATCTTTGTGTTCCCGGGATGTATGGTAAACCTGGACCCATGCACCTCTATCAGGAGCTCTCTCAACAACTCCTCGTCTCTAGGAACACACAAGTGTCCCCTCATGCGGAATATCTCATCTGAGAAGGAAAAGTCTCTTGGGTCCCTGTCAACGCCCTGTCTCGTAGCGTCCGTAAGTATGGATCGGCCATCTGCCCTACGATGATGCGGTCTATCAGCTCTAGTTATGACTACCGCATCACTGTCACTGTCCCACAGTACCCTCGTAACTCCAAGGGTCGCCAACTGCCCAACTCCTCCATGAGTCTCCAACTCTGTGCTTATAAGCTGGCCAAGTGGGCGGGTGCCTTCCGACTCAAGGCATCGGCCACCACATTGGCCTTCCCTGGGTGGTAGGAGATGCTACAGCCATAGTCCTTCAGGAGCTCTAACCAACATCCCTATCTCATGTTAATCTCCTTCTAGTCAAACAAGTACCTGAGGCTTTTATGATCTGTGAAGATCTTGATAGTCTCACCGTAAAGGTAGTGCCTCCATGTCTTCAACGCGAAGACAACTGCTGCCATCTCTAAGTCATGGGCAGGGTAACTATTCTCATGGGGCTTCAGTTGCCACGAAGCGTAAGCGACAACGTGACCCTGCTGCATGAGCACACCCCCTAACCCCTGCAACGAAGCGTCGGTGTAAACCACGAAACTACTACTGCTGTCAGGGATGGTAAGCACAGGAGCTGAAGTCAGTCTCTCCTTCAACTCCTGAAAACACGCCTCACACTCGTCTGTTCAGGTGAAGGGCATCTCCTTCGGAGTCAGCTGGGTCATAGGATGAGCGATCTGAGAGAATCCTCTGATAAACCGCCGGTAGTAACCTGCCAGTCCAAAAATGTTGCGTATCTCTATCACTGTGCATGGCATCTCCCACCTGAGTACAGCCTCTACCTTGGCTGGATCCACAACCAATCCATCTCCTGAAATCACGTGGCCCAAGAAAGTCACCTGTCTCAACCAAAACTCTCACTTGCTGTACTTGGCATACAGCTTGCGTCACCTCAAGGTATCCAGGATCATGCCTAAATGCTGACCAAGCTGCGCCTGATCCCGTGAGTAAACAAGTACATCGTTGATGAACGCCACCACAAACTGGTCTAAGTACGGCTTGAAAACATGGTTCATCAAATCCATAAAGGCAGTGGGGGCATTGGTCAGCCCAAACGGCATGACCAAGAACTCGTAGTGCCTGTACCAATTACGGAAAGCTGTCTTGGAGATGTCGGTCTCCCTGATCCTCAACTGGTGGTAACCCGACCTCAGATATATCTTGGAGAACATGGTCGCATCTCACAACTAGTCGAAGAGGTTGTCAATCCTTGGCAGCGGATACTTGCTCTTAATAGTGACCCTATTCAACTATTAGTAGTCGACACAAAGTCGCAAGATACCATCCTTCTGTAGTTTCCGACCCTACCAGGAGGGGGTGACATAATAATTGCGGAATTGAAATAAACAATCTTCACAAAATAAGCAATCACACAAGTACACAAGAATTTTTAGGTGGAAACCCAAACCGGGTGAAAACCACCACCTAACCCTCTCGAGTTAGGATTTTCCGATCAACCAAGTTGATCAAAATCCACTAAACTGAATCACTTTAAACGAGGGTGATTCAACCTCAATACAACCACGCTACTTAGACGAGGGTAGCGTACCTCAACCCCTTCTCTCCACGAGAAGGATTTTGTCTTGCGAAGGAGATGGGAATTCGCAAAGCGAATACCCAACCAAATAACAAAGATAAAATAAACAAGTAATCCTATAGAGCCAACAAAGTAATTATGAACCTAGCTTCTATAGGAATTAGGAAACTCCCCTTTGCAAGGAGTGCGTCGAGTTGATGACGCGGTGCGTGAGCCACGCGACGGCGCAACTTCGCTCTCGTGAACTACGGCAGGAGAGCGGGTGCGCGAAGTTTGATGCTCTCAAGATGAATGGAACTTGAGCTTGGAGAGCAAGAGCTAGCTAGGACACAAGAGAGTGGAATGTGTATTACAAAATGTTTCTTGTGTATCTTGGTGTCTCTAGGTGTTTCTTAGTGTATTTGTGTTGCAAAGGTTCCCCTCTATTTATAGAGGCCTTAGGAAGGCTTTGGAAGGCTTAGGAAAGGTTCTATAGCCATTGGGAATAAAGCCCAAGAGAATCATCCCGAAATCAGGAACAATCATTGCTCTGACAGGCTTATCAGACGTCTCATTATATCATCAGACGTCTGGAAGTTCACTTTAAGACGTCTGATTTCAAGGTCAGACGTCTGATTTTGGGCGGCCTCTTCCTGACTTGGATCAGATCTAAATAGGGTTTTTGTGCAAGTCCATCAGACGACATACAGGACGTCTAGCACTATGTCTGGACGTCTGGAAACCTACTTTTTCTGTGGGAATGGATTTCCAAACGTTGCAACGGCTAGAAAATCTCTGAGAAGAGATTTTGGGTCACCCGAGGCAAAACGGTCAATTATCAGACGTCTGGACAGTCCTATGGACGTCTGATAAGGCTCTAACGGTCATATCTTGAGTGTTTGCTGAGCCAGCCAACGGTCCACTAATTGGACGTCTGGCAAAGTCATCAGACGTCTCCTAAGACGTCTGGACTAAGGTCTGGACGTCTGATTTCATCAGATAGCACTACTTAACTCCAGCCTAATTGTTATCATACGTCTGAAACAACAGTCAGACGTCTTAAAATACTTTATCAGACGTCTGATTTGGGAATTAGACGTCTGGAAACTCTGTTTGAAACCTATATTGGTTTTCTAAGTTTTCTACAGAAAACCTAAGTATCCTAGGGTTGTGCGGGTGTTCCTAGGGCTACCATTAGGGTACTTTGAGGCTCTTTAACATAATGTTCTAAGGAAATAAAAAGAGCAAGCAAAATAAAGATAAAAGTACATGAAAGGATTAAACAAAATTCTATCCTATTCTTCTTGTCCTTCCATCTTCAATCTAGCGCTCCTCGCGAATCTCCTCTATTTTCCATCGAGCTCCTCCAATCCATCCTGGATGCGAGCTCGAACTCCGTCTAATCACGTATCCATTTGCGATTGACCTGAAATCTAGGACTCAAAGTGCAAATATTAAATGACACGTGTTTTTTTATCATCAAAACAAATAATCGTGGTGCTCTAGCACCAACACCTTCTTCTTCACAAACAGCACAAGGGCTCCCCATGGGGATGCACTGGGCCTCACAAAGCCCTTCTCCAACAGGTCCTGTAGCTGTGACTTGAGCTCTCGCAGCTCAAGCGGTGCCATCCGATACGATGCAGTAGAAATGGGGCTGGTCCCCGGTACCAGTGAGATCTCAAACTTGATCTTACGCTCAGGCGGTAGTCCTAGAAGCTCCTCTGGGAAAACATTGGGGTACTCATAGACCACCGGGATACTCTGAAAGTCAGCCACGGGGCTAGGCTCTGCCACTACACAGGCCAAGAAGCTCTCACACCCCTGGCTCAAAAGCCTCGCTGCCCAAAGCACGGAGATGCATCTGAAACCTCCGTCCACCGGCTGACCGTGAAACTCAAAAGGAGGAAACTTCGGTATGGAGAAGATGATTTTCCTCCCAAAATAGTCCACTAGGGTGTGATAGGTGGATGGCTAGTCCATCCCTCAAATCACGCTAAAGTCCTCCATCTGGATCACAATCAGGTTAGCGGGGAGGTTGTGTCCCCCTATACTGACCTCGCAGTCCATGTAGACCTCCTCGGCTACAAACAACTGGCCACCTATGCCTCTGATCACAAATGGATCCTCTAACAGTACACTACCCTGCCTCAAATTGACGGCAAAACTCGTAGCAACGAAGGAGTGGGTGGCGTCGGAATCAAAAAGTATGTACACTAATCTGCTAGAAACAATAACCATATCTGCCACCACAGAAACCGAAGCCCTGGTGTCTCTATGTGTTAGGGCGTTGATACGCCCCTCAGCTCTCGATATAGACGAAGCAGCTACACTTTAGGTCGGGTGAGCAGCAATTGGCTGGTACCCTCCTCGTGACTGTTGTCTTCCCCAACGAGCCTGGTGACCACGACCACTGGCTTGGCCTCCACCGCTCGGTGCGAGGAGCATCTGCTATGCTCTGTCCCTAGATGTGCAATCCCTCCTGATGTGGCCCGGCTAGCCACATTGGTAGTAGAGGGAAACACGACCTTATCCCTCAGTAGGTCCTTGCTGGTGGCTGGGAGGGGGTCCAGTGCTGGCAATTGGTCCCTGTCTGGGGCCCCCAAAGGCCATTGGTGACCCCACAGAATGACACGACTCTCTAGCGGTCGCCGTGTGGCTCCTCTCCCATCGGCCCTGAGAGTACTCTGGCTGGTAAGGCCTCTTCTGTCTGCCGTCAGTGTCTCACATGACCGGGTTGGTCTCCTCGTAAGTCATGGCTACCTCGACCATACAACAGAAAGTAGGCAGCTTCAGGGGTTTTACATAACCCCGAATCGCAGGTCGGAGGCCCTTAGTAAACCTCCACAGGCACTCCTCCTCAGTAGACATAGCTGTCGAGGCGAAACGTGACAACTCCAGGAAATGCATATGATACGTACTAACCGTCATTGCCCCCTGGTGGAGAGTGTGGAACTCTCGCCTCCTCTGGTCCTGCCAGGTCGGCGGAAAGTACTGCTCGCAGAAGAGAGTCACGAACTGGTCCCACATTGGCTCTCTCCCCTCTTGGCCTCTGACTACCCTCCACCACCTATGTGCTACGCTCTTTAGCTGGTACGTGGCAAGGGCCACGCGGCACTCCGCAGGAGGGCAAAGGTGTCAAACACCTTCTCTATCTGCTCCAGTTAATCCTTTACCTCAGACGAGCTCTCATCCCCCTTGAAGGAGGGGGACTTTAGCTTCGGGAACTATCTGAAAAGCTCATGTGTAGCTGCAATAGGGGAACGGGCACGCCTCCAGGCAAGGAGGGCTCATGCTCGAAAGTGTCAGAGTGTGGTAGGGGTAGTAGAGGATTGAAACGTTGGCTGGGCGTGTATAACCGGGTTTTGTTATAGCGTTGTAGTATAGCCAGTTAATGCCATCATTTCAAATATATAAATTTTTTACTCGGAAAATAAAAGAGTTCCCGAGGTCGAACTCAGGGAGCAAGTCGTATTCTAGGGGTACAAATTCTTATTACAAAAATAAAGAGAGAGAGAGAGAGAGAGATGAAAATTTGGCTTCTTCTTCTCCTCTTCTCTTCTTCTTCGGCTTTTGGTTTCTTTATCTCCTTGTGGTCTTCTTCTGCCTTCTGTTCTTCAGATCTTCTACTCGTGCTCTCTTCTTCTGCTTTTGCTGTCAGGACGTCGTCTCTCCTTCTTTCTTCTTTTTCTTTCTGTCTTCTTTATCTGCAGCAGTGGGTGATGTTCTTCTTCTTCTTTCAGCTCTTGTTTCTGCTTGTCTCTTTCTTTTTCTCTTCCCTTGCGGTCCTGTTCTTCTTCCTCTTTTCTGCCTTCAGAGCGTCGTCTGATTTTCCAATCAGACGACTTAAACCGCCGCTGCTACAGTACTCCTCCTTCCTTCAGCTTTCGTCGTCCTTCTTCTCTGCCTCGCTCGTCTTCTTCTTCTTCGCCTGTGCCTGCACACTTCAAAGCTCTCGTCAGCGGGCAAAAACCTACCCTACCCCCCCCCCCCCCCCCCCCCCCCCCGCGTTTCTCTCTCACAGAAGCCGCTCTTAGGAAAGCTCTCCCAGAGCTGCCGGTAGTCGGGTACGGATCGCGCCAGGGTCCAGGCCCACCGGCGTGCGGTGGTGGGCGAGGAGTGCAGGTCAGGCTAAGTCGGGTCGGGCCAGGTCCGCAAGGCGTGAGCACGGACGAGACCGAATAATCGGGCGGGTGAAGGGGACCTCACCCCGTGTGCTGAGGCGATAAGCCTCCAGCACTTTTTCACTTTATACCGCTGCGCTCCTTCAGAGCCTTCCGAGGTGGGACTAAATGTCCCACCCCAATTTGACGCCTGCGCGAAGGAGGCAGCGGCGGTCGGGGCTTCGCACGAGGGCTTCGCGCGAGGGCTTCGCCTCAACTGCAGCCTGACGCTTTGCGAAGACACCTCGCGTAGCCTGGGAGCGTGACCTGGGCGTGGCGCACCTGGGGCAGCAGGTGAAGAAGCTGCTTCGCTTCAACAATGGCGGCGGCGAGCGCAGGTACCTGCCCACAGAGAAACGGCCTCTCGACCCAATCAGAAACGCGGAGGACCTTCGCCGTGGCACGGCGAAGGTGGTCAGGGGGTGTGCAGGTGGCGGGGTGGAGCCTAAGGGCCGCCCGAGGTCAAACTGCAGGTTGGGAGATGGGTTTGTTCGGTGGAGTTGCAGAGGGTGATTTGGGGGAAGTGGAAGGGCGGAGGTTGATCAGGGTGAGGAGGCGGAGGTTCTGCGGTGGTCGGCGAGCCGTGTGGGTTGCTGGAGTGATGGGAACGGGTCGCCGGAGCAGGGGCCGGAGGTGGAGAAGGTGAGGGCGATTGGTCGGATCGGGGTAACAGTAAAGATGTAAAGTGAGGAAAAGGAAGAGGGGAGGAAGAGGAGGAGTTCTACCTACTTAGTAGGACGAGGAGGGGCCGGAGCAGGCGACAGTTGTATCGACTGTCGCCGGAGAAGAAGATGCCCGGAAGAAGGGGCGGCGGCGAGGAGAGGGCCGGAGAGGCGCCAGCTGGGTATGGCGTGGCGCGGGAAGAGCGAGGGGGGGCAACCCTGCAGCTGGTAGTGCGGCAGAGCGACGAGGAGGAAGGGGAGAGGCCGCCGGAGCTGGAGGGCTCCCTGTCGGAGTGGGAAGAGAGGAAGTGGGGGTCTTTCTCCGTCAGGGCCGAGCTGCTGAGAACGGCGGAGCGACGGGGGTATTTATAGGGGCGGAATCAGAGAGGAGGGCGGAGGGAGACGACGTGTCTCCCTCGCCGGAGGACGCCGGAGATGGAGACCCATACCGTCCGTGCATTTGCACGGCCGGTATGGTGGGTTGCAGCGACCAGGGGGGTGTTCCTGTGACGGCTGACGACGCAGGGCACCCCCGGTTGACTTGCCAGACCCTCTCCCTTACCCTGCGCGGCGCCAAGCTCCGCGCAAGGTCGCCGGAGCATGGTGTCGGTCAGGTTTTGCAGGAGGGACCTGAACGCAAAGAACGAAGGAGAGTTAGGGGCCAAAATGCGAGGGTTCAAAAGTTGAGGGCCAAAAAGTAAATAGATGAGGACCAAAATGTAAAGTTGGTCAAGAAGGTTTCTTCTTAGGCTCAAGTTTTTATACATGACTAATTAGGACCTAAGGAATCTGATGGTGAATTTTATTTCTAGATTAAACCTTGTTTGACCGGTCAATTTACGCAAAAACCCAAATTAAGTTATTAATTGGGTATGGTTCTCAATGTAGGTAATGGGTTCCTAAGGCCAAATTGAAGGTTCTAAACCCTAGAGATTATTTTTCTATGAATTTTAGAGGGTTTATTCCATTTTTGCTTTGCCTTGAACCTCGTGAATTGAAGTGGGTTTGTTTTAGGGTTACAGATTATCATTTAGTTCCTTAGAATTGCTGTAGCCCTTATCAGATCATCCCACTTTCCTTCTTATTTGGTTTGTTTGACCTATGTTTGGACCTGTATGCATATTATACTGGTAAAATCGCATTTTTACCCCTTATGACTTGTTTTCTCCTTAAACTCAGAATTCTCTGAGTTAAGCCTTTCCTTGAGTTATATAGGAGCTTTTATCCTTTGTATTAGGTCAAAATGAGCTAGTTATGGCTCATGATGAGGTTCTCATCAAGGATCACCCCCTCCCCCTTCTGCTCCTTCGGCACTGCGACGCTCTCTCTGTCCCACCGAGGACTCCCCCTCCATGTCTTCAGGGAGAGGTACCCATGGAGGCTACTGGAGCTCCTCTCACATGATGTCTCTGATCAACTGGGCAAGACCTTGGGCCTAAATGCCCATGAGGGGAGGTGGGTCGACTGGTGCCTCAGGTCCGACACGTTCGCTCCTCCGACCTCACCCACAAAAATGACCATGGCCTACCTCAGGAACTCCCTGATGAGGCATCTCTTGCAAGGAGACGCAAGAGAAGAACAAGAGTTATCAACGATATCGGATTACATCGACAAAAAGACTCAGGTGCGAATATCAAAGCAATACGTTGTGGTGGCTATCCTAGTTAATGCACATGAGTGGTTATTCTCGGACCAATTGGTTCATTTCTCAGGACGACCTTGCTCTGATACCATCTTGTTACAACCCGATTCCCGGATCCCTACAGGTCTCGAGACTGGCTAGCCTTGACTAATCCCAAGACCTAGTTGTCCAACGAGAAATAACCAAAGGAAGGAAATAAACCACACTCACACATGCAATATAACTAAGCAGAATGAAAGAATGAAGCAATAAAGGAAAGTAGAACAACTATCTCAAAATATAGTACATGCCACCACAACACCAACAGCGGAAAGAAAACAGAAATGAATAGGAACAGTAATTCAAAGGTATAATACTCACAACTACAACAGAAACAAAAGAGCTAGAAAGAAAACTACTATAGCTGGGCTCGGCCGGGCCCAGCTCCCTCTGCAGCCGAAAACTCGGGCTGCTCAACTCTTGGTCGTGAACAAGGTTACGAAAAGATGGAGTCAACGAATGCTGAGTAGAGTGGTGTTTACATTATTTATGTACAAGTAAAGTAGAAACAAACAAGTAGTTTTTATTCTCATTTATGTTTATCTCATCTATGTATTTCTGGTTTATCTATTTCACAAAGAATCCAAGTATTTCTTGATCTTGCTTGTTCCTCATGAGAATGATCTTGATTGCAGTCTTTCCTGTGGAGTAGAAGGGACACGTGGTGCACTTTTGGCTGGGAGAGTCCCCCACGGTAGTCCTACACCCAGTCAACCACCCCGAGGCACTGTTGAGACATTGCAGTGACTACGGCACGCGTGATAAGCGCACGGGTAGCTACCCCGCATTGGCATGCGGTTAGTCGTTTCCGCTAGCGGGTATGACCAAAGTACATCACGGAACAGCACCGAGCCTTGTCCTCTCAGAACAGGGGTCTCGCCCTTCAGAACCAAACAGGGGTCTCGTCCCTCCACAGTCCGTGTACCCTCGTCTGACTACCCCGGTTTGCTCAGCGAACCTAACAAAGTCGGTGTAGGGTGGCTAGCTTAACCCCAGGCCCCGTGGGGTGTCTAGCTCCCTCCCTACACTAGTAGCACACCTCGATACCACATGCACGAGGACCTACAAGAGTCGGTGTAGAGTGGCCAATCCTACCCCCGGGTCTCATCCCAAGGGAGGCTAGCTCCACTCTACACTAAAAGAATCACTGTGCTCCTTGGTACCACGTACACAAGGGCTAACTCACTTCCGTCTACACACGGAATTCCTTTCCATATCCAGGAGTATTCCTCCTAAGTCCCCATACAGTTCATGCTTATATTCATCCCATTCATCAATATTTAGATCTCATGTTTCATAACTCGTTCTTGATCCATATACAAGCAGCTCATGTTTTCATAATTTAATTCTCAATCATATACTTGCAACTTGTGGTTTCACTTTCCCATCACATACAGGTAACTCGTGTTTTAACATGCATCTCATATTTACACTAATGTCATTTTCTAGAAATTTATTGTAAACATGTACTCAAGTAAACAGTACAGCTCAAAATAGGCCCATACATTTCCACCCTAGGGTTCATTCCACATCCTAGAGTTCGATCTGATTATTCTAAATAAGTAAATTCTTATTTAAATATCAGCAACTGAATTAAAACACTCTACCGGGTATCACGAGAGGAATGGGGGCCTGCACCGCAGATCTCGCCGTCTCCATGGGTCCTGAACATGCCATCGGTTGGTAACCTGTACCAGCGACTAATTTACATCAAACGAGCTCAAAATAGTTGGTACTCAGCACAAACACAAAGAGAAACTCAAGTGGAAAACAACGGTAATTTGTTTGCAGAAATCTGATTCCGTTTGGGCCCTAAACAGCCCAAAAACACGGTTATTGCCCAAAATCAGACGTCTGGGACTAGTCCCAGACATCTTAAAAGATGTCAGATCTCACCTTGTGTTTCCTGTGGTATCCTCAGACGTCTGGATCCCTCCATGACCGTCTGAATGAAGTTCCAGACATCGGACAAAGCCTTCGATCATCTGGAAGCACCTTCGTACGTCTGGCGATGTGATCAGACATCCAAAAGTACTTGGAAAAGCGCATCACGTGCCTTCCCAAAGCCCTCACCTGCGTACAATAAATGCAGGCACAAACTCAGCCCAACATTACCTCTGCTACAACCTGCATGGTGGAAAGTAGCGCAGCCAAATGTCGGACAAATGCTCCGATCATCTGGAAGCACCTTCGTACATTTAGCGACGTGATCAGACGCCTAAAAGTACTTGGAAAAACGCATCGCGTGCCTTCCCAAAGCCCTCACCTGCGTACGATAAATGTAGGCACAAACTCAGCTCGACATTACCTACGCTACAACCTACATGGCGGAAAGTAGTGTAGGAACATACGTACCTCGCGTGATATAATGCTTTCAGATGTATGGCTTCAGCTCCGGATGTCCTGGTGCCTAGCCAACCGTTTGGACGATACGCCAAACGTCTGATAATGGAAAACTTCCAGTACCAGAACCTCCCCCGCGACGCTCCTCTCCTCGCAGCACTACCCATAGCGCACCGCAGCAGCTTCAGCATCTGCAGAGGTCCGAGAGGCCACCTCCCCAAGCCCCTCCTCCTTATGCGCATGCCTGCCGCTGGCCGCGCGAGCTCCGCCGATCTCCCGAAGGTCCTCTGACCTCTTTCACGCTCTTCTTTCCTCTTTCCCTCGCTCACCCTCTCATTCTCCCTCGCTCGCCCTCCCTCTCGTCACTCTCGTTCTCCCTCGCCACAGCTGCACAAGGAGGATGCTGGAGGTGGTGGTGGCTGGTGGTGACGGGGTGAGGGTGGTGAGAAAAGGGTTTAAATAGAGGGGGGGTTAGGTTTAAGGGTGAGGGGTGTGGAGGAGAGAGAAGCTCTATGCGCCGCCCACGCGTAGATTACAAACGTATGAAAATTTCTACTTTCAGACGTCCGAGCCTGTGTCTAGACGTCTGGACAGATGTCTGACCGAAACTTCAAACGTCTTATCCGACTAAAAGGGCAACGGGTCATTTCATTTGGTGATGAGGATATTCCTCATTCCCTTAGGGATAAAGATTCACATTGGTACTGAACTATAGGGAGGCCCATCAACACTTGGATTGAGCTGAAGAGTGTCTTCCTGAAAAAGTTTTTCCCTATTGGTAGGACCAATGCAGCTAGGAAAGCCATCACTACCTTTATACAGAATCATGGGGAGCCTCTTAATGAGGCTTAGGAGAGATTTTAGGAGCTTTTAAGGAAATGTCCACACCACGAGGTGTGACGTGTGATGGTCGTGTTGCAATAAAAATGGTGTTTTATGTGTCGTTGTTGTGGTAAATTTGTCACAAATGAAAACCGATGTCGCGTCATTTTTATTTAATTATAACTTTTACTGGTTAGTTTTTGTCATTCACTAGGAGGTAGTTATTGATATACATCACTCTCTAAGTCGAAAAATAGTCTTTTTTTCCAAAAATGTTAATTTTATGTACAATAAGAATGAATGAATTAAACAATGAATAAATGGTTAATTATATATAAATGAATCAATTATTATTCTTTACAATTCCTTAAACATATGTACAACAAACAGGCAACAAAAACTAGCTACTACTACACTATGCCCATTATATACAACTAATATAAGTAATACCTAAGTCTAGGTACAAAAATAGTTACATACATATACTATACTAAGTTATATTAACATACTAACATCTTTAGTAGCATATTCTATATATACAGTAACATATATATATATGTCAATTAGACCTTAGTAAAATATATATACAACATAAGGCAAAAATAACTATCTATACTAACATATTTACATATCAACAGTGACAGCTGTAACTGTCACTAAATCCTTAGTGTTATTTATATACATATAAAGCCCAAACAGTATCTACTCTACTAATATACCTATACACATTTATACCATACGTCTGTATATATTGTTTACGTGCAGTTTATTTATATTATTTATATACATTTACTATTATACATATAATATACTTATATGTATACATACAATACATATATACATATACATGCACAACACACTAAGTCACAAGCTGTTGTTAACAAGGTGAAATCGAGTTTTAAAAATAAAGCATTGTAATATAGTCGAAATCGCTTTGAAAATAAATAGATTTTCTTACTCGAATTTAAAGTTCGAGGTCGAACACAGGGAGTAAATGGAATTCATGCACTAATCTCAATAATAATTGCAATTTGAACACATAATACTACTCAAAAGCTAATTAAGAATATAAAGCATGAGTATGAAAATAATTGTAGCTTAAAATTAGACGTCTTAAAATTATGTGCTACAGTGTGATAGTGGATTTTACATGGTTTGTAAAATACGCCATTGTAACGTGCAAAACCGATCAACTCTTAAATTTATAAACCTAGATAGTGGGGTATTTAGGGTCATCCAAGGAGGCAATATGTTTGCAAAATTAATTCACTTGCTTACAAAATAGATCTCAACTTTCTTTTTTATCTTTTTCAATATATCAATTTTATGTTTTTTCTTTAAATTAATGCAACATGCGAAATTGTTGGCAGGAAAGTGACTTACACTTCAACTCAATATACTACTTCTAAAGTGGCAAGTAGAGCCTCTCCATAAGCTCACTCTAGGCAAGTGGAGGCCTAGAATAATTAGGGAGAGGGAGTGAAGAACGCTGAAAACAAAGCAATTAAAAAAAATGCAACTAAAGAAATTGCAAGGAAGGCAACTAGATTAATGAGAAAGTGTTTACAGAAAAGCTTAGTAGATCAATGCTTCTACTACTAAAAAATTGCAATAAATAAAAGAAAACACAAATCCTCTAGATAGATGGTGAAGAAGAGGGCTTCTTGCTCCAAGCTTGAAAAGAGTCCTCCAACTCCTTCTTTGATATGCTCCCCCAAGGTGATGTCCTCCAAAGCAACCCTAAGGGGTTGTGCCCTAAGCTTCTCTCCAAGGGTGGACGTCCACCCTAGGTCCTTCTCCTTTGCTTGGCCATCCTCCTTGAAGTAGAAAAGTTCTCCTCCTTGGCGTGGCCCAAGTTGAAGAGAGTGGGGGGAAGAAGGCACCAAAAGGGCTGGTGATGTGCCCCTTTAATCTTCTTCTCTACTCCTTCTTCTTGGCTGTAGGTGTAGGTGGATGTAGGTAGAAAAATGCACTAATGGAGGATGTTCTCAAATGCTGGTAGGTGGTGGGTTTTTATAGAGTAGGAAGGGGGCTAAGGTGACTCTTGGAATGGAGGGCTAAGATGGAGAGATGGAGGTGGTTGGGGATCCTATGGCAAAGGACAATTGGCACCAACCTAAGGGACACCTAAGGGGTAGTTATGGGTGGTGGCCCCCCTTGAAGTTGGTGCCAAAATAGTTTCTAGAAGGTGGTCTTAGGTGGCACCAAGAAAGGTTCTAGAAGGAGGGGTTATGTGGAGGGTGGAGATGGGTTTAAGGGGAGATGTGTGGTGGAGATGAAGGGGATTTTTGGAGCGAAAAGTGGCGCCAACAAGAGGGTAGTTAGGGTGGTTTTGGTGCCACTTTTAGGTGTATTTTGGAGGTGGTGGGTAGGCTAGGTTGGCGCCAAGTAGGTTAGCTTATGTGGAGCATAGGTGGAGCTAGTTGGGTGGAGTTGTTAGGTGGGTTTTTGGGGTGGTACAAGCCAAGGAAGTTGGAGCATAGCTAAGCTAAGCTAAGCTAGTTTAGCTAATGGAGGAGTAGAGGAGGAGGTATTGGAGCTAGGGTTTGAAGAGAGGAGCTGAGGAGGAGAAGTCTGGAGCTGGAACTGGAGCTGGCTGCTGCTAAAGAGGCTGGCATGGAGCTACTCTAGCTGGCTTAGCTTGCTAGTTCTTTGCTAGCTGCTAAGCCAACCTAAAGTGAGCTGAATTCTCCCACAATGAGCTGAGGTGAGCTAGGTCTGGTGCTCCCGGGGAGGATCAAGCTGGTTGAGGCAGCTAAGGTACCTTAGCTCAACTGAGTTGAGCTAAGCTGAGTCCCTGGGAGCTAAACTTGAGCTTCTTGAGCTGAGATGAGTTCTTCTTCAGCTGGCTGGAGTTGAGTGGAGCTGGATGTAGCTGGATCTGAGCTGGGGTGAACTCCAATCAACTCAGCTGAGCTAGCTAGAGCTCCCTGTGGACTTGTGGTAGCTAAAATGAGCTAAACTCAACTAAGTTGAGCTGGATCTAAGTTGACTTAAGCTAGGGTGAGCTAACATGAACTCTCTTGAGCTGCCATTCAGCTGAGATTAACTGAATGGAGCTGGGATGAGCTATCCCTAGTTCAAGTGAGCTAGGTTCCAGCTGTGGTGAGCTGGATCAAGTTGAGTTCCACCTAGTGTGAGCTTCTCCTTCACCATTTTCCTTCTTGAGTGCTAGGGTTTTAGGGATCTGTATATCTGTTCATCCCTAACACTCACAAAAACATATCAAAAAGATAATAAAAAATGCAATGCATGCCTAACCTAATTTATGCCTAAATGCAGCCCAAAAACCCATTTGCGGAGTAAAATCCTAAGAGCTAGGTTTGTTTTAATGTATAAGAGTGATGATAAACTGACGTTTATCACACCCCCATGCTTATCTTTTGCTAGTCTCTTAGCAAAACTTTAATTTTTTGGAAAACAGAATTTTTGGGAAATCTAATTTTTTCGACTTTTGGGGAGAAAAAAAGATTAAGGGACCTTGGTTGATCTAAACACAGGAGGTATAGGATTTGTTAAAGATAAACATCAGGATTTATTTTTGGATCCAACCATTAGACAAAACGGGATCAATATATCCTCTAGAAAATTCACAAATTAATCCCTTGTTAATTCAGATGACTTAAAATTTTTGTTTTTAGGATTTTTCTGGCTCATGGATCTAATTCGCAACTTGAAAAATCCTTTAAAACCTTGTGTTTGTGCTTGTGAAAAGCCAACATTTATAAGGGCATGTTAATTTATTTATTATTTTTTTTTCTCACCCCCATGCTTATTTTTAGCTTAGTCTTACAACAGATGTGTCGGGATCATCATTCATGTTACCAATCCTCGAGGGGGCCCTGGCGCCAGTACTTCGGGATAACACTGTCCATGACACCACCCAGAAGCTCACAACCCCAAAACACAATGCGGTGTAAAGGGGCGCTCCAAGCAAACTCAAGTTCTTACTCCGACACTATAGGTAGAGCACCGTCCAAGACACTTGAGCTGCTAAAATGCACTTTAATGCTCCATCTAAAGATATGAAATATAGATATGGAGCAGCGCCGAGGCAGTAACATGTTGACATCGCATCCTCAAAGGAGTCATTTTCCTCCTCGGCGGTGGGAACTCAAACCAATGATCTGCTTCAGACTTTTACTAAGTCCAAACAAGGGAGTTTTTCAAATTTTTAGTTATTTTTTAAGTGTTGGCTTGTGTGTGAAAATTGACACAAGAAGTTCCTCAAGACATGCAAGTTTTTTGAATCAGAAACTAAGCCAAATATTTTCCATATTACAAAATAGGATCAAGTCACCTGAACTATCATGAGTTCAATTGGAATTTTAGAGAAGGATATCTAATCTAGTCTAAAATAGACTCTGAAATTCTAATGATCAGATCCGCATCCTCATCCCTAGTTTGTTAAAGATTAAATCCCATTGTACCAAAAGTGAGTTTTTCAACCTTAGTCCCGATTTTAAAAATTTTTCCTTAAAAAGTTTTCAACATTTTTATTTTTTTGGGTATGCAAGTAGGAAATAAATTAAAGAAAAATGCATGTTTTTAGGTTTTGAAAATCCTAAATCGATCATCAAAATTTAAAAACACCGCCCATGCTTAAGATATGCCATGTCCTCATGCATTAGGAGGGAAAAGGGATCACCTTAGTGAAGAACGGTTGGCTTTTAGGATGATCAAAACCTGGAAAAAGAAGAAAAAAAGGAAAGCAGGAAAAAATGATGGGTTACCTCCCATCTAGTGCTATCTTTTACGTCATTCAGTCAGGCGTGAAGGTATGCACGGAAGACGGAAAATCATGTAAATAGTTGGACACTTGGATGCCTACAAAAAAGGTTTCTTCTAGATCCCTAGAAAATCTATTAGAAGAAATATTAGGATCAAAGTTGGATGGAAAATGATAAGTGTAGCTCGAGTCTGGCCATGGTTTTAAATCAAGTTGGATGCCAAACTCGGGCGGGGTTGGTGGCAGGTCCGTAAGAAAGGAGTCGGGGAAGGGATGGTGAGGATTGGGTGAAGTTAGTGTGGAAAAATTAGGTGCGTGAATAATAGGCAGGTTAGGGTGATTAGGGGGTGCATTAGGAATAGATTTGGGGTCAAGACAAGTCTCCAGATGACAGATTTCGCCGACCACTGATTTTGAATTAGAGTCCTCAAAAAAATTATGGTCAGTAAGGGTATCTATTAACATTGTCTCCTCCACCATACTGGAAATTTCCATATCTGAGTCCTCAAAAGAGTTATCATCATGGAATCTTCTAGAGGATTTGAAAATATCTAAAGTGATAGTTTGGCCTACGCAAGTGATATCCAATTTGCCTGTGTGCCAATTGATATTTGCCTTTGCAGTGGCCAAAAGAGGGTGTCTAAGGATTATAGGGGAGTCCAATAATGATTCAGGTACCTCAATGTCAAGAACTAGAAAGTCTACAGGGAAGACACAATTCTGGACCTTGACCAAAACATCCTCGACAATCCCACGAGGTTTGATTGTAGATCGGTTGGCTAATTGCAGGTAACCTCAACGGGTTTTAATTCATCGATCTAAAATTCTTCAAATAAACTCATGGGAATAATATTAACTGAGGTACCAAGATCAAGGAGGACGCGATTAAAAATAGTATCATCAATAATTACTGAAATTAAAGGCGCCCCAGATCTTTCATCTTAGGAGGCAGCTTACTCTGTATGACAGAGCTTACTGTCTCCAAAAGATACACCTGTCCTAGATTTTTGGCCTGCCTTTTTGGAGTACAGATCTCCTTCAAAAATTTGGCATAGGCAGGTATATATTTGATGGCATCTAGGAGAGGAATATTGATTTGAACTTGCCCAAATAGATCCATGAGTTCTTCTGCGGTGGGCTTAGATTTCTTTTTTTTGTTGGTGGTGGGGTGGAGAGCTTGTGGGAAAGGGATAGGAATCTTGTCTTGAGATTTTTGTATTTCTTTTTCTTCCTGATGGAGAGGTGGGGAGTCAATTTGCACAGGTATTTCACCAGGTTTGTGTGAAGGCCCAGGATCAGTGGTGGTTTTCCCACTCCTCAAAGTAACTGCATGTGCAATCAGATTATTATTTCGAGGAGGTGGGGGGGCTTGTGATTGCGGAAACCTGGGAGCTATTGAGGTGGTGGATTAGGAGGAGGCTGATTCGGATAGTGTGGAGTTCTGCTCGGATAATGGTTCCCTTGGTGATTAGGGTTGGGCATGGGTTGGGATGGAAGATGTCCTGCAGGTCTTTGAGTGGGAGTAACCCCAATTTGATTGTTCAGATTTGTGATGGTGCGGGTTACTTCCGTCATTTTTGTTTGCATTTCCTGCAGGGTTCACATCATCTGGGCATTGATGTCTTGTTGAGATGGCCCAGGATGGAAGATTGGATTCGACCCATACCCATTAAAATGATATGGTTGGGAAGAAACCTGATTATTCCAGGAGTAGTTCGGGTAATTTTTCCAATTGGAAGAATTTTTAAAGGGCTCCCTGATGGCAGAAATATTTTGAGTGGGGTTAAGATCTAGATAGTTGTAATTCCCCAGTAAATCATGGGCATCCTCAGAATAATCAGCAGGAGTAGTGTTGAGATTGTGCAAATTTTCTCTTCGTGGAAAGTTAGGTTGGGTTAGATGTGGGTGTGGAGCTTAAGTTGATGTGGCCAGTCTTTCCTCAATTTTCTTTTGATTAATATGCATCTAGTCGAGTTTTTGAGCGATCATTTGAAGATCATCTTGGGTGACAGGGATAGATTGAGTGCCTATTTCATGAACACCGAACTATGGGTTTTGGGTTCTGCAAAATGTGTTCATGGAAGCTTGATTAAATGAGTTTTCACTCATTTCTTCAAACAGGTCGTAGGCACTTTCAGCATCTTTATTTAAGAAGTTGCCGCCACACGAGGCATCGACAAAATGTCTAATTTGATCTTCTAATCCATGATAGAAGATTTGCATGAGCTGCCATAAAGGAATCTCGTGGTGTGGGCAACTTCTTAAGAGATCTTGAATTCTTTCCCAAGAATCATGGAAGGTCTCACCAGATTTTTGGTGAAAGGTCGTAATAGATCTTCGCAGGGAATTGGTACGACCTAATGGAAAGAATTTCTTGAGGAAGGTGATCTTGAGCTGAGGCCAAGTTGTGATGGGTCAACCAATGGTCCTAAACCAATAAGCGGCCTTATCTTTAAGAGATAATGGAAAAAGCCGCATCAGCCATATGTCTTCTTGCACATTTTGGGAACGAGTTGTTTGTGCAAGAAGAGTTAGCTCTTCAAGGTGGTTGAAAGCGTCTTCCCTAAGAAGGCCATGAAAGTGTTTAATTAGGTTCAGGACTGCAGGCCTGATCTCAAAGTCCCCCTCTAGTATGACCACCCCTGGCCGTTCCTCATAATAAGATGGATCATAAAAATCTTTTAGAGGAATAACAGGCTGCTTACGGGGTGGTGGGTTTGGCCTTTGATTGGCTAGGTTTTGGATGTTCTTAGTCAATGTTTGTTGATTGGAATTTAATTTATCAATTTGCTCAGCCATCAATTTTAAAAGATCAGGCAGGGGGTCTTGATGTTGTGTTTGGGGCAACTCAAGATTAGGGAGCTCCAAGTGTGGGAAGTTAAAGGTGGGTGGGTTTTAGGTGGAAAGGTTAGAAGTAGGGTTAGTGGTAGGATTAGAGGTAAGGTTAGAGCTGGAAGTGGAAGGGTTAGTGAACTTATTTTGTTGATTTTCCATTTTTTTAGGAGAAGACAGAAAAAGTGGTCTTTTTGCGTGGGGGACGAAATCAAATGGTCCTTCCAAGTGCGGATTTTGAGATCGTCGCCCGTGCATAAAATGGAAGAATGGGAGGGGAGGAGAAGAGAACGAGATGAGAGAAAGTGTGCAATTCAAACAAACAAAGCTTGACCTAACTTAAGTGTGACTCCCTAAAAATAAACCTAAGACTTGGTCTACATAGGAAATAAGTAATCAATAGTGAATACCCGTTCTGTCAACAAATCTAGCCAAGTTGCTTAAGGGGAGGTTTGGGCCCAAACGTTTCCCAGGGAAAACCCCAGGTGCTTGTACAAACCCATGCCTGGTCGTTTGACACGGCCCCTCAGTCTGAACACCAGATGTAGATGATAGAATTGGTACTAACTAAAGAAAACTTAAGACCTAGATAGCAAGCCTAAGTTGATGAAGCCTTAGGAGTCAAGTTGCTACAAGTTTTAATTAGGTCTAGTATATTACAGTGCACACGGAATGTGGAGGGCGTTAATTGGGTTGTTGCCCTATTATTTCAATTTTTTTTGTGTGTGTGTGTAGGAATTGGAGAGTGGCTCCAATCAAGAAGCAAGTTGTCACACAATTTCTTGTATTTTTGTCTTTTAGGATTTGATTTAATTAAATGTGTTTTAGGGTTTTTCTTTTTAAATTTTCAAACAAGTTTGAAACTCCACAATCAAAGGAAAAGTAATTTATATTGGTGATGATTAATTTCCTTTAATGTGAGTCTCTAAAAAGAAGAAAGAAACCTTAAGCCAATTATCCCTAAGACAGAAAATTACTACCAATGAATTAATTTTAGGCTTTTTGTATTAATTAGTGGTCTAAACAAGTCAAACAACGCCACTACTTTGAATAAAATCAAAAAAAGATTCCAAAAAAGATTTTTGTAAGATTTTATGAATTTATTTGATAATTATTTTGAATTATTAATTGTACTGGTATCAAAGTCCAAAATTAATACCTGTGGGTATTTTGGACTTTTCAGTATTACCACCGACCTTAGAAAATTTTTGTGATTTTATATGATATGTAAAATTTCACAAGGATTCCAACAAGATAAATTTCACAAAAATTGGATGAGTAAAAAAATTCTAAAAATTCACGGACAGTAACAAAATAGGATGATTGGAGGGTGTGACCCCTTTGTAGTCCATGAATTTTTCAAAATTAAATATAAATCCAATTGATCTAAAATTTGGAATAGATGTTCCTAACTTAATTTGAAATCAATGTATGAAATTTTATGATTTTAGGATGCATGTGGTATAAGAAAATGATTTTTAAAGTCCAGACATAAATCTGGACCTGAAAAATAGAACACCAATACTTGCAATGGAGTGGTGTTAAAGAAGCATTCAAGCAAACAATGTATTTTAAAATGCACCACTCCAATTAATCAAGTTTTTTATGGTCCTTAAAGCCAATCTTAGTGTATTTTGGTAGTTTTTTTTTAGGTTAAGTGTGACAAGTAGGATGAACCAACCTGAATATTCGCGGGACGACAAGGAACTTTGAGCTTTTGCTTTCAAATTCCCGCTTTCCCGCTATAGTTCCTGCACATACAAGAGAGAAGAAAGAGAAGGGGATGAGATCCACTTCAAGTAAGAGAAGAAAGAATAAGCAAAGCCGTGCCTCCCCGGCAACGACACCAAAAAGTGATAGTGGACTTTACACGGTTTGTAAAATACGTCGTTGTAACGTGCAAAACCGATCAACTCTTAAATTTATAAACCTAGATAGTGGGGTATCTAGGGTCGTCCAAGGAGGCAATATGTTTGCAAAATTAATTCTCTTACTTACAAAATAGAACTCAACTTTCTTTTTGATCTTTTTCAATATATCATTCTTATGTTTTTTTTTAAATTAAGGCAACATGCAAAATTGTTGACGGGAAAGTGACTTACACTTCAACTCAATATACTACTTCTAAAGTGGCAAGTAGAGCCTCCCCTTAAGCTCACTCTAGGCAAGTGGAGGCCTAGAATAATTAGGGAGAGGGAGTGAAGAATGCTGAAAACAAAGTAATTAAAAAAAATGCAACTAAAGAAATTGCAAAGAAGGCAACTAGATTAATGAGAAAGTGTTTATAGAAAGGCCTAGTAGGTGAATGCTTCTACTAATAGAAAATTGCAATAAATAAAAGAAAACACAAATCCTCTAGATAGATGACGAAGAAGATGGCTTCTTGCTCCAAGCTTGGTAGCTCCCAAGCTTGAAAAGAGTCCTCCAACTCCTTCCTTGATATGCTCCGCCAAGGTGATGTCCTCCAAAGCAAGCCCTAAGGGGGCATGCCCTAAGCTTCTCTCCAAGGGTGAAAGTCCACCCTAGGTCCTTCTCCTTTGCTTGGTCATCCTCCTTGAAGTAGAAAAGTCCTCCTCCTTGGCGTGGCCCAAGTTGAAGAGAGTGGGGGGAAGAAGGCACCAAAAGGGTTGGTGATGTGCCCCTTTAATCTTCTTCTCTACTCCTTCTTCTTGGCTGTAGGTGTAGGTGGATGTAGGTAGAAAAATGCACTAATGGAGGATGTTCTCAAATGCTGGTAGGTGGTGGGTTTTTATAGAGTAGGAAGGGGGCTAAGGTGACTCTTGGAATGGAGGGCTAAGATGGAGAGATGGAGGTGGTTGGGGATCCTATGGCAAAGGACAATTGGCACCAACCTAAGGGACACCTAAGGGGTAGTTATGGGTGGTGGCCCCCCTTGAAGTTGGTGCCAAAATAGTTTCTAGAAGGTGGTCTTAGGTGGCACCAAGAAAGGTTCTAGAAGGAGGGGTTATGTGGAGGGTGGAGATGGGTTTAAGGGGAGATGTGTGGTGGAGATGAAGGGGATTTTTGGAGCGAAAAGTGGCGCCAACAAGAGGGTAGTTAGGGTGGTTTTGGTGCCACTTTTAGGTGTATTTTGGAGGTGGTGGGTAGGCTAGGTTGGCGCCAAGTAGGTTAGCTTATGTGGAGCTTAGGTGGAGCTAGTTGGGTGGAGTTGTTAGGTGGGTTTTTGGGGTGGTACAAGCCAAGGAAGTTGGAGCATAGCTAAGCTAAGCTAAGCTAAGCTAGCTTAGCTAATGGAGGAGTAGAGGAGGAGGTATTGGAGCTCAGGTTTGAAGAGTGGAGCTGAGGAGGAGGAGTCTGGAGTTGGAACTAGAGCTGGCTGCTGCTGAAGAGGCTGGCATGGAGCTACTCTAGCTGGCTTAGCTTGCTAGTTCTTTGCTAGCCGCTAAGCCAACCTAAAGTGAGCTGGCTTCTCCCACAATGAGCTGAGGTGAGCTAGGTCTGGTGCTCCCGAGGAGGATCAAGCTGGTTGAGGCAGCTAAGGTACCTTGGCTCAACTGAGTTGAGCTAAGCTAAGTCCCCGGGAGCTGGACTTGAGCTTCCTGAGCTGAGATGAGTTCTTCTTCAGCTGGCTGGAGTTGAGTGGAGCTGGATGTAGCTGGATCTGAGCTGGGGTGAACCCCAATCAACTCAACTGAGCTAGCTAGAGCTCCCTGTGGACTTGTGGGAGCTAAAATGAGCTAAACTCAACTAAGTTGAGCTAGATCTGAGCTACTTGAGCTAGGGTGAGCTAACATGAACTCTCTTGAGCTGCCATTTAGCTGAGATTAGCTGAATGGAGCTGGGATGAGCTATCCCTAGTTCAAGTGAGCTAGGTTCCAACTGTGGTGAGCTAGATCAAGCTGAGTTCCAACTAGTCTGAGCTTCTCCTTCACCATTTGCCTTCTTGAGTGCTAGGGTTTGGGGATCTGTATATCTGTTCATCCCTAACACTCACAAAAACATATCAAAAAGACAATAAAAAATGCAATGCATGCCTAACCTAATTTATGCCTAAATGCAGCCCAAAATCCCATTTGCGAAGTAAAATCCTAAGAGCTAGGTTTGTTTTAATGCATAAGAATGATGATAAACTGGCATTTATCATAGTGTTTTTTCCTTCTTATTTCTCTGATTTCTCTTTCTTCTCTGGCTTCTCCTTCCTTTCTTCTTTTGCTTCTTCCTGCCTTGGCTTCTTCTTCCTTCATTCTTCTCTTTCTTCTACTCTCGTCTTAGCCTTGCGAGCCTCAGCTTCTTTCTTCTTCCTTGGCTTCTTCTCCTTCCTTCTTTCTTGTCTTTTGCCTTAGCTTCTATGTGGGTCTTCCTTGGCTTCTTCGGGTCGGGTACGCGTCTGAGACCAGGCCCACCGGCGTGCGATGGTGGGTGAGGTGTGCTGGGTCAGGTAAACGGGTTGAGGCCAGGTCTGCGGAGGCAAGGTCACGGATGAGGCCGGTGAAGGGTGAGTGGGACCTCACCTCGTGGTACTGAGGAGATAAAGCCTATGCAGTTTTTCCTCTTATGCAGGTGCGATGCGTCAAAAGCTTCCGAGGTGGGACTATCTTCCCACCTCCCTCGTGTGTGCCTGCAGCAGGGATGCTTCGCTTGATTGCAACTGTGGCTTCGACCTTCGATGCCAATTAACTGCCTGGAGTTGTGCGCGAGGGAAGTCCGTGCAACCTGGGACTATTGGCCTAGAGCAGGTGGACCTAAAGAGAGCTTGCAAGCAAGCTCCTTGCTATTCGTCAATGCCAGCAACCATACAGATATGCAATCACGTAAATGGCCTTGCAGCCACGTCAGAATGCTTAGGAGGCTTCACCGAGGCACGGTGAGTATACTACGGGGGTCAGCGTGGTGTGGGTTTGCCTGAGTGCGCATGCCTAGGGCAACCTGTGGCTGTGTGTGTGGGTGTGTTCGGGGGCCCTTTTGGTTGAGTGATGGCATGTATGAAATGAGAGGTTACGTTCAGTGAGGTGTTGTGGAGCTTATGGGATTGTTGGCGAGGCGGATGGAGGTGTGGAGCGACGGGGATGCCTTGTCGGAGGTCTGGCTGGAGGTGAAGGGGATGATGGTGATGGAGTGCGTCGAGGGGTGTTTTTGAGAGATAAAGAGGGGAGAAAGGAGTAGAAGGGAGAGGGAACTTATCTGGGTGTAAAGAGTCAAAGGGGGAGGTAGGGATGGCGTCTGTGCGTATCGCCGATGCCGGAGACGAAGACACTCAGTGAGGGAGGTCAGCGAGGACGAAGGGGATGCAGAGGCGTGAGCAGGTGCGGCGTGATGCGAACGAGCAGGAGGAAGAGAAACCTACCACCGGTATTATGGCTAGGTGACGATGGAGAGAGAGGGAAGTTGTCGGAGCTTGATGAGCCAATTGGCCGAAGGGGAAGAGATGAATTAGAGGGGTTTTCCGGTCAATTTCAAGCTTGGGAGATGCGGGGTGATTTGGGTTTGCTTAAATAGGCCTCTGAGGATGGATTTGTGCTTGGAAGACAAGCTTCCATGCAAGGGAGGTTCGTCAGAGATGGCAACTTGAAAGGGACTTGAATCTCTCATGCGTTCGCATGAGAGATTGGGTACCAAACAGGGCCTCAAATTTGGTTCATAATAGAGGAGATTTCTTAGAGAATCTCCCTTTCAATTTTGAAAGGGATTTTATGAGAGATAAGGGAGATCTTGCCCTTACATCTCGCCGGAGTAGGATTCCCTCTGCCATTACAAAGAATGAAGAAAAAGCTAGGGGGATTTCTGCAAAATTTTTTGAAAGATAGGGGTAGAAATGTAATTGAGCTGGACCTATTTGCAAAGTGGGTCAAGATGAATTCCTCTTAGGTCCAAATTTTGGTAAAAACCTAATTTGGACCTAAGGAATCCAATGGTGAAGTTGAATTTTAGGTTTGATCACGTTTGCTTAGGAAATTTATGCAGAAATCCAATTTAGGGCAAATATTTGTCTAGGACCCCATTCCAAGTCAAAATAGGTTCCAATGACCAAATTGAACATTCTAAACCCTAGAAAATATTTTTCTATGATTTTTAGAGGGTTTAGGTGAATTTTATCCTGACCAGAACCTTTTTAAATCAAGCGAGTCTATTTTAGGGTTGCAAGATATCATTTAATTCTCAGAATTCGCATGAACCCTTTTTTATTTGAATTAACCCACTTTTTATCTTGTTAAGACCATTTGACTTGTGTTTAGCCCATGAGAAAATCCGTTGTTGTACTGCAATGGTAAAATTGTAGTTTTACCCCTTGTTTCTTATTTTTCTCTCAGAATGGTTATTCATTGACTTAGGACCTCCAGTTGGTTATGTTAAAGCTTTTATTCCCTTTTATGGGTCAAAATGAGCTAGTTAGGACTCATGATGGTGTTCCCATCATACCCTCATGCCTAGCTTTTGCTAGTCCCTTAGCAAAATTTTAAGGTTTTAACTTCTATTCTAGGCCATGAGTTCCTTGATGTTCAAAAATTATGATCAGTGCTTTTTTCTTTTTTTTATTAGGTTAGAATGTCGAAAGTAGGCCTAGAGGTACTCGAGTACCAACCAAGATTCGGACCTAACCAGCTCTAGCTTCAGTCCATCTCAAATTTTTTTAAGGCCCACAAGAACTGTCCTAAGGTTCGTTGGACTCCGCGGTTAAAGCACCCGTGCTTGTAACATATTTTAGCCTTGGTTCAGTTTGCAGTGTATTTTTGTAAGAGAGAGACAGAGGATTTTATTTAGTCAGAGAGTTTTCTCTCTCTTTGTCTTTTTATTTCTAGCTTTGGATTGGCTTCTCAACACGGTCTGTATCGGATTCCTAGTCCCCATCATCAATCCTCCAAGGGTCCCAAGCAATTAATGCTTTATGATAGCACCGCCCATGGCAACCCCCAGAACCCTGGCTTTCGAGATTTCGAGATAATCCTGCACATGGTGTTTTATAGCTAAATCTAGACCCTAGCAATCGACATTTCGTGATAATGTCGCCCATGGCATCTGAACCAGCACAGGGTGCTTACATGCCCCAAATAGGATATGTAAATATCTTAGGAGACAAGCACCAAGGAGACGATATGTTATTGCGCATCTTCAAGGGAAATTTTCTACCTCTTCGCGTCGGGAACTCATCCAAATCAACTTGTGTTGATCGACAGCTCCAAATCTAGGTGACTTTTTCAGAACAGTTTAAACGCTTTTGTGTGATTTTGATACTTAGGCACACTAAACCAGACTGTGTGTGGATTGGGGTGCTTAGGGTACCAAGTCCCGCAAACCAGAGGTCAGTTAACGAGGCCGAATACTCCTTAAGCCTTAGACCTAATACTTAAGCCTTGCATTTTTCCCAACCTCTTGAGGACTATCCAAATCTTAGCGGATACTTGAATTTTTAAGCCTAGGAGTCTAGCCCAAGAGGCCTAAGATCAGCGTTCCTACTAATCTCTTTTGTGTCTCATTAGCACTTTTTTCCTTTCATTTTCTTTTTCTTGATATGGTCTAGAACTTAGTTAATCCCTTAATTTCTTACTAATGACCATCTCTTCTTTTTCTTTTCATTTTGTGCTCCTTTTTTGACATTTTTCACTTTTCCCCTTTTCTCCTCCATTTATTTTTGTTCTTTTTCACAATTTTTTATTTTTTTTGGTATTTTTGGCATATGTGATTTTTTTGTGAGAACCCTTCTGAATTTTGATTTCCGTATGTTTGCACTTTACCACCCACCCATGCCTAAGTTTTACAATGTCATTGTAAACGAAGGGTGTAAAATAGGTTTGGGTTTCAGGAATTTAGAACAGTTTTTATTGGGTGTGCAAACTGGTCGAGAATGACTGTTGCGTATGATTTTAAGCTCTAGCACATGTACTAGAGGTGGGATCGACTGTTCTAAGAAAATCGAACTCAGGGTGCAATAGACGTGAAGTACAGAAGGACAATCAAAAGGATCTCGATTTTTTTGGAATGACGGGTTGCCTCCCATTAAGCGCTAAATTCAACGCCTTCAGCTGAGTGGGAAATGGTATGGAGAGGGAGTGTCAAATCACCTGAGTTTTGTAGAACAAGCCCCTTGGTCAAAAGCCTGGTTGGTCCAACCAGGTGCTTGTTCAGATCAACAAGCTGATGATGCAGCCCAAACCCAAATTGTTGTACTGCAATGGTAAAATTATAGTTTTACCCCTTATTTCTTATTTCTCTCTCAGAATGGTTATTCATTAAGTTAGGACCTCCAGTTGGTTATGTTAGAGCTTTTTTTCTCTTTTATGGGTCAAAATGAGCTAGTTAGGACTCATGATGGCATTCCCATCATACCCCCATGCCTAGCTTTTGCTAGTCCCTTAGCAAAATTTTAAGGTTTTAACTTCGATTCTAGACCATGAGTTCCTTGATGTTCAGAAATTATGATGAGTGCTTTTTTCTTTTTTTTATTAGGTTAGAATGCTGAAAGTAGGCCTAGAGGTACTCAAGTACCAACCAAGATCCGGACCTGACCAGTTCTAGCCTCAGTCTGCCACGAAGGTTTTTATGGCCCACAGGAATTGTCCTAAGGTTCGTTGGACTCCGTGGTTAAAGCACTCGTGCTTGTAACATATTTTAGCCGTGGTTCAGTTTGTAGTGCATTTTTTTAAGAGAGAGACAGAGGATTTTCTTTGGTTGGAGAGTTTTCTCTCTCTTTTTCCTTTTATTTCTAGCTTCTGATTGGCTTCTCAACACAGTCTATATTGGATTCCTAGTCCCCATCATCAATCCTCGAAGGGTCCCTAGCAATCAATGCTTCGTGATAGCACCACCCATGGCAACCCACAAAACCCTGGCTTTTGAGATTTCGGGATAATCCCGCACATGGTCTTATGTAGCTAAATCCAAACCCTGGCAATCGACATTTCGTGATAATGCTGCCCATGGCATCTGAACCAGCACAGGGTGCTTATATGCCCCCAGTAGGATATGTAAATATCCTAGGAGACAAGCATCAAGGAGATGATATGTTCTTGCACATCTTCGAGGGGAATTTCTCACCTCTCCGCATCGGGAACTCGTCTAAATCAACTTGTGTTGATCGACCACTCTTAATCTAGGTGACTTTTTCAGAACAGTTCAAATGCTTTTGTGTGATTTTGATACTTATGCACACTGAACTAGACTGTGTGTGGATTGGGGTGCTTAGGGTATCGAGCCCTGCAAACTAGAGGTCAGTTAACGAGGCCGAATACTCCCTAAGTCTTAGACCTAATACTTAAGCATCGCATTTTCCCCAACCTCTTGATGACTATCCAGATCTTAGTGGATACTTGAATTTTTAAGCCTAGGAGTCTAGCCCAAGAGGCCTAAGATCAACGTTCCTACTAATCTCTTTTGTGTCTCATTAGCACTTTTTTCATTTTATTTTCTTTTTCTTGATATGGTTTAGAACTTAGTTAATCCCTTAATTTCTTACTAATGACTATCTCTTCTTTTTCTTTTCATTTTGTGCTCCTTTTTTGAATTTTTCACTTTTCCCCTTTTCTCCTCACGATTTGTATGGCCTCAAAATTTTCTTTTCTCCTCCATTTTTTTTTGTTCTTTTTCATAATTTTATATTTTTTTTGGTATTTTTGGCATATGTGATTTTTTTGTGAGAACCCTTCTTAATTTTGATTTATGTATGTTTGCACTTTACCACCCACCCATGCCTATGTTTTGCAGTGTCATTGTAAATAGAGGGTGTAAAATAGGTTTGGGTTTCAGGAATTGAGAATAATTTTTATCGGGTGTGCGAACGGGTCGGGAATGACTGTTGCATAAGATTTTAAGCTCTGGCACATGTACCAGAGGTGGGATCGACTGTTTTAAGAAAACCAAACTCAGGGTGCAATAGATGTGAAGTACGGAAGGATAATCAGAAGGATCTTGATTTTTTTGGAATGACGGGTTGCCTCCCATTAAGTGCTAAATTCAACGCTTTCAGCCAAGTGGGAAATGGTATGGAGAGGGAGTGGTCAAATCAGATGAGTTTTGTAGAACAAGTACCTTGGTCAAAAGCCTGGTTGGTCCAACCAGGTGCTTGTTCAGATCAACAGGCTGATGATGCAGCCCAAACCCAATCAATTTGGTGGGTTGATAAATGTAGATCAAGAGATGTGGAACCCACCGTATACTATGGAGCTCAGAATGATGTGGAAGTGTGAACCTAGGGTTTGGCTAAGTTGAATCAGCCTGGTCAAAGTAGGGACCCGTAAAGTAATCAGTGGATAATGCGAAAACCCTACAGGAGTGATCAGAGAATGATGGCGCATGGTTTACAGTATGATCAAAAACCCGATAAAGATGTGGAGGCAAATCATCTGCAAAAGGATCAGTAAGAGGGGAATCAGAATAGAAATTGAGTCCGGTTGTGGGTCAGGGTTGAAAACAAGTTTGGAGAGGTTCTGTATATGTGGAGGAGGTGGCTTCAATAAGAATTGTGTATGAGGGCTCCTCTACAAAGGAATTACAGGTGGGTTCATTTAGAGAGTCCTCATAGTAGCCATCAAATTCAAAAGTAAATGCCTGAAGAGTGTTTATAGGATGAGGAAAATCTGAGTCCAGAAAAGATTCAAATTCTGGGTTGCAGTCACTCTCGGCATTTTCTGGTTTCGATTCCTGAGGATTGATAAGAAATGATTCCATCTTACTGGAACCTGAATTTAAATTAGTGATCTCGGGATCAGGGACCTCAGAGTCAGAGTCGAAGAATGAATCATGTGAGCTGAGGTCGTAGATTGGGTCGTCGTAGTTAGGAAACAATGGTTCTCCAAAATCATGGTAAGATTCGAAATCGTCGGAGAAATTGTGAGAATCAACTTCTGAGTTTGATTCAAGATCAGAGGTTCCACCACAGAATAAATCACAAGATGTAGACTCAGCAACCTGACTTGGGTCTAGCCTATTTGTGGATTTTGAGCTTAAAAAGATGTCCTTATAGGGTCTAGGCTCAGGTTTTTGGCTTGTAGGGAAGACCCGATCAAAACCCCACTCTTCAAACTCCTCGATTTCTGTATCACAGATTGGCGTGACTTTTGAAAAATTAATCTGTATCCCTGAGGATGTTGGAGAGGGATACTCATCAAACAAAGGCCCAGAATCATAATCTTCATTTAAACATTGATCTTCATCATACGGGGCCTTGTAATCTTCCCAATAAGTTTCAGATCCAGATTCTAGACTGAGGATGTGAGTTGAATTACTAGAATCTAGGTCAGAATTACCCTCGAGGGTCACCTTATCAGAATAAGGGTAGGTTTTACACCCTCGAGAGGTTCTATTTTAATCTCATCATTACAGGAGTTTCAGAATTCTATGCTTGGTGACCCAGGGTTTTAGTTTTCTATGGCTGGCTCAAAATCGTGTTCTCCTGCAATTGGGACTTCCCAACCTAATTCAAAATCAGGCATGTTATATTCCATCTGGGTGGGGAACCACAACAACCTTGTGCCTCAAACTCAGGATTTAGGAAGTCATGTTGATCCTTAATCTTAGTCCAAGATGTTTCATTAATTGTTTGGGGTATGTAGGGGTATTTCTGATTGATAATTTGTTTCAACAATCTCATCATCTCTTCCCATTTTTCAAGATCATCTTGGTGTTTTCCCAAAGTACAGGATTTGTCATGCATTGGAGGTATGTAGAGTTATGCAATTTTTCTATCTCAATGTATCCTGTTATGAGAATATCTCGGGTTGATCCTTTTGTGGCTTCTGTCAATAACAATTGGGCACAGTTTATGATGAAGGTTGTTGTTGTTGGTACACTAACCTGAATATCTTCTATGGGTTTTGAGGTTTTGTACTCAATTTCATAAAATTCAAGAGCATCCTCAATCATTCTTTCTCTCATGGATCTTTGTGATTCAGGTTTCTTTAATGGTTTTCCTAAGTAACCAGGCTGCATATTTGAATCAGATCGTGGAATCAAGATGTAGAATCAGAATTCAAGTCTTAGAATGAAGTGATTTGATCTGAAAGAGAATCCCACTGAAAATATATGTGCGTGCTCTAAAGAGAAGGGATGAGGGACTGGATGTGTTGTTGACTCAATCAAGGCACCCAAAGATGTTTAGATGACTATAGAGGTTCGGGGTGGATGATACCCCTGGATCAAAAAGTCATCTAAGATTAGAAAAGGGGTTATGATTTTGAAGGGATGATCCCAATTAGAAGGTTGTAAGATGTGTGATTGTGTAATAACCTCCTTCAGCTGATTAAAAACCTTTAAGCAATTTGAATCAAAATCAAAGGATTGATCTTTTGCCAGCAAGTTGCTTAAAGGCCTCGCCACCTTAGAAAAGTCCTTAATAAATCGACTGTAAAATCCCACATGTCCGAGAAACGATCTTACTTGCTTAACCATCGAAGATGGCGAAAGTTTGATTATAGTCTCCACCTTGTCTTTATCCACTTCAATTCCTTTCTCAAACACAACATGGCCAAGGACTATGCTCTCCTTGACCATGAAGTGACTCTTTTCCCAAGATAGAACAAGATTCACCTCAATGCATTTTTGTAAAGTCTTTTCAAGATTGATCAAACATGATTCAAGAGTCCTCAAACACAGAAAAATCGTCCATGAAGATTTCCACGAAATCACCCACCATGTCTGAAAAGATTGCAAGCATGCACCTTTGAAAGGTTGCTAGTACATTGCATAATCCAAAAGGCATTCTACAGATGGAAAATGTTCTGTAGGGACATGTGAAGGTGGTATTCTCTTGATCCTTGGGGTGGATAGCTACTTGATTGTAACCGGAATAGCCATCCAAGAAATAGAAGAATTGTTGGCTGGCTAGTCTTTCTAGAATTTGATCAATGAAGGGAAGTGGAAAGTGGTCTTTCTTGGTTGCACTATTCAGCTTCCTATAGTCAATACAGACTCTCCAAGAGGAAGCTGTGTGGGTTGGAATCAATTCCCCATTATCATTAGTAATCACAATCAGGCTAGCTTTCTTAGGAACCACTTGTACAGGACTGATCCACGGGCTGTTAGAGATTGGGTAGATTATGCCCGTGTCTAACCACTTGATTATTTCCTTTTTCACTACCTCCCGCATGTTAGGATTAAAATGTCTCTGCATTTCTCGGGAGGGTCTCGATCCGTCCTTAGTATAGATTTTGTGGGTGTAGTAAGTGGGACTGATTCCCTTCAGATCATCTAATGTCCAACCAATTGCTCTACTATTTCTTCCCAACACTTGAAACAATTGCTTTTCTTGAGTTTGGGTTATATGAGAGCTAATGATTAAAGGGTAAGTCTGATCAGATCCCAAGAAAACATATTTTAGATGATCTGGAAGAGGTTTAAGTTCAAGTTTGGGTCCTTGGGATAAAGGGTCCAGTGGTGGATCACAGTTATCCTCAAGAGGTCTTGGAATCAAGTCAATGATTAATGGGCTGGCCTCTTGATTGGTTTGAGTGTTAAGGCCTGTAGGATCAGATTGGGTTATTCCTAATTCCATACAATATTCAACGGTATTGTCCTCAGAATCTTCTATCATTCCACAATCCTTAAATTGTTTGATGTCCTTAAAGATGTTAATTTTTGTCTTCTTATCCTCGAATTTGATTTCCATACTGCCAGATTCATAGTCAATATTTGCCTTGGCAGTTGCCAAAAATGGTCTTCCTAGAATTATCGGGGTGTTCTTCAAGTTCTCTGGTACCTCCATGTCAAGGACTAAGAAATCCACAGGAAAATAAAAATCTCAGACCTTGACAATTATATCCTCAACAATTCCTTGTGGTGTGGTCATAGATCGATTAGCTAGTTGTAATGTGACCTCAGTAGGTTTTAGCTCTCCAAAGTTAAATTTTTCGTATAACATAGTTGAAATGACCCGCCGCTCTTGAGTTGGATAAGACGTTTGGAGTTTTTATCAGACGTATGGATTGATGGTCAAACGATTGAAAGTAGGGAAAACCGTACATGTTTTTGCCTTTCGCACGCATGCGACATGCATGCATTTTCTTTCTCCTTCAGCCTCCTCACCCAAAACCCTAAACACCTTCTATTTAAACCCAACCCCTCCTCTTTCTCCCCATCACCACCAGCCACCACCTCCATCTCCTTTCCCCCCTACTGGTAGCCACCATCCTCTCCCGCCTCCAGTGCAGCGAATAGAGAGGAAGACGAGGGACGGGATTCAGAGGAGGAGAGGAGAGTGTGAACAAGGAGCGAAAGCAGGGGAGGAGCTCACGAGGGAGCTGTGGGAGCTTCGAGGGGCTCGTGTCGGAGGAGTCAAGGACGCATGCGAAGAGCAGGAGGTAGAAGCCTTGGCCTCCTGCAGCCGCTGGAGGCACTACTACAGCTCCTGCGGGTGAGCTCATGAAGGAGACAGCTCGTGGAAGAGTTCTGTGTACTATATATTTTCCAGTATCATATGTCTGGAGCATCTCCCAGATGTCTGGAGTAGTAGAGGGACATCCGAAGCTGAAGCCGGACATCTAAAATCTTGCTTAGTGCCAAGGTACATGTTTATGCACGATTTCCAACCATGCAAGCCTTACCGCAGGAGATTTTTAGCTGATTTTGGCTCTGTGCGTGCGTATGCAGGTGTAGAGTGTTAGAAAGGCGCACAGTGCACCCTTCGAGGCACTTTTAAGATGTCTAGGCCTAGTCCTAAACGTCTGATTTTAGATAGTATGCCTATTTTTGTCCTGTTTAGGGCTTAAATGGAATCGGATTTCCACAAATAAAGTACCGTTATTTTTTGCTTGAGTTTCTCTACAAGTTAGTGTCACTTGTATACAACTTTGGACTCGTTTGACATGGGTGGTCAATTGTATAGGTCTCCAACCAGTTGAGCACACGGGACCCGTGGAGACAATAGGACTTGCTGTTCTAGTCCCCATTCCTCCCGTGTTTCCTAGTAAAGTGGTTTGCTTTAATATCAAGATTTAATAAAACTAGGTGCATGTTTAGAATAACTTACTTGAACCCTAGGGCATGAAATGAACTCTAGGGCAGAAACGAACGAATCTTGCTCTAGCTACACTATCTTTTTGTGAGATGCATGTTATACCAATTTGTTAGCAAATGTATTATTCTATTGATGTGATGCTTTCTTTAGAAAAACATGAGTTACCTGATATACGAATGAAGCCTGTAATGTGAATAGTGAGATCTGAATGTTGGAAATGGAATGGAAGGAATACAAGCATGAACCCTATGGGGAAATTAGGAGAAGAAATCCTGTATATGGAAAGAACTTAGTATGTAAACGGGAAGTGAGCTAGCCCTTGCTTACGTAGTACCAAAGAGAGTAACTGTCCCTTTAGTGTAGAGGGGAGCTAGCTATCCCTTTGGGTTGAGACCTGGGGTTCGATCTAGTCACTCTACATCGACTGCTGTTTGGCCCTCGTGTATGTGGTACCGAGGTAAGCTACTTAGTGTAGGGAGGGAGCTAGCTACCCCATGGGGCTTGGGGTTAGGACTAGCTGCCCTAAACCAACTCTTGTTACGCCCACTGGGCAAACTAGGATAGTCGGACGAGGGTACGCGGATTTTGGAGGGGCAAGACCCCTATTTTGTTCTGAGGGGCGAAACCCCTATTCTGAGAGGGTAAGCCCCTGTACTCTTCTATGCTGTACCTTTAGGAGTACCCACTAGCGGAAACGACTGACTGGGTGCCAGTGTGAGATAGCTACCCGTGTGGTTATTGTGCATGCCGTAGTCACTGCTACGTCTTGACAGTGACCTCGGGGTGGTTGACTGGGTGGAGGATTACCACGGGGGACTCTCCCAGCCAGGAGAGCACCACGTGTACATCCTACATCACAGAAAAATCTGCAATCAAGATCGTTCCCGTGAGGAACAGACCAAATCAAGAAAAGACTAGATGAACAAAGGAGCACACAAATTAGAACTACTTGGTTGAGCTAAATGAAAATTAATACTTAATTAGTTTCTTGTCTTAATTACATATATATGGCTTAATCACCACTCTACTCAACTTTCGCTGACTCCAGAATTTTATAACCTTGTTCAGGTCAGGGAGTTGAGCAGCCAGTACCACCGGCTGCAGAGGGAGATGGACCCAATCGAGCCCAGCCTTAGTGATGAGAGCCTCATCATGAGACATAACTAGCTCATTTTGACCCAATAAAGAAGATAAAAGCTCCTACAAAACCTAGAAGAAGGCCTAAATGAAGGAATAAGTGCTCTGAGAAGAAAACATGAAATAAAGGTTAAAACTGCAATTTTACCATTGCAGTACATAAATGGGATTTCTCAGAGGCAAAACATAGGTCAAATGGTCTAAATGAGATAAAATGTGGGTTGAGTCAATCAGAAATGGGTTTATATGCAATCCAGGAATTAAATGACATTTGATAATCCTAAAATAGACCCGCTTAAATCAACAAGGTTTCGATCAGGATAAAAATCAAGTAAACCCTCTAAAAATCATGGAAAAATATCCCCTAGGGTTTAGAACACTTAATTTGGCCTTTGGAACCCAGTTTGACCTAGATTAGGGTCCTACTTCATCAATTAACCTAATTTGGGTTTTTATGCAAAATATCTGGTTAAACGTGGTCAAACCTAAAATCCAACCTCACCATTGGATTCCTTAGGTCCAAATTAGGTTTGTACCAAAATTTGGACCTAATGGGAGGTCATCTTGACCTACTTTGCAATTCAGTACACCTAAATCACAATTTGGTACCTATCTTTTGAAATCATCGCAGAGAGCCCCCTAACTTCCTCACCACCTTTGCAATCAGGCCCTTCCGCCATTATTGGGGCAGAATCCTTCTCCGGCGAGGATTAGAGAGGGAATACTCTCTGATTCCTCAGAGATCCCCTCCCAGAAATGGAAGGGAGATTCTTTGAGGAATTCCCTTCCATCTAAGGCCAATCACGATCTCTGGTGTGAACCCAATCTCTCATGCGAATGCACGAGAGATTTGGGTATCCACCCACTTTCCTTCTCCGGCGAGCCGGTGGAGGTAATGGCGTGCCCTCCACGTTCTGAAAGCATGGCCCAGTGCCTATAAAAGAACCCCCAAACCCGACCGCTCATTTTCAGCTTGACTTGGCCGGACTTCCACCTCAAATTCTTCTCTTTCTTCTCCGGCCAAGGGTCCAGCGAGCTCCGGCGAGCCCCCTCCCCTCCCTCTTTGCTCTGCCACAAAACCAATGGCAGAGACTTCTTCCTGATTCTCCTCCGTGTCGCGCAATACCCGCGCACGCCGCCTCAGCCCCGTCGTCGCCGCCGTCCTCCCCCACTGGGCAGCTTCTTCTCCAGCGACAGCAGGTACAGCTGTCCGCCTCTCCGTCCCCCTTCGTCCCCACAATTAGGTTAGAACTATTCTCCTCTATCCCCTCTTTCATTCCCCTCAACTTATTTCATCAATCGACCCTCGACCATCGCTGACCACTGCCATCTTCCTCGCCTCCGACCAACCTCCGGCGAGTCGCCCCCACCATTCCGCCCCTCCATACGACTCGCCGACCAACTCATAAGCTCCGCCTCACCACAAGGAACACTCTCCGCCCATCCACCATCCCTCTACGCCTCCACCACAGCCCCCCGAACACCCCCACACTTCCGATCACAGGACGACCTAGGCACGCACGCCTAGGACATCCCACGACCTGCTTCACCGTGCACGACCTTCGCCGTGCCACGGCGAAGGTCCCCAGCTGGTCTGATTAAGCCGAGAGGCTTGTTTTGTGTTTGACATTATTTCAGCCCCTGCCGCCATTGATGGTTGAAGCAGCTTTGGAGCAGCTCCAGGCTTCAGGTGCAGCGGACTCGGGTGAGCAGTGCGAAGACATCTGGTCCAGCAAGGAGCGCAGCGAAGCCCGCAGCCTTGGCAATTGCGCGAAGAGTCTTTTGCGAGCGCGCACGAGAGCAAGGCAGGACTAATAGTCCCACATCGTGAAGTTACAAGCGGCTGAAGAGGTATAAATTGATTTTGTGTTATTAGCTCTTCGCCTCCGAACGCACAGGGATGAGGTCCCTCACCCAACGCACGCTCGCCTCGTCCGCGGCTTCTCTTAGCGGATCTGGCAAGCTCCGACCCGACCCTATCTGAGCACACCTCGCGCATCACCCTTACGTCAGTGCGCCTGGTCCCGGGTGCGAAATCCGACCCGATTACCTGCGGCTCTGGGAGAGCGTCATTTAAGTGAATTGCAGAGAGAGAGAGAGACGTGCTGGTAGAGGGAAAAGGTTAGGTTTTGCTCTCTGTGCAGGCAGGCCGGGCGTTGAAGAGAAGAAACTTAGCCAAAGAAGCAAAGGCAGAGAAGAGGCCTTCGCAGAAGAGAGAAGACAAGGAAGAAGGAGAGACTGCTGAGAAGAAGAAGATGGAAGAGAAAAGAAGCAAAGGCAGGAAGAAGAGAGGTTGCAAAGAAGAGAAGAAAGAAGAGAGGCCAAGACAGAAACCAAAGAAGAAGACCAAGGAAGAAGAAGCCTTCGCAGAGAGAGAAGAGAAAGAAGAAGAAAGACCAAGACAGAAGGAAGACAGAAGAGAAAGAAGCAAAGTGAAGATTGCAGAAGAGAGAAAGCAAGATCAGAAGAAGAAGAATCTTCAAAGGGAAACTTTTAAGACGTCTGATCTTGTGATCAGACATCCAATTTTACTCTTTTGTCATAATTACTTTTTAATCGCATACATTCATATTTGAATTCAAGTTTTGAGTAAATTAGAGTGTTCAATTACATTTGAGATTAGTAGTAAATTCTGATTGCTCCCTGTGTTCGACCTCGGATACTCCGGTTTTCGAGTAATAAAATCTTTATTTGTTGACGACGCCTGATCACCTATACTACGATGCAATAACAGTTAAAACACGATCGAGCCATGTCATTTCAACACTTAGCTGTTGACGTTTTCTGCTCTTGCACATTTCTTTTTGTAGTAGTGAGTATTTTGTTATATGTAAAACTGTTCCAGTTACTTTTTCGCTATACTAGTTTTCATGGTCTGTACTATTATGAGACATTCCATTTTGGTTCTTTTACTGTCTCTGTATTATTATTTTTTGCTTAGTTACATTGTACTTATGATTGTGGAATATTTTCTGCTTTTGGTTATTTATCGTTGGACGACTAGTTCTTGGGATTAGTCGAGGCGAGTGGGTCTCGAGTCCTGTAGGGATCTGGGATTGGGTCGTAACAATAGTGGGGATTAAATTTATGGAGGCACCTAAATCTACAAAGCCCTATCAAAAGTAGTTTCTCCAATAACGCACAAGATCAAAGAGGCTCTTGGATCTTTCTATTTTTGGGACTGGTTTCTAAGGATAACTGCACTAGCTTGTTCAGATAACACTACCCTTTTAGTTGATTTGGCTTAGCATTTAGGTGTGCACATTTCCTTTAAAAATTTCAGATAGGCTGTGTTGAACGCTACGAGTTGCTACGCTAACGTGTTTGGTTTTGAAAACTTATCGTTGTAGTTTGAAAGCGAAGTATTCGTGTTCAACAAATAAAATTTATACTGGAATAGAAATCTTGGGCCGAACTCAAGGAGGCGGACGTTTGATTTAAAAATACGCGTTTGATTTATTTGTCGTGAAGTAGATTAATTGATTAAAAACTATCTATCTATTTGCACTAAATAGAAGAGAAAGAGGGAGAACAAGAGAGAGAATATTACAAACAAAAACCAAAAAGAGATATAGAATGAACATGGAATTTCATCATCAGAAAGATTATTCATTACACTAAACTTTATGACTAGAAAGTGGGAAAATGATTATACTAGAAAGTAGTAAATCTACTCTAGAAAGTAGTAAATCTATTCTAGAAAGCAGCAAAAAGAATGGGGAGAGAGATATCCTCCTCGACGGTTGCTTAGAGGATGAGCCGGACGGGACGATGCCTGGACGAAGGAGGATGAAGTAGGAAGAATGGGAATAGGGTAGCACGTCGTCGTCGTCGCGAGATCCGCTTCCGAAAGGAGGATGAAAATTTGACTTTGTCTCGCGAGAAGCATCCCGGGTGTGGGACAAGCTTCTCTTGAGCTTTAAAGAGGGAGAGAAGAGAAGGAAGGGATGAGAATTTCGTGTAGATGGGGTCTCCGTTTATAGTTGCAAGGAGTGAGGGCAATTTGGTCATTTAAATCTCAAAACATTAAATAAGGGGTCTTTAGTGATGGATAAAACCGTCGCTAAAGCCCCATCGTGGGCATAGTGGGACACCGCCTACGCGGCCGCTCGCCTCTTCGCGCGTAACGCGTGCTCCACGTTCAGCTGATCTCACGATCGGACGGCTTAAGTCGCCTCTCCGCCCGCCTCCTCTACGCGCTCGCCTGCGTCTGATCTCACGTGAGGCGCGAGCATGCGATGCGGCGTCAACGCTATTGCACATGCACGACTGCTTGATCGCAATCGAGCGATCAATTGCGCCTGCTTGGCTGCTCCTCACAACTCGATCGCGTGCCGCTCGCTTGCGTAAGCGCGTTCACCCGCTGCGCTGTGGAGGGGAAATGGTCGCGCAGATGAGTTGAGAGGTTGTCCATGGCCGTTGGATCATGATCGTGCGGTCTAGATCTAACGTGCGGTGGTCTTCAAGATCAGTTGGGCTGGTTTGGGCGGCCGAGATGGTGCCACGTGGTGCCATCTTGGCCGTCCATCTTCTGGATGATGTAGATGGTGCCACGGTTGTTGGATTGAGTCGATTTTCACGCCGTTAGGCTGCGATCGTCAATCTGAATCCACCCTGTAGTCGGATTTGTCATTTGAAGTGTGGATTCACACCATCTTGGCCCTTGAGATTCTAGGGTTCCCCGATCTCTATCTGATGCTACAAATGTCTGATTAGTGCGATCTTGGAGTCGTTGAACTTCAATCGTTGCCCTGATCACATCTATATGGTTGGATCCTCGATCCGAGGCCCCAATAAAAAGTTTGCCCTGTCCATGAACATAAAAGGAGACAATTAACCTCCATTTAATTGAAACTAATCTAAATGCAAGATGATGCTTGCTATGCAATATTTATAGCATGCAATGCAATCCTATGCTTAAGAACATGCATAAATAGACATCTTAGGTGGTGTAAACATGTTTAAATCAGGCTGGGATATTCTCAATAGCTTCAAGGAGTGGAATGTTCACTTGGACTTGTTTAAAAATATCAAGCCCTCCTCAGATGGATTGATTTTCTTTTTTCTAGGTTTGTTCAAGGCTTCAGGAAAGGGAGCTTGAGAGAAATCATGAGTGCTTGGGTCCTGATCCTTGTCATCTTGATCTCCTAGGTCAGATTCGAGCTCCTCAAGATCTTGTTTAGATTTAGATTTTGAGGGATAAGGATCTTGGATCTGTCTTCCACTTCTCAAGGTTACCACACTAGCAAAGCATTAGGGTTAGAAAGTTGAGGTGGGTTCTGCAAAATAGGTGGAGCCTGATTAGGGTTCGCAAAACTAGGTGGGTGCTAGGGAGCAAGTTGAACTATATGTGCCTGTTGCTCCCTTGTGTTGTGCTAGTTAACCCTATTGAAATTTCTTGGGTTTGGGATGGGTTGGGATGACAACATCCCGTGTTGTCTAGCATCTATTAGCTGGTCCAGTCGTCCCGTCAGTTCTGTCCTCAATTGATTCATTTCTTCCTTATGTCTCAGATTCATCTCTCTCATTTCTTTCAGGATTAGGCTCAGATGGTGGGCTAGTTTTCCTGAGTAGGTTGTGGCTGGTACGTGCGTGGTTGTGTGTACCTACTAGGTTGCCCGTAAGTGTTTGGTTTTGTCAAGTTAGCACCCTGGGTGGGTTTTTGACTTGACCAAGCAAAGTTAGGATGGTTGTGCCATCCAGGGTTGTAAGTGTTTGAATAAAGCTCATTTCTAGTGTAACCTTGGAGTGCATTCACATCCTCAGGATAACTAGGCATTAGGATGCCTAGTTCAGAATTTGAGGGCATCAAAGTTCCTCCTTGGTACCCAAAAAGAGATGGGTCCAAGTACAGTTGGCTTATAGGTGGAGCCATGGTTAGGTCATTAATGTTGTGCACTAATTCCTGACCTAGTGGGTTGGGGAATTGATTGTGGGTTAATATAGGCACTCCTTGGGTAGACATAGGATTTAATCTGGATTGTGTACCTAAGGAATTCCCGCCCTTTATAAGATTATCCAACTTCTTATCCAAATTCTCTATGTTCTTTCCCACGAGTTCCACCTTGTCTAATCATTGTGCAATGAGCTCTAAATCAACCAAGTTTGAATTATTGTTAACTTCATAAACTCCGCTCCTTAGTTGATTACCTCTGTTAAAGGCGGACATTGAGGCATTGTTGAGGGAATTTTCACTCATATTCTCGAACAATTGAAAGGCTCCCTCAGCATCTCAACTCAGGAAATTGCCCCCACATGCTACATCAACAAAATTCTTCAGATTATCACTCAACCCATAATAGAAAATATGAGCCAAGTGCCACTTCGGAATCCCATGATGGGGGCATTTCCTAGCTAAATCATTGAACCTCTCCTAAGCCTCATGTAGTTGTTCCCCGGGATTCTGCTTAAAGGTTGTTATGGCACATCTAAGGGCATTAGTTTTTCCTATGGGGAAGAATTTCTTTAAAAATGTGCTTCTCAGGTCGTCCCAAGTTAGGATTGGTTTACCAATTATTCTCAACCAATGTGCAACTCTATCTTTCAAGGAGAATGGGAACATCTTCATCATCAGGGTACTTTCATTCATGTTCCTAGGGCTAAAAGTCCTTCCTATGTGTAGGAGCTCTTGAAGGTGGTGGAAGGGGTCATTTGACTCACGACCATGGAAGTGGGGAATCAAGTTAATGATCTGAGGTTTGAGTTCAAAATCATTCCCATCCTGAGGTACCCTAACAAAGGGTTCAGGTTGAGCATTAGGAGGGTTATAAAAGTCACGGAGGGGCTAGTTTGCCCTTCCGTTTTGGAGTCGAGTGATGGCTTGCACTATGACTTTCATCTGTCGATCATGATGCTGGCCCTACTTAGTGATCTTCCTTTGTAAGAGAGTCATAGGATCCAGATTTTGTTCATCAATCTCTTCTTCCTCGTGATAACTAGCCATTGCAGAGGGTTTAGATTCAGATCCTGGATAAGGTCTTCTCCTATGATTTCTTTCTAATGGTGGTAGCAAATCAGGATTTTGAGATCTTCTACCTTGCATGCACCAAAAGAATGTCTATAGATGAGAGAGAAGACAGATGAGAGAAACCCCGCCCACTCAATGCAAGCAATCAAACTGGTCCTTAAAGTGTCAACCCTAATTAGAGCTAATCCTGGCTCCCCCAAACATGACTGGATTCGATCAACCCCTGAATTACTTAGCTAGCCAGAAGGGTGGGACCCCTTAGGACACCCTGCACAGGAGGACACCACTAAGGGTTAACGTGGTTACCGCACCAGCCTTTCTTGTCACCGGTGGTCCAAGTAAACAAGGCCTTGACTTTAGCCCAATCTAGTTTCAAGTCCCTAAGTCTATTAATCCTGCCTAGGGTACGTCTACTCAGATTTAAGCTTAGGTTTGATGTGCTTTTGGAATATGATGGTCGTTAGGGCGTGTTTTCCCTTAATTGATTTTGAAATGTGTGAAGTGCTCAGACAAATAGGGTTCATAAGCAATTTCTTATGATGAAGTGAATTTTAAGATTCGAATGCTTGTGTTAATGCGTTTTAGGGTTCACTTGAGTTAGTATTTTCAATCAAGATTTTGATGAGGCACACAAGAGTTTTGCAAATCCCAATTTATTTGATAGATTTTCTTAAAGTATGGAAATGCAAGTGTGCTCTATCCTTAGCGTGAAATCCTAAATGTAAATAGTTCTAAATGTTTCTTTTTAAGTCAAATTTAGAGAAGTGGTGCGACCCAAATAATGCAATCAATTATTCTTATTGCACCACTACCTAGGCACCCAGAAAATATTTTTCAAGAATTTTTAATGCATGTTTTCTATTTTTTCTGATTTAAAATGTACTGGGGGTTTTGAAGCCTATTTTGACCCCCAGTTGGTGATTGGATAATTTGTGAAACCAAAAGTGCAAGAAATACTTTTTCCATATTTTTCTAAATTATTTATTATCTCAAAAATTCAATGCCACAAATTTCAAGTCAATCAAACTTGTATAAAAATTCCTATGATATTTTGAACTCTGAAAAATTAGGAACAATAACCGAATTGATAATAGGTCAGTACATGAATTTTTAAAATTTTTATATAATCTGATTTAGGTGAAATTTGGATGTGTTGTTCCTAACTTTGAATCCCACATCTAATAAAAATTCGAGAATTTTTGGATGTATGGATCTTCAGGAACTGAATTTTTAATATAATACTTTATTTCGACCCAAAAATCAAGAGTGATTTTTTTTAAATAAGTAAACAAATTCTAACTAATCCTAGGGTTCAAGCAAATCGTAAATCTAACTAATCTAAACTATGGGTACTTACCTAAGGTTTGTACTTGCAAGTCCCATTATCGTGTTTTGTTCTGATTTCCTTGCTTTCCTACACACATGAAATCAATGAAAATAACAAGTTAGAAATCTCAAATTCGCATCAAAGAAAGCTTCAAAAATTTTCGTTGCCTCCCCGGCAACGGTGCCAACTTGTTCGGCGTGTAATTCGCATGTTAAAAGTTAATTCAGTTGTAGTATAGTGTGAAAACACACCAACAAATAATATTTATAAAATTGGTGAGTACCGGGTCCTTCACAGGGAGGCAATCGCAATTTACGCAGAAGCTTTTGAATAGAACTTATTCTAAACAGATATTTATATATGAATATATGTATAGGAGTTAGATATATGCATTCAAAATATCAGAATTTTATTGTAATTAAAATAGAGTTTTCACAATAGAGTATGCTACTAGAAACAAATAGATAGATAGAGAGAGAGAGATGGAGAGAGAGAGAAATAGAAAGTGGCAGAGAGACGACACCGCTTGTAGGATGCTTGTGTGAGGTGCGACAGTACCTCAGATTGTGTGAGCATCGGGATGAAGGTCGAAGTAGAGTTGTAAAGGGACGAAGAGTTGCAGAGAAAGTGGAACATATCTGGAGTTGATGGGGTAGAGATGCCTCAACTGGGGGGCCCTGCGCCTTCTTTTATAGTTTCAATGAGGGGCAAGTGGGTATTTAACCCCTTTATCTCGTACCAAATTGCGATGCCTATGAATACATTAATCCTAAGTTATGCTAGGATCTAGCTTAATTCAGGTGATTTAGGTTGCATGATTGCTGTGTAATCAGACTTCAAGTAAGAAAACAAAGAGGTAGTGAAATTAGAGGATTTTTTGGGAGATAATTTGGAAGATCAAAGGGTGCCTTTACTTTCAAAACCTCAAATTCTTTACAAGACCCTTATGATTTGATTAAATCTGATTCTTGTGAACCCAAGTTGGACCAACCTCTACACCCTCACTACCATTGGAGACAACACTTTTAAAAGTCAAAAATCTTTTGCACTTGGGTTACACACCTTATGTCCCAACTATGCACCACATCTCCTCAACACTGAATATCACTAGGTGTGGCTTTTCATGATCTATCTATCCTACACCCAACCTAGTGGAGTAGGGTTGCATCATCGGTTGATTTACCTGTTGAGATGCCTCCTATCTGAGCTTTACATCTTTTACGCACCTTACTTGTGGGGCTTAGATGGTTAATATTGTTTACAGAAAAGAATGATTTATTCTATTGTCTTCATTACACCTAGCTGCAGGAATCAAACACAATGCTTATTGGGAGGCAACCCAACTCAATTTTGATGGATTGATCTTTCATTCAGTTGTGCATCTAGCATCTTGCACTTCCAAGTCCTGCGACCAGGCACAAACTTAGACACTCTTTTTAGGTGCTCTCTTACATTTTCCGCTTCATGTAATGAGGACATTGCAGATCTTAGGCATGGGGTAGGGGGTATTAGCATTTTTTATCATTCTCTTAGGATATCTTTCATGGGACGTTGCATTCATGCAAGCATTTTAGAAGAGTAACAAGAAAACAAAGTGTTTTTTCAGGGAAATAAGTAACAAGGCTTAGGTTAAGAATGACGAATTCTCGGTGCTAAAGGATCTACATTTTTAGGGTTGGGCTTGAGGATTTTAGGCTTAGATTCATCAAGACCAAAATGGTCTTAATTGGCTAGGTATCGCTTAAATTGGGGCTGGTTTCCGAGCCTTTATGATAATCGGCTGACTTTAGAAATAGATAATCGACTATGTCGGTACTTGACTGTTTAACGTGTGAAATCGATGTTTTAAAATTGATACATTGTAGTACAAACCAAATCGCTCATCAACAAATACAATTTATAGCTCGAAAGAAATCCGAGGTTGAATGCAGGGAGCAAGTATTGCATTCATGCACTAATCTCAATCAAAACATAAATGAGCACAATTAATGATAACAATTACTCAAAACTAATATTCAATGTAGCACATGAGTATATCAAGAGTCTAATGAGGTAAAAAGATATCTAAGATAAAATAATGGTGATTTGAATCACCAATTATTAACATGCATATATATATAATAGTTACTCAATGGTCTAAATAAATGCACAGTGCCTCAAATAATGCCATAATGTTTTCAACCAAGTTAGGCGTCAGGTCAAATGACTTAAGTTCATCCTTGCTACAATGCCTCAAAGAGGCTTCTTCTGTTCTTCTCTCATGCTTCTTTTTCTCTTCTTCGACCCTTCTTCTTCAACCTCTTCTTTTCTTCTTCTACCTTGGCTCTTCTCAGTTCCTCTCTTCTTTCAAGCTCTCACAGCTAAGTGTTGAAGGTTTCCCTAAAGAGCAAAACCCCCCCTCTCTCTCACAGTTCACCTTTATTTCTCTTCTCTTCTCTCAAACCCAGGAGTAATTGGGTTAAAGGTCGAGTTATCGGATCCTAAGAAGTGGCCAGACTCGCATGCTTGCGTACGGGCGAGGCGTGAAGGCATGGGGAGGTGCGTACGTAGGGGACCTCACCCCCTATGTGTTCAAGGCATACAAGCACAGAGAGAAAAATAATATATAGGCGTTGGTTCGGTCCTAATCCCCCGATGTGGCACTAATGCCATGCTTGTTCTTCGTGCGGTCAGCAGTAGCAGGTGGTGTTTGATTGAAGCTCTTGGAGCGATCGAAGCTCTCAATTGGAAACTGAGATGCGTTCTTGGAGGTAGTATGCATTGCTTGGGGCCAAAACCTGGAGCAAACGCAATCGGAGAATGTATGACGTGTCGGAGAACTTAAGGGTGACAATGAAGCTTCGATTGGACTTGAAATAAAAGAATATGGCCTCTCGGCCACATTAAATGTGTTCAATAGCTTCACCAGAGAGTGTGGAGTGAGATAGCGGTGATTTCATGGCGTGCGAAGATGCGTGGTGGTTGAATAGAGGCAAAGATGGCATGCGAATGATGGGTTGGTCGATGGTGTGTTTGGATGGTGGAGAGAGTGGAATAGGTTAGGGGTTTTGATGGGTGTGAGCTGGCAAAGGTTGTGGAATTGTCGGTGAAGTGTTTGGTTGCATGTGGAAGTGGAGTGGACTTGCCAGAGGTGTGGTCGAAAGTGAAGACGAAGGTGGTAGGCAGTGGTGTCGAGGGTTGATTTTTGGATTTTAGGGGATAAATAAAACCAAAGGAAGGAAAGGAGTTGAGAGGACCTAAATTAAGGACGAAATAAGGGAGATTTCCATGCTGGTGTGATTGCCGGATGTGGGGAAGACAAATACTCTGTGAGGGAGATGGTGGTGAAGAGCGAGGGAGAATGCTCTCGCGGTGGTTGGTGAGATGTAGAGGAAGATGGGGAAGGTCGCTGTGCTTCCAACTTGGTCATTTGAGGAGTGGAGGAGGGAGGTCGAGAAGGCCCGTCAGAGCATAGGTCAGAGGAGGCCGGAGATAGGGATTTTGAAGAGGGTTTTGGCCTTAAACCTAGCTAAGGAGCATGGCCTTGCATTGGGCATGCTTTTATAGGGCTTAGGTTGAAGTTCAAAGCTTGGAAACTTCGAGTTTCTTGTGCATGTGGGATACCCACATCTCTCATGCATTCGCATGAGTAATTGGGAAAGAATTGGAGTCTAAGGCTGGGTTTGATTGAAAGAGAATTCCTCAAGTAATCTCTAGTTCAAATCTGAGATAGATTGATTGAGAATCGAGCGAGAAATCCTCACTCAAAACTCGACGGTGAAGGTCTGACCTCCAAAAAATGGTGTGAGGACCCTTTTGCAAAGAACGATGATATAGTTAGAGACTTTTTTGTAATGAATTCGAAAGTTAGGGGTATATGTGTGAGATGAAAGAATTAGACAAGACTGAAATGTAAACTGGAATAAGGTGATCTTTGATTGGGCCCAAATTTTAGTAAAAACCTAATTTGGACCCAAAAAATCTGATGGTGAAGTTGGATTTAGGTTTTGAGCAAGTTTGGTTAGATAAATTGAGTAGTTACCCAAATTAGGGCAACTGTCCGTCTGAGACTCTGTTTTAGGTCAAAATGGGTGCAAATGGTCAAATCAAGGATGCCAAAATTTAGAGAATATTTTTCTATGATTTTTAGAGGGTTTAGATGAATTTTATCCTAACCAGAACATTAGTTAATTAAGCAGGTCTACTTTTAGGATTTCAGATGTCATTTAATTCTTGAAATGCATGAAAACCCATTCCTATCTGCATGGACCCACTTATTAGATATTTATGATTATTTTAACTTTAATTAACCCCTGAGAAAACCCATGGTTGTTCTGCATTCGTGATATGATGGTAAAATTATAGTTTTAACCCTGGTTTCATGTTATACTCTCAGAAAGGATGTGTAGTGAATTACGGTCCTTTGGCAGTTTTGTAGGAGCATTTATTAATGGAATATGACAAATTAAAGCTAGATATGGCTAATGATGACATTATCATCATACTCCCATACCTAACTATTGCTAGTCCCTTAGCAAAATCTCACAGAACTAACTCAAATTCTAGACTATGCCTTGATGTTCAAAGCCCTGATTCTTTCTTAGAAACTATATCAGAATGCTAATAGTAGACCTAGAGGTACTCAAGTACCAATCAAGATCTAGACCTGATCAGCTTTAGCTTCAATATGCCACGAAGGTTTCTAAGGCCCACAGGAACTAACCTGAGATTCGTTGGACACAGCGGTTAAAGCACCCATGCTTATAACATTGTTAATCCAGGTTTAGCTTGCAATGCATTTTTGTAAGAGAGATGGATAGAAGAATTCTTGTATTTTTTGAGAGTTTTCTCTCTCTTTTTGTTATTTCTAGCTTCGGATTGGCTTAAAAACACGTTCTGTATCGGATTCCTTATTTTTACCATCAATCCTTATAGGGTTCCTGGCAATCGATGCTTCGAGATAGCACTGCCCATGGCAACTCGATAACCCTGGCTTTTGACATTTTGGGATAATGTCGCCCATGGTGTTTTGTAGCTAAATTCAAGCCCTTGTGTTTGACATTTCGGGACAATCCCACCCATGGCACCTGAATCAGCACAAGGTGCTTACGTGCCCCCAGTAGGATATTTAGATATCCTAGGGGACAAGCACCGAGGAGATGGTATGTTATTGTGCATCTTCGAGGAAAATTTTCCACCTCTCCACGTCAAGAACTCATCCAAATCAACTTGTGTTGATAAGCCGCTCCTAATCTAGGTAGCCTTTTCATAACAGGATTAACACATTTGCATGATTTTGATACTAAGTGCACTAAACCAGACTGTGTGTGGATTAGAGTGACTACGTTACCGAATCTCGCAAATCAGAGTTCAGTTAACGAGGTCGAATAATCCCTACGCCTTAGAGCTAATACATAAGCTTCGCATTTTCCTCAACCTCTTGAGGACTATCCAGAAATTAATGGATACGTGAATTTTTAAGCCTAAAACAAGCCCAAGAGGCCTAAGATCAGCACTCATACTAATCTCTTTGTCTTTTTGTTCTTCTAGGACTTAATTTTTTCCTTTTGATTTGGTCTAGAACTTAAGTAGATTCCATAATTTTTTTTCTAATGACTAATCTTTTTTTCTTTCAAATTGTAGCTCCTTTTTAACATTTAAAATCACCTCCTCTCTTCCTCAAAATGATATGCAATTAATCTCACAAAATTTCCTCCCCTTTCCACGTTTTGTTCTTTTTCAATTTTTTTAGTTTTTTGGTTTTTTGGAATATGTAATTTTTTGTGAGAACCCTTCAGAAATTCAAATTTTTATGTGTTTGCACTTTAACACCCCCCCATGCCTAAGTTTTACATTGTCCTCTTTGTAAACCATAGGGTATGAAATCAGTGCGGTTCAGGGATTAGAACAGGATAAACGGGTAGGGGAATGGGTTGGGATGACTATTACGGACGATTTCAAGCTCTTGTACAAGTACTAGAGGTGGAGTCAAAAAGTTGAACTCAGAGTGCAGTAGACGTGAAGCTCAAAAGGTTAATCAGAAGGGTCTCGAGTTTTTGAAATGACGGGTTGCCTCGCGTTAAGTGCTAAATTCAATGCCTTCAGCCGAGCAGAAAATGGTCATGGAGAAGGTGTGGTCAAATCAGATGAATTTTGTAGAACAAGCACCCTGATCAATAGCCTGGTTGGTCCAACTAGGTGCATGTTTAGATCGACAGGTAGATGATGCAGCCCAAACCCAATTGGTATGGTGGGTTGATGGATGTGAATCAGTAGGTGTGGTGCCCACCAGATGCTTTGTGACTCAGAAGGATGTGGGAATGAAAATCCAGGGTTTGGCTGAGTCTAATTAGCCTTGTTAGACTAGGGATCTTCAAAAGAGAATGGATCTATGGAGGATGTGAGATCCCTACAAGCGTGATAAAAGAAGGATGAGGCATGATTAATAATCTGATTCATATTCGAAACCTGATTAAAAGATGAAGAATCATATATGATCGGATCATCAAGAGGAGTGGGTTTTGGAAAGTTTTGTATATGGTGCAGAAGATGTGTTTTCTTTTAAATCATTGACCTTCGCATCTAAATCAAAAGATGGGTTGTGGTCGCTGAGGTCGTAAACTAGTTTAAATTCATTAGGAAACAATAGTTCTCTTATGTCAGAGTAAGATTCGAATCGTCGGAGAACTTACGAAGATCGTGTTCTGAATCTGATTCGGGATCAGAGGTTCCACCATGGAGTAAATCAAGGGATGTAGAATCAGCAACCTGACTTGGATCTAACCTAATTTCAAATTCCTAGCATGAAAAGGTGTCCCCAGTAGGTATAGGCTTAGGTTCTTGGCTTGTAGGGAAGACCCAATCAAAACCCAACTCTTCCAGCTCCTCGATTTCTGAATCGTAGATTGGTGTGACTTTCAAAAAATCAATCTGTATCTCTGAGGAGTTTGAAGAGGTGTACTCATAAAATACGGGCCCTGAATTGTACTCTGGATTCAAAATCTGACTTGTATCACACGGGTTCTTGTAATCATCCTGATAAGGCTCAAATCCAGATTCTAGGTTAAGGGTGTGGGTTGAATCAGTAGATTCTAGGTTGGGCTCTACAGGGATGTTAGAATTATTCTCAAGAGTCACCTTATCAGAACAAGGGACGGAATTTACACCCTCAAGAGGTTCTGACTCAATCTTATTATCACAGGTGTCTCGAAAATCTAAGCTCGATGGACCAGCTTCCTGGTTTCCTAAGGTTGGTTTGACATAGTGATCACCTGCAATTTGATCCTCCCAACCCATCTCAAGATCAGGCATGTCAATCTGTATGTAATTTGAAATAAGTTCCATTTGGGTGGGGGGCCCATAATAACCTTGATCTTCAAACCTAGGATTTGGAAAATTATATTGATTACCCCAAGATGTCTCAGGGATGTATTGATGTCTCTGATCGATAACACGTTTTAACATCTACATCATCTTGTCAGAGGTGTGGCCGGAAGTGAAGATGAAGGTGGCGGACGGTGGTGTCGAGGGTTGATTTTTGGATTTTAGGGGATAAATAAAACCTAAGGAAGGAAAGGAGTTGAGAGGACCTAAATTAAGGATGAAATAAGGGAGATTTCCACACTGGTGTGATTTTCAGACGTGGGGAAGACGAACCCTCCATGAGGGAGACAGCGGTGAAGAGAGAGGGAGAACGCTCTCGCAGTGGCTGGCGAGATGCGGAGGAAGATGAGGAAGCTTGCTGTGCTTCCAATTTGGTCGATGGAGGCGCAGAGGAGGGAGATCGAGAAGGTTCGCTAGAGCGTAGGTTGGAGGAGGCTGGAGATAGGTATTTGAAGAGGGTTTTGGCCTTAAACCTAACTAAGGAGCATGGCCTTGCATTGGGTGTGCTTTTATAGGGCTTAGGATGAAGTTCCAAGCTTGGAAACAAGCTTGGAAACTTCAAGTTTCTTGTGCATGTGGGATACCCACATCTCTCATGCGTTCGCATGAGAGATTGGGAAAGAATTGGAATCCAAGGTTGGGTTTGATTAAAAGAGAATTCCACAAGGAATCTCTGGTTCAAATCTGAGACAGAGTGATTGAGAATCGAGCGAGAAATCCTCGCTCAAAACTCGACGACGAAGGTATGACCTCCCAAAAATGGTGTGAGGACCTTTTTCAAAGAACAATGATAGTATTAGGGACTTTTTTGCAATGAATTCGAAGGTTAGGGGCATATGTGTGAGAGAACAGAGTCAGATAGGATTGAAATGCAAACTAGGTCAAGGTGATCTCTGATTGGGCTCAAATTTTAATACAAATCTAATTTAGAATAAAAGAATCTGATGGTGAGTCAGATTTAGTTTTTGAATAAGTTTGACTAGGTAAATTGCACAGTTACCCAAATTAGGGCAATTATTTGTTTGAGACTCTATTTTAGGTCAAAATGGGTGCAGATGGTCAAATCAAGGATTCCGAACCATAGAGAATATTTTTCTATGATTTTTATAGGGTTTAGATGAATTTTATCCTGACTAGAACATCAGTTAATTAAGCAAGTCTATTTTTAGGGTTTCAGATGTCATTTAATTCTTGAAATGCGTGAAAACCTGTTTCTATCTGCATGGACCCACTTATTAGACATTTATGATTATTTGACCTTTAATTAACCCCTGAGAAAACCCATGGTTGTTCTACATTCATGATAAGATGGCAAAATTACAGTTTTAACCTTGGTTTCATGTTATACTCTCAGAAAGGATGTGTAGTGAATTACGGTCATTTGGCTGTTATGTAGGAGCATTTATTAATGGAATATGAAAAATTAAAGCTAGATATGGCTGATAATGACATTATCATCATACCCCCATACCTAACTTTTACAGTCCCTTAACAAAATCTCACAGAACTAACTCAAATTCTAGACCATGCCTTGATGTTCAAAGCCCTGATTATTTCTTAGAAGCTAGATCATAATGGTAATAGTAGGCTTAGAGGTACTCAAGTACCAATCAAGATCCAGACCTGACCAGCTTTAGCCTCACTCTCCCGCGAAGGTTTCTAAGGCCTACAGGAACTAACCTGAGGTTCGTTGGACGTAGCGGTTAAAGCACCCATGCTTATAACATTGTTAATCCAAGTTTAGCTTGCAGTGCATTTTTGTAAGAGAGAGGGATAGAAGAATTCTTGTATTTTTGGAGAGTTTTCTCTCTCTTTTTGTTATTTCTAGCTTCGGATTGGCTCAAAAACACGTTCTGTATCGGATTCCTTATTCCCACCATCAATCCTTGCAGGGTTCCTGGCAATCGATGCTTCGAGATAGCTCCACCCATGGCAACCCCAGAACCCTGGTTTTCGACATTTTGGGATAATGCCACCCATGGTGTTCTATAGCTAAATATAGACCCTAGCGATAGAGATTTCGAGATAATCCCACCCATGGCACCTGAATCAGCATAAGGAGCTTATGTGCCCCTGGTAGGATATTTAGATATCCTAAGAGAGAAGCATCAGGGAGACGGTATGTTATTACTCATCTTCGAGGGGAATTTCCCACTTCTCCGCATCGGGAACTCATTCGAATCAACTTGTGTTGGTAAGTCGCTCCTAATCTAGGTAGCCTTTTCATAACAGGATTAATGCATTTGCGTGATTTTGATATTAAGTGCACTAAACCAGACTGTGTGTGGATTAAGGTGACTAGGTTACCGAATCTTGCAATCCAGGGGTCAGTTAACAAGGTCGAATAATCCCTAAGCCTTAGAACTAATACATAAGCTTGGCATTTTCCTCAACCTCTTGAGGACTATCCAGATATTAATGGATACGTGAATATTTAAGCCTAAAAAAAGACCAAGAGGCCTAAGATTAGCACTCATACTAATCTCTTTGTCTTTTTGTTCTTCTAAGACTTAATTTTTTTCTTTTGATTTGGTCTAGAACTTAAGTAGATTCCGTAATTTTTTTACTAATGACTAATCTTTTTTTTTTTCAAATTGTAGCTCCTTTTTAACATTTAAAATCACCTCCTCTCTTCCTCAAAATGATATGCAATTAATCTCACAAAATTTCCTCCCCTTTCTACGTTTTGTTCTTTTTCAATTTTTTTAATTTTTTGGTTTTTTGGAATATGTAATTTTTTGTGAGAACCCTTCAGAAATTCAAATTTTTATGTGTTTGCACTTTAACACCCCCCCATGCCTAAGTTTTATAATGTCCTCATTGTAAATTGGAGGGTATGAAATCAGTGTGGTTTAGGTATTAGAATAGGATAAATGGGTAGGGGAATGGGTCGGGATGACTATTGCGGACGATTTCAAGCCCTGGTACAAGTACCAGAGATGGAGTCGAAAAACTGAACTCAGAGTGCAGTAGACGTGTAGCTCAAAAGGATAATTAGAAGGGTCTCAAGTTATTGAAATGACGGGTTGCCTCTCGTTAAGCACTAAATTCAATGCCTTCAGCTGAGCAGAAAATGGTCATGGAGAAGGTGCGGTCAAATTAGATGAATTTTGTAGAACAAGCACCCTAATCAATAGCCTGGTTGGTCCAACCAGGTGCTTGTTCAGATCGACAGGCTGATGATGCAACCCAAACCCAATAAGTATGGTGGGTTGATAGATGTGAATCAATAGGTGTGGTGCCCACTAGATGCTTTGTGACTCTGAAGGATGTGGGAATGAAAATCCAGGGTTTGGCAGAGTTTAATAAGCCTGGTCAGACTAGGGATCTTCAAAAGAGAATGGATCTATGGAGGATGTGAGATCCCTACGAGTGTGATCAGAGAAGGATGAGGCATGATTCGTAATCTGATCAATATCTGAAACCCGATTAAAAGATGAAGAATCATATATGATCGGACCATCGAGAGGAGAATTAGAGTAAAAGTTGATTCTGGTTGTGGGTCGAGATTGAAAGTGGGTTTTGGAAAGTTCTGTATTTGGAGCAGAAGAGGTGTTTTCTTTTAAATCATTGACCTCAGCATCTGAATCAAAAGATGGGTTGTGGTCATTGAGGTTGTAAGCTAGTTTGAATTCATTAGGAAACAATAGTTCTCTTATGTCAGAGTAAGATTCGAGATTGCTGGAGAACTTGCGAAGATCGTGTTCTGAATCTAATTCGGGATCAGTGGTTCCACCATGGAATAAATCAAGGGATGTAGAATCAGCAATCTGACTTGGATTTAACCTAATTTCAAATTCCTAGCGTGAAAAGGTGTCCCTAATAAGTATAGGCTTGGGTTCTTAGCTTATAGAGAAGACCCAATCAAAACCCAACTCTTCTAGGTCCTTGGTTTGTGAATCGTAGGTTGGTGTGACTTTCAAAAAATCAATCTGTATCTCTGAGGAGTCTGAAGAGGTGTACTCATAAAATACCAGCCCTGAATTATACTCTGGATTCAAAATCTGACTTGTATCACACGGGTCCATGTAGTCATCTTGATAAGGTTTAAATCTAGATTCTAGGTTAAGGGTGTGGGTTGAATCAGTAGATTCTAGGTTGGGCTCTACAGGGATGTTAGAATTATTCTTAAGAGTCACCTTATCAGAACAAGGGATGGAATTTACACCCTCGAGAGGTTCTGACTCAATCTTATTATCACAAGTGTCTGGGAAATCTAAGCTCGATGGACCAGCTTCCTGGTTTCCTACGGTTGGTTTGACATAGTGATCACCTATAATTGGATCCTCCCAACCCATCTCAAGATCAGGCGTGTCAATTTGTATGTAATTTGAATCAAGTTCCATTTGGGTGGGGGGTCCATACAAACCTTGATCCTCAAACCTGGGATTTGGGAAATTATATTGATTACCCCCAGATGTCTTAGGAATGTATTGATGTCTCTGATCGATAACACATTTTAACATCTGCATCATCTTGTCGGAGGTGTGGCCGAATGTGAAGACGAAGGTGGCGGGTGATGGTGTCAAGGGTTGATTTTTGGATTTTAGGGGATAAATAAAACCTAAGGAAGGAAAGGAGTCGAGAGGATCTAAATTAAGGACAAAATAAGGGAGATTTCTAGTCCAGTGAGATTAGCAGACGTGGGGAAGATGAACCCTCCGTGGGGGAGACGATGGGGAAGAGAGATGGAGAACGCTCTCACAGTGGCTGGTGAGATGTGGAGGAAGATGGGGAAGGTTGCTGTGCTTCCAATTTCGCTATTAGAGGCACGGAGGAGGGAGGTCAAGAAGGTCCGCTGGAGCGTAGGTTGGAGGAGGCCGGAGATAGGGATTTGGCCTTAAACCTAGTTAAGGAGCACGGCCTTACATTGTGCGTGCTGTTATAGGGCTTAGGATGAAGTTCCAAGCTTGGAAACAAGCTTGGAAACTTCAAGTTTCTTCTACATGTGGGGTACCCACATCTCTCATGCGTTCGCATGAGAGATTGGGAAAGAATTGGAGTCCAAGGCCGGGTTTGATTGAAAGAGAATTCCTTAAGGAATCTTTGGTTCAAATTTGAGATAGATTGATTGAGAATTGTGCAAGAAATCCTCACTCAAAACTTGACGGTGAAGGTCTGACCTCCAAAAAATGGTGTGAGGACCTTTTTTCAAAAAATGATGATAAATTTAGGGACTTTTTTGCAATTAATTTGAAAGTTAGTGGCACATGTGTGAGAGAAAAGAGTCAGACATGACTGAAACGTAAACCAGGTCAAGGTGATCTCTGATTGGGTCCAAATTTTGGTACAAACCTAATTTGGACCCAAGGAATTTGATAGTGAAGCCGGATTTAGGTTTTGACCAATTTTGACTAGGTAAATGTACAGTTACCCAAATTAGGGCAACTGTTTGTCTAAGACTTCGTTTTAGGTCAAAATGGGTGCAGATGGTCAAATCATGGATGCCAAACCCTAGAGAATATTTTTATATATTTTTTAGAGGGCTTATATGAATTTTATCATGACTAGAACCTCAGTTAATTAAGCAGGTCTATTTTTAGGATTTCAGATGTCATTTAATTCTTGAAATGCGTAAAAACCCGTTCCTATCTGCATGGACCCACTTATTAAACATTTATGATTATTGGACCCTTAATTAACCCTAAGAAAACTCAAGGTTATTCTGCATTCATGGTGTGATGGTAAAATTACTGTTTTAACCCTGGTTTCATGTTATACTCTCAGAAAGGATGTGTAGTGAATTACGGTCCTTTGGCGGTTATGTGGGAGCATTTATTAGTGGTATATGACTAATTAAAGCTAGATATGGCTGATGATGATGTTATCATTATTGACCAATTTTTTATCCTTTTGTGTTGGATAACCTAAAGATTAGTGTTAAACTTCAGACATTGGGTTCACTGATGGGAACACCATCATGAGCCATAACTAGCTCATTTTGACCCAATTAAGTTTGTAAATGCTTCTACAAATCTGCCAAAGAGTCACAAGTCATTGCATAATCATTTTGAGGGAAAAATAACAAACTAGGGCTAAAACTGCAATTTTACCAACTTATCATGAATGCAGTACAACTGTGAGCTTTCTCAGGGGTTGAATGAATGTAAAATGGTATTAAAAAGATAACAAGTGGGTTAAAACAATCAGAAAAGGATTTTCACGTGTTCTGAAAATTAAATGACTTTCAAAACCTTAAAAACAGACCCGCTTAATGAATTGAGGTTCTAATTAGAAGAAAATTCACCTAAATCCTCTAAAATTCATAGAAAAATATTCTCTAGGGTTTGGAACCTTCAATTTGACCATCAGAACCCGTTTTGACCCAAAATAGAATCACAGACAGATATTTGCCCTAATTTGGATTTTTGCATAAATTATCCTATCAAACGTGGTAAAAACCAAAATCAAACTTCAGCATTAGATTCCTTAGGTCCAAATTAGGTTTTTACCAAAATTTGACCTCAAGATGAATTTGTCTTGACCTAGTTTGCAAATTGGTCCTATTTAATTACATTTCTACCCTTAAGTTTCAAAATATTTACAAATAGACCCCTAACTTTGTCATCGTTCACACAAAATGGTCCCTACCACCATTAATCCTATTGCTACTTGCTCTGACGACCTTAAATTGGAAAGAACTCCCTAATTTCTTGACGAATCCCTTTCAAATTTGAAAGGGAAGTTCGTCAAGAAATTTCCTTCCTTTTCAACCCAATCCTAAGCCCTAAAACTTACCCAATATTTCATGCGAATGCGTGAGATATTTGGGTCTAAAGAGATTTCCCAATTCGGTGACCTCTCCAAGCTTGGGAAGCTTGCTTCCCAAGCTTTAACCATCATCCTGAGGTCTATAAAAGCACCTCCTGCTCATACTGAACCCTTCAAGCTTGATTCCGGCCGTGAAATCCCCTTCTCCTCCTTCCTTTTTCGGCCGTGAAGCTCCACAAGCTCCGGCGACTCCTCCTGCCGTCTCTCGTTGTTTGACCACAAAACCAGTGGCTGGATTCTCTTTTTCTCTCTTGTCCGCTCTTGGCCATACCAACAGGAGCTTTTCTACCGCCATCGTCGCCGCCGTTGCCTTCATTGGAGACCGTCTTCCCCAGCTCCGGCCTACCAACGCCAACGCTGTCCTCTCCCTTTCGTCCACTTAGCATAGGTAATTAAGTTCCCTTGAGGCCCCTAGATTAGTTCATTCTACCAATAACCAAAAATAAAACCCTCGATACCACCGCTCACCTCCGTCTTCCTCACCTCCGGCCACTCCTCTGACGAGCCCATCTCACCACCACAGGCCTCCAATCAACTTGCTGACAAGCCTACAACCTTCACCTCTCCACCCTCTTCAAAACCCCTCTCCCCATTCATCCTCTTGCCCACTCAAACCCGCCGTCGAACAACCCACTGTTCTCCAACCTTCTTCGCTTCCAACACATCACTCCACACCTCGCCTCACTATGAAACCACCGCCATCATACTCCATGTCATTCGACGAAGGTCCTGAGCTAGTTTAACTTGGTTGTAAGGCCATATTATTATTTTTAGGTCGATGCCGTCCTCCTCTCATCACCGCCATTACCAAAAACTTCAATCTTGCTCGAAGCTCGCTCCAGGTCTCAATAACTCCAGGTTCTCGCTTTAGGAGGCATGGAACTCTCCCCAGAGCGCACATGGACCAACCAATTGGCCCTTGGACTAGGCCTTTGACCGCAATTGGCGAAGAAGCTTCAGCCACTGCTGCGTGACGAAGAGGGTGGGATTTAGTCCCACATCGTGGACTGAGGAACTATTGCAGCCAAATAAGATGCAAAAGTGATTGGGGTTGTTTGCCTCAAGTCACTGGTGGGTGAGGTCCCCCGCACACCCCACTGCCTCACCCGTGACACTGCTCACATAGGTCTGACGCCTGATCTGATTACCTGCCTAAGCCTATACACTCCTCGGCTGCGACCCACACCCGCAGCCCTGGTCCAAGGTGCGCTTAGGTCCGAATCCGATTACCCGGTGTTGTGCATGGCCTTGTGAAAGTGGAAGAAAAGTGGAAACCCAGAGACAGAAGGAGAGAGAGCGCGGGGGTAGGGGGTGATTGCACAGTAAGTTACGTCAATAAATATGCCATCTTATGTTATTTCCTAGCATTACCCATGCATCTTATGTAGCCATACTTGCATTTGTAAATATTTACTTGCATGCATTTATAAAGAGGGGAAGAGAGTGAGAATAAATGGTCATTCAATCCACTTCTATAATTAACATCTTCATTGTGTGTTGCATTGCAATTTCACCATTTTCATTTTCTTATTCCACAACTGTTGTGCACATCTCCATGCACCCTACCCTACTGCAGCATGGCAAGAGGCGTGAACTTCTTCTATAAAAGATCATGCACCCTCCCTTGCTGTGGTAGCCAGCCACCACCCTCAGACACACCCATCGCCACCCCTCATACAACACACACAACACCACACACACCCACCGGCCACTCTCTCTCTCTCTCCCTCTCCATACACAGCACCTCTTCTCACAAGTTGAGAAGGGGTACACTGTGTGCAGGAGAGAGTTCACAGTGGTCTCAGACCCCCATTATGACCTCCACCACCGCCCAACCCCGTCTTGAGCAGGTGGGCGTGGTGGATTCTTGTTTGTTTTTTTTTTTATTTGCATATATTTCTCTTTTTCATTTTTGTTTGATGTTTCCTCTCCTTCGCCATTAGTGCAGGGCTTCAAGCTCTAAAGCTTGCGAGCCCAACACCTCCCAGCACCTCTGCGCACCCACGAGCGCCACAACATGCGCAAGCAGAGTGCTCGGGCTCTCTTTTCGCACGCATGCGCTCCGCAGCAGTGTCTGCACACTTCACCGCCTCAGCCGGTCGCCTTCTCACGGCGTGCATGGAAGCACACTATTCACGCCTCTCTGCGCAACACTGTAGCCACCGGCTCGTTTCTCACTTAGCCAGTGGCTCTGCACTCTCTTTCCTCTATGCTACCACCTCCAACCAATCGCCGCACCCATGCGTCCGTACACCAGCACGCCCGTGCGTCCCTCAATGTTGTGCAGCCCTTGTGCCCTGCGTGCTGCGCCCGCGCCTCACCGCCTAGTGCACGCCCTTGTGTGCTGCATGCTACGCCCGCGCCTCACCGCTCAGTGCACAGACCTTGTGAGCTGCATGTTGCGCCTACGCCTCACAGCTCAGCATGCAGACCTTGTGAGCTGCATAGTGCAGTGCTCCTTCCCCTTTGTATGCAGTGCGATGCTCCTTCAGCGCCTGCACTGCGTGCCTTCCTCCCACATACACACACACCCTAACACACACACTCACAGACACTCACACACCTACACACATACATATATATATATACACACACACTCTTACCCTTAAATATCTATATATACATAAATATATATATATATTTAAATAAATAGATAAATATATATATATTCCTATACATATATATATCTATATAGTTATAGCTATTTATATATATATATATATATATATATATATATATATATACTTATATATCCACATATCCACATTCTCCCTTACACACATTCACCTCACATCTACTACCCACATACCCATGCACTCACCCCTTCACCGCACACCGTATCACGAGAATATTCGCACCAATTACCAATAGTTCCCAATACCCACGCAAAGCAAGCACTTCCACCCACACACACACATCCGCTCCACACTCCACGTGACACTTAGTCTTGCGGTTGTGTCTTGCTGGACGTGGACCAACTTAACACTGTGCTACATTCCATCTCCATTTCCACCTCCACCCCTATGTATACAATAAATAACTATATATATATTCTATATCTACTACATATATATACATATATATATATACTAAGCTAAGTTTTTCTTTTTTTGAAACAGAAAGGAAAGCTATCATCTTACGATAGCAATCCGGAGTAGTATATTATATAAACACCTAAGAGAAATTACAAAAGAGATCCCCAAAAGTGTACGAGGGACCAGCACTCTCTTACAATATTTTCATAGCATACTGGCCTCTCCTGAAAAGGTCTCTCATTTCTTGCCTTCCATACACACCAAATAGTGGCGGCCATGTGAATATGTGGCTTCCCTCTCACAACAAACCCATGCCAGATAGAATCCTACTCTAGTAATGGCTCCTGACATGTCTTTCTCCAAATAGCATCAGTGACAAGGTAAGAAGAAAGGAGGTGATTTACATTGTCTGTATTCATCTCACACAAAAAACAGACATGGCGATCAGTTCCCAACCTTCTGTGGCGTAGATCACTTGTGATCAATCCATCTCTCCTACATAGCCAGAGAAAAATCTATAATTTGAGAGGAATTTTTAACAACCAGATCTTCTTGTCAATGGAATTGCATCTCCATCCATCTTCAAGGCTCAACATTCTATTATAGCCAGATTGGACACTATAAATCCCCTCCCAAAGGTATTTGTCCTCCACTCTAGGCCTAGGTTTGAAGCTCTCAAGGTCTGAAATTAGCTTCTCCTTTCTTCCCACAGTCGAGTAGCTCTCCTGCTGGATTCCTCATCAAACAGATTCCATCTGCAGCTGCTGTAGGACCAGACCCTGCTGACAGTGGCATCCTTGTCAGATGCTGCAACAAAAGCTCTTGGATAGAGCTCCTTCAAGACACCTAGCCCAGACCACCCCTCCTTCCAGAAATTGAAGGACCTGCCATCTCCAAGTGACGGCTGCAGCAGGTGGAAATGATCAGCCAATGCCCTTGTCACTGATTTCCAGAAAGGAGAAGGACAACTGGGCTGAAGTCTGGACAGCAAGCTGTTGGATGCACCATATCTGTCTCTGATCAAGATAGTTCATGGCTTCAGATCCCCTTGCAAAAGTTTAACAGCCCATTTAAGTAGCAAGGCATCATTAAAGTGTTTTAGGGATTTAATCCCAAGTCCATCCCTTTCTTTTGGATAGCAAATCTGATCCCATTTGAGTGGCTGCAAGAATCTGCCCTCATGTCTAGCTCCCTTCCAAAAGAACCTCTTCCTCATCACATCCAACCTTTTCAAATGGAATTAGGTGCTTTAAATATGGAAAAGTAGAAAACAAGGATGGAGGTGATCACCGAGTTGAGTAAGATAAGTCTTCCACCTTTGGAAAGGAAACTGTTATGCCATCCATCTAGTTTCACTGAAATCTTGTCAAAAAGGTAGCTCCAATCACTCTTCTTCATCCTGGAACACCTCAAAGGCAGCCCTAGATATCTAATGGGAAGACTGATGCGGGGAGTCATCAAAATAGCTGCCAAAGCACCTTGCTCCTCCTCAGGTAAGCCAAAGCAAACCAAACTAGACTTATCCCTATTCAACCTTAAGCCAGAGAGCTCACCAAAAATATTAATCATATGATGCAGAGCCAATGCTTCATCCATAGACCCTTCAACAAAAAAGACAGTATCATCTGCATACTGAAGAATGGGAGCCAGATTACTCCTACACGATAAAGAGTATCCTCTAATAAGACCAGCTTCAGCAAGCTTACAAGCATACCAAGCCAAGCTGTCAACTGCCAAGTTGAAAATTAGGGGAGCCGAGGGCATCCTTGCCTGATACCACGTTGGGGTTGAATCCACGAACCACAGGGCTTTCCATTTATCAGAGGGGTGAAGGAGGCAGTGGTGATAGATCTTTGTACCCAACTGATCCAAGTAGAAGGAAAACCCCTTCTTTTGAGCACATCCCACAGATAAGGCCAGCTGATGGAGTCATAGGCTTTACGAAAGTCAACCTTCCAAAGGAAGGCCTTGCATTCTCTCTTATGCCAACCACAAATCATCTCTCGGGCCATGATAAATGATTCTTGTAGAGATCTACCAGGGAGGAAGGTTGATTGAGCAGGATGGATCAAATCTTGCAAGACAAGCCTCAATCTATTGGCCAGGACCTTGCCAATCACCAAGTACAAAGAGTTAGAGAGGGTAATAGGTCTAAACTCCTGAAAAGATTTAGCACTCGAGGTCTTTGGCAAAAGAAACAGATAGGATCTATTTATTCTTGCAAAGCCAAAATTGCCACTCTCAAACTCTTTAACCACTTCCATAACCTCAGTGCCCACAATTTCCCATAATTCTTTGTAGAAGAAAACTTGGATTCCATCAGGACTAGGCGATCCTTCACAATTGAGATCCTTAATGGCCTTCAAGACTTTAGCTTCAGATATGGGTTCAATCATGCTGGAACTCTGAGTCTCAGTGATTTTGGGTAAATCACTAGCTGCCATCCTCCAACTACCCCTACCTGCAGCTCTTGAAGATTCCTTGAAATACCTGATAGCCACTACTCTGATATCAGATATGGAGGTAATTCTCTGCCCCTCTTTAACAATTGAAGAGATCAGATTGGTTCTTCTCCTAGAACTAGCAGCCAAGTGAAAGAATTTAGTGTTTGCCTCCCTTCACTTAGCCACAGATGCCTTGATCGTTCCCTCCAATCCATCTCCAGTTTCAGGTCTTCTTCAATCACCACCCCCTGCCACCTCTTTCTATCTGCAAGGTCCAGCTCAGACAGCTGAGCCACAGCTTCCTTGGTATCTAGTTCTTGAATCTTCAGCAAGGCCTCTCGACGCTTCTGATGTCTGAGGACAGAGACAATATCCCCATATTCCTTCAGCATACCTTTCAAATCCGCAATCTTGGAAGCCAATCTGAAGGTAGTCGTGCCTTCTCCCTGCTGTGTCCTCCACCAGCTAGCAAGCATGTCTCTGAAACCTAGCTCTCTCAGCCAAGTCTTCCTAAATTTGACATAGGAACCAGCCAACACCTGTTCACCATTGTCCCATACTAAGGGTGTATGGTTAGAGAAGGGATGTTCAAGACCACACACAAAGGACATCTGGAAGAGATTCATCAGCTTAGCATTGCCAAAAAACCTGTCAATCTTGGACATGAGCCCATTACCATTCCTCCAAGTGAATTCAGCACCTGAAGAGGGAAACTCACACAGTCCCAAGGCCTGGGCCATCAATTGGAATCCAGTGGTAGAGCTATCCACCACCCCATTGGGTCTGTCACTCCCCATCAAAGTACAATTGAAGTCCCCTCCAACAAGCCAAACCCCCCCATTTACAAAATTTGCAGCCAGGCTCCAATCCTCCCACAGCTCCTGCCTCCTGGTAGGGTCATTAGGACCATACACGCCTGCCACAAAGAAAACATTGTCCCCCTGGCCTCTTTTGAATCTGCAAGTCAAAAGATGCCTAGCCACAGAAACCTCCTCCATACACAGCAAATGCTTCTTCCACTAGATGGCAATTCCCCCAGATCTACCATTGGAATTGATCACCACAAGGTCATTTGCAAGACCAGCTCTAATCTCCACCCATCCCCTGTCAGATTCACTATCAATGTGTGTTTCTTGGAGGATAGCACAATCAATCTCCCATTCTTGCAGATATCTAAGCAAAGACCCCCTCCTACTTCTATCACGTAGCCCACGCACATTCTAGGTAAGAATCCTCATTTGGGAGTCAGGTCTGTCCCCTTCTTAGCTGCAGATGCTCTGCCAGCATTCATCATAGCTACAATGATAGATTCATCAACTTTTTGTGTAGGAGTGTGCCTTCTTAGCCTCAGCTTGTAGGGGGGTTTCCCAATCCTAGTAGTAGAAGGAGTCCTAGACTTCAAGTTCACTGCATCAGCCACAGGAGAAAAATTCTGCAAGTCAAATGAATTCATAGAGGAATCCACTAGAACAGAATCAGCAGGATCACTAAGATGGGATTTCAGGTCCTCAGCCACTGCTTCTCTTGTCACATTTACTTCCAACCCTTCTTTAGCCATCACTGCAGCTACCTCTTGGATCAGAGGTACTCCATCCACATCCTCGAAAGTTTCAGTCCTCATCTTCTCAACTCTCAAGCTCCCCACCCCATCTACCAATTCCATACTTTTAGTGTGTTCTGCCATCACCTCCTGACTAGCACAGTCTGGTTACAAGGAAGGAGCTTTGGTTTTCAGCACCTCAGCATAAGAGGGGGGTGATGACTTGACTCCACCACCCTATTTGCCACATGAAAGTTTAAAAGGAGCATCCAAGAGCTACCCCCACACCTGAGAATCAGTTTATCAGGGATGGAGCCAACCCTGAAGACATTCGCCCTCACTTTCAGAGCATTGGCATCTCCTTCAGTCAGACCAACGTCAGCATCCTCAGCCACAGAAGCGAACCCGGCAACCATATTTTCCACCACCTTCCTAGACCTTAGATGCAAAGGCAGACCTCTGATCTCAAGAGAACCAGATCTAGAAGCTGCTCTTTGAGGGGGACGTTCAGGCAAAGAACCATCAAAGGGGGATACCAGCCGCCAGATCATTGATAATCCACCTAATTTGCTAGTTTGAAAACAGTACTTCTCTACATTTGTCACACCCACATCAAAAAGCACAAGCCGCGATGGAGAGATAACCGCAATTTTCCAAGCATCAGTTGATAAAGGAAGAGATTTCACCAATTGCCAAACTCTGTCTAGCGAAAGAGTACCCAACATCACTTCCCTAATCATAGCACCACGTAGTACCAGCTCCGCTACCTTAACGTCCTCGGTCAGGGGAATCTCCACATCCACAGTGTGCCTCGAGAGCTGATGGGGGGGTGGAAGAGGCATCTGTGACGCACCCCTAGGAAGCGAAGGTGCAGTGCACAGCCTGCCCCTAGAGCCACCGTAAGTCGCCAGGCAAGCGTCCCTCTTGTGGCCAAAGCCTCCACAAGCAAGACAAAGCAATGGCCGCTGACAGGTCGCCGCCAGGTGCCCCCGAAGTCGACATATGAAGCAAATCACCTCCCTTCGACTTTGGCCCCAGCCACCTTGATAGCCCCTCCTATCCAGAGTCCTAACTCCATCAGACACCTGGGTGCCACATGCATTCCTGTGCCAAGACCGCGAGCGCCATACTGCCCATCCATCAGAGCCGTCAGCACGGGCGTCGGGCCCCCTCAGGCGATTGACCATCCTCGCCGGAGCTTCTCGCCCAAAGGAGAATTCAAATTTTGCCGGATCTTCTCTCTCCTCATCTTTCCCTCACTTTTCTCCCTCTATACCAAGCTAAGTATTTCTTTTCATTTCTTTCCTTGCAATTTATTCTGCTTTCATTTGTCTTTTATTTCTTGCTATTAAAAAGACCAAAAAAAGATATAAAAGAGAAAAGATAATTCTTAACTTGTAGGTACTCGATCTTGTGAGTAACAAGATCGATTTTGGAACCTTAAGTTGGCTTCAAGCCAAGGACCATTTAGCTCAAGGCTAAGGACTTCATTTTTGAGGGTATGCCTCAAGAATAACATCATCACAAAAAAATCTTAAAAGTAGAAAAAACCAAAAACATAATAAACGCAAGGAAGAGATATGTTTTAGGAAAGGTGTAGAAACTCCTTGATCTCCTAATCCCCGCCTCCCTGAGATCGACCCTAGGCCTAAAAGTGATCAAGATAAAATCAAGTAGGCCAGGTTAAAAATTTTGTGAAACTGGTGTAGACTCGATTTAGGTTAACTTACTATACTAATTTCAATGATAATATCACCATATTAATAAGACCTATTCAAATACGCATCACTCTTTTCTGGCACCGTTGCCAGGGAGACGCTATTTGGAGTAAGTTTCTATGCTATTTCGTTGCTTTTCTCGTCTCCCACCCTTCTCTTCATGGGTGTTTGTTTGTTTGTGTGTAGGTGTACTTGTTGCAAGGAGGAGACATGTAGATGAGGTCAGAAATGTGGGCAAATCTGAGGCGGGTGTGTGAGCGTGAAGTCATCGGCATCGCATTGGAGCTTCAGCCACGTTGCTGAGGAGGTAGGTGTCTTCTCTTAGTAACTTAGGTCATCTTGTCACCTTAAAAAAAAAAGAAAGAAAAAAATATAAAAATTTTAAAAACCTAAAAACACTTCTTAGGAATTTCTTAGGGCAAGTGGATTAAAACCCACTTGTTGATTGTTTGCTATCACTCCCACCACCCCTTGATTTCCCGTAAACTTGGCATAGTGAAAATCCAAGAATCTTGATTCTTCCCTTTTTCGTTGTGTGAAGTCTTCTTAAAGGCAAGATAAAAATTGATTGATTGTCATCCTACCTTGCCGCATTTATTAGCATTTCGGGATTGCATTTTTGTTGGGGAATCTTGGAATTGAATTGATTCCAACCCCACCACAACTTTCCAATTGCTTTAGATTCGATCCCGAATATTTCAACCCTAACATTTTCATTTTCTTTACATCATTTGTTGGTTGAGCCTTGTGTGGATTATCATTTTAGTGATTGGGAGCACTTGAATTGAGTGTGTTGGCTCCCTTTCACATTAAGCTAAAATTGACTCGTGCATCCACACTTAGAAATTTCCATCTAGGGAAGCCCATTGCATTTTTAGCATGCATTAACTAATTCACATTGAAGAAGGGTTTGTTGGGCATAGAAAACGTGTATTTTCTGAAAACCCGGAGATTGGTTGAATTGGTAATCCAATGGAATCATAAAATCCATAGTACTTGAGGTTGAAATTCTAAAAATCATTCACCATCTAAAACTTCAATTCGGGGAGATTTCCCCGTTTCATGCTTGATTTACACACTCTTAAAATCGATGCACTTGGGCATTACCCGTATACAATGCCCTTCACATTCCTTAAGTACTTGATCCTAAGCCTCTAACTTAAAACTGGTAGCAACTTGACCCTTCTTAAGGATTGGAGGTCTAACTACCTACGTGTAGTACCTACGTACTAGTGTTGGTTCCCATGTGCTATCGGGTGTTTAAGACTGGGGCAAACAGCCTTTCAATCTGGCCTGGTGGTTCCGCGGTGCTCTCATTTGGTTCTATAGGTAGTAATAGTAGGTAACTTAGATCTTTAGGTCTAAGGGCACATTGTAGAGGTTAGGAAATTGATTGCTTTGATTTGTCATCAAGTGTACCCTTACGGCGTTGTTTCTCTCATCCCCTTTCCCTTCTCATCTCCCCAATTTTTCTTGTGGTAGTGCATGTTTGGGAGGTCACAAAACCCTGAATTGTTTGAATTTTCTGATAATTCTAGAAGGGTAAAAACTGGTGAATCATCATCCTCCTTCACAAACATGGCTGCATGCCCACCCCCAAATCCCGAGGGAGGAAATCACCCCCTCCAATCCCACCCGGTGGTGGTAGAGTCGTAGACCCCATAACCTGCCTCCAAGCCCAAATGACACTGTATAATGAACAAATTGAGGCCATAAGGGAAACATTGGAGGAAATGAATCGCCCGCCCCCTGAAAGGGAGGAAACGAGGTCTCTTAGTTCCTATCAAAATCCCGCTGTTACAAAGACCATTGGGCAAATTCGGGTCCCCATGGGCGAGGACGATTTTGATTTAAAACCTAATGTCATTGCCTAATTAACTTCCACCTCTATGGTCTTGCAAGTGAAGATCCCTTTCTTCATTTAGAAGACTTAACCTGATTAGTAGAAACTGTTAAACCAAGAAACATCGGGTTATCAATAGTCCTCATGAAAATGTTCTCATTTTCGTTGCGGGACAAAGTGTCGCAATGGTTGCGCACCCTTGGGAGACCCATCCACTCTTGGGAACAGATGCGAATAGCATTTCTCAAGAAATTCTTCCCAATCGGGCGAACCAATGCACTTCGTCAGGCTATAACTTCATTCGTGCAACAAAACGGCTAGCAATTTCATGAGGCTTTGGAGATGTATAATGACCTCCTAAGGAAGTGCCCACTCCATGGTCTTCCAAAGTGGCATATAGCCCAAATCTTCTATTATGGGCTAAATGAGACTTTGTGACAGATCGCTGATGCTCCCTGCAAAGGGAACTTTATGAATAAAGACGAGAATGGAGCATTTGAATTGTTTGAGAACATGAGTGAAAACTTAATGAACAATGCCTCCATTGTTGCCTTTAATCGTACCAGCATGCCCCACAATGTTCACGAAGTTGACACGAGACCCTCCCATTCATCCACAGATCTCAACCTAATTGCACAAAAATTGGATGGAGTCTCCGTCATGCACAAGAAGCTGGACGAGATTCTGGCCAACCTCGCCCACTCTATGGCAAACACCTCCACACCATCACTCCGTTATAACCTTACTCTTTCAATGCCAGGCTTATTCCCAAGAATCCTATGAGACCATCCTTATCGAGTATCGCACTGAGCGATTCGGTAAGCAATGTGAACCTAGCTTCTGTGAGCCAGTATTTTGACACGGAAGACCAAGCTTTCGTGTGCTCGGATGCATATACACATGCAGACTCGTCTTCTGGCTTAGAAGATGCTTATGCCCTAGGGAACAACCCATTCTCTACTACTTATAACCCAGGGTGGCGAAATCATCCTAACTTCGCATAGTCCAGTAACCCACAGTGCCAAAACCCCGCGAGTGGACCAATGCGATCGTCCACACCCGTCATCCCAAGGGCCCAGTATAATCCTGTGGCAAATAAGCCATCGGGTCCTTGAGAACCTCAAACAAAATACGCATCAAGTCCTATTCATAAATTGATGCGAATGATGATGGAAATGTCGAAGCGCCATGAAGAAAACATGACCTCTCTTCAGCACCAATTAGTGCAGCAGAATGCTGAGATCAGTCAACTATGCATGACAACTCGATCTCAAGGCACTCTTCCATCCCAACCTATTCCTAACCCATGAAGCTTTGTACACCATGGTTCGCAACCATAGGTACGACCTTCTAAGTGGCAAGTTCATCAGATTCTGCAAGCTTCGAGCACTCCACCGGGATTCCAGGCTAATCCCGCAGCAGCACATCACCCTTATGTCCCTATTGTGAACCCTCCTCCGCCTTATGATCCCACTAGACCTGCGACGTTCAAGGCGATTACTATGAGGAGTGGTAAGCAAACTGTCGATCTGCCTCGACCTGATCCTGGCCCATCGTTCGGGTTGCGCACCATTCAGGTTGCACACCGTATTCTCGTGAGGACGATACGCCCAAACTGGTGCCAGAATCGGTCCCATTCCCTGAGGCTCTACTGAGGGAGCCAAAAGGCAAGAAAAAGAATATGCAGGCCTTTGATAACTTGAGGAATTTATTCAGGGATGTTGAGATCAAAGTACCCCTATTGGAGGCTATCGACCATATACCAACTGTCGCCCAATTCTTCAAGGACTACGCTACACCCAGGCGACAATCAAAGAAAACAAAGAATTAAGTGGTCCTCTCGCCTCATGCGAGTTGTGCTATATTGTCAAATCTACCAAAGAAGTAGAAAGATCCGGGCACACCGCTTATTTCATGTTGCATCTAAGGCTGCAATTTTAATTGTGCTCTGCTTGATCTAGGATCTTCCATCAATCTTATACCAACCATCATGCTCGAGAAATTTGCCTTAGGAAATCTAAAACCCACCCCTGTCACATTGCAGTTGGCAGATCGTTCTGTCAAAATCCCGAAGGGTGTGGTGGAAGACGTGGTGGTTAGGGTCAACAGTCTCTGTTTTCCTATTGACTTTCTTATTTTGGATATGGAAGTTCCTAACTCACTTTCTGATTGTTCGATCATCCTTACTTGACCTTTCTTGGCAACAGCCCGCGCCCATATCGACTGTGAGTCGGGTTGCATTGAGATCATCGTTGGCTCTGAGAAGCTCAAGCTAAACATTTTCAAGGTTGCCAAGAACTTTGATTGCGATTGCATCGAGGATGACACGTCTGACGAGGACATGGTCATCAGCACATGTATCGGACTAATAGGGACCTATTCTGACTGCTGTGGATTGCCTCTAAACATAGACCATCGCCTGACTGATGTACACTATGACGTTTCCCCACCCCTTTCCTTACCCATATCTTCTCTTGACCAGACTTCTAACGAGGTCCTCATGGAACATAAGGCAGCCATTGGATGGTCCTTAACTGACTTAACTGGCATTAGCCCCTCCTACTGCACTCATTGTATATATACAGAGGAGGAGGCTCGACCTTCCCGCGAGATGCAGCGACGTCTCAATCCTAACATGCTCAAAGTTGTTAAAAAGGAAATCATTAAGTGGCTAGATGCAGTATAATCTACCCGATCAGCGACAACCCCTGGGTGAGCTCGATTCATGTCATGCCCAAAAAGGCGGGACTCACCATCCGTGTCAATGATAGAGGCGAAGCCATCCCTACACGCACTCCTACATCTTGGGGAGTGTGTATAGATTATAGGAAACTAAATGATGCAACAAAGAAAGATCATTTTTCGCTACCTTTTATTGACCAAACCCTTGAGCGGTTAGTAGGAAATAAATTTTTCAATTTCCTGAATGGATTCTTTGGATATAACCAGGTGGCTATTGACCCCCGGGACCAAGAGAAAACCACCTTCACCTGCCCCTTTGGCACCTTCACATTTAGAAGGATGCCATTCAGACTTTGTAATGTGCCAGCAACTTTCCAGAGATGTATGCTGGAGATATTTCATGATATGGTGGGTGACTTTCTTGAGGTCTTCATGGATGACTTTTCGATCTTCGGACCTTCATTTGATGATTGTCTAGCCAACCTAACCCACATCCTTTGGAGATGTATTGATGTGAACCTCGTGCTTTCTTGGGAGAAAAGTCATTTTATGGTACACGAGGGGATTATTCTCGGTCACATCATCTCCAATAGGGCTATCGAGGTGGACAGACCTAAGCTTGATGTGATTGCTGATCTACTGATGCCTAGCTCTATCTGAAAAATCTACTCCTTCTTAGGACACATCGATTTCTATAGGAGATTCATCAAAGACTTCTCCAACATTTCTAGACCTTTAACTCTTCTCCTATCGACAGACGTACCCTTTGATATGGGCCTTGACTGTATACGAGCATTCATGCAACTACATGATGCTGTCACCAAGGCCCCTATTCTCTAGCCACCTGATTGGTCCCTCGACTTTGAACTCATGTGTGACTCTTCCGACCTTACAGTCGGAGCCATCCTGGGACAAAGACGTGATGGACACCCCTTCGTGGTGTACTACACCAGTAAGACACTAGACAAGGCCCAGTGTAATTATATGACTATTGAGAAAGAACTATTGGCGGTCGTCTTTGGGCTGGAGAAATTCTGCTCTTACCTTCTGGGCTCGCACATTACTGTATTCACTGATCACGTGGCCATTCGTCATCTCATGCACAAGAAGGATGCCAAGCATAGACTGATTCGTTGGATCCTTTTGCTCCAAGAATTTGACCTTGAGGTCCACAATGAGGCCGGAGCCCAGAATGTTATTGCTGATCATCTCTCGAGACTGGACCTTGACCACATTGGACTTACCCTGCCGATTAACGAGGTTTTTCCCGATGAGCACCTACTGGCAATTAATGTGGCAAGTGGACCTTGGTATGCTGACATTGCCAATTACCTTGCTTCTGGCTCCCTTCCACATGGCTGGCTTAAAAACCAGCGCGAGCGTCTCATCGCAGAAGCAAAGTATTATTTCTGGGATAATCCGCTACTTTTTCGAGTAGGTGCTGATCAGATCATCAGTCGTATTCCTGACAGTGAGGTCCCCAGTGTGCTATCCTTTTGTCACGATCAGGCCTGCGGAGGACACTTCTCTAGGAGGAAAACTGCAGCCATGGTGTTGTAGTGCGGTTTCTCTTGGCCCTCCCTTCACCAGGATGTACACAATTATGCTAAACAGTGCACTAGGTGTCAGTCGTTAGGGTCAATGTCACGTCGTGACATGATGCCCTTACAACCCATCCTAGCTGTTGAAATCTTTGACATATGAGGAATTGATTTCAAGGGTCCCTTTGCTCCTTCCAAAGGCTTTGAGTACATCCTCGTTGTTGTTGACTATGTTTCAAAATGGATCGAGGCTATTCCCACGTGCCATGCTAACCATGTCATATCTACTCGATTTGTCAAAGAACACATTTTTGTGCTCTTTGGGATCCCTCGAGCCATTATCTTTGGCGGAGGAAGTCATTTTACCCATGCTTCTTTTCGGGCACTCTTGAGGAAATATGGAGTCCACCATCATATCGCATCTCTGTATCATCCTCAGACGAACGACCAGGCTGAGGTGTCGAACCGGCAAATCAAGCATATTCTCCAGAAAATAGTTCGGCCTGACTGTAAGGATTGGTTTGACAAGCTGATTGACTCATTTTGGGAGTGTTGGACCACCTTCAAGGCTCCCCTTGGTATGTCTCCTTATAGAATTATTTACGGGAAGCCTTGTCATTTGCCCGTTGAGCTGGAGCACCGCGCTTATTGGGTGATTCGCCAATGTAACCTTGACCCAGACCTGTGTGGTCGAGAAAGAAAATCCAACTCCAGGAGCTGGAAGAGCTTCGTTGTGAGGCCTATGATTCTACCTTAACTTTCAAACAACGCACTAAGGCCTTTCACGACAGCCGTATTCGATAGAAGGAATTTGAGCCATCTCAGCAAGTCTGGCTTTACAATGCCCAGCTCAAATTCTTTCCAGGGAAATTAAAGTCCAAATGGACTAGTCCCTACTTGGTCTCGAGACCATTTTCCAACGGGGCTGTTGAAATTGAAGATCCTAGATCTGGGCATAAATTTACGGTCAATGGGCAGCGGTTAAAACCCTATCTTACTCATGAACCTGCCCCCGTTGGGGAAACTATTGCCCTGCTGGAGGGTAACTGACTTTGCACCTCACTCTGAGTCCAACTGGGGACGTAAATTCAGCGCTCATTGGGAGGCACCCCAGCAACACTCCTCCACTTTCGCCTACACATTCCATTTCACTTCACTTCACTTCGCACTTCTTCACTTTTCACTTCACCACCCACCATCCACTCACCCTACCACCCTGGTGTATACCTCACACCTCAGCTCTCGTACCAAGACCTTTGGACCTTGCTTAACCGTGCATGCATATGAGGACATAGCATCATTTGGCATGGGGGGGTGGATAGGCATCCGTAGGATCTATGTATTATATGGGTATCATGCAGCTGTTGCATCCATTATACATATCCATCTATAAATATGTACATAGCCAAATTTAAAAGAAAAAAAAGAGAGAGAAAAGAAAAGAAAAGAACATGTGTGTAAAGTGTTTAGTAATGATCTGAAAGTTGAAACAAAAATACAATAAGTGTTTATGGATATTCAACCTCTGCTTTGAAGACTTTTCGGGCCATAGAAGCTTGACTCGCTCAGGCTTGGCTTAATTCACTCGAGCATTGATAAGATAGATCAGAATCTCTCCTAACTTAGGATGTATTCTTGTACCCAAGTCACCACTACAAGATTTGTTGGTTTGCCTCTACTTGAGAGTCCAAGTAAACTTGGTTCACACTACACATATCGAGAAAGACCAGGTGAACATAAGAATCCAACCCTAGTGTTCATTAGGAAAGGTGGAGTCCTTACCTGTGCACGCAGGTAGACTTTTTATCCCAGAGTTTAGTCTTGTGTTTAGGAGAAACTCTTTCCACCGAGAAAGTACTCACCCACCAAATAAGTGTGCTCTTCCAAATGAAGTTGTAGGAGATATACTGACACTTGTTTAAAGAAAAAAAAAATCTTGCGAATAAGTCAATATATCTTCTAATTGTCTGTAAATTCTTCTCCCTAAAAGTCTTTCAAGGCATGTTACAAATACCCTGTTTCTACCATATATTCTTTGAGCCACAAAAATAATAAAAGTGGAGTTGAGTTTTTCCATCATCTTTTTGAGGGTTAATCCGAAGACATGAGCTGAAGCTGGGACCAACCTTTACTTAAAAACTTGTGAAACCTTGGGCTTGAGCCTTAATGTTCATCTGGTCGGTCTTGATCCTTCACTATGCACAAACCATAATCTCTTAGCTTTAGAGTACGGCAAAACCCTCTGAGTCCTAGAAATCGTACTTAAGGTTTAAATATCAAGAGTCCAGGTTAGTCGAGAGATGGTCTATATCATGTAAGACTTGAGTACTGGTAGTCTTCTCTACATTTGGTTCTCATAATATCCAACTGATAAACACATTAATGTTGCTTCAGAAAAAATATTCAACTTAAGATAATTTCTAAACACGATACAAATGTTTTGCTAGGGACTAGCAAAAGATAGGCATGGGGGTATAATTGCACAGTAAGTTACGCCAATAAATATGTCATCTTATGTTATTTCCTAGCATTACCCATGCATCTTATGTAGCCATACTTGCATTTGTAAATATTTACTTGCTTGCATTTATAAAGAGGGGAAGAGAGAGAATAAATGGCCATTCGATCCACTTCTATAATCAACATGTTCATTGTGTGTTGCATTGCAATTTTGCCATTTTCATTTCCTTATCCCACGGCTACTGTGCACGTCTCCATGCACCCTACCCTGCTGCAGCATGGCAAGAGGTGTGCACTCCTATAAAAGATCATGCACCCTCCCCTGTTGTTGCAACCGGCCTCCATCCTTAGACACACCCATCACCACCCCTCATACAACACACACAACACCACACACACCAGCCGGCCACTCTCTCTCTCTCTCCCTCTCCATACACAGTACCTCTTCTCACAAGTTGAGAAGGGGTACACTGTGTGCAGGAGAGAGTTCACAGTGGTCTCAGACCCCCACTATGAGCTCCACCACCGCCCAGCTCCGTCATGAGCAGGTGGGCGTGGTGGATTCTTATTTCTTTTTTTTATTTGCATATTTTTCTCTTTTTCATTATTGTTTGTTGTTTCCTCTCCTTCGCCATTAGTGCAGGGCTTCAAGCTCTAAAGCTTGCGAGCCCAACACCTCCCAGCACCTCCGCACACCCATGAGCGCCATCGTGTGTGCAAGTAGAGCACTCGGGCTCTCTTTCTGCACGAGCACACTCCACAACAGCGTTTGCACGTCTCATCGCCTCAGCCAGTTGCCTTCTCGTCGCATGCACTGTAGAGCACTGTTCACGCCTCTCTGTGCGACACTGTAGCCACCGGATCATTTCTCACTTAGCCGATGGCTCTGTGCTCTCTCTCCTCTGCGCTACCGCCTCCAGCTAGTCGCCGCACCCACGTGTCCGCACGCCAGCACGCCCTCGCGTCCCTCAGCGCTGCGCAGCCCTTATGCGCTGCATGCTGAGCCCGCGCCTCACTGCCCAACGCGTGCCCTTGTGCACTGCATGCTGCACTTGCGCCTCACCGCTCAGCGTGCAGACCTTGTGCGCTGCATGCTCACCTATGCCTCACTGCTCAGCGTGCAAACCTTGTACGCTGTGCAGTGTGGTGCTCGTTCCCCTTTGTATGCAGTGCGGTGTTCCTTTAGTACCTGCACTATGTGCCTTGCTCCCACATACACACACACCCTGACACACACAGACACTCACACACCTACATGCATACATATATATATACTCACACACTCTCACCCTTAAATATCTACATATACATAAATATATATATATTCCTATACATATATATATCTATATAGTTATAGCTATTGATATATATATACCTATATATCCACATATCCACATTCTCCCTTACACACATTCACCTCACATCTACTACCCACATAGCCGTGCACTCACCCCTTCACCGCGCACTGTATCACGGGAATATTCTCACCTGTTGTCCATATTTCCCGATACCCGTGCAAAACAAGAGCTTCCACCCACACTCACACACATCTGCTCTACACTTCACGAGGCACTTAGTCTTGTGATTTCATCTTGCTAGACGTGGACCAACTCGACATCGTGCTACATTCCATCTCCATTTCAACCTCCACACCTATTTATATAATAAATTACTATATATATTCTATATCTACTACATATACATACATATATATATACTAAGCTAAGTATTTCTTTTCATTTCTTTCCTTGCAATTTATTTTGCTTTCTTTTGTCTTTTATTTCTTGCTATTAAAAAGACCAAAAAGAGGTATAAAAGAGAAAAGATAATTCTTGTTTTGTAGGTACTCGATCTTGTGAGTAACAAGAATGATTTTGGAACCTTAAGTTGGCTTCAAGCCAAGTACCATTTGGCTCAAGGCCAAGGACTTCATTTTTGAGGGTGTGCCTCAACAACAACATCATCACAAAAAAACTTAAAAGTAGAAAAAATCAAAAACATAATAAACGCAAGGAAGAGATACGTTTTAGGAAAGACATAGAAACACCTTGATCTCCTAATCCCCACCTCCCTAAGATCGACCCTGGGCCTAAAAGTGACCAAGATAAAATCAAGTAGGCCAGGTTAAAAATTTTGTGAAACTGGTGTAGACTTGATTTAGGTTAACTCACTATACTAATTTCAATGATAATATCACCATATTAATAAGACCTACTTGAGTACGCATCAGAGGGTTTTGCTCTATTGTAAAATGACTAACACTTAGCCATTTAAGAAGATGATCCCCCTCTGTGTGTGAAGAAGAGAAGAAGAAGAGAAAGCAAAGAAAAAAAGAAAGGAGAAAGAAGAAGAGCCTGTGTACACAGAGGAAGAAGAGAAGAAAGTCAAAGGCAGAAGCAGAAGCCAAAGAAGAAAAAGAAAGAAGTACTGTAGCAATGTCTTTCAAGATATCTGATTGTGAAATTAGACGTCTGATTTCATATTCCCTCCTTTGATTATGATTTGAGTAATTATTGTATGAGTTAGGCTTATAATTGGTGATCCAAATCACCATTGTTTTTGTCTAGATTACTTTTTGACTCATCATATACTCATAATGCTAATTAGATTTTGAGTAATATACTGTGCTCATTACATTAATTATTGAGGTTAGTTTTTTGAATTCCATCTTGCTCCCTGTGTTCGACCTCAGAACATTTTTCGAGTAATAAAATTTATTTGTTTGAGCATTATTTTGGTTATACTACAACGCGACATTCTTAAAACACCAATCTATCGTTCGAACATTTTGGCACCGTTGCCGGGGAGCAACATGCAATTTACCACTATTCTCTACTTTATTTGATTATATTTGAGCACTAACTTTCCCTATTTGCTTTCTTGTGATTTTGCGAGGTACTTCACGAGGAGATCTTTCACGCAAAACAACCATACCAGGGTAGGTAACTTCTCCATTCTTCCCTAATCAACCTCCTAATTTTGGGAAGATAAAAGAAAAAAAAAGAGGGAAACAATTGATTAGGAACCACCTACCTTATTTCATAGCAACCATCATTTAAAGGGCAAAATTCCTAATTTATGAAATTCTTTTCAAATCTCATTAAGTTGAAGTAATTCTGTTTAGAGATCCTACCCCAAGTTGCCTGTGTCGATTAGGAACAACACTTAAATCCTAAATCACTTTGGGATAACACATTTCTTGCTTGAACATATCAAAACCAATTGGACTTAGAAATAAAGCTAATTAGGGTTTCTGCATTAGGGTTTTGGAGTGCTAGTTCACACTTGCCTGCATAAAAGGAAACAAACCCACCCTTATTTGTGTGCTACCCAAGTCCATAGTTGAAAAGATCTAATCAACAAAAACCCTAAAAATCAGGCTCTAAATTCACTTGAACCCTAAAATCCTTGGACCTAATAACTTAGGAATCAAATCAGAGTGATTTCTAGGTCTTCACCTAGATCTCATTCTGCCATCTTTAGGGCAGATCAAGTGAAGTTGGTCTACATTATAGGACAACCAACCTCCAAATTAGGTCATAAGTTGAATTAATTTCTAATCAAGTGAAACTCAAGGCACAAATTAGGATATAAAAGTGATGGACTTAAGGACTTAAGTTCATACATTCCGGTCTACCTAAATCCTCAGTGACAAGGAAGATCGGGTGGGGGAAACCCTGTAACTCGTGGGGATGCTTTACTGTGTAGGGGTCTTTGCGGGGATCTCCCTTCCTGGCTACCCAAGTACTTCTCGGGTGTGCAAAATTCTGATTCAAAGGTATCATCTACCTCGAAATTGACTTAGTCATCCAAGAATCTTTGGGTGCCTTGATTGGGTCAATATCACATCTAGTCTCTCATTCCTTCTCTTTAGAGCACACACACAAATTTTCTTGGGAATCTCTTTCAGATCTGATCACTTTCAATCTAATCTTGAATTTTGATTCTACATCTTGATTCCACCATCTGATTCAAAAAAATGCAACCTGGCTAATTAGGAAAACCATTAAAGAAATAGGAATCTCAAATATCTATGAAAGATAGAATGGTTGAGGATGCCCTTAGATTTTATGAGATTGATCACCAAACCTCAAAACCAATTGAAAACATTCAGATTAATGTATCAACAACAACCCTCATCATAAACTGTGACCAAATAATTATAACATAAGTAACAAATGGATCTACCTGGGATGTTCTCATGACAGGATACATTAAGTTAGAGAAATTACATAACTTTGAATATGTCTAATGCATGACAAATCCTGTACTTTGGGAAAGATGCCAAGATGATCTTGAAAAATGGGAAGAGTTGATAAAATTATTAAAGCAGATTATCGATAAAAAATTCCCGTACATTCCCCAAACATGTAGCGAAACATCTTGGAATAATACCGAGGATCTATCTGATTTTCCAAATCTCAAGTTTAATGATCAAGCTTGTTATGGACCCCCAACCTGAATTGAACCTGATTCAAATTATGAACAAATTAACACTCCTAATCTTGAAATAGGTTGGGAGGACCCAATTGCAGGAGAACACGATTTTGAGCCAGCCTTAGAAAACCAAAACCCTGGTTCGCCAATCATAGAATTCCTCGACTCTTGCGATAATGAGATTGAATCAGAACCTCTCGAGGGTGTAAATTCCACTCCTTACTCTAATAAGGTGACCCTCGAGGGCCATTCTGACATCCCTATAGAGCTTAACCTAGATTCTAGTAATTTAACCCATACCTTTAGCCTAAAATCTGGATCTGAACCTTCTTAGGATGATTACAAAGCCCCCTGTGATGAAGATTGGAGTTTGAATTTGGATTATGATTCTGGGCCTTTATTTGATGAATATACCTCTCCAACCTCCTCAGAAAAATAGATTAATTTTTCGGAAGTCACGCCAATCTACGATACAGAGATTGAGGAGTTGGAAGAGTTGGGTGATGATTGGGTCTTCCCTACAAGCCTAGAACTCGAGCCTAGACCTAATAAGGACACCTTTTTGAATGTGGAATCTGAGAATAGGTTAGACCCAAGTCAGGTTGCTAAGGCTACATCTTGTGATTTATTCTATGGTGAAACCTTTGATCTCGAGTCAAAATCAGAACTTGATTCTCGCAAATTATCTGACGATTTTGAACTTACTATGATTTTGGAGAACCATTGTTTCCTGATGACTATAAGACAATCTACGACCTTAGCATACATGATCCATTCTTCGACTCTAACTCTGAGGTCCCTGATCTCAAGATCACTAATTCAAAATCAAGTTCCATTAAAATGGAATCATTTCTTTTTGATACTCCGGAATCAGAAACAAAAAATGCCGAGAGTGACTACAACCCCAAGTTCAAATCTTGACTCAGATTTTCTTCATCCTATAAAAACTCTTTAGGAATTTACCTTTGAGTTTGATGGATACTATGAGGACTCTCTAAATGAACTTACGTTTGAATCCTTACTAGAAGAACCCTCATACACAAATCTTATTAATACCACCTCTTCTACATATACAGAATCTTCCCAAACCTGTTTTCAACCCTGACCCGCAACCAGACTCAATTGCTACTCCGATTCTTCTCTTAATCCAGTTGCAGATGATTCTCCTCCACATTCAAATCGGGTTTCAGACTTCGATCGGACTACAAATCACAGCTCATCCTTCTCTGATCACTCTCGTAGGGTTCTCACATCCCCCAATGATTCTTTCTCATTTGAGGATCCCTACTCTGACCAGGCTAATCTGACTCAGCCAAACCCTGGATTCACACTTCCATATCATTTAGAGCTCCACAACATATGGTGGGTTCCGCATCTCTTGATCTACATCTATCAACCTGCCAGATTGATTGGGTTTGGGTTGCATCATCAGCCTGTTGATCTGAATAAGCACTTGGTTGGACCAACCAGTCTATTAATTAAGGTGCTTGTTCTGCAAAACTCATCTAATTTCACCACTCCTCCATACCATTTTCCACTCAGCTGAAAGCGTTGAATTTAGTGCTTAACGGGAGGCAACCCATCATTCCAAAAACCTAAGACCCTCTTGATTATCCTTCTGTACTTCATATCTATTACACCCTGAGTTCAGTTTTAGAACAGTTGATCCCACCTCTAGTACTCATACCAGGGCTTGAAATCGTTCGCAACAGTCATTCCTGACCCATTCGCCTACCCGATAATCCTATTCTAATTCTTGAACCAAAACTATTTCACACCTTTTATTTACAATAAGGGCATTGCAAAACTTAGGCATGGGGGGTGATAAAGTGCAAACATACAAAAAATTATAGTTTGGAAGGGTTCTCACAAAAAAAACACATATTCCAAAAATAAAAAAAAAATAAAAAAATTGAAAAAAAATAAAAATAGGAGAGGGGAGAAAATTTTGAATGGATTACATATCATTTTTAAGGAGAAAAAGGGGATGAGATAAAAAATGTAAAAAAGGAGCACAATTTGAAAATAGTCATTTGTAAAAGATTAAGGAATTGACTTAGTTTTAGACCAAATCAAAAGAAAGAAAATGAAAGACAAAAAGTGCTAAAGAAACAAAAGGAGATTAGTAGGAATGCTGATCTTAGGCATCTTGGGCTACGATCCTAGGCTTAAAAATTCAAGTATCTGCTAAGATCTGGATAATCCTCAAGAGGTTGGGGAAAATGCAAAGCTTAAGTATTAGGTCTAAGGCTTAGGGATTATTCGGCCTCATTAACTAACCTCTGGTTTGCGGGACTCGGAAACCTATGCACCACAACCCACACACAGTCTGGTTCAGTGCGCCTAAGTATCAAAATCATGCAAATGCGTTAAACTTGTTCTAAAAAAGATACCTAGGTTAGGAGAGGTTGATCAACACAAGTTGATTTGGACGAGTTCCCTACACGGAGAGGTGGGAAATTCCCCTCGAAGATGCGCAATAACATATCGTCTCCTCAGTGCTTGTCTCCTAGGATATCTACATATCCTACCGGGGGCATGTAAGCACCTTATGCTGGTTCAGATGCCATGGGCGGCATTATCTCGAAATGTTGATTGCCAAGGTTTGGATTTAGCTACAAAACGCCATGGGTGGGATTATCTAGAAATCTCGAAAGCCAAGGTTCTAGGGGTTGCCATGGGCAGTGTTATCTTGAAGCATCGATTGCCAGGGACCCTGCGAGGATTGATGCTGGGGACTAGGAATCCGATACAGATCGTATTGTAAAGCTAATATGAAGCTAGGATTAAAAAGAAAAGAGAGAGAAAACTCTCCAAAAATAAAGAAAAATTCCTCTATCTCTCTCTGACAAAAACACACTGCAAATTGAACCTAGGCTAAAATATGTTACAAGCACAGGTGCTTTAGTCGCGGAGTTTAACAAACCTTAGGTTAGTTCCTATGTGCCTTAGAAACCTTTGCGGCAGACTGAGGCTAAAGCTGGTCAGGTCTGGATCTTGGTTCCTACTTGAGTACCTTTAGGCCTACTATCGACATTCTAACCTAATCTACTAAAGAAAGCACACATCAAAGTTTTAAGCATCAAAAGGTTTTATGGTCTAGAATCAAAGTCAATACCATGAAATTTTGCTAAGGGACTAGCAAAAGCTAGGCATGGTGGTATGATGGGAACACCATCATGAGCCATAAGTAGCTTATTTTGTCCCAATTAAGTTATTAAATGCTCCTACATAACCGCCAAAGAGTCACAAGTCATTGTATAATCATTCTGAGGGAAAAATAAGAAACTAGGGTTAAAATTGTAATTTTACCAGTTTATCATGAATATAATACAACTGCGAGTTTTCTCAAGGGTTGAATAAAGGTCAAATGGTCATAAAAAGATAACAAGTGGGTTAAAACAATCAGAAAAGGGTTTGCACGTGTTCTCAGAATTAAATGACTTTCAAAATCCTAAAAACAGACTTGCTTAATGAACTGAGCTTCTGATTAGAATAAAATTCACCTAAACCCTCTAAAATTCATAGAAAAATACTCTTTAGGGTTTGGAACCTTCAATTTGACCATCAGAACCCATTTTGACTCAAAACAGAATCACAGACAGACATTTACCGTAATTTAGGTTATTACATAAATAACCTAGCCAAACGTGGTCAAAACCAAAATCCAACTTTACCATTGGATTCCTTAGGTCCAAATTAAATTTGTACCAAAATTTGGACCCAAGATGAGTTTATCTTGACCTAGTTTGCAAATTGGTCCTGTCTAATTACATTTCTACCCTTAACTTTCAAAATCTTTGCAAATAGACTCCTAAATTTGTCGTCATTCTGACAAAAAGGTCCTTACCGCCATTAATGCTATTCCTACTTGCTCTAGCAACCTTAAATTGGAAAGAACTCCCTAATTTCTTGATGAATCCCCTTCAAATTTGAAAGGGAAGTTTGTCAAGAAATTCCCTTCCTTTTGAACCCAATCCTAAGCCCTAAAACTTATCCAATCTCTCATGCGAACACATGAGAGATTTGGGTCTCAAGAGATTTCCCAATTCGATGACCTTTCCAAGCTTGGGAAGCATGCTTCCCAAGGTCTAACTGTCCTCCTAATGTCTATAAAAGCACCTCCTGCTCATACCGAACCCTTCAAGCTTGATTCCGACCGTGAAATCCCCTTCTCCTCCTTCCTCTTCTAGCTGCAAAGCTCCACAAGCTCTGAAGACTCCTCCTGCTCTCTCTCGTCGTCTGACCACAAAACCAGTGGCCAGATTCTCTTTCTCTCTCGTTCGCTCTTGGCCATACCAGCAGGAGCCTTTCTACCGCCATCGTCGTCGCCGTTCCCTTCATCGAAGCACCATCTTCCCTAGCTCTGGACTACCAATGCCGGTGCTATCCTCTCCCTTTCATCCACTTTGCATAGTTAATTAAGTTCCGTTGAGGCCCCTAGATTAGTTCCTTCTACCAAAAACCAAAAATAAAACCCTCGATACTGCCAGTCACCTCCATCTTCCTCACCTGCAGCCACTCCTCCAGCAAGTCCATCTCACCACCACAGGCCTCCAATCAACTCGTCGACAAGCCTACAACCTTCACCGCTCCACCCTCTTCAAAACCCCTCTCCCCATTCATCCTCTAGCCTACTCAAACCCGCCATCGAACGACCCATTGTTCTCCAACCTTCACCTCTTCCGGCACATCACTCCATGCCTCACCTCACCACATGCGAAACCACCGCCAACATACTCCATGTCATTCGGCGAAGGTCCTAAGCCAATTTAACTTGGCCGTAAGGCCGTATTGTTGTTTTTAGGTCGACGTTATCCTCCGCTCATCGCCGCCATTGCTAAAAACTTCAAGCTTGTTCGAAGCTCACTCCAGGTCTCAATAACTCCAAGTTCTCACTTCAGGAGGCGTGGAACTCTCCCCAGAACACGCGTGGACCAACCAATTAGGCCCTTGGACCAGGCCTTTAACCACAATTGGTGAGGAAGCTTTAGCCTCTGCCGCATGAAGAAGAGGGTGGGATTTAGTCCCACATCGTGGATTGAGGAACTGTTGCAGCCGAATAAGATGCAAACGTGACTGGGGTTATTTACCTCAAGTCACAGGGGGGTGAGGTCCTCTGCACACCCCACTGCCTCGCCCATGATACTGCTCACACAGGTTTGGTGCCTGATCCGATTACCCGCCTAAGCCTATACACTCCTCGGCTGTGACCCACGCTCGCAGCCCTAGTCCCAGGTGCACTTAGGTCCGAATCCGATTACTTAGTGCTGTGCATGGCCTTGTGAAGGCAGAATAAAAGTGGAAACCCAGAGATAGAGAAGGAGAGAGAGTGCAGGGGCAGGGGGCTTTTGCTCTGTTGTAAAATGACTAACACTTAGCTGTTTAAGAAGATGATCCCCCTCTATGTGTGAAGAAGAGAAGGAGAAAGCAAAGAAAAAAAGAAAGGAGAAAGAAGAAGAGCCTGTGTACGTAGAGGAAGAAGAGAAGAAAGTCAAAGGCAGAAGCAGAAGCCAAAGAAGAAAAAGAAAGGAGTACTGTAAAAACATCTTTTAAGATGTCTGATTGCGAAATCAGATGTCTGATTTCATATTCCCTCCTTTGATTAAGATTTGAGTAATTATTCTATGAGTTAGGCTCGTAATTGGTGATCCAAATCACCATTATTTTTGTCTAGATTACTTTTTGACTCATCATATACTCATAATGCAAATTAGATTTTGAGTAATATACTGTGCTCATTTACATTAATTATTGAGGTTAGTGTTTTGAATTCCATCTTGCTCCCTGTGTTTGACCTTGGAACCTTTTCGAGTAATAAAATTTATTCTTTTGAGCATTATTTTGGTTATACTACAACTCGACATTCTTAAAACACCAATCTATTGCTCAAACATTCACCACAAAAAAAAAAACAACAAAGCCAAAAAATATCCATCCCACCAATCTGTCTTTAGGTTCGGACTTACGATAGGCTCGAAAACATAACTTGATTATATGAGTTTCCGCCGCATAAGAGGAGCAGCTTATACTCCCCTTGAGGACACGATGGAAACACATCACCACCTCAGCTCTTGTTTCTTAGGATATCTAAATATCCTCAGGGGCATGTAAATGCATCACGCAATTCGGGTGCCATGGGCAGCATTATCTCAAAATGTCAATTGCTAAGGCCTGAATTCACTTTAGAATGCCATGGGTGACACTATCTTGAAGTGTTGATTCTAGAGTTTTGTGGGGCTACCATGGGTGGTGCTATCCTGTAGCATCAATTGCAAGGGGCCCTTCGAGGATTGGTGATGGGAACTTGGAGCTCAATACAAACCATGTTGAGAGCCAATCTGAGGTTAAGCCTAAAGAGAAATCATAAAGAAAAGAAAAATAAAAACACTCTACTAACATCACAAAAGTTCAATCATGAGCTAGTGAAACATTTTTACACCTTGCACTGGCACTCAAAATCCTAAGGCTTGACAAACTGGGGGATGAGGAGTAGGCCAAGGAAAGCCTTGTTGGGAGTCCAAATCTGGGTTAGCTGAAATGCAAAAGGGTTAGGCCGCTCTAATTTGGGTATACACTAGGATACTGTAAATCTAGGCTAAGAATCACAAAGTCTATCCCTGAGAGAAGAAGTCTTGTACCCTCTGACTTAGGAAAGCAACTGATCAAAACCCTGTGAAAATTTCACTTAAATCAAAAAGAGTTTTTGCTCAAGGAAAGTTTTGCTAGGGACTAGTAAAAGATAGGCATGGAGTGGTGATCAAACCACATTTTTTATTTCCCATTAATATACCTTGCTAGGTTTATGAGCCAATTAGGTTAGAAGCATGATTATACAATATACATTTAGTATGTTTTACATTTTAGATAGGCATGCATCCAATTTTGCATAATTCCTGTTATCTACACTAATTAATGATATTTTGTGACCACAAGATTGAAGGGTGAGAAAAAGATAGAAGAAGGGAAGAATTAAGGAAATTAAGCTGGAGATTTGAACTAAGGAGCTTCACAAACCTCGGGCTCCAACTTAGCAAAGCAAAAAGTTGTTCTACATCAACAATCAATGAGCTCCTCCACTTCATTTATTAAGCTTCAGCTCCACACAAAAAATGCACCTAGAGCCACCTTTGCACATCCTCCATGATAGATGTAGGTCCCTCTCCCTAATTCCAATAAAGTCACCCTCATTATGGATGCACATTTCATCATACCTAGATCTCTCCACTAATTAATAGCCACCCAACCCAATTCCAAGATCTCATTATTAAATCTCAACACATCTAATAATTGTTGGCTGTAACGACCCGATTCCCGAGTCCCTGCGAGACACGAGAACCGGACCGACTCGACTAATCCCAAGACCCAGTCGTCCAACGAGGAAGTAACCAAAAGACAGTAAAATAAACCACATTCAGCATGAATATAACTAACAGTAAGAAAGTACAGCAGTAAGGAAAGAAACTACTACAGTAGGCGCCACCACAACAGTAAAACAACATTTATCATATAACAAAAACTGCAGGTAAAGAAGGTACAGCGGAAACAAAAACTACTCACTAGAACAGAAACAAAAAGGGGTACAAAGCTGTGGTAACTCTACTGGACCCTACTCGGCCCAGCGTCCTCTGCAGCCGCCGACCCTGGCTGCTCAACACCTGGTCCTGAAAAAGGTAACGAGTGTAACACGTCAGCAAAACGCTGAGTAGAGTGGCAAACTAACTAAAGGCAACAGTAGAGTGTGCAGGAGCTGTTATGTTCTATTACTTCCTTTATTTACATCTTTCAATTTTTCTTACTATTTCATTTATTTCTCAGATCCTTTACTTGATCTCGAATGTCCTCGTGGGACGATCTTGATTGCAGTCTTTTCCAAAAGTAGAAGTAGCACGTGGTGCTCTCCTGGCCGGGAGAGTCCCCCGTGGTGATCCTACCCTCAGTCAACCACCCCAAGGTCACTGACAGACGTAACGGTGACTACGGCACGCGCGATAAACGCACAGGTAGCTAGCCCGTACTGGCACGCGGTCAGTCGTTTCCGTTAACGGGTGCGCCCAAAGCACAGCACGAAACCAGGGCAGAGCCCTCTCAGTAACAGGGGTCCAACCCCTCCACAGTAACCAAACCGGGGCCTTGCCCCTCCACAGTCCGCGCACCCTCGCCTGACTACCCTGGTTTGCCTTAGTGGGCCTAACAAGTCGGTGAAGGAGGCTAGCAGAACCCCGGGGCCCGTGGGGTAGCTAGTACTCTCCTAACACTACTAGCTCTCCTCGGTACTATGTACACGAGGGCCAACAAGTCGGTACAGAGCGGCCAATCCTAACCCCGGGTCCCTGGGGCGGCTGGCCCCACTCTGCACTAAACAGGTACAGGTACTTCCCTTGGTACTACGTACCCAAGAGACAGTACAAACTACATCTCAGTTCCATTCCTTTTTCTTTCCAGGAGTTCCACTCCTAATTTCCCGTAGGGCTCCAGCTCTTTATTTCAGAACATCATATGTTTCACTTTCCAGATTCACGTTCTCAAATTCCATGATCTCAAACATGTTTCTTTGTTCATAACAGGCAGCTGTTAATTAAATTTACAGGCAGCTTTATATATTCCTTTCCATTTTTCCAAGACTGCAGTGATATACATTCCACTAGTTTTTCCATCCTAGGATTCATGCCATATCCTAGGATCTATCATACAATCTAGTTTCCGGCCCTATGATTCATGCAACACCTAGGAGCTATCATTCCATATATTTCTCATTCCTAGGATTCATGCAATGCCCTAGGTTCTAGTTATGGTTCCATACTTTAACAGATTTTATTAATACTTAAAGCCACTCTACCAGGTACAACGGGAGTAATGGGGGCGTGATCGGGAATCCCGCACGCCTCCGCGACTCTCAAGACTGCAACCGAACGAGGTCCTATCACAAGGATCAAACACAAGGAGTGTCTCAAAATAGTGTATAGCTACTGTAGGCGGGTAGAGGAATAAATTCTGAAACAAACGCAACTCGAATCGCGGAAAACGGAGCCCAAACGGGCCCTAAACGGGTCGAGAAAGACAATACTGTGCAAAATCAGACGTCTGGAACTCCTTCCAGACGTCTTAAATGGTGGATCAGAGAATTACCTGTTCGGCTTGGTTCCCCGGACGTCCAGAAGTTTGTGGGGACGTCTGCCTAGATCCCAGACGTCCGATGGTCCCTCCGGACGTCTGGGGGTCACTCCCGCCGTCTGGTACAACTTCCAGACGTCTGATTCGCAAGGGATGGCGAATCAGCGAACCTGCGCACAGCCAACCCCCCTCCCTCAGTACGGTCAGTCGACAAGAAGGAAGGAGAAAGCGGAACTCACCTTTCAGACGTCTGTATGATCTTACAGACGTCGACCTTGCCGTCTGGATATCAACCCAGACGTCTGATTCTGGAAATTTTTCCAGAATCAGAACCCTGCTTGGCCTCCGCTCGCGACGCCGCCCGCGTCGCACCTCGCGCGTCCGCTGCTCCGCCCGCAGCAGGTCCCTCTCCGCGACGCTCTGCGCCCCCTGTGCCCTCCGCCGGTCGGCCAAGCCGCTCCTGGCGAGCTCGCCCTCACGGCAGAGCCCCGCCCTCGCACGCCGCAGCTCCTCCGCGCTCACTGCGGCTGCCGCTGCCGCTGCGCCCTCGCGTCCGCTCGCTCTCGCGCACAGGCAGGAGAAGAAGGAGGAAGATGGTGGAGACGGAAGGGGAGGCGTGCCCCCCCTTTTAACGCCGCGCGGAGAGGAGAGAGAAGGCGGTCGCAGCCGCCTGCAGCCGCAGAGAAAGAGGGCAGAATCGCAGGTCTGCGCGCACAGGCGCGCAGACGAATATCCCGTGCGAGCATAAATGTTCGCCAGACGTCTGTAAACTATCCCGGACGTCTGGTCAGACGTTTGGATGTGATCCCAGACGTCTTGACAGACGTCTGGGCCACCTCCCAGACGTCTTAAAAGGCGTCTGGGGAACGCGCTCGTTACATTGGCGCACCCCTCCCTCCTTCCCCTTTTATCCCTCTCCACCTCTATATAAGGCCAATCATTCCATCCTTCCAAACCATCTTTGGCAATCCCATCTCTTGAGCACTCTAAGGGAGAAAGGGAGCGCCTAAGCACCACCTAAGGCCAAATTTTAGGTATTGAGAGGAGGTTCTCCACCACCCTCAAATTGCCAATCTACCATCATTTCATTCCACCACCATAATCCCACGCCACCACCTTGGAGGAAATTGGGTTGGAGTTCTTCTTCCACGTCAAGGAAGAGTAGGGAGGAGCACGTCAGCCTCTTGGAGGAAGCTCGCTTGCATGCCAAGGAAGAGAGAAGGGCCACTATCACCGACACCATCATCCAAGCATCTTCTTTTATATGCTTTCTTCTCCTTTAGTTTCTTGCCTATTTTTTATAGTTGGTAGTCTTTTGCTTTTGTAAATTTTCTAGATAAAGCATCTTTTTGTTGAACTTAGAAAATTATTACAATGAAAGTTACACTTATGTTCCATCTTTGAATTTGTTGGGCTTGTTAGAGCGGCCGCAGCGATGACTTATAAGATGATCAATCAAAAGAGATAGAGCAATAGGATGTGGAACAGTTGAAGAAAGGTGGAGAGGGGGTCTTTGATCAACCCTTGAGCTCAAGAATGAAAGCAGCGATGCTTAATTAGGGTTTAGAAGGGATGGGAATGGGTAAGGAGTTTAGGTGTCCAAAGTTATCAATTTAACCATTAACCAGCTACTTTTTGCACCCTCCACCTAACTTTTATGTTAACATTGATAATCATAATGGCAATGGACTTTCTCTCCTTGACCTAAATTTCACGTCTATGGACATCTTGGTGGACATCCATATATCACTCCGGTGAATTTGAAACATTAATCCAAAAATCAACTAATTGCCACCAATGAAGGAGGTAGTAGATCGTTAGTGCCCCTATAAGCAACCTATAAGCCCCTATAAGCAACCACGAAATCCAATCCAACTAACAACGTCTCAAGTTTCAAAGATTTGAGCTATGTTATGTATGATTTTCTTTCGAGAAATAATTACTTTTTCCATGTTTTTTTATCAGACATATCGAGATACAAAGTACTTAGGCAATCTTGTCATTCTTGTAAAGTAGATTTGTTCCATCCTATAGGAGCATTTTTCCCACAGCCATATATAGTAGATATTGTCAAAACAAAACCTAAAAGCCTGGCATATCTATGGACAAGGGTTGGGAGGAGAATTCGTATCATGAGGAGGTTAATGCTTTTAAATTGTGGAAAAGTAAATAAATGAACATTATAATGTATTTTATAACATACAAAGTGAGAGTGATAATTTCAATCGGTATATTTTAATTTTTCATCGATGGAAATTATTTTTTATAAATGAAAAATTACTTTTCATAGATGAAAAATTATATTACAAATAAAAATCATTTACCACCAATAAAGATAATTTACTGGTGTATTTTTATTTTTAATTAATATATTTTTTAATTTCAACCGATTAAAAATTATTTTCAAATAATATATTTTAAATTACTTGATTTTTAACCAGTAAATTTTTATTTTCAATCAATTAATTTTAAATTTTAATCAATTAATTCTGACCATACGCTACAAAATATATTATAAAGTAAATTGCTATACTCACATCCTTCCAAATTTTAGATATAAAATTATCATTCTCCATCATGGAGACTGATTCTTTTTACTTTGTCTCGACGACATATCTACGTAATATTTTTGACCACGTGACCTAATTGATCTCCATATGTATCGCTTCATTCGTCATAGGTCAATAAGAATGAAAAAGAAACATGTTTCGACGTGAAATAAAGACTATTTTGTACTTATAGTGCGTTAGTTAAATGAACTTTTTAGCATGTGCTTTGACATGGGAGTACCGAAGTTAAAATGGTATCAAAATTATTTTATTTAAAAGATTGTTGTAACCTAGAAAAAAATTTCAAATCCTAATGTAAAAAGTATAACATAAATACAATACCTATCGTATATGTTCCACTAAAAAAATAAAAATATTCATATATATTATAGATAGATTGGATGACTTCAATCTTTTTCAGGATTCTACGTCATGGTTACATGTGAATATGAAGTTCATTATGGTAATTATGTAATATTAAAAATTTTTGATGTTATTTATTTAAAAATCTTATTTTATTTATTTATTAACATAAAAATTTTATTTTATTTATTTATTAACATAATCCCCATGTCTTATGATTATGCCATTATTTTAATTTGCATGTTCATAGATATGCTTAGATTTGAAAAAAAATTAATTTTTAATTTACGTGTTGCTGGTAGAGTGTAAAAGTCAAACTCTACTAGAGTGTAAAAGTCTAACATGATTTATAATTTGAGCATCTTGTTTTTCGATTAGTGGAAAATTAACAAACTACACATTGTAAAATATATTATCGAATATATCTTAGTTTTCAATTAGTACAAAAAAAGAAATACCGATCGAAAATTAAAATACACTGTACATTACAAAATGTATTACTCAGTGTATTTTGATTTCCAATGGATATATTAGATTTGATTTATATTACTTAATTTTATATATGTATTATTTTGTACTCTTGTATAAATATACTCGATATTAGACTTTAATGAAAAAGTATAAGATGAGGAGGTAAATGAAAAAGATGAAAATTAAAAATGGAAGTAAGTGCTAAATAATATGGAAGAAAAATTAAAAAAAAGAAAAAAATAATAAGAGAGAGAGAGAGGAGAGGGAGAAAAGGGGAAGGAAGGAAAAAAATATATGCATAGAGATGTATAGCAATGAGGAAAAAGTGAAAAGAAAATGATAAAAATAAAATAGTACGTGTCGCACACTGAATCTATAGTAAGCTATAGAGAGAGACGACGGAGATGGTCACCCGATTTCACCCTTTGCTGCTCGAACAAGGTTAGAGGAAAAAAAAGTGGATAATGTCGCGGACAGAAAATATTACACCTAAATTAGGCTGCAACAGGTTCAAAACATGACCAAGTTCGATCCATGGCTAATCGAGTCAAAGATTGGTATGGGCTAAAACTACATTTCTTGACTGTAAATCCGACTCATGAGTGGGTCAGGCGAGTGGTGGTCGAGTCCATTGGAACGGTCTACACCACACAAGCAAATACCCGTCAGCAGTTTTCACATGAAAATAAACTTTGTCCTACGATTGAATGCAACCTAAGTCAGGAGAGGAAGAGAGTCGAGAAGGGGTTCATCAAGTATATGCATTGAAAATAAAAGTCTGTTTTAATTGAAAAAAAAAGGGTAAGCTGCAAACCCCCCCTTTTTTTTAAGGGAAAAGTTGCAATATGCTGTGATTACCATTTCCATCCGTCGACTAGACATTTGGGTACCATTTGTCCCATTTATGTAAATCCATCAAGTATACCTTTCCTGGATCGTACCTACCCCTTGGGTTCACTTCAGTATTATGATGTGGGGAGGAGAAAGGGGAAAGGGGGCAAAATTCGATGACTAATAGCCATCCTGTGATTTCCAAAAGAAATGGAAAACATATACTTTCACCACAAATTCCGCGCCTCTCTTGTCAAAAGAAAAATGAGCCACACATTCAAAATTTGTTGTCGCGTCCTGACATGCAAAGTTGATGATGCTGATTGATTGACGTTGAAGATGACGTGAAATTTGTCATTGTTAAACCGGTGCTCATTACAAAATGCGTCTCACAATTAACAAGGCCATGCACTTCGACATTAACTGAGATTTGAATTTCCTAAACTCCCCCATTCACACACTCTGAGAATAAAATTCAAAATGGTTCTTCTCAAAAAAATTCAAAATGGTTGCTTAAATGCAATCTAACGCATAAAGTCACACAAATAGGGTGCTTCATCTCATGTCAAGCGACCAACGGGTGTATAGAACAAAGTTTGCATTCAATCAATATATATAGGTGTCCGCATCAAAGTGTGTGGGAAACCAACCACCGCAGAGGATTTGGAGAAATTCTTTCTATTTGTTTTATTATTTAGGAAACAATATTAATTTTGAAGCATTCTTGTAGGTTAAGGTTTTATTTGGTTGTAACAAGAGGTAGGAAATTTAATCCCAAGCTCAAAAATATCTTAAAATCCTGAGAAATTTCCATCTCTCATTATTACACAATCACATGAAATATTTTACAACAACCATGTACTCCTTCATATTATTGTGGCATTGTCTCCATAAAAATTTTATTTTACATAAAATGGTAGGGTATTAATCAAATTTGGATCATTTACTTATTTTATTTTATTTTTTTCAAAGAAAACATGAGCAATTCGATTCATCTCACGTTCCCTGCAAGTGATAGCAAAGGAAGGATATGAGAATTAGATCAAAACCTGCCTCGTACAAAGAAAAGAGGATTACGACTTGTGGCCTAGTACAAAAGCAACAAAAAAGCAGAGGAGGTTATAGGTAACCAAGTACAACATCTGAATGCTATCTAATTTGATAATGCCTCTGATAATGGGAGGGAGCTAATCCAAGCAGGAGAAACATCGCCAGTTGCCATCGCCGATACCCACAATTCTGAAAGTAGCTTCATTGACCGGAGGGTGAATGAAGGAGTGGATCTTGGAGGAGTGGCCACGAAGAGAAGCGAAAATCTTTTTGACCTACCACGCAACCTGAAGCTTACTAGACCACCAATAATAGAGAGGCCGAATCCATCTTCACCCGAAAAGAGTTATTAGAAAAGAAGGAAATGGCATGGATGATGGCTTTAATGAGAGTAGCCTCTATAGAAATACTAGGAAGACTAGCAGTAGCAGCCATAATGAAACTAGAAATTGCCATAATCTGGATCATTTACTTGTCGGGCATTGTTTTCTACATAAGAAACTAGAAATTGTGTTTTGAAAACATTATGCACAGATACCCAAATTTTCTTGTCGATACAAGTTTTCTTGCATAAATGACAAGATTATATAACATGCAGCCATTTAATTTCAATTTCGTGTTTAACTTAGTATGAATGTATAGTGATCGGGGAGGAAAAGTTTGACCTATCAGATGAAGGCCTACAAAGTCATTAACCCAGATAAGGGTAGGCCCAGAGCATAAGATTAAGTGGGAAGCACCTCAAGTTACCCTTGATCAAATATGCCAAATGAGGTAGGGAGCCACTTGGATGGCATCTCCACTTAAATCTGCCGAACAAGGTAGGAAGCCCCATAAGTGGCCCTTGCTTAGACCTGAAAACAATATCAGAGCCACTAGGATGATGTCCCCGCTCCGATCACCTAGAGCCACCCAAGAGGCGTCCTCGCTAAGATCACTTGAACCGCTCGGTCGACTAGACTATCCGGTCTACTAAGCACCCAACTGGTAAGATCCACGAAGGCAGACGAGCAAGATGATGGCTGAAGAGCAAGAGCAGCTACACAAGAGTTGGCCTAATCCTACTCCTTTTGTTGTTTTGTCTTTTTGCTCTGGCTTGCACACAAAGCATAATGTATGACTTGTGTGCCAAGCATAATGTATGGCTTGCGCGCCAAGCATAATGTATGTCTTGCTTTATGCCACCTTTGCGAAGGTTGTGCCCTGAATAGGGGAGCAAACCTGCAAAAGCTAATGGTCAATAATTAGAGGCCCATGAAGGGTCCCTCGGATGCATATGTTTTAGTTTCCTATAAAAAGGTAACTTGCATTCGAGAGAGGGGGAGAAGCCACCTTATACTCGAAGAACATACAAATAATATTCTCATAATGCAAACTTTGAGGGTTTGATCCGATCCTCAAACATACACCCCTCGTGGTGGAACTGGGTTACCGATTCTTCTGTATTTATGTGGTTTGTTCTTTCTCCCACATTTGAGATAATCACTTCGATCAGATCCTTCGACCTCGATTAATAGCCTACTTTCAAATGGTAATTTCCCCAATAAGGAATTTATTATATGTTGATCACAACCTGAGCTTATTCTCAATGAACTTAATCGAAGCAAAAAATAGGTTGTGTTTTCTTTGAGTCATTAAACTTCTTTTTAACTTGGTTGATCATTGTTAAGCCATCTTATGGCATCGATTTTAACCTTCATTCTCCCTTTACAAGGGCCTTTCTATGAACAAGTTTGATGGTTTGTTCCCAATTACTTTAGAATTATAGAATTATTTCAAATTCAAGCATCGCAAGACAAACTTGTCAACAATTGCCAAACATGAGTTGAGTTTATGTATCCCGAAAATGAGAAAAACACATAAATTGCTCAAACTCGATCAAGCCTTCGTGAAACATGCCCTAAATATGTCATATTTGATACCATTGAATTCGTCTTGTTGTAAGCTTTCCAACAGTACTTTGTGAAAATCCGAGGTCTGTAGCAAAAGTTACGTGAAAAATACAAAAAATGAATCATATGCAAGGGTAAACCTGCTCCAAGGGGTATTTTCATCTAATCTAGGTTTTCCAAAACCTAATTGGGGTTCATACACTTATGAATAGGTCTAGTGGGATCATAGGCCATCATTTATTATCCATGACAACACTCTTCTTAAGAGGGGAAGATAGTGGAGAAAGAAAGAAGGAAAAGAAGAGGAGAAAGAAAAAAAGGGGAGAGAGAGAGTAGAAGAGAGGGAGAGCAGGGACAGAGAGAGTGGGAGAGAGGAAGAACAAGCAAGAGAGGAGGTGAGGCATGTAGGACCAACGTACGTGCATACGTAGCGAGGCACACTGATGTATCATCCAGATCGCTTGTTAATTAGGGTTAATATATCGTTGTCGTAGTATAATGTCGCAACCCAGATGGATCTCATTTTATCTATATGCAATTTTTATTAGTTTTATTCCAGGTCATTTACTGGGAGGTAATTATTGAAATACATCACTCTTTATTATTCAAAATCATCTTTTATTCCAAAAAAATATTAAGTTATTTACAAAAGAATGAATTAGAAATGAAAGAATAAAAAAATAATGAAATCTAAATTATTTATGTACAAATGAATGGAAGGTAGTACATTAATGCCTCAAGAATATACACAAAATAAAGGCATAAAAAACTATTCTAAACTAACTTATGTTAATTATGTACATAAATATCTAAGTGTTTACATCAAATTATATACAAGATTAAGTAATGCCTTAAAACTATGTACAACCAAAGCACAAAAAGAGCTATATATAACATTTATATCTAACTTATGTATGTATATATATAATATTACTAAGCTAAGTAACTAATTTATAATACTAACATACATAATATACAACATATATATACTAACTTAACCTATAAATATATATACATATAACACATATATATTAAATACTAACTATATATATATAGTACATATGTACATACTACTAATATATACATCACTACTTACATATATATACATTAGCCTTAAAACATATATACAAAAAAAGACCAAAATTAAGATTTAATTTACAATACTTATATAAGTATAATATACACATATATAATACTTAGTCATATATTTAACACTTATAAATAACACTAATACACATTGAATACTTAGTTATTATATCTTTTATATACAAATAACTTACTACATACATATTCCTCTTAACTTATAATACTTAGCTATAACATACACTACCATTATATAAACATATATACATAAACACACAAAGCACAACACTTAATACTTAACATTATTAACACACAAACACTAAGTCTCTAGTGCCAACACTTAGTTTTTCTTTTTTCAACTTAACAGTTTAAACTACACTTAGCCCAAAAATATTGGATCACCTTTTCGCAGGATCAACAACCCCTTTGGAGGCTAGATCAGTACCACTACTAAGGTAACTCCAATGGGGGAGGACCATAAATTGTGCCTTAACCTAAGGCACTAGGACTCTAAACTATAGGCCAGACCAAACACAACACAGGTCATGTGATGATCAAATCGGAGCACACCCGGAGGCATGCTCACCTAGGAGCCCATCCTCGGTTTGGGTGATAAGCTTCCCGAGGAAAAATCATTAAATACTGCTAAGGCGGTCCAATGCTACACGGTGTGGCACTATGTGTACTGCGCTTATTACTGCATTATGCGTGTTTTATTAATGAGTTTAGGCAATTAATTAAGGCTTAATTAATGATTTATTGTTAAACGTTTACGAACCTACGCTAACGTGTTCGGTTTTGGAAAACCTGTCGTTGTAGTTCGAAAGCGAAGAATTCATGTTCAACAAATAAAATTTATACCGAAATTAAAATTCCGGGTCGAACACAGGGAGGCAGATGTTTGATTTAAAAACTACGCGTTTCTTTTTATTTGTTACAGAATAATTCAATTTAGAACCATCTAATTATTTACAATAAATAGAAGAGAGAGAGAGAGTAAGAGAGAAAGAGAATATTACACAGAGAAATCAAAATGAGATGTAGAATAAACAAGGAATTTTTGTATTGAAGAGATTGTTCATTACAACTAGAAAGCATAAAATAATTACTCTAGAAAGCGATAAATTTACTCTAGAAAGCATTAAAAGAATGGAGAGAGAAATGTCCTCCTCGACGATTGCTTGGAGGACGAGTAGATTAATCTAGAAAGCAGTAAATCTATATTAGAAAGCGGTAAAAAGAATAGGGAGAGAGAAATCCTCCTCGACGGTTGCTTGGAAGACGAGCCGGACGGGACGACGCCTGGACGAAGGAGAACGAAGCGGGACGAAGGAGGAGGAAGCAGAAGAACGGGAACGAAGCAGTACGCCGTCGTCGTCTCGGGATCCACTTCCGAAGGAGAACGAAAATTGGACTTTATCTTGCGAGAAGCATCCCGGGTGTGGGACAAGCTTCTCTTGAGCTTTGGAGGGGTAGAGAGGAGAAAGAAGGGATGAGAATTTTGTATGGAGGGGTCTCTTTTATAGTTGCAAGGAGAGGGGGCAAAATGGACATTACATCTTCAAAATAATAAATAAGGGGTCTTTAGTGACGGATAAATCCGTCACTAAAGCCCCGACGTGGCCGTCGCCGCCGCGCCCACACGCGCCTCCTCGGCTGCCCGCTCCTCAACGCTCGCGCACGTCCAGCGCTTTTCAGCCGTCCGATCGCGAGATCGGACGGCTTAAATCGAGTCCGCGCCTGCTGCAACCCGCCCGCCTGCGCGTGCAATCGCGCGTTACGCGGGGCATCCAATCGCGCGTCGGTGCTATCGGGCGCCCATGACCGCACGATCTCCATCCGACGCTCCACACACCTAAATTACTCGCTCCTTCAATTCCCTCACCACGACTCGAACCCGCACCCCGCGCTTGCGTAAGCGACCTCGACCGCTACGCTGCGGGGTGCGGATGGTCGAGCGCACGTTTTAAGCACCGGGAGGCCACAACCGTTGGATCTCCATCTGACGGCGGAGAGCGATCGAGCGGGGGCCTTCAAAAAATGCCAGCGGCCGTTTGGGCAGCTGAGATGGCACCACGTGGTGCCATCTTGGCCGTCCATCTTCTGGAAGTTGTAGATGGTGCCACGGATGTCGGATTGACTCGATTTTTGTGTCGTTAGGCTGCGATCGTCGATCCGAATTCATCCGTGCGGTCAGATTTGTCATCTGAAGTGCGGATTTATACCATCCTGGCCCTTGATCTTCTAGGGTTCCCCGATCTCTATCTGATGCTACGAATGCCTGATTAGGGCGATCTTGGAGTCGCTGAACTCCAATCGTCACCCTGATCATATCCATATGATTGGATCTTTGATCCGAGGCCCCGATAAAATGTTTGCCCTGTTCAAGCACATAAAAGGAGACAATTAACCTCCATTTTATTCAAACTACTCTAAATGCGAGATGATGCATGTTATGCAATATTTATATCGTGAAATGAATCCTATGCTTAAGAACATGCATAAATAGACATTTTAAGTAGTGTAAATGTGTTTACATCATACCCCCATGCCTATCTTTTGCTAGTCCCTAGCAAAAACTATATGCTATTTATAAAAGAATTAGGTTAGATTATTTGGACCTGAGTTATTTTCAATCATTAAGAAATTATCTACTTAGGAACCGAACTTTCAAAGACACAACAGTGCCCGGGTATTATCCAAAATGCAGACCGCCTCAAGCCCTCGCCTTATTCAAAGAAAAATTTCTTTTTCTCTTTTTGGATTTTCAAATTTTAGGGTTCAAGAGTGGCTTTCTACGACCATTCAACTCACCCAAGATTTGATGAGAACCCTAAGTTTTAAGCATCTTATTGTGATTGTGATAGACTCGTTGACTGGCAATTAGAACGGACTTCGGATTTCTACGCCTCTAGGTGACCTCAAAAAGAATTCTGCCTAAAGGTGTATCTTTACAACCGGTAGCTTTCTCCCTACTTTTATTTTTTTAACGGGGTCAACACAAGGGTGAATCCAGTGTATATCTCCTCGGTTTATTCTACTTCTCCGCTTCTTCCTAAGTGTTTTGGGAATTTTTAGTGCATTTTCTGAGCTGGGTTCTGGACAACCGGTCGATGAGCTGTTACCACTGACAACTTGCCAGCCATACTCGTGCGGCGAAGTGTGGCTTATTTCTTTTTGTTCTTTTCTCCTTTTTCTTTTTGATTTTTTTTTTTAAGTAGGTGGCTTCCCTGATCTAAGATTTACCTAAAGGCAGGAAAAAGAGAAAGGTCCAGTGACTGGGCTCTGGACAACCTACCTATGGGCTGTTACCCACGATAACTTGCCAGCCATATCACCCTAGAAGGTTCATTAGCTATCCAATTTCTGTAAAAATCGCCGAACAACGAGTCAGTGCAAAGAAAGTGTGTAGATGCTTAAGACTCAAAATTCCCTCACATCAGAGGGCGGGTTGATAAGTCGTGCACTTATCACCCAAACTTATTTACTCCTATTAAAATAAAATTCAAGTTGGAGAGAACTCGAAAAACAAATCCACATTTTAGTGGATACACGGGCTGATTAAGTTCAAAGACCTGAAGGGTCTTTGTGTTCAGATCTTAATGTAGTATTTCTTAAGATTGAAAATTTTCTTAAACCCAAATTCTCTTTCCTAATTCTGATTTTTTTTTATATAAAAGAAAATAAAACAAATCTACGGAGCTGACAAATGAATTCAGAGATAAATATCCACCCCCCCATGCATATCTAATGCAATGTCCTCATTATATTAAAAAGACATAAAACAGAGTGGACAAGCGTAGAAAGCACCTGAATTGCATGAATGTCATGTCCGCTCCGAGATGAAAATGAAAAAGAACTATATAAGTGCTGAGTTTAGTGCCTTCAGCTAGGAACACTATACCAAGAAAAGAAATGAAGAATTCACATGTGCAGGTCAGAATTAGAATGAACAGAAGAATCCTCTGACCTGTCAGCAGAGGTCCACAGATGTGGACCAAATTATGGTGCAGACCCACACCCCATAATCGAGAATATCTTAGGTTCTGGATAAAAATTACCCAAAACCTAAAATCAGAATGTAAGCGGGATCGGGCTTGCGATTTCTGAGGATGCAACCCAAGACCAAAAAGTCAGGTTATAGAAAATTGAAGCTCAAAAGGATAATCGTTGAATGTGTGCTTGGGTTGAACATCCTCGAAACAAATGTCGTAAGGGTTCTGATTTGATGGTTTCAACTTAAAAGGAACCCTTTGACTCAATCTTCCGTTTCCTCCTGAATTAACTTCCCAAATCAAAACTTCCCAGCTCTTATCCTCCTCATTTAGCATATCAAATTCCAGGACCTCTTGTATATTCATCACCTCGTCTGAAATCTCCAAGTCTAAATGATGTGGCAGAATCAAAATTGACTCGGGTCTAATTATCTCAGAATTAGAATCATCAATAAGCTCAACAGGGTGTAACTGATAATCAGGGCATTGAATTGATTCCTCCAGAAAATGTGATTCTAGATCCATAATGTGTGCCCTAATAAGATCAGTGTTCTCAGTTATTGGGCTATCAATTGATCTATTAGATTCCTCAGGCCCAATCGTCTCACAGAAATCATGTTCAGAAAACTCGCATGAGACTTCGCAACTTGAATCTTCATCATCAGGATCCGTATCAATGTATGTCCCAAAATCATTTGTCACTTTGTGTTCCAAGGAGACATACATTTCCTCGTAACCCGGCTTAGGGATCTCAGGCGAAGAAATCATATCATCCTTAATTGGTTGTTTTAATTCAATCTGGTCAGCCTTGTAACATGTGTCCCCCCAACAGGTGCCTGAGCGGGTTCTGTCATTGGCTTTCCTGAAGAGAGTTCATCCTAGGAATTATTCCAAGATTGAATCAAAGCAACCACGAATCTCATCCTCAATTTCGCTAATTTCCCAAGTAGAAACTCACCCGGGTTCTTATCCTTAACATCCTGGAGCCAATCCAACAAAGACTTATTTAAATCATCAATCATTTCAATTAGGGGCTCCAATCTCTCAATGCAAGGTATTGGCTGAACTTCTAAAGATTGAATGATATTCCTCAAGTTAGCCAGAACCTTATCTTGAACCTGATTAACCTGAACCAAATGAGTTGGTTCAGGGTTGGGCGGGTTTGACATCAATGTAGAGGAATTAACGAATTGAGATTCGTTATACCCTTCCTGATGATAGGTCAGTTCAGATTGTTGAAAAGATAGTGATGACCTAAAGGCAGTAAAATCAGAGGATGGGTAAGGATCAGTGTATCCTTCTTGATTGTAGATCGTATTAGGTTGTACATGAAACGAGGACGATCTATAATCGATATAGCTCTGAGAAGGATAGAAATCAGAATCAAAGTGTTCAGGGTTAGACCCTAAACACGAGGGTCCGGAATTGTATCCCCAATCCAAATTATCCCAACTAACTGATGGTCGATTACAATATGAGTTGGGATAATCGTCATGTTGAGGATAATTTACAACAGGAGGGAAAGAGCGGGAATGCGTGAAATATGTGGAAGGATTCATGATACACGAGAGGAAGAAAGGTGCCCTGCAATACAAACAATCAAACCTGTCCTTAAATAGGTTAGCCTAAAGACCTACAGACTCTCAAAACCCGTCTTGAGATAAAGGAACGATTTGATCTACTTCCGTTTGTTCAATCCAACCAGTTAGAAGGAGGGACTGGGGAGAAGGTTCTTCCTTCGGCTTGCGCCTCCAGTTCCTAGTGTACCCCCCAGCCGCGATCGTTTGACTCTACTCCCCTAGCTAGACATCAGATTGAACAGTAGAAACAGACTAATCGAAAATAATCTCGTTCTGGGTTCTGAAGAGCGAGTCCAACCTTAAGGCCAACGTCTACTCTGTTTTATTTAGGGCTAGGTTTGAATGTGCTTTGGAATGTGATGGGCCCTTTAAATGGGTTGTTCCCTTAATGATTGATTGATTCGTGTGTGAGTGCACAACCAGTGATTTTCAAGCAAGATTATTTTTGATGTGGTGAATTTTAAGGTTTAAATCTTGCTTAATAGCTTTTAGGATTCAACTTTAGGTGTTTTCAATCAAGTTTCATTGGCACACCAGGTTTTGCAAGCACAGGTGAAGATGTTTTCCTTTAAAACTTAAAAAGAATGTAGAGTGTTTGGTAAATCCCTAAGAGTTGAACCTAATTGGCAGCTACTTGATGAGTTGATTTTATTTGAAGTGGTGCAGCCCAATCAACTCAAACAATTGGCCACAAATGCACCACTAAGTTAGGCACACAAAGATGGTTAACCTAGAATGATTCCTACTCTTTTATGTGTTTCTTTATGTGTACCGGTTCCAAAGATCAGAACCCGGTTGAGTAGAAACAAATCAATTCGGTTAAGTGCCTTTAAATGTGGGTGTACATTGTGTATTTGTTGAAAATTGCCCCACAAAATTATCTTTTTGCTTTTTTTTATATAAATGAAGGTGGAATGAATGTGAGTGAGAATCCAAACAACCAACTATTCCTAGGATTTATGCAAACACCTAGGTTAATTGGAATTTGGATTCAATGTGGCGAATGAAATCTATGGAGGGGGAAAGAATGGGGGATAACTTACAAAACCTTCCACAGCACTTTACTCCAATCTACTGCTTTTTCTTGCCTCAAAAGAGTACCTGCAATTACAATAAGAAAGGAGAAAAGTGAGGTAAATGATATGTAAGTTACAAAACGTGAAGAGAAATCAAAGATCGCTAAACGTTTACGAACCTACGCTAACGTGTTTGGTTTTGGAAAACCTGTCGTTGTAGTTCGAAAGCGAAGAATTCGTGTTCAACAAATAAAATTTATACCGAAATTAAAATTCCGGGTCGAACACAGGGAGACAGACGTTTGATTTAAAAACTACGTGTTTCTTTTTATTTGTTACAGAATAATTCAATTTAGAACCATCAATTATTTACAATAAATAGAAGAGAGAGAGAGTAAGAGAGAAAGAGAATATTACACAAAGAAATCAAAATGAGATGTAGAATAAACAAGAAATTTTTGTATTGAAGAGATTGTTCATTACAACTAGAAAGCATAAAACAATTACTCCAGAAAGCGATAAATTTACTCTAGAAAGCATTAAAAGAATGGAGAGAGAAATGTCCTCCTCGACGATTGCTTGGAGGATGAGTAGATTAATCTAGAAAGCAGTAAATCTATACTAGAAAGCGGTAAAAAGAATAGGGAGAGAGAAATCCTCCTCGACGGTTGCTTGGAGGACGAGCCGGACGGGACGACGCCTGGACGAAGGAGAACGAAGCGGGACGAAGGAGGAGGAAGCAGAAGAACGGGAACGAAGCAGCACGCCGTCGTCGTCTCGGGATCCACTTCCGAAGGGGAACGAAAATTGGACTTTATCTCGCGAGAAGCATCCCGGGTGTGGGACAAGCTTCTCTTGAGCTTTGGAGGGGTAGAGAGGAGAAAGAAGGGATGAGAATTTCGTATGGAGGGGGTCTCCTTTTATAGTTGCAAGGAGTGGGGGCAAAATGGACATTACATCTTCAAAATAATAAATAAGGGGTCTTTAGTGATGGATAAATCTGTCACTAAAGCCCCGACGTGGCCGTCGCCGCCGCGCCCACGCGCGCCTCCTCGGCTGCCCGCTCCTCAACGCTCGCGCACGTCCAGCGGCTTAAATCGCGTCCGCGCCCGCTGCAACCAGCCCGCCTACGCATGCGATCGCGCGTTACGCGGGGTGTCCAATCGCGCGTCGGTGCTATCGGGCGCCCGCGACCGCACGATCTCCATCCGACGCTCCACGCGCCTCAATTACCCGCGCCTCCAATCCCCTCACCGCGGCTCGAACCCGCGCCCCGCGCTCGCGTAAGCACGCTCGACCGCTGCGCTGCGGGGCGCGGATGGTCGAGCACACGTTTTAAGCGCCGGGCGGCCATAGCCGTTGGATCTCCATTTGACGGCGGAGAGCGATCGGGCGGGGCCTTCACAAAATGCCAGCGGCCGTTTGGGCGGCTGAGATGGCGCCACGTGGCGCCATCTTGGCCGTCCATCTTCTGGAAGTTGTAGATGGTGCCACGGATGTCGGATTGACTCGATTTTTGTATCGTTGGGCTGCGATCGTCGATCCGAATTCATCCGTGCGGTCGGATTTGTCATCTGAAGTGCGGATTTACACCATCCTGACCCTTGATCTTCTAGGGTTCCCCGATCTCTATCTGATGCTATGGATGCCTGATTAGGCCGATCTTGGAGTCGTTGAACTCCAATCGTCGCCCTGATCATATCCATACGGTTGGATCTTTGATCTGAGGCCCCGATAAAATGTTTGCCCTGTCCAAGCACATAAAAGGAGACAATTAACCTCCATTTTATTCAAACTACTCTAAATGCGAGGTGATGCATGTTATGCAATATTTATATCATGAAATGCAATCCTATGCTTAAGAACATGCATAAATAGATATTTTAAGTAGTGTAAATGTGTTTACATCATTTATTTTACAATTAAATTACATAGGCATGTAGCCAATACATAGGGCTTTTGATTGGTATAATTTGTTTACTTTAAATAAATATATAATTATATTTAAAAACTAGCTAAAGTTAGTCAAATTTACATGTTTAAATTAGTGTTAATTGCTTAATTAAAGTATAAATTAATGTTCTAAATGCCTAATTGAAGTATTATTTAGTTAATTTACATATCTACATGATTAATAAAGATTTTTAATTAATTTATTTTGATTTATTTACATATTTACAAGTTTAAATAAATGATTTTAATAATACATAATAATTATACAATGTACATGGTATTTTACAGTATAAATAAGGTTATAAATATAATTAAAATAGTTTAAATTATAATATACAAGAATACAATATAAGTTACTTCATTAGCTAATTAATTTACTAATATACATTAATTTAACTTAATAATATACTTTACTAACTTATATAAATATAAATATACACACTATCTACATAAATAAATAATATAGATGTATTACTCTACATAATGATTACGGTTAATAGTATGTTAAGTTATCTATATATTAGTATACACATATGGTATAATTATATATACATATAAGTTATATACATATATTATAAATAATTGTACAATACATACATATATATATTACTATACTATATAACTTAACACAATAATCAATATAGCTTATTTACATATAAATAGTATAGATATAATTTATATATACACTTGTTTACATATAACTTACTGTATATTGTGGACTTATGAATATTTACAAGTATATACAATATATACATAGGTGTTTTTGTAGGATTTTTGAGTTTTTCATATTTTTATTTTGTTTTTGTATTTTACAGATATAGAGAAAGTGGAGATGAAGTTAGGAAAGGAGATGTTGGATAGAATAATAAATTGATCCGGGTTTAGACTGGTTGCATTGATCAGGGAGTAGGCTAGCCTCCTTATGAATCTATCACATGCTTATTAGCCAACTGGGTAGTGAGATAGTGATAAGTTGGTAGATGTATATATATACATACTATTATCGTTGTGTTACTTACCCAAGTAGTGGAAAGGGCTATTTACAAGCTAATGCAAGTTGCATCTGTATGGATAGCTCAGAGTATGTAGTTGCTACACTACCAACACTACGACCCCGAGGTGATGGAACGAGACATAGGGTGAGTGTAGTATTTCCTCCCAGCTAAGAGGATGTCTCATGCTTGTCATATTTCTTGGGATATCCCAATGAGATCTCCTTGTGCCTTTGAGAAAACTGATTTCTAACATATATGACTATAATATGCTAAAGAAAATACACCTGCTAAAACATTTTAGAAATAAAAAATAATAAATTGGAGGTTAATAAATGAATAAATCACTTTGTACCTAGTCTTCATGATCCTTTTGCTTTCTGTTACACTACACTACTCAACATTTGTTGATGTGTTCCTTAGATTCCACACTCAGGTGGAGCTGAGCAGTCCGATGCAGCTACATATGGAGCAACTGGTGCGAGACCTAGCTTGACATTAGTAGATGATACGCAAGCTCGGGAATCTTCCCTTCTAGTAGTTTAGCTTTTCCTTCCTATTTTCTGATAGTTGAACTCAATTACTAGATATTTCTCTTTACCCATAGTTGAGATTATAGACATGTTTATTTTGGTAAGCATTGCTTGCTTTATTTATTTAATACTTTATGGATGCTTTGTTTGGCTATGTTTGTTAGTGCAGCCCACACATAAATGGTTTCATGATTTTCAAATACACTGAAGTTTATTAAAACAAAGACATGTTAGCCTTATATATCGTAAGGAAATTTGCAAGTCCTGCATCGAATGCCAAAAACAGAGCTCTTCACATAAGGAAGTTCCAATCTCTCTAGAAGGCACATCATGCTCAAATGGTAGCTTAGGTCTCTTAGGAAATTTACTTGTGCTTTTAGTCTATTCATGTAATCGTAAATCAAGTTGTAATTATTTATTTTATCCATCTAGGTCATCTATTATAAAAAGAGCCTCAAACACAAACAACATGACTTAGGCATACCTAACTCAAATTTAGAAAACCCAAGGACATCCTAGGAAACCAAGATTAAGAGCAAGCAATAGTATCAGATGTCTAACACACTGATTAGATGTTTGACTAGCCAATAATTGGCACCTAAAAGTGAAAATTCAAATGAGCAACCTAGGTCATGCTGACATAGGTGGTGGTTTTCAGCCATTAGGTTTCCACCTAAAAATTCACTGTCATTATGGTTGAATTTTCGTGGTACTTTAATTTTAATTTCGTATTATTTTTTATTCTACACTATTCACCTCCTCCTCTAATGCAATTTTAATGCTTACATTTTATGATTATGCGATGGGTGTCTTCGATCCAGTTGAATTTGTTTTTTTGTATTTGATGACTCAAATCTCATCAGGTGGTGAGGTCCAGGTCAATATAGATGGCATCAAAAAAAGACCCTACTAATCAGAAAATGGTCTAGGAGGCAGCATTATAAGCATTCATATTATGTTGATGGTAGGGTACTCAACCTAATATTGCTATAGTATCCTTGCCTATATCTTTCACACACTCTGATTCATTCTCCCATTCAACTTATGGTTCTTAATCTCTATGTTGATTGAACTTAGCCACCCTAATCTTGTAGTTTACTACTCCCGATCATCTCTTAGTCTGAGTTGTTGTCTTGATCTCCTCCTAATGTCCTTATCTTAAAGCGAGTAAGGTTGCACCGTCCTTAATTAGAGAATGATTATGCGTTCCTTGTACACAAATGGAGATGTGTCCCTTCTTTCATGGGGATTGATGCACTACTCGAAGTTAGGACTCAATATTAAATTCAGGATTTAAGTCAACTCGAGCCCCATTTGATAGAGGAAGGTAGGATGATTCAAAGTTGGTGCTATTGATCATTGTAGAAATACCTTGAGGAGTATTATTATTCAACTGTGGCAGACAACCATGATCCATCCATAAGCAAATTCTTGTCGTTGACTAGATTCTAGAACTTTGCATCTCATCTTGGCATGCCAAATTGATTACTGTGTGAAGGTGGTCGTTCGTGGGGGCAGAACTCAAGTAGGGCTTGTGAACTACCATTTGAATAAGCCTTGATCAGCATGATAAGTGATTTATGTATAGAAAGTAGTCAAGATCCACTACTTTTCTTGAGGGGTAAATGGAGAAGGCTTTCCTGTTTTATGCTAAAATCATCGTTCAAGCTTTCAAACAAGGCCATGAGACAGATGGTTACCTATGCTCTACCTTGTAAATGACCTTATCTTCATGGGCACTGGGAAGAGACACGCAAACTTCTCCATCCATGTTGGCAGGTATGGTAATAATAGGAAATTAGCTGACTTTTGCCCTTTTGATCCTAAAACGTTGCATTCGTCTATCACTTAAATTGTTACCAAATTGAGTAAATCGCAAGCGTTGGCACACGAACCACTAGCGATTAAGGACCCAGCCACAAAACTACTCAACAATGGGCTTCATCAAGCCATGTGCATCACTGTTCTCACGTTTTGTGCGGGTTTAAAGTGTATCACGTTGTAGTATAACCGACAAAACGTTTAAACAAATATAAAGAATTTTATTACTCGAAAAACTAGAGTATCCGAGGTCGAACATGGGGAGCAATCTCAGTACTTTTTAAAACCAAAGAATACAACTGTTAAGTGAAAATGAGTGATTCGAAGAGAGAATTTTAAAAAGGATTTGTAAAAGAAAATAGAATTGGACGTCTGATTTCTATATCAGACGTCTTAAATGTAATCCCCTTTCTCTCTTCTTCTCCTTTCTGCTTCTTTCTCTTTCTGCCTTTGCTTCTTGTTTCTTATTTCTTCTCCTGCCTTGCCTTCCTTCTTTCTTCTTCTCCTTCTGATCTTTACAGAGTCTTCACTTGGCCTCTCTTCGTTCTTCTCTTTCTTTTTCCTTGCCTTCCTTCTTCTTTCTCTTTTCTGCTAAGGCTTCTTCTTCCTTGGTCTCTTCTCTTCTTCCTTTTCTGCAGCTGCTAAGTGTTCGCTTCTTCCTTTGCTTCTTTCCTGCACACACCATAGCCAAGGAAAAACCTACCCACGTCCCTCTACCCAAACGTCTCTCTTTCTCTGCAATTCGCTCAAGGATGCTCTCCCCAGAGCTACACGGGTAATCGGGTTGGCTTCGCACCCGGGACCAGGTGCACCGGCAGGTGGTGATGCACGTGGAGTGCTCAAGGATTGGGTCGGGTCGGATCCCGCCAGATTCGCGAGATCAAGCCGCAAACGAGGCGGGTGTGAGGGCAGGTGAGGGACCTCACCCCTGTGCTTACGGAGGCAGTGAGCTTAAAACACAAAAACAATTTATATTATACCTGTGTTTCGCGATTCCACGATGTGGGACTATCTAATCTGTCCTGATTTCACGCACGCCCACAGAGCTTCCGTCGTGCAATTTCCCCAGCTGCTGGCCTCGCAGTGCGACTTGCTGGCCTAACTCGCTTCGCGACACTCGCGTGAGTCCGCTGCACCTGCAGCCTGGGCGCCCTGGTGCCTGAAGCTACTACAAGCTCCTCGCTGCTTCGACCTTCAATGGCGGCAAGAGCTGCGACCTGTCATACACATGAACGGCCTATTGGCCCAATCAGATTAGCTAGAAACCTTCGTCGTAGCACGGCGAAGATGATGCGCAGTGCTGCAGGCCGCAAGTTGGCCTAGGCGTGCATGCCTAGGTCAACCTGTGGTCGGAGATGTGGGGTTGATCGGGAGGTGATTGTGGAGGTTTGGAGTGGCAGTGGAGGGGTGGACTGAGTTCCTGGTGGTGAGGCAGAGCTCACGAGAGGGTTGGCGGGCCGTGTGGAGGGGCGGAGTGGTGTGGGCGACTCACCGGAGGGCGGTCGGAGGCGAGGACGATGGAGGTGGTTAGGCACTATCGGGGGGTAATTGGATAAAATAGCAGGGGGAAAAGAGAGAGGAGAGGATGGAGAGGGTATCTGGGGTGATCTGGAAGGAATGGAGGCAGCGGAGTGGATGGTGCGTAACTGCCATCGTCGAGGAAGAAGGACCCTGAGGGTGGAAGCGGCGACGAGGATGAGGGCAGGGGCACGTACGCTTGGTACGATGCGTCGCGGGAGGAAGTGGCGGAGTTGACTCTGCTGCTGGTATGGCAGTAGAGCGACGAGAAGGAGGGGAGGAGGTCGCCGGAGCTTGTGGGTCTTTTGGCTGGAGTGGGAGAGAGGAAATTTGAGGGGATCTCCGTCCAATTCAAGCTTGGCCTCTGCGGCAGGGTCTGGGGAGTCTTTTATAGGTGCTGGCCGCCCCTTCTAGCGCGTGGAGACCGTGCAATTAACTCTGCCGGCTCGCCGGAGATGGAAGGAGGGTGGATACCCAAATCTCTCGTGCGTTCGCACGAGAGATTGGGTTCACACCAGGGATCGCGATCTACTTTAGATGGAAGGGAATTTCTCAGAGAATCCCCCTTCCATTTCTGGGAGGGAATCTCTGAGGGATTAGAGAGTAATCCCTCTCTAAACCTCGTCGGAGCACGGTTCTGCCCTAACAATGGCGGTAGGACCGGATTGCAAAGGGGCGAAGAACTTAGGGGGCTCTCTGCAAAGATATTCAAAAGATAGGGACCAAATTGTGATTTGGGTGTACTAAATTGCAAAGTAGGTCAAGATGACCTCCCCTTAGGTCCAAATTTTGGTATAAACCTAATTTTGACCTAGGGAATCCAATGGTGAGGTTGTATTTTAGGTTTGACCACGTTTTCTTGGATATTTTGCGTAAAAACCCAAATTAGGTTAATTGAAGAGTTGGGACCCTAATCTAGGTCAAACTGGGTTCCAAAGGCCAAATTAAGTGTTCTAAACCCTAGAGGATGTTTTCCCATGATTTTTAGGGGGTTTACTTGATTTTTATTCTGATCTGAACCTTGTTAATTTAAGTGGGTCTATTTTAGGGTTACTAAGTGTCATTTAATTCTTAGATTGCACGTAAACCCATTTCTGATTGACTCAACCCACTTTTTATCCCATTTAGATCATTTGACCTATGTTTTGCCTTTGAGAAATCCCATTTATGTACTGCAATGGTGAATTTGCAGTTTTAACCTTTATTTCATGTTTTCTTCTCAGAGCACTTGTTCCTTCAGTTAAGCCTTCTTCTAGGTTATGTAGGAGCTTTTATCTTCTTTATTGGGTCAAAATGAGCTAGTTATGGCTCATGATGAGGCTCTCATCAATCACCTTGAGGAGCTTTGGTCCTATTCATGAAGAAGAAGGATGGCACCTTACGTCTTTGTATCGACTATCGGCAACTGAATAAGGTGACCATCAAGAACAAGTATCCTCTTCCATGGATCAATGACTTGTTCAACTAGTTGGGAGGTGCAACTATCTTCTCCAAGATTGATCGATGATCTGGCTATCTCTAGCTTAAGATTAAGGAGGCTAATGTTCAAACACTATGTCTGAATGCATTATGGCCATTACAAATTTATCGTGATGTTGTTTAGATTGACGAATGCACCTGCTGCATTCATGGATTTGATGAACTGCACCTTCTGACCATATTTGGACCACTTCATTATGGTTTTTATTATCGATATTCTTGTATGCCCTAAGAGAGAAATATGAATAATGTAGTATGATTACATTTGCATTTGAATAAAAGGAATTAGATTTCTTTCCAGTATATGAATCGAGTCCCTTAGTACGAATAGGGTAACATATTTGGCCATATTGAATAAACCCGATGTGTGTTACTTTGGAGATCTAAACAATTAAAGGGATCCAATAGTACATCAGGAAACCATTTGATTTGATCAATTGTTTTCAGTTTGACTTGGTATGCCAACCTTATCTAGAGGTTGTCGCCTGATTGATGTTTTTGAATGGAGATTCAGAATTGTCACACTATTCGGGTCGAGTTAAGGAGTTAATTTGATGAAACAAAAGATAGGCAAAGTCCTTCTCCAATGTTGTCATAGAGAAAGCATATCCTTTGACCTAAGATAGATATGTATCTCTATTCATGAACGGATGCATTTGGTGGACCAATAGTAGATGCACCTACTTTGGTATTGATACTGGAAAGTTGGTGTATGTGGGAAAGGATAAGAGGTGCATGATCTCTTGAAGGGATCACACAAATCTATTACATAGGTGAATGTGACAAATTGGGGGAATGAGCTCACTCCTGGTATATTGGGAATGACAATTCCACATGCAGTCACAAATTCCTGAGCAGACTCAACGTAAGAAAGAGAAAAAGACAGTCCTTTGGGAAAAGATATAGTCTTTGTTCTCGTTTCAATGATACAAAGAGATGTTAGAAATAATATTATCTAAAGAGGAATGACATAAATCTAATAGGATTATACCTCTAGATAATATTATCCTCTATGTATGAAAGATTTACGAGTACTTGGAATACCTAGGGAGACATAGTTCCATAAGTCCACGAATCCTAAATGCTTCATTTATTGGCACAATGAAACCAATAATGATTTTAATGGGTTCCTACTTGTAGGATAAATCAATTGTAATTTAAAGAGTTAAATTGCACTTGATTTGGTGATTAATTGTACCTAATTTCATTAGGTAAAAAATCAAAGGGTTGGGTTCCAATTAATTTTTGTTTGGATGCTAAAACCAAACATCTCATAAGTTCTTACCCCACCCTTGGATGGAGATCCAACAATCCCAATCATATTAGGAGTAGGGTTGGATCCCTATAAATATCTCAAGGTAACCCTAATTCCTCAATCAATCACCAATTAATCCTTCAATTCCTACACTTCTGGAGAGAGAGAGAGGAAGGGAAGTGACAGCAGTGACAATACTCTCATCCTTCTTGGAATCAAACTTCTGATCAATGTATCAAAAGTCTAGAACGCCTTCCAGACATCTAGAGATCATTCTAGACATTTGATAGAAAAGGCTCTATTCTTTTGAACATCTGATTTTGCAGATTTTCTTTTACTTTCTCTTGATCATCAGGAGTTCTTGTTGAGGAACAAGAAGGATGATCGTCATCCTCGAAACTTGCGAAGGCATTCGCAGGATTCAATCATGGTCGATCATCTTCAGCATGCAAGGTTTCATCCACCTATCGAGGAGGACGAGTTTCTAGTGCACCAAGACTTATCGTAGGAGGCACAGCATGTGGGGTGTTGAACTATGCCACCTGCGAACGTATAGCTATCAATACATGTGGGAACCCAAAATTGGAGAAAATTCATTTCTCTCATGTGGTACCAGTTTCAGGGTATTTTAATTTATTTCATTAATTGATCAATTTTTTGGCATCAATTTGATCGCAATTTTGAAAATTTTAAAATGTTTTTTTTCACGCTTCCACAATGCCATGGGTCGATCCGATCAATTCCTTCCATTCTGATATATTCTTGTGATGAAGGTTAGCATAAGCAGCACCTTCATATGGTTCTAAAGACATTGAGGAAGCACAAGGTATACATGAAGTTCGGCAAGTACAAATTTTGGTTATGCCAGATGACCTTTCTAGGTCATGTGATCTTTGGTGTAGGAATTTATGTTGATCTCACTAAGGTTGATGCTATCTTGAAGAGGGAACGATTGAAGATAGTGACTAATGTGCATAGCTTTCTAGCACTAGAAGGATATTGCAGGCGATTCATCTTGGGATTCTTACAAATTACCTTCCCATTGATACATTTGACCTAGAAGGATATGCCCTTCACAGGGTCAGAGGACTACGAGGCAAGTTTCCAAACGTTGAAGGAAAAGTTGATGACGGTTCCTATTCTTACAATTCTAGGCAATGGAGGTGGATTTATGGTGTACACAAACACATCTCATTAGGGTTTAGGCTATGTACTGATGCAACATAGACATGTGATTGCCTATGTGATGTAAACACATTTATTGAGGGTAAAATGCCTATTCATGCATGTTCCTAGGCTTAGATTTACATTTAATGTTATAAATATTGCATAGCATACATCATTCTGCATTTAGAGTAGTATATAATTTAGGTTAATTACGTCCCTTTTTGTAGTTAGGAGAGAAGGATATTTATTTCAGAGCCTCGGATTGATGATCCGACCATACAGATCTGATCAAGACGACGATTGGAGTCCAACGCCTCTGAAATTGCCTCGATCAGAGTCCCGTAGCACCATATGCAGTCTGAGGAAGATCAATGGCCAAGGGACTAGGAGACATAATTCAGAGCTTCAAATGACAAATCTGCCTGTGCGGATGGATTCGGGTTGACGATCGTAGCCTAACGGCGCGAAAATCAACTAAATCTGACCTCTGTAGCAACCCCTACAACAAGAAGATGGATGGCCCAGACTGCGCTACGTGGCGCAGCCCAGGCCGCTTAACGCATGCACGCGGCACCGCACGTGCGGCAAAGGGCGGGGAAGCGCAATGCCAGCTATGCATGGGCTGGACTTACAGCAACGCATGAGATGGACTTACAGTGACGTTTACAGCCATTCGTAATTCATCGCATGCCAGCAAAGCTAGCTGTGGGCACCAATGGCCATGAGCTGCCTACGGCGACGTTTCCAGTGACGGCTTAGATGTCACTAATGGTCCCATACCTATTTTTGCCTCTTCTCCACTATAAAAGGACCTACACCCCCTCCCTTCCAAGCCATCTCTACCTACTGTACTCCCACCTACTCCCAAGCTCTAGCATGCCTACCAACACTCCATTAGAGCTTGTTCTCAAGCTCCCAAGGTACCTATTAGTGTAGCGAACCTCTACCCCACCAAATATTTGTCTTCCCATACCCATTCATAGGTCACCTTCGAGTCGTCCTCCTACCTCCATTCCAGTAGCAACTAATCCCTGTCTTCTCACCTCCATTCCGAAGCCACGTCGAAGCTTTCCTCAACACGGCGTCCTCCTGCATCCCACCTTCGTTGTCCCGCTCCTCACCTCCTTCGTATGAGCTTCCACCAGGCGCCGTCGTCTCGCCGAACAGCTGATTTAGGAGATTTCCTCTCACCCCCCTCTCTTTTTATGCTTTCATAGTAGATTGTAATAGACATTGGATTGATATATATACCATTTTCGTTCCACATCTCTATCTTGTGATATGTTTGCTTGTTTCTTCTTACAAAAATACAAAAAAATAACAAAACCCTAAAATACCAAAAAGAAACAAATCGAAGTGCGATTTTCACATAAAGTAAACATCGCCTCCCTGTGTTTGACCTGAGACTCAATTGGAGTTTCAGTATAAATTTTATCTGATCGACGTGTTTTGCAACTACGACGACAGGTTACTTGTAACCTTGATTTCTAACATGCAAAACACGCCCGACCACTATGCTTCAAGGAAATTGAAGCTGCATGAGAAGAATTACCCAACTCATGGTCTTGAGTTGGCATCCATTGTCTTCTCCTCCTTGAATATTTAAAGGCATTACAGACCTTTGAGATCCACACCGACCATAAGAGCCTAAAATACCTATTTGATCAGGAGCTAAACTTGTGGCAACATTGTTGGATGGAACTATTGAAGAACTATGATTGTTCTATTGTGTACCATCCAAGAAAGGGCAATGTGGTGGTTAACACCCTCAGTAGGAAGGCACCGACAAGGTTGCCAGTGCTTCAGGAAAAGCAATGAAGGAAAATAACCCTGGCTTGATAAAGGCCACAACTATTACATGGGCACATAGGAACTCTAACGGTGTTGAGAGGATTATGCCTCGAGCTTCACTTTCATAGATGGGGTATTGAGGCTGCATGGCCAATTATGCATCCCTCAGGATGATGCTCTACTGAGAGAGCTACTTGTAGATGCCCACTGCAACAAGCTTACTATCCATCTAGGAAACACAAAGATGTACCGCAACCTGAAGAGAGGGTTTTGGTGGCATGATATGAAGAAAGACATTATCAAGTTCATGAAGTAGTGTTTGTCCTGCCAACAGGTGAAGGCAAAGAACCAGGGGCTCGCTAGACAGTTATAGCATCTCCTTATATCGAAATTGAAGTGGGACAACATTTTTGGATTTCATAGTTGATTGATTGATTGATGAAGTCTGCACATTTCTTGCCAATTAAAGTGACATATGGGCCATCTTAGTCAACAGAGTTGATTGATTGATTGATGAAGTCTGCACATTTCTTGCCAATTAAAGTGACATATGGGCCATCTTAGTCAACAGAGCTATACATCATGGAAAAATGTGGAAATTCACATTGTTCCCAAGGAGATCATTTCTGAGAGAGAATCCCATTTTACTTCACAGTTCTAGGAAGGATTTCAGCAAGCCCTAAGGACTTGGCTTCATTTGAGCACAGCATATCACCCGTAGAGAGATGATCAAATAGAACAGACCACATAGACATTGAAGGATTTGCTGCGGGCATATATCTTGGAGTCTAAAGGCTCTTAGGAGGACCATCTGCCTCTAGTCAAGTTTTCCTATAATAACAACCATCATACCAGCATTGACATGACCCTCTATGACATGTTACATGGAATGAAGTGTATGTCCCCTCTCTATTGGGTGGTGGTCGAAGAAAAATATAATGGGAAGTAGGTACTATAGTAGTTCGCCAAAGTAAAGAGATTGTTAACTAGATCTAGCAGAAACTCATCACAGCACAAAGTCGACAAAAGATCCACATAGATCACAGGTGGAGAGACTTTTAGTTTGATGTTAGTGACTTTGTCTTCCTTACAGTAATACCCTTCATGCGCATATGTTTGGGCAAAATCGTTGCCGTTTAAGATATACGTTGTAGTATAAGACAATCGCTCAAACATTTAAATTTATAAAACTCAGATTCAGAAAGGAGTTTGAGATCGTTCATAGGGAGCAAAGATGCAATTTCAATCCACTGATCACAATATAAGAAATGATATGCAATTGAAAGCAATAATACTTAAAATGATATTTTAATGGAGAATATAGTATCGTGCAAAAAGATTAGGTTAAAATGGTGATTTGAATCACCAAATTAACCCTTTAAGTTTAAGCTCTTAATATACTTAAATGTTTCAACAATAAACCATAATTAATAATCCACGTCAGTCAAGTATGCAGATATTCCAATGTAACCAGCAGAAGGCCTTAGACGACAGACAAAAGGCTTCAGACACTTTAACAGAAGAGGCTCAACACCACAGAAGAAGCACAAGGCTCCTCTCCTTCAAGCCTCAATAGAACACATGAGCAGCACCAATAGAGGCTCAAGGGCCTCACACAAGCCCGTAGATGATAAGTGTTGAGAGAGGGGAGAGCTCAAATCCTGAGGCAGCAAAACCCACCCCCCTTCTCTTAGATTTTCTTTCTTCTTTCGAAGCTCAAAACATATTAGACCTGGGTAGCTGGTAAACGGATTCACCACCCAGACCCACGAGGCGTGAGTGCACGTATGCAAGGGCGTGTGTGTAGGGACCTGACCCCAGTATTTCGAAGGCAAACAGGCTATCACACTATTGGCTTATATGCGCTGCGGAGAGGTCCTCACTCCACGATCTTGGACTATCCCATCGAGCTTTCTTCACGGAGTATTTGTAGGAGGTGAAGGCGTCAATTGGTGCAGCAACTACAGCCGAAGTCTTCTATTGAGTATCTGGACAACTACTAATGAAGGTCCTACATCGATTATGATCTGTAGTTGGATGAGTTGGGGCTGGAGAAGGCGAACGGGGCTAGAGAAGACGAGAGAGGCGGCAGAGCTCCAACAGGTACCTAAAATCACAAATACAGCCTCATGGCAACGTCAAAGAAGCTCAGAAGGATTGCCGTGTTCCAAGGAACACGATGGTGGTTGTGGCATGCTCTAAAGGTGTGTGTGTGGAGTCCTGGTGAGGTTAAGGCGGTGGTGTGGATGACTTCAAATTTGGTGGAGGTGTCGAGTAACCAATCCCCTCAATTTCCGAGGGCTTTTGGTGGGTGTGGAATGGTGAAGGATTTGGGATTAGTGGTAGGCGATTTAGTGTAGTGGATTGGGCGTGCGTGCTTGTTGGAGTGTGGCCGGAGCTAGGGAAGGTGACGGTGAGGCGGTTATGTGAGCGTACGAATGTGGAGTTTAAGTGACTGAGTAGGGTCAGGGGAAGGTAAGGAGTTGAAGGAAGGAGGTTGCAGACGATGAGATTGCGGAGGCGACGCCGGCTATGATTGGGCAGCACCGGAGATGAAGGAAGCTTCGAGAAGAGGAATGGCGACGTCTGAAGGGGGAGGAAGCCCCTCGCAGGTGTGGCGAGGTGCAGACAACAGAGAGGAAGGAGAACCTGCTGCCTATAGTACGTGGCACCAGGCAAAGAGGCCAGAGGAGGAAGGTCGTTAGAGACAAGTCTAGAGCAAGCCAGAGGTAGAGGAAGAAGGGTTATTCTGGGCTAAAAACTTGCTAAGGAGCGAGGTCTTGCGAGGAGGGACCTTTTAAAGGTCTCAGAGCTTACTCCAAGCTTGGAAACAAGCTCGAAGAGCTCAGATTTTTAGGGAAAAAGATCCTTGATCTTGTGGAGTTCGCACGAGCTCCTAGACATGAATTAGCGTCCAAGACATGGTTCAGACAATTGGGGATTCTCTCAAGATCGTTCCTTCCAATTTTGGAAGGAATTGATGGAGAAATCAGGGAGAAATCCCAGATTGAAGATTGGTGTGTTGGGTTCACATTGTTAATGGTAGAAGGGACTTTCTTGAATAAATGATGAGACGTTAGGGGGCTAAATGTAAAGATTTTGAAAGCTAGGGGCTTAGGTGTGAAAAATAGAGTTTAAATAGACTACAATGTAAACTTGGTCATGATGGACTCTGATTGGACTCGAATTTTGGTACCAATCTAATATAGACCCAAGGAATCTGATGGTGAAGTCGTATTTCAGTTTTGACCAAGTTTGACTAGGTGATTTGTGCAGAAACCCAAATTAGGGCAGAACTCTATCTATGACTCTGTTTAAGGTTAAAATAGGTTCATATGGTCAAATCAAGAATACCAAACCTCAATGAATATTTTCTATGAATTCTAGGAGATTAAAAGAATTTTACACTGATCAGAACCTCTGTAACTTAAGTGGGTTAGAAATTAGAGTTTTGGGTGCTGTATTAGTTCTTGAAATGTGTGGAACCCTGTTTCTGTCTGCATTAACCAATTTATTAGTTTTTAATGCCCATTTGACCTTCAGTTTGCCCCTAACAAACCCATTGGTTATTTTGTGTTCATGATATGCTGTTAAAATTACAGAATTAACCCTAGTTTCCTATTATCTTCTCAAAACTAAATGAAGTTGAGTTATAACCCACATATGGCTATGTAGGAGCATTTATCTTTCAAAGTTGACTAAAAGTAGACAATTAGGGCCTATGATGGTGTTCCCATCATACTCCCATGCCTAGCTTTTGCTAGTCCCTTAGCAAAAATCCTATGGATCGAACTAAGTCTCTAGGTTGATGTAACTGTTAGGATGCCTTACTAAGCTGCATCTCGAGAAATTAGATCAAAATACCAATAATAGGCCTAGAGGTACTCAAGTATCAATCAAGATCCAGACTTGACCAGCTTCAGCCTGGGTATGCAGCGAAGGTTTCTAAGGCCCGCAAAAACTATCCAGAGGTTCGTTGAACCTAGCGGTTAAAGCACCTGTGCATAGAATGTAGCATGTCTAGGTTCAGTTTGCCAGTGTATTTTTGCAGGAGAGAGATAGAAGTATTTTTCATTTGGAGAGTTTTCTCTCTTTTCTTTTTATTTCTCCCTTAATCTAGCCTCAGATTGGCCCTAAACACTGTTTGTATTGGATTCCTTGTTCCCATCATCAATCCTCAAAGGGTCCCTAGCTTTCGATGCTTCGGGATAACACCTCTCGCACTTTGAGATAGTGCCACCCACGGCATTTTGTAGCTAAATTTAGGCCCTGGCAATCGACATTTCGGGATAATTCCACCCATGGCACCTGAACTAGCACAAAGTGCCTACATGCCTCCGATAGGATATTTAGATATCCTAAGAGACAAGCACCGAGGAGATGATATGTTAGTATGCATCTTTGAGGGGAATTTCCCACCTCTTCGCACCAGGAACTCGTCCAATCAACTTATGTTGTCGAGCTGCTCCAAAGCTAGATCTTTGAGATGGCTTTTCAGAATAGAACACTTTTTGCATGATTTTCTTTATTAAGCGCACTGACCTAGACTTAGTGTGTGATTTTGGGTACTTATGTTACTAAGTCCAGTAAACCAAAGGGCAGGCAATAAGATCGAATAATCCCTAAGACTTAGACCTACTACATCAGCTTCGCACTTTCCTCAACCCTTTGAGGACTAATCCAGATCTTAATGAATACGTGAACGTTTAAGCCCTAAAATAAGCTCAAGAGGCCTAAGATCAGTACTCATACTAATCTCTTTGTCTCTATCACTTCAGGACTTAATTTTTCATTTGGTTAGGTCTAGAACTTAAGTAGATTCCATAATCAATTGCTATGACTATTATTTTTTTCTTGATTTTTGCTCCTTTCTGACAATTGAATTTTTCTCCTCTTTTCCTCCTCAAGAAAGATTAGCAATCATTTCATAAAATTTCCTCCCCTTTCTCCATTTTTTTATTTTTTATTTTTTAACATTTTTGAATATGTATTTTTTTTGTGAGAACCCCTCAGAGAATTGATTTTTCATATGTTTGCACTTTAACACCCCCTCATGCTGAAGTTTTACAATGTCCTCATTGTAAATTAAGTGGATTCGAGTTCAATTCAGATCGTACATTAGAATAGGTGGGTGGTGAACGAGTCGGAATGACTATTGCGGATAATTTCTAACTCTAATACAAGTATCAAAGGTGAAGTTGGGTGTTCTAATGGATGAACCCTAAAGTGCAATATGATTTCAGTGAAAAGATATGTCAGAAGGGTTTCGATTTTTTCAAAGATGACGAGTTGCCTCTCGTTAAGCGCTAAATTTAACGCCATCAGCTGGGCGCAATGAAGCTCAGGGAGAATTGATGAGTCCATTTTAATGGACTAATAGTAAGCCTAAGTAATTCTCTTTTAACAATTTAGGTTTGTTAATAACTACACTAAGTTATAGAATAATTGTATGCATCATGATTTAATTCTATAACATTCTATGACTTAATGTGTAATGATTATGTCCTTTTTATTTGCAGGTAATAAAACCCAGAAAGAACAAGGGTGGGGGATAATTTCCCCAACATATCCAGTCGCGATTCTTCCCCCCCACCTCCGCCGGACATTCGGGCAATCTTCTCCAACGCTCGCCGACCAAAAAATAGAAAGGGATTTGCAAATCCCTGGATTGGCACACTGAGGGAGAGAGAGGACTTTAAAAGTGAAGAGGCGGCGTGCACAAGGAGGAATTCCCCCCCCTACGGGGAACGGCTCTCTCTTCCTCACTGTGGAGAGGGCGAGCACTGTGCCGCTCATTCTCTACCTTGCGCAGTCGCACTTGCGCGCCCATCACCTGCCTGCACCCAACACCGCACCCACAACAAATGCCTACATCCTCCACTAGCCATCCCTGCAGAACCTGATCCATCACCTCTGCGTGCTCCTCTCCAGCGCCACAGCATGCCCATCTTCCAGCGTGCCACCAACCGCAAGCGTTGCTTGCAAGGCACCCACACGCCACCAAGCTTGCAGGCCCTCTCCTCCAGCGCGCCTCAACCCTGCCAGGCCGCGCCCGCAGGCGCATCCTCCCATCCATCGCCTCCTTGCAACACGCCCCCCCCACCTCTGCAGCCCCACGCCACAGCAGGCGAGCACGCACCAGCCTGCGCCTCTCCTCCAATGCGCCTCAACGTTGTGCGCCCACACCCCCAGGCGCTCCACCTCACCGGCCTTGCAACACCAAGCGCCTACCGCTTGCACCCAAGCCAGCACCTCTACACTGCGCCGCTCCTCCCCGCAGAAGGCGTTCACGCACTAAACAGCAGATGCCGTCCCTCTCCGCCCGCTCGCTACTGAAGGCGCTGTGCGCCCGCACGCCATCTCCTGCGCCTTCTCGCCTTTGCAGCCCGCACTCCCATCAACAAGAGCCTACCCACGCCCGCACGCCATAGCCGCAGCAGCAGCCGCCCTCTTCCTCCAATAGGCCGGAGCTCCGGCCACCTCCGCCGCCGCTGCTGCCACCGTCGAAGAGCCCCCGTCCTTGCCGTCCTCCTGAGCCTCGCAACTGCCCCGTCGGTGCTCTCTCTCTCTCGCGAGGAAGAGAGAGAGCAAATGCTCTGTTTTTGTTAGAATTAAAAATTACATTCAATGCAGTTGCCACCGATTTTATTATTTTTATTATTATTATATTATGGCAGAATTGCATTCAAGCACTCACAGTTCTTTCTAATTGCATGGTATTAATATTAGCTAGTTTAAATATTGATTTTGGACTTGATTTAAGTACTAATTGTCTTTAGTACACATCACATGAAAATTGCACTAATTCATCCTAAATTTATTGAGGATTTCTGTGAGGGAAAACTACACTTACACCCTTAACTTTTGAGGTTATTACAAACCTACTTTCCTTCACATTTTAAGTCCTATTTGAAAAGGAATTTCGCACTATCCGAAATAACATTAAATAATTAAGTATTGATTGCATCATTCCCTCCCTGTGGACACAACTCGCTCTTCTGCGAGTGGTTATTTTCATTATTTTTGATTAGTCGATTTTTCCACCACTTAAATACTATAACGCTAAGCGAAAAGTCGACTGATCAAATTGGCACCGTTGCTGGGGAGATAACAGATGCAATAGATTTACTTTATTATTTTTAAATCTTTTGAGTTGCGAAATTATCTAATCATATTTATTATTTTGCAAGGAATCTGACACGGCGACGAGGCGCAGCAAAGGGACTACTTTGAACGTGAACAACGTGCACGGCGGAGACGATCTTTTTGGTGGACCTTGACGCCACCTGGAGGACGACAACAGGAACACGTGGCTCTTGACTCCACGCATTTAGGCTTACAGAGAAGCCTATTTCTGATTTAGGCAGTAGGTCTTAGTTAGATTTAGTTAGATAGACATTAGAATTTAAATTTCAGTCATTTGGGGCCCTTGTTGGGTATTTTTGGGAACGTGTTCCCATTTATTTAGATTATAGGATTATTTGAACTATTTTAAACTGCATTTCAGTTAGTTAGTTAGATTAGGTCTGTTTGTTATTGTTAATTAATTAAAAAAAAAAATTGAACTGCCTGCTAGAAGCTGCATATCTATAGGACGATCATCTAGGACTGAATGAGCAGCATCTAGTTTATTTTTTATTGCACTGCATTCATTACTGCACGAAGAAAGCTGGAGTAAGGTACGTCTTCTCTTGAGCATTAATTATTTGTCATGCATATGCATTGAACCTAAATCTAAGACCACTAAATTGCTTGAATCAAATTAATTCAGTGGTCACTTTAAAAAAAAATTTGGGACTGTTAAGAGGTTGGACTTTAAAATCTGTGACTAAAAATTATGTGCAAAAGGATCCTGTTTGTGGAATTTAAAAAAAAAAAAATCAAAACACGATTGTATGCTTGCACACTTGAGACACTGTGTACCTCACATCAGGTCACTAGATAAATTTTTACCTCTCCTCTTTTGCACCACAAGGGAAGTTAGTCAGAAATCAATAAGCCTATCCACCAAGTTACTTCAGTTCCTCGTGTGTGGGCTCGATTCGAGACTTCCATCCCTTGCGAGTAGGTTATAGGCACCAACGAAGGTTGGCCTAGGAAGCGTAATTTTTGCAAAACTTGTTTGGCCACCAACTAAACATATAACTCTAAGACCTACAATCTACTAAAAACAGATCCCGTTGAATTTGCGCTTGCTTTGACAATAGAACTCTCTAGGAAGTTTTCTGCTTATATTCTGAATTTTGCTAAAGCCTAAGAGAGTTAAAATTGTTTTGCTTAAAGAAATGGATTATTCTTACTCCTATCATTCAGATTATCAGAGTCAATACTTCCCATCTTTTAATCAGGATCCCATGCTCCGAGCGTATCCATCCTTTGATGGGTACATTGATAATTCATGGGATCATTCTCATTCTTACCCTGGGAGTACTGGCTTGATAACTCCCACTTTTGAGTAGAGCCTAGGAGCGGGATTCTCCAATCCTGAAATCCCTACTTCCATGCAAACACCTAACTCTCCCACCATTCATGATTTTCCGTATCGAGGTTGGACCGATACCCCTAGGCAACCAGAGCCTGAAATTGACTATCCTCCCCAACCTGATAATAGTAGCCTCTCCTCTTTTATGATAGAAATGCAAAAACAACAAAAGGAAATAATAGAATTAATGGGAGAGATGTTGACGAATAGTCAACAATTAAATGAACAAATAAGATAACTTAGCTACACGGTTCCCAATAATCCTGATCCCTGCCCATCCGATCATGATCATGAAAATCATTCCGAGGTACTTAATGACAATAGGGATGCAATTTCATGTAGCGATCACTTAGACTCTCCCAATGAGATGCAGCCACTAGAGGACAACAATCATAGTGATTATCCCCCTGAACTATATTGGAGTCAAAAGCAAGAGAAGATTATTGTTCCTATCACTTCCCCTCTTGATTATTTGGTGGAATCCCATTCTACTCTTAGTGAGCCTACTCTTGACCCTCCACTTAGGGAATCAACACCTATCATTCAATATCCTAAGGATTCAAATGTACCTAATGAAGGTGATCCTAAGGGAATGGAGGATGATCAATTCTGGTCTCAGGGATATGAAGAGTCTAATTCAGAGGATGAGGATGCCCCAATAGAGGAACCTAGACTGAAAATCTGGAGTGCATCACAGGAGAATTATTTATCATTTGAGGATTTAGGTCTAGAGGATAGAAATAATATGATTAAATCCAGATTCCTCCTTTTTCTTGAGAGTCATCCTCCATCAAAATAGGAGTTGATATTAGAGGAGGACAAACAAAATGAGAAGTCTATGGGAGACTCTCGGGGACAAAACACGTCATTTGAGGATTTATACCCTGAGAATAATAACGAATTCAATGATATAGGCTTCCTCCAAAATATTAAGACTGATCCTCTTTTAGAAATAATTGAGGATACTGATCCAACTCCTAATGAATCACATATACACCCCGACAAATATTTCAATGCACCAAATGAATCTGGGGATGAGCTGAATGATAATGATTCTTACATTTTGACCCTGCCATTAGAAAGTTGTAATTTGGAGTCTACCCTTGATTCAAATATGACTCCGATCATTAATGTTAGGCAGGATAACTTGAAGTTGTCTACTACTGTTAGGGAGTTTACACAATTCGAATCATTGTTGGAATTGGACCTAACACCTACTAAGCCCTCATTGGACTTAACCATTACCTTCCAACGTTACAAACAACCTTTATACGTCCTAACCGATCCTTGGCTCAGATCTCTGCTCATGTACATTCTTTCTGGAGAATATATTAGGCCAATACATCCTAGGGTAGAATGGCGAGTATGTATTGATGCTTGTACTTTTACTCTCGCCATTCAAGGGTTTGAACTAATAATGATTATATCTTTTAAAACCCGTCTTGCTTTGGAGGACCCTTGTTATCCTCCACTTATTCCATTTTGGGAGGTCCCTTTTCATATTCTGTTTATTATCCCTAGACCTCCCAAGGTAGCCAACGAGGTTTTTCGCTTTCATATCTTCTGGGGAGCATTTGGAATTACATTGCATCATCAGCTCGCCAACATCCGTGGCTACCTGTTTTCTAGGCCTGCACTGTTACGCATATTTTTAGGGCCTAACTTTGTTTGTTTGGAACCAGACTTACAGGTTCCTTATAAGTATGGCTGCTAACAGAAAATGCAGCGCTTGTTGGGAGGCAACCCAACAAATTGCATCAGGTGATTTCTTTCCTTTCTCCTCCTATTTTAATTTTACAATGGGGACGTTGTAGGATTTAGGCTTGGGGGAGTACATTTTTGGTGCATTCATGCATTTAGGTTAGCATATAAAAAAAAAAATCTCTTTTCTTGAGCTGATTGGGTTAGTCCCTAGAAGAATACCTTTGTCATTGGAGGTTTTTCTTCTTGAATTATTTCTTAAGTTTAGAATCCAGTACATTTATTTCACGTGCACGTAGACTTGGTAATGGATCCTTGAGGAAAACCAATGAGCATTTGTAGTTTACTGAACCCTTGGACAGTTCATAGAGAGTCAGGCATACTATTTTCTAGTAAATCCACCTCATATTTGTGAGAAGTAGAGAGATTACTGGTGCGCTAAATCTAGTGCAAAGACTCTTAAGTTCTGGATAATTAGATAACGATACTTCAGAGTTAGGCGTAGTTTTCACTCTCTGTTCCTGTGTACGTACTTTGAGTGAATTCCTGAGAGTCACCAAATAAGGCAGATACACAAAGATTGAGTCTTAATAAAGCTATAACTATGGTGGATGGTTACAACCGTCCTTCATAGAGTCCTCAGTTGAAGGAGGGTAATAGTGTCAAAGGTCAGAAATACGCCTGTCCTATCCATTCTTTCCCAGTGCCGAGAATAGGCACTTCCACCAAATAAGCCACACAACTTCCTCTTGACCGTCATCATCCCTAATAATGCCTCATAAATAAAAGTTTGTATCGTGTTGTGCTGATTGAAAAAGAAACAAAAATAAAAAGAAATAAAAATAAAATAATAAATAATAAATAATAAATAAAAAAGAAGAAGAGAGAAAAGAAGAAGAAAAAGAAGAAACAGAAAGAAGAAAAAGAAAAAAATAGTTATATTAAAAAAAAAGTCCAAGTTTATGATGAAACACTATTTCTGAGGCAACAAAACACCTATCGCGTTCCACCAAATATGACCCATACCTACCTTCTAGTATTTCTGATCGCCTGAATACTGGTTGAGGACTCTAACTTAGTTGTAGAGTTATTAGGACTTTAATTGAAGTGTAGATGCCATGTGAGGCCACCAAATAGTGAGTATAGTTTCTAAATCTGGCAAGATTTGTGATCTCAGAAAGAAAGAAAAAAAAGAGGGAGTGCCCAGGAACATCAAGAGAGCACAGTTATGTAGCCTCTCTCAGGGTTGACTTGTCTAATAGTCTAGAGAGCTAGAGTCTATAGTACTAGACTATATGTAGCACTAGTAGAGTGTGTGCCACCAAATACAAATCCATTCAACTTATTATCTCCTACCTAAGTCAAACACCGGGGTCAAATTATAGATTATCGTCTGCTTTATCCCCGAGGGAAGTAGTTGCCTATCTCAACAGAAATTTTTGCCAAGGGTGATGTATGAACTCCTAATGCGAATTGGCTCTTTCACTTGGATCTGTGACCTAGGCTATCAGCACTTCATATTTGTCTGGATTTCTAAAGTTTTGAGATAAGAAAAGAAGAAGTCATCTGATTACTTCTATTATTCATTTTTGCTAGGGACTAGTAAATCTTAGGCATGGGGGTATTTGATGAGTCCATTTAATGGACTAATAGTAAGCCTAAGTAATTCTCTTTTAACAATTTAGGTTTGTTAATAACTACACTAAGTTATAGAATAATTGTATGTATCATGATTTAATTCTATAACATTCTATGACTTAATGTGTAATGATTATGTCCTTTTTATTTGCAGGTAATAAAACCCAGAAAGAACAAGGGTGGGGGGATAATTTCCCCAACACATCTAGCCGCGATTCTTCCCCCCCACCTCCGCCGAACATTGGGGCAATCTTCTCCAACGCTCGCCGGCCAAAAAACAGAAAGGGATTTGCAAATCCCTGGATTGGCACACTGAGCGAGAGAGAGGACTTCAAAAGTGAAGAGGCGGCGTACACAAGGAGGAATACCCCCTGCGGGAAACGGCTCTCTCTTCCCCACTGTGGAGAGGGCGAGCACTGTGCCGCTCATTCTCTACCTTGCGTAGTCGCACCCACGCGCCCATCACCTGCCTGCACCCAACACCACACCCGCAACAAACGCCTGCATCCTCCACCAGCCATCCCTGCAGCACCTGATCCATCACCTCTACGCGCTCCTCTCCAGCGCCACAGCATGCCCATCTTTCAGTGCGCCACCAACCGCAAGCGTTGCTTGCAAGGCACCCGCACACCACCAACAGCAAGCGTGCAGTGCAGTGCACCCGCACATCCCGCTAGCGCCTCCCACCTCTCTGCAGGCACACTAGCAGGCGCTGCACACCACCAAGCCTGCAGGCCCTCTCCTCCAGCGCGCCTCAACCCTGCCAAGCCGCCCGCAGGCGCATCCTCCCTTCCAGCGCCTCCTTGCAGCATGCCCCCCCCACCTCTACAGCCCCACGCCACAGCAGGCGAGCATGCACCAGTCCGCGCCTCTCCTCCAGCGTGCCTCAACGTTGCGCGCCCGCACCCACAGGCGCTCCACCTCACCGGCCTTGCAACACTAAGCGCCTACCGCTCGCACCCAAGCCAGCGCCTCTACGTTGCGCCGCTCCTCCCCGCAGAAGGTGTTCACGCACTAAACAGTAGACGCCGTCCCTCTCCGCCCACTCGCTACTGAAGGCGTTGCGCGCCTGCACGCCATCTCCCACACCTTCTCGCCTTTGCAGCCCGCACGCCCATCAGCAAGCGCCTGCCCGCGTCCGCACGCCATAGCCGCAGTAGCAGCTACCCTCTTCCTTCAACAGGCCGGAGCTCCGGCCACCTCCATCGCCGCCGCTGCCACCGTCGGAGAGCCCCCGTTCTCGCCATCCTTCTGAGCCTCGCAACTGCCCCGTCGGTTCTCTCTCTCTCGCGAGGAAGAGAGAGAGCAAATGCTCTATTTTTGTTAGAATTAAAAATTACATTCAATGCCATTGCCACCGATTTTATTATTTTTATTATTATTATATTATGGCAGAATTGCATTCAAGCAATCATAGTTCTTTCTAATTGCATGGTATTAATATTGGCTAGTTTAAAGATTGATTTTGGACTTGATTTAAGTACTAACTGTCTTTAGTACACATCACATGAATATTGTACTAATTCAGCCTAAATTTATTGAGGATTTCTGTGAGGGAAAACTGCACTTACACCCTTAACTTTTGAGGTTATTGTAAACCTACTTTCCTTCACATTTTAAGTCCAATTTGAAAAGGAATTTCGTACTATCCGAAATAACATTAAATAATTAAGTATTGATTGCATCATTGCCTCCCTGTGGACATGACCCGCTCTTCTGCGAGTGGTTATTTTCATTATTTTTGATTAGTCGATTTTTCCACCACTTAAATACTATAACGCTAAGCGAAAAGTCGACCGATCAAGAATAGAGAATGGAGATCAAAAGATATTGCAGCCAAATTCAAGTCAGTTCAAAAAATGATTTGAGTCTCTAACCATTCATGATAAAAGGTTTTGATTCATAGCTGAGTTTACTGATTTTGATTGCTCCATTTCCAAATTCCCGTCTCACAAGGAATGGTCCAATCCATTTTGATCTGAGTTTTCCTGGGAAGAGCTTGAGTTTGGCATCGAAAAGTAACACTTTCTGACCAGGATGGAAAGATTTTTGTGAAATGTGCCTGTCATGGAAGGTTTTCACCTGTTCTTTGTAGATTCACGAGTTCTCGTATGTGTCATTACGTAGTTCCTCGATCTCTCTCATTTGCATCTGGAGGTGGATTCCAGCCTTCAAATGATCTAGATTGCACTTCCGTACTGCCCAGTAGGTTTTATGCTTCATTTCTATGGGGAGGGGACATGCCTTCCCGTAAATGAGTCTAAAGGGAGACATTCCTAACTGGATCTTATGGGCAGTCGTATAGGCCCACAAGGCATCCAAAAGGTGGGTAGACCAATCCTTCCTGTTAGGCCGAACAGTAACCTAAAGGATCTTCTTGATCTCCCTATTTGACAGTTTAGCCAATCTATTTGATAGTGATTTTTTAGGAAACTTGGATCCCAAATGAGCATGAAAGAAAAGATGATTGAGGATGCTCTGAGATATCATGATGAATATTACAAAAACTCAAATCCATCTAGACACATTCAGGATAATATACTAGAAACAACAACCTTTATTACAAATTGTACACAATTGATAATAACACATATGACAAATGGTTCAACCTAGGTGTTATAACGCTTGATCGGGTTTTAAAAGGTGGCATTGCAGTATAATCGAAAAAGCGTTGAAAACAAATAAGAATTTTATTACTCGAATGTTAAGTCCAAGGTCGAACACAGGAAGAAAATGAAATTTATTCACTAATCTCAATAACAGATGTAATCTGAACACTTGAAATTACTTAAAACCTAATGCAGAATGTAAAGCATGAAGTTATGAATAATAAAATGTAGCAAAATAGAAAAATTGGGAAGAATTGGGTAAAAATGTTTGGTTCTTTTTCTCTTGGCTCTTTCTTTAGCTTTCTCTTTAGCTTCTCTTCTCCTCTGCCTTTCTTTCTTTCTTCTTCTTTTCCTTGGCTTTGGTCAATGGCTTCCTTCTTCTTTGTCTTCTCTCCTTCTCTGACTTCTCCTTCCTTCTTCATCATCTGTTCTTTCTTTCTCTTCTCCTTCTTGGCTTCTTTCTTTCTCTGGCTTTGCTTTTCTTCTTACCTTTTCCTTCCTTCTTATTTTTCTCTGCCCTTAGCTTCTTGTGCTTCCTTCTTCTTCCTTGATTTCTCCTTCCTTCTTCTTCCTTCTTCTCTGCCTTAGCCTTCTCTACCTTAGCTTCCTTGGCTTTTGATCTCTTTCTTCTTTAGCTGCACCTTTTCCTTCTCTGCTATAGTGCCTTCTCCTTCCTTCTCTGGCTTGGCCGCACCTTCTCCTTCCTTAGATCTTCTTTAGCTTCTTCTGCTTCCTCCACGGCTCCTCCTGCCCTTAGCTTCTTCAGCCTCCCCTTTAGCCTCAGCTTCTGTTTACGCAGCGAAATTGATGTTTAAAAGATAAATGATGTTGCGTTGCAGTATAAGTGAAATCACCTTGTAAACAAATAAGAATTTTATTACTCGAAAACTTAGGAATCCGAGGTCGAACATGGGGAGAAAATTGGTATTTAAAAACTTAGAACACAATCTAAAGTTGATAAAATGTGATGTTCAACAATAGAATGAAATTCAATGTATATAACTGCTAAAGAGAAGAATAGTGATGTAAAAAGAAATGTAATTTAATTAATCTCTGTCTGTTCTCTCTCTTCTTTCTTCTCTGATTTCTCCTTCCTTTCTCTCTGGCTACTTTGTCTTCTGTCTTCTTCTTTCTTCTCTTCTCTTGGTTTCTACCTTCTTTCCTCTGCCTTGGTTTCTTTCTCTTTCTCTGCCTTCAGCCTTCTTTGCTTCTCTTCTTTCTTTTCTTCTCTGACTTTGGTCTTCTTCTTTTCTTCTTCCTTGATTTCTCTTTCTTCTTTTTCTTCCTTTCCTCTGTGTGCTTACCTTAGCTTCTTTTTCTTTCCTTGTCTTCTGCCTTTCTTCTTTAGCTGCACCCTTCTCTGCTACAGTGCCTTTGCTTTTCTTCTTCTTTCTTGCCTTAACTTCCTCAGCTTCTTCCTTAGCCTTTTCTTCAACCGCACCTTCTCTGCTACAGTGCCTATCTTCCTTCCTTGTCTTCTGCCTCTAGCTTTGCCTTTGCTTTTCCTCCTTAGTTTCCTCAGCTTTCCTTCTTCTCTGCGGTTGCACCTTCAGCCTCCTCTTCCGTCTTCCTTTCCTTGCACACATGAGTGCAAAACCTACCCCTACCCTCCCCTGCATACACTCTCTCTATTTCTCTCTTATGTTCGTTCTCCCAAAGCCAGTCAATCGGGTATTCGGGTCGGGTTACGTGCACTCAGGTCCAGGCGCATCGGCGTGGGGGGTGCGCGAGGAGTGCTTGGGTAAACGAGTTGGGCAGCCAAGTTCGCGTAGCGTGGGTCGCGGATAAGGCGGGTGAGCGAGCGAGGGGACCTCACCCCATGATCTGAGGCAACCGGCAGGAAACACAAATTCAATTTATATGACTCACCGCACTCCTAACTTTCTGAGGTGGGACTAAAAGTCCCACCCGCTTCACTCGCACACCCGCAGGAGGTTCTCTGCCTAATTGCTGCGGCTGGGTGCTCTCTCAAGATCGTTCTTTGTATGTATGTGTGCGCAAGACTGGACTTGTCACCGTCACCTGGACCTGGAAACCTTGAGCGATGCAGCCTGGAGTGAGCTTACAAGCAAGCTTGCTCGTGCTTCAATTGCGGCAGGGGGGTGAACCTGCGATCACTCAATACGGCCTTGTGGCCTCATTAAACCACATGGGGAGCTTTGCCATGACACGATGAAGGTGCTGCAGTAGGTGGCTGGCCGTAGGGTGGCCTAGGCATGCGTGCCTAGGTTGCTCTGTGGCCGTGAAAGTGGGTTTGATCGGGGAGCGAGTGTGGAGGTGTTGGCGGTCGATGGAGATGTGGATAAGGATCAATGGATGGTGGCAGAGGTTATGAGGGGTCTGGCGAGGTGTGTGGAAGCGTGGAACGATGGATGCACCTTCACCGGTGGTCGGCCGGAGATGAGGATGATGGTGGTGATCTGCGGCGTCAAGGGGTTGAAAATAAAAATAAAGGGGAAATGAAGAAAGGAGAGAGGGAAAAAGTTCTAACCTAATTTAATGGACGAAGGGGTACAGGAGAGAGGCTGGCTGTACCTACCGTCGCTGGAGAAGAAGATTCCAAGGGAGGGAGAATGACGACGACGAAGGGGCTTTTGGCACGTGCATTGGTGCGGCGCGACGTGGAGGAAGGAGGTGAAGACGTCTCTGCCACTGGTATTGTGGCAGAGCGATGAGAAGGAGGAGGAGGAGTTTTCGGAGCTCGCTGGACACTTTAGCCGGAGGAGAAGGGAAGAAATTGGAGGATTTTTTCCTGCCAAGCCAAGCTGAATCTGAGCGGCAGGGACAGGGGTTCCTTTTATAGCATCTGGAAGAGGCTCTTGTGCTTGGAAGGCAAGCTTCCAAGCGCAAGAATCCTCACGGAAGTAGGAATGTGTGAAGGATATCCATGTCTCTCGAGCATTCGCATGAGAGATTGGGTGCGGATCAGATCTGGGATTGCTTTAAGATGATAGGGAATTCCTCAGATAATCTCCCTTTCAAATCTGAGAGGGGATCTCTGAGGAATCAGGGAGAAATCCTCCTCAAATCCTCACCGGAGTAGGACTCCTCCTCTGTAATGGCAGAGGGACCTAATTGTAAAGAGAGGAAAGGAAGATAGGGGGGTCTGCGCAATGAATTTCAAAAGCTAAGGGTCAAAATGTAATTGGGTGGACTATTTTGCAAAGTAGGTCAAGGTGACCTCCCCTTAGGTTAAAATTTTGGTATAAGCCTAATTTGGACCTAAGGAATACAATGGTGAAGTTGAATTTTAGTTTTGACCATGTTTGACTGGATATTTTACACAAAAACCCAATCTAGGGCAAATAATTAACTAGGACCCCTACTTAGGTCAAAATAGGTTCCAAAGGCCAATTTGAAGGTTCTAAACCATAGGAGAATTTTTCCATGAATTTTAGAGGGTTTAATTGATTTTTATCCTGACTAGAACCTTGTTGAATCAAGTGAATCTATTTTAGGGTTACAAGATGTCATTTAATTCTTAGATTACACATGAATCCATTTCTGATTGAACCAACTCACTTTTTATCTTTTTCAGACCATTCTTAGATTGCAGTTTTGCCCTTTGTTTCTTGTTTCTTTCTCAGAATAGTTATTCCTTGAATTAGGCCCTTCTCTAGGTTATGTAGGAGCTTTTGTTCTCTTTTCTAGGTCAAAATGAGCTAGTTAGGGCTCATGATGGTGTTCCCATCATATCCCCATGCCTAACTTTTGCTAGTCCCTTAGAAAAATTTTAAGGTTTTAACATTTGTTCTAGACCATGAGTTTCTTTCACCACTGATGATAAGTGCTTCCTCTTTTTCTTTTGTGACTAGGTCAGAATGCCAACAGTAGGCCTAGAGGTATTCAAGTGCCAACCAAGATTCGAACCTGACCAGCCTTAACCTTGATCCTCCGTGAAGGTTTTTAAGGCCCGCAGGAACTATCCTAAGGTTCATTGGACTCTGCGGTTAAAGCACCCATGCTTGAGACATATTTTAGACTTGGTTCAGTTTGTAGTGCATTTTTGTAAGAGAGAGACAGATGATTTATTTGTTTGGAGAGTTTTCTCTCTCTTTTCTTTTTATTTCTAACTTTGGATTGCTTTTCAACATGGTATGTATCAGATTCCTCATCCCCATTATCAATCCTCAAAGATCCCTAGCAATCGATGCTTCATGATAGCATCGCCCATGGCAACCCCCAGAACCCTAGTTTCGAGATAATCCCACCCATGGTGTTCCGTAGCCAAATTCAGACCCTGGCAATCGACATTTCGTGATAATGCCACCCATGGCATCTGAACCAGCAGAGTGCTTACGTGCCCCTGGTAGGATATGTAAATATCCTAGGAGACAAGCACCTAGGAGATGATATGTTACGCATCTTCGAGGGGAATTTCCCACCTCTTCGCATCGGGAACTTGTCCAAATCAACTTGTGTTGATCAGTCGCTCCTAATCTAGGCAACTTTTTTTAGAATACTTAAATGCTTTTGCGTGATTTTGATAGTTATAAGCACTGAACCAGAATGTGTGTGGATTGAGGTGCTTAGGTTACCGAGTCCTACAAACCGAAGGTCAGTTAACGAGGCCGAATACTCCCTAAGCCTTAGACCTAGTACTTAAGCTTCACATTTTCCCTAACCTCTTGAGGATTATCCAGATCTTAGCGAATTCTTGAATTTTTAAGCCTAAGAGTCTAGCCCAAAAGGCCTAAGATCAATGTTCATACTAATCTCATTTTGTGTCTCATTAGCACTTTTTTTTTTTCTATTTTTCTCTTTTTCCTTTGATGTGGTATAGAATTTCGGTTAATCCCTTAATCTCTTACTAATGACTATTTCTTTTTCTTTTTCATTTTGTGCTACTTTTTGTCATTTTGCTCTTTTCCTCCGTGACTTCAAAATTTTCTTCCCTCCATTTTTTTGTTCTTTTTCATAATTTTCTAATTTTTTGGTATTTTTGACATATGTGAATTTTTTTGTGAGAATCCTTCTGACTTTTCTTGGTTTTTGTATGTATGCACTTTACCCCCCCATGCCTAAGTTTTGCAATGTCCTCATTGTAAACGAAGGGTGTGAAATAGTATTGGGTTCAGGGACTTAGAACAGGATTTATCGGGTGGGTGAATGGGTTGGGAATGACTTTTTTGGATGATTTCAAGCTCTGGTACGTGGACCGGAGGTGGGATCAACTGTTCTAAGGCTGACTCAGGGTGCAATAGACGTGGAGTACAGACGGATAATTAGATGGATCTCGATTTTTTGGAATGACGGGTTGCCTCCGGTTAAGCGCTAAATTCAACACCTTTAGTCGAGCGAGAAATGATATGGAGAGGGAGTGGTCAAATTAGCAGAGTTTTGTAGAACAAGCACCTTGATTAAGAGCCTGGTTGGTCCAACCAGGTGCTTATTCAGATTAGCAAACTGATGATGCAGCCCAAACCCAATCAGTCCGGTGGGTTGATAGATGTAGATCAAGAGATGTGGAACCCACCATATGCAATAGAGCTCAGATGGATGTGGAAGTGTAAATTCGAGGTTTGGCTAAGTCGAATTAGCCTGGTCAGAGTAGGGATCTATAAAGTAATCAGTGAATGATGCAGAAACCCTACACGGGTGATCAGAGAATGATGGAACATGGTCTTCAGTCTGATCAATGTTTGATACCCGGTATATATGTGGAGTTGAATCATCTGTAAACGGCTCAGTGAGAGGAGAATCAGAATAGAAATTGAGTCCGGTTGCGAGTCGAGGTTGAAAAGGGTTTTGCTGGGTTCTGTATATGTGGAAGAGGTGGCTTCCATGAGAATTGTGTATGAGGGCTCTTCTAGAAAGGAGTTACAGGTGGTTTCATGTAGAGAGTCCTCATAGTAGCTTTCAAAATCAAAAGTGAATGCCTGAAGAGTGTCGATAGGATGATGGAAATTTGAGTTGAGAAAAGATTTGAATTTTGGATTGCAGTCACTCTCAGCATTTTTTGTTGTTGATTCCTGAGGATCAAAGAGAAATGATTCCATGTCACTGGAACTTGATCTTAAATCAGTGATCCTGGGAATCGGGACCTCAGAGTTGGAGAATGAATCATGTGAGCTGAGGTTGTAGATTGGTTCGTCGAATTCAGGAAGTAGAGTTTCTCATAATCATGGTAAGATTTGAAATCGTTGGAGATATTGTGAAAATCAAGTTCTGAATGAGATTCGATATCAGGAGTTCCACCATAGAATAAATCACATGATGTGGATTTAGCAGCCTGACTAGGGTCTAGCCTATATGTCAATTCTGAGCTTAAAAAGGTGTTCTTATTTGGTCTAGGCTCAAGTTCTAGGCTGGTAGGAAAGACCCAATCAACACCCCATTCATCCAACTCCTCAGTTTCTGTATCGTAATTGGCGTGACTTTTGAAAAATCGATTTCATTCTCTGAGGATGTTGGAGAGGGATATTCATCAAATAAAGGCCCAAAATCATACTTTTCCTTGAAAATTTGATCTTCTTCATACGGGGCCTCGTAATCTTCCCAATGAGTTTCAGATCTAGATCCTAGGCTTAGGATGTGGGTTGAATCACTAAAATCTAAGTTCGAGTAACCTTTGAGGGTCACCTTATTAGACTAAGGGGCAGGATTTACACCCTTGAGAGGTTCAATTCTAATCTCATTATTGCAAATGGAATTTATAACACTTGATCGGGTTTTAAAAGGTGGTGTTACAGTATAGTCGAAAAAGCGTTGGAAACAAATAAGAATTTTATTACTCGAATGTTAAGTCCGAGGTCGAACATAGGGAGCAAATGGAATTTATTCACTAATCTCAATAATAGATGTAATCTGAACACTTGAAATTACTTAGAACCTAATGCAAAATGTAAAGTATGAAGTTATGAATAATAAAATGTAGCAAAATAGAAAAATTGGGAAGAATTGGGTAAAAATGTTTGGTTCTTCTCTTGGCTCTTTCTTCAGCTTTCTCTTTAGCTTCTCTTCTCCTCTGCCTTCCTTTCTTTCTTCTTCTTTTCCTTGTCTTTGGTCGATGGCTTCCTTCTTCTTTGTCTTCTCTCCTTCTCTGACTTCTCCTTCCTTCTTCTTCTTTTGTTCTTTCTTTCTCTTCTCCTTCTTGGCTTCTTTCTTTCTCTGGCTTTGCTTTTCTTCCTACCTTTTCCTTCCTTCTTATTTTTCTCTGCCCTTAGCTTCTTGTTCTTCCTTCTTCTTCCTTGATTTCTCCTTCCTTCTTCTTCCTTCTTCTCTGCCTTAGCCTTCTCTACCTTAGCTTCCTTGGCTTTTGATCTCTTTCTTCTTCAGCCGTGCCTTTTCCTTCTCTGCTACAGTGCCTTCTCCTTCCCTCTCTGGCTTGGCCGCGCCTTATCCTTCCTTAGATCTTCTTTAGCTTCTTCTGCTTCCTCTGTGTCTCCTTCTGCCCTTAGCTTCTTCAGCTCCTCTTTAGCCTCAGCTTCCTCTTCCTTCTCCTTCTTCTCTGTGGCTACAGCTTCCTCTTCCTTCTTCCTTTCCCTGTACACAAGTGCAAAACCTACCCCTACCCTCCCTCGCGTACGCTCTCTCTCTTTTCTCTCTTTGGTTCGCTCTCCCAGAGCCAATTAGATATTCGGGTCGAGTCAAGTGCACCCGGGTCCAGGCGCACCGATGTTTCTACGGTACCGTACCAGATGGCACCACTTAAGCTGCAAGAACTCAAGTCACAGCTGCAGGACCTATTGGAGAAGGGCTTTGTGAGGCCCAATGCGTCCCCATGAGGAGCCCTTATGTTATTCGTGAAGAAGGATGGTACCTTGCGCCTTTGTGTTGACTACAGACAGCTGAATAGGGTCACCATCAAGAATAGATATCCGTTGTCGAGGATTGATGATTTGTTCGACCAGTTACGAGGTGCCACGGTTTTCTCCAAGATAGATTTGAGATCAGGCTACCACCAGTTGAGGATCAGGGAGACCGACGTCTCCAAGACAGCTTTCCGCACCCGGTACGGACACTACGAGTTTTTGGTCATGTCGTTTGGGCTGACCAATGCCCCCACTACCTTCATGGATTTGATGAACCGGGCGTTCAGACCGTATCTAGATTAGTTTGTGGTGGTATTTATTGATGACGTGCTCGTTTACTCACGAGATCAGGCACAGCACGGACAACACTTGCGGATGGTTCTAGACACTTTAAGATGGCGCAAGCTGTATGCCAAATATAACAAGTGCGAGTTTTGGTTGAGGTAGGTGACTTTCTTGGGCCACGTGATTTCAGGGGATGGCTTGGCTGTGGATCCAGCCAAGGTTGAGGCAGTACTCAGGTGGGAGAGGCCACGTACAGTGACAGAGATACGCAGTTTCTTGGGACTGGCAGGTCACTATTGGTGGTTTATCAGGGGTTTCTCGTAGATTGCACATCCTATGACTCAGTTGACCCAGAAGAACGTGCCTTTTCTTGGAAAGATGCTTATGAGGCATGTTTTCAGGAGTTGAAGGAGAGGCTGACTTCGGCTCCTATGCTTACCATCCTAGATAGCAGTGGCGATTTTGTGGTCTACACGGACGCTTCGTTGCAGGGGTTAGGGGGTGTGCTCATGCGCAGGGTCACGTTGTCGCTTACGCTTTACGACAACTGAAGCCCCATGAGCATAGCTACCCTACCCATGACTTAGAGCTGGCAGCTGTTGTCTTCGTGTTGAAGACATGGAGGCACTACCTTTGCGGTGAGACCTTTGAGATTTTCACGGATCATAAGAGCCTCAGGTACTTGTTTGATCAGAAGGAGCTTAACATGAGACAGAGACGTTGGTTAGAGCTCCTGAAGGACTATGACTGCAGCATCTCCTACCATCTGGGGAAGGCCAACGTGGTGACTGACGCCTTGAGCCGGAAGGTGCTCGCCCACTTGGCCAGTTTACAGGCACAGAATTGGAGACTTATGGAGGAGTTGGGCAATTGGTGACCCTTAGAGTTACAGGGGCATTGTGGGGTAGTGACGGTGACACGACAGACGAGACCAAAGCTGATAGACCATATCATCACAGGGTAGATGACAGATCCATACCTGTAGTTGTTGCAAGACAGAGTACTGTCAGGGGACCTAGGAGACTTCTCTTTTACAAATGAGGTGCTGCGCATGAGAAGACGTTTGTGCGTTCCCAGGGACGAGGAGTTGTTGAGAGAGCTCCTGACTGAGGTGCACAGGTCCAGGTTCACCATACATCCCAGGAGCACAAAGATGTATCATGATATGAGATGTGACTTTTGGTGGAGAGGGATGAAGCGGGATGTAGGTGAGTTCGTGCAGCAGTATTTGGTGTGCTAGCAGGTGAAGTCCAAGCATTAGAGGTCTGCAGGGCCATTGCAGCCACTTCCTGTGCCAGAGTGGAAGTGGGAAAGCATCACCATGGACTTGGTGGTGGGCTTACCCGTTACCCAGCAAGGACACAATGTAGTCTGGGTGATTGTAGACAGATTGACAAAGACGGCACGTTTCTTGCCAATTCGAGTCACCTTGGGACCAGCGCAGTTGATAGAGAGGTATATTCGTGATGTGGTATGTCTGCACGGAGTTCTGCGTGAGATTGTATTCGATAGGGATACCTGTTTCACTTCCCAGTTTTGGGCTGAGTTTCAGTAGGCTTTGGGGACACGGTTGAGGTTTAGTATGGCATACCACCCCCAGATGGACGAACAGTCAGAGTGCACGATATAGACACTCGAGGAACTTTTACGTGCCTGTAAACTAGACTGGAGGGGCTCTTGGGAGGAGCACTTACCCCTGGCAGAGTTTGTATATAATAACAGCTATCACTCGAGTATCGGCATGGCACCCTACGAGGCTCTGTACGGACGGAGGTGTACTACACCCTTGAGTTGGGTTGAGGTTGGCCCCAGGTTGATCCGGTAGAGTCAGGAGGTGATAGAGCAGATGCACAGACGGCTTTGCACTGTCAGGAGCAAACAGAAGAGTTATGCCGATTGGAAGCGCAGAGAGGTGCAGTTCAACGTTGGGGATCACGTCTTTCTTCGCGTTTCACCCATGAAGGGCCTGCAGCATTTTGGGGTGAAAGGGAAGCTTGCACCGAGGTTTGTGGGACCCTTTGAGGTCCTGGAGCAGGTAGGACCCATTGCTTACTGACTTGCCCTTCCTCCCCAGCTCTCTGGTGTGCACAACATGTTCCACGTGTCTAACCTCAGGAGGTACGTCGCCGATCCCAGTCATGTTCTGAGCCATGAGAGTGTCAAGGTGGGTGACGACCTGACCTACCCTGAAAGACTAGTGCAGATACTGGACAGAGCCGTCCGGAGTTTGAGACGGAAGCAAATACCCTTGATGAAGGTCTTGTGGAGGAGCCAGCGGTACGAGGAGGCTACCTGGGAGCCTAAGGTGATGATGCGGGAGCAGTACCCGGAGCTTTTTGAGGGTACGTCCTTTCGAACCGACTTCGGTCCTCTTTAAGTTTGTAATGCGTGTATATTTCCTTTTCCGCACCCTAGCTACTCAAGTTTTGGGGACGAAACTTCCTTTAAGTTTGTTATGATGTAAAGACCCGTTCTATTCTGAGCCTTTTAAGATGTCTGGACTGTTAGTCAAACGTCTGGTCAGACGTCTGGACCCCTTCCTAGATGTCTGGAAATTGAAAATTTTGTACGTAACTTCACGTCTGCGCATGCGTTGCACGTAGACAGTATCACTCTTTTCTCTCTCTCTCTCTTCTCTCCTCCACCCGAACCCTAACCCCACTACTTGTATAACCCCTCTCCCCCCTTCCTCTCTTCCCCACTCCACCGCCACCACCTTCTTTCTTCCTCTCCACTGCAGCGAGAGGGGTGAGCGCGAGAGAGGGTGTGAGGGTGAGTGACGAGGAGAGGCAGCATGGAGAGAGGAGGAAGAGCTTGAGCTCGCGAGCTCATGGGAGCTCGCCGGAGGATGAACGGCCGAAGCAGCGCGTACGGGAGGAGGAGCACATTGGGGGAGACGTCCTTGACACTTTGCTGCAGCCGGAGCTATAGGCGAGGAGGAGAGGCCACGGCTGCATGCAGCGAGGGGAGCAGGAGGTCGGTCTAGTTCTGGATTTTTCCCAGAAGCAGACGTCTGGCGTGTCGTCCAGACGACGGGTTAGACGTCTGGTGACGACACCGGACGTCTGAAAGCAGAGCTTCGCAAAGGTACATTCCTCTTGCGGTTACGGCCATGCAGGTCGGACCACAGCTACGATATGCATAGCTAAATGTAGAAGATATGGTCTGTCACATGCAGGGATAGCTTTGGGAAGGCGCGGGGTGATTGCACCGCAAAATACGCCTACAATAATGCCTTCTTATATTATTTCCTAGCATTACCTGCGCATATTAGAATTCCATAGTTGCATTTTGTAAAAATACATGCATTCATGCATTCAATTGAGAGGAGAAGAGAATGAAATAAAAGGCCTCACAAATTACGTTTTCCCTTAAGTGCACCTTTACAAAATTCCCTTCTCTATTTTTATTTCCGTTTGATTTCTATTTTCCCCACAGCTGCATGCATTTTCTTCCTCGCGCCATTGCCTGTGGCTGCCATTGCCTCCCTCTCCCTGCCATGCCATTCCCTGCGGTTGCCATTCCATCCCATTCCCTGCATGCAGCATGCAGCCATGCTCTCATCTTCTATATAAGGCCACGTCTTCTTCTCTTCAAAGCCCGGGGGTGGCAGCAGCCAAAAAGAACCCACCTGCAGCTCCATCCTCTCCTCCATTCCCCTCCATACGTCGACCCTCTTCCGAGGAGAAACTCGGCGGGCAGGAGCTCACTGTGGTGCACACCACCACAGTGTGACCACCACCGCCCAGCTCTTCAAAGAGCCGGTGGGCGTGGTGGCTCTTCTTTCATTTTCTTTTCCATTCCCGCAACTTCCCGCCATTGGAGCCGCTTCAAGCTTCGCAGCTCAATAGCAGCTAAGCGGCGGCAGCAGCTTCCGCGCACATCTGCAGGCGCCCCAGCCCCTCCGCGCGCGCCTGCAGGCCTTCCCCGCTTCCGCTTCTCGGCTCTGACGCACGCCCTCCACGCCCACAACCGGCCGCTGCGTGCCTCTACAGCGACCGGCCAAGCGCCTCCCCGCCCCCTGCCAGCCTCTGCAAGCCTCCACGCCCGCCTGCAGACACCTCGCCTCCTTCTACGCGCGTGCTGTCGCACGCCCTCTGCGCCCGCAACCGGCCGACGCAAGCGCTCTCCTCTGCGTGAATACACTCCCGCGCGCGTAGAAGCTCCGGACGATGGGCCCGCAGCGTAGACAACTTAACTCGCCTCTTGCAGTGCGGCTACGCTCCCTTCTCTCCTCTCCTGCCCTCTCTCTCCCGCTCTCTCTCTTTCTCTCTCGCTCTCTCTCTCTCTCACACAACACTCACTCTCTCTGTACACCGACGCACACACACACCTACATCAACACTTACACACACCCACACCCACATAAACACTATTATAAACATATATATATATATACATATACTTATATATAGTGATATATATATACATATATTGATATACATATATATATATATACATATATATCTATATATATATATATATATATATATATATACATATATATATACTTATATTTATACATATAGTAGTACCTATATACTTATGTATTAGTATCCATACATACTTATATATATATATATATATACACTTACATCTATATATATAGTAGTATTAGTATACTTATATACATATATATATATATCTATATACTTATATATATACTTATATATATATACATATATATACATATCTAGATACATATACCTATATACATATATTATTATTATATATATATACATATATATATATATATACATCTATATAGTATTATATACATATATACATACATATATATATATATATATACATCTATACATATATATATCTATAACTATATATACATACATATATATATATATATATATACTTAGCTACATATATCTATATATACATATATTACTATATATTTATACATACATATATATATACCTCTATATAGTTATACACATATATATATACATATACATATACACTTATATATACATATATATCTACATATATATATACCTATATATTTATAACCATATATATCTATATATATAGACATATTTACATATATATATATTTTTTCACCTTATTTACCATACGCTGTATCGCGGGAATATCTGCACCAGTTGCTGATATTCCCCGATACACACGTACAAAAAGCGTGGTTATATACATCATCCACCATCCATCCCATACTCCACGTGGCACCTAGTCCTATTGGTTGCGTCTCTCTAGACGACGACCAACTCGATATCGTGCTACACTCCATCGCCGCCTCCACCCCCACCCCTTTATATACATACTATATACATATATACATATACTGTATTTACTTTATTTCTGTTTCACTTTCCTGTTAATAAAAAAAGGTAAAAAATATAAATATAAAAGAGAAAAGATAATCTTTGACTTGCAGGTACCCCATCTTGCGAATAGCAAGATTCGTTTTGGAACTCTGTTTTGGCTCAAAGCCAAGAACACAATTTTGAGGGTGTGCCTCAAGGACAAAGATTACCAAAAAAAAATCTAAATAAGAAAAACACCAAAAACATAATAAACGAACGGAAGAGACTCGTTGTAGGAAAGGCGTATAAACTCGACTTGTACCCCACTTCCCTGAGTTCGACCCTGGGCCTAAAAGTGATAAGATAAAATCAAGTAGGCCAGGTTAAAAATTTTGTAAAGAGATGGTTAGGTCCGAATTAGGTTGATCACTATACACATTTCAACGATAAAATCATCATATTAACAACCTATCTAGGCTCGACCATACACGGAACACGCCTTCCCATGCATTTCGAACAGCTGGACAACTTACCATACGATCGGAAGCACTCCCAGACGATTGGAGGAGAGGTCGGATGTCTGGAGCTAGGTCCAGATGGTCAAGAAGGGGTTCTGGACATCTGAAGTCGATGTAGGAACCTGAGGTGAGACTCTGGTTACTTTTAAGACGTCTGGACCTTGTGCCAGACGTCTGATTTAGGTCTGTAGTCCTATTTTTGACCCGTTTAGGGTCCGTTTGAGGTCCATTTTACGCAAACTAGATATCTATGGATTCCTTGCAAGTTCCTCTACTTGTTAGAAGGCCTTTTATGCTGTTTTGAACATTCCATTATGCTATGTTCCTTGGTATAGGATTTCAATCTGTTGCATGTTCGGGGCCTGCAGAGGCACGTGATCCTGTCGTTTGAGCCCCCAGTACTCTCGGATTATCTGGTAGAGTGGTTTCCCTCTGATTTAATTATAAGACATGAATGCATTTGTAAAATTGGATAACTAGAAACCTAGAATGTGGCATGAATCCTAGGATGAGAGGTACTAGCATTATTTGTATGCGTGTTTGATATTGCAATCTTAAATGAATGAATAGAAATGTGAACAACTGCTTGTTAATAAACAAGAGCTGCCTGTGAAATATGAAATGCCTGCACTAGTTAGATAGATACCTATGACATTTCTTGTTGTATATGCAAATTGTGGAAATACGAGCTCCATGTGTAAAATTTGAGAATGAAATTGTGAATGGCGAAACCTGGTATGGAATAATGTGGGGAATACGAGCATGAACCCTACGGGGAATTAGGAGTAGAGCTCCTATGGATAAATGGAATGGATCTGGAAATGTGAGTGGGAAGTGTGCTGGCCCTTGAGTATGTGGTACTAAAGAGAGTGACTGTCCCCTGTTTAGTGTAGAGCGGAGCCAGCCGCCCTTGGGTTGGGACCCGAGGTTAAGATTAGCCACTCTACACTGACTTCTTTGGCCCTCGCGTACATTATACCGAGGAGAGCTACTAGTGTAGGGAGAGAGCTAGCCACCCCACGGAGCCTGGGGTTCAGCTAGCCACCCTACACCGACATTTTAGGCCCACTGGGCATACCAGGGTAGTCAAACGAGGGTGTGCAGACTGTGGAGGGGCGAGACCCCTGTTTGGTTTTGAGGGGCTAGACCCCTGTTACTGAGAGGGCTAGGCCCTATACTATTCCGTGCTGTACTTTGGGCATACCTGCTAGTGGAAATGACTGACCACGTGCCAGTGAGGGGTAGCTACCCATGCGCTTATTGCGCATGCCATAGTGACCGCTACGTCTGTTGTGACCTCGAGGTGGTTGACTGGGTGTAGGATCACCACGAGGGACTCTCCCGGCCAAAAGAGCACCACGTGTGCCTTCTACTCTTCGAAAAAGACTGCAATCAAGATCGTTCCCACGAAGAACATGCGAGATCAAGAAAGAGATCTGAAAAGTAAACCAATGGGTGAAAAGGAATGACTTGTAAAACAAAATAACTGGAAAAGATAAATTACCTGTTAGATTTTACCACTTTAGTTAGTTTGGTTACCACTCCACTTAGCGTTCGCTGACTCCGTTTTACTCGTACCCCCTTTACAAGTCCAGGAGTTGAGTAGCCCGAGTTGCTGGCTGCAGAGGGTGCTGGGTCCAGTAGAGCCCAGCCGTAGTTCCTATTTTTGTAGTACTTCCTTTTGCTAGTGAGTTTAGACTGTTGTTACTGTTTCTATTATGTACTTTGTTCTACTTTACTGTTGTGGTGGTGATATGTACTGTTAGCAGCTTTTATTTCCTTTACTGCTTGTAGTCTTTTACTGTTAGTTACTTAGCATAGTGAATGTGGTTTACTTTCCTGCTTTTTGGTTATTTCTTGTTGGACAACTGGGTCTTAGGATTAGTCGAGTCAAGCCGGTCTCGAGTCTTGTAGGGATTCGGGAACCGGGTCGTAACAGCGTGCATGTGTACGACTACAGGTGTGTGCATGCGTGCGTTCGTACGTGCCTGCGGGTGTGTGTGTGCATGTGGGAGTCGTGGGCCTATTGGGCCTCTAATTTGATGAAAATATACCTAATATAAGAACTAGGGCCTGGGCCTTGTAATGGTCTAGTCCCACCCCTAGGGATGCTATGTATCCCACAAAAAGCCTTGGGCCTAGCCATTAATACATAATTTTGTAAAGTGCTGCGTGTGTGAGACTTGAGCCAAAATTTGGCTAAGTGTGGAGATCTCAGTAAAGTGTGTGCTAAGTGTTAAACATAAAAATGACCAAGTGTTGCAACTATATTTGTGTGAACTGTGAGTGAAAGTACCGTGTGTATGTATATATGTATACGGTGTACAAATATAGGTATATGTATATATATGTAAATACATAGTATATGTATGAGTATATGCATAATAGCTAATATATATATATATATATAACAAGTATATAAGTAGAGTAATGTATATATGTAAGGTTTTGTTTTAGCTTTTTATGTATATATAAGTCTTTAGTGACAGATTTTGAAGGCTTTAATAATGTTTAACTATGTCAGTATAGTATTATATAGTAATTTAGCTAAGTTAAAGTTTTGTATATTATTGATATGGTACATAAATGTATATAGATATGTATAGTGTATGATAAGAGGTTTGTATATATGTTAGTATAGTATATGTTAGTGTACTTGTTTATTATTTTGTTTGTACCTAGACTTAGTTATTGAATTGTACATAAATAACATAGAATAGATTAGGTAGCTTTTTATGCCTATTTAATCGTAAATATGTTCAAGGTATTGTAATTAGAATTAATTAATTCATTTTGTACAGAAATAACTCATTCATTCTTTCTTTGATTCATTGATTCATTTTATATGTATAATTGATATTTTTGGAATAAAAGAGCATTTTTGGAATATAGAAAGTAATGTATATCAATAACTGCCTCCCAATGAACGACCTGGGATAAATCAGTAAAAATTATCTAAATAAATGAAATGACACAACATCTATTTGCATTATGACTATACTACGACAACGACATGATTAAAATCACGTTTTTATGCAATACGATTTGTTCGCGATCATATTTTTGGCACTGTTGCCGGGAACAAAAACCCGACAATAGTGCTTTATTATGATTGACGTTTGTGTATGTTATCTGGACAAGGGTTAGCTAATAGATTCACAACTTGAGTAAGCTGTTGCAGTTGTTGTGTAAGTATATTCATTTGTAGTTGTGTATTGAACATGTGTTACAAGTTAGGTTGTACACCTCTCTCCGGGTGTTGTTGATTAGGAAAGTTTGGGTAGGGAGTGTTGAAAGGAGCTTTTCAGGAGTTTAAATGTGTCTCCTAAATAGCTCTCTCAACAAATACAATTTATAGCTCAAAAATCTAGAAATGAAGTCTGAGGTCGAACACAGGGAGTAAATAAGAATCACACAATAATCTTTAATTAAAATATAAATGAGCACAATAATCAAGATATTCAATAAACAATCTCTACTCAAAATAGGTCTTCAATGCATATTATGAATAGACCAAGAGTTTAATGTGACAAAAAGGGATCTGAGAATAAATAATAGTGATTTAGATCATCAATTATTAGCCTAAGCACATGTATATCAATTATTCAATTATCTCAAATAAAGGAAGAGTGATTAGACATCTGATATATGGATCAGATGACTTAACCAAGCCTTGCTATAGTGCTCTTCAAAGCTTTCTTCTGCTTCTTCTCTTTGGCTTCTTCTTCTTCTCTCCTTCCTCTTCTGCCTTTTTTCTTTCTTCTTCTTTCTTTCCTCGACCTCTTCTTCTTCTTAGCTTCTTCCTTCTACTCACAACGACTAAGTGTCACTCAAAACCTTCAGAAGCAAAACCCACCCCTACCCCGTTCTCTCTCTTTCTTTCCTTTCTCTCTTAGATACCGGTTTAATCAGGTAATTGTATCGCATACCCAGGTCCAGGGCTGCGGGCGTGGGTTGCAGTTGAGGAGTTATAAGGGCTTAGGCAGTCAGGTATGCGGGTAAGGTGAAGGGACCTCACCCCATGTTTGGAGGCGATAAGCCCACTTGACAAATTCAACTTATGCGTGGTCGCGCAAGCATCTGTTCACAATGTGGCACTAATGCCACGCTTATTCTTCGCGCAGACAGCAGTAGCAGGTGGCCTTCAATTGGCATCCTTAGAGCGGTCAATGCTCCCAATTGACCACCTAGGGATGTTCCTAGAGGTAGTCCGCACTGCCTAGGGGTGTCACCTGGGGACTTCATGGTTAGAACACCACGAACATTGTCGGAGAAGACAACACGGCAGTGGAGCTCTGACCTGGAACCTAAAATAGAGAATAAGGCCTTTCAACTATGTCAAAACACCTTAGAAGGTTCACCGGACGTTGGCGAATGTAATGGTAGTGGTTTCATGGAGGATGGAGGTGCGTGGTAGTCAGACGAACTCGGAGAAGGTGGTCGGTGATGGGTTTGTTCAGGGGGATTGTAACGACCCGGTTCCCGAGTCCCTACGAGGCACGAGAACCGGACCGACTCGACTAATCCCAAGACCTAGTCGTCCAACGAGGAAGTAACCAAAAGACAGTAAAATAAACCACATTCAGCATGAATATAACTAACAGTAAGAAAGTACAGCAGTAAGGAAAGAAACTACTACAGTAGGTACCACCACAACAGTAGAACAACATTTATCATATAACAAGAACTGCAGGTAAATAAGGTACAGCGGAAACAAAAACTACTCACTAAAACAGAAACAAAAGAGGTACAAAGACTGTGGTAACTCTACTGGACCCTACTCGACCCAGCGTCCTCTACAGCCGCCGACCCTGGCTGCTCAACTCCTGGTCCTGAAAAAGGTAACGAGTGTAACACGTCAGCAAAACGCTGAGTAGAGTGGCAAACTAACTAAAGGCAACAGTAGAGTGTACAGTAGCTGTTATGTTCTATTACTTCCTTTATTCACATCTTTCAATTTTCTCACTATTTCATTTATTTCTCAGATCCTTTACTTGATCTCGAATGTCCTCGTGGGAACGATCTTGATTGCAGTCTTTTCCAAAAGTAGAAGTAGCACGTGGTGCTCTCTTGGCCGGGAGAGTCCCCCGTGGTGATCCTACCCTCAGTCAACCACCCCAAGGTCACTAACAGACGTAACGGTGACTACGGCACGCGCAATAAACGCACAGGTAGCTAGCCCGCACTGGCACGCGGTCAGTCGTTTCCGTTAACGGGTGCGCCCAAAGCACAGCACGGAACCAGGGCAGAGCCCTCTCAGTAACAGGGGTCCAACCCCTCCACAGTAACCAAACCGGGGCCTTGCCCCTCCACAATCCGCGCACCCTCGCCTGACTACCCCGGTTTGCCCTAGTGGGCCTAACAAGTCAGTGAAGGAGGCTAGTAGAACCCCGGGGCCCGTGGGGTAGCTAGTACTCTCCTAACACTAGTAGCTCTCCTCGGTACTACATACACGAGGGCCAACAAGTCGGTACAGAGCGGCCAATCCTAACCTCGGGTCCCTGGGGCGGCTGGCCCCACTCTGCACTAAACAGGTACAGGTACTTCCCTTGGTACTGCGTACTCAAGAGACAGTACAAACTACATCTCAGTTCCATTCCTTTTTCTTTCCAGGAGTTCCACTCCTAATCCCCCGTAGGGTTCCAGCTCTTTATCTCAGAACATCATATGTTTCACTTTCCAGTTTCACGTTCTCACAATCCATGATCTCAATCATGTTTCTTTATTCATAACAGGCAGCTGTTAATTCAATTTACAGGCAGCTTTATATTCCTTTCCATTTTTCCAAGACTGCAATATTATACATTCCGCTAGTTTTTCCATCCTAGGGTTCATGTCACATCCTAGGATCTAGCATACAACTAGTTTTCCAGCCCTAGGATTCATGCATCACCTAGGAGCTATCATTCCATACATTTCTCATTCCTAGGATTCATGCAATGCCCTAGATTCTAGTTATGGTTCCATACTTTAACAGATTTTAATAATAAACTTAAGCCACTCTACTCAGCGTTTTGCTGACGTGTTACACTCGTTACCTTTTTCAGGACCAGGTGTTGAGCAGCCAGGGTCGGCGGCTGCAGAGGACGCTGGGCCGAGTAGGGTCCAGTAGAGTTACCACAGTCTTTGTACCTCTTTTGTTTCTGTTTTAGTGAGTAGTTTTTGTTTCCGCTGTACCTTATTTACCTGCAGTTCTTGTTATATGATAAATGTTGTTCTACTGTTGTGGTGGTACCTACTGTAGTAGTTTCTTTCCTTACTGCTGTACTTTCTTACTGTTAGTTATATTCATGCTGAATGTGGTTTATTTTACTGTCTTTTGGTTACTTCCTCGTTGGACGACTAGGTCTTGGGATTAGTCGAGTCGGTCCGGTTCTCGTGCCTCGTAGGGACTCGGGAACCGGGTCGTTACAAGATGGTATCAGAGAATTACCTGTTCAGTGTGGTTTCCTAGATGTCCAGAAGTCTGTGGGGACGTCTGTCCTAGCTCATAGATGTCCGATGGTCACCCCGGACGTCTGGAGGTCACTCCCGCCGTCTGGTACAACTTCCAGACGTCTGATTCGCAAAGGATGGCGAATCAGCGAACCTGCGCACAGCCAACTCCCTCCCTTAGTACGGTCGGTCGACAGGAAGGAAGAAGAAAGCGGAATACACACCTTTCAGACGTTGGTATGAGCTACCAGATGTCGTCCTCGCCGTCTGCCTATCAACCCAGACGTCTGATTCTGGAAATTTTTCCAAAATCAGGGCGCGACTCGGACTCTGCTCGCGACGCCGCCCGCGTCGCACCTCGCGCTCCTGCTGCTCAGACTGCAGCAGGTCCCTCTCTGCGTCGTTCCGCGCCCCCTGCACCCTCCGCCGGCCGGCCAAGCTGCTCCGGCGAGCTCGCCCTCACGGCAGAGCTCCGCCCTCGCACGCCGCACCTCCTCCGCGCTCACTGCGGCCGCCGCTACAGCCCTCGCGCTCGCTCGCTCTCGTGCACAGGAAGGAGAAGAAGAAGGAGACGGTGGAGACGGGAGGGGAGGCGTGGCCCTTTTAAGGCCGCGCGGAGAGGAGAGAGAGAAGCCGCGACAATCGTCTGCAGTCGCAGAAGAAAAAGAGGGAATAACGAATATGCGGTCTGCGTGCGCAGGCGCGCAGACGACTCGCGGGTGTGGGAGAATAACGGTTTTTCAGACGTCTGTAAACCATCCCAGACGTCTGCAAGACGTCTGGATGTGATCCCAGACGTCTGGTCAGACGTCTGGGCCACCTCCCAGACGTCTTAAAATACGTCCGGGGCACGTGTTCGTAACAGGGATGGTGTGAGTGGGTGGAGTGGCAAATAAGTAGAGGGGTTTCGATGAGCATGATGTGGCAGAGGTTGTGGAGTAGGTGGCAAGGTTGTTGGTGGCTTGTGGTGTGAGATGGGCCTCGCCGGAGTGGTGGCCGGAGATGAGAACGAAGGTGGCATGCATTCGGTCGAGGGGGTATTTTTGGGTTTTAAGTAGTGGAAACTAACCTAAGGACCTAAATAAACATAACTAACCTCTCTAACAGTCGAAGGGGGTAGGATTGACACCAGCGTTGGCAAGCCGACACCGTGGAAGAGAAGACCTCCGATGAGGGAGAACAATGTGGAAGAGAAGGGAAGACGGCCCTCGCTGGTATTGCGAGCGGCGGAACAACTTGAGGAAGGTAGACCAGCCAGCTTTGGTCTATGACGACCGGTGAAGAAGGGAGTTAATGAAGCTTGCTGGAGCTTGTGGAGGGATTGGCTGGAGAGAGGAGAAGAAGGTGTAGAACTGATCCAAACCAAGCTAAATAAGTAAGGCATGCATTAGGCGTGCTTTTATAGGCCCTAAGGAGGAGTTTCAAGCTTGAAAGCTTTGGAGCTTTCGCGCATGTGGGATAACCACATCTCCCATGCATTCACATGGGAGATTGGGAAAGATTTAGGGTCTAAAGTTAGGTTTGATTGAAAGAGAATTCCTCAAGGAATCTCTGGTTCAAATCTAGGACTGATTGATTGAGAAACGAGCAAGAAAGTCTTGCCCGAATCTCATCGATGAGGTGCAACTATTCGTAATGGCGACAAGGACCTGGATGTGAAGAAGATGAAGAAGTTATGGGTGTCCCTGCAAGGATTTCAAAAGTTAGGGGTATGTGTGTGAGAGAAAAGAGTCAGACAGGATTGAAATGTAACTTGGGTCAAGGTAATCTCTGATTGGGCCCAAATTTTGGTACAAACCTAATTTGGACCCAAGGAATCTGATGGTAAAGTCAGATTTAGATTTTGACCAAGGCTGACTGGGTAAATTGTGTAGAAACATATATTAAGGCAACTGTCTTTCTGAGACTATTTTAGGTCAAATTGGGTTCAGATAGTCAAATCAAGGGTACCAAACCTTAGAGAATATTCTTATATGATTTTTAGAAGGTTTAGGTAAATTTTATTCTGACTAGAACCTCAGTGAATTAAGCGGGTCTATTTTTAGGGTTTTAGATGTCATTTAATTCTCGAAACGTGTGAAAATCCATTTCTGTCTGCATGAACCCACTTATTAGACATTTATGACCATTTGACCTTCAATTAACTCCTAAGAAAGCTCGTGATTGCTCTACATTTAAGATATTCAGTTAAAACTGTAGATTTACCCTTGTTTTACTATTAATCTCTCAGAAAGGATATACAGTGAATTACGGTCATCTGGCGATTATGTAGGAGCATTTATTAATGGATTATGACTAATTTAAGCTAGATATAGCTGATGATGATGTTATCATCAGGGAGGAGGTTGAAACCTGATGTAAACACATTTACACTACTTAAGATGTCTATTTATGCATGTTCTTAAGCATAGGATTGCATTTCATGATATAAATATTGCATAACATGCATCATCTTGCATTTAGAGTAGTTTGAATAAAATAGAGGTTAATTGTCTCCTTTTATGTGCTTGGACAGGGCAAACATTTTATCGGAGCCTCGGATCAAAGATCCAACCATATGGATGTGATCAGGATGACGATTGGAGTTCAACGATTCCAAGATCACCCTAATCAGACATCCGTAGCATCAGATAGTGACCGGGGAACCCTAGAAGATCAAGGGCCAGGATGGTGTAAATCCGCACTTCAGATGACAAATCCGACCGCACGGAATAATTCGAATCGACGATCGCAGCCCAACGACACAAAAATCGAGTCAATCTGACATCCGTGGCACCATCTACAACTTCCAGAAGATGGACGGCCAAGATGGCCCCACGTGGCACCATCTCGATCGCCCAAACGGCCGCATGCAACCTTTGAAGATCCCGCACCCGCTCGCTCTCCGCCGTTGGATCTTGATCCAACGGCTGTGGTCGACCGCGCTTAAAAGTGTCCGCTCCACCATCCGCGCCCTGTAGCGCAGCGGTCGAGCGCGCTGACGTGACCGGCAGGCGCGGGTTCGAGCCGCAGCAGAGGGCTGGAGGCACGGGCGATTGGGAGCGGGCGGGCGTTGGATCGCGATCGGACGGCCGCGTGCGCCCTATAGAGTTCACGTGCGATTGAACACACGGCATGGATGTGCAATCGCATGCGGGCGGGCGCGCAGCGCAGCAAGCGAGGATGCTTCTTAAGCCGTCTGATCTTGCGATCGGACGGCTGAGAATCAATGAACATGCGATGGCATTGAGCGCGTGGGCAGCTGAAGCGGCACGTGTGGGCGCGGAAGCTACGCCCACGTTGGGGACTTTGGTGACGGATTTATTCGTCACTAAAGACCCCTCATTTATTATTTTGAAGTTGTAATGTCCATTTTGCCCCCACTCTTTGCAACTATAAAAGGAGACCCCCTCCATACGAAATTCTCATCCCTTCCTTCTCCTCTCTACCCCTCCAAAGCTCATGAGAAGCTTGTCCCACACCCAGGATGCTTCTCACGAGATAAAGTCCAAATTTTCGTTCCCCTTCGGAAGTGGATCCTGCGACGACGCCGGCGTGCTGCTTCATTCCCGTTCTTCTACTTCGTCCTGCTTCGTTCCCCTTCGTCCAGGCGTCGTCCCGTCCGGCTTGTCCTCCAAGCAACCGTCGAGGAGGATTTCTCTCTCCCTATTCTTTTTACTGCTTTCTAGTATAGATTTATTGCTTTCTAGTGTAGTTTTGCTCGTCCTCCAAGCAATCGTCGAGGAGGATATTTCTCCCTCCATTCTTTTAATGCTTTCTAGAGTAAATTTATCGCTTTCTAGAGTAATTATTTTATGCTTTGTAGTTATAAGAGTGAAATGAACAATCTCCTTAATGATAAATTCCTTTTTTATTCTACATCTCATTTTGATTTCTCTATGTAATATTCTCTTTCTCTCTTACTCTCTCTCTCTTCTGTTTATTGTAAATAATTAGATAGTTTTAAATTGAATTATTCCGTGACAAATAAAAAGAAACGCGTAGTTTTTAAATCAAACGTCCGCCTCCTTGTGTTCGACCTAGAATTTCAATTTCAGTATAAATTTTATTTGTTGAACACGAGTTCTTCGCTTTCGAACTACAACGATAGTTTTTCCAAAATCGAACACGTTAGCATAGCGATTCGTATACGTTCAACATTTTGGCACCGTTGCCGGGGAGGCAACGATCTTTGGTTTCTCTTTGCGTTTTCTAACTTACAAATCATTTACCTCACTTTTCTCCTTTCTTATTATGATTGCAGGTACTCTTTCAAGACAGGCAAAAGCGGTAGATCAGAGTAAAATGCTGTAGAAGGTTTTGTGAGTTATCCCCCACCCCCCCACCCATTAGATTTCATTTCACAACATAATAATTCAAACATCAATCAACCTAGGTGTTTTTATAAACTCTAAGGTTAGATTGTTTGTTGTTTGACACCCATACTCACCTCAACCCCCACATTAAAAAAGAAAAAAATTAAAAAATCTCAAAGAGGTACACAACCTCATCTGATTTTCAAACTCAACCGGTAAACAGACCTCAGGAACCAGTACACACATTCAAACACATAATTGAGTAGAAATTAGATTAGGTAATCATTTGTGTGCCTAATTAAGTGGTGCATCAGACCAATTGTTTGAGTTGTTTGGGCCGCACCACTTCAAATAAAATCAACTCATCAAGTAGTTGCCAATTAGGTTCAACTCTTAGGGATTTACCAGGCACTCCACATTCTTTTTAAGTTTTAAAGGAAAACATCTTCACCTGTGCTTGCAAAACCTGGTGTGCCAATGAAACTTGATTGAAAATACCTAAAGTTGAATCCTAAAAGCTACTAAGAAAGATTTAAACCTTAAAATTCACCACATCAAAAACAATCTTGCTTGAAAACCACTGGTTGTGCACTCACACACGAATCAATCAATCATTAAGGGCACAACCCATTTAAAGGGCCCATCACATTCCAAAGCACATTCAAACCTAGCCCTAAATAAAACAGAGTAGACGTTGGCCTTAAGGATTGTTCTCGCCCTTCAGCACTCAGAACGAGATTATTTTCGATTAGTCTATTTCTACTGTTCAATCTGATGTCTAACTAGGGGAGCAGAGTCAAACGATCGTAGCTGGGGAGTACACTAGGAACCGGAGGCACAAGCCGAAGGAAGAACCTTCTCCCCAGTCCCTCCTTCTAACTGGTTGGATTGAACAGACGGAAGTAGATCAAATCGTTCCTTTATCTCAAGATAGGTTTTGGGAGTCTGTAGGTCTGTAGGCTAACCCACTTAAGGACAGGTTTGATTGTTTGTATTGCAGGGCACCTTTCTTCCTCCCGTGTCTCATGAATCCTTCCACATATTTCACGCATTCCCGCTCTTTCCCTCCTGTTGTGAATTATCCTCAACATGACGGTTATCCCAACTCGTACTATAATCATCCATCAATTAGTTGGGATAATTCAGATTGGGGATACAGTTCTGGACCTCCGTGTTTAGGGTCTAACCCTGAACACTTTGATTCTGATTTCTATCCTTCTCAGAGATACATCGATTATAGATCGTCTTCCTTTCATGAACAACCTAATACGATCTACAATCAAGAAGGATACACCGATCCTTACCCATCCTTTGATTTCACTGCCTTTAGGTCATCACTATCTTTTCAATAATCTGAAATGACCTATTATCAGGAAGGGTATAACGAATCTCAATTCGTTAATTCCTCTGCATTGAGCCCAAACCCGCCCAACCCTGAACCAACTCATTTGGTTCAGGTTAACCAGGTTCAAGATAAGGTTCTGGCTAACTTGAGGAATATCATTCAATCTTTAAAAGTTCAGCCAATACCTTGCATTGAGAGATTGGAGACCCTGATTGAAATGACTGATGATTTGAATAAGTCTTTGTTGGATTGGCTCCAGGATGTTAAGGATAAGAACCCGGGTGAGTTTCTACTTGGGAAATTAGTGAAATTAAGGATGAGATTCATGGTTGCTGTGATTCAATCTTGGAATAATTCCCAAGATGAACCCTCTTCAGGAAAGCCAATGACAGAACCCGCTCAGGCACCTGTTAGGGGGACACATGTTAAAGGCTGACCAGATTGAATTAAAGCAACCAATTAAGGATGATCTGATTTCTTCACCTGAGATCCCTGAGCCGGGTTACGAGAAAATGTATGTCTCCTTGGAACAGAAAGTGACAACTGATTTTGGGACATACATTGATACAGATCCTGATGGTGAAGATTCAAGTTGCGAAGTCACACGTGAGTTTTCTGAACATGATTTCTATGAGACGATTGGGCCTGAGGAATCTGATAGATCATTTGATAGTACAATAACTGAGGAAACTGATCTTAGGGCACACATTACAGATCTAGGATTACATTTTCTGGATGAATCAATTCAATGCCCTAATTATCAGTTACACCCCATCGAGCTTATTGATAATTCTGTTTCTGAGATAATTAGACCCAAGTCAATTCTGATTCTGCCACATCATTTAGACTTGGAGATTCCAGACGGGGTGATTATTATACAAGATGTCCTGGAATTTGATATTCAGAATGAGGAGGATAGGAGCTAGCAAATTCTGATTTGGGAAGTTAATTTTGGAGGAAATGGAAGATTGAGTCGAAGGGTTCCTTTTAAGCTGAAACCATCAAATTAGAACCCTTACGACATTTGTTTTGAGGATGTCAAACCCAAGCACACATTCAACGATTATCCTTTTGAGCTTCAATTCTCTGTAACTCGACCTTTTGGTCTTGGGTTGCATCCTCATAAATCGCAAGCCCGATCCTGCTTGCATTCTGATTTTAGGTTTTGGGTAATTTTTATCCAGAACCTAAGATATTCTCGATTATGGGGTGTGGGTCTGCACCACAATCTGGTCCACATCTGTGGACCTCTACTGACAGGTCAGAGGATTCTTCTGTTCATTCTGATTCTGACCTGCACTTGTGATTTTTTTTCATTTCTTTTCTTTGTATAGTGTGCCTAGCTGAAGGCACTAAATTCAGCATATATACAGTTTTTCTTAGTTTTCATCTCGGAGCGGACCTGACATTCACATAATTCAGGTGCTCTCTTCGCTTTTCCACTCTGTTTTATGTCTTTTTAATACAATGAGGACATTGCATTAGATAGACATGGGGGGGTGGATATTCATCTTTGAATTCATTCGTCAGCTCCGTAGATTTGTTTTATTTTCTTTTATATAAAAAAAAAATTTGGAATTAGGAAAGAGAATTTGGGTTTAAGAAAATTTTCAATCTTAGGAAATACTATATTATGATTTGAACACAAAGACCCTTCAGGTCTTTGGACTTAATCAGCCGTGTATCCACTAAAATGTGGATTTGTCTTTCGAGTCCTCGCCATCTTAATTCTTTCGTAATTGGAGTAAATAAGTTTGGGTGATAAGTACATGACTTATCAACCCGCCCTCTGATTTGAGGGAATTTTGAGTCTTAAGCATCTACACACTTTCTTTGCACTAACTCGTTGTTCGGCGATTTTAACGAAAATTGGGTAGCTAATGAACCTTCTAGGGTGATATGGCTGGCAAGTTATCGTGGGTAACAGCCCATAGGTAGGTTGTCTAGAGCCCAGTCACTGGACATTTCTCTTTTTCCTGCCCTTACGTAAATCTTAGACCAGGGAAGCCACCTACTTAAAAAAAAATAAAAAATCAAAAAAGAAAAGGAGAAAATAACAAAAAGAAATAAGCCACACTTCGCGCATGAGTATGGCTGGCAAGTTGTCGGTGCTAACAGCTCATCGACCTGTTGTCCAGAACCCACCTCAGTAAATGCACTAAAAATTTCCAAAACACTTAGGAAGAAGCGAAGAAGTAGAATAAATCGAGGAGATATACACTGGATTCACCCTTGTGTTGACCCCATAAAAAAATAAAAGTAGGGAGAAAGCTACTGGTTGTAAAGATATACCTATAGGCAGAATTTTTTTTTTTTAGGTTACCTAGAGGCATAGAAATTCGAAGTCCGTTTTAATTACCGGTCAACGAGTCTATCACAATCACAATAAGATGCTTAAAACTTAGGGTTCTCATCAAATCTTGGGTGAGTTGAATGGCCATAGAAAGCCACTCTTAAATCCTAAAATTTGAAAATCCAAAAAAATTAGAAAAGAGTAAAAAGAAAAAGAAATTTTTCTTTGAATAAGGCGAGGCTTGAGGCGGTCTGCATTTTGGCTGATACCCGGGCACTATTGTGCCTTTGAAAGTTCAGTTCCTAAGTAGACAATTTCTTAATGATTGAAAATAACTCAAGTCCAAATAATCCAACCTAATTCTTTTATAAATAGCATATAGTTTTTTACTAGGGACTAGCAAAAGATAGGCATGGGGGTATGATGTAAACACATTTACACTACTTAAGATGTCTATTTATGCATGTTCTTAAGCATAGGATTGCATTTCATGATATAAATATTGCATAACATGCATCATCTTGCATTTAGAGTAGTTTGAATAAAATGGAGGTTAATTGTCTCCTTTTATGTGCTTGGACAGGGAAAACATTTTATCGGAGCCTCGGATCAAAGATCCAACCATATGGATGTGATCAGGGCGACGATTGGAGTTCAACGACTCCAAGATCGCCCTAATCAGACATCTGTAGCATCAGATGGTGACCGGGGAACCCTAGAAGATCAAGGGCTAGGATGGTGTAAATCCACACTTTAGATGACAAATCCGATTGCACGGATGAATTTGGATCGACGATCACAGCCCAATGACACAAAAATTGAGTCAATCCGACATCCGTGGCACCATCTACAACTTCCAGAAGATGGACGGCCAAGATGGAGCCACGTGGCTCCATCTCGACCGCCCAAACGGCCGCATGCAACCTCTAAAGATCCTGCACCCGCTCGCTCTCCGCCGTTGGATCTTGATCCAACGGCTGTGGTTGGCCGCGCTTAAAAGCATCCGCTCGACCATCCACGCCTTGTAGCGTAGCGGTCGAGCGCGCTTACGCGACTGGCGGGCGCGGGTTCAAGCCGCAGCAGAGGGCTAGAGGCTCGAGCAATTGGGCACGGGCGGGCGTTGGATTGCGATCGGACGGCCGCGCGCGCCCGATAGAGTTCACGCGCGATTGAACACGCGTCATGGACGAGCGATCGCACGCGGGCGGGCGCGCAGCGCAGCAAGCGAAGATGCGTCTTAAGCCGTCCGATCTCGCGATCGGACGGCTGAGAATCAATGAACGTGCGATGGCGTTGAGCGCGCGGGCAGTTGAAGCGGCGCGCGTGGGCGCGGAAGCTATGCCCACGTTGGGGGCTTTAGTGACGGATTTATCCGTCACTAAAGACCCCTCATTTATTATTTTGAAGTTGTAATGTCCATTTTGCCCCCACTCCTTGCAACTATAAAAGGAGACCCCCTCCATACGAAATTCTCATCCCTTCCTTCTCCTCTCTACCCCTCCAAAGCTCAAGAGAAGCTTGTCCCACACCTGGGATGCTTCTCGCGAGATAAAGTCTAAATTTTCGTTCCCCTTCGGAAGTGGATCCCGCGACGACGACGGCGTGCTACTTTGTTCCCGTTCTTCTGCTTTGTCCTGCTTCGTCCTGCTTCGTTCCCCTTCGTCCAGGCGTCGTCCGGTTCGGCTCGTCCTCCAAGCAACCGTCGAGGAGGATTTCTCTCTCCCTATTCTTTTTACTGCTTTCTAGTATAGATTTACTGCTTTGTAGTGTAGTTTTGCTCATCCTCTAAGCAATCGTCGAGAAGGATATTTCTCTCTCCATTCTTTTAATGCTTTCTAGAGTAAATTTATCGCTTTCTAGAGTAATTTTTTTATGCTTTGTAGTTGTAAGAGTGAAATGAACAATCTCCTTAATGATAAATGCCTTGTTTATTCTACATCTCATTTTGATTTCTCTGTGTAATATTCTCTTTCTCTCTTACTCTCTCTCTTCTATTTATTGTAAATAATTAGATAGTTTTAAATTGAATTATTCCGTGACAAATAAAAAGAAACGCGTAGTTTTTAAATCAAACGTCCGCCTCCCTGTGTTCGACCTAGAATTTCAATTTCGGTAGAAATTTTATTTGTTGAACACGAGTTCTTCGCTTTCGAACTACAACGGCAGGTTTTCCAAAGCCGAACACGTTAGCGTAGCGATTCGTATACGTTCAACAAAACCTATGATGTAAAGGAGGTGGTGGTGGATGATGTTGTGAAAGATGAGGAGGATCTTCTTCGAAATCCTTGAATTGTGTGAAATCGTGATCATTCACCAGATGAACGGGATGATGAATAGGAGTTTGAGGCTCAGGAGGTATAGGATTGGATGTGGAAGGCATAGATGTGGATGTGGAAGCTTGGGCATCAGCACCCAAGGGAGGTACCAAGGAAGTGTTCTGGGATCTCCTACCATCCATGAGTCAGTTTTGAAAAGCATCGCAAAGTAGTCACAAACTCAAGGAAGGCTATGAATCAAATTATACAATATCAGAAATCCCAATATCACAATCTCAAGACCACTCAATAGTAAGCAAGCGAGAAAACTCGTGTATTTTTCCTAGGGTCTACCATGCGAAAATAATATGGTATGCAAACAACTATCTCAGTGCAATTGTACGTGTCCTATAGAATACTTAGCGAAATGCAGACCTCTAAAATCCACCCGGTATCTCGATAAGACTGGCGTGCGAATCCAAACCATGTGGTTGCTTAAGGAGATGAGATAGAAATCTGTGTTTGTGTACTTACATGATTGTGTAGTGTGTACACGATAATCAAGCAACAGATGTCAATATAAGCGTAATCAAGGGTTCAAGTAGATTATTGTGTCTTCTTTTGAATTATGTTTGAATATTTAGAAGTGAATTCTAGGCAATTGGTCTCGCTTTTTAATTTCTTTTCAAGCAAGTAGTGGTCTTTTATCGTAGTCAAATGCAAGTATAGTAGGAGCTCAAAGGGATAGAAAGGGCATACCTGACTCTAGAAATTCTACAAGTATGTAATTTGATTGAAAAAGTAAACCTATCAAGAAATGTGCAATCCTAAGTATGGAATGCCTATATCATGCTGCTAGTAGATAAGAGATGAGGTATTTTTGGTATTTTTGATTTTGTAATTTGTTTTGTATTTTCTGATGCAACAAAACAAAATCAAATCGGAAAAGAAGGTGATACGGAGGGAAACGACATCGATGAGAGATAAGTAGAGAGATATAAAAGAATCCATAGCCCAATTGTTACAAAAATGTGTGAGAATAGGCTTTCACAACTTATGCCTAACAAATATATCATAGGTATAAACCTAATTCTAACTACCACTATACTAATCTACTAAAAAGCAGGAAAATGCAGCTCCATCGGGAAAACTCCTCCAGGGAGACGACACTCCTACTCCTCCTCAAGTGCTGCAAAATCACCAAATGATTAGTAAGACAATTATATACAAAGATAAATCAAAGAATAAATGAATAAAAGAATCTATATACAACCAAGAATAAAAATAAAGCTATGTACAAAAATGAAGAACAAAAGGATATTTTTGGCGTATAGAGAGTTACCTCCCCAACAACGGTGCCAAAAATATAATCGCTGACTTTCTGTGTTGCATAAAAATGGTTATTTAATTATGTTTTTGGTTATAGTATAATCATAATGCAAATAGACGTCATGTCATTTTATTTATAGAATTTTTTACTGGTTTATTCAAGTCATTCACTAGGAGGCAGTTATTGACATACATCACTCTTTATTTCCACAAATACTCATTTATTCAAAAAATGTCAATTATATATACAAAATAAATTAATGAATTAAAGAATGAATGAGTTAATTATGTACAAAATTAATCAATTTAGACTAATTACCATGCCTCAAACATATCTGCAACTAATCAGACATCAAAAACTAAATAAAACAACTCTATATTAATCATATACACTATACTAGATAATACCTAAATATAGGTACAAAAATACTTACTAATATGTACTATACTAAATTTACTAACATATACTAACCCCTTTAGTAAGATATACTGCATATACAGTGACATACATAATTGTCGCTATAGCCCTTATAAAACATATATACAAAACATAAGGCAAGAGGAATTATATTTACTAACATATATATACACCTACAGTGACGGATAAAAGTGTCACTAAAGCCTTAGAAAAACTTATACACACAAATAAGGCTTATACTTATATTACCATACTAAACTTTACTTTACTTATAACATATATATACATTATACATACATGTGTTATTATACATATATACATGTATACATAACACACTCAACTCAATACACACACTCTTAACATACACAACACATATACAACTAACACTCAACTCACACTTAGCACACACAACTCATAACTCAACACTTAGTCAATTTCAAGCCATGCACTCACTAAGGCTTCTTAGCATTCACTTAAAAAGATTTGCTTTTTTTATGGGCAAACTGGGTCTTTCATAGGATACATGTCACCTTACGGGTGGGACCAGACCATTACTAGACCTAGTTCTAGTTTTTATTGTGTACATTTTGTCCAATTTCTCTTAGGCCCAAACCACACCCACGGCTCCCAGCCACCCACACTCTCACACACACACCCACGCAATCTCGCAGGCGCACGCAGTCACACACCCAAAGAAAGACCAATGTATGCTCATGTATGTGTGCCCACCGATCGTAAGCATTGGTGCCTTTATAGCACCGCAAGGGCTTATCATGCCAAGAGGTGGGACTTTCCCCACTGGGCTTTAGGCGTGGAAGCTATGTACAAAACCGTATGAATTTGGTGATTTTGGATCAGTCCAAATAAAGTCTTTTCTTAAAATAAATTATATAGAAAGAAAGCCTATATATAGGGCTACATAATTATATAGTTAATTTAGAATAAATAGTTATTTAATTATATTTAGGAATTGCTTAAACTTAGTGAATTATACACGTTAAATTAGAGTTTAAATCCTTAATTAATGTATAAATTAATAAATAAATTATTCCATTGACCTATAAATTAGTTAATATAAATAATAAAGTATTTATTATACATTTTAAATTTACTTTTAGTCATTTATTTTAATTTATGTACAATTATATGCTTGTTTTACATATATCTATACTAATATGCAGTATAATTATTAATGTACAATATAAATACATCATAAACATACTAAAAATATTTAAAATAATAATATACAAGTTTACAATATAGATTACTTAAGTAATAACTTAATTTACTAATTTATTTTATTTTAACTTAATAACTTAGCTACATAACTTAATAACATAAATATATACAATAAATACTTAAATAAATAAATATACATGTATCATATAGTATATCATAGTTACTTAAATATGTATGTACAGTAATAGATATGATTATGCATGTTTACTTCTTTATTTATAATTATATGGTTTTATATACATATAATGTAGTATAAATTAATACATAATTATATATTTAAGTTATATATACAATAGCTGAGTCTAAATATTTATTTAAATATATTTATTACATTTATAAGTTATTTATCCACATTATTTACATATATTACAATATTTACAATTAACTTAGTGTTAAGTTATATTTACAAGTATAAATAGTATATACATGGTATTTTTATGGATTTTTGGGTTTCTTCAAATTTTTATGGTATTTATATATTTAATAGAGGTAGGAGAAGAGAGAGAAAAGATGAGATGGTGGAAGAATCATTTCTTTTTGTGATTTTTTGATTGAGTTCTTTTATTGAATTTTAGAGTAGACTGAATCGTCGGCTGGTATGTTTTACCAGTCTGGGGGTTCGGAATCCTTTGAAACTTCACATACATTTAAGAAAATACCTAATCTTACTCAAGACAGGCTTATTTTATTTTTTTGTGATATTTTTGTAATTTTTTCTATTATTTCAATCTCCTACAAAAGAAGCCTAAAAGAGATGAGACCATGTAAGCTAAGGCCCCATCTTTAGTTCTAATGGCTAGAATTGGAATATTTGCACTCAACATATCCAACACACAATATAAAACAAGATTGAACAATTAAACATGATTTTTACATGAATTTCATTCAAAATCCATTTTGGACAGTTGATGACAAGTAAAGACTACTAGCAATGAGTTTCAACATGGATTACAAGCAATTCCAAATAGATTTAAAGTCCAAACTATGTACATGAATGCTTATAAACAATGTTCTAACAATATACAACATGTTAGCTACACGAAATCCTCAAAATAACCTCAAAATCCTCATGCAACTCCTCTTTTCAGACCTTTCTGCATGATTCAGCAACCAATGCTGTTGTTGCTGCTATGATCTTTAGCAGCTGATGTTGTTGCAGTATCTGATTAGCAACTATTGCTACTGCAGTTACTGAATAAACATCCCATGTTGCTGTTCAAACTGGTAGCTATTGATGCTATGATAATTCCCAACAGCTGCTGTTGTAACTAAGATCAGCCCAAATTAGACATGAGAAGGTCAGATCTAAGGCTTAAGAATGTCCAAAATCAAATCACACTAATTCAAATTCCATTGGAAATCACTTTAAACTCTGAAAACCATTTCAGACTCTATTACATAGTGACAAACTCTTAGAACCCTAACTTGATCATTCTTCTTTGTCATGGACAACAAAAGAGGAATGAATTAATCTAGGCTCCAATTTCACTTGTGAAACATCCAGAACCTTCATTTTGATCTCCAATATCTCTGTCAAACCTTCAAACACCTTAGTTAAACCCCATAAGTCAAATTGGCTCTCTTTTGGATGAGAAATCAATGTTGCCCTGTTTTGGCCTTTTACTTTGGATTGATTACTGATCTGATCACTTGATCTTCTTGAACACTATTGATTGGTGTTCAAGGTGATTTAGTGATCAACTTAGAAATCGTTGTGTCCTCGTTTAGCCTCGAATCAATTCCACTGATTTTCCTTAGCAAAACTACTGAATTAGGCAAATGCTCATCTGAACATAAAAGCTAACTTAAAACACATCAGAATTCTTGCATTATACCCAATTCAGTTAAACAAACCTCGAATCACTCGATTAAATATATTACAAATTGAAGTGACTCCAAATCTTGCGATTGGGCATAAAATCCAAATACAAGTCAATCGAGCTAATCCTATACAATTGAATCTGGATCGGGGGTCTTTGTGAACAGATGGAGTGAATGAGAGACCCCCCAAGTGGATTTGACACATATAACAGATCTGAGAGCTCAAGAACTCCAAATCTACTAATGGCCTAGGTGGAGGGGTGAATGATGAACTAAAATGTGAGGGAAAATAATGAATGTGGATAATGAGATGTAGAGATAGATCAATGGATCGAAACGAAAGTGGAAAAACACCTCTTTAATCTGAATTGATCAGAGAGGATGAGATAGGATCTAAACTAAACTACTCCTAATCCACACTAACCATGAGTGAATTAACTAACTAATGTACTCCTAACTAATCTAAATTACCTAATTAATCAAAGAAAGTAGTAAATTCCACTCTATGAAAGCGATTTAAACCTAAACTAAGAGGAAGAAGAGGACCTACGGGTCTCCACCTGGTAGATGGAGAGGAAGAACTAAGGAACAAGACTCAGGCTGAAGGGAAAGCTAGCTAGTGAAGCTCTGGGTCGCCTTCAGGTTTTTCGAGATCAGTAGTGATGAGGAGAATCGATGGAAGATGGAGCTTTATCGCCACAGCAATGGAGTCGGGGGTCAGTTTGAGGAGAGGAAATCTGAGTGGATGAAGTGATCATCTCAAGACATGTAGTAGGGAGTCGATCCTCGTTGTGCGAGGTCAAGGGTGAGGTTAAGTAGCTGCAGAAGTGGATCAGGTGACCGTAGAGTGAGTTTAAGTGATTAGGTCTTGGACGGTGGGAGGAGGGAGGATGCGTGGGAAGTTTCATACCAAATTTCCACCGCCAGATAAGATCTGGAGGAGATTACGATCCTCTGCGCAAAGGTGCGTGAAGAAAGGATGAAGATCCATCATAGGATCAATGGAATCAAGGATAGATGGTGCTTGTAGCTTGTGTTCTTCACGAGCTACAGTGCTCTCGAGGGTGTAGCAAGTCTAAAGGGTAAATTGCATAGAAGAGCTTAAATTGAAACGGTAGGCAATCTATGAAGAAGCCCATAAGTGGTTGAAATAACTATAGAGCAGTCCTTGAATGCTTTCCAAGAAGCCCTTATAAGTTTTCAAATATGTGCTTGGAAGTTTTATATGCTTGAAATGTAAGGGAATGAAGGACCTATATGTAAACAATTAAATGCAAGGTCATAGTGATGTCCAAATACCATGAGATTTTTATTAAAGCTTAATTGAACATATTAAAACATAATTTCACCCTTAATTTATACTATTGAATTCCAACATGTATTCAATTAGCAATTGGATCATCAATTTGTATTAATGAATAGAATATCTCAATTATTCCCTAATTATGCAATTTTAACCCACATTTGATGTTTTAGGTCATTTTCATTAATTCTCACACTTAACCCATTTATAGTATTAATAAGATAGTGTTTAACCTAGTTTTTAGCTTAACTTGAGCATTTTAGCTGTGATGAGTCATACCTCATCTCTAACCCAATAGAATCTGATTTGGTGCTCAAATCACCAAAACCAATCCAGCAATTCACTAAAATGAGATCCACAACAAACTCTATCAGACTCCATCAAAATAATGATGTAGCTGCTATTGTTGAATTCTCAGCAGCCAATTGCTTCTGCAATTATTATCTCACACCTAATAGGCCTGATTCAGACCTTCTAAAATGGCTAGAAGTATTTCCAGATGAACATGATTCCAATTTTTCTCAATGACTTTGATTGATTGCTTCCTTCCACTATAGATAGTAGAGAAAATAACCCAGATCAGGCAAACAGAGTAGCAATTGATGCTCTAAAATTGTTCAAATAAATCCATAAAATCCAAGGAAATTCACCCCAAATCAATGCAGACACTCCTCTGAAGGTCTGAAATCCATCAAAAATCAATTCATGAGTCCACAAAACTCTAAAAACCCTAGTTCAAACCCTTCTCTTTTTCATAGACAACAAAAGAGAATGGATCAAACTAGACATGTAACCCATTTACAACTCAACTCAGAACCTTCATCTAGTCTATAGAAACTTCTTCAACTTCTCATTGACAGATTAGATCGTTTCAATCTGAAAACACAATGTTGCCAACCTAGGCTTTTGATGTGTGATGCCAAGGTGATTTGATCACCTAGGATACCTCCACACCAACTAATGGTGTTCAGTAACCTCAGGCGATCCTTCATATCCATTTAGGTCACAGCAGGGGCTTCAAAATCGTGCATCAAAATCTAAGCTCTTGCTACCTCAAAAAATGCACAAAAATAGTAACTCAAGTTGAAATTGGGTGTAAGCACATTGAGCGATTAAAATCCATTTCAATGAGTTCCAATTCATTGCCATAGGCTCAATTAGACTCTAAAACCATCAATTCACTCGATTAAACACAATTTAACTCGAATTGAACCATTGATCTACAAATCAAGCGTGGAAATCAAAACCAAGGTAAGAGTGAATCATCATAATTAACACAGAAGGGGGGGCCTTTGTGAATTTCTGACATGAATGGGATAGCTCCCAGATGGATTTGGTGCATATAGTAGATCTGAGAACTCAAGGCATCAGATCTGCTAATGGCCTAGATGGAGGGGTGAATGGTGATTAAATTGCAAGGAAAACAAGTGAAGGCAATCAAGAGATGAAGAGGGAGAATAGTGAATCGAAACGGGGGTGGAAAAACACCTCTCTGATCTGAATTGATCAGAGAGGGTAAGATTGATACTAATCTAATCTACTCCTAGATCTAACATTCAATCCATCAATTAACTATCTAATTCTACTCTAATTGATCTAAACTACGCTAACAACTATCCTAGAAAGCATTAAATCCTAGTCTAAGTGGAAGAATGGGACTCTCCTGGATTAGCAGTCGGTGGTTGAAGAGGATGAAATGAGGGAGATCTCCAGCAAGTGAAGAACTTACTAGTGAAGCCCTAGGGACGTCCTCAGGTTTACGTTATCCTTAGCGACGTAGACGAAGGGGGAAGATGAAGCTCCACCTCTGTCATAGGTGTGGCCGAGTGAATTGGGAAGGAAACACTGGAGAGGATGAATGACTAGCTCGAGAAGAGTAGAGGGGAGCTGATGCTGCGTGTAGGGGTTAGGGCAGGTGCTTAAGTAGAGGTTTGAGTGAATCAAGTCACCAGGGAGGTGAGATTAGGCATTTAGGGCTTGGATGGCAGGGATGATTAGAGACGTGCAGGGAGATTTTGAAGAAAAGCCCACCGTAGGATGGGATCTAAATAGAGGAACGATCCTTCGCACGAGGGCACGTGAGAAATGGAACAAGATCCACCCTTGGATCGATGGAGCCAAGAATCGACGATAATTGCTGTTCGAGTTCTTCACGGTTATAGTGAACACGTGGGTACAAGTGTGTTTGGAAATTTTGCACAAAGAGGCTTATATTGAAACCATATAGAAATTGTACAAAAACCCATAAGTGGCTGAAATGAATACAGAGCAGTCTACAAGAAGGTCCTTGAAGGTTTTAAGCTAAAGAAAATGTGAATGATTGAGGACCTAAATGTAATGTGATAGTTTTAAGGTCCTATTGATGTCCAAATGTAATGTAATTTTTATGATAATTTAATTAAACATATTAAAAGTTAGTTCAATCCTTGATTTTTACTTTTGAGTTCAGAAATATATTCAATTAATAATTGCATCATCAATTTATATTTGTTAATACAATATCTTATTAATTTGACATAATTATGTGTTTTTAACATGAATTTGATATTTTATATCATTTTTCCTAAATCTCATACTTAATCCATTTATTATATTAATTAAATAGCATTTAACTTAATTTGATGTCACCAGAATTAAATTATTTGATTACTCAACATTGATGTTGAGGGTGTAGGAGAAGGAGATAACCCATATTTATTTAACACCGACTTTGATCCATACTGGGGTTTGATCTGCTGGTCAACCGATCAAAGAAACACATGTTAAGAAATCCCCCTACCCCCACCCTTCAAGATTCGATCTAAATGATCGTATATGTCATTGACATCATGTCCCATTCTTGCATCGACCTATCTAATGAGAAGGCTAAAAAGTAGATTGGATGCTCTGTACCGTAGTACGGAACAAAAGCAATCACTTTATACGTTTTTTTTCGCTTTTAATTCTCTGTCATTTCGCTTATCTTTTTTGAGGTCAAAACTTTTAGGATTTTCAAATGGACAATTGAATAGGATTTACACTTTATTAGGGCATCGATAGAGCTACGAATTGATGCGCCAATCTTTCCTAACCACGCACCAATATACGAAGTCCCCAGCGAGAATTATTGGAGTTTGATTTTGTTGTGGATTTCCCATCAAATCTGGGTTACATCGTAATATTGAAATGGAATAACGATCACCTTCGTGTTCATGTCTAACTTCTCTCCCCTTGGGATGTAGTATAAAATATCATGGAGATAGGCTGGTGTAGAATAAATGAACATGGATATTTATTTAGGTGGTGTAATAAGTGAAGGTATAAAATGATTGATGTATAAATATATTATTATTTGATATTTATTTAATATTAATACTAGAAATAGTAGATGTAGTGGATATTTATTTAATGTTAAAAGTGGAAGTAAAGATAGTAATAGATATTTATCTAACATTAAAATTAGGAATAGAGCTTATTATGATTTGGTAAAAAAAATTTAATAAAAAATTCAAGAGAGGACATCCACCTACTAACTTCTCTTTCAAATGGAGTCGACTCACTCACTAAGGTTTAGTTTACTTGGAAGATTAATTAATTTACTTGAAAGGTTAATACCTCAAAAGGGAGGTTAACCTCCATCCACTTGACTACCTAACCTCCCATTTGCTAACCTATGTTTAACCACTTTAACATGGAATTATCTAACATCAATTTTAACTGTTGTTAACTAAACTTGTGTTAAAATTATATACCACTTTTACCTCTAATATTCCTTATATTTTATATTTTTAACATCACTAACAAATAAACGTCAAAAGAGTTGATATCATAATTTAATATCAATTTAAATAAACATAAATTGATATTAATATTATTTTACAAGTAAATATAATTATGAATTTATATTAATTTTGTATTTATTAACATTGATCTTTTAAGTTAAAAAAAAAAAAAGCTCGCCGGCTCATGCATGAGCTCATTGCTACCATTGATCGAGAAAAAGGGGACCGCAGAGAAGTCGACTTCAATCAGAGTAACAAGATCAATCACTTTGAAGACGATAGATTGGAAGATCTGTTTGGACATACATAGGACGACACGTGGATTCCTTTCGCAGGGGATGTATTTTGTTGAGGCTTTTCCATAGCTGCATTAAACATTCGAAAGCGACAGTCTTCAAACATTTAATCATACATTGATCCTCGGTAGGCCCATCGCCTTAAATTCATTATAATATTATCTCCTCTTGCATGCAACGAAGTCAAGTTGCAACAAAAGTCGATAAAGATGTTACGGAGAATTGCATGACAGCATTGGCAGCCTCACTCTCGTTTCTCTTCTTTTCAAATATAAAAAAATACATCATGTCACATATTTTGTAACGTGCTGATAGGATATATTAATTTACATTAATGTAAAGTAACTTTTAGATATTTAATATTGATGTAAAATAATTAATGATAATTTTATATTATTATAAAATAATTATAAAATAATTTTATATTAATATAGAGTGATTTTAGATTATTTTTATTTACATAAAATAATTGATGATAATTTTACATAAATATATCACGCTAAGGTATTACAAAATACATAAATTTTTAAATTTTTGTACCACATCCTTATTTTGTTTTATATATATATATATATATATATATATATTCTTCTTCCAAAGGTCGAAAATGATTAAGGTAATTAAAATATGCTTAAAAAATCTTCACGAGAAGTAAAGTCTGGTCGATATATTCTATTCATTTGCCAAAAGTCTACTATTTTTTCAATGTGATATGTTAGGGAATTAAATTGATCCAAATGGCGTCGATGATAAACACTTGACTATTAGCTAAGTGGGTGATTTTAATTAAAAAATCAATTGTATTCGTATATATGCACCTTAGACAGGGCGATGTCCTCCAAGCAAGTTTTGGACCATGACGTTTGAAATTCGTAATTCTCGAATTTTCATATCCCATTCACGAAGAACCATACCCTTGCTATGGGAACTAAAGATTGTCCTAAGAAGTTAAATCAATTGGGAAAAACGACGGGGCCAAGAATTGGGGGTGGGGGGGCTGCGCACCACTCGTTAACTTCCAACGAAGTCAAAAAGTAGACTTCATTTGGAACGATCTCACTCGACGTATGTGGGCATTGAAAGCTTCAATAATTATTTCCTCAACAACATTGACATCTAATATCGTGCTCATTGACTTCTCACATCTTTGGGCTTTCTACGAATACCAGGTGCATCAATAAGTGTAGATTGACAAGATGTGCTCCAATCATGACTATTGTTTGACAGAGAAGTGTTGGACTATATATAGTTGGATGCACAGGACAAAACGATATCGAGTAAAATGACAAATATTTACTCAAAACGAGGTGATGAGCACCCAATACAACAGTTTAGGATGGTATACTTGGTATATATACTGTTACTTGGTGATCCCAGCAGAATAGAAAAAGCTTGAAAAATTACATCGAATGATTCACTCTATTAACAATATACTTGACAAGGGTTGAGACCGATTTGAGAGCATTTCCATGGGCGCGGGCATTTCTTTCGCTCCAGATATGCCAAACTAGCATCGCATTAACGATAATCTTCCTTTTTGACAAAAAAAATTAAGGCAAAGTGATCATAAATAAATAGCCAAACTCTTGTCGGTGTTGTCTTTTATATACAAACATATGAACATACTACTTAGTAGCTTACACTTTAATGTGAGTTATTTTAATTTATGCTTTGATAGCTTTTGATGTCTACCAATTTTTTGACATGATCAAGTAGAAGAAAAAGAAAAAAAAATAATCAATAACATGAACTTCTTAAAATTTCTACATAGAACTCCATCCCAATCGAAAAAAAAAGAGAACAAAAATGAAAAAGATGCAATATCCACCTTTTTTTTGTAAGGCGTACCTTACCCTCATTTGTTAGTATTTTTGTGTAATTTTTGTGTAACTCCAAAGTTTTTCATATATAGGAAACTTATAGGACATACCCCCTATTTGTTAGTAGAGGAGGGTAGGATCCCATGCCTACTTTAATGTATAAAATAATGTCAAGAATCACTACCTTATATATATTCTCAACATCAAATTTACAGCTTTGCAACTATTGGGGATTCTTTTTGTTCTTTTATTAAAAAATTGATTTCCATGGCTCCTCACGTTGCAAATACATTCCCTCTCCCAAAGAAGGGTGGGGCTTAATGTCTACTTTAATGTACAAAATGACATTGAGAATCACCATCCTAATTATATTCTCAATACCAAATTTACAACCTTACAACTATTATCAATTCCTATGACTCTCTTTTTAGGCTACAAGCACATTCTTAATTTCAATCAGGATCTCCTTGTCATCTTTACAAGAAATACGGACCTCATAAATGATTATCGATTTTTTTAAAATAAGTAAATGCTATATGGTGGGATGAATGAGAGAGAGAGTGATAATCAGATGAATGAGAGGGAGAGACAGTGCCATGGGATGAATATAAGAGAGAAAGAGAGATGATTGGAAGATAGATGAATGCCCATGAACAATGGCGAACACTCACGAACGAGGACAACTACAATGTTGTCCTACAGGCATTCACTATATACCTCTAGTGAAAGGCACACATATACAACTCTATTTGATGGATGAACGCCCACCTTATGCTACCAAAGAAGTGATAGGGTGCCAACCATCTTGCTGGACTTCCAATAAGTCATGGAATCAAATCCTATGAGTAGTTTAGAATAATGTTATCTCAGGAAATTACACGGGTGGGTTCTATATTTTCTCCTTGGAGTTTATACCTTGTAGGTTTTTTAGAAAAGAACACCTAATATCTTAGAAAAATATGCATGCATGAGAGTGAAAACAACCTTGTGTATAGTGGTCGATCAAGTGTGTTTGAGGGAAAGGAGGGGAGTAGGGTTTTAAGGAGAGGCATTCACATTCCTTAATTGACCTCTTGATATCTTTAAAAATAGTACATCATGATCTTTCAATTTAATCTTTTTTTTTTCTTTTTTTGCAAATATATCTCCATTAAAGGGGATGAAGTGTAAATTGAAGGAGGAAGGATAACCGAAATACCCTTTTGGAGGAAGGGGGAGGGGGGGACTGACACACCTTGAAGAATGAGAGAACTCTGAAATGGAGAAATTACAAAACTAAACCAAATCAAACAAAAACTAAAGAAAGAGCAAAGAAGATGTCCTTGTAAATTAGCTCATAACAAACGGTAGAGGTTGCTCCACGCCATTGGATGACGACAACACTATTGAAGATAAAACTTCAGCAATTGATTTGATTTGCACTAACAAGTATGCATATAGCCAGTAGGTGAAACGAGTTGGGCAGAACTCGATCATGTATAGTTACGACCTCAAGCATGGTCCTTGTTGGAGTTATGTGTCCTAAGTGAACCAACTTAAGTCTAATTGCTCGGTTAGTGATTTAAATATATGTCAGATCATGTGGATGCACAAATACAGTTAGATGGGTCCCTCAGTACAATCGGGATAATATAGCATACCATGGTGGATATACTGATGATAGGTATCAAAATATCCAAATGGTTAGGATCGGGGATTTTGACAAGTCATCAAGAACCATCATAATATCTAACTATTGTCTTCAGTCTAAGAAAAGTGGCAATCTTCTCTAGAAATTGTTGCCTAACTGATGCCCTTGATGCACATCCTCTGTTACGTAAGTTAACTCAAGGAGTTGACTCAATGAGATGAAGATGCAGAAGTCCTCTCATCACAACCATAGAGAAGACGTATCATTGGACTTGAGATAGATATGTGTCTTTGTAACGAACGCGTGCCCCAGACGCCTTTTAAGACGTCTGGGAGGTGGCCCAGACGTCGGACAAGACGTCTTGGATCACATCCAGACGTCTGACCAGACGTCCGGGATCATTTACAGACGTCTGGAAAACAGTTATGTTCGCACGGGAGATTCGTCTGCGCGCCTGTGTGCGCAGACCTGCGATTCCTCTCTCTCTCCCTCTGCGGCTGCAGGCGCGCTGCGACCACCTTCTCTCTCCTCCTCGCGCGGCCTTAAAAGGGCGCGCCTCCCCTCCCGTCTCCACCGTCTCCTCCTTCTTCTCCTTCCTGAGCGCGAGGGCGAGCGAGCGCGAGGGCGGCAGCGGCAGCCGCAGTGAGCGCGGAGGAGGTGCGGCGTGCGAGGGCGGGGCTCTGCCGTGAGGGCGAGCTCGCCGGAGCGGCTTGGCCTGCCGGCGGAGGGCGCAGGGGGCGCGGAGCGACGCGGAGAGGGACCTGCTGCGGGCTGAGTAGCAGACGCGCGAGGTGCGACGCGGGCGGCATCGCAAGCGGAGGCCGAGCAGGGTTCTGATTCTGGAAAAATTTCCAGAATCAGACGTCTGGGTTGATAGCCAGACGGCAAGGTCGACGTCTGTAAGATCATACAGACGTCTGAAAGGTAAGTTTCCGCTTTCTTCTTCCTTCTTGTCGACTGACCGTACTGAGGGAGGGGGGTTGGCTGTGCGCAGGTTCGCTGATTCGCCATCCTTTGCGAATCAGACATCTGGAAGTTGTACCAGACGGCGGGAGTGATCTACAGACGTCCGTGTGTACCATCGGACGTCTGGGGTATAGGACAGACGTCCCCGCAGACTTCTGGACGTCCGGGGAACCAAGCTGAACAGGTAATTCTCTGATCCACCGTTTAAGACGTCTGGAAGGAGTTCCAGACGTCTGATTTTGCACAGTATCATCTTTTTCGACCCGTTTAGGGCCCGTTTAGGCTCCGTTTTCCGCGATTCGAGTTGCGTTCTTTTCAGAATTAATTCCTCTACCCGTCTACAGTAGCTATACACTGTTCTGAGACACTCCTTGTGTTTGATCCTTGTGATAGGACCTCATTCGGTTGCAGTCTTGAGAGTCGCGGAGGCACGTGGGATTCTCGATCACGCCCCCACTACTCCCGTTGTACCTGGTAGAGTGGCTTTAAGTATTAATAAAATCTGTTAAAGTATGGAACCATAACTAGAACCTAGGGCATTGCATGAATCCTAGGAATGAGAAATATATGGAATGATAGCTCCTAGGTGTTGCATGAATCCTAGGGCCGGAAAACTAGATTGTATGATAGATCCTAGGATATGGCATGAATCCTAGGGTGGAAAAACTAGTGGAATGTATATTACTGCAGTCTTGGGAAAATGGAAAGGAATATATATAAAGCTGCTTGTAAATTTAATTAACAGCTGCCTGTTATGAATAAAGAAACATGTTTGAGATCATGGATTTTGAGAACGTGAATCTGGAAAGTGAAACATATGATGTTCTGAGATAAAGAGCTGGAACCCTACGGGGAATTAGGAGTGGAACTCCTGGAAAGAAAAAGGAATGGAACTGAGATGTAGTTTGTACTGTCTCTTGGGTACGCAGTACCAAGGGAAGTACCTGTACCTGTTTAGTGCAGAGTGGGGCCAGCCGCCCCAGGGACCCGGGGTTAGGATTGGCCGCTCTGTACCGACTTGTTGGCCCTCGTGTACGTAGTACCGAGGAGAGCTACTAGTGTTAGGAGAGTACTAGCTACCCCACGGGCCCCGGGGTTCTGCTAGCCTCCTTCACCGACTTGTTAGGCCCATTAGGGCAAACCAGGGTAGTCAGGCGAGGGTGCGCGGACTGTGGAGGGGCAAGGCCCCGGTTTGGTTACTGTGGAGGGGTTGGACCCCTGTTACTGAGAGGGCTCTGCCCTGGTTTCGTGCTGTGCTTTGGGCGCACCCGTTAACGGAAACGACTGACCGCGTGCCAGTGCGGGCTAGCTACCTGTGCGTCTATCGCGCGTGCCGTAGTCACCGTTACGTCTGTCAGTGACCTTGGGGTGGTTGACTGAGGGTAGGATCACCACGGGGGACTCTCCCGGCCAGGAGAGCACCACGTGCTACTTCTACTTTTGGAAAAGACTGCAATCAAGATCGTTCCCACGAGGACATTCGAGATCAAGTAAAGGATCTGAGAAATAAAAGAAATAGTGAGAAAAAAATTGAAAGATGTGAATAAAGGAAGTAATAGAACATAACAGCTACTGTACACTCTACTGTTGCCTTTAGTTAGTTTGCCACTCTACTCAGCGTTTTGCTGACGTGTTACACTCGTTACCGTTTTCAGGACCAGGTGTTGAGCAGCCAGGGTCGGCGGCTGCAGAGGACGCTGGGCCGAGTAGGGTCCAGTAGAGTACCACAGCCTTTTTGTACCCCTTTTGTTTCTGTTCTAGTGAGTAGTTTTTGTTTCCGCTGTACCTTCTTTACCTGCAGTTCTTGTTATATGATAAATGCTGTTTTACTGTTGTGGTGGTACCTACTGTAGTAGTTTCTTTCCTTACTGCTGTACTTTCTTACTGTTAGTTATATTCATGCTGAATGTGGTTTATTTTACTGTCTTTTGGTTACTTCCTCGTTGGACGACTAGGTCTTGGGATTAGTCGAGTCGGTCCGGTTCTCGTGTCTCGTAGGGACTCGGGAACCGGGTCATTACAGTCTTTGTGTCTAGGTATGCAGATTTGGTAGAACGATAGGGGGTACACCCACCATGGCATTGAAATTGGAAAGCTGGTGTGCATATAAGGGCATAGGAGACACATGATCTCTCGAAAGGATCATATAAGTTCGCTGTTGCACGTGTACTGATGAAGTGTAGCTCATTATAGCTAAAATGCCCAAGTTAAGCTAGAAACTAAGTTAAACACTATCTAATTAATATAATAAATGGGTTAAGTGTGGGATTTAAGGAAAATGACCTAAAACATCAAATTTGTGTTAAAAATGCACATTTAGGTCAAATTAATGAAATATTTTATTCATAAATACAAATTGATGATCCAATTGCTAATTGAACACATTTCTAAGCTCAAAAGTTCAAATCAAGGGTTGAATTAAATTCTAATATCTTCAATTAAGCTCAAATAAAAATCTCATTGCATTTGGACATTAATAGGACCTTGGAATTAGTTGTTTACATAAAGGTCCTTTATTCATCACATGTTCTAATGCATAAATGGCATAGGGACCACTTTACAAGCATTCAAGGATGTTCTGGTTACTCTTTTTAGCCACTAATGGGCCTTGTTACAAATGTTATACTGGTTCGCTCATTAAGGGTTTGTGTGCAATTTCACCATTACACCTGCTACTATTCACTCGCAAGGAAAACGGTGCACAACCATCGTTTATCTTTTGAACCTCTGATCCAATGATGGATCTTGCTCCATCTACTGCACACCTTTGCACGAAGAACCTTTACCTCGTCAAGATCTAATCCAATGGTTAGATTTCACCCATTTCCTTCTCACGCACCAATCCTTCTCTCACCCATCATTGAAACCCTAGGAGCTTAATCTCTCCTAAGCGGTGATTTGATTCACTCCATAGTCTACTTAAGCAGCTCCATAGTGCTTGTGTGCCCCTGATCAGCCCCCCCATCTACCTCTCTCGAGCTGATCATTCTTCCTCTCCAGTACCTCTTTCATTTCACTCATGGTATTGGTGACACCAATGGCATTCTTCTAACTCAATTCCTCCTCGCCGCTAGGGATGACGCATGCCTAAGGGTGACTCTGGAGCTTCACTAGAAGGCTCTTCACTCACTAGAGATCTCCCCTATTCGTCCTCTTCAGTCATTAGCTGTTGATCCAGGAATCCCATTCTTCCCGTAGATTGATTTCCTACTTTCAGAGATTAAATCTACTACTTTCTAAGAGTAGAATTAATTAGTGAATTGATTGATTGATTGTTAGATTAGTTTAGATCCATTTTGCCCTCTCTGATCAATTCAGATCAGAGAGGTGTTTTTCCACCACCATTTTGATCCATTCCTCTTCCTCACCTCACGATTCTTGTTCACTCGCTGCACAATATAGTCATCAATCACCCCTTCACCAGAGCAGTCGGTAGATCTAAAGCTCATTAGCTTTCAGATTTGTTGATGTACTCAAAAGCAATTTGAGGGAATCCCATTCAGCCCATACATTCATTAATGCTCTTACTCTTGATTTAACTGAGCTGGATTCACTTGATTAATGTGGAATTATTTATCACGCTTGATCAGAAGATTAAGATTCAATTTGGTTTTAATGAGTTTTAATCAAGTGAATTGAGTTTATTTTTGTGTCTAATTGGATCGACTGCAATGGGTTTAAGATTCAATGCTTTGTTTTTTTAGTATACATTAAGCTTATACCTAAATCTTAGATTTGGTACTGTTCTTATGGTAGCTTTGGCTGAGAAGAATCAAATATACTGATTCGAGGTCAAACTAATGACCTAATGTGCTTTAAGGGATCACAATAGACCCCTGCACACTAATTAATAGCGTGCAGGTGCCTTAAGTAATCAAATCATAGTGGAGATCTCATATTAAAAGCCTAAAATAAGGCAACATTGGTTTGACACCTCAAACTGATTTCAATCAGTTATTTAAGCACAAAATGAGTTTTAAAAGATATTAATGAAGATTCTGAAATGATTTACAAGTGGAATTAATGACTAGTTAATCCAATCCTCTTGTGTTGTCGAAGGCGAAGAGGAAGGGATTAACTAGGATTTTAGGGTTTGAAATCAGTGATGTGGTTTTCAGTGAGCTCCAGATCTTTCAAGGAGAATTTGTGACAAATGAAATGTGGATTTAATCGAGTTTATTCAGATCTAACTGGATTTGAGCAGCTAATCAGCTGCACTATTCTGCTGGTGATCTGGATGACTTTTGTGTGAGTTTCGATCTCTGATTCTGACAGGATTCTTGAAGGAAGAAGTTTTCTGAGTTGGAGCATACTCAGATCTGGTTTTCTAGATCTGTGAGTGGTCTTTTGAAGTAGTATTTCAAACCTAAGATGTCTGCTTTAGATCTTTGATCATTTCAGTCTTGAACTGAAGCAGCAGTAGTAGCAGCTAGTTCTGGTCTGGTTTCAAGGGATTTTGGGCTGGGTTTGAATATTGTTTGAGCTGCTGATGTTGTCGTGTATTAGAACATCATATGCAAGCATTCATGTACAGGTGTTCAAGTTTAATTTGATTTGAGTGGCTTGTAATCTATATGCTAAGTTCATTGTCAGCATGCATGGAGTGCAAACTGTCTTAGTTGAGTTTTAATGGTGCTTAAAGTTAAAAATCATGCTCCATTACTTGTTTATGTTGCATATTAATTGCTAAATGTTTTTTAGCATGTCCATCATAGCACCAAACCTTAAAATATGATTTGAAATGGCTTGAATTCATGTTTCAATATTCTGTTAGCTTATTTGAAGTGTTTAACTATCCTAATTATGTTTTTAATGGAAATCAAAGTTGAAAATCATGTTGTTTGATCGTATTTGTTTCATGTTGTGTGCTGATTGTTTCTGAATGCATATACCTTTATTCCAACCACTAGAACTTATTCAGAGGCCTTAGGTTTCACTTCCAACACCCATTTAGGCCTAATTGGGGCAAGATTGAATATATAGAAAAAAAGTACAAAATGATTGTAAATAAATAAAAGAAATCTGTCTTTAGTAAGATTGGTTTTTTGTTTAAGTGTATGCGAAGTTTCGAAGTATTCCGAACCCCCGGGATAGTATCGAGCTGGTAGAACATACCAACCGACGGTTTAATGTACTTTGAAACTCAATAAAAGAAATACATTCAAAAATCCCAAAAGAAACTATTCTTCTATCATCTCACCTTTCTCTCTCTTCTTCTATCTCTATTATATATATAAATACCATAAAAATATGAAAATACCCAAAAATACACAAAAATACCATGTATATACTATTTATACTTGTAAATATAACTTAACACTAAGTTAAATGTAAATATTGTAATATACATAAATAATATACACAAATAACTTATAAATGTATTATATATATTTAAATAAGTATTTAGGATGAGTTACTGTATATATAACTTTATTATATAATTAGATTAAATGTATGTAAATTAAGATAATTATTTATAAGTACTAAACCTGTACAATAGCATCTATTACTGTACATACGTATTTAAGTATTTATTATATAACTAATTATACTAGTACATTGATTTATTTATGTATTTATTGTATATAGTTTGATTATTAAGTTAAATAGCTAAATTATCAAGTTAAAATAAAATAAATTAGTAATTTAAGTTATTACTGAAGTAAGTTATGTTGTATATTTGTATATATTAGTTTCAAGCATCTTCAACCTATTTATTATGTATTTATATTGTACAGTAGTATGCATACTGTATATTAGTATTTATATATGTAAAATGTGTACATAAATGTATATAAATTAATATAAATGTCCTAACAAAAATTAAAAATGTTTAATAAATGCATTATTATGTTAATTAACTAATTACAAGGTCAATTTATTTATTAATTTATTAATTTGTACATTAATTAAGTAATTACACCCTAAATTAACATGTATAAATCACTAACTTTAGCTAATTTTTATATATACTTAAATTAACTATATAATTGAGTAGCCTTATATAAGGGTTTTCCAAACATGTAATTTAATTGGAAAATGGATTCAATTTTGGCTCTCGATTCAAGGCCAAAACTTTCTCTCCAGCACATGCATGCGCTTGCTTAAATCAAGTGCAACATAGTGCCACATCATGTGGTAGTGAGTAGGCGTTGCACCATAAATTGAAGTCTGCCTATAGCTCCTCTAGTCGACATGCGTCGAGCGCACATATATCCATTACCCCTTATCGCCTCTCTTTGAGCATGAATTGAGAGTGGGAAATAAGCATTTGATGTAGGCTGGAAGCTCAGTGTGCACCGTGTTGGGCCTATGTGGGCCTGGTTTTGGCCTGAAAGAATTTGGACCAAAATGTACATAAATAAAATTACAATTGGGCTTAGTAGTGGTCAGGTCTCACCCCTATGAGTGCTATGTATCCCACGAAAGATCTGATTCTCCCATAAAAAAGTAAAATTTTTTAGGGTAAGGCTAAAGCCTTACTAAGGGAACGAGCCAAAATTTGGCCAAGTGTTGGAGAGCTCTATGTGTGAGACTTGAGCTAAAATCAACTAAGTGTCCTAAGAGTGTAAGTGTTGTGTGAGTTATGTTGTGTACTGAGTGAGTGTTGTGCACTATGTATATATGTATAATGTATATATATGTGTATCAGTATATAGTATATGTAGATAGATGTATATATACAGTATATGTATAATAGATAAAATGTATATATATAATGAATACGTGAGTGTTATATAGTATGTAAGTATATAAGAGTAGTAAGTGTTTTAGCCTTTATATGTATATAGTCTTTAGGGACAATTTCTAAGGCTTTAGTGTCACTTTTATCCATCACTGTAGATATATATGTTAGTAAATATAATTCTTTTGCCTTATAGTTTGTACATTCTTTTACTAAGGCTATAGTAACACTTATATATGCCACTAAATATATAGTATATCTTATTAAAGTTATCAATATATATTAGTATATTTAGTTTAGTACATATTAATCAATATTTTTGTACCTTTACTTGGGGATTATGTAGTATAGTATATATAATTAATATAGAGTTGATTTACTTAGTTTTTTGATGCATGTTTGATTGTAAATATGTTTAAGGCATTTTAATTAGAAATTAATTGATTCTTTTGTATATAATTAACTCAATTCATTCATTATTTGATTCATTTGTAAATATAATTGACATTTCTGGAATAAAAGAGCATTTTTGGAATATAGAGAGTGATGTATATCAATAATTGCCTCCCAGTGAACGATCTGGAATAAACTAATAAAAATTATGTAAATAAATAAAATGACATGATATCTGTTTGCATTATGACTATATTATAACCGACATAATTAAATAATTGCTTTTAGGCAATATAGAAAGTTGGTGATCATGTATGCAGCAGATCGGGAAACTTGAGCTTGCTCCACATATATTGGGAAGCACAAAATTTCATGCATGGTCGTGCAGGTTCTAATTAAAATCATACATGAAGAGAAGAAAGATAATCCTTGGAGAATGATTCTGATCTTTGTTCTCGTCCTAATAATACAAAGATAATGTGAAAACTATGTAACCCGTGATGGGATGGACAGTGAATCGAGGATTGAATCCTAAGTGTTACATATGTCTTACAGTATAAAGGATGCATAGGTATTCGGAATACTTAAGAGAGACATAGTGCCATAATTCTTCTAATCCTAAGTGCTTGATTATTGATGTGATACAATCAATAATCATTTTTGTGTGTTTCTATTTGATTAGATTGATTGAATCGATTGAAGTAGTTGAATCAAATTTAATTTAGCAATTAATTGCACCTAATTTGATTAGGTACAAAATTTAAGGATTAAATTGCAATTAATTAATGTTTAGATACTTGATCTAAATACCCCATAAATGTTATGGGCCAATCTTACAAAATTAAATAGGCTTGAATCCTAACCCTTGGATGGAGATCCAAGGATTCATACTAAATTAGGATTAGTTTTCGATCCCAACAAATATTTTCCAAAGCCAAAAGGGAAACCCTAATTTGATTCCTAATCAAAGCCAATCAAATTGTTTGATTGATTACTTTGATTCCTAAATAAACTTAGTTGATTGATTAGATTGATTGTGCTTTCTTTTGCAAGCCAAGAGAATTATAAAAGGAGGAGAAGAGCACATATTCAAGGGTTGACAATTGTCCTTTCATCACTTTTTCTTCTTGTTTTTCTTCCTACCGCAAGATAAAAGAAAGAAAAAAGAAGAGTGTAGTCAGCTTCTAGAGCCACTAGCTACCACCCCCTCCTTGCTCCCCATTATAGGGTGTTGACTAGCAATATAGCAGGCCGACCCATTTGTACTACTGGGAGGGATTTTTGCTCATAGAGGTCGCAACCCCTTCCTATCCTGCAACCCTAAGTGTAGGGCACCGATTGGGAGGAGGGGTTGGTTAACTGGTTTGTATAGGTTGAAAGGGTATAATCCTTTTAGCCCCTCACTTGGTGTTTTTCGAGGTGAGGGTTTCCTTCTTACCCACAAAGGAGTTTGTGGCCTGTGAAAAGTTCATAAGGCATACGTCAAAGTCAGTCGTCCATGGGGTGAAGGGCCTCATTCGTTTACCGAGACAAAGGGAATCCTTTAAGCGAGTGATCAAACCACATTTTCTATTGCCCATGAATATACTTTGCTAGGTTTCTATTCCAATTAGGTCAGAAGCATGACCATACCATATACATTTAGCATGATTTGCATTTTAGATAGGCATGTGTTTAGTTGAAGCAAAATCGAGTTTTAAAATAAATGCGTCGTAGCATAGCCAAAATCGCTTTGAAAACAAATGAATTTTATTACTCAAAAAATGTAAATCTGAGGTCAAACACATGGAGCAAATTGGGGTTCAAAAACCAAGAACACAACTTTCAAATTTGATAAAATATGCAATAAAGAATCAAAGTTATAATGCAAGCAATGTCAATAGATCCACAAGATATCAATGCATATAGAAGCCAAAATATGGACGTCTGATTTTAGATGTCTTAAATGTATATTTGCTACAGTGCTTCTTTGATTTCTCTGGCTGTTCTCCTTCTTCTTCTTTCTCTTCTTTCCTCTATTCTCTACCTCTGACGGCCTTGTTTCTTCTTGGCTCTTTCTTCTTCCTCCTCTTCTCTAATTTCTTCTTTCTTTGCTCTGGCCCTTGTCTTCTTCTTTCACTTCTGTCTCTGACTTCAGCTCCTCTTCAGCCTTGCCTTCTCTTCAGTCGTGACTTCACCTTCCTTAGCTTCTCTGGCTTCTATCCTCTCCTTCTTTCTTTGGCTTCCCCTTAGCTTCTTCTCCTTAGCTTCCTCTACGGCTTCAGCCTTAGCTTCTTCTTCCTCTTTTTCTCCTGAGAGCAAAACCTACCCCCTACCCTCCCCACAATCTCTCTTCTTTCTTCTCTCTTGGGCTTGCTCTCCCAGAGCCTTCTCGGGTTAACGGGTCGAGTATGCGCACCCGGGATTAGGCCCACTGGCGTGCGGTGGTGGGCGAGGAGTGCACGGGTAGTCAGGTATCCGGGTCAGAACCAGGTCCACGGGCAGTGGGTCATAGATGAGGCGGTGGGTGAGTGGGACCTCACCCCATGGGCAGGAGGCGATAGGCCCCTGACACATTTTCCCCTTATTCAGCTGCGTCCGCTCCTGATCTTTCGAGGTGGGACTAAATGCCCCACCATCCTCGCAAGCGCCCCCGCAGCGGATGTTCTCGCGAATTGTAGCAGCTGCGTGGGGCTTTGACTCCAATAGCTGGGCTGATATTATGCGCGAAGGAGACTTGCATAGTATGGAACCTGAAGCCTAGGACCTGGAGTCCTGGAGCAAGCTTGCGAGCTTCTTCGTGCCTGCTTCAATGGCGGCGGAGGCCTAAACCCTATTGTAACGACCCGATTCCCGAATCCCTACGAGACACAAGAATCGGACCGACTCGACTAATCCCAAGACCTAGTCGTCCAACGAGAAAGTAACCAAAAGAGTAGTAAAATAAACCACATTCAACATGTATATAACAAGTAGTAACAAAATACAACAGTAGAGAAAAGAAATACTACAGTATACACCACCACAACAGTAAAGAAATAAACATGTACATAACATGAAGCTTACATTAAAGAGAGTACAAGGAGTACAGAAAACTACTCACTATAGCGGAAAGAAGAGTACAGTAGATACTACAGGTAACACTACTGGACCCTACTAGGCCCAGCGCCCTTCGCAGCCGCTGACTCTGGCTGCTCAACACCTGGTCCTGAAAAGGTAACAAGGGTGACACGTCAGCAAAACGCTGAGTAGAGTGGCAAATAAAAGCTAAAGGAAGCAGTAGAGTGTACAGTAGCTGTTATATTTTTATTTCCTTTATTTATATTTTTCCATTTATTCACTGTTGATTTATTCATCAGATCCTTCTCTTGATCTTGAATGTTCCTCGTGGGAACGATCTTGATTGCAGTCTTTTCTGAAAGGTAGAAGTAACACGTGGTGCTCTCCTGGCCGGGAGAGTCCCTTGTGGTGGTCCTACCCTCAGTCAACCACCCCAAGGTCGCTGACAGACGTAACGGTGACTACGGCACGCACGATAAACGCATGGGTAGCTACCCTGCACTGGCACGCGGTCAGTCGTTTCCGTTAACAGGTGTGCCCAAAGCACAGCACGGAACCAGTATAGGGCAGAGCCCTCTCAGTAACAGGGGTCCAGCCCCTCTACAGTAACCAAACAGGGGTCTTGCCCCTCCACAGTCCGCGCACCCTCACCTGACTACCCTGGTTTGCCCAGTGGGCCTAACAAGTCGGTGTAGGAGAGCTAGCAGAACCCCGAGGCCCGTGGGGTAGCTAGTGCTCTCCCTACACTAGTAGCTCTCCTCGATACTGTGTACACGAGGGCCAAAAGTCGGTACAAAGTGGCCAGTCCTAACCCCAGGTCCCTGGGGCGGCTAGCTCCGCTTTGCGCTAAACAGGGGGATAGTCGCTCTCCTTGGTACTTCGTACTCAAGGGCCAGCTCACTTCCCCAATTCTATTCCATTTCCTTTCCAGGAGTTCTACTCCTAATTCCCCGTAGGGTTCAAGCTCTTTTAACCCAGCCAATTTAGGTTTCACCGTTCTGGCTTTACGTTCATACAACCCATGTTTTCAAGCATATTTATTCATTCATAACAGGCAGTTGTTAACCAATTTACAGGCAGTTATCATTTCCTTTCTACTTTTCCAAGACTGCAACAGTTGTATATTCAACTAGTTTTCCAGTCCTAGGATTCATGCCGTACCCTAGGATCTATCATTCAATCTAGTTTTCCAGTCCTAGGATTCATGCAATGCCCTAGGATCTATCATTCAATCTAATTTCTCAATCCTAGGGTTCATGCAATGCCCTAGACTCTATTAATTATTTCATAATTGTACAAATTTTGTCAAATAAATTAAAGGGCCACTCTACCCGCGAAACCGGGAGTACTGGGGGCGTGGTTGGCAATCCCGTACGCCTCTGCAACCCCCAGAGCCACAATGGAACGGGGACCTAACACAAGGATCAACACAAGTAGTTTCTCAGAACAGTGCACAATTACTGTAAACAGGTAGAGAAAATAAATCTGGAAAGAATGCAACTCGAAACACGGAAAACGGACTCCGAACAGGTCCTAAATGGGTCAAAAACGACGAATCTGTCTAACATCAGACATCTGGAACCTCTTCCAGACATCTTAAAAGGTTGATCACGTCGAACCTCAATCTGCACAGTCCTTCAGACATCCAGAAGCCCGCTGGATTGTCTGAAGTCAATTTCCAGACGTTCGATTGTCACCTCGGACGTCTGGAGGTCCTCTCCGTCGTTTGGTACTGTGGCCAGACGTCTGATTCGCGTGGGATGGCAAGCCCTTGCGCCTTCCTGAACAACACCTGCGCACACATGCAACCGTTCTCATCACAAAAGGCTCAGAGAACACGGCGGATGGCTGCATGGCCGTACACGCGTAAAAGGAAGAAGGAGGAAAAATATTGTACCTGTCAGACGTCTGGATCTTCCTCTAGACGTCCTACGAGTCGTCTGGACGTAAGTCCAGACGTCTGATTCTATGAAATTTTCCCAGAATCAACACCCGATTCGTCCTCCGCCCGCGACGCACCATCGCGCCGTGCCGCGTCCGCCTGCTGCCCGAGCTGCAGCAGCTCCTCCGCGATACCCCATGCCCGCTGTTCCCCCCGCCGGCCTGCTCTAACTGCCCCGGCAAGCTCGCACCTCCACGGTTGAGCTTCTTCTTCCTCTCGCAACACTCCCTCCCACACGCCCACTCCAGCCGCTGATGCGCCCTCGCTCGCTCGCTCGCAGGGAGAAGGAGAAGAGAAGACAGTGGAGTGGGGGTGAGGGAGAGGGGGAGTGCTCTTATAGGGCAGTTGCGGGAAGAGAGAGAAGGAAAGCGACGCCTGCAGGGAGAGAAAACAAAGGCTGCGGGTTTAGTCTGCTCGCGCAAGCGCGCAGACGTGAATCCGTACGCCGAAAAAATTTATTACCAGACGTCTGGGAAGGGTTCCAGACGTTTGGGACACTTCGTAGACGTCTTAAACTATTTCTGACGCCCATGATCTTAACACCTATCCACAAGAAAATGACCTCGTGGCCTCGTTAAAATACACAGGGAGCTTCGCCTGAGCACGACGAGGGTGGCACGGTGGTCGGCGTGGCGCAGGGTGGTCTGAGCGTGCGTGCCTAGGTCACCATATGGCTGTGAAGGTGGGTGTGTTCGGGGGACGTGTTGGGGGCGTGTGGCGATGAATGGAAAGAGGGGTTATGGTCAGTGAGACGTGGCAGAGCTCGTGAGGTGGTTGGCGAGGTGGGTGGATGCGTGGAGTGGCGGGAGCACCTCGCTGGTGGTCTGACCGAAGGTGGAGAAGATGGTGGTGGTTCGCGAGCATCGAGGTAGATTTTAAGAAATAAACGCAAGAAACGAGATGAGAAGGGAGAGTGTGCTTATCTGAGAGGGAATAGACGAAAGGAGATGCGGAGGAGGCGGTCGGCTCATATGTGCCATCGCCGGAGACGAAAGCCCAGTCAGAGGAGGACGGCTACGACGAGAAGGTGACGGGAGCGTCGATTGGTGCGGCACGACGTGGACAATGGAGATAAAGGTAACTCTGCCACTGGTATTGTGGTAGAGCGACGAGAGAGGGAGATAAAGGTCTTCGGAGCTTGCTGGGAGTTTGGCCGAAGGGGAGAAGAGGAAATTGTGGGGTACCTTAGGCCAATTCAAGCTTGGGAGGAGCAGAATGATCTGTGGACCCTTTTATAGCCCCCTGGTAGAGGGTCTTGTGCTTGGAAGCCAAGCTTCCAAGCATGGCAACCTTCACCGGAGATGGAAGGTCAAAAAGACCCAAATCTCCTATGCGTTCGCATGAGAGATTGGGTGGAAAGTAGAGCTCCAAATTATGTTCACATGAGAGGAGATTTCTCAGAGAATCTCCCTTTCAAATTTGAAAGGGATTCTCTAAGGAATCAGGGAGTTCTTTCCCTTGACTCCTCGCCAGACTAGGATTTCCTCCGTTGTAATGGCATAGGGACCTAATTGCAAAAGAACAACGAGGAAGCTAGGGAGTGTCTGCAAAGGTTTTCAAAAGTTAGGGGTAGAAATGTAATTGGGCTGGACTGGTTTGCAAAGTAGGTCAAGGTGAATTCCCATTAGGTCCAAATTTTGGTACAAACCTAATTTGGACCTAAGAAATCCAATGGTGAAGTTGGATTTTAGGTTTGACTACGTTTGACTAGGAAATTTACTCAAAAACTCAATTTAGGGCAAACATTTGACTGGGACCCCTATTTAGGTCAAAATAGGTTCTAAAGGCCAAATTGAAGCTTATAAATCCTAGAGGATATTTTTCCATGAATTTTAGAGGGTTTAGGTAAATTTTATCTTGACCAAAACCTTGTTAAATTAAGTAGGTCTGTTTTAGGGTTACAAAAAGTCATTTAATTCCCAGATTTCACATGAACCCTTTTCTGTTTGAACCAACCCACTTTTTATCTTGTTAAGATCCTTTGACCTGTGTTTAGCCTATGAGAAATCCCATTGTTGCATTGCAATGGTAAAATTGCAGTTTTACCCCTTGTTTGTTGCGTTTCTCTCAAACTAGTTATTCATTGAGTTAGGACCTTCAGTTGGTTATGTAGGAGCTTTTGTTTTCTTTTCTGGGTCAAAATGAGCTAGTTAGGGCTCATGATGGTGTTCCCATCAGCATGAATCAAATTTTGTATAATTTCTATTATCTACATTGATTAATGATATTTTGTGACAATAGGATTGAAGGGTGAGAAAAAGATAGAAGAAGAAGAGAAGAACTGAAGAAATTGAGTTGGAGATTTGAATTCAGGAGCTTCACAAACCTCAGGCTCTAGCTCAACAAAGCAAAAAGTTATTTTGCATCAATAATCAATGAGCTCCTCCACTTCACTTTTTAAGCTCCAGCTTCACACAAAAAATCCACCTAGAGCCACCTTTGCGCATCCTCCATGCCACATTTAAGTCCCTCTCCCTAATTCCAATAAAGCCACCCTCATTTTGGATGCACATTTCACCACACCTAGATCCCTCCACCAATTAATAGCCACCCAACCCAATTCCAAGACCTCATCATTAAATCTCAACACATCTACTCATAACCATAATTGTTCGCAAACCCCTTCCTCCTCTCCTTTTTGCCCCTTTCTACCTCTATATAAGGTCATCCATTTCATGCATCCAAATCATCTTTGGCAATGCCATATCTTGAGCACTGTAAGGGAGAAAGGGAGGGCCTAAGCACTACCTAAGTCCAAATTTTAGGCATTAAGAGGGAGTCACTTCACCACCCTTCAATTGCCAATCTACCATCATTTCATTCCACTACCATCGTCCACACCACCATCTTGGAGGAAATTGGGTTGGAGTTCTTCTTGTTCCACACCAAAGAGGAGCAAGGAGGATCATGTCACCCTCTTGGAGGAAGCTTGCTTCCAAACCAAGGAGGAGAGAAGGGCCATCATCATCGACACTATCATTTGAGCATCTCCTTGCATAAGCTTTCTTCTCCTTTAGTTTCTTGTCTGTTTTTGATAGTTTGTAGTCTTTTGCTTTTGTAAATTTTTTAGATGAAGCATCTTTTTGTTGAACTTGGAATATTATGACAATGAAAGTTACATTTCTGTTCCATCTTTGATTTTGTTGGGCATATGAATTTGCTTAGTAGTTGATTACAAGCCACCCACCGTGGTGCTCGTGAGTTCAACTGCTATGCCATCTTTATATCCATTAGGTTTGTTAGTTGGTTAAAAGTAGTTGATATTATCTCTTGTGACCAAAAAGATTTGATTTGCATTTTATTTTCTTTTTATCAATAAAGGAAAAAAAACTCACAAAACTCAAATATAAAAAAGAAACAAGACATTAAACACCAGGTCTTCAAATTGACAACTTGCTTCCTTGCGAATCAACTTGAGTTGCCACTACACAAACTGGTAAAAATCTTTAAAAGTTGAGCTTTCGTTATGCATTGCAGCGATATAAAAATGACATTTTAAAATCATGTTTTGACTTCACTTCTTGACGCCATTGTCGGGGAGGCATGGTTTCACTTATTTATTTCCCTTTGCTTGCAACTTCATAAAGCTTACACACTTGTCTTGAATTTTGTCTTACAGGAAATTTTCAAAGACCAGTAGGGGGAGCGAGGAAGTTTGGAGTGGAAGCTTCAAGTATCTTTTCGTCCTGGGGTAATAAGTAAGCCTTAATCCCTAAAATTTTCAAAAAAGGAAAAAAAACTAAAAATAAACCCAAAAACATTTTAAGGAAGTAATCAATTAAAATCACTTGGTTGTTGTTTGTTACGGTCACTACGATTTTCAAGCATGTAATTCTTCATCTGGACTAAGTTTACCTTGCCTTTATCTGTAATTGGATTTGAGTGTTACACTAAGAGGTGGTGTGTTTGCCTTGCTTGGATCACCTCTTCAGACCTTGAAAAATTGGAAGAACACTATAGAACTACATTCTTAGGGTTTGTGTCTACAGGAAATTGATCAAACATATTGTGTTCTACACTTGTTGCCCTTGCTTGAACTGGTAAAAAGTGAATGTAAGTGAACTTGAACCATAAAAGAGGTCCACCAAAAGAAAATGCTTGAAAACACTTCAGTTTGGCTTGGGTCCTTACACCCAATTGCATACACTCAATTCAATTGGAAACTTAAGGGCACCGACCCCCTAACGGCCTTTACATAATCTTTTAGCACTTTACTTGTCTCAAGCCTTAACTAAAATTGGTAGCAACTTGACTGGTCTAAGGACTGGATCGAGACTTGGTTGAGTGGGTTTATTTATCTTAGACAGGTCATTTTCTCTTGGTCAAATTGAGCGTAAGGCTGAGTGGGCAGTGCTAAACAGCTAGAGGGCGTTTACACAGGCACTTAGTACTAAGCTGGGAAATGCTTGGGCCTACCTCTCTAACTTATGATAACCTAGCTCAATTTACCAAAGAGACAGTGACCGACTCTACGTTATTTTGATCTTTTTATTCTAAGTCTTAGGTCCTAGGGTCATAAAGGAATAGAGGTCCGACTTGCTTGGCTAAACACACCTTCTCTCATCCACCTTCCCTTCTCATCCCTTCATATTTCTTACAATGTGAATCGATATCAGCTTTGCCATCATTTGATAGATTGATTTCATTGATTGCGACCTGCAAATTTCTTATGATCTTTCTGATTCTATTATCATGATTGAAAACCAAATTGAAATGACCCTTACCAAGGGTCGTTCAGGAATTTCCGGAATGGTGGGGGTGTTACTGCAATTTTAAATCCCTTGGATTTTAATTTTGGGCATTGTGGGAATAGGAGGCTTCCGTGGGGTCAACTTTGCAAAAACCCCCATGCCCATGCACCTTACCTCATGCCTATGCCCCTAAGCACCATACCCCACCATACCTTACCCCTCACCCCCATACCTACGACACCTGTACATCTCCCCCATTCCTTCCCATACTTCACTTTACCCCATGCCTCACGCCATCCCTTCCCCTATGCCTCCCACATCCATAAAAACCCCCTCCTCCATTTGCTTGCCACACAGCAAGCCGAGAGGATGAAAGGGAGAGTGAAAAGGGAGAGGAGCACAGAGGGGAGGGATGCATGCGGGAGAGGAGGGGAAGAGGTAGGAGAAGCTACTGCTGTGGGGGTCGCTGCTGTTGCAGCGGAACGTAGGGGAGAGCTCGCAAACAGTTCTGCAGAGTCATTTTTTCGTAGAATCAAATGTCTGGAGAGATCATCAGACATCTGTCTAGACGTCCAAAGGTAATACCAGATGTCTGATAGCGCATAATTTTCAATTATTTTTCCCTGTCGAGTTCTGACCGTACATGCGCATGTCAGAGGTTGGGAAAGCATGCTGGTGCCAGGATCGAGGTGGTTTCAAACATCCAGGAGTGTTGCCAGATGTCTGAAGACCCCCTCAGATGTCTACAAAAGACACAGAGAGCGAGGTGAGTCATTGAGTTCATTTAAGACATCTGGGACTCTTCTCAGACATTTGATTTTGGTTAGGGTTGGTCTTTTTGGGCCTGTTTAGGGCCCAAACGGAGTCAATTTTCCGCAAACGAATTATCATTGGTTTCCGTTCAAAATTCTCTACATTATGGTGCAGTGCCTATAAAGTTTTGAGCTCACATTGACATGTAGGTCAATGTGATAGGTCATCCGTTCGTGGTGTGCACGGGACCTGCGGAGGCTACAAGGTCCATCGTTTGTGCCCCCACATCTCCCGATTATCCTGTTAGAGTGGTTCTCTTAAATCTTGGATTTAACAATTAAAATGCATGCCTTAGAAATAAATTGAACCTTAGGTTGTGAAATGAACCCTAGGAAATAAGATGAATGCTTAATCTGTTGTGATGTTTCTTGGATGTGGTAAATCATAAGCTACCTGATTACATTTATTGAACCATGATTGCACGAAAATGCATGTTGTATCCTATATAATTGATTGATGAAATGATTGCCGAATAGTGAAACCATGAGTTGGCTGCTATGTGTTTAAATTTGTCATGACATGAATAGAGATAGATGTTATGCTACGGAAATGAGGAAATATATGCATGAACCCTATGGGGAATTTGAAAGGAAACCAAAACTCACAATATGGGAAAATTTGGAGAATGATTGAGAAATGTTGCCTACGAGCGGCTATTCGGACTTAGTTAAGGGAAGCACGCTGGCCCTCGTATACCAAGGAGAGCAACTACCCCTTTAGTGTGGAAAGTGAGCTGGCCCTTGTGTACATGGTACCGAGGAGAGTGACTGTCTTGCGTATGCGGTACTAAGGTAGCCACTGTCCCTTTAGTGCAGAGTGGAGCTAGCCGCCCCTTGGGTTGAGACCCGAGGTTAGGACTAGTCACTCTACATCGACTCCTATTTCGCCCTCACGTACGTGGTACCGAGGTGAGATACTTAGTGTAGGGAGGGAGCTAGTTGCCCGATGGGGCCCAAGGTTAGGACTAGCCACCCTACACCGACTCTTGTTAGGCCCACTAGGCGAATCAAGATAGTCGGACGAGGGTACGCGGACTGTGGAGGGGCAAGACCCCTGTTCTACTCTGAGGGGCGAGAACTGTTGGACGTATTACGAACCTACGCTAACGTGTTCGGTTTTGGAAAACCTGTCGTTGTAGTTCGAAAGCGAAGGATTCGTGTTCAACAAATAAAATTTATACCGAAATTAAAATCCCGGGTCGAACACAGGGAGGTGAACGTTTGATTTAAAAACTTCGCGTTTCTTTTTATTTTGTCACGAAGAAATTCAATTTAAACTATCTAAGTATCTACAACAAATAAAAGAGAGAGAGGGGGTAAGAGAGAGAGAAAGAATACTATACATGGAAATCAAAATGAGATGTAGAATAGACAAGGAATTTATCATAAAAGAGTTCGTTCGTTACAACTAGAAAACATAAAACAATTACTCTAGAAAGCATTAAAAGAATGGAGGGAGAAATGTCCTCCTCGACGATCGCTCGGAGGACGAATAGACTACTCTAGAAAGCAGTAAATCTATACTAGAAAGCAGTAAAAAGAATAGGGAGAGAGAATCCTCCTCGACGGTCGCTTGGAGGACGAGTCGGACGGGACGACGCCTGGATGAAGGAGGACGAAGCGGGACGAAGGAGGACGAAGCAGAAGAACGGGAACGGAGCAGCACGCCGTCGTCGTCGCGGGATCCACTTCCGAAGGGGGACGAAAATTTGGACTTTATCTCGCGAGAAGCATCCCGGGTGTGGGACAAGCTTCTCTTGAGCTTTGGAGAGGTAGAGAGGAGAAGGAAGGGATGAAAATTTCGTATGGAGGGGGTCTCCTTTTATAGTTGCAAGGAGTGGGGGCAAAATGGACATTACATCTTCAAAATAATAAATAAGGGGTCTTTAGTGACGGATAAAACCGTCGCTAAAGCCCTCAACGTGGGCGTAGCCTCCGCGCCCACGCGCGCCCGCTCGGCTGCCCGCGCGTAATGCCTACGCACGTCGCTTGATTTTCAGCCGTCCGATCGCGAGATCGGACGGCTTAAAATCGCGCCTTCACCGCTGCCGCCCGCCCGCCTGCGCGTACGATCGCGCGTTCACCAGAGCGTCCAATTGCGCGTCGGCGCTATCGGGCGCGCGCGGCCGTTGGATCGCGATCGTGCGGTCAATTGGAGCGTGCCAGCTCGCCTCAGAAATTGCTTGGCGAGGCTCGAACGCGCGCCAGCACCACGCGATAAGGCGCTGGACCGCTGCGCTGCCTCGCCCAAATGGTCGCGCGGATGCTTTTAAAACGTGCGTCCACAGCCGTTGGATTGAGATCCAACGGCTGAGAGGGGATGGGTGCACGGTCTTCATAGAGTGTAGGCGGCCGTTTGGGCGGTCGAGATGGTGCCACGTGGCGCCATCTTGGCCGTCCATCTTCTGGAAGTTGTAGATGGTGCCACGGATGTCGGATTGACTCGATTTTTGTGTCGTTGGGCTGCGATCGTCGATCCGAATTCATCTGTGTGATCGGATTTGCCATCTGAAGTGCGGATTTACATCATCCTGGCCCTTGATCTTCTAGGGTTCCCCGGTCTCTATCTGATGCTACGGATGCCTGATTAGGGCGATCTTAGAGTCGTTGAACTCCAATCGTCGCCCTGATCACATCCATACGGTTGGATCTTTGATCCGAGGCCCCGATTAAATGTTTGCCCTGTCCAAGCACATAAAAGGAGACAATTAACCTCCATTTATTCAAACTACTCTAAATGCAAGATGATGCATGTAATGCAATATTTATATCATGAAATGCAATCCTATGCTTAAGAACATGCATAAATAGACATTTTAGGTAGTGTAAATGTGTTTACATCATACCCCCATGCCTATCTTTTGCTAGTCCCTAGCAAAAACTATATGCTATTTATAAAAGAATTAGGTTAGATTATTTGGACCTGAATCACTTTCAATCATTAAGAAATTGTCTACTTAGGAATTGAACTTTCAAAGACACAACAGTGCCCGGGTATCAGCCAAAATGCAGACCGCCTCAAGCCTCGCCTTATTCAAAGAAACATTTCTTTTTCTCTTTTTACTCTTTTCTAATTTTTTTTTTTTTTTTTTTGGATTTTCAACTTTTGGGGTTTAAGAGTGGCTTTCTACGGCCATTCAACTCACCCAAGATTTGATGAGAATCCTAAGTTTTAAGCATCTTATGTGATTGATAGACTTGTTGACCGGCAATTAGAACGGACTTCGGATTTCTACGCCTCTAGGTGACCTCAAAAAGAATTCTGCCTAAAGGTGTATCTTTACAACCGGTAGCTTTCTCCCTACTTTTATTTTTTAACGGGGTCAACATAAGGGTGAATCCAGTGTATATCTCCCCGGTTTATTCTACTTCTCCGCTTCTTCCTAAGTGTTTTGGGAATTTTTAGTGCATTTTCTGAGCTGGGTTCTGGACAACCGGTCGATGAGCTGTTACCACCGACAACTTGCCAGCCATACTCGTGCGGCGAAGTGTGGCTTATTTCTTTTTGTTCTTTTCTGCTTTTTGATTTTTTTTTTTTTTTTTTAAGTAGGTGGCTTCCCTGGTCTAAGATTTACCTAAAGGCAGCAAAAAGAGAAAGGTCCAGTGACTGGGCTCTGGACAACCTACCTATGGGCTGTTACCCACGATAACTTGCCAGCCATATCACCCTAGAAGGTTCATTAGCTACCCAATTTCCGTTAAAATTGCCAAACAACGAGTCAGTGCAAAGAAAGTGTGTAGATGCTTAAAACTCAAAATTCCCTTAAATCAGAGGGCGGGTTGACAAGTCGTGTACTTATCACCCAAACTTATTTATTCCAATTATAATAAAATTCAGGTTGGCGAGAACTCGAAAAACAAATCCACATTTTAGTGGATACATAGGCTGATTAAGTCCAAAGACCTGAAGGGTCTTTGTGTTCAAACCATAATATAGTATTTCTTAAGATCGAAAATTTTCTTAAACCCAAATTCTCTTTCCTAATTTTGTTTTTCTTTTTTATAAAATAAAACAAATCTACGGAGCTGACGAATGAATTCAAAGATAAATATCCACCCTCCCCATGCCTATCTAATGCAATGTCCTCATTGTATTAAAAAGACATAAAATAGAGTGGAAAAGCGTAGAAAGCACCTGAATTGCGTGGATATCGGGTCGCTCCGAGATGAAAATGAAAAGAACTGTATATGTGCTGAGTTTAGTGCCTTCAGCTAGGCACACTATACAAAGAAAAGAAATGAAGAATTCAGAAGTGCAGGTCAAAATTCGAATAAACAGAAGAATCCTCAGACCTGTCAACAGAGGTCCACAGATGTGGACCAGATTGTGGTGCAGACCCACACCCCATAATCGAGAATACCTTAGGTTCTGGATAAAAATTACCCAAAACCTAAAATCAGAATGTAAGCGGGATCGGGCCTGCGATTTCTGAGGATGCAACCCAAGACCAAAAAGTCGAGTTACAGAAAATTGAAGCTCAAAAGGATAATCGTTGAATGTGTGCTTGAGTTGAACATCCTCGAAACAAATGTCGTAAGGGTTCTGATTTGATGGTTTCAGCTTAAAAGGAACCCTTCGACTCAATCTTCCATTTCCTCCAAAATTAACTTCCCAAATCAGAACTTCCCCGCTCCTATCCTCCTCATTAAGTGTATCAAATTCCAAGACCTCTTGTATATTAATCACCCCGTCTGGAATCTCCAAGTCTAAATGATGTGGCAGAATCAAAATTGACTTGGGTCTAATTATCTCAGAATTAGAATCATCAATAAGCTCAACAGGGTGTAACTGATAATCAGGGCATTGAATTAATTCCTCCAGAAAATGCGATTCTGGATCCGTATTGTGTGCCCTAATAAGATCAGTTTCCTCAGTTATTGGGCTATCAAATGATCTATCAGATTCCTCAGGCCCAATCGTCTCACAAAAATCGTGATCTGAAAACTCGTGTGAGACTTCGCAACTTGAATCTTCACCATCAGGATCCGTATCAATGTATGTCCCAAAATCATTTGTCACTTTGTGTTCCAAGGAGACATACGTTTCCTCGTAACCTGGCTCAGGGATTTCAGGTGAAGAAATCAAATCATCCTTAATTGGTTGTTTTAATTCAATCTGGTCAGCTTCGTAACACGTGTCCCCCCCAACAGGTGCCTGAGCGGGTTCTGTCATTGGCTTTCCTGAAGAGAGTTCATCCTGGGAATTATTCCAAGATTGAATCAAAGCAACCACGAATCTCATCCTCAATTTCGCTAATTTCCCAAGTAGAAACTCACCCGGGTTCTTATCCTTAACATCCTGGAGCCAATCCAACAAAGACTTATTTAAATCATCAATCATTTCAATCAGGGGCTCTAATCTCTCAATGCAAGGTATTGGCTGAACTTCTAAAGATTGAATGATATTCCTCAAGTTAGCCAGAACCTTATCTTAAACCTGATTAACCTGAACCAAATGAGTTGGTTCAGGGTTGGGCGGGTTTGACATCAATGTAGAGGAATTAACGAATTGAGATTCGTTATACCCATCCTGATAATAGGTCATTTCAGATTTTTCAAAAGATGGGGATGACCTAAAGGCAGTGAAATCAGAGGATGGGTAAGGAGCAGTGTATCCTTCTTGATTGTAGATCGCATTAGGTTGTTCATGAAAGGAGGACGATCTATAATCGATGCAACTCTGAGAAGGATAGAATTGAGAATCAAAGTGTTCAGGGTTAGACCCTAAACACGGGGGTCCGGAATTGTATCCCCAATCCGAATTATCCCAACTAACTGATGGTCGATTACAATACGAGTTGGGATAATCGTCATGTTGAGGATAATTTACAACAGGAGGGAAAGAGCGGGAATGCGTGAAATATGTGGAAGGATTCATGATACACGGGAGGAAGAAAGGTGCCCTGCAATACAAACAATCAAACCTGTCCTTAAATATGTTAGCCTAAAGACCTACAGACTCTCAAAACCCGTCTCGAGATAAAGGAACGATTTGATCTACTTCCGTCTGTTCAATCCAACCAGTTAGAAGGAGGGACTGGGGAGAAGGTTCTTCCTTCGGCTTACGCCTCCGGTTCCTAGTGTACCCCCCAGCCGCGATCGTTTGACTCTGCTCCCCTAGCTAGACATCAGATTGAACAGTAGAAACAGACTAATCGAAAATAATCTCGTTCTGGGTTCTGAAGAGCGAGTCCAATCCTTAAGGCCAACGTCTACTTTGTTTTATTTAGGGCTAGGTTTGAATGTGCTTTGGAATGTGATGGGCCCTTTAAATGGGTTGTGCCCTTAATGATTGATTGATTTGTGTGTGAGTGCACAACCAGTGATTTTCAAGCAAGATTGTTTTTGATGTGGTGAATTTTAAGATTCAAATCTTGCTTAGTAGCTTTTAGGATTCAACTTTAGGTGTTTTCAATCAAGTTTCGTTGGCACACCAAGTTTTACAAGCACAGGTGAAGATGTTTTCCTTTAAAGTTTAAAAAGAATGTGGAGTGCCTGGTAAATCCCTAAGAGTTGAACCTAATTGGCAGCTACTTGATGAGTTGATTTTATTTGAAGTAGTGCGGCCCAATCAACTCAAACAATTGGCCTCAAATGCACCACTAAGTTAGGCACACAAAGATGGTTAACTTAGAATGATTTCTACTCTTTTATGTGTTGCTTTATGTGTACTAGTCCCACAGATCAGAACCCAGTTGAGTAGAAACAAATCAATTCGGTTAAGTGCCTTTAAATGTGGGTGTACATTGTGTATTTGTTGAAAATTACCCCACAAAATTATCTTTTTACTTTTTTTTATATAAATGAAGGTGGAATGTGAGTGAGAATCCAAACAACCAAACTATTCCTAGGATTTATGCAAACACCTAGGTTAATTGGAATTTGGATTCAATGTGGCGAATGAAATCTATGGAGGGGGAAAGAATGGGGGATAACTTACAAAACCTTTCATAGCACTTTACTCCAATCTACCGCTTTTGCTTGCCTCAAAAGAGTACCTGCAATTACAATAAGAAAGGAGAAAAGTGAGGTAAATGATTTGTAAGTTACAAAACGCGAAGATGAATTAAAGAGCGTTGCCTCCCCAGCAACGGCGCTAAAATGTTGGACGTATTACGAACCTACGCTAACGTGTTCGGTTTTGGAAAACCTGTCGTTGTAGATCGAAAGCGAAGGATTCGTGTTCAACAAATAAAATTTATACCTAAATTAAAATCCCGGGTCGAACACAGGGAGGCGAACGTTTGATTTAAAAACTTCGCGTTTCTTTTTATTTTGTCACGAAGAAATTCAATTTAAACTATCTAAGTATCTACAACAAATAAAAGAGAGAGAGGGAGTAAGAGAGAGAGAAAGAATACTATACATGGAAATCAAAATGAGATGTAGAATAGACAAGGAATTTATCATAAAAGAGTTCGTTCGTTACAACTAGAAAACATAAAACAATTACTCTAGAAAGCATTAAAAGAATGGAGGGAGAAATGTCCTCCTCGACGATCGCTCGGAGGACGAATAGACTACTCTAGAAAGCAGTAAATCTATACTAGAAAGCAGTAAAAAGAATAGGGAGAGAGAATCCTCCTCGACGGTCGCTTGGAGGACGAGCCGGACGGGACGACGCCTGGATGAAGGAGGACGAAGCGGGACGAAGGAGGACGAAGCAGAAGAACGGGAACGGAGCAGCACGCCGTCGTCGTCGCGGGATCCACTTCCGAAGGGGGACGAAAATTTGGACTTTATCTCGCGAGAAGCATCCCGGGTGTGGGACAAGCTTCTCTTGAGCTTTGGAGAGGTAGAGAGGAGAAGGAAGGGATGAAAATTTCGTATGGAGGGGGTCTCCTTTTATAGTTGCAAGGCGTGGGGGCAAAATGGACATTACATCTTCAAAATAATAAATAAGGGGTCTTTAGTGACGGATAAAACCGTCGCTAAAGCCCTCAACGTGGGCGTAGCCTCCGCGCCCACGTGCGCCCGCTCGGCTGCCCGCGCGTAACGCCTACGCACGTCGCTTGATTTTCAGCCGTCCGATCGCGAGATCGGACGACTTAAAATCGCGCCTTCACCGCTGCCGCCCGCCCGCCTGCGCGTACGATCGCGCGTTCACCAGAGCGTCCAATTGCGCGTCGGCGCTATCGGGCGCGCGCGGCCGTTGGATCGCGATCGTGCGATCAATTGGAGCGCGCCCGCTCGCCTCAGAAATTGCTTGGCGAGGCTCGAACGCGCGCCAGCGCCTCGCGATAAGGCGCTGGACCGCTGCGCTGCCTCGCCCAAATGGTCGCGCGGATGCTTTTAAAATGATGCGTCCACAGCCGTTGGATTGAGATCCAACGGCTGAGAGGGGATGGGTGCGCGGTCTTCATAGATTGTAGGCGGCCGTTTGGGCGGCCGGGATGGTGCCACGTGGCGCCATCTTGGCCGTCCATCTTCTGGAAGTTGTAGATGGTGCCACGGATGTCGGATTGACTCGATTTTTGTGTCGTTGGGCTGCGATCGTCGATCCGAATTCATCCGTGTGATCGGATTTGCCATCTGAAGTGCGGATTTACACCATCCTGGCCCTTGATCTTCTAGGGTTCCCCGGTCTCTATCTGATGCTACGGATGCCAGATTAGGGCGATCTTAGAGTCGTTGAACTCCAATCGTCGCCCTGATCACATCCATACGGTTGGATCTTTGATCCGAGGCCCCGATTAAATGTTTGCCCTGTCCAAGCACATAAAAGGAGACAATTAACCTCCATTTTATTCAAACTACTCTAAATGCAAGATGATGCATGTAATGCAATATTTATATCATGAAATGCAATCCTATGCTTAAGAACATGCATAAATAGACATTTTAAGTAGTGTAAATGTGTTTACATCATACCCCCATGCCTATCTTTTGCTAGTCCCTAGCAAAAACTATATGCTATTTATAAAAGAATTAGGTTAGATTATTTGGACCTGAGTCACTTTCAATCATTAAGAAATTGTCTACTTAGGAATTGAACTTTCAAAGACACAACAGTGCCCGGGTATCAGCCAAAATGCAGACCGCCTCAAGCCTCGCCTTATTCAAAGAAACATTTCTTTTTCTCTTTTTACTCTTTTCTAATTTTTTTTTTTTTTTTTTGGATTTTCAACTTTTAGGGTTTAAGAGTGGCTTTCTACGGCCATTCAACTCACCCAAGATTTGATGAGAATCCTAAGTTTTAAGCATCTTATGTGATTGATAGACTTGTTGACCGGCAATTAGAACGGACTTCGGATTTCTACGCCTCTAGGTGACCTCAAAAAGAATTCTGCCTAAAGGTGTATCTTTACAACCGGTAGCTTTCTCCCTACTTTTATTTTTTAACGGGGTCAACATAAGGGTGAATCCAGTGTATATCTCCCCGGTTTATTCTACTTCTCCGCTTCTTCCTAAGTGTTTTGGGAATTTTTAGTGCATTTTCTGAGCTGGGTTCTGGACAACCGGTCGATGAGCTGTTACCACCGACAACTTGCCAGCCATACTCGTGCGGCGAAGTGTGGCTTATTTCTTTTTGTTCTTTTCTGCTTTTTGATTTTTTTTTTTTTTTTTAAGTAGGTGGCTTCCCTGGTCTAAGATTTACCTAAAGGCAGCAAAAAGAGAAAGGTCCAGTGACTGGGCTCTGGACAACCTACCTATGGGCTGTTACCCACGATAACTTGCCAGCCATATCACCCTAGAAGGTTCATTAGCTACCCAATTTCCGTTAAAATTGCCAAACAACGAGTCAGTGCAAAGAAAGTGTGTAGATGCTTAAAACTCAAAATTCCCTTAAATCAGAGGGCGGGTTGACAAGTCGTGTACTTATCACCCAAACTTATTTATTCCAATTATAATAAAATTCAGGTTGGCGAGAACTCGAAAAACAAATCCACATTTTAGTGGATACATAGGCTGATTAAGTCCAAAGACCTGAAGGGTCTTTGTGTTCAAACCATAATATAGTATTTCTTAAGATCGAAAATTTTCTTAAACCCAAATTCTCTTTCCTAATTTTGTTTTTCTTTTTTATAAAATAAAACAAATCTACGGAGCTGACGAATGAATTCAAAGATAAATATCCACCCTCCCCATGCCTATCTAATGCAATGTCCTCATTGTATTAAAAAGACATAAAATAGAGTGGAAAAGCGTAGAAAGCACCTGAATTGCGTGGATATCGGGTCGCTCCGAGATGAAAATGAAAAGAACTGTATATGTGCTGAGTTTAGTGCCTTCAGCTAGGCACACTATACAAAGAAAAGAAATGAAGAATTCAGAAGTGCAGGTCAAAATTCGAATAAACAGAAGAATCCTCAGACCTGTCAACAGAGGTCCACAGATGTGGACCAGATTGTGGTGCAGACCCACACCCCATAATCGAGAATACCTTAGGTTCTGGATAAAAATTACCCAAAACCTAAAATCAGAATGTAAGCGGGATCGGGCCTGCGATTTCTGAGGATGCAACCCAAGACCAAAAAGTCGAGTTACAGAAAATTGAAGCTCAAAAGGATAATCGTTGAATGTGTGCTTGAGTTGAACATCCTCGAAACAAATGTCGTAAGGGTTCTGATTTGATGGTTTCAGCTTAAAAGGAACCCTTCGACTCAATCTTCCATTTCCTCCAAAATTAACTTCCCAAATCAGAACTTCCCCGCTCCTATCCTCCTCATTAAGTGTATCAAATTCCAAGACCTCTTGTATATTAATCACCCCGTCTGGAATCTCCAAGTCTAAATGATGTGGCAGAATCAAAATTGACTTGGGTCTAATTATCTCAGAATTAGAATCATCAATAAGCTCAACAGGGTGTAACTGATAATCAGGGCATTGAATTAATTCCTCCAGAAAATGCGATTCTGGATCCGTATTGTGTGCCCTAATAAGATCATTTTCCTCAGTTATTGGGCTATCAAATGATCTATCAGATTCCTCAGGCCCAATCGTCTCACAAAAATCGTGATCTGAAAACTCGTGTGAGACTTCGCAACTTGAATCTTCACCATCAGGATCCGTATCAATGTATGTCCCAAAATCATTTGTCACTTTGTGTTCCAAGGAGACATACGTTTCCTCGTAACCTGGCTCAGGGATTTCAGGTGAAGAAATCAAATCATCCTTAATTGGTTGTTTTAATTCAATCTGGTCAGCTTCGTAACACGTGTCCCCCCCAACAGGTGCCTGAGCGGGTTCTGTCATTGGCTTTCCTGAAGAGAGTTCATCCTGGGAATTATTCCAAGATTGAATCAAAGCAACCACGAATCTCATCCTCAATTTCGCTAATTTCCCAAGTAGAAACTCACCCGGGTTCTTATCCTTAACATCCTGGAGCCAATCCAACAAAGACTTATTTAAATCATCAATCATTTCAATCAGGGGCTCTAATCTCTCAATGCAAGGTATTGGCTGAACTTCTAAAGATTGAATGATATTCCTCAAGTTAGCCAGAACCTTATCTTAAACCTGATTAACCTGAACCAAATGAGTTGGTTCAGGGTTGGGCGGGTTTGACATCAATGTAGAGGAATTAACGAATTGAGATTCGTTATACCCATCCTGATAATAGGTCATTTCAGATTTTTCAAAAGATGGGGATGACCTAAAGGCAGTGAAATCAGAGGATGGGTAAGGAGCAGTGTATCCTTCTTGATTGTAGATCGCATTAGGTTGTTCATGAAAGGAGGACGATCTATAATCGATGCAACTCTGAGAAGGATAGAATTGAGAATCAAAGTGTTCAGGGTTAGACCCTAAACACGGGGGTCCGGAATTGTATCCCCAATCCGAATTATCCCAACTAACTGATGGTCGATTACAATACGAGTTGGGATAATCGTCATGTTGAGGATAATTTACAACAGGAGGGAAAGAGCGGGAATGCGTGAAATATGTGGAAGGATTCATGATACACGGGAGGAAGAAAGGTGCCCTGCAATACAAACAATCAAACCTGTCCTTAAATATGTTAGCCTAAAGACCTACAGACTCTCAAAACCCGTCTCGAGATAAAGGAACGATTTGATCTACTTCCGTCTGTTCAATCCAACCAGTTAGAAGGAGGGACTGGGGAGAAGGTTCTTCCTTCGGCTTACGCCTCCGGTTCCTAGTGTACCCCCCAGCCGCGATCGTTTGACTCTGCTCCCCTAGCTAGACATCAGATTGAACAGTAGAAACAGACTAATCGAAAATAATCTCGTTCTGGGTTCTGAAGAGCGAGTCCAATCCTTAAGGCCAACGTCTACTTTGTTTTATTTAGGGCTAGGTTTGAATGTGCTTTGGAATGTGATGGGCCCTTTAAATGGGTTGTGCCCTTAATGATTGATTGATTTGTGTGTGAGTGCACAACCAGTGATTTTCAAGCAAGATTGTTTTTGATGTGGTGAATTTTAAGATTCAAATCTTGCTTAGTAGCTTTTAGGATTCAACTTTAGGTGTTTTCAATCAAGTTTCGTTGGCACACCAAGTTTTACAAGCACAGGTGAAGATGTTTTCCTTTAAAGTTTAAAAAGAATGTGGAGTGCCTGGTAAATCCCTAAGAGTTGAACCTAATTGGCAGCTACTTGATGAGTTGATTTTATTTGAAGTAGTGCGGCCCAATCAACTCAAACAATTGGCCTCAAATGCACCACTAAGTTAGGCACACAAAGATGGTTAACTTAGAATGATTTCTACTCTTTTATGTGTTGCTTTATGTGTACTAGTCCCACAGATCAGAACCCAGTTGAGTAGAAACAAATCAATTCGGTTAAGTGCCTTTAAATGTGGGTGTACATTGTGTATTTGTTGAAAATTACCCCACAAAATTATCTTTTTACTTTTTTTTATATAAATGAAGGTGGAATGTGAGTGAGAATCCAAACAACCAAACTATTCCTAGGATTTATGCAAACACCTAGGTTAATTGGAATTTGGATTCAATGTGGCGAATGAAATCTATGGAGGGGGAAAGAATGGGGGATAACTTACAAAACCTTTCATAGCACTTTACTCCAATCTACCGCTTTTGCTTGCCTCAAAAGAGTACCTGCAATTACAATAAGAAAGGAGAAAAGTGAGGTAAATGATTTGTAAGTTACAAAACGCGAAGATGAATTAAAGAGCGTTGCCTCCCCAGCAACGGCGCTAAAATGTTGGACGTATTACGAACCTACGCTAACGTGTTCGGTTTTGGAAAACCTGTCGTTGTAGATCGAAAGCGAAGGATTCGTGTTCAACAAATAAAATTTATACCTAAATTAAAATCCCGGGTCGAACACAGGGAGGCGAACGTTTGATTTAAAAACTTCGCGTTTCTTTTTATTTTGTCACGAAGAAATTCAATTTAAACTATCTAAGTATCTACAACAAATAAAAGAGAGAGAGGGAGTAAGAGAGAGAGAAAGAATACTATACATGGAAATCAAAATGAGATGTAGAATAGACAAGGAATTTATCATAAAAGAGTTCGTTCGTTACAACTAGAAAACATAAAACAATTACTCTAGAAAGCATTAAAAGAATGGAGGGAGAAATGTCCTCCTCGACGATCGCTCGGAGGACGAATAGACTACTCTAGAAAGCAGTAAATCTATACTAGAAAGCAGTAAAAAGAATAGGGAGAGAGAATCCTCCTCGACGGTCGCTTGGAGGACGAGCCGGACGGGACGACGCCTGGATGAAGGAGGACGAAGCGGGACGAAGGAGGACGAAGCAGAAGAACGGGAACGGAGCAGCACGCCGTCGTCGTCGCGGGATCCACTTCCGAAGGGGGACGAAAATTTGGACTTTATCTCGCGAGAAGCATCCCGGGTGTGGGACAAGCTTCTCTTGAGCTTTGGAGAGGTAGAGAGGAGAAGGAAGGGATGAAAATTTCGTATGGAGGGGGTCTCCTTTTATAGTTGCAAGGCGTGGGGGCAAAATGGACATTACATCTTCAAAATAATAAATAAGGGGTCTTTAGTGACGGATAAAACCGTCGCTAAAGCCCTCAACGTGGGCGTAGCCTCCGCGCCCACGCGCGCCCGCTCGGCTGCCCGCGCGTAACGCCTACGCACGTCGCTTGATTTTCAGCCGTCCGATCGCGAGATCGGACGACTTAAAATCGCGCCTTCACCGCTGCCGCCCGCCCGCCTGCGCGTACGATCGCGCGTTCACCAGAGCGTCCAATTGCGCGTCGGCGCTATCGGGCGCGCGCGGCCGTTGGATCGCGATCGTGCGATCAATTGGAGCACGCCCGCTCGCCTCAGAAATTGCTTGGCGAGGCTCGAACGCGCGCCAGCGCCTCGCGATAAGGCGCTGGACCGCTGCGCTGCCTCGCCCAAATGGTCGCGCGGATGCTTTTAAAATGATGCGTCCACAGCCGTTGGATTGAGATCCAACGGCTGAGAGGGGATGGGTGCGCGGTCTTCATAGATTGTAGGCGGCCGTTTGGGCGGCCGGGATGGTGCCACGTGGCGCCATCTTGGCCGTCCATCTTCTGGAAGTTGTAGATGGTGCCACGGATGTCGGATTGACTCGATTTTTGTGTCGTTGGGCTGCGATCGTCGATCCGAATTCATCCGTGTGATCGGATTTGCCATCTGAAGTGCGGATTTACACCATCCTGGCCCTTGATCTTCTAGGGTTCCCCGGTCTCTATCTGATGCTACGGATGCCAGATTAGGGCGATCTTAGAGTCGTTGAACTCCAATCGTCGCCCTGATCACATCCATACGGTTGGATCTTTGATCCGAGGCCCCGATTAAATGTTTGCCCTGTCCAAGCACATAAAAGGAGACAATTAACCTCCATTTTATTCAAACTACTCTAAATGCAAGATGATGCATGTAATGCAATATTTATATCATGAAATGCAATCCTATGCTTAAGAACATGCATAAATAGACATTTTAAGTAGTGTAAATGTGTTTACATCATACCCCCATGCCTATCTTTTGCTAGTCCCTAGCAAAAACTATATGCTATTTATAAAAGAATTAGGTTAGATTATTTGGACCTGAGTCACTTTCAATCATTAAGAAATTGTCTACTTAGGAATTGAACTTTCAAAGACACAACAGTGCCCGGGTATCAGCCAAAATGCAGACCGCCTCAAGCCTCGCCTTATTCAAAGAAACATTTCTTTTTCTCTTTTTACTCTTTTCTAATTTTTTTTTTTTTTTTTTTTGGATTTTCAACTTTTAGGGTTTAAGAGTGGCTTTCTACGGCCATTCAACTCACCCAAGATTTGATGAGAATCCTAAGTTTTAAGCATCTTATGTGATTGATAGACTTGTTGACCGGCAATTAGAACGGACTTCGGATTTCTACGCCTCTAGGTGACCTCAAAAAGAATTCTGCCTAAAGGTGTATCTTTACAACCGGTAGCTTTCTCCCTACTTTTATTTTTTAACGGGGTCAACATAAGGGTGAATCCAGTGTATATCTCCCCGGTTTATTCTACTTCTCCGCTTCTTCCTAAGTGTTTTGGGAATTTTTAGTGCATTTTCTGAGCTGGGTTCTGGACAACCGGTCGATGAGCTGTTACCACCGACAACTTGCCAGCCATACTCGTGCGGCGAAGTGTGGCTTATTTCTTTTTGTTCTTTTCTGCTTTTTGATTTTTTTTTTTTTTTTTTAAGTAGGTGGCTTCCCTGGTCTAAGATTTACCTAAAGGCAGCAAAAAGAGAAAGGTCCAGTGACTGGGCTCTGGACAACCTACCTATGGGCTGTTACCCACGATAACTTGCCAGCCATATCACCCTAGAAGGTTCATTAGCTACCCAATTTCCGTTAAAATTGCCAAACAACGAGTCAGTGCAAAGAAAGTGTGTAGATGCTTAAAACTCAAAATTCCCTTAAATCAGAGGGCGGGTTGACAAGTCGTGTACTTATCACCCAAACTTATTTATTCCAATTATAATAAAATTCAGGTTGGCGAGAACTCGAAAAACAAATCCACATTTTAGTGGATACATAGGCTGATTAAGTCCAAAGACCTGAAGGGTCTTTGTGTTCAAACCATAATATAGTATTTCTTAAGATCGAAAATTTTCTTAAACCCAAATTCTCTTTCCTAATTTTGTTTTTCTTTTTTATAAAATAAAACAAATCTACGGAGCTGACGAATGAATTCAAAGATAAATATCCACCCTCCCCATGCCTATCTAATGCAATGTCCTCATTGTATTAAAAAGACATAAAATAGAGTGGAAAAGCGTAGAAAGCACCTGAATTGCGTGGATATCGGGTCGCTCCGAGATGAAAATGAAAAGAACTGTATATGTGCTGAGTTTAGTGCCTTCAGCTAGGCACACTATACAAAGAAAAGAAATGAAGAATTCAGAAGTGCAGGTCAAAATTCGAATAAACAGAAGAATCCTCAGACCTGTCAACAGAGGTCCACAGATGTGGACCAGATTGTGGTGCAGACCCACACCCCATAATCGAGAATACCTTAGGTTCTGGATAAAAATTACCCAAAACCTAAAATCAGAATGTAAGCGGGATCGGGCCTGCGATTTCTGAGGATGCAACCCAAGACCAAAAAGTCGAGTTACAGAAAATTGAAGCTCAAAAGGATAATCGTTGAATGTGTGCTTGAGTTGAACATCCTCGAAACAAATGTCGTAAGGGTTCTGATTTGATGGTTTCAGCTTAAAAGGAACCCTTCGACTCAATCTTCCATTTCCTCCAAAATTAACTTCCCAAATCAGAACTTCCCCGCTCCTATCCTCCTCATTAAGTGTATCAAATTCCAAGACCTCTTGTATATTAATCACCCCGTCTGGAATCTCCAAGTCTAAATGATGTGGCAGAATCAAAATTGACTTGGGTCTAATTATCTCAGAATTAGAATCATCAATAAGCTCAACAGGGTGTAACTGATAATCAGGGCATTGAATTAATTCCTCCAGAAAATGCGATTCTGGATCCGTATTGTGTGCCCTAATAAGATCAGTTTCCTCAGTTATTGGGCTATCAAATGATCTATCAGATTCCTCAGGCCCAATCGTCTCACAAAAATCGTGATCTGAAAACTCGTGTGAGACTTCGCAACTTGAATCTTCACCATCAGGATCCGTATCAATGTATGTCCCAAAATCATTTGTCACTTTGTGTTCCAAGGAGACATACGTTTCCTCGTAACCTGGCTCAGGGATTTCAGGTGAAGAAATCAAATCATCCTTAATTGGTTGTTTTAATTCAATCTGGTCAGCTTCGTAACACGTGTCCCCCCCAACAGGTGCCTGAGCGGGTTCTGTCATTGGCTTTCCTGAAGAGAGTTCATCCTGGGAATTATTCCAAGATTGAATCAAAGCAACCACGAATCTCATCCTCAATTTCGCTAATTTCCCAAGTAGAAACTCACCCGGGTTCTTATCCTTAACATCCTGGAGCCAATCCAACAAAGACTTATTTAAATCATCAATCATTTCAATCAGGGGCTCCAATCTCTCAATGCAAGGTATTGGCTGAACTTCTAAAGATTGAATGATATTCCTCAAGTTAGCCAGAACCTTATCTTGAACCTGATTAACCTGAACCAAATGAGTTGGTTCAGGGTTGGGCGGGTTTGACATCAATGTAGAGGAATTAACGAATTGAGATTCGTTATACCCATCCTGATAATAGGTCATTTCAGATTTTTCAAAAGATGGGGATGACCTAAAGGCAGTGAAATCAGAGGATGGGTAAGGATCAGTGTATCCTTCTTGATTGTAGATCGCATTAGGTTGTTCATGAAAGGAGGACGATCTATAATCGATGCAACTCTGAGAAGGATAGAATTGAGAATCAAAGTGTTCAGGGTTAGACCCTAAACACGGGGGTCCGGAATTGTATCCCCAATCCGAATTATCCCAACTAACTGATGGTCGATTACAATACGAGTTGGGATAATCGTCATGTTGAGGATAATTTACAACAGGAGGGAAAGAGCGGGAATGCATGAAATATGTGGAAGGATTCATGATACACGGGAGGAAGAAAGGTGCCCTGCAATACAAACAATCAAACCTGTCCTTAAATATGTTAGCCTAAAGACCTACAGACTCTCAAAACCCGTCTTGAGATAAAGGAACGATTTGATCTACTTCCGTCTGTTCAATCCAACCAGTTAGAAGGAGGGACTGGGGAGAAGGTTCTTCCTTCGGCTTACGCCTCCGGTTCCTAGTGTACCCCCCAGCCGCGATCGTTTGACTCTGCTCCCCTAGCTAGACATCAGATTGAACAGTAGAAACAGACTAATCGAAAATAATCTCGTTCTGGGTTCTGAAGAGCGAGTCCAATCCTTAAGGCCAACGTCTACTTTGTTTTGTTTAGGGCTAGGTTTGAATGTGCTTTGGAATGTGATGGGCCCTTTAAATGGGTTGTGCCCTTAATGATTGATTGATTTGTGTGTGAGTGCACAACCAGTGATTTTCAAGCAAGATTGTTTTTGATGTGGTGAATTTTAAGATTCAAATCTTGCTTAGTAGCTTTTAGGATTCAACTTTAGGTGTTTTCAATCAAGTTTCGTTGGCACACCAAGTTTTACAAGCACAGGTGAAGATGTTTTCCTTTAAAGTTTAAAAAGAATGTGGAGTGCCTGGTAAATCCCTAAGAGTTGAACCTAATTGGCAGCTACTTGATGAGTTGATTTTATTTGAAGTAGTGCGGCCCAATCAACTCAAACAATTGGCCTCAAATGCACCACTAAGTTAGGCACACAAAGATGGTTAACTTAGAATGATTTCTACTCTTTTATGTGTTGCTTTATGTGTACTAGTCCCACAGATCAGAACCCAGTTGAGTAGAAACAAATCAATTCGGTTAAGTGCCTTTAAATGTGGGTGTACATTGTGTATTTGTTGAAAATTACCCCACAAAATTATCTTTTTACTTTTTTTTATATAAATGAAGGTGGAATGTGAGTGAGAATCCAAACAACCAAACTATTCCTAGGATTTATGCAAACACCTAGGTTAATTGGAATTTGGATTCAATGTGGCGAATGAAATCTATGGAGGGGGAAAGAATGGGGGATAACTTACAAAACCTTTCATAGCACTTTACTCCAATCTACCGCTTTTGCTTGCCTCAAAAGAGTACCTGCAATTACAATAAGAAAGGAGAAAAGTGAGGTAAATGATTTGTAAGTTACAAAACACGAAGAGAAATCAAAGAGCGTTGCCTCCCCGGCAACGGCGCCAAAATGTTGGACGTATTACGAACCTATGCTAACGTGTTCGGTTTTGGAAAACCTGTCGTTGTAGATCGAAAGCGAAGGATTCGTGTTCAACAAATAAAATTTATACCGAAATTAAAATCCCGGGTCGAACACAGGGAGGCGAACGTTTGATTTAAAAACTTCGCGTTTCTTTTTATTTTGTCACGAAGAAATTCAATTTAAACTATCTAAGTATCTACAACAAATAAAAGAGAGAGAGGGAGTAAGAGAGAGAGAAAGAATACTATACATGGAAATCAAAATGAGATGTAGAATAGACAAGGAATTTATCATAAAAGAGTTCGTTCGTTACAACTAGAAAACATAAAACAATTACTCTAGAAAGCATTAAAAGAATGGAGGGAGAAATGTCCTCCTCGACGATCGCTCGGAGGACGAATAGACTACTCTAGAAAGCAGTAAATCTATACTAGAAAGCAGTAAAAAGAATAGGGAGAGAGAATCCTCCTCGACGGTCGCTTGGAGGATGAGCCGGACGGGACGACGCCTGGATGAAGGAGGACGAAGCGGGACGAAGGAGGACGAAGCAGAAGAACGGGACGGAGCAGCACGCCGTCGTCGTCGCGGGATCCACTTCCGAAGGGGGACGAAAATTTGGACTTTATCTCGCGAGAAGCATCCCGGGTGTGGGACAAGCTTCTCTTGAGCTTTGGAGAGGTAGAGAGGAGAAGGAAGGGATGAAAATTTCGTATGGAGGGGGTCTCCTTTTATAGTTGCAAGGAGTAGGGGCAAAATGGACATTACATCTTCAAAATAATAAATAAGGGGTCTTTAGTGACGGATAAAACCGTCGCTAAAGCCCTCAACGTGGGCGTAGCCTTCGCGCCCACGCGCGCCCGCTCGGCTGCCCGCGCGTAACGCCTACGCACGTCGCTTGGTTTTCAGCCGTCCGATCGCGAGATCGGATGGCTTAAAATCGCGCCTTCACCGCTGCCGCCCGCCCGCCTGCGCGTACGATCGCGCGTTCACCAGAGCGTCCAATTGCGCGTCGGCGCTATCAGGCGCGCGCGGCCGTTGGATCGCGATCGTGCGGTCAATTGGAGCGTGCCAGCTCGCCTCAGAAATTGCTTGGCGAGGCTCGAACGCGCGCCAGCGCCTCGCGATAAGGCGCTGGACCGCTGCGCTGCCTCGCCCAAATGGTCGCGCGGATGCTTTTAAAACGATGCGTCCACAGCCGTTGGATTGAGATCCAACGGCTGAGAGGGGATGGGTGCGCGGTCTTCATAGAGTGTAGGCGGCCGTTTGGGCGGCCGGGATGGTGCCACGTGGCGCCATCTTGGCCGTCCATCTTCTGGAAGTTGTAGATGGTGCCACGGATGTCGGATTGACTCGATTTTTGTGTCGTTGGGCTGCGATCGTCGATCCGAATTCATCAGTGTGATCGGATTTGCCATCTGAAGTGTGGATTTACACCATCCTGGCCCTTGATCTTCTAGGGTTCCCCGGTCTCTATCTGATGCTACGGATGCCAGATTAGGGCGATCTTAGAGTCGTTGAACTCCAATCGTCGCCCTGATCACATCCATACGGTTGGATCTTTGATCCGAGGCCCCGATTAAATGTTTGCCCTGTCCAAGCACATAAAAGGAGACAATTAACCTCCATTTTATTCAAACTACTCTAAATGCAAGATGATGCATGTAATGCAATATTTATATCATGAAATGCAATCCTATGCTTAAGAACATGCATAAATAGACATTTTAAGTAGTGTAAATGTGTTTACATCATACCCCCATGCCTATCTTTTGCTAGTCCCTAGCAAAAACTATATGCTATTTATAAAAGAATTAGGTTAGATTATTTGGACCTGAGTCACTTTCAATCATTAAGAAATTGTCTACTTAGGAATTGAACTTTCAAAGACACAACAGTGCCCGGGTATCAGCCAAAATGCAGACCGCCTCAAGCCTCGCCTTATTCAAAGAAACATTTCTTTTTCTCTTTTTACTCTTTTCTAATTTTTTTTTTTTTTTTTTTGGATTTTCAACTTTTAGGGTTTAAGAGTGGCTTTCTACGGCCATTCAACTCACCCAAGATTTGATGAGAATCCTAAGTTTTAAGCATCTTATGTGATTGATAGACTTGTTGACCGGCAATTAGAACGGACTTCGGATTTCTACGCCTCTAGGTGACCTCAAAAAGAATTCTGCCTAAAGGTGTATCTTTACAACCGGTAGCTTTCTCCCTACTTTTATTTTTTAACGGGGTCAACATAAGGGTGAATCCAGTGTATATCTCCCCGGTTTATTCTACTTCTCCGCTTCTTCCTAAGTGTTTTGGGAATTTTTAGTGCATTTTCTGAGCTGGGTTCTGGACAACCGGTCGATGAGCTGTTACCACCGACAACTTGCCAGCCATACTCGTGCGGCGAAGTATGGCTTATTTCTTTTTGTTCTTTTCTGCTTTTTGATTTTTTTTTTTTTTTTTTAAGTAGGTGGCTTCCCTGGTCTAAGATTTACCTAAAGGCAGCAAAAAGAGAAAGGTCCAGTGACTGGGCTCTGGACAACCTACCTATGGGCTGTTACCCACGATAACTTGCCAGCCATATCACCCTAGAAGGTTCATTAGCTACCCAATTTCCGTTAAAATTGCCAAACAACGAGTCAGTGCAAAGAAAGTGTGTAGATGCTTAAAACTCAAAATTCCCTTAAATCAGAGGCGGGTTGACAAGTCGTGTACTTATCACCCAAACTTATTTATTCCAATTATAATAAAATTCAGGTTGGCGAGAACTCGAAAAACAAATCCACATTTTAGTGGATACATAGGCTGATTAAGTCCAAAGACCTGAAGGGTCTTTGTGTTCAAACCATAATATAGTATTTCTTAAGATCGAAAATTTTCTTAAACCCAAATTCTCTTTCCTAATTTTGTTTTTTTTTTTATAAAATAAAACAAATCTACGGAGCTGACGAATGAATTCAAAGATAAATATCCACCCCCCCATGCCTATCTAATGCAATGTCCTCATTGTATTAAAAAGACATAAAATAGAGTGGAAAAGCGTAGAAAGCACCTGAATTGCGTGGATATCGGGTCGCTCCGAGATGAAAATGAAAAGAACTGTATATGTGCTGAGTTTAGTGCCTTCAGCTAGGCACACTATACAAAGAAAAGAAATGAAGAATTCAGAAGTGCAGGTCAAAATTCGAATAAACAGAAGAATCCTCCGACCTGTCAAAAGAGGTCCACAGATGTGGACCAGATTGTGGTGCAGACCCACACCCCATTATCGAGAATACCTTAGGTTCTGGATAAAAATTACCCAAAACCTAAAATCAGAATGTAAGCGGGATCGGGCCTGCGATTTCTGAGGATGCAACCCAAGACCAAAAAGTCGAGTTACAGAAAATTGAAGCTCAAAAGGATAATCGTTGAATGTGTGCTTGAGTTGAACATCCTCGAAACAAATGTCGTAAGGGTTCTGATTTGATGGTTTCAGCTTAAAAGGAACCCTTCGACTCAATCTTCCATTTCCTCCAAAATTAACTTCCCAAATCAGAACTTCCCCGCTCCTATCCTCCTCATTAAGTGTATCAAATTCCAAGACCTCTTGTATATTAATCACCCCGTCTGGAATCTCCAAGTCTAAATGATGTGGCAGAATCAAAATTGACTTGGGTCTAATTATCTCAGAATTAGAATCATCAATAAGCTCAACAGGGTGTAACTGATAATCAGGGCATTGAATTAATTCCTCCAGAAAATGCGATTCTGGATCCGTATTGTGTGCCCTAATAAGATCAGTTTCCTCAGTTATTGGGCTATCAAATGATCTATCAGATTCCTCAGGCCCAATCGTCTCACAAAAATCGTGATCTGAAAACTCGTGTGAGACTTCGCAACTTGAATCTTCACCATCAGGATCCGTATCAATGTATGTCCCAAAATCATTTGTCACTTTGTGTTCCAAGGAGACATACGTTTCCTCGTAACCTGGCTCAGGGATTTCAGGTGAAGAAATCAAATCATCCTTAATTGGTTGTTTTAATTCAATCTGGTCAGCTTCGTAACACGTGTCCCCCCCAACAGGTGCCTGAGCGGGTTCTGTCATTGGCTTTCCTGAAGAGAGTTCATCCTGGGAATTATTCCAAGATTGAATCAAAGCAACCACGAATCTCATCCTCAATTTCGCTAATTTCCCAAGTAGAAACTCACCCGGGTTCTTATCCTTAACATCCTGGAGCCAATCCAACAAAGACTTATTTAAATCATCAATCATTTCAATCAGGGGCTCCAATCTCTCAATGCAAGGTATTGGCTGAACTTCTAAAGATTGAATGATATTCCTCAAGTTAGCCAGAACCTTATCTTGAACCTGATTAACCTGAACCAAATGAGTTGGTTCAGGGTTGGGCGGGTTTGACATCAATGTAGAGGAATTAACGAATTGAGATTCGTTATACCCATCCTGATAATAGGTCATTTCAGATTTTTCAAAAGATGGGGATGACCTAAAGGCAGTGAAATCAGAGGATGGGTAAGGATCAGTGTATCCTTCTTGATTGTAGATCGCATTAGGTTGTTCATGAAAGGAGGACGATCTATAATCGATGCAACTCTGAGAAGGATAGAATTGAGAATCAAAGTGTTCAGGGTTAGACCCTAAACACGGGGGTCCGGAATTGTATCCCCAATCCGAATTATCCCAACTAACTGATGGTCGATTACAATACGAGTTGGGATAATCGTCATGTTGAGGATAATTTACAACAGGAGGGAAAGAGCGGGAATGCATGAAATATGTGGAAGGATTCATGATACACGGGAGGAAGAAAGGTGCCCTGCAATACAAACAATCAAACCTGTCCTTAAATATGTTAGCCTAAAGACCTACAGACTCTCAAAACCCGTCTTGAGATAAAGGAACGATTTGATCTACTTCAGTCTGTTCAATCCAACCAGTTAGAAGGAGGGACTGGGGAGAAGGTTCTTCCTTCGGCTTACGCCTCCGGTTCCTAGTGTACCCCCCAGCCGCGATCGTTTGACTCTGCTCCCCTAGCTAGACATCAGATTGAACAGTAGAAACAGACTAATCGAAAATAATCTCGTTCTGGGTTCTGAAGAGCGAGTCCAATCCTTAAGGCCAACGTCTACTTTGTTTTATTTAGGGCTAGGTTTGAATGTGCTTTGGAATGTGATGGGCCCTTTAAATGGGTTGTGCCCTTAATGATTGATTGATTTGTGTGTGAGTGCACAACCAGTGATTTTCAAGCAAGATTGTTTTTGATGTGGTGAATTTTAAGATTCAAATCTTGCTTAGTAGCTTTTAGGATTCAACTTTAGGTGTTTTCAATCAAGTTTCGTTGGCACACCAAGTTTTACAAGCACAGGTGAAGATGTTTTCCTTTAAAGTTTAAAAAGAATGTGGAGTGCCTGGTAAATCCCTAAGAGTTGAACCTAATTGGCAGCTACTTGATGAGTTGATTTTATTTGAAGTAGTGCGGCCCAATCAACTCAAACAATTGGCCTCAAATGCACCACTAAGTTAGGCACACAAAGATGGTTAACTTAGAATGATTTCTACTCTTTTATGTGTTGCTTTATGTGTACTAGTCCCACAGATCAGAACCCAGTTGAGTAGAAACAAATCAATTCGGTTAAGTGCCTTTAAATGTGGGTGTACATTGTGTATTTGTTGAAAATTACCCCACAAAATTATCTTTTTACTTTTTTTTATATAAATGAAGGTGGAATGTGAGTGAGAATCCAAACAACCAAACTATTCCTAGGATTTATGCAAACACCTAGGTTAATTGGAATTTGGATTCAATGTGGCGAATGAAATCTATGGAGGGGGAAAGAATGGGGGATAACTTACAAAACCTTTCATAGCACTTTACTCCAATCTACCGCTTTTGCTTGCCTCAAAAGAGTACCTGCAATTACAATAAGAAAGGAGAAAAGTGAGGTAAATGATTTGTAAGTTACAAAACACGAAGAGAAATCAAAGAGCGTTGCCTCCCCGGCAACGGCGCCAAAATGTTGGACGTATTACGAACCTATGCTAACGTGTTCGGTTTTGGAAAACCTGTCGTTGTAGATCGAAAGCGAAGGATTCGTGTTCAACAAATAAAATTTATACCGAAATTAAAATCCCGGGTCGAACACAGGGAGGCGAACGTTTGATTTAAAAACTTCGCGTTTCTTTTTATTTTGTCACGAAGAAATTCAATTTAAACTATCTAAGTATCTACAACAAATAAAAGAGAGAGAGGGAGTAAGAGAGAGAGAAAGAATACTATACATGGAAATCAAAATGAGATGTAGAATAGACAAGGAATTTATCATAAAAGAGTTCGTTCGTTACAACTAGAAAACATAAAACAATTACTCTAGAAAGCATTAAAAGAATGGAGGGAGAAATGTCCTCCTCGACGATCGCTCGGAGGACGAATAGACTACTCTAGAAAGCAGTAAATCTATACTAGAAAGCAGTAAAAAGAATAGGGAGAGAGAATCCTCCTCGACGGTCGCTTGGAGGATGAGCCGGACGGGACGACGCCTGGATGAAGGAGGACGAAGCGGGACGAAGGAGGACGAAGCAGAAGAACGGGACGGAGCAGCACGCCGTCGTCGTCGCGGGATCCACTTCCGAAGGGGGACGAAAATTTGGACTTTATCTCGCGAGAAGCATCCCGGGTGTGGGACAAGCTTCTCTTGAGCTTTGGAGAGGTAGAGAGGAGAAGGAAGGGATGAAAATTTCGTATGGAGGGGGTCTCCTTTTATAGTTGCAAGGAGTAGGGGCAAAATGGACATTACATCTTCAAAATAATAAATAAGGGGTCTTTAGTGACGGATAAAACCGTCGCTAAAGCCCTCAACGTGGGCGTAGCCTTCGCGCCCACGCGCGCCCGCTCGGCTGCCCGCGCGTAACGCCTACGCACGTCGCTTGGTTTTCAGCCGTCCGATCGCGAGATCGGATGGCTTAAAATCGCGCCTTCACCGCTGCCGCCCGCCCGCCTGCGCGTACGATCGCGCGTTCACCAGAGCGTCCAATTGCGCGTCGGCGCTATCAGGCGCGCGCGGCCGTTGGATCGCGATCGTGCGGTCAATTGGAGCGTGCCAGCTCGCCTCAGAAATTGCTTGGCGAGGCTCGAACGCGCGCCAGCGCCTCGCGATAAGGCGCTGGACCGCTGCGCTGCCTCGCCCAAATGGTCGCGCGGATGCTTTTAAAACGATGCGTCCACAGCCGTTGGATTGAGATCCAACGGCTGAGAGGGGATGGGTGCGCGGTCTTCATAGAGTGTAGGCGGCCGTTTGGGCGGCCGGGATGGTGCCACGTGGCGCCATCTTGGCCGTCCATCTTCTGGAAGTTGTAGATGGTGCCACGGATGTCGGATTGACTCGATTTTTGTGTCGTTGGGCTGCGATCGTCGATCCGAATTCATCAGTGTGATCGGATTTGCCATCTGAAGTGTGGATTTACACCATCCTGGCCCTTGATCTTCTAGGGTTCCCCGGTCTCTATCTGATGCTACGGATGCCTGATTAGGGCGATCTTAGAGTCGTTGAACTCCAATCGTCGCCCTGATCACATCCATACGGTTGGATCTTTGATCCGAGGCCCCGATTAAATGTTTGCCCTGTCCAAGCACATAAAAGGAGACAATTAACCTCCATTTTATTCAAACTACTCTAAATGCAAGATGATGCATGTAATGCAATATTTATATCATGAAATGCAATCCTATGCTTAAGAACATGCATAAATAGACATTTTAAGTAGTGTAAATGTGTTTACATCAAGAACCCTGTTCTGAGAGGGCAAGGCCCTATGCAGTTCTGTGCTGTACTTTTGGCATACCTGCTAGTGGAAACGACTGATCGCGTGCCAGTGCGGCTACCTATGCCCTTATGGTGCATGTCGTAGTCACTGCTATGTCACGACCGTGACCTCGGGGTGGTAGACCAGGTGTAGGACTACCATGGGGGACTCTCTCGGCTAGGAGAGTGCCACGTGTATAACTTGCATCGCGGGAAAACTACAAGTGAGATCTTAAGTGAGATCGTTCCCTTAGGGAACAAGAAGATTAAGCAATGTTATGGATCCTGATTAGAGTACTCGACTTCGAAACACATAAATTAGATAAACGAAAATGAATGATAATAAATAACCAGTAATTAATGATTAGCTAGTTGCTTGTTTAATTATGTTTAGTTGTATGTAAATGACTTAACCAACACTCTACTTAGCGTTAGTTGACCACGAATTTCTATAACCATGTTCAGGTCAAGGATTTGAGCAGCCAGCGCCACTGGCTGCTGAGGGCGCTGGGCCTAGTCGAGCCCAGCCGTAGTCCTTCCTTCTTTTCTGCTGCAGAGTTTTGTTAGTAGTAAGTAGCCTGTAGACTATTCTGTTATGTTTGGTTATATTTCTACCAGTTTCTATTGTGATGGCTATGTCCGTAACTATACTTTTTTGCTTGTGCCATGTTATATCCTTGAGATATACTGTTCTATTTTCTAAACTGTCTCTTACATACTTCTGCTTAGTTACATTTCACATGTGGTTATTGAATGAGTATACATTTGGTTGTTTCTCGTTGGACAACTGGGTCTTGGGGTTCGTCGAGGCGAGCCGTTCTCAAGTTCTATATGGAGTCGGGAACAGGTTGTGACACAAATGAATGCTAGGCCCCCTAAACCCCCCCTCCCCAACCTTATGTCCACTTGTATAACCAAGATAACCGAGGACAGGGTCACCAAAACCCTAATTAGCCTCATATCCCTACTTTTGGGGATATCCCCTATACCCCTGAAATACCAGACCTTGGAAACATTAATTCCCAACCTTGAAAGCATTCCCAATAGGCTTCCCATGTTGAACTTCCCACCCCCACTGATGTTCCATTTGGAATGCAAGTTAATTAGGGTTTATTAATGTCACAGTTGTATCTATAAAATAGTGTCGTAATCTAAATGGATGTCATTTTATTTATATACAATTTTTACTAGTTTTATTCTAGGTCATTCACTAGGAGGCATTTATTGATATACATCACTATCTATGTTCCAAAATCAATATTTTATTCCAAAAATATGAATATTATTTACAAATGAATGAATTAGAATCTATGCACAAGATGTTAGTCTAAACCAATTATATACAAGTTAGTTTAAATGAATAGATGTTAGTAACCAATCTACTTATGAAATGCCTAAAGAATATGTGCATTAAAGTCATCAAACACTAATTAAACTATATACACATTCTATCTAGGTTAGATCAATAGTATGATCCTATTATACATTCTTGATATTTATTTATTTACAAACAAGCTACTTATGTAAAAAAATTAGGCAACAAGAATAGAGAAATTAATAACTAAAATTTGCCTCTAAAACTATATACAAACACAAGGCAAAAAGAAATATAGATAACCTAATTAAAACTCTTAACTTAATGTTAAACTCTCTTTCTTCTCTTCCTTATACAACCCTTAACACACACAACCATTACACTCAACACTTAGTCGCTTTTGAGCTCTTCTCCTTCTCTCAATCTCAGTACTTAATCGCTTTTGAGCTCTTCTCCTTCTCTCAATCTCAACACTTGGTTAATTTTCTTAACTTAGCCCATTCAATACTTAGCCTAAAAAATTGGTTGTTGGGCTACCCCAAACTGAATCAACAACCCCATAGGCGCTAGACCACAGCTGCACTAACAACCCAACTCACCTAAATGGACCACCCCTAGTGGGCCACACTCTCAATAGTGCCCTAACCTGTGGGCTCTAAGCTCTAAACACAACACAATATAGGTCACGCACACATAGGGTAGCATTGTATGGCATGCGCAGCGCATGCACCTCTCCCAAGAGTCCATTCATGGTGAGGGTGAACAGCCTCCAGGCAAGGTTCATTAAATATAGCGTAAGTGCACTGTCATCCCACGATGTGGGACTAAAGACAGCACCTGTCAAGAGCCCTTAACATAAAGTCTATGTTGAGCTTTAGTTGGGAGTTAGGGTAAATAATTAAGGGTTTATTAGGGGTTTAAATTACAAATTAAGGCTGTTAAGATTAAATTAATAAATAGGGATAACTATTGAATAATTTTATTTAGTTTACTTACATTTATAGATATGTATTTACAGTGGGGTTTACATATGTACATTCTAAGTTTAAATAAGCTATATACACTTATGTATACCTATATACATTACATAATTAGGATATAATTATGCTAATTTACATACTTAATTATTTAATTAATAATTTTTAAGTTATTTAATTAGATTTACTACTGTATTTATATGCTATATATCTATATTTTCATTATGTACAACCTATGTAATTCACTTATATGTTATAAACTTACTATTATACAATATATAATGTTATAAATTTATTTAAAATAAGTTAAAATATAAATTATAAGAGTACACTATAACTTAGCTTCTTAATAATTAAATTACTAATTTATGTTATGTTAAATTACTATATGTACATTTCTATAATATATATATATATATGTGTATGTATGTATATGCAGTTTAAATAAACTATAAATATATATATATCTTCACATCATAAATAGTTTATTTAGGATTTTAAATTAGTTACATATAACTACTAATATACACGCATAGTATATAGGATATACATAAGTTATATATATATGTTATATATAATTTATACGCATATATAAGTTAACCTACTACACAATTTTACATTATAAATATATATATATACATATATACCCTATATACATAGCTATTTTAAGGTTTTTTGAATTTTTTTGAAGTTTTTCTTTTGTTTTTGTTTTTAAGTGAAGAAAGAAGTTGAAGAAAGCCAAAGAAATGGAGAGGAAGACTCTTTTTGTAGTTATGTTTTTAAGGTTTTTATTTCTAAACTAAAGAAGGATCCAAACTTCTATTAGCATTATCTACAACCTAAACACTTAGAAACACAAATCTAATTACATACACACATTCCATATAAGCCAATCTCACTCGCTACACTTTTATTTTATTTATTTACACTATTTTTGTATTTTTCACATATTTCTAGAAGAAATGTTGGAAATAGACTAAATAAATGTTAGAAATTAAATATAAGCCTTGAAATTCAAACAAAAATGCTGGAATTGAAGAATAGAACATTATTTCCAGACATCATTTAGAATTAGAACCAGACACAAGAACATGATTTTTCCACTGAATTCACATCAAAATACAATTTATGACAGTTAACAATATTCAAACTGCTGACAAAGGAATTCCCAAAGATTTTACAATGCTTACAGATCAAATTAAAGCAAGATAAAATACATGAATGCTTATGAAGTGTAGTTCTATCATTAAATCATCCTAAAAACTCATTTTGACTCCAAACAATAGCAGGGACTAATAAGGAACTTCAATTCAACATTTTGGCAGGTCCTGATAGTCAGTAATGTTGTTGCTATTGTCCAATTTCCTTCATATTGACCTAAAGTCTAGCATTTGAGTTTTAAGGTTTGCTCACACATCTGGAACATCGATCTATGAAAGATTAATCCCAGGAGATCTATTATAAACAAAACAACATTCAAAAACCATTTAAAATTCATAATCAATTATCATTCAAAACTCATCCAGAGAACAATTGTTGTAACTGCTACTGCAACTAACAAAACTCTTAGATGTATGTTGAAAGCTTAAAATCTTGACAAAAATCACTCATATATTGCATGAATGTCAATCATCATCTTAAAACCTGTTAAAAGAACCTGGGCATTGAAGCCAAAAATCCTAGATCGAATTCAAACTGATTAAAACCCATCCTCATGCGTTGCAAACATCCAATAGAGATCTTGGAACTCTGTGAAATTCAAATTAGAGCTCAAAGAAATTTAGAAACCCTAATTTGATTCTTGCCTTACGCTATAGACAACATGAATGCAAGAATCAAATCATACCTTGGAATCAACTATAATTGAGTCCCAAACCTTCCTTAGAATCTTTCAAACATCACTCAAGCTTAAATTAGCGTATTAAAACTCATTTGAAATCTGAACTCAATGCCACCCACCTAGGCTTTTGATGTGGCTCCACCACGATGATCTAATCATCTAGGTATCCTACACACTATGAATTAGTGTTGAGAAATCCTAGGCGATTCTTCAGAACTAGTTGGATCATCGTAATGGCCTCAAATCCGTGCATTGGATTTCCTTGGTCACGCTACCCACGTGAAATAGAAGAATAGGACTCAATGCTTAAATTAGGCATAAGCTTGATAAGAAATGAAAATCAAATCAAAAGAGCTTAAACCCGTTGCAATCAATCCAACTAAATAATTATCAACTCAAATTACTTGATTAAATCTAAATAGAACCTCAGTGCATCCTAAATCATTAGATCAATCAATAAAACCCAAATTACAATCAATCAATCAATTCATGTGAAATTATGATTAGTGGGAGAACCTTTGTGATCAGATGAATTGGATGGGAGGTTCTCCAATGGAATTAGCACACTAAATAAGCTCTAAAAGCTAGAGAGCTTCAGACCTTGAAGCGACAATGGCGGAGGGGTGAATTAGTGATTAAAACATCGAAAAATTGAGTGAATGTGATTATGAAGTGTAGAGGAAGGATTATGACTTGAAATGGATTGGATCTTCCTCTCTGATCGGAATTGATCATAGAGCATGGATTGGTAGCAAGAGACCAAAACCACCAATCTAATCTATGCTACTGCAGCTAAGCTATGAATTGTAAACTAATCTACCTATCCAAACTATACTAGCTATGAAAGCGATTAAAACTAGTCAAGGAAAGCAATAGATCTAATCTAAGGATGAAGGGGACCTCAGGGACTGCAATAGGTAGTTACAATGACAAAGGAGGGAGAAAAGCTTCCAACGACGAAAGCTCATAGAAGGGGGAGCTTAGGGATGTCCTCGGGAGTCATGGGATCCGTAGCGACATGGATGAAGGGTGAAGGGGATGCAACCTCTGTCACAGCTAGCGGAAAAAGAAGAGCTGGAAGGGGAGGAATGGATTGGCTTGATGGGGGAGGGAACTGATCCCTTACGTAGGAGGTGAGGGAGGTGTATTTATAGGCTTAGGAGTTCAAGGTCACTGGGTATAGAGGGTAATGGCCGTTAGTCACCAAGGGTTAAGATTGGATCTGGAGAGTGCGCAAAGCAAGAGATCAAATTGTAGCCGCTGGATGTGATCTAGATGGAGGTGTAAAGCTGGGGTCACTGGTGCTAGCAAGTTGGAGACGGATTGACCGTTGGATCAAAGCTAGGTTGAATGGACGTTTGTGGTGCTCTAAGTTCTTTATGAGGAACATGAGAGGAGGAGAAAATGGCCAGCTGTGTTGGATATTTTGCACAAGAGATTCCTGGGTGTGAAGGTAGGAAATTTGTAATCAGACCCATAAGTGATAGGTTTGAATGCAGAATGGTCCCCAACAGCTTACAAGTAGGTCCCTAACAACTTTTGAATGCATGTAATGTGAAGTCTAGGTTGTGTAGGAAGGACCTAAGTGAAAAACACAAAATCCAAGGTCTTAATGTGGTCGAAATGCAATGAACCTTCCATGGCAAGTAGTTTGAACATATTAGAAATTATTTCCATACATGATTTGTGAATTTGAGTTCATTTTGGTCTTCAATTGACATTTGATTCAACCATTTATAAGCTAAGTATAGAATCTCTTTAATTGTGACCTAATTATGTATTTTTAGAAAAAAATTGGTGTTTTAGGTCATTTTCATAATTCCTACACTTAACCCTTTTATTGAGTTAATTTGTAGTGTTTTGACTGAGTTTCTAGCTTAACTTGGGCACTTTAGCAATGATGAGCCACACCTCATCAGCCACCACCAAGGATTGAGGAACCTAATGGACCATACCTACTTGAGATTTAGGGTAGATTGGTGAACCAAATGGAACAAATGACGAGAATCCAAAATCAAATAGTGCAGATACTCAATAGGATAAATCAAAATGAGGTTGAGGAAGAAGAGATACCCATATTAAGATATTTCTATGATCCCTCCAATTATTAGGCTAGACCAAGAGTTAGAATCTCAACTGCTTACTTTGAAATTAGACCCTAGGTCCTTAGCTTGGTCAAACACTTTCATGGACTACCTAGGGAGGACCCATTTGAGCATTTGGAGCAATTGATTCTGATAGTTGAAACCAGCCGAGCCCATGAGATTCCCATTGAGATTTAGTGTTACGACCCGATTCCTGGATCCCTACAGGACCTGAGACCGGCTTGCCTCGACTAATCCCAAGACCTAGTTGTCCAATGAGAAATAACTAAAGGCAGGAAATAAACCACACTCACACATGCAATATAACTAAGCAGAAGGAAAGAACGAAGTAGTAAAGGAAAGTAGAACAACTGTCACAAAATATAGTACATGCAACCACAACAACAACAGTGGAAAGAAAACAAAAAACAATAGGAACGGTAATTCAAAGGTCCAATACTCACAACTACAGCAAAAACAAAAGAGCTGGAAAGAAAACTACTACGGTTGGACTCAGTTGGGCCCAGCTCCCTCTACAGCCGGAAACTCAGGCTGCTCAACTCTTGGTCCTGAATAGGGTTACAAAAAGACGGAGTCAGCGAACGCTGAGTAGAGTGGTGTTTACATTATTTATGTACAAGTAAAGTAGAAACAAACAAGCAATTTTTATTCTCATTTATGTTTATCTCATCTATGTATTTCTGGTTTATCTATTTCACAAAGTATCCAAGTATTTCTTGATCTTGCTTGTTTCTCGTGGGAACGATCTTGATTGTAGTCTTTCCCATGGAGTAGAAGGTACACGTGGTTCTCTCTTGGCTGGGAGAGTCCTCCACGGTAGTCCTACACCCAGTTAACCACCCCGAGGTCACTGTCGAGACGTAGCGGTGACTATGGCACGCGTGATAAGCACACAGGTAGTTACTCCGCATTGGAACGCGGTCAGTTGTTTCCGCTAGCAGGTACGCCTAAAGTACAGCACGGAATAGCATAAGGCCTTACCCTCTCAGAACAGGGGTCTTGCCCCTCAGAACCAAACAGGTGTCTCGCCCCTCCACAGTTCACGTCCCCTCGTCTGACTACCCCGGTTTGCTCAGTGGGCCAAACAAAGTCGGCGTAGGGTAGCTAGCTTAACCCCAGGCCCCGTGGGGTGGCTAGCTCCCTCCATACACTAGTAGCACGCCTCGGTACCACGTACGCGAGGGCCTACAAGAGTTGGTGTAGAGTGGCCAATTCTACCCCTGGGTCTCAACCCAAGGGAGGTTAGCTCCGCTCTACACTAAAAGAACCACTGTGCTCCTTGGTACCACGTACGGAAAGGCCAACTCACTTCCGTCTAAACACGGAATTCCTTTCCATATCTAGGAGTTTTCCTCCTAGGTCCCAGTAGGGTTCATGCTTATATTCATCTCATTCATCCATATTCAGATCTCATGTTTCATAACTCATTCCTCATCCACATACAGGCAGCTCATGTTTTCACAATTTAATTCTCAATCATATACATGCAACTTGTGGTTTCACAGTTCACTTTTTATTCACATACAGGCAACTCGTGTTTTAACATGCATCTCATATTTACACTAATATCATTTTCTAGAAATTTATTGTAAACATGTACACAAGTAAACAATACAGCTCAAAACAGGCTCATATATTTCCACCCCAGGGTTCACTCCACATCCTAGAGTTTGATCCGATTACTCCAAATAAGTACATTCTTATTTAAATATCAACAACTGAATTAAACCACTCTACTAGGTATCACATGAGGAATAGGGGCCTGCACCACAGATCTCGTCGTCTTTGCGGGCCCTAAACACGCCACCGACTGGTAACCTGTACCAGCGACTAATTTACATCAAACAAGCTCAAAATAGTAGGTACTCAACACGAACACGTAGAGAAACTTGAGTGGAAAACAGTGGTACTTCATTTGCGGAAATCTGATTCCGTTTGGGCCCTAAACAGCCCAAAAACACGGTTACTACCCAAAATCAGACGTCTGGGACTAGTCCCAACATCTTAAAAGACGTCAGATCTCACCTTGTGTTTCCTGCGGTATCCTCAGACGTCTGGATCCCTCCACGACCATCTGAAAGAAGTTCCGGACATCAGACAAAGCCTCCAGTCATCTGGAAGCACCTTCGGACATCTGGCGACATTATCAGACATCCAAAAGTACTTAGAAAAGTGCACCGCGTGCCATCCCAAAGCCCTCACCTGCATACGACAAATGCATGCACAAACTCAGCCTGATATTACCTACGATACAACCTGCATGGTGGAAAGTAGTGCAGGAAGATAAGTACCTCACGTGATATAATGCTTTCAGATATCCGGCTTCAGCTCTGGACGTCCTGGTGCTTCGCCAGCTATCTGGACAACACTCCAAACGTCTGATACTGGAAAACTTCCAGTACCAGAACCTCCTCCGCGACACTCCTCTCCTCGCAGCATCACCCGCAGTGCACCGCAGCAGCTTCAGCAGCTGCAGAGGGCCGGGAGGCCGCCTCCACAAGCCCCTCCTCCTCTTATGCATGCCTACCGCTGGCCGCGTAAGCTCCATCGAGCTCTTGAAGGTCCTTTGACCTCTCTCACGCTCTTCCTTCCTCTTTCCCTCACTCACCGTCTCGTTCTTCCTCGCTCGCCCTCCCTATCGTCACTCTCATTCTCCCTCACCACAGCCACACAGGGAGGATGCTAGAGGTGGTCGTGGCTGGTGGTGAGGGGGTGAGGGTGGTGAGAAGGGGGTTTAAATAGAGAGGGGGTTAGGGTTTAAGGGTGATGGGTGTGGAGGAGAGAGAAGCTCTGCGCATCGCCTGCACGCAGAGTACAACGGAACGTACGAAAATTTCCAGTTTCAGGTGTCCTGGCCTGTGTCCAGACATCTGATCGAAACTTCAGACGTCTTATCCGATTAAAAGGGCAATGGGTCATTTCATCATAACAAACTTAAAGGAAGTTTTGTCCCTAAAACTTGAGCTACATAGGGTGTGGAACTAATGTAAAAATGCATAACAAACTTAAGGAGGACCGAAGCTGGTTCGAAAAGACGTACCCTCAAAAAGCTCTGGGTATTGCTCTTGCATCACCACCTCAGGCTCCTAGGTCGCCTCCTCGTACCACTGGCTTCTCTATAGAACCTTCACCAGTGGTACCTGCTTTTGTCTCAGACTTTGGACGACTCTGTCTAGTATCTATACTGGTCTCTCAGGATAAGTCAGATCATCTCTCACCTCGACGCTCCCGTGGCTCATAACGTGACTGGGATCGGCAACGTACTTCCTAAGGTTGGACATGTGGAACATGTCGTGCACTCCAGAAAGCTGGGGAGGAAGGGCAAGCTGGTAAGAAATGGGTCCTACCCGCCCCAGGACCTCAAAGGGCCCCACAAACCTCGGCGCGAGCTTCCCCTTCACCTCAAAATGCTGCAAGCCCTTCATGAGAGAAACATAGAGAAAGATGTGATCCCCAACCTCGAACAACACCTCTCTGCACTTCCGGTCAATGTAGCTCTTCTGCCTGCTCCTGACAGTGCAGAGTAGTCTATGGATTTGCTCTATCACCTCCTGACTCTGCCTGATCAGCCTGGGACCAACCTCCTACTTGGTCCCCAACTCGACCCAACTTAAGGGTGCAGTACACCTCCGTCCGTACAGAGCCTCGTAAGGTGCCATGCTGATGCTTGAGTGGTAACTATTATTGTATGCAAACTCTGCCAGGGGTAAATGCTCCTCCCAGGAGCTTCTCTAATCTAGCACACAGGCACGCAGAAGGTCCTCAAGTGTCTGTATGATGCGCTCTGACTGTCCGTCCATCTGGGGGTGATAAGCGGTACTAAACCTCAAACGTGTCCCTAAAGCCTGCTGAAACTCAGCCCAGAACTGGGAAGTAAAATGAGTATCCCTGTCAGATACGATCTCACGTGGAACTTCGTGAAAGTGCACCACATCTCTGATGTATCTCTCTGCTAACTGTGCTGGTCCAAAGGTGACTCGAATTCGCAGGAAACGCGCCATCTTTGTCAACCTGTCTACTATCACCCAGACTGTGTCATGTCCCCACTGAACTAGTGGACCCACCACCAAGTCCATGATGATGCTCTCCCACTTCCACTATGGTACAGGAAGTGGCTGAAAAAGGCCTTGCAGGTCTCTGGTGCTTGGCCTTCACTTGCTGGCATACCAAACACTGCTGAACAAACTCACCAACATCCCATTTCATCCCTCTCCACTGGAAATCACGTCGTAAATCGTGGTACATCTTTGTGTTCCCAGGATGTATATTAAACTTGGACCCGTGCACCTTAGTCAGGAGCTCTCTCAACAACTCCTCGTCTCTAGGAACACACAAGCGTCCCCTTATGCGCAGTATCTCGTCTGAGATGGAAAAGTCTCTTGGGTCCCCTATCAACGCCCTGTCTCGCAGTGTCTATAAGTACGGATCGGCCATCTGCCCTGCGATGATGTGGTCTATCAGCTCTGGTTGTGACTGTCGCGTCACTGTCACTGCCCCACAGTACCCCTGTAACTCCTGGGGTCGCCAACTACCCAACTCCTCAATGAGTCTCCAACTCTGTGCTCGTAAGCTGGCCAAGTGGGCAAGCACCTTCCAACTCAAGGCTTCGGCTACCACATTGGCCTTCCATAGGTAGTAGGAGATGCTACAGTCATAGTCCTTTAGGAGCTCTAACCAACTTCTCTGTCTCATGTTAAGCTCCTTCTAGTTAAACAAATACCTGAGGCTCTTATGATCTGTGAAGATCTCGAAAGTCTCGCCGTAAAGGTAATACCTCCAAGTCTTCAATGCGAAGACAACTGCTGCCATCTCTAAGTCATGGGTAGGGTAACTATGCTCATGGGGCTTCAGTTGCCGCGAAACGTAAGTGACAATGTGACCCCGCTGCATGAGCACAACCCCTAACCCCTGCAATGAAGCGTCGGTGTAAACCAAAAAACTGCCACTACTGTTAAGGATGGTAAGCATAGGAGCTGAAATCAGTTCCTCCTTTAACTCTTGAAAACATGCCTCACACTCATCTATTTAGGCGAAGGACACGTCCTTCAGGGTCAGCTGGGTCATAGGATGCGCAATATGAGAGAATACTCTGATAAACTACTGGTAGTAACTTGCCAGTCCCAAAAAATCGCGTATCTCTATCGCTGTGCGTGGCCTTTCCCACCTGAGTACGGCCTCTACCTTGGCTGGATCCATAGCCAATCCATCTCTTGAAATCACGTGGTCCAAGAAAGTCGCCTGTCTCAACCAAAACTCGCACTTGCTGTACTTGGCATACAGCCAGCGTCACCTCAAGGTATCCAGGATCATGCCTAAATGCTAACCATGCTGCATCTGATCCTGCGAGTAAATAGTACATCTTCGATGAACACCACCACAAACTGGTCTAAGTACGTCTTGAAAACACGGTTCATCAAATCCATAAAGGTAGCGGGGACATTGGTCAGCCTAAACGGCATGACCAAGAACTCGTAGTGCCTGTACCGGGGACGGAAAGCTGTCTTGGAGACGTCGATCTCCCTGATCCTCAACTGGTGGTAACTCGACCTCAGATCTATCTTGGAGAACACGGTGGTGTCTCGCAACTAGTCGAAGAGGTTGTCAATCCTTAGCAGCAGATACTTGTTCTTAACAGTGACCCTATTCAACTGTCGGTACTCAACACAAAGTCGTAGGGTACTGTTGAACGTACGAATTGCTACACTAACGTGTTCGATTTTGGAAAACCTGTCATTGTAGTTTGAAAGCGAAGAACTCATGTTCAACAAATAAAATTTATACCGAAATGAAAATTCCGGGTCGAACACAGGGAGGCGGACGTTTGATTTAAAAACTACGTGTTTCTTTTTATTTGTCATGAAGTAATTCAATTTAAAACTATCTAATTATTTACAATAAATAGAAGAGAGAGAGAATATTACACATAGAAATCAAAATGAGATGTAGAATAAACAGAGAATTTATCATTAGGGGGATTTGTTCATTACAACTAGAAAGCATAAAACAATTGCACTAGAAAGCGATAAATTTACTCTAGAAAGCAATAAAAGAATGGAGGGAGAAATGTCCTCCTCGAAGGTTGCTTGGAGGACGAACAAAACTACACTAGAAAGCAATAAATCTATGCTAGAAAGCAGTAAAAGAATAGGGAGAGAGAAATCCTCCTCGACGGTTGCTTGGAGGACGAGCCGGACGGGACGATGCCTGGACGAAGGAGAACGAAGCAGGACGAAGGAGGACGAAGCAGAAGAACGGGAACGGAGCAACACGCCGTCGTCGTCGCGGGATCCACTTCCGAAGGGGGACGAAAATTTGGACTTTATCTCGCGAGAAGCATCCCGGGTGTGGGACAAGCTTCTCTTGAGCTTTGTAGGGGTAGAGAAGAGACGGAAGGGATGAGAATTTCGTATGGAGGGGGTATCCTTTTATAGTTGCAAGGAGTGGGGACAAAATGGTCATTGCATCTTCAAAATAATAAATGAGGGGTCTTTAGTGACGGATAAATCCGTCACAAAAGCCCCCAACGTGGGCGTAGCTTCCGCACCCACGTGTGCCTCCTCAGCTGCCTGCTTCCAATGCATACGCACGTTCTTTGATTCTCAGCCGTCCGATCGCAAGATCGGATGGCTTAAGATGCATCTCCGCTCGCTGCGCTGCGCGCCCGCCCGCGCGTACGATCTCACGTCCATGCCGCGCGTTCGATCGCGCGTAATCTCAATTGGCCGCTGACGGCCGTCCGATCACGATCCAACGCCCACCCGCGCTCAATTGCCCGCGCCTTCCAGCCCTTCGCTGCGGCTCGAACCCGCGCCCGCCGCTCGTGTAAGCGCGCTCGACCGCTGCGCTACGAGGCGCGTATGGTCGAGCGGACGCTTTTAAGCGCGGCTGACCACAGCCGTTGGATCGAGATCCGACGGTGGAGAGCGAGCGGGTGCGGGGCCTTCAGGGATTCATGCGGCTGTTTGGGAGGCCGGGATGGCGCCACGTGGTGCCATCTTGGCCGTCCATCTTCTGGAAGTTGTAGATGGTGCCACGGATGTCAGATTGACTTGATTTTTGCGTCATTGGGTTGCAATCGTCGATCTGAATTCATCCGTGCAGTCGAATTTGTCATTTGAAGAGTGGATTTACACCATCCTGGCCCTTGATCTTCTAGGGTTCCCTAGTCACTATCTGATGCTATAGATGTCTGATTAGGGCGATCTTGGAGTCGTTGAACTCCAATCGTTGCCCTGATCACATCCATACGGTTGGATCTTTGATCCGAGGCCCTGATAAAATGTTTTCCCTGTCCAAGCACATAAAAGGAGACAATTAACCTCCATTTTGTTCAAACTACTCTAAATGCAAGATGATGCATGTTATGCAATATTTATATCATGAAATGCAATCCTATGCTTAAGAACATGCATAAATAGACATCTTAAGTAGTGTAAATGTGTTTACATCATACCCCCATACCTATCATTTGCTAGTCCCTAGCAAAAACTATATGCTATTTATAAAAGAATTAGGTTGGATTATTTGAACCTGAGTTATTTTCAATCATTAAGAAATTGTCTACTTAGGAACTGAATTTCAAAGACACAACAGCGCCCACGTATCAGCCAAAATGTAGACCGCCTCAAGCCTCACCTTATTCAAGGAAAAATTTCTTTTTCTCTTTTTACTCTTTTCTAATATTTTTTTGGATTTTCAAATTTTAGGGTTTAAGAGTGGCTTTCTACGGCCATTCAACTCACCCAAGATTTGATGAGAACCCTAAGCTTTAAGCATCTTATTGTGATTGTGATAGATTCATTGACCGGCAATTAAAACGGACTTCGAATTTCTACGCCTCTAGGTGACCTCAAAAAGAATTCTTCCTAAAGGTGTATCTTTACAACCGGTAGCTTTCTCCCTACTTTTATTTTTTACGGGGTCAACACAAGGGTGAATCCTGTGTATATCTCCCCGGTTTATTCTACTTCTCCGCTTCTTCCTAAGTGTTTTGGGAGGGTTCTGGACAATCGGTCGATGAGCTGTTACCACTAACAACTTGCCAGCCATACTCATGCGGAGAAGTGTGGCTTATTTCTTTTTTTTTTTCTTTTCTCCTTTTCTTTTTGATTTGTTTTTTTTTTTTAAGTAGGTGGCTTCCCTGGTCTAAGATTTACCTAAGGGTAGCAAAAAGAGAAAGGTCTAGTGACTGGGCTCTGGACAACCTACCTATGGGTTGTTACCTACGATAACTTGCCAGCCATATCACCCTAGAAGGTTCATTAGCTACCCAATTTTCGTTAAAATCACCGAACAACGAGTCAGTGCAAAGAAAGTGTGTAGATTCTTAAGACTCAAAATTCCCTCAAATCAGAGGGCGGGTTGATAAGTCGTGTACTTATCACCCAAACTTATTTACTCCAATTAAAATAAAATTCAGGTTGGCGAGAACTCGAAAAACAAATCCACATTTTAGTGGATACACGGGCTGATTAAGTCCAAAGACCTGAAGGGTCTTTGTGTTCAGATCTTAATGTAGTATTTTCTAAGATTGAAAATTTTCTTAAACCCAAATTCTCTTTCCTAATTCCGATTTTTATTTTTTTATATATAAAAGAAAATGAAACAAATCTACGGAGCTGACGAATGAATTCAGAGATGAATATCCGCCCCCCCATGCCTATCTAATGCAATGTCCTCATTGTATTAAAAAGACATAAAATAGAGTGGAAAAGTGAAGAAAGCACCTGAATTACGTGAATGTCAGGTCTGCTCCGAGATGAAAATTAAAAAGAACTGTATATGCGCTGAGTTTAGTGCCTTCAGCTAGGCACACTATACAAAGAAAAGAAATGAAGAAATCACAATTGCTAGTCAAAATTAGAATAAACAGAAGAATCCTCTGACCTATCAACAGCGGTCCGCAGATGTGGACCAGATTGTGGTGCAGACCCATCCCCCATAATCGAGAATATCTTAGGTTCTAGATAACAATTACCCAAAACCTAAAATCAGAATGCAAGCGGGGTCGGGCCTGCGATTTATGAGGATGCAACCCAAGACCAAAAAGTCGGGTTACAGAGAATTGAAGCTCAAAAGGATAATCGTTGAATGTGTGCTTGAGTTGAACATCCTCGAAACAAATGTCGTAAGGGTTCTGATTTGATGGTTTCAGCTTAAAAGGAACCCTTCGACTCAATCTACCATTTCCTCCAAAATTAACTTCCCAAATTAGAACTTCCCAGCTCCTATCCTCCTCATTCAGCATATCAAATTCCAGGACCTCTTGTATATTCATCACCCCGTCTGAAATCTCCAAGTCTAAATGATGTGGCAGAATCAAAATTGACTTGGGTCTAATTATCTCAGAATTAGAATCATCAATAAGCTCAACAGGGTGTAACTGATAATCAGGGCATTGAATTGATTCCTCCAGAAAATGCGATTCTGGATCCGTAATGTGTGCCCTAATAAGATCAGTTTCCTCAGTTATTGGGCTATTAAATGATTTATTAAATTCCTCAGGCCCAATCGTCTCACTGAAATCATGTTCAGAAAACTTGCGTGAGACTTCGCAACTTAAATCTTTACTATAAAAGAAATCAGGATCCATATCAATGTATGTCCCAAAATCATTTGTCACTTTTTGTTCCAAGGAGACATATGTTTCCTCGTAACCCGGCTCAGGGATCTCAGGTGAAGAAATCAGATCTTCCTTAATTGGTCACTTTAATCCAATCTGGTCATAACACATGTCCCCCTCAATAGGTGCCTGAGTGGGTTCTGTCATTGGCTTTCCTGAAGAGGGTTTATCCTTGGAATCATCCCATGATTGAATCAAAGCAACCACGAATCTCATCCTCAATTTCGCTAATTTCCCAAGTAAAAACTCACCTGGGTTCTTATCCTTAACATCCTGGAGCCAATCCAACAAAGACTTGTTTAAATCATCAATCATTTTAATCAGAGGCTCCAATCTCTCAATGCAAGGTATTGGCTGAACTTCTAAAGATTGAATGATATTCCTCAAGTTAGCCAGAACCTTATCTTGAACCTGGTTAAGCTGAACCAAATGAGTTGGTTCAGGGTTGGGCGGGTTTGGGCTTAATGAAGGGGAATTAACGAATTGAAATTCGCTATACCCTTCCTGATAATAGGTCATTTCATATTGTTGAAAAGATGGTGATGACCTAAAGGCAGTGAAATCAGAGGATGGGTAAGGATCAGTGTATCCTTCTTGATTGTAGATCGTATTAGGTTGTTCATGAAAGGAAGATGATCTATAATCGATGTAGCTCTGAGAAGGATAGAAATCAGAATCAAACTGTTCAGGGTTAGACCCTAAACACGGGGGTTCGGAATTGTATTCCCAATCTGAGTTATCCCAACTGACTGATGGTTGATTACAATACGAGTCGGGATAATCGTCATGTTGAGGATAATTCACAACAAGAGGGAAAGAGTGGGAATGCGTGAAATATGTGGAAGGATTCATGAGACACGGGAGGAAGAAAGGTGCCCTACAATATAAACAATCAAACCTGTCCTTAAGTGGGTTAGCCTACAGACCTACAGACTCCCAAAACCTGTCTCGAGATAAAGAAATGATTTGATCTACTTCTATCTGTTCAATCCAACCAGTTAGAAGGAGGGACTGGGGAGAAGGTTCTTCCTTCAGCTTGCGCCTCCGTTTCCTAGTGTACCCCCTAGCCGCGATCGTTTGACTCTGCTCCCCTAGCTAGACATCAGATTGAACAGTAGAAACAGACTAATCGAAAATAATCTGGTTCTGGATTTTGAAGAGCGAGTCAAATCCTTAAGGCCAACGTCTACTCTGTTTTATTTAGGGCTAGGTTTGAATGTGCTTTGGAATGTGATGGGCCCTTTAAATGGGCTGTGCCCTTAATGATTGATTGATTTATGTGTGCGTGCACAACCAATGGTTTTCAAGCAAGATTATTTTTGATGTGGTGAATTTTAAGGTTCAAATCTTGCTTAGTAGCTTTTAGGATTTAACTTCAAGTATTTTCAAACAAGTTTCATTGGCACACCAGGTTTTACAAGCACAGGTGAAGATGTTTTCCTTTAAAGCTTAAAAAGAATGTGGAGTGCCTGGTAAATCCCTAAGAGTTGAACCTAATTGGCAGCTACTTGATGAATTGATTTTATTTAAAGTTGTGCGGCCCAATCAACTCAAACAATTGGCTTGATGCACCACTTAATTAGGCACATAAATGATTACCTAATCTAATTTATACTCAATTATGTGTTTGAATGTGTGCACCAGCTCCTAAGATCGGTTTACCGGTTGAGTTAGAAAATCAAATGAGGTTGTGTACCTCTGTGAGATTTTTTTTAAATTTTTTTAATGTGGGGGTTGGGGTGAGTAAGGGTGTCAAACAACAAACAATCTAACCTTAGAGTTTATAAAAACACCTAGGTTGATTGATGTTTGAATTATTATGTTGTGGAATGAAATTTAATGGGTGGGAGGTGGGGGATAACTTACAAAACCTTCCACAGCACTTTACTCCAATCTACCGCTTTTGCTCGTCTCAAAAGAGTACTTGCAATTACAATAAGAAAGGAGAAAACTGAGGTAAATGATTTGTAAGTTACAAAACACGAAGAGAAATCAAAGATCGTTGCCTCCCCGGCAACGGCGCCAAAATGTTGAACGTACGAATTGCTACGCTAACGTGTTCGATTTTGGAAAACCTGTCGTTGTAGTTTGAAAGCGAAGAACTCGTATTCAACAAATAAAATTTTTACCGAAATGAAAATTCCGGGTCGAACACAGGGAGGCGGACGTTTGATTTAAAAACTACGCGTTTCTTTTTATTTGTCATGAAGTAATTCAATTTAAAACTATCTAATTATTTACAATAAATAGAAGAGAGAGAGAATATTATATATAGAAATCAAAATGAGATGTAGAATAAACAGAGAATTTATCATTAGGGGGATTTGTTCATTACAACTAGAAAGCGATAAATTTACTCTAGAAAGCATTAAAAGAATGGAGGGAGAAATGTCCTCCTCGAAGGTCGCTTGGAGGACGAACAAAACTACACTAGAAAGCAATAAATCTATGCTAGAAAGCAGTAAAAAGAATAGGGAGAGAGAAATCCTCCTCGACGGTTGCTTGGAGGACGAGCCGGACAGGACGACGGCTGGACGAAGGAGAACGAAGCAGGACGAAGGAGGACGAAGCAGAAGAACGGGAACGGAGCAACACGCCGTCGTCGTCGTGGGATCCACTTCCGAAGGGGGACGAAAATTTGGACTTTATCTCGCGAGAAGCATCCCGGGTGTGGGACAAGCTTCTCTTGAGCTTTGTAGGGGTAGAGAAGAGAAGGAAGGGATGAGAATTTCGTATGGAGGGGGTCTCCTTTTATAGTTGCAAGGAGTGGGGGCAAAATGGTCATTACATCTTCAAAATAATAAATGAGGGGTCTTTAGTGACGGATAAATCGGTCACAAAAGCCCCCAACGTGGGCGTAGCTTCCGCGCCCATGTGTGCCTCCTCAGCTACCCGCTTCCAACGCATACGCACGTTCTTTGATTCTTAGCCGTCCGATCGCAAGATCGGACGGCTTAAGATGCATCTCCGCCCGCTACACTACACGCCTGCCCGCGCGTACGATCTCACGTCCATGCCGTGCATTCGATTGCGCGTAATTTCGATTGGTCGCAGACGGCCGTCCGATCGCGATCCAACGCCTGCCCGCGCTCAATCACCCACGCCTTCCAGCCCTTCGCTGCGGCTCGAACCCGCGCCCGCCGCTCGTGTAAGCGCGCTCGACCGCTGCTCTACGAGGCGCGGATGGTCGAGCAGACGCTTTTAAGCTCGGCTGGCCACAGCCGTTGGATCGAGATCTGACAGTGGAGAGCGAGCGGGTGCGGGGTCTTCAGGGATTCATGCGGCCGTTTGGGAGGCTGGGATGGTGCCACGTGGTGCCATCTTGGCCGTCCATCTTCTGAAAGTTGTAGATGGTGCCATGGATGTCGGGTTGACTTGATTTTTGTGTCATTGGGTTGCAATCGTTGGTCTGAATTCATCCGTGCGGTCAGATTTGTCATATGAAGAGTGGATTTACACCATCCTGGCCCTTGATCTTCTAAGGTTCCCTAGTCAATATCTGATGCTACGGATGTCTGATTAGGGCGATCTTGGAGTCGTTGAACTCCAATCGTCGCCCTGATCACATCCATACGATTGGATCTTTGATCCGAGGCCCCGATAAAATGTCTGCCCTGTCTAAGCACATAAAAGGAGACAATTAACCTCCATTTTATTCAAACTACTCTAAATGCAAGATGATGCATGTTATGCAATATTTATATCATGAATCCTATGCTTTCGAACATGCATAAATAGACATCTTAAGTAGTGTAAATGTGTTTACATCAGGTACCGTCCTTCTTCACAACCAGCACAGGGGCTCCCCACGGGGATGCACTGGGCCTCACAATGCCCTTCTCCAACAAGTCCTGTAATTGTGACTTGAGCTCTCGTAGCTCAAGCGGTTCCATCTGGTACAGTGCAGTAGAAATGGGGCTGGTCCTCGGTACCAGTGAGATCTCAAACTTGTTCTCACGCTCAGGCAATAGTCCTAGCAGCTCCTCTGGGAAAACGTCGGGGTACTCACAAACCATCGGGATACTTTGAAAGTCAGCCATGGGGCTAGGCTCTGCCACTACATAGGCCAAGAAGCCCTCACACCGCTGGCTCAAAAGCCTCAATGCCAAAAGCGCGGAGATGCATCTGAAACCTCCGTCCACCGGCTGACCCTGAAACTCAAAGGGAGGCAACTCCGGTATGGAGAAAACAATCTTCCTCCCAAAACAGCCCACTAGGGTGTGATAGGTGAATAGCCAGTCCATCCCTAGAATCACGCTAAAGTCCTCCATCTAGATCACAATCAGGTTAGTGGGGAGGTTGTGTCCCCCTATGCTGACCTTGCAGTTCATGTAGACCTCCTCGGCTACAAACAACTGGCCACCTATGCCTCTGATCACAAATGGATCCTCTAACAGTACATTGCCCTGCCTTAAACTGATGGCAAAACTTATACCAACGAAGGAGTGTGTGGCGCCGAAATCAAAAAGTACGTACACTAATATGCCAGAAACAATAACCATACCTGCCACCACAGAACTTGAAGCCCTGGCATCTCTGTGTGTTAAGGCGTTGATATGCCCCTCAGCTCTCGGTGCAGATGAAGTAGGTACACTTTGGGTCGGGCAAGCAGTAGTTGGCCAGTACCCTCCTCGTGACTGCTGTCTTCCCCCACACACCTAATGACCACGACCACCAGCTTGGCCTCCAACGCTCGGTGCAGGGAGCATCTGCTATGCTCCGGCCCTAGATGGGCAATCCCTCCTGATGTGGCCCGGCTGGCCACACTAGTAGCAGAGGGGAACATGACCTTGTCCCTTAGTAGGTCCCTGCTAGCAGCTGGGCGGGGGTCTGGTGCTGGCAACTGGTCCTTGTTTGGGGCCCCCAAAGGCCACTGGTGACCCCACAGAACGACACGGCTCTCCAGCGGTCACTGTGTGCGTCCTCTCCCGTTGGGCCTGAGAGTACTCTAGCTGGTAGGGCCTCTTCCATCCGCCGTCAGTGTCTTGCATGGCTGGGTTGGTCTCCTCGTAAGTCATGGCTACCTCGACCACACAAGAGAAAGTGGGCAGCTTCAGGGGTTTGACATACCCCCGAATCATAGGTTGGAGCTCCTTAGTAAACCTCCATAGGCGCTCCTCCTTAGTAGACACAACTGTTGAGGTGAAACGTGACAACTCCAGGAAACGCGTACGGTACGCGCCAACCGTCATCGCCCCTTGGCGGAGAGTGTGGAACTCCCGCCACCTCTGGTCCTGCTAGGTCCGCAGAAAGTAGTGCTCGCAGAAGAGAGTCATGAACTGGTCCCATGTTGTCTCTCTCCCCTCCTGGCCTTTGACTACCCTCCACCACCTGTGTATTGTGCTCTCTAGCTGGTACGTGGCAAAGGCCATGCGGCACTCCGCAGGAGGGCGAAGGGTGTTGAACACCTTCTCTATCTGCTCTAGCTAGTCCTCTGCCTCAGACGAGCTCTCATCCTCCTTGAAGGAGGGGGGCTTCAACTTCGGGAACTGTCTGAAAAGCTCATGGTGTAGCTGCAGTAGGGGAACGGGCACGCCTCCAGGTAAGGAGGGCTCGCGCTCGGAAGGGTCAGAGTGTGGTGGGGGTGGTAGAGGATCACCCCTACCCCCTTCTACTTGTCCGACGCTGCAACGCTCTCTCTGTCCCTTTGAAGACTCCCCCTCCACGTCCTCAGGGAGAGGTACCCATGGAGGCTGTTGGAGCTCCTCTCGCACGAAGTCTCTGATAAGCTGGGTGAGACCCTGGGCCTGAATGCCCAGGAGGAGAGGTGGGTCGACTGGCGCCTCAGGTCTGGCTCGTTCGCCCCTCCGACCTCGCCCACAGCCACGACATGGCCTAGGTCTTAATTGACTTAGATTAAGCTAGGACTTAGCATAAGTTAGGGTTATTCATGCATACATATGCATTATCTGCATCTTTACTGCTCTTCTTTAGCTATGCATAAAATAATGTTATAATGTGCTGATTAAGTGCATTATGTCGATTGCAGGCAACAAGCAGATCTGGAGCTAGATCTAGAGTAGGATCTGAATCTGGATCTGGAATAACGGGAGTTGTAGCAGAGTTGGAGCAGAAGGCTTAGTTTAGATATAGGAACAATAATGTAAGGGGGTTAAAGGTTTGCTATTCTATTAAGTAGGAATAAAGCAGTAAAATGTGAAGAGCTTAGGTCCATCCTAGCCCTAGGATAGCCTAGAGACCTCCCCAAGCCTTAGCCAACCTTAGATTAGGTTACAATACCCTAGGAAGCCCTAAAACCCTAGTTCCAACCCTTATCTGGATGTCTAGATAAGTTATAGGATGTCCAGGACCCTTAGCCATCTCCCGTACACCTCAAACCCACTTCTGCAGCGTTATTGGACGTCCATACAGTTTGTCAGACGTCTAATTTATGCAGAATACCCAAATCAGAACCTTGATTTCCCTCTGACTCAGATTGGACGTCCAGAATTGAAGTCTGGACTTCTTATTTTTGAGTATAAGTCATCTTACCACATTATTAGACGTCTGGTACTGGTCTCTAGTCCCTGTTTTGAGATTCAAGTGTTGATCTTGGATCTCTAGCTCCCTAGACCTAATCCCAACCCGATAGGAACCTAAATTAAGGTGTCCTAACCCTAGTACATCACCTCTAAACCTACCTAAGGACCTAATTAGGTCCTCACCAAACCCAACTGACTTATATCAAAGTCAATTACCTTCACCTAAGTCAATTGGACTCATTGAGTCCAATTGAGCTTAGATCTCAACTCACACAAGTTCAATTGGACTTAGTGAGAGTCCAATTGATCTAAACCCAACCCAATTGAGTTATTTCACTTCAATTAGGTTCACACTCATTCAATTAAACTTAGGTTAAGTTTAATTGCATTTTCCCCTTAGCAATTAGGGTTTGTAACCCTAATTCAAGACCTACACCTACCCAAACCCCTTAGGACATAACCTAAGCCACCTAGCCCTATAGAGCATGACCACACACACGCACACACACTTCTCTAGAGTTCTCTAGAACTCTCTTTGAAGTGGTGCCACCTCTTGGTTGCCAAAATTAGCAACCAAGAGGCATTCAAAATGAGATCCATAATTTTTGGATCTCATAACCTCTTGGCCGGCCACTCTTGGAATCTCTCTAGAGAGTTCCACACCTCTCTAGAGAGAAGCCATTGGGTCTATAAAAAGACCCCATGGGCAGCCAAGTGGCCCCAATTCACATCCGTTGGCTTCATTGGCGCCACTCACCTCATTAGCTCCATACACGCCCACCTTCACTTAGGTTAGCTACTCCACCTCCATGAGCTCACTACCATCATGGAGGACATCATGCTGGGATGCTGAATCAATCCTCCCTCTCTCCAAGGGTCGGCCTAAGCTACATTGGCCACCCCTCATTCTCCTCCCGACCACTCCAAGGCCATCGGGGACCACCCCTGAATAATCTTTATTCTGCTAGATTTAGTTTATGCTCTCCATAATTTTTACTTCTTTTATTACTGCTTAATAGCATAGTCTTACTTCTCCCCCAATGACGCATGCGAAATCCCCCAATTGATTCTTGTATGCGGTCATTTTCTGGTAGCTAGATTTCCGTTTCAAGCATTTATGTACAAGCTTTCCTCTAAATTTCTTATGCAAACAACTCCCCAATGGAATGAATGAAAATGCATTTATATATATATATATCTCTTTATATGTTTGAAATCACCATGAGTTTAATAATTATCATATGTGCGTGATTTAAGCTGCCTGCTCTTCAACTGTCGATCCATTATGCACAAGCATGTCGTTTCCCAAGGATATTGAAAATCTAATGATAGACGCTTTCTCCATAAATAATCACCACCTCACTAGAATCGTGCGCATAGAAACTCACACGTTCACCTTTGTAATTTATTTGATGCACGTGCACGTAATCCGAGTTTATAGCAGAAGTGGTGAAGATTTAGTTAGGAGATTGGAAATTGGCATGCATTTTTAAACGAAGTAGAGTGGCAAAAAGATCTAATTCTAGAGTAAAGCAAACACCTCCCAGAGATGAACGACCGGGACTCAAGTCTCATAATTTTTACAAACTTAATTTTTGACGAATGTTTTTGTGCGACTATACTACGATTTCCAACGACTTTCAAATGTGCGAGAACGGTCTCCATCAAATGGCGCCGTTGCCGGGGAAGTAGCGTCATTTTCTATGATTTTGATCTGTTAAAACATCACTGACACATTTCTCTCTTCTTTGTTTTTGATGTGCAGGAAAAACAGAAGAAAAATGGGATCTACGCACACAACGAGCACGAAAAACAATCCAGGTGCACATCATCATTCTCCTTAGATTAGGTTTTCTTTTTCCACACCCTAGGACTAGATTTACTTTCTGCAATCTCTTTTGAAAAAAAAAGATTTTACTCATTTTCGTGAAAAAAAATTAAAAAAAAAGCTTGAAAAAAAAATCTAGATTATGTTTCCTTTTGAATCTTAGGGTAGTTTGAAAGAAAAAGCAAAAAAAAGGGGTATTTCCGTTGAATATGTTTGAAAAATTCTTTGCGAAAAAAAAACGTGCAAAAGTTTTGAAAAAAAAACATTTTCTTTTCGGTGGAAAGCTTAGATTTTAAGTTCAAATCTCTTTAAAAGCTTTTCCACAGTTTTCTAATTTTCAGCCAGATTTCAAGCTTGATTTAAAAATTCGATTGTCGAAAAATTAGTAATCAAAAATTTTGAAATTCCGAATAACCTTCATTTTCAAACTATCTTTCAAATGCCACCATTATTTTGAAAAAATTACAAGTATACAATTTTTAAAAATTCACGAAGTGCATGGGATTCAGGCTAACCCAGATTCAAAATTTTTCAAATTTCAAAAAGTAATTTCGAGCAATCTACGAATCTATTTTAACTAAAAATGGTGGGGGTTTGAAAGTTGATCTAATTGGCTTTATTTTCCATATTTTTCCTGAATTTTTGAAGGTCATTTGATACTATTTCAAAGCGAAAACTCGACCAGGGGTCAAAATTCCAGATCTGACCCTCTGATATTCAAAATGCCCTAAAAATTCGGTTGAAATAGTAAAAATTCTAAAAAAATATTCTCTGGAAAGCTAATTAAAAAAGGAATCTACTCAAAAAATTTCAAATTAATTAGATTACAATTATTATCAGAGAACAAACATTACTTTTGTGGTCTGCTAAAACAAAAAAAGAAAAACCTTAGAAGTGCATGAAACTTTGGTTGAATCCTTGGGGTTATAACTAGAGACCACACTTTGGGCTAACCTAGACTTAATCTAGTCTAGTGCTCAGCCGGTGAGCTTGGTCACCCTGTGGGCCACTCACCACAAACCCCACTAAAGAAAACGGGTTAAAATTAGTTTTAAATTACGAAATCAACCCGAGTTCGTTGTCATACTTCCGGGTGTTTTTAATCTCTCTTGCCAAACCTGGTGACTAAGCCTGCGGGGTAGTGTCAAACGACCATGGCTCAGGGGTCAACAGAACCGGAGGCGTAAGGCAAAGGAAGAACCTTCCCCTTAGTCCTCCCGTAACCAGACTGGCTGGGTTAGCTTGAGAGGCTGGAATCGCTTTCGGTCGGTTGAACGACGAACTTATATTCAGGAATTCAAATTTCTAACGAAAAATCTGGTCACCTGATCCATAAAGACCATTTGATTGACAGGACCTTAGCCTTGTCCTGCTTGGCTACACCAACCCAGGGGTTGGGTGGTGTATGTAAGGAAGGAGGTCACTTCGACCTCACTTGGTTGGACCTTGGGAGCCACTCCTAAGGAGGTGAGTCACCTCGCCTGAACCATCTTCTTCCCTCACTTCTACTCCAAGAGCCACCATGGCAAATCCTAGACCTAGACCTAGATCGGATCAGGATATCGAGAATTTGGACCTGATGGCTCGTCTGGAAGCCCGGGTCGCCGAATCTGAGGAGCTGCATCAGCAGAGCATGGATCACATTCTGATAGCTCTTGACAAGATGCAGCACCCGCCGTGGGGAGAACAACTACGGGATTTCTACAACCCTGCTGTATAAATCATTGCACCTCTAGTTAGAATTCCCGCAGGCGGAGACGCGTTTGAGCTCAAGCCCAATGTCATTGGGTTGATCAGCACTCATTTCTACAGGAACTCAAGCGAAGATCCGTTCCAGCACCTTGATGTCCTGAGTCAACTCGTTGAAACAATTCGACCCAGAAATATTGATCTCGGGGTTGTTTTGATGAAGCTTTTCCCGTTCTCTCTGAGGGACAAAGCTTCATACTGGTTCAAGACTATTGGGAAGCCAATTGGAACCCGGCCAGAATTACGATGTGAATTTCTGCAAAAGTTCTTCCCAATCGATCGAACAAACACAATGCGGCGCGTAATCACGACTTTCTCCTAGGGAGCTAGGGAGAAATTACACGAAGCATGGGACATATTTCATGACCTTCTCCGGAAATGGCTGCATCATGGTATACCTAGATGGCACTTAGCTCAGATTTTTTACCATGGGCTGGATGACACACATTGGTATCTGGCCAATGCATCCAGCGGCGGGAATTTTCTCGCAAAAGATGAGAACAATGCATTTGAGTTGTTCGAATCATTAGCGGAGAACTCGATGAATGCTGTATCTATGAACCAGCTCCAGCAACCTAGTCAGCAGTGGGTTGGTGTCCACGAGGCTCACACCAAGTCTATTCGAGCAGACATGGATATCATCATCAAGCAGCTGGATAGAATAAACTTAATTGAGAAAAAGATTGACCAGATTAGTCAGGGTCAATCTGACTCGAGCTCTACCACTGCAAGACCCTCCTACGCACCCTGAGCCCTCCCTGCTCGAGTTAATCTACTCACTCGGGATGCATCTTCTCCGTATTTATGAGATCCTGCATATTAGGATCCCGCGAATAATCCAGATCTGGCACTCTGCGACCAGGGTTATGCACCACCCGCAGATTATAATGCGTATCCCCTTGACAGATATACGTCTCAGACATCTTCGGCCTACGAGGACGTCAGCGCTATCCAAGGATACGGGCGTAATAACCCGTATTCAGAGACGTATAACCCTGGTTGGCACCAGCATCCGAACTTCTCTTGGTCTGGTAATTCACAGAGACCACATCAAGATCCACACTACCAGACCAGGCAATACGGGAATGTGCAAAACCCGTATCCTAGGCAGTAGCCATTCCCGTCTCAGCAGCAGCAACCCCTCTCTTTATACCAACTGCTGCACCAAGCTACCAGTCACCCTCCAAAGTGGGCTGACCCTTTGGAGGCACTGAAAGAGGAGCTGCAAGAATCAATGAGGAAATCTACACAAGATAGCTTGCAGATTATGAAGGCAATGGCTGATTAGATACAGACCATATAAAACATGCAGAACCAGCTATTGCAGGAGCATAGGATTCAGGGAGCCTTGCCTTCCCAACCCATCCCGAATCTGCGATATGTGCAGAAGCAGGGTGCCCCGCCTAGGTTCCAGGCACCGTAGGGACAGGCACACGCCGTACTACAAGCGCCTCCTGCACCACCCGATTACGCACAAGGCTAGCTGCCTTAGCAGAATCCCGCGTATTCTGCCCCTTCCACTCCCCCACCACCTCATGGACAGCAAGCCGATGCACATGCTGTCTCTTTGTGAAGCGGAAGGAAGCCATTCAACCCAACACCTAGGCAGGCGGGTCCTGATTTTTTCCACCCTTCGCCGCAAGCGAGTTCGACTCCGTCTTCATCCCAGGAGCCACCTGTGGTAGATAAGGGTAAGAGGCCACTTAACCCTAAGATTCCTGTCCCTTTTCCTGAGGCTTTGACATGAAATGCAGTACAGAAAAAGGACACGTGGAATTTTGAGGACTTGAAATCGATGTTTAAGGAAGTACATATTCAAGTCCCCCTCCTTGAGGCAATCGATCACATTCCCGTTGTTGCTAGGTTCTTCAAGGACTACTGTACCCCGAAGCGACAGCCGAGAATTGGATGACAGGCGGTATTGTCGAAAGAGGTTAGTGCAGTGATTCTAGCTGACTTGCCGCCAAAGAAGAAAGACCCTGGTACCCCACTCATATCCTGCATCTTGTAGGATTCTCCATTTGATTGGGCCCTTCTAGGTTTGGGTTCGTCCATCAACCTAACTCCCACTACTGTATTTGATCGATTTCGATTTGGGGAGTTGAAGCCCACCTCGGTCACGATTCAGCTGGCAGACAGATCAATCAAAACACTGAGGGGGTGGTTGAGAATGTGATCATAAAAGTCCACGGGTTTTGCTTTCCCACAGATTTTTTCATTCTCGATATGGAAGTTCCTCCTAATCTCCGAGATGCACCAATTATTTTGGGTCGCCCCTTTCTGGCGACAGCCCGAGTGAACATTGATTGTGCATCTGAGTGTATGGAGATCGCCCTAGGCAATGATAGACTTCAACTTGATATATTTAGGGCAGTAAAGAACTTAGACTGTGATCGAATAGAGGAGGTTGGTGAAGACGATGATTCGGCATACTGTGGTAACATTGGGCTCCTTTGTGATGACCCAATGTCTCATTCGTCTGCACTATCAGGGTTCTTGGACCTCGATCCACATGGGACTGAAACCATTACACTACATATATCTCCCCGAGGATCTGACTGTTTAGGGTGTTCTCATGACCGCAACACCCCTGAATCTAGCTATCCTGATCCACACAGTGCTGAACCGCCCCTGTTGTTGCAAGAAGATGTGACCAGAGCTAATAGGTTTCCCATTAACATAGTCACAACCAATTATTTTACAGGTAGCGAATCAGCAGGAATTCACGTGCATACGGATTAGCAAATTCCCACCCTCGAGTTTGCTCCTCCCATTCCCATTTTTGACTCAAACCAACTCGTGATCGAATTGAAGCCCTTACCCACTCCACACTTTCTTATAGCTAGACTTTTTGGAGTAGGGGTGCATAATCAGTTGGTTCGCATCTCTGGACCACTGATTCTAGGAGCACACGAGCACATCTTTCTCTTAATATTGGCTGGCTCCTATGCAAGAACTGATACATTTGATTGAGTTTTCGCCCAGCTGGAGGTGTTAAACTCAGCATCTACTCCACATCCATCACCCTATACAAATTCATTTTTGTACATAACATATTCTTCTTTTAGCATATTTTCTTTCTGCATATTATATACTGTCAGGTTGGCTGGTGCTGAATGTATATTTTCAGGAGCAATTCCAGGTGACTTCTACCCACTCATCCTCTGTCAAATTTAATTTCTTTTATATTCATGCATGAGGACATGCAAGAACTTAGGCATGGGGGGGTAGATACAACAAAACTGAAAAAATTTTATGCCAACATTTAGGAAAACCTTGGAACTGCATGTAAAACGTACTTTAGGACCCTAAATAAAAGAACAATCCACTCCACCTCCAATGCTCTCATTGGAGCTAGAAATCATCTGCAACAGCCATTTCCAACTCACCTGCTCACCTCTTATTCTAAATTTAGGGTCAAGTTGAATGTAACCCGATATGGGAATTTCATGAAGTACAAATATAAGAGGTTACTTGTTCATAGCATATATACATATTACATTCATGAATAAGATCATTTTATTAAGAGAATGCATTAGGGATTTTATCCTCTAGTTGATTCCTGTAATCTGGAATCCAGTACAACTTTTCACACACACATAGAATTTGCAATGGATTCATGGTGAAGGCTGATAAACGTCTTCAGTCTGTCGAGAAGAAGCAATGCTTCTTTTCCTAAACCCCTGGTAGTGTTTTGGGAGTCAGGCTAATTTTCTTCCAAAAATCCACCAAATAGTGTGAGATGAGAGTAGAGTGTACTGGTGCTCTAACATTAGTACAAGGAATCCAGAGTCCTAGATAATTAGGTGATGATACTCAGAGAGTAGACATAGTTTTCGCTTTTGATTCCTACGTATACATTTTGTGTGAAATTGTGAGAGCCACCAAATAAGGCAAATACGCATAGAGCGAGTTTTCATAAAACTAGGGCTAAGGTGAATGGTTACGACCATTCTTTACGGAATCCCCAGCCGAAGGAGGGTATTGATGTCAAGGTTAAAAATACACCGTCCTATCCATCTCTTCCGGTGCCGTGAGTAGGCACTTCCACCAAATAAGCCACCCAATGTCTCTTGAGTACCACCAATCCCTAATAATGCCTCCTCAATAAAGTTCATAGATGTGTGCTAGTTGTGTATATGTTAAAAAAAGAAAAAAGAAAAAAAAATTGAAAGAGAAAAAAATTAGAAAAGGAAGAAAAAGCAAAGAAAAAAAAAGAGTGAACATTTAGTGTTTATTTCAGTTGCATTGAGGCAATACCACCAAATAAAATTGCAATCTACCAAATATGGCCTTAACCTATTTTTCTTGTGTTTCTGACCACCCGAATACTGGTTGAGGAATCCTGACTTAGTGCTAGGGTTATAAGAACTCAATTAAAGTGTTAATGCCTAGTGAGACCACCAAATATAGATTGTATATGTGAATCTAGTGAGGTTGTGTGCTCTAAGACGAGAAAGAAAAGAAAAAGAAAAAGAGAAAGAAAGAATGAATACAAAGGAATCAAAAGGGAGCATAGTTTTTCTCGTCTTTCTCTGAGTTGAGTTACTTAGTAGTCTGGGAATCTAGATTCTATAGTACTAGTCTCTATGTAGCACCAAGTGAGAGTGAGCCACCAAATATATAATATTTTCCCTCAGAGATTCTCTACCTAAGCCTAAAGCCGAGGTGGAATTCATAGAATATCTTGAATACCCCGAGGGAAGAAGTCAGCCTATCCCGCTAGAATTTTTACTAGGGGTCAAGTATAGGCTTAAGAGGTGACGTAAACACATTTGTTGAGGGTAAAATGCCTATTCATGCATGTTCCTAGGCTTAGATTTGCATTTCATGTTATAAATATTGCATAGCATGCATCATTCTGCATTTAGAGTAGTTGTATATAATTTAGGTTAATTGCATCCTTTTTGTGGTTAGGAGAGAAGGATATTTATTTCAGGGCCTCAGATTGACGATCCAACCATACGGATCTGATCAAGACGACGATCGGAGTCCAACACCTCTGAAATCGCCTCGATCGGAGTTCCGTAGCACCATATGCAGTCTGAGGAAGATCAACGGCCAAGGGACTAGAAGACATAATTCGGAGCTTCAAATGATAAATCTGACCACGCGGATGGATTTGGGTCGACGATCACAGCTTAACGGCATGAAAATTGACTCAATCCGACCTCTGTAGCTGCCCCTACAACAAGAAGATGGACAGCCTAGACTGTGCCACGTGGCGCAGCCCAGGCCGCCAGCACACGCACGTAGCACCGCATGCGCGCAGCAGCGTGGGTGCACAGGCGCGCATGCACGCAGCGTCAGAATGTGGGCACGCGCGCACGCGTGGCAAGGCTAGAGTGGCGCCAGCACAGCGTAAGGTGGACTACAACTCATGAGCTGGACTTACAGCGACGCTTACAGCCGTTGGTAATTCATCGCATGCCAGCCAAGCCAGCTGTGGGCGCCAGCAAGCAAGAGCTGCCTACAACGACATTTCCAACGATGGTCTGGATGTCACTAATGGTCCCATACTGATTTTTGCCACTTCTCCACCACTATAAAAGGACCTACACCCCCTCCCCTCCAAGCGATCTCTACCTACTCTACTCCCACCTACTCCTAAGCTTTAGCAAGCCTACCAATGCTTCATTAAAGCTTGTTCTTAAGCTCCCAAGGTGCCTATTAGTGTAGCGAACCTCTACCCACCAAATACTCCTCCAACTTCCCATCTCCCTTTATAGGTCACCTTGGAGCCGTCCTCTTACCTCCATTCCGGTAGAAGATCAACTCCGTCTTCTCACCTCCATTTCGGAGCTACACCGAAGCTTTCCTCAACCCGATGTCCTCCAGCATCTCACCTCCGTCGTCCCGCTCCTCACCTCCTTCGTCCGAGCTTCCGCTAGGCACCGTCGTCTTGCCGAACAGCGATTCAGGAGATTTCTTCTCAGCCCCCTCGCTTTTTATGCTTTTATAGTTCATTGTAATTGACATTGGCTTGATATATATATCATATTTGTTCCATTTCTATCTTATGATTCATTCAACTTGTCATTTATTTCAAAAATACAAAAAAATAACAAAACCCCAAAATACAAAAAAGAAATGAAACGAAGCGCGGTTTTCAGGTAAAGTAAACGTCGCCTCCCTGTGTTCGACCTGGGACTCCCTTGGAGTTTTGGTATAAATTTTATCTGATCGATGTGTTTTGCAACTACGACAATGGGTTACTTGTAACCCTGATTTCTAACACGCAAAACACGACACGACCTTTTTGGCGTCATTGCCAGGGAGGCAACGGAATTTACTTTATTATTTATTGCGTTTCATTGCATTTACATAGCATTAACCCTACTTGTCTTTGATCTACTATCTTGCAGGTACCCTAGCATGGAGATCCAAGTGTGGTAGACCGAAGTAAAGTGTGGGTAGAGTGTTTTGTAAGTGTCCCCCATACCACCCCCACCTTAGTTTTCATTCCATAACCGAATAACTCAAACCCAAATCAACTTAGGTGCTTTTTATGAACCCTAGGATAGATTTGGTTGTTTGTTTGCCACCACCACTCACCTCGCCATCCACATAAATAAAAATAAAAAATAAAAAAAAGGTGTTATTTGATTGTGGGATTTTGTGAAAGCTACACACTTAACACCCACAACTTCTTATCCTAAGGTGCACAATCACTTTGATTCTATAACTTAACCGGGATCTGACTTGTGGACCTGGTACACTTCAACTAAATACACATAAGTGAGTAGAAATCTGAACAGGTTAAACATTTCTGTGTGCCTTAACTAAGTGGTGCAATAGGGCAATTGATTGAACTGTTTGGGCTACACCACTCAATTTAAAACTGATCCATCAAGTAGCTTGCCACTTAGGGTTGATTCTTAGGGCTGAACCAGGCACTCCACATTATTTTTGATTTTTAAAGGAACATATCATCACCCGTGCTTTCAAAACTTGGAGTGTTCTACTAAACCTTGATTGAACCAACTTAAGAATTAAACCCTAAAAGCTACTAAACAAGGTTAAATCCTAAAAGACACATCTTCAAATAACCTTGTTTGAGAACCCTGGTTGTGTACGCACACACATTTTAACTGATCATTAAGGGCACAACCCATCTAAAAGGCCCATCACATTCCTGAAGCACCATTGTCCCAAGCCTAACTAAAATTGATTAGACATTGGCCCTAAGGACTAGTTCGCTCATCGGGATCCAGATTGAGATTATTCACGATTAACCTGCTTATACTAGTCAATCTGATGTCTAGCTAGGGGAGTAGCGTCAAACGACCTCGGTTGGGGGGTACACTAGGAACCAGAGGCGCAAGCCAAAGGAAGAACCTTCTCCCCAGTCCTTCCTTCTAACTGGTTGGATTGCCTAGACATAACTAGAGTAAATCATCTATAATCTTAGGACGGATTCTGAGAGTTTGTAGACCTTTAGGCTACCCAACCTATGGACAGGCTTGTATTTTTGTATTGCAGGGCTCCTTTCTCTTCTGATTTCTTTCCTTACTTCACCATGTACCCTTCCACATCCGACACACATTTCACATCCTATCCTCCTACCACCACTTATCCCCAAGATGATTACTATCCCGACTTAACTTGTAATTATCCATCCACTAGCCGGGATGACTTTGATTGGGGATATGAATCCGGACCTCAGTGTCCAGGGCCTAACCCTGGACAACAAGACTATGATTATTATCCTTCTTAGAGCTATAATGATTATAGATCTTCATCCTTTGATCACCAAACCAACTCGATCTACAATCAGGAAGGATATAATGATTATAACATCTACCCTCCCCAGTATTCCATTGAAAATAGGTCATCACCCTTCTTTGAACAACCCAAGACGACCTACTACTAGGGAGGAACCCAAGAACCTCGACATTTTAACTCCCCTAGATTTAACCCAAAACCACCCAAACCTAAACCGAACCAGCCGGTTCAGGTGAACCAGATCCAGGATAGGGTGTTGGCTAATATGAGGAACATTATACAATCATTAGAAGCTCAGCCAACACCATGCACTGAAGCATTGGAGCCTATGATCAAAACGATTGATGAACATAATAGTTCTTTATTGGATTTGCTCCTAAGTGTTAGGGATAGGGACCTGGGTGAGTTTTTTCTTGGGAAATTATCGAGGTTGAGGATGAAATTTGTGGTTGCACTAGTCAAATCTTGGGATGATTCTCAAGATGAACCCTCTTCAGGAGAGGCAATGTCTGAACCCACTCAGGTGCCTGTCGGGGGGGATACATATTTGGAGATTGGAGATGACCAGATTGGTCTAGAGTAACCCTTTGAGGATGAACTGATTGATTCACCCAAGATCCCCAAGTCAGGAAACGAAGAAAATTATGTCTCCTTGGATGATGAAATGACTTGTGATGTTGAGAAATATACAAATGAGGATCATGAATTCTTTGATTTTGAGGGTGAAGAATCTCTTAGTGAAGTCTCACTTAAGCTTGAGGAGAATGATTTTAGTGAGACATACGGGCTCGAGGAGTATGACGACCAATTTGGTAGCCCAACTATTGAAGATTCTAATTCGGTTGGGGCTAACTTGGAGGATCCGATACCCGATGACTCAATTAGTAGCCCCATTCCTCAACCACACCCCGAAGAGCTAAATGAACATACTTTTGAGATCATTGTGCCCAAGTCAATCCTTATTCAGCCACAATTGTTGGACTTGGGTACTTTAGATGGGGTGTACAATGATATGGAGGTCCCGGAAACCTTGATTTTAGAGGATAGGAAGTTGGAAATAAAAATCTAGGAGGTTAATTTTGAGGGAAAAACAAATTTGGATATAAGGGTACTTATTGACCTGAAAACACCTATCTTCTATACGGACCCTTATGATATCTTTCACGTGCGACCCAAGCCTGGAATAACTGATTATTTTTCTGAGCTAGATGTTAAGTGGACAACCACACCTATTGAACCATCTTTACCCATTGTCCGACACTTTGGTCTTGGGTTGCACACCACTAAACCGTAGGCTCGGCCCTGCAAACACAAAACCTTCGGTTCTCGGTGATTTTCATCTAGAACCTGAGAACCACAAGACCCTGGGGCATGGGTCTGCACCATAATCTCGTCCACATCTATGGACATCTTCTGCGGATGGGTTTCAAGATCAACCTTTTGATTTTGACTCTGAGCCGCACTTGTGAATTCTCAATTTCTTCTTTGTATGTATGTTATGCCTAGCTGAAGGCATTAAACTTAGCACGTGTGTATACACTCTTCTCTCTGCGAAGCTGACCAGATTTTCACGACACTTAGGTGATGTTTTGTTTACTTTACCCTTTTCATGTCTTTATTTTACAATGAGGACATTGCATCATTTATGCATGGGGGGGTGGATAATCAATTCCTGAAATCATTATGTTAACTCCGTAGAATTTCTTTTAGTTTCTTATAAAATTAAAAAAAATTGAAAATTAAAAAAAAAATTAAAGAAAAGAAAGAAATTAGGAAAAGAGAACTTAGGCATTTGGAAGTTATTAACTTTAGGAAATGATACGAGAGGACCTAAACACTTAGGCTCTTCAGGTCTTCAGGCTTAATTAGCTCGGGTGTCCACTCGAATGTGGATTTAGTCTCGAGCCCTTGTCAATTAAAATTTATTTTAATTTGGTAAATAATTTGGGATGATAAGTATATGACTTATCAACCCGCCCTCTGATTTGGGGGAACTTTAAGCCTAAGCATCTGCACACATTTTTTTGCACTGACTCACTTTTCGGCGATTTTTACGAAAATTGGGTAGCTAATGGATCGACTTGGGTGGTATGGCTAGCAAGTTGTTGGTGGTAACAGCTCATCGGTCGGTTGTCTAGAGCCTAGCCACAAGAACATTTTCGTTGTATTGCCTTTAGGTAAATCTTAGATTAGGGAAGCCACCTACTTAAAAAAAATAGAGAAACATTAAGAAAAAAAAAGAGAAAAAAAAAGAGAAAATAAAAAAATAAATAAAACCACACCTCACCGCACAAGTATGCCTGGCAAGTTGTCGGTGGTAACAACTCATCAGCCTGTTGTCCAGAACCCAGCTCACAAAAAATGCACAATAATTTCCAAAACACTTAAGGAAGAAGTGGGGAAGTAGAATAAATCGGGGAGATATACACTAGATTCACCCTTGTGTTGACCCCATAAATAAAAGAAGTAGGGAGAAAGCTACCGATCGTAAAGATAAACCTTTAGGCAAGGTCACCTAGGGTCGTAGAAACCCGAAGTCCGTCTTAACGGTTGTTTTGTGAGTCTATCACTGTTTCACAAAGATGCTTAGTACTTAGAATCTTTTTCGAGTCTTGGGCGGGTCAGGTAGCCGTAAAAAGTTATCCCAGAACTCTCAAACTCCAAAAGTACAAAAAAAATTAGAAAAGAAGAAAAATAAAAAAAATATATCTTCCCTTCTCAAATAAGGCGAGAACTTGGGCGGTCTGCATTCTAGTAGACACTCGGGTATTGTTGAGTTTTCGTAGTTTAGGACCTTAGTTGAAATTTTCTATTGTTAATAAACGACCTAGGCCTAAGTGATCTAATCCTAATTCTACTTTTATACAAAGCATATAATTTAATTTTGCTAGGGACTAGCAAAAGATAGGCATGGGCGTATGATGTAAACACATTTGTAAAGGGTAAAATGCTTATCCATGCATGTTCCTAGGCTTAGATTTACATTTCTTGTTATAAATATTGCATAGCATACATCATTCTACATTTAGAGTAGTTGTATATAATTTAGGTTAATTACATCCTTTTTGTGGTTAGGAGAGAAGGATATTTATTTTTGGAGCCTCGGATTGATGATCCGACCATACGGATCTGATCAAGACGACGATCGGAGTCTTACGCCTCTAAAATCGCCTCTATCGGAGTTCCGTAGCACCATATGCAGTCCGAGGAAGATCAACGGCCAAGGGACTAGGAGACATAATTTGGAGCTTCAAATGATAAATCCGACTGTGCGGATGGATTCAGGCCGACGATCGCAGCCTAACGGCGTGAAAATTGACTCAATCCGACCTCTGTAGCAACCCCTATAATAAGAAGATGGACGGCCCAGACTACACCCTGTGGCGTAGCCTAGGCCGCCAGCACATGCAAGCAACACCGCACGCGCGCAACAACAAGGGTGCGCGCATGAGCGTAGCGCCAGAGTGTGGGCGCACGTGTGTGTGTGGCAAGGCTGGAGCGGCTCCAGCACAGCGTGAGGTGGACTTACAGCGACGCTTACAGCCGTTGGTAATTCATCGCATGCCAGCAAAGCCAGTTGTGGGCGCCAGCGGGCATGAGCTGCCTACAGCGATGTTTCCAGCGACGGTCTGGATGTCACTAATGGTCCCATACCGATTTTTGCCTCTTCTCCACCACTATAAAAGGACCTACACCCCCTCCCCTCAAAGAGATCTCTACCTACTCTACTCCCACCTACTCCCAAGCTCTAGCATGCCTACCAATGCTCCATTAGAGCTTGTTCTTAAGCTCCCAAGGTGCCTATTAGTGTAGCAAACCTCTGCCCTACCAAATACTCCTCCAACTTCCCATCTCCCTTCATAGGTCACCTTGGAGCTATCCTCTCACCTCTATTCCGATAGCAGATCAACTTCATCTTCTCACCTCCATTCTGGAGCTACGCCGAAGCTTTCCTCAACCCGACGTCCTCCAGCATCTCACCTCCGTCGTCTTGCTCCTCACCTCATTCGTTTGAGCTTCCGCCAATGCTGTCGTCTCGTCGAACAGCCGATTAAGGAGATTTCTTCTCACCCCGTTCACTTTTTATGCTTTTATAGTTCATTGTAATTGACATTGGCTTGATATATATATCATATTTGTTCCATTTCTATCTTGTGATTCATTCAACTTGTCTTTTATTTCAAAAATACAAAAAAATAACAAAACCCCAAAATATAAAAAAGAAACGAAATGAAGCGTGGTTTTCAGGTAAAGTAAACGTCGCCTCCCTGTGTTCGACCCGGGACTCCCTTGGAGTTTCAGTATAAATTTTATCTGATCGATGTGTTTTGCAACTACGACGATGGGTTGCGTGTAACCCCGATTTCTAACATGTGAAACACGACACGACCAAGAGGTGTATTAGTTTTCACTCGAATCCATTGCAAAAGCTACATAGCTGCACTTTCACGATTGTCTGGAATTCTGGAGCATAGGATGAAAACAAAAAGGAGAAAAATCTCTACGCATACACTTGATAAAATAATCAGTCCCTTAGGGACCCTTTTTGTAAATAAATTAGTCTTGCATTTGCTAGGGACTAACAAGATTTAGGCATGGGGGTATGATTGCGCAGCAATCATAGGTCTTAATTGACCTAGATTAAGCTATGACTTAGCATAAGTTAGGGTTATTCATGCATATATACGCATTATCTGCATCTTTACTGGTCTTCTTTAGCTATGCATAAACTAATGTTATAATGTGCTGATTAAGTGCATTATGTCGATTGCAGGCAATAAGCAGATCTGGAGCTGGATCTGGAGCAGGATCTGAAGTTGGATCTGGAATAACGGGAGTTGTAGCAGAGCTAGAGTAGAAGGCTTAGTTTAGATATAGGAACAATAATGTAAGGGGGTTAAAGGGTTTCTATTCTATTAAGTAGGAATAAAGCAGTAAAATGTGAAGAACTTAGGTCCATCCTAGCCCTAGGATAGCCTAGAGACCTCCCCAAGCCTTAACCACCCTTAGATTTGGTCAAAATACCCTAGGAAGCCCTAAAACCCTAGTTCCAACCCTTATCTGGATGTCTAGATAAGTTATAGGACATCCAGGATCCTTAGCCATCTCCCACACACCTCAAACCCACTTCTGCAGTGTTATTGGACGTCCAAACACTTTGTCAGATGTCTAATTTATGCAGAATACCCAAAATAGAACCTTGATTTCCCCCTGACTCAGATTGGATGTCCAGAACTAAAGTCTGGACTTCTAATTTTTTAGTATAAGTCATCTGACCACATTATTGGACGTCTGGTACTAGTCTCCAGTCTCTGTTTTGAGATTCAAGTCTTGATCTTGGATCTCTAGCTCCCTAGAGCTAATCCCAACCCCATAGGAACCTAAATTAAGGTGTCCTAACCCTAGTACATCACCTCTAGACCTACCTAAGGACCTAATTAGGTCCTCACCAAACCCAATTGACTTAGATCAAAGTCAATTACCTTCACCTAAGTCAATTGGACTCATTGAGTCCAATTGAGCTTAGATCTCAACCCACACAAGTTCAATTGGACTTAGTGAGAGTCCAATTGATCTAAACCCAACCCAATTGAGTTATTTCACTCTCAATTAGGTTCACACTCATTCAATTAAACTTATGTTAAGTTTAATTGCATTTTCCCCTTAGCAATTAGGGTTTGTAACCCAAATTCAATACCTACACCTACCCAAACCCCTTAGGACCTAACCTAAGCCACCTAGCCATATAGAGCACGACCACACACACACACACACACACCCATTCACGCACACACACTTCTCTAGAGTTCTCTAGAACTCTCTTTGAAGTGGTGCCACCTCTTGGTTGCCAAAATTAGTAACCAAGAGGCATTCAAAATGAGATCCATAATTTTTGGATCTCATAACCTCTTGGCTGGCCACTCTTGGACTCTCTCTAGAGAGTTCCACACCTCTCTAGAGAGAAGCCATTGGGTCTATAAAAAGACCCCATGGGTAGCCAAGTGACCCCAATTCACATCTCTTGGCTTCATTGGCACCACTCACCTCATTAGCTCCATACACACCCACCTTCACTTAGGTTAGCTACTCCACCTCCACGAGCTCACCACCATCATGGAGGACATCATGCCGGGATGCTGGATCAATCCTCCCTCTCTCCAAGGGTCGGCCTAAGCTACATTGGCCGCCCCTCATTCTCCTCCCGACCACTCCAAGGCCATAGGGGGCCACCCTTGAATGCCCTTTATTATGCTAGATTTAGTTTTTGTTCTCCATAATTTTTAATGCTTTTATTACTGCTTAATAGTGTAGTCTTTCTTCTCCCCCAATGACGCATGTGAAATCCCCCAATTGATTCTTGTATGCAGTCATTTTCTGGTATCTAGATTTCCGTTTCAAGCATTTATGCATAAGCTTCCTCTAAATTTCTTGTGCAAACAACTCCCCAATGGAATGAATGAAAATGCATTTTTATATATATACATCTCTTTATATGTTTGAAATCACCATGAGCTTAATAATTATCATATGTTTGTGATTTAAGTTGCCTGCTCTTCAACTGTCTATCCATTACACACAAGCATGTCATTTCCCGAGGATATTGAAAATCTAACGGTAGATGCTTTCTCCATAAATAGTCACCACCTCACTAGAATCGTGTGCATAGAAACTCACACGTTCACCTTCGTAATTTATTTGACGCACGCGCACATAATCTGAGTTAATAACAGAAGTGGTGAAGTTTTAGTTAGGAGATTGGAAACCGGCATGCATTTTTAAACAAACTAGAGCGGCAAAAAGATCGAATTCAAGAGTAAAGCAAATGCCTCCCAAAGATGAACGACCAGGACTCAAGTCTCATAATTTTTACAAACTTAATTTTTGACGAACGTTTTTGCGCGACTATACTATGATTTTTGACGACTCTCAAATGCACGAGAACGGTCTTTGTCACCTCGGGAACTTCCCGACGAGGCATCACCTGCAAGGAGATGCAAGAGAAGAACAAGTGTTGTCAACGATACCGGATTACATCGAGAAAAAGACTCAGATATGAATATCAAAGCGATACGTTGTGGTGGCTATCCTAGTTATATGCACATGAGTGGTTATTCTCGGACCATTTAGTTCATTTCTCGGGACGACCTTGCTCTGATACCATCTTGTTACGACCCGATTCCCGAATCCCTACAGGACCCGAGATCGTCTCACCTCAACTAATCCCAAGACCTAGTCATCCAATGAGAAATAACCAAAAGCAGGAAATAAACCACACTTATACATGCAATATAACTAAGCAGAAGGAAAGAACGAAGCAGTAAAGGAAAGTAGAACAACTGTCTCAAAATATTGTACATGCCACCACAACAATAGCACTGGAAAGAAAACAGAAAGTAATAGGAACAGTAATTCAAAGGTCCAATACTCACAACTACAGCGGAAACAAAAGAGCTAGAAAGAAAACTTCTATGGCTAGGCTTGGCTGGGCCCAGCTCCCTCTGTAGCTGGAAACTCGGGTTGCTCAAGTCCTGGTCCTGAACAGGGTTACGAAAAGATAGAGTCAGCGAACGCTGAATAGCGTGGTGTTTACATTATTTATGTACAAGTAAAGTAGAAACAAACAAGAAGTTTTTATTCTCATTTCTGTTTATCTCATCTATGTATTTTTGGTTTATCTATTTCACAAAGAATCCAAGTATTTCTTGATCTTACTTGTTTCACGTGCGAACGATCTTGATTGCAGTCTTTCCTGTGGAGTAGAAGGTACACGTGGTGCTCTCCTGGCTAGGCTAGTCCCCCGCGGTAATCCTACCCCCAGTCAACCACCTCGAGGTCACTATTGAGACGTAGCGGTGACTACGGCACGCATGATAAGTGCACGGGTAACTACCCCACATTGGCACGCGGTCAGTCGTTTCTGCTAGCGGGTACACCCAAAGTACAGCACGGAACAACAAAGGACCTTATCCTCTAAGAATAGGGGTCTTGCCCCTCAAAACCAAACAGGGGTCTCATCCCTCCATAGTCTGCATACCCTCGTTTGACTACCTCGATTTGCCTAGCGAACCTAACAAAGTCGGTGTAGGGTGGTTAGCTTAACCCTGGGCCCCATGGGGTGGCTAGCTTCCTCCCTACACAGTAGCATGTCTCGGTACTACGTGTGCGAGGGCCTACAAGAGTCGGTGTAGAATGGCCAATCCTACCCCCGGGTCTCAACCCAAGGGAGGCTAGCTCCGCTCTACACTAAAAGAACCACTGTGCTCCTTGGTACCACATACGCAAGGGCCAACTCACTTCCATCTACACACGGAATTCCTTTCCATATCCAGGAGCTTTCCTCCTAAGTCCCCATACAGTTCATGCTTATATTCATCTCATTCATTAATATTCAGATCTCATGTTTCATAACTCATTCCTTATCCATATATAGGCAGCTCGTGTTTTCACAATTTAATTCTCAATCATATACATGCAACTTGTAGTCACAGTTCACTTTCTCATTCACATACAGGCAACTCGTGTTTAAACATGCATCTCATATTTACACTATTGTCATTTTCTAGCAATTTATTGTAAAATGCACTCAAGTAAACAATACAGCTCAAAACAGGCTCATACATTTCCACCCTAGGGATCATTCCACATCCTAGAGTTTGATCTGATTATTCCAAACAAGTACATTCTTATTTAAATATCAACAACTGAATTAAACCACTCTACTGGGTATCATGGGAGGAATGGGGGCCTGCACCGCAGATCTCGTTGTCTCCGTGGGCCCCGAATACGCCACCGGCTGGTAACCTGTACCAATGACTAATTTACATCAGATGAGCTCAAAATAGTAGGTACTCAACACGAACACGTAGAGAAACTCGAGTGGAAAACAGCGGTACTTTGTAGAAATTCGATTCTGTTTGGGCCCTAAACTACCCAGAAACACGGTTACTGCCTAAAATTAGACATCAGATCTCACCTTTTGTTTCTTCCGGTATCCTCAGACGTTTGGATCCCTCCACGACTGTCTGAAAGAAGTTTCAGACGTCGGACAAAGCCTCCGGTAGTCTGGAAGCACCTTCGGACGTCTGGCGATGTGATCAGATGTCCTCAAGTACTTAGAAAAGTGCATCTCATGCCTTCCCAAAGCCCTCACCTGTGTACGACAAACGCAGGCACAAACTCAGCCCGACATTACCTGTGCTACAACCTACCTGGTGGAAAGTAGCGTTGGAAGATACATACCTCATGTGATATAATGCTTTCAGACGTATGGCTTCAGCTCCGGACGTCTTGGTGCCTCGCCAGCCATTTGGACGACACTCCAGATGTCTAATATTGGAAAACTTCCAGTACCAAAACCTCCTCCGCGATGCTCCTCTCCCCGTAGTGCCGTCCGCAGTGCATCGCAGCAGCTTTAGCAGCTACAGAGGTCCGAGAGGCCACCTCCCCGAGCCCCTCCTCCTCGTGCGTGCGCCTGCCGCTGGCCGCGTGAGCTCCGCCGATCTCCCGAAGGTCCTCTGACCTTTCTCACTCTCTTCTTTCCTCTTTCCCTCACTCACCCTCTCGTTCTCCCTCGCCACGACCGCACAGGGAGGATGCTGGAGGTGGTGGTGGTTGGTGGTGATGGGGTGAGGGTGGTGAGAAAGGGGTTTAAATAAAGGGGGGGTTAGGGTTTAAGGGTGAGGGGTGTGGAGGAGAGAGAAGCTCTGCGAACTGCCCATGTGCAGAGCACAATGTAACGTACGAAAATTTTCACTTTCAGACGTCCGGGCCTGTGTCCAAACGTCTGACTGAAACTTCAGACCTCTTATCTGACTAAAAGGGCAACGAGTCATTTCATTTGGTGATGAGGATATTCCTCATTCCCTTAGGGATAAAGCTTCACATTGGTACTGAACTGTAGGGAGGCCCATCAACACTTGGATTGAGCTGAAGCATGTCTTCTTGAAAAGGTTTTTCCCTATTGGTAGGACCAATGCAGCTAGGAAAGCCATCACTACCTTTATACATAATCATGGGGAACCTCTTAATGAGGCTTGGGAGAGATTTTAGGAGCTTTTAAGGAAATGTCCACACCACGAGGTGTGACGTGTGATGGTCGTGTTGCAATAAAAATGGTGTTTTATGTGTCGGTGTTGCGGTAAATTTGTCACAAATGCAAACCGATGTTGAGTCATTTTTATTTAATTATAACTTTTACTGGTTAGTTTCTACGTTATTCACTGGGAGGCCGTTATTGATATAAATCACTCTCTAAGTCTAAAAGTAGTCTTTTATTCCAAAATTGTTAATTTTATGTACAATAAGAATGAATGAATTAAACAATGAATAAATGGGTTAATTATATATAAAAGAATCAATTATTATGCATTACAATGCCTTAAACATATGTACAACAAGCAGGCAACAAAAACTAGCTACTACTGCACTATACTCATTATATACAGCTAATATAAGTAATACCTAGGTCTAGGTACAAAAATAGCTACATATATATACTATACTAAGTTATATTAACATACTAACATCTTTAGTAGCATATTCTATATATACAGTAACATATATATATATGTCAATATAGACCGTAGTAAAATATATATACAACATAAGGCAAAAATAACTATCTATATTAACATATTTACATATCTACAGTGACAGCTGTAACTGTCACTAAAGCCTTAGTATTGTTTATATACATATAATGCCCAAACAGTATCTACTCTACTAATATACCTATACCCATTTATACTATACATTTGTATATATTATTTACATATAGTTTATTTATATTATTTATATACATTTACTATTATACATATAATATACTTATATGTATACATACAATACATATATACATATACATGCACGGCACACTAAATCACAAGCTGTTGTTAACAAGGCAAAATCAAGTTTTTAAAATAAAGCGTTGTAATATAGTCGAAATCGCTTTGAAAATAAATAGATTTTATTACTCGAATTTAAAGTCTGAGGTTGAACATAGGGAGAAAATGGAATTCATGCACTAATCTCAATAATAATTACAATTTGAACACATAATACTACTCAAAAGCTAATTAAGAATATAAAGCATGAGTATGAAAATAATTGTAGCTTAAAATCAAACGTCTTAAAATTATGTGCTACAGAGTTTTTTCCTTCTTTCTCTGATTTCTCTTTCTTCTCTGGCTTCTCCTTCCTTTCTTCTTTGGCTTCTTGCTGCCTTGGCTTCTTCTTCCTTCTTTCTTCTCTTTCTTCTGCTCTCGTCTTAGCCTTGCGAACCTCAGCTTCTTTCTTCTTCCTTGGCTTCTTCTCCTTCCTTCTTTCTTCTCTTTTGCCTTAGCTTCTCTGCGGCTCTTTTCTTCTTCAACTCCTCCCTTCTCTTCTGACTTCTGCCTGAGCTTCTTCTCCTTCTCCTTTCCCTACAGAGCAAAACCTACCCCTAATCGCGTGCGCTCTCTTCTCCTCTTTCTCTCCTAGGTTCATTCTCCCAGAGCCATTGTCTTGAGTAACCGGGTCGGGTACTCACCTAGGACCAGGCCCACCGGCGTGCGGTGGTGGGTGAGGTGTGCTGGGTTAGGTAAATGGGTTGAGGCCAGGTCTGCAGAGGCAAGGTCACGGATGAGGCCGGTGAAGGGTGAGTGGGACCTCATCTCGTGGTACTGAGGAGATAAAGCCTATGCAGTTTTTCCTCTTATGCAGGTGCGACATGTCAAAAGTTTTCAAGGTGGGACTATCTTCCCACCTCCCTTGTGTGTGCCTACAGCAGGGATGCTTCGCTTGATTGCAACTGTGGCTTCAGCCTTCGATGCCAATTAGCTGCCTGGGGTTGTGCGCGAGGGAAGTCTGTGTAACCTGGGACTATTGGCCTGGAGCAGGCGGACCTGAAGAGAGCTTGCAAGCAAGCTCCTTGCTGTTCGTCAATGGCAGTGACCCTCTGGATATGCAATCACGCAAATGGCCTCGCAGCCACATCAGAATGCTTAGGAGGCTTCGCCGAGACACAGTGAGTATACTGCGGGGGTCAGCGTGGCGTGGGTTTGCCTGAGTGCACGTGCCTAGGGCAACCTGTGGCCGTGTGTGTGGGTGTGTTCGGGGGCCCTTGTGGTTGAGTGATGGCATGCATGGAATGAGAGGTTACGTTCAGTGAGGTGTTGTGGAGCTTATGGGATGGTTGGCGAGGCGGATGGAGGTACAGAGCGACGTGGATGCCTCGTAGGAGGTCTGGCTGGAGGTGAAGGGGATGATGGTGATGGAGTGCGTCGAGGGGTGTTTTTGAGAGATAAAGAGGGGAAAAAGGAGTAGAAGGGAGAGGGAACTTATCTGGGCGTAAAGAGACGAAGGGGGAGGTAGGGATGGCATCTGTGCGTATCGCCGATGCCGGAGATGAAGATGCTTAGTGAGGGAGGTCAGCGAGGATGAAGGGGATGCAAGGACGTTGATGGGTGCGGTGCGACGCAGACGAGCGGGAGGAAGAGAAACCTACCATCGGTATTATGGTTAGGTGACAAGGGAGAGAGAGGGAAGTCGCCGGAACTTGATGAGCCAACTGGCCGAAGGGGAAGAGACGAATTAAAGGGGTTTTTCCTGTTAATTTCAAGCTTGGGAGACGTGGGGTGATTTGGGTTTGCTTAAATAGGCCTCTGAGGATGGATTTATGCTTGAAAGCCAAGCTTCCATTAAAGGGAGGTTCGTCGGAGATGGCAACTTGAAAGGGACTCGAATCTCTCATGTGTTCGCATGAGAGATTGGGTACCAAACAGGGCCTTAAATTTGGTTCATACTAGAGGTGATTTCTCACAGAATCTCCCTTTCAATTTTGAAGGGGATTCTCTAAGAGATCAAGGAGATCTTGCCCTTGCAATCTCGTAGGAGTAGGATTCCCTCAGCTATAATGGTGGAGGGACCTAATTGCAAAGAATGAAGAAGAAGCTAGGGGGTTTCTGTAGAAGTTTCGAAAGATAAGGGTAGAAATGTAATTGGGCTGGACCTATTTGCAAAGTGGGTCAAGATGAATTCCTCTTAGGTCTAAATTTTGGTACAAACCTAATTTGGACCTAATAAATCTAATGGTGAAGTTGGATTTTAGGTTTGACTACGTTTGGCTAGGAAATTTATGCAAAAACCTAATTTAGGGAAAATATTTGTCTAGGACCCCATTCTTGGTCAAAATAGGTTCCAATGGACAAATTGAACATTTTAAGCCATAGAGAATATTTTTTTATGATTTTTAGAGGATTTAGGTGAATTTTATCCTGATCAGAACCTTAATAAATCAAGCAGGTCTATTTTAGGGTTACGAGAAGTCATTTAATTCCCAGAATTCACATGAACCCTTTTCCATTTAAACCAACCCACTTTTTATCTTGTTAAGATCATTTGACTTGTGTTTAGCCCATGAGAAACCCTATTGTTGTACTGCAATGGTAAAATTACAGTTTTACCCCTTATTTCTTATTTCTCTCTCAGAATGGTTATTCATTAAGTTAGGACCTCCAGTTGGTTATGTTAGAGCTTTTGTTCTCTTTTATGGGTCAAAATGAGCTAGTTAGGTGATGAGAACCTCGTCACAAACCCTAAACTAGCACCATTTAACCATGATATGCAAGAAAAAGCTCCTACATAACTCTAGAAAGGCTTGGCTCAGAGAGATTCTGAGTTTGCAAAGAAAATAGAAACTAAGGGGTAAAAATGCAATTTCACTAATCCGATCTGAAAATAGGGTAACTCAGGATCCAACCATAGGTCAAAATAACCTAATAAGAAGAAAAGTGGGATGAGATGACTCAATAAGGGCTACAGCAACTCTAAGGAATTAAATGAGATCCCGTAACCCTAAAAACAAACCCACTTCAATTCACGTGGTTCGAGGTAAGGTAAAAATCAAATAAACCCTATAAAATTCATATAAAAATAATCTCTAGGGTTTAGGACTTTCAATTTGGCCTTAGGAACCCATTTTGACCTACATTGAGAACTATGCCCAATTAACAACTTAATTTGGATTTTTACGTAAATTGACCGGTCAAACAAGGTTTAATCTAGAAATAAAATTCACCATCAGAATCCTTAGGTCCTAATTAGTCATGTATAAAAACTTAGGCCTAAGAAGAAACCTTCTTGACCAACTTTACACTTTGGTCCTCATATATTTACTTTTTGGCCCTCAACTTTTGAACCCTCATATTTTGGCCCCTAACTCTCCTTCGTTCTTTGCGTTTAGGTCCCTCCTGCAAAACCTGAGCAGCGCCATGCTCCGGCGACCTTGCGCGGAGCATGGCGCCGTGCAGGGTGAGGGAGGGGCCCTGGCAAGTCAATGGGGGGTACCCTGCGTCGTCAGCCACCGCAGGGACACCCCCCTGAGCGCTGCACCCACCCATACCGGCCGTGCGAACGCATGGACGGTATGGGTATCCTTCCTCCGGCGTCCTCCGGCGAGGGAGACACGTCGTCTCCCTCTGCCCTCCTCTCTGGTTCTGCCCCTATAAATACCCCCGTCGCTCCGCCGTTCTTCCCAGCTCGGATCTGACGGAGACACCCCCTCAATTCCTCTCTTCCCACTCCTACAGAAGCCCCCTTGCTCCGGCGGCCTCTCTTCCTCCTCCTCATCGCCCTGCCGCACTACCAACAGCAGGGTTACCTTCCCTCGATCTTTCCGCGTCACGCCGCACCCAGCTGGCGCCTCTCCGGCCCTCTCCTCGCCGTCGCCCCTTCCTCTGGGAAATTTCTTCTCCGGCGACAGTCGATACGACTGTCGCCTGCGCCAACCCCTCCTCGTCCAGCTTAGTAGGTAAAACTTCTCCTCTTCCTCCCCTCTTTCTTTTCCATACTGAAAGCCCTTACTGTCGCCACCGATTTCCCATCGATCACCCTCACCTTCTCCACCTCCGGCCAAACTTCGGCGAACCGCTCCCATCGCTCCAGCACCCCACACGGCTCGCCGACCTGTGCATAACCTCCGCCTCCTCACCCTGATCCTCTTCCGCCCCTCCACTTCCCACCAAACGCCCTCTGCAGATCCACCGAACACACCCACTTCTCCGCCTGCAGTTTGACCTAGGGCGACCCTTTTGCTCCACCACGCCCCCTGCAGACCCTCCGACCACCTTCGCCGTGCCACGGCGAAGGTCCTTCGCATATCTGATTAGGCCGAGAGACCGTGTTATTGTAAATAGGGTCTGTGCTCGTCGCCGCCATTGACGAGTGAAGAAGCTCCGTCGACCTGCTGCTCCAGGCGCGTCACGCCCAGATCAGGCTCCCAGGCTACGTGGGGTGTCTTCGCGAAGTGCCAGGCTGTAGCTGAGGCGAAGTCCTCGTGCGAAGCCCTTGCATTGGCCCTCGACTGCTCGCTGCCTTCTCCGCACGGACGCTCACATTGGGGTGGGACATTTAGTCCCACCTCGAAAGATTGTGAGCGAGCGCCGTGAGATAAATTGGAAAAGTGCTGTAGGCTTATTGCCTCAGCACACGGGGTGAGGTCCCTCACACCGCTTCACCCGGCCCGTCCGCGATCTCATCACGCGGATCCGGCCGACCCGACCTGACCTGACCTGCACTCCTCGCCCACCACCGCACGCCGGTGGGCTTGGACCCGGGCGCGACCCGCGTACCCGATTACCCGGTTGCCCTGGGAGAGCTGTCCTAAGAGCGAATTCTGAGAGAGAGAGACGCGGGGGGGGGGGGATAGAGTAGGTTTTTGCCCTCTGATGCTGAACTCTTGAGCGTGCAGGCACAGGTGAGGAAGAAGAAGGACTGCGGAAGAAGAAGAACTGAAGCGACACTGTAGCATCCGCGGGTTAAGTCGTCTGCTTGGAAAATCAGACGATGTCCTGAAGACAGGTGAAGACAAAGAAGAAGAAGAAAAGAAGAGAGAAGGAGCAGCCAAGTGAAGAAACAGAAAGCAGAAGAAGAGAAGCAAGAAGCAAGAAAAGAAGAAGAAGAAGAACAGGAAGAACAAAAGCCAAAGAGGAGAGAAGACAAAGAGGAAGAAAGAAGAGAAGAAGAAGAAGCCAAACTTTCATCTCTCTCTCTCTCTTTATTTTTGTAATAAGAATTTGTACCCCTAGAATACGACTTGCTCCCTGAGTTCGACCTCGGGAGAACTTTATTTTCCGAGTAACAAATATTAGTAAATGATAGCAATAACTATCTGTACTACAACGACTTAACAAAAGCTAGTTGTCGCCACCGTTTGCCAGTTGGCGCCGTTGCCGGGGAGCAACGGCTATTCTAGAGGTAATTAAATTCCTATTTTTAAATTTCTAATAATCTCCTCTTTTGTGCAGATACAGGAAAATCAAGAAGACAAGCGACCGCACGACAACCACTCTGAGGACAGGTAATTTTCTATCCTCTCAACCTTTAAATTCTAAAGAGGAAGAAAAGAAAAGAACAAGTAATATAGGTCTAACCTGTCTTCTCTACTTAGTAAACCATAAAAAATTGCATGTTTTCAACCCATTATTCCTGCACACTATTAAGGGTATTCAAGGGTTAACACATTCTTGCTTGAGCCCTAATTACCCAACAAAGAACTAACTGGACCAAATAGAGCCAACATAAGATTCAACATTAGGGATTTAGAGACACACTTTTAAGCAAGAACTGAGAAACCCTAAAAGAAGTATGCCCAAGCCATTGTCTGAAAATACCTATCCAAAGAAACCCTAAAATAAGATTGGCTCTCTAAACACTTGAACCCGAAAAGACAAGACCTAATAAGCAAAACTAGCAGGTAAAGTCGACCACTTGGGTCAACTAACCTTCGACTTAGGTCACTTTTTGCACTCAAAAAAGCCTAAAGTTCAAGTGAAACCTAAGCACCCTCTTGAATTAAAAGTGGTAGACTTAAGAGGTCAAGATCCCCATTCTGGTCTACCTGGAACCGCAGTGACAAGAGAGGTCGGGTGGGGGAAACCCTGTAACCCGTGGGGACGCTCTACCGTGTAGGGGTCTTCGCGGGACTCACCCTCTCTGGCTGCCTAGGTAATTCTCAGGTGGACGATCTTTCTGATCAAGGGGTCCATCTGCCCCGCACCTCTATAGTCACCCAACACATTTTTGGGTGTCTTGATTGGGTCCAGCACCTTCTAAACTCATCTCTTCCAACAGTGCATGTACGGTAGGAGGTCCTTAAGACCACCCTTAAGACCTCATTTAGAAATTCACTCTCGTCAAGGCCCAGCCTTGACTCCCGTGTTTGAACAGCAACCTAACCCCATCATTCTCTCTTCCGATTCCGAATCAAACTCTTCTTCTATCATGGCTCAGCCAGTTGAGGAAGAAAACAATCTGGAGCACCAGCTCCAGTGACTCAACGACCTCTTCCAAAACTTTATGCACCCACCGTAGCGTCCCATGATGCGGGACCATTATAATCCTGCTGCGGTGGTCATCGAGCCTCGAGTCAGAATCCCGACTGGAGGACCTGATTCTGAATTAAAGCCCAATATGATTTATGCTATACCTAAATTCCATGGGCTTAATTCTGAAGATCCCTTCCAGCACATCAAACAGCTAAAGCATCTGGCCCAAACTTTCGGGTCAGATGCACAAAATCGGGATATTCTTCTCATGAAGATGTTCTCTTTTTCTCTTATGGACAAGGCCGCCCATTGGTATCAAACTCAGACCCGGCCGATCAACAATTAGGAAGAACTTTAGTCCGAGTTCCTGAAAAAGTTCTTCCCTGTTGGACGGACCAACGCCTTGCGCCATCAGATTATACATTTCACCCAACAAATAGGGGAACCTCTCCATGAGGCATGGGATCGTTTCCAGGATCTCATGAGAAAGTGCCCCCATCACGGAGTTCCTAAATGGGAACAGGTCCAATCTTTTTACCAGGGACTCCGTGAGGACATCCGTCTTTTCGTCAATGCAACCTGCGGAGGAAATATCATGGGTCAACATGAAGACACCGTGTGGGAGATTCTCGAAAACATGTGCGAGAACTCCATCAACAATGACTCCATGGGATTATTCGACAGGACGAATACCCGCGCAGCGACGAATCTCAGGGGAGCACACGAGACACAGGGCCTGTCCGCATCAGTCGACTTGGAGTTAATGGCCAGTCGATTGGACAAGGTCTCGATTATCGAAAAGAAGGTGGATGAGCTGACTCAGCATCTGCAGCAAGCCACCTCTGCGCATAACCCTTTCGCACAGCCTCTTTCCATAAGGGAAACTGTGCAAAACATTCTCCATCGATCTTCTCCTAGGATGGACCCATCATCCGAATCTTTGCCCGGAGGTCCTTCCGATTCCTTCTACACCTGCCAGGGGAATTTCATTCCCTCTTTCTCTAACTCTCTGGAGGTTCCTCAGACCTGCGAGGACCTCAACGCCATCCAGAACGACCCTTTCTCCAACACCTATAATCCTGGATGGCGAAACCATCCTAACTTCTAGTGGGCGGGAAATTCCCAAACCCAAAGACCATCCTTCCAACCCCGCCCACAACCTCCTCGTCCTTACCAGCCGCCTTAGCCTCGGCCCAACCCTACTTACCCATCTGGGCCGAATCAAGATCAAATGTCCCTTATCCTTCAGACCCTGGCTGACATTCAAATAACGAATGCGGCTATCCAAAAACAACATAAGGACGAACTTACAGAGGTCCGAAACCAATTGACCCAGTTGGCAAACTCTCGCCAGCCAGGTACTCTTCCTTCCCAACCTCTGCCTAATCCCAATAACGTACCAACCCAGCGGCGCGTTATGAACCCAAACCCGGGCCATGCCCATATGATTTATCAGGCCCCCTCTGTTCCTTCACCTGACGGGATAGAGGCCTCCACTTCCTTTGCAGGTTACCAGCAGCAAGCTATCTTACCCAATCCCAACCAAAACCAGGCAGGACTTAATTCTGTAACAACCCGTAGTGGCAAGGAAACCCAAGACCCACCTCATCCAAACCACTCCAAGCCTGGTAGTGATCCCAAGCCTAGGGCAGTAATCCAGGATGTCCCCACCCCTATCCCAGATCCACAACCTGGACCTATCCTAGAAGAACCACCCAAGATCCCGTTTCCCGAGGCCTTGACCAAGGGAAAGAAGACTACCAAGCCCGTGGCACCTGAGGAGGACCCGGTCAATATCTTTGAGTAGGTCCACATAAACATCCCCTTGATGGATGCAATCCGCCACGTACCAGCTTACGCACTATTTTTAAAGAATGTGTGTACACCCCAGTGTAAGCCGCGAACCAAGGGTGGGAGCCCAATTGTTCTGTCAGAGCAAGCCAGCTCTGTAATCCTCAGTAAACTCCCACCCAAGGCAAAAGATCCTGGTACTCCCCTGATTTCCTGCAAGATAGGTGATACCCAATTTGATAGAGCTTTGCTAGACTCAGGTGCATCCATAAACCTGATACCCACATCCTTACTTGACCATTTAGAAGAATCTGAGCTAAAACCAACCGAGGTGACATTACAATTAGCAGATCGATCTATAAAGTCACCAAGAGGGATTCTCGAGGATGTTATCGTAAGAGTCCGGGATTTCTATTTCCCAGTGGACTTTATAGTCTTAGATATGGATGCGCCTAAAAACCCTAGGGATACACCAATCATTCTAGGGAGACCTTTCTTGGCTACTGCTAGAGCCAACATCAGCTGTGAGGAGGGCCAAATAGAGCTTAAATTTGGAGATCAAACCTTAAAAATTGATATATTTAAGGCCCAACAAGGAATTAACTGCGGTGTCATCGAACAGATTTGTGACGTTAGGATTTTGGTTGATGAATCACACCTCCAGAATGACTCGATTATGCCTCATCAACCACAGAAGGATCTTGACCCGCAAACAGAGGAGTCGAATCCAGACATACACAACCCAGTAACTCCTACCCTTGAACCTCACATCTACACTGAACCACCCGCTGCTGCTGATAACCCTATCCTCGAGTTGAAGCCTCTTCCTGCTCACTTGAAATACATCTTTTTGGGCTCTAATCAGACCCTTCCTATGATTATCAATTCCAGCCTCAATCCCGAACAGGAATCCCATCTGATTACTGTTCTCCAGCAACATCGCAGAGCCATCGGGTGGACTCTTGATGATTTGACTGGAATAAGTCCCTCTTATTGTACTCATCATATCTATTCAGAAGAGGGCGCACGACCTTCTCGTAAAATGCAGAGACGTTTGAACCCTAATCTGCAGGAGGTCGTGAAAAAGGAGATCATCAAGTGGTTAGATGCCGGGATCATCTACCCGATCTCCGATAGTCATTGGGTGAGCCCAATTCGGGTTGTGCCTAAGAAGGCAGGACTCACCACCATAACGACTGAAATCGGAGAAATCATTCCTACCCGATTAGCCAATGCGTGGAGAGTCTGTATAGATTACCGCCGACTCAATTCCTCCACAAAGAAGGACCATTTCCCACTACCCTTCATTGATCAAATTCTCGAGAAACTAGCGGGAAATAGGTTCTTCTGCTTTCTTGACGGGTACTCCGGTTACAACCAGGTGGCAATCCATCCAGAGGACCAAGAAAAGACCACATTCACCTGCCCCTTCGGGACGTACGCTTTCCGAAGGATGCCTTTCGGTCTTTGTAATGCACCCGCTACCTTTCAGCGGTGCATGCTTGCCATATTCTCAGATATGGTAGGTGATTTCCTGGAAGTCTTCATGGATGACTTTTCAGTCTTTGGAGAATCTTTTGATGATTGCCTCCAACACTTGGTCCAGATACTCAGGCGATGCATTGAGGTGAACTTGGTTCTTTCCTGGGAAAAGAGCCATTTCATGGTACCTGAGGGAATTGTCCTGGGACATCTAATTTCAGAAAAGGGCATCCAGGTGGATCGAGCTAAGGTGGATCTGATTTCTCACCTTCCTGTACCTAGCTCGATCAGGGACATCCGTTCCTTTTTAGGGCACGTCGGTTTTTACCGCCATTTCATTCCAGATTTCTCGAAAATCACGCGCCCCTTGACTTCTCTTCTCTCTAAGGATGTACCTTTTGAAATCTCCAAGGAATGCACGCTAGCCTTTGAAAACCTGCGTGACCGAGTCACCCAGGCACCTATCCTACAATCCCCTGACTGGTCTCAACCCTTTGAGATCATGTGCGATGCATCTGACTACGCTGTAGGAGCGGTCCTGGGACAGAAAGCTGACGGGAAACCCGTGGTCATCTACTATGCTAGCAAGACACTTGACGAGGCTCAGCGTAACTATACGGTTACGGAAAAAGAGCTGCTAGCCGTAGTATTTGCCCTTGAAAAATTTTGATCGTATCTTCTGGGTTCCCATGTCATCATTTACTCGGATCACACGGCTGTAAGGCATCTCCTTGCCAAGAAGGACGCGAAGCCCCGACTAATCCATTGGATCTTGCTGTTGCAAGAATTCGATCTTGAGAATCGCGACAAAGCGGGAAGGCAGAATGTGGTAGCTGACCATCTGTCCCGTCTTCCTTCTGAGATCATCGACCCTTCCGGACCCATCATGAAACATTTTCCTGATGAGCACCTGCTTTCTGTTGGTACTAGACTTCCATGGTTTGCTGATATAGTAAACTACCTGGCATCTCATCAGACACCGTCTGATTGGCCGAAGGCCAAGAAAGACAAATTGCGTTCTGATTCCAAGTATTACATTTGGGAAGACCGGTAACTTTTCCGCATAGGTGCTGATCAAATTATTCGGAGATGCATCCCGGAAGAGGAAATCAACAATATCCTATCTTTCTGCCATGACCAGGCATGCGGTGGCCATTTCTCAGGGCATAAAACCGCATCCAAAGTCCTCCAGTGTGGCTTCTACTGGCCTACACTTTTCAAAGACGCATACAGTCACTACAAGACATGCAGTCGTTGCCAGACTTTGGGCAACATGAACCATCGCGACATGATCCCTTTGCAGCCGATTCTCGTATGCGAAATCTTCGATGTATGGGGGATTGATTTTATGGGCCCCTTTCCTGTTTCGGATGGTTTCGAGTACATTCTGCTTGCAGTGGACTACGTGTCCAAATGGATCGAAGCCATACCGACCCGAACCTGCAATCACAAGATTGTTCTTAAGTTCATACATCAAAACATTTTCTCAAGGTTCGGGATTCCCCGTGCTATAATCTCTGATGGGGGACCCATTTTACAAATGCTCAGTTTAGGTCACTGATGGCCAAATTTGGGGTGTCTCATCGAATCTCTACTCCTTACCACCCCCAAACAAATGTCCTAGTTGAGCTGTCAAATTGGGAGATCAAGAAAATCCTTTAAGTCACTGTTCGGCCTGACAGGAAGGACTGGTCGTCCCGACTTCCGGAAGCATTGTGGGCCTATAGGACCGCCCACAAGACCCAATTGGGCATGTCTCCCTTTAGACTGGTGTACGGAAAGGCATGTCACCTTCCCGTAGAACTGGAGCATAAAGCCTATTGGGCAGTACGGAACTGTAATCTAGATCTTTCCAAGGCTGGAACCCACAGAAAACTCCAAATCAGCGAGATCGATGAATTACGCCTAGACGCGTACGAGAACTCGCGAATCTACAAGTAGCGGGTTAAAGCCTTCCACGACAAGCACATCTCGAGAAAGATCTTTCATCCTGGTCAAAAGGTCCTACTCTTTGATGCCCGACTCAAACTTTTCCCGGGGAAACTGAGGTCCAAGTGGGTCGGACCGTATTTAGTCCGACAGGTTTTTGGAAATGGAGCAATTGAAATCAGTCCACTTAGCCATGATTCCGAACCTTTCATCGTGAACGGTCAGAGACTCAAACCGTTCATTGATGTGACTTCTACTGATTCGGCTGAATCATCCCTCATCCTCCATTCCCCTTAAGCTTACTGCGCCCGGCCGATGGCGTAAAACTCAACGCTTAACGGGAGGCAGCCCGTCATTTCTTGAAAATCTAAAACCTTTTTCTGACACCATTGTGCACTTAAGGTTCACCCTTTAAGACAGCCGACTCCACCTCAGATGCTTGCATCTGAGATTAGAAATCGTCCGCAGAATTCATCCCGACCCATTCACTCACAAAAATATCTGTCTTAAGGAATAAATTAAGTAAATAAAAACCCCTAAATCACAATGAGGACATTGCAAGTCTTAGGCATGGGGGGGTATAGGTGCAAAACTTGTAGAAAAAAAAGGTTTTAAACAAAAAATTCACATATGCCAAAAACACCATAAAAATTAAAAAATTTTCAAAATGAAAAGAATAAGAGGAGAAAGGAAATTTTGTGGAGAAGGAAAATAAACAAAATGAAAAGGAGCACAAAAAGATGAAAGAAAAGAGTAATAATCATTAGTAAGAAGCTAAGGAATTAACCTTAGTCTAGACCATTTTTCAAGAAAAGAAATGAAAAGTGCTTGGTAAGATTAGTAAGAACGCAAACCTTAGGCATTCTTGATAGACTCTTAGTACCCATTAAGATCTAGACAATCCTCAAGAGGTTGAGGAAAATGATAAGCTTAAGTACTAGGTCCAAGGCTTAGGGAGTATTTGACCTCGCTAACTAACTTCTGGTTTACTGGACTCAGTAACCTAAGCACCCCAACCCCACACACTGCCTGGTTCAGTAAGCATAAAAAATTCAAAATTACGCAAGAGCGTCGCAAAAATTCTGAAAATACACCTAGAATAGGAACGGCAGATCAACACAAGTTGATTTGGACGAGTTCCCAGCGCAGAGAGGCGGGAAATCCCCTCAAAGATGCGTAACAAAATATCATCTCCTCGGTGCTTGTCTCTTAGGATATTCACATATCCTACTGGGGGCATGTAAGCACCCTACTGGTTCAGATTCCATGGATGGCATTATCACGAAGTGTCAACTGCCAGGGTCTGAACTCGGCCACGGAACACCATGGATGGGATTATCTCAAAATCTCAATAGCCAGGGTTCTGGGGGTTGCCATGGGCAGTGCTATCTCGAAGCATCGATCGCCAGGAACCCTTGAGGATTGATGATGGGAGCAATGAATCTGATACAGACCGTGTTGAAAAAGCCAATCCTAGGCTAGAACTAAAAAGAAAAAGAGAGAGAAAACTCTCCAAACAGAAAAACTTTCTATCTCTCTCTCTTGCAAAACGCACTGCGAATTGAACCAGGGCAAAAATCGTTTCAAGCACGGGGTGCTTTAACCACAAAGTCCAATAAACCTTAGGTTAGTTCTTGTGGGTCTTAAAAACCTTTGCCAAATACTGAGGCTAAGGCTAGGCAGATCTGGATCTTGGTTGGTACTAGAGTACCTTTTAAGTCTATGGTCAGCATTCTAACCTAATCTAGGTTCAAAAGAAAAGGCACTTACCTGAAGTTGTTAAGAATATCATGGTCTAGAACAAAGGTTAAAACCTTAGGTTTTTGCTAAGGGAAGAGCAAAAGCTAGGCATGGAAGTGTGATGAGAACCTCATCACAAACCCTAAACTAGCACCATTTAACCATGATATGCAAGAAAAAGCTCCTACATAACTCTAGAAAGGCTTGGCTCAGAGAGATTCTGAGTTTGCAAAGAAAATAGAAACTAAGGGGTAAAAATGTAATTTCACTAATCCGATCTGAAAATAGGGTAACTCAGGGTCCAAACATAGGTCAAAACAACCTAATAAGAAGAAAAGTGGGATGAGATGACTCAATAAGGGCTACAGCAACTCCAAGCAATTAAATGACATCCTGTAACCCTAAAAACAAACCCACTTCAATTCACGTGGTTTGAGGCAAGGTAAAAATCAACTAAACCCTCTAAAATTCATAGAAAAATAATCTCTAGGGTTTAGGACTTTCAATTTGGCCTTAGGAACCCATTTTGACCTACATTGAGAACCATGCCCAATTAACAACTTAATTTGGGTTTTTACGTAAATTGATCGATCAAATAAGGTTTAATCTAGAAATAAAATTCACCATCAGAATCCTTAGGTCCTAATTAGTCATGTATAAAAACTTAGGCTTAAGAAGAAACCTTCTTGACCAACTTTACACTTTGGTCCTCATATATTTACTTTTTGGCCCTCAACTTTTGAACCCTAATATTTTGGCCCCTAACTCTCCTTCGTTCTTTGCGTTTAGGTCCCTCCTGCAAAACCTGAGCAGCGCCATGCTTCGCCGACCTTGCGCGGAGCATGGCGCTGCGCAGGGTGAGGGAGGGGCCCTAGCAAGTCAATGGGGGGTACCCTGCGTCGTCAGCCACCGCAGGGACACCCCCCTGAGCGCTGCGCCCACCCATACCGGCCGTGCGAACGCACGAACGGTATGGGTATCCTTCCTCCGACATCCTCCGGCGAGGGAGACACGTCGTCTCCCTCCGCCCTCCTCTCTGGTTCTACCCCTATAAATACCCCCGTCGCTTCGTCGTTGTTCCCAGCTCGGATCTGATGGAGACACCCCCTCAATTCCTCTCTTCCCACTCCGACAGACGCCCCCTTGCTCCGGCGGCCTCTCCTCCTCCTCCTCGTCGCCTTGCCGCACTACCAGCAGCAGGGTTACCTTCCTTCGATCTTTCCGCGTCACGCCGCACCCAGCTGGCGCCTCTCCGGCCCTCTCCTCGCCACTGCCCCTTCCTCTGGGCAATTTCTTCTTCGGCGACAGTCGATACGACTGTCGCCTGCACCAACCCCTCCTCGTACAGCTTAGTAGGTAAAACTTCTCCTCTTCCTCCCCTCTTTCTTTTCCATACTGAAAGCCCTTACTGTCGCCACCGATTTCCCACCGATCACCCTCACCTTCTCCACCTCCGGACAAACTCCGGCGAACCACTCCCATCGCTCCAGCACCCCACACAGCTCGCCAACCTGTGCATAACCTCCGCCTCCTCACCCTGATCCTCTTCCGCCCCTCCACTTCCCACCAAACGCCCTCTGCAGATCCACCGAACACACCCACTTCTCCACCCGCAGTTTGACCTAGGGCGACCCTTTTGCTCCACCACGCCCCCTGCAGACCCTCCGACCACCTTCGCCGTGCCACGGCGAAGGTCCTCCGCATATCTGATTAGGCCGAGAGGCTGTGTTGTTGTAAATAAGGTCTGTGCTCGCCGCCGCCATTGACGAGTGAAGAAGCTCCGTCGACCTGCTGCTCCAGGCGCGCCACGCCCAGATCAGGCTCCCAGGCTGTGTGGGGTGTCTTCGCAAAGTGCCAGGCTGCAGCTGAGGCGAAGTCCTCGCGCGAAGCCCTCGCATTAGCCCTCGACTGCTCGCTGCCTTCTCTGCACGGACGCTCACATTGGGGTGGGACATTTAGTCCCACCTCGGAAGATTGTGAGCGAGCGCCGTGAGATAAATTGGAAAAGTGCTGTAGGCTTATCTCCTCAGCACACGGGGTGAGGTCCCTCACACCGCTTCACCCGACCCATCCGCGAGCTCATCACGCGGATCCGGCCGACCCGACCCGACCTGACCTGCACTCCTCGCCCACCACCGCACGTCGGTGGGCCTGGACCCGGGCGCGACCCGCGTACCCGATTACCCGGTTGCTCTGGGAGAGCTGTCCTAAGAGCAAATTCTGAGAGAGAGAGACGCGGGGGGGGGGGGGTGGATAGAGTTGGTTTTTGCCCTCTGATGCTGAACTCTTGAGCGTGGAGGCACAGGTAAGGAAGAAGGACTGCGGAAGAAGAACTGAAGCGACATTGTAGCATCCGCGGGTTAAGTCGTCTGCTTGGAAAATCAGACGATGTCCTGAAGATAGGTGAAGACAAAGAAGAAGAAGAAAAGAAGAGAGAAGGAGCAGCCAAGTGAAGAAACAGAAAGCAGAAGAAGAGAAGCAAGAAGCAAGAAAAGAAGAAGAAGAATAACAGGAAGAACAAAAGCCAAAGAGGAGAGAAGACAAAGAGGAAGAAAGAAGAGAAGAAGAAGAAGCCAAACTTTCATCTCTCTCTCTCTCTCTCTTTATTTTTGTAATAAGAATTTGTACCCCTAGAATACGACTTGCTCCCTGAGTTCGACCTCGGGAGAACTTTATTTTCCGAGTAACAAATATTAGTAAATGATCGCAATAACTATCTGTACTACAACGACTTAACAAAAGCTAGTTGTCGCCACCGTTTGCCATTAGGACTCATGATGGTGTTCCCATCATACCCCCATGCCTAGCTTTTGCTAGTCCCTTAGCAAAATTTTAAGGTTTTAACTTCGATTCTAGACCATGAGTTCCTTGATGTTCAGAAATTATGATGAGTGATTTTTTCTTTTTTTTATTAGGTTAGAATGCTGAAAGTAGGCCTAGAGGTACTCAAGTACCAACTAAGATCCGGACCTGACCAGTTCTAGCCTCAGTCCGCCGCGAAGGTTTTTATGGCCCGCAGGAATTGTCCTAAGGTTCGTTGGACTCCGTGGTTAAAGCACTCGTGCTTGTAACATATTTTAGCCTTGGTTTAGTTTGTAGTGCATTTTTGTAAGAGAGAGACAGAGGATTTTCTTTGATTGGAGAGTTTTCTCTCTCTTTTTCTTTTTATTTCTATCTTCTGATTGGCTTCTCAACACAGTCTATATTGGATTCCTAGTCCCCATCATCAATCCTCGAAGGGTCCCTGGCAATCAATGCTTCGTGATAGCACCACCCATGGCAACCCACAAAACCCTGGCTTTTGAGATTTCGGGATAATCCCGCACATGGTCTTATGTAGCTAAATCCAAACCCTGGCAATCGACATTTCGTGATAATGCTGCCCATGGCATCTGAACCAGCACAGGGTGCTTATATGCCCCCAGTAGGCTATGTAAATATCCTAGGAGACAAGCATCGAGGAGATGATATGTTCTTGCACATCTTCGAGGGAATTTCTCACCTCTCTGCATCGGGAACTCGTCTAAATCAACTTGTGTTGATCGGCCACTCTTAATCTAGGTGACTTTTTCAGAACAGTTCAAATGCTTTTGTGTGATTTTGATACTTATGCACACTGAACTAGACTGTGTGTGGATTGGGGTGCTTAGGGTATCGAGCCCTGCAAACCAGAGGTCAGTTAACGAGGCCGAATACTCCCTAAGTCTTAGACCTAATACTTAAGCATCGCATTTTCCCCAACCTCTTGATGACTATCCAGATCTTAGTGGATACTTGAATTTTTAAGCCTAGGAGTCTAGCCCAAGAGGCCTAAGATCAACGTTCCTACTAATCTCTTTTGTGTCTCATTAGCACTTTTTTCATTTTATTTTCTTTTTCTTGATATGGTTTAGAACTTAGTTAATCCCTTAATTTCTTACTAATGACTATCTCTTCTTTTTCTTTTCATTTTGTGCTCCTTTTTTGAATTTTTCACTTTTCCCCTTTTCGCCTCACGATTTGTATGGCCTCAAAATTTTCTTTTCTCCTCCATTTTTTTTTGTTCTTTTTCACAATTTTCTATTTTTTTTGGTATTTTTGGCATATGTGATTTTTTTGTGAGAACCCTTCTGAATTTTGATTTATGTATGTTTTCACTTTACCACCCACCCATGCCTATGTTTTGCAGTGTCATTGTAAACAGAGGGTGTAAAATAGGTTTGGGTTTCAGGAATTGAGAACAATTTTTATCGGGTGTGCGAACGGGTCGGGAATGACTGTTGCATAAGATTTTAAGCTTTGGCACATGTACCAGAGGTGGGATCGACCGTTCTAAGAAAACCAAACTCAGGGTGCAATAGATGTGAAGTACAGAAGGATAATAAGAAGGATCTTGATTTTTTTGGAATGACGGGTTGCCTCCCATTAAGTGCTAAATTCAACGCTTTCAGCCGAGTGAGAAATGGTATGGAGAGGGAGTGGTCAAATCAGATGAGTTTTGTAGAACAAGTACCTTGGTCAAAAGCCTGGTTGGTCCAACCAGGTGCTTGTTCAGATCAACAGGCTGATGATGCAGCCCAAACCCAATCAATTTGGTGGGTTGATAAATGTAGATCAAGAGATGTGGAACCCACCGTATACTATGGAGCTCAGAATGATGTGGAAGTGTGAACCTAGGGTTTGGCTAAGTTGAATCAGCCTGGTCAAAGTAGGGATCCGTAAAGTAATCAGTGGATAATGCGGAAACCCTACAGGAGTGATCAGAGAATGATGGCGCATGGTTTACAGTATGATCAAAAACCCGATAAAGATGTGGAGGCAAATCATCTGCAAAAGGCTCAGTAAGAGGGGAATCATAATAGAAATTGAGTCCGGTTGTGGGTCAGGGTTGAAAACGAGTTTGGAGAGGTTCTGTATATGTGGAGGAGGTGGCTTCAATAAGAATTGTGTATGAGGGCTCCTCTACAAAGGAATTACAGGTGGGTTCATTTAGAGAGTCCTCATAGTAGCCATCAAATTCAAAAGTAAATGCCTGAAGAGTGTTTATAGGATGAGGAAAATCTGAGTCCAGAAAAGATTCAAATTCTGGGTTGCAGTCACTCTTGGCATTTTCTAGTTTTGATTCCTGAGGATCGAGAAGAAATGATTCCATCTTACTGGAACCTGAATTTAAATCAGTGATCTCGGGATCAGGGACCTCAGAGTCAGAGTCGAAGAATGAATCATGTGAGCTGAGGTCGTAGATTGGGTCGTCGTAGTTAGGAAACAATGGTTCTCCGAAATCATGGTAAGATTCGAAATCGTCGGAGAAATTGTGAGAATCAACTTCTGAGTTTGATTCAAGATCAGAGGTTCCACCATAGAATAAATCACAAGATGTAGATTCAGCAACCTGACTTGGGTCTAGCCTATTTGTGGATTTTGAGCTTAAAAAGATGTCCTTATAGGGTCTGGGCTCAGGTTTTTGGCTTGTAGGGAAGACCCAATCAAAACCCCACTCTTCGAACTCCTCGGTTTCTGTATCACAGATTGGCATGACTTTTGAAAAATCCATCTGTATCGCTGAGGATGTTGGAGAGGGATACTCATCAAACAAAGGCCCAGAATCATAATCTTCATTTAAACATTGATCTTCATCATACGAGGCCTTGTAATCTTCCCAATAAGTTTCAGATCCAGATTCTAGACTGAGGATGTGAGTTGAATTACTAGAATCTAGGTCAGAATTACCCTCGAGGGTCACCTTATCAGAATAAGGGCAGGTTTTACACCCTTGAGAGGTTCTATTTTAATCTCATCATTACAGGAGTTTCAGAATTCTATGCTTGGTGACCCAGGGTTTTAGTTTTCTATGGCTGGCTCAAAATCGTGTTCTCCTGCAATTGGGACTTCCCAACCTAATTCAAAATCAGGCATGTTATATTCCATCTGGGTGGGGAATCCACAACAACCTTGTGCCTCAAACTCAGGATTTAGGAAGTCATGTTGATCCTTAATCTTAGTCCAAGATGTTTCATTAACTGTTTGGGGTATGTAGGGGTATTTCTGATTGATAATTTGTTTCAACAATCTCATCATCTCTTCCCATTTTTCAAGATCATCTTGGTGTTTTCCCAAAGTACAGGATTTGTCATGCATTGGAGGTATGTAGAGTTATGCAATTTTTCTATCTCAATGTATCCTGTTATGAGAATATCTCAGGTTGATCCTTTTGTGGCTTCTGTCAATAACAATTGGGCACAGTTTATGATGAAGGTTGTTGTTGTTGGTACACTAACCTGAATATCTTCTATGGGTTTTGAGGTTTTGTACTCAATTTCATAAAATTCAAGAGCATCCTCAATCATTCTTTCTCTCATGGATCTTTGTGATTCAGGTTTCTTTAATGGTTTTCCTAAGTAACCAGGCTGCATATTTGAATCAGATGGTGCAATCAAGATGTAGAATCAGAATTCAAGTCTTAGAATGAAGTGATTTGATCTGAAAGAGAATCCCACTGAAAATATATGTGCGTGCTCTAAAGAGAAGGGATGAGGGACTGGATGTGTTGTTGACCCAATCAAGGCACCCAAAGATGTTTAGATGACTATAGAGGTTCGGGGTGGATGATACCCCTGGATCAAAAAGTCATCTAAGATTAGAAAAGGGGTTATGATTTTGAAGGGATGATCCCAATTAGAAGGTTGTAAGATGTGTGATTGTGTAATAACCTCCTTCAGCTGATTAAAAACCTTTAAGCAATTTGAATCAAAATCAAAGGATTGATCTTTTGCCAGCAAGTTGCTTAAAGGCCTCGCCACCTTAGAAAAGAACTTAATAAATCGACTGTAAAATCCCACATGTCCGAGAAACGATCTTACTTACTTAACCGTCGAAGATGGCGAAAGTTTGATTATAGTCTCCACCTTGGCTTTATCCACTTCAATTCCTTTCTCAAACACAACATGGCCAAGGACTATGCTCTCCTTGACCATGAAGTGACTCTTTTCCCAAGATAGAACAAGATTCACCTCAATGCATTTTTGTAAAGTCTTTTCAAGATTGATCAGACATGATTCAAGAGTCCTCGAACACAGAAAAATCGTCCATGAGGATTTCCACGAAATCACCCACCATGTCCGAAAAGATTGCAAGCATGCACCTTTGAAAGGTTGCTAGTGCATTGCATAATCCAAAAGGCATTCTACAGAAGGCAAATGTTCTGTAGGGACATGTGAAGGTGGTATTCTCTTGATCCTTGGGGTGGATAGCTACTTGATTGTAACCGGAATAGCCATCCAAGAAATAGAAGAATTGTTGGCTGGCTAGTCTTTCTAGAATTTGATCAATGAAGGGAAGTGGAAAGTGGTCTTTCTTGGTTGCCCTATTCAGCTTCCTATAGTCAATACAGACTCTCCAAGAGGAAGCTATGTAGGTTGGAATCAATTCCCCATTATCATTAGTAATCACAATTAGGCTAGCTTTCTTAGGAACCACTTGTACAGGACTGATCCACGGGCTGTTAGAGATTGGGTAGATTATGCCCGTGTCTAACCACTTGATTATTTCCTTTTTCACTACCTCCCACATGTTAGGATTAAAATGTCTCTGCATTTCTCGGGAGGGTCTCGATCCGTCCTTAGTATAGATTTTGTGGGTACAGTAAGTGGGACTGATTCCCTTCAGATCATCTAATGTCCAACCAATTGCTCTACTATTTCTTCCCAACACTTGAAACAATTGCTTTTCTTGAGTTTGGGTTATATGAGAGCTAATGATTAAAGGGTAAGTCTGATCAGATCCCAAGAAAACATATTTTAGATGATCTGGAAGAGGTTTAAGTTCAAGTTTGGGTCCTTGGGATAAAGGGTCCAGTGGTGGATCACAGTTATCCTCAAGAGGTCTTGGAATCAAGTCAATGATTAATGGGCTGGCCTCTTGATTGGTTTGAGTGTTAAGGCCTGTAGGATCAGATTGGGTTACTCCTAATTCCATACAATATTCAACGGTATTGTCCTCAGAATCTTCTATCATTCCACAATCCTTAAATTGTTTGATGTCCTTAAAGATGTTAATTTTTGTCTTCTTATCCTCGAATTTGATTTCCATACTGCCAGATTCATAGTCAATATTTGCCTTGGCAGTTGCCAAAAATGGTCTTCCTAGAATTATCGGGGTGTTCTTCAAGTTCTCTGGTACCTCCATGTCAAGGACTAAGAAATCCACAGGAAAATGAAAATCTCAGACCTTGACAATTATATCCTCAACAATTCCTTGTGGTGTGGTCATAGATCGATTAGCCAGTTGTAATGTGACCTCAGTAGGTTTTAGCTCTCCAAAGTTAAATTTTTCGTATAACATAGTTGAAATGACCTGCCGCTCTTGAGTTGGATAAGACGTTTGGAGTTTTTATTAGACGTATGGATTGATGGTCAAACGATTGAAAGTAGGGAAAACTGTACATGTTTTTGCCTTTCGCACGCATGCGACATGCATGCATTTTCTTTCTCCTTCAGCCTCCTCACCCGAAACCCTAAACACCTTCTATTTAAACCCAACCCCTCCTCTTTCTCCCCATCACCACCAGCCACCACCTCCATCTCCTTTCCCCCCTACCGGTAGCCACCTTCCTCTCCTGCCTCCAATGCAGCGAATAGAGAGGAAGACGAGGGACGGGATTCAGAGGAGGAGAGGAGAGTGTGAACAAGGAGCGAAAGCAGGGGAGGAGCTCACGAGGGAGCCGTGGGAGCTCCGAGGGGCTCGTGTGGGAGGAGTCGAGGACGCATGCGAAGAGCAAGAGGTAGAAGCCTTGGCCTCCTGCAGCCGCTGGAGGCACTGCTGCAGCTCCTGTGGGTGATCTCATGAAGGAGACAGCTTGTGGAAGAGTTCTGTGTACTATATATTTTCCGTTATCATATGTCTGGAGCATCTCCCAGATGTCTGGAGTAGTAGAGGGACATCCAAAGCTAAAGTCGGACATCTAAAATCTTGCTTAGTGCCAAGGTACATGTTTCTGCACGATTTCCAACCATGCAAGCCTTACCACAGGAGATTTTTAGCTGATTTTGGCTCTGTGCGTGTGTATGCAGGTGCAGAGTGTTAGAAAGGCGCACAGTGCACCCTTTGAGGCACTTTTAAGATGTCTAGGCCTAGTCCTAAACGTCTGATTTTAGATAGTATGCCTATTTTTGTCCTGTTTAGGGCTTAAATGGAATCGGATTTCCACAAATGAAGTACCGTTATTTTTTGCTTGAGTTTCTCTACAAGTTAGTGTCACTTGTATACAACTTTGGACTCGTTTGACATGGGTGGTCAATTGTATAGGTCTCCAACCAGTTGAGCACGCGGGACCCGTGGAGGCAATAGGACTTGCTGTTCTAGTCCCCATTCCTCCCGTGTTTCCCAGTAAAGTGGTTTGCTTTAATATCAAGATTTAATAAAACTAGGTGCATGTTTAGAATAACTTACTTGAACCCTAGGGCATGAAATGAACTCTAGGGCAGAAACGAACGAATCTTGCTCTAGCTACACTATCTTTTTGTGAGATGCATGTTATACCAATTTGTTAGCAAATGTATTATTCTATTGATGTGATGCTTTCTTTAGAAAAACATGAGTTACCTGATATACGAATGAAGCCTGTAATGTGAATAGTGAGATCTGAATGTTGGAAATGGAATGGAAGGAATACAAGCATGAACCCTATGGGGAAATTAGGAGAAGAAATCCTGTATATGGAAAGAACTTAGTATGTAAACGGGAAGTGAGCTAGCCCTTGCTTACGTAGTACCAAGGAGAGCAACTGTCCCTTTAGTGTAGAGGGGAGCTAGCTGTCCCTTTGGGTTGAGACCTGGGGTTCAGTCTAGTCACTCTACATCGACTTCTGTTTGGCCCTCGTGTATGTGGTACCGAGGTAAGCTACTTAGTGTAGGGAGGGAGCTAGCTACCACATGGGGCTTGGGGTTAGGACTAGCTACCCTAAACCAACTCTTGTTACACCCACTGTGCAAACTAGGATAGTCGGACGAGGGTACGCGGATTGTGGAGGGGCAAGACCCCTATTTTGTTCTGAGGGGCGAAACCCCTATTCTGAGAGGGTAAGCCCCTGTACTATTCTGTGCTATACCTTTAGGAGTACCCACTAGCGGAAACGATTAACTGGGTGCAAGTGCGAGATAGCTACCCGTGTGGTTATCGCGCATGCCATAGTCACTGCTACGTCTTGACAGGGACCTCGGGGTGGTTGACTGGGTGGAGGATTACCACGGGGGACTCTCCCGGCCAGGAGAGCACCACGTGTACATCCTACATCACGGAAAAAACTGCAATCAAGATCGTTCCCGTGAGGAACATACCAAATCAAGAAAAGACTAGATGAACAAAGGAGCACACAAATTAGAACTACTTGGTTGAGCTAAATGAAAATTAATACGTAATTAGTTGCTTGTCTTAATTACATATATATGGCTTAATCACCACTCTACTCAACTTTCGCTGACTTCAGAATTTTATAACCTTGTTCAGGTCAGGGAGTTGAGCAGCTAGTACCACCGGCTGCAGAGGGAGCTGGACCCAATCGAGCCCAGCCTTACTGATGAGAGCCTCATCATGAGCCATAACTAGCTCATTTTGACCCAATAAAGAAGATAAAAGCTCCTACATAACCTAGAAGAAGGCCTAAATGAAGGAATAAGTGCTCTGAGAAGAAAACATGAAATAAAGGTTAAAACTGCAATTTTACCATTGCAGTACATAAATGGGATTTCTCAGAGGCAAAACATTGGTCAAATGGTCTAAATGAGATAAAATGTGGGTTGAGTCAATCAGAAATGGGTTTATGTGCAATCCAGGAATTAAATGACATTTGATAACCCTAAAACAGACCCGCTTAAATCAACAAGGTTTCGGTCAGGATAAAAATCAAGTAAACCCTATAAAAATCATGGAAAAATATCCCCTAGGGTTTAGAACACTTAATTTGGCCTTTGGAACCCAGTTTGACCTAGATTAGGGTCCTAGTTCATCAATTAACCTAATTTGGGTTTTTACGCAAAATATCTTGTCAAATGTGGTCAAACCTAAAATCCAACCTCACCATTGGATTCCTTAGGTCCAAATTAGGTTTGTACCAAAATTTGGACCTAAGGGGAGGTCATCTTGACCTACTTTGCAATTCAGTACACCCAAATCATAATTTGGTCCCTATCTTTTGAAATCATCGCAGAGAGCCCCCTAACCTCCTCGCCACCTTTGCAATCAGGCCCTTCCGCCATTATTGGGGTAGAATCCTCCTCTGGCGAGGATTAGAGAGGGAATACTCTCTGATTCCTCAGAGATCCCCTCCCAGAAATGGAAGGGAGATTCTTTGAGGAATTCCCTTCCATCTAAGGCCAATCACGATCTCTGGTGTGAACCCAATCTCTCATGCGAATGCACGAGGGATTTGGGTATCCACCCTCTTTCCTTCTCCGGCGAGCCGGCGGAGGTAATGGCGTGCCCTCCACGTTCTGAAAGCACGGCCCAGTGCCTATAAAAGAACCCCCAAACCCGGCCGCTCATTTTCAGCTTGACTTGGCCGGACTTCCACCTCAAATTCTTCTCTTTCTTCTCTGGCCAAGGGTCCAGCGAGCTCCGGCGAGCCCCCCTCCCCTCCCTCTTCGCTCTGCCACAAAACCAGTGGCAGAGACTTCTTCCTGATTCTCCTCTGCGTCGCGCAATACCCGCGCACGCCGCCTCAGCCCCGTCGTCGCCACCGTCCTCCCCCACTGGGCAGCTTCTTCTCTGGCGACAGCAGGTACAGCTGTCTGCCTCTCCATCCCCCTTTGTCCCCACAATTAGGTTAGAACTATTCTCCTCTATCCCCTCTTTCATTCCCCTCAACTTATTTCATCAATTGACCCTCGACCGTCGCTGACCACTGCCATCTTCCTCGCCTCCGACCAACCTCCGGCGAGTCGCCCCCACCATTCCGCCCCTCCATACGACTCGCCGACCAACTCATAAGCTCTGCCTCACCACAAGGAACACTCTCCGCCCATCCACCATCCCTCTACGCCTCCACCACAGCCCCCCGAACACCCCCACACTTTCGATCACAGAACGACCTAGGCACGCACGCCTAGGCCATCCCATGACCTGCTTCACCGTGCACGACCTTCGCCGTGCCACGACGAAGGTCCCCAGCTAGTCTGATTAAGCCGAGAGGTTTGTTTTGTGTTTGACATTATTTCAGCCCCTGCCGCCATTGATGGTTGAAGCAGCTTTGGAGCAGCTCCAGGCTTCAGCAGCTCTAGGCTTCAGGTGCAGCGGACTCGGGTGAGCAGTGCGAAGACATCTGGTCCAGCAAGGAGCGCAGCGAAGCCCGCAGCCTTGGCAATTGCACGAAGAGTCTTCTGCGAGCGCGCACGAGAGCAAGGCGGGACTAATAGTCCCACATCGTGAAGTTACAAGCGGCTGAAGAGGTATAAATTGATTTTGTGTTATTATCTCTTCGCCTCTGAACTCACAGGGATGAGGTCCCTCACCCAACGCACGCTCGCCTCGTCCGCGGCTTCTCCTTGCGAATCTGGCAAGCTCCGACCCGACCCTATCTGAGCACACCTCGCGCATCACCCTTACGCCAGTGCGCCTGGTCCCGGGTGTGAAATCCGACCCGATTACCTGCAGCTCTGGGAGAGCGTCATTTGAGTGAATTGCAGAGAGAGAGAGAGAGAGACGTGTCGGTAGAGGGAAAAGGTTAGGTTTTGCTCTCTGTGCAGGCAGACCGGGCGTTGAAGAGAAGAAACTTAGCCAAAGAAGCAAAGGCAGAGAAGAGGCCTTCGCAGAAGAGAGAAGACAAGGAAGAAGGAGAGACTGCTGAGAAGAAGAAGACAGAAGAGAAAAGAAGCAAATGCAGGAAGAAGAGAGATTGCAAAGAAGAGAAGAAAGAAGAGAGGCCAAGATAGAAACCAAAGAAGATGAACAAGGAAGAAGAAGCCTCCGCAGAGAGAGAAGAGAAAGAAGAAGAAAGACCAAGACAGAAGGAAGACAGAAGAGAAAGAAGCAAAGTGAATATTGCAGAAGAGAGAAAGCAAGATCAGAAGAAGAAGAATCTTCAAAGGGAAACTTTTAAGACGTCTGATCTTGTGATCAGACGTCCAATTTTACTCTTTTGTCATAATTACTTTTTAACCGCATACATTCATATTTGAATTCAAGTTTTGAGTAAATTAGAGTGTTCAATTACATTTGAGATTAGTAGTAAATTCTGATTGCTCCCTGTGTTCGACCTCGAATACTCCGATTTTCGAGTAATAAAATCTTTATTTGTTGACGATGCCTGATCACCTATACTACGACGCAATAACAGTTAAAACACGATCGAGCCATGTCATTTCAACACTTAGCTGTTGACGTTTTCTGCTCTTGCACATTTCTTTTTGTAGTAGTGAGTATTTTGTTATATGTAAAAATGTTCCAGTTACTTTTTCGCTATACTAGTTTTGATGGTCTGTACTATTATGAGACATTCCATTTTGGTTCTTTTACTGTCTCTGTATTATTATTTTCTGCTTAGTTACATTGTACTTATGGTTGTGGAATATTTTCTGCTTTTGGTTATTTATCGTTGGACGACTAGTTCTTGGGATTAGTCGAGGCGAGTGGGTCTCGAGTCCTGTAGGGATCTGGGATTGGGTCGTAACAATAGTGGGGATTAAATTTATGGAGGCACCTAAATCTACAGAGCCCTATCAAAAGTAGTTTCTCTAATAACGCACAAGATCAAAGAGGCTCTTGGATCTTTCTGTTTTTGGGACTGGTTTCTAAGGATAACTGCACTAGCTTGTTCAGATAACACTACCCTTTTAGTTGATTTGGCTTGGCATTTAGGTGTGCACATTTCCTTTAAAAATTTCAGATAGGCTGTGTTGAATGCTACGAGTTGCTACGCTAACGTGTTTGGTTTTGAAAACTTATCGTTGTAGTTTGAAAGCGAAGTATTCGTGTTCAACAAATAAAATTTATACTGGAATAGAAATCTTGGGTTGAACTCAAGGAGGCAGACGTTTGATTTAAAAATACGCGTTTGATTTATTTGTCATGAAGTAGATTAATTGATTAAAAACTATCTATCTATTTGCACTAAATAGAAGAGAAAGAGGGAGAACAAGAGAGAGAATATTACAAACAAAAACCAAAAAGAGATATAGAATGAACATGGAATTTCATCATCAGAAAGATTATTCATTACACTAAACATTATGACTAGAAAGTGGGAAAATGATTATACTAGAAAGTAGTAAATCTACTCTAGAAAGTAGTAAATCTATTCTAGAAAGCAGCAAAAAGAATGGGGAGAGAGATATCCTCCTCGATGGTTGCTTGGAGGACGAGCCGGACGGACGATGCCTGGACGAAGGAGGACGAAGTAGGAAGAATGGGAACAGGGCAGCACGTCACCGTCGTCGCGAGATCCGCTTCCGAAAGGAGGATGAAAATTTGACTTTGTCTCGCGAGAAGCATCCCGGGTGTGGGACAAGCTTCTCTTGAGCTTTAAAGAGGGAGAGAAGAGAAGGAAGGGATGAGAATTTCGTGTAGATGGGGTCTCCGTTTATAGTTGCAAGGAGTGAGGGCAATTTGGTCATTTAAATCTCAAAACATTAAATAAGGGGTCTTTAATGATGGATAAAACCGTCGCTAAAGCCCCATCGTGGGCATAGTGGGGCACCGCCTACGCGACCGCTCACCTCTTCGAGCGTAACACGTGCTCCACGTTCAGCTGATCTCACGATCGGACGGCTTAATTTGCCTCTCCGCCTGCCTCCTCTACACGCTCGCCTGCGTTTGATCTCACGTGAGGCGCGGGCATGCGATGTGGCATCAACGCTATTGCACATGCACGACTGCTTGATCGCGATCGAGCGATCAATTGCACCCGCTTGGCCGCTCCTCACAACTCGATCGCGTGCCACTCGCTTGCGTAAGCGCGTTCACCCGCTGTGCTGTGGAGGGGAAATGGTCGCGCAGATGAGTTGAGCGGCTGTCCATGGCCGTTGGATCATGATCGTGCGGTCTAGATCTAACGTGCGGTGGTCTTCAAGATCAGTTGGGCTGGTTTGGGCGGCCGAGATGGCGCCACGTGGTGCCATCTTGGCCGTCCATCTTCTGGATGATGTAGATGGTGCCACTGTTGTTGGATTGAGTCGATTTTCACGCCGTTAGGCTGCGATCGTCAATCTGAATCCACCGTGTAGTCGGATTTGTCATTTGAAGTGTGGATTCACACCATCTTGGCCCTTGAGATTCTAGGGTTCCTCGGTCTCTATCTGATGCTACAAATGTCTGATTAGTGCGATCTTGGAGTCGTTGAACTCCAATCGTTGCCCTGATCACATCTATATGGTTGGATCCTCGATCCGAGGCCCCGATAAAAAGTTTGCCCTGTCCATGAACATAAAAGGAGACAATTAACCTCCATTTAATTGAAACTAATCTAAATGCAAGATGATGCTTGCTATGCAATATTTATAGCATGCAATGCAATCCTATGCTTAAGAACATGCATAAATAGACATCTTAGGTAGTGTAAACATGTTTAATCAGGCTGGGATATTCTCAATAGCTTCAAGGAGTGGAATGTTCACTTGGACTTGTTTAAAAATATCAAGCCCTCCTCAGATGGATTGATTTTCTTTTTTCTAGGTTTGTTCAAGGCTTCAGGAAAGGGAGCTTGAGAGAAATCATGAGTGCTTGGGTCCTGATCCTTGTCATCTTGATCTCCTAGGTTAGATTCGAGCTCCTCAAGATCTTGTTTAGATTTAGATTTTGAGGGATAAGGATCTTGGATCTGTCTCCCACTTCTCAAGGTTACCACACTAGCAAAGCATTAGGGTTAGAAAGTTGAGGTGGGTTCTGCAAAATAGGTGGAGCCTGATTAGGGTTCGCAAAAACAGGTGGGTGCTAGGGAGCAAGTTGAACTATATGTGCCTGTTGCTCCCTTGTGTTGTGCTAGTTAACCCTATTGAAATTTCTTGGGTTTGGGATGGGTTGGGATGACAACATCCCGTGTTGTCTAGCATCTATTAGCTGGTCCAGTCGTCCCATCAGTTCTGTCCTCAATTGATTCATTTCTTCCTTATGTCTCAGATTCATCTCTCTCATTTCTTTCAGGATTAGGCTCAGATGGTGGGCTAGTTTTCCTGAGTAGGTTGTGGCTAGTACGTGCGTGGTTGTGTGTACCTACTAGGTTGCCTGTAAGTGTTTGGTTTAGTCAAGTTAGCACCCTGGGTGGGTTTCTGACTTGACCAAGCAAAGTTAGGATGGTTGTGCCATCCAGGGTTGTAAGTGTTTGAATAAGGCTCATTTCTAGTGTAACCTTGGAGTGCATTCACATCCTCAGGATAACTAGGCATTAGGATGCCTAGTTCAGAATTTGAGGGCATCAAAGTTCCTCCTTGGTACCCAAAAAGAGATGGGTCCAAGTACAGTTGGCTTATAGGTGGAGCCATGGTTAGGTCATTAATGTTGTGCACTAATTCCTGACCTAGTGGGTTGGGGAATTGGTTGTGGGTTAATATAGGCACTCCTTGGGTAGGCATAGGATTTAATCTGGATTGTGTACCTAAGGAATTCACGCCCTTTATAAGATTATCCAACTTCTTATCCAAATTCTCTATGTTCTTTCCCACGAGTTCCACCTTGTCTAATCGTTGTGCAATTAGCTCTAAATCAACCAAGTTTGAATTATTGTTAACTTCATAAACTCCGCTCCTTAGTTGATTACCTCTGTTAAAGGCGGACATTGAGGCATTGTTGAGGGAATTTTCACTCATATTCTCGAACAATTGAAAGGCTCCCTCAGCATCTCAACTCAGGAAATTGCCCCCACATGCTACATCAACAAAATTCTTCAGATTATCACTCAACCCATAATAGAAAATATGAGCCAAGTGCCACTTCGGAATCCCATGATGGGGGCATTTCCTAGCTAAATCATTGAACCTCTCCTAAGCCTCATGTAGTTGTTCCCCAGGATTCAACTTAAAGGTTGTTATGGCACATCTAAGGGCATTAGTTTTTCCTATGGGGAAGAATTTCTTTAAAAATGTGTTTCTTAGGTCGTCCCAAGTTAGGATTGGTTTACCAATTATTCTCAGCCAATGTGCAACTCTATCTTTCAAGGAGAATGGGAACATCTTCATCATCAGGGTACTTTCATTCATGTTCCTAGGGCTAAAAGTCCTTCCTATGTGTAGGAGCTCTTGAAGGTGGTGGAAGGGGTCATTTGACTCACGACCATGGAAGTGGGGAATCAAGTTAATGATCTGAGGTTTGAGTTCAAAATCATTCCCATCCTGAGGTACCCTGACAAAGGGTTCAGGTTGAGCATTAGGAGGGTTATAAAAGTCATGGAGGGGCTGGTTTGCCCTTCCGTTTTGGAGTCGAGTGATGGCTTGCACTATGACTTTCATCTGTCGATCATGATGCTGGCCCTTCTTAGTGATCTTCCTTTGTAAGAGAGTCATAGGATCCAGATTTTGTTCATCAATCTCTTCTTCCTCGTGATAACTAGCCATTGCAGAGGGTTTAGATTCAGATCCTAGATAAGGTCTTCTCCTATGATTTCTTTCTAATGGTGGTAGCAAATCAGGATTTTGAGATATTCTACCTTGCATGCACCAAAAGAATGTCTATAGATGAGAGAGAAGATAGATGAGAGAAACCCCGCCCACTCAATGCAAGCAATCAAACTGGTCCTTAAAGTGTCAACCCTAATTAGAGCTGATCTTGGCTCCCCCAAACATGACTGGGTTCGACCAACCCCTGAATTACTTAGCTAGCCAGAAGGGTGGGACCCCTTAGGGCACCCTGCACAGTGGGACACCACTAAGGGTTAACATGGTTACCGCACCAGCCTTTCTTGTCACCGGTGGTCCAAGTAAACAAGGCCTTGACTTTAGCCCAATCTAGTTTCAAGTCCCTAAGTCTATTAATCCTGCCTAGGGTACGTCTACTCAGATTTAAGCTTGGGTTTGATGTGCTTTTGGAATATGATGGTCGTTAGGGCGCGTTTTCCCTTAATTGATTTTGAAATGTGTGAAGTTCTCAGACAAATAGGGTTCATAAGCAATTTCTTATGATGAAGTGAATTTTAAGATTCGAATGCTTGTGTTAATGCGTTTTAGGGTTCACTTGAGTTAATATTTTCAATCAAGATTTTGATGAGGCACACAAGAGTTTTGCAAATCCCAATTTATTTGATAGATTTTCTTAAAGTATGGAAATGCAAGTGTGCTCTATCCTTAGCGTGAAATCCTAAACGCAAATAGTTCTAAATGTTTCTTTTTAAGTCAAATTTAGAGAAGTGGTGCGACCCAAATAATGCAATCAATTATTCTTATTGCACCACTACCTAGGCACCCAGAAAATATTTTTTAAGAATTTTTAATGCATGTTTTCTATTTTTTCTGATTTAAAATGTACTGGGGGTTTCGAAGCCTATTTTGACCCCCAGTTGGTGATTGGATAATCTGTGAAACCAAAAGTGCAAGAAATACTTTTTCCATATTTTTATAAATTATTTATTATCTCAAAAATTCAATGCCACAAATTTCAAGTCAATCAAACTTGTATAGAAATTCCTATGATATTTTGAACTCTGAAAATCAGGAACAATAATCGAATTGATAATAGGTCAGTACATGAATTTTTAAAATTTTTATATAATCTGATTTAGGTGAAATTTGGATGTGTTGTTCCTAACTTTGAATCCCACATCTAATAAAAATTCGAGAATTTTGGATGTATGGATCTTCAGGAACTGAATTTTTAATATAAAACTTTATTTCGACCCAAAAATCAAGAGTGATTCTTTTTAAATAAGTAAACAAATTCTAACTAATCCTAGGGTTCAAGCAAATCGTAAATCTAACTAATCTAAACTATGGGTACTTACCTAAGGTTTGTACTTGCAAGTCCCATTATCGTGTTTTGTTCTGATTTCCTTGCTTTCCTACACACATGAAATCAATGAAAATAACAAGTTAGAAATCTCAAATTCGCATCAAAGAAAACTTCAAAAATTTTCGTTGCCTCCCCGGCAACGGTGCCAACTTGTTCGGCGTGTAATTCGCATGTTAAAAGTTAATTCAGTTGTACTATAGTGTGAAAACACACCAACAAATAATATTTATAAAATTGGTGAGTACCGGGTCCTTCACAGGGAGGAAATCTCAATTTACGCAGAAGCTTTTGAATAGAACTTATTCTAAACAGATATTTATATATGAATATATGTATAGGAGTCAGATATATGCATTCAAAACATCAGAATTTTATTGTAATTAAAATAGAGTTTTCACAATAGAGTATGCTACTAGAAACAAATAGATAGATAGAGAGAGAGATGGAGAGAGAGAGAAATAGAAAGTGGCAGAGAGACGACGCCGCTTGTAGGATGCTTGTGTGAGGTACGACAGTACCTCAGATTGTGTGAGCACCGGGATGAAGGTCGAAGTAGAGTTGTAAAGGGACGAAGAGTTGCAGAGAAAGTGGAACATTTCTGGAGTTGATGGTGTAGAGATGCCTCAACTGGGGGGCCCTGGGCCTTCTTTTATAGTTTCAATGAGGGGCAAGTGGGCATTTAACCCCTTTATCTCGTGCAACAACTCTTATTTGATCAGATCCGATCAATGGATCAGATCTGGCCTCAAAACACCTTCATTTGCACCAAAAATGCTTGTATTCAACTTGGGCTTAACACGTGCTAGCTTCTTGGCCTCCAGATTGCCATCAGATGCGAGCCCTGCATGCTTAAATCCTGCGCCTTAAGATCGAATGGCTTAACTCGCACTCGCATCTCCTTCGTGAGTTCCCGCGCACGTGCAGCCACCGAGTGCTCAAATCGCGCCATGCTTTCGCTCCTCGACCCTCCGATGCTGATCCAATAGCCAATCGCACACATGCTCAACGCTTTCCTGATTTCGTGCTCAGGCAGTTTCGAACTAGCAAGCTTCACTTCCAACGCAAGCACGTGAGCCAACGCGCTACACGCGAGTTTTGTCATAGTTTCTTCTTTGTATCTATTTATTCTTATCCCACTGGACGGGCTATGTGGCGCACTCATGGCCGTTGGATGAAGATCCAATGGCCCACAGCGTGCGAGGGTGGCCTTCCTAGATGGGGCGGTGGTGAGGGAGTGGCTGTGATGGCACCATGTGGCACCATCATGACCGTCCATTTTCTTTTCCTTGTATCTGGTATTGTAGACCTCCGATCGAGTTGATTTTTCATCGTTGGACTTCGATTGTCGATTCAGATTCATCCGTGCGGTTGAATTCTTCATCTGAGGCTCAGATCTTTGCTTTTGGCTTTATGATCTCCATTCTTTTATGGACTGCACAAGATACCTTGGTTGTCTAATTGAGACAATTTCGAAAGCAATGGACTCCCATTGTCATCCTAATCAGATCTGTACGGTTTGATCTGTCATCCACGGCATTGGATCATCTGCGATAAAAATCATCTCTCATTGGCACATAAAATGATGATTTTATCTATATGACTAATAAACTAGCTATTATGCAAATTGCGATGCCTATGAATACATTAATCCTAAGTTATGCTAGAATCTAGCTTAATTCAAGTGATTTAGGTTGTATGATTGTTGTGTAATCAGACTTCAAGTAAGAAAACAAAGAGGTAGTGAAATTAGAGGATTTTTTGGGAGATAATTTGGAAGATCAAAGGGTGCCTTTACTTTCAAAACCTCAAATTTTTTACAAGACCCTTATGATTTGATTAAATTTGATTCTTGTGAACCCAAGTTGGACCAACCTCTACACCCTCACTACCATTGGAGACAACACTTTTAAAAGTCAAAAATCTTTTGCACTTGGGTTACACACCTTATGTCCCAACTATGCACCACATCTCCTCAACACTGAATATCACTAAGTGTGGCTTTTCATGATCTATCTATCCTACACCCAACCTAGTGGAGTAGGGTTGCATCATCGGTTGATTTACCTGTTGGGATGCCTCCTATCTGAGCTTTACATCTTTTACGCACCTTACTTGTGGGGCTTAGATGGTTAATATTGTTTACTGAAAAGAATGATTTGTTCTATTGTCTTCATTACACCTAGCTATAGGAATCAAACACAATGCTTATTGGGAGGCAACCCAACTCAATTTCGATGGATTGATCTTTCATTCAGTTGTGCATCTAGCATCTTGCACTTCCAAGTCCTGCGACCAGGCACAAACTTAGACACTCTTTTTAGGTGCTCTCTTACATTTCCGCTTCATGTAATGAGGACATTGCAGATCTTAGGCATAGGGTATTAGCATTTTTTATCATTCTCTTAGGATATCTTTTATGGGACGTTGCATTCATGCAAGCATTTTAGAAGAGTAACAAGAAAACAAAGTGTTTTTTCAGGGAAATAAGTAACAAGGCTTAGGTTAAGAATGACGAATTCTCGGTGCTAAAGGATCTACATTTTTAGGGTTGGGCTTGAGGATTTTAGGCTTAGATTCATCAAGACCAAAATGGTCTTAATTGGCTAGGTATCGCTTAAATTGGGGCTGGTTTCCGAGCCTTTATGATAATCGGCTGACTTTAGAAATAGATGATCGACTATGTCGGTACTTGACTGTTTAACGTGTGAAATCGATGTTTTAAAATTGATACATTGTAGTACAAACCAAATCACTCGTCAACAAATACAATTTATAGCTCGAAAGAAATCCGAGGTTGAATGCAAGGAGCAAGTATTGCATTCATGCACTAATGTCAATCAAAAAATAAATGAGCACAATTAATGATAACAATTACTCAAAACTAATATTCAATGTAGCACATGAGTATATCAAGAGTCTAATGAGGTAAAAAGATATCTAAGATAAAATAATGGTGATTTGAATCACCAATTATTAACATGCATATATATATATATAATAGTTACTCAATGGTCTAAATAAATGCACAGTGCCTCAAATAATGCCATAATGTTTTCAACCAAGTCAGGCGTCAGTTCAGATGACCAGATGACTTAAGTTCATCCTTGCTACAATGCCTCAAAGAAGCTTCTTCTGTTCTTCTCTCGTGCTTCTTTTTCTCTTCTTCGAGCCTTCTTCTTCAACCTCTTCTTTTCTTCTTCTACCTTGGCTCTTCTCAGTTCCTCTCTTCTTTCAAGCTCTCACAGCTAAGTGTTGAAGGTTTCCCTAAAGAGCAAAACCCCCCCTCTCTCTCACAGTTCACCTCTATTTCTCTTCTCTTCTCTCAAACCCAGGAGTAATTGGGTTAAAGGTTGAGTTATCGGATCCTAAGAAGTGGCCAGACTCGCATGCTTACGTACGGGCGAGGCGTGAAGGCATGAGGAGGTGCGTACGTGGGGGACCTCACCCCCTATGTGTTCAAGGCATACAAGCACAGAGAGAAAAATAATATATAGGCGTTGGTTCGGTCCTAATCCCCCGATGTGGCACTAATGCCATGCTTGTTCTTCGTGCGGTCAGCAGTAGCAGGTGGTGTTTGATTGAAGCTCTTGGAGCGGTCGAAGCTCTCAATTGGAAACTGAGATGCGTTCTTGGAGGTAGTATGCATTGCTTGGGGCCAAAACCTGGAGCAAACGCAATCGGAGAATGTATGACGTGTCGGAGAACTTAAGGGTGACAATGAAGCTCCGATTGGACTTGAAATAAAAGAATATGGCCTCTCGGCCACATTAAACGTGTTCAATAGCTTCACCAGAGAGTGTGGAGTGAGATAGCGGTGATTTCATGGCGTGCGAAGATGCGTGGTGGTTGAATAGAGGCAAAGATGGCATGTGAATGATGGGTTGGTCGATGGTGTGTTTGGATGGTGGAGAGAGTGGAATAGGTTAGGGGTTTTGATGGGTGTGAGCTGGCAAAGGTTGTGGAATTGTCGGTGAAGTGTTTGGTTGCCTGTGGAAGTGGAGTGGACTTGCCAGAGGTGTGGTTGGAAGTGAAGACGAAGGTGGTAGGCAGTGGTGTCGAGGGTTGATTTTTGGATTTTAGGGGATAAATAAAACCTAAGGAAGGAAAGGAGTTGAGAGGACCTAAATTAAGGACGAAATAAGGGAGATTTCCATGCTGGTGTGATTGCCGGATGTGGGGAAGACAAATACTCTGTGAGGGAGATGGCGGTGAAGAGAGAGGGAGAATGCTCTCGCGGTGGTTGGTGAGATGCAGAGGAAGATGGGGAAGGTCGCTGTGCTTCCAACTTGGTCATTGGAGGAGTGGAGGAGGGAGGTCGAGAAGGCCTGTCAGAGCATAGGTCAGAGGAGGCCGGAGATAGGGATTTTGAAGAGGGTTTTGGCCTTAAACCTAGCTAAGGAGCATGGCCTTGCATTGGGCATGCTTTTATAGGGCTTAGGTTGAAGTTCAAAGCTTGGAAACAAGCTTGGAAACTTCGAGTTTCTTGTGCATGTGGGATACCCACATCTCTCATGCATTCGCATGAGTAATTGGGAAAGAATTGGAGTCCAAGGCTGGGTTTGATTGAAAGAGAATTCCTCAAGGAATCTCTAGTTCAAATCTGAGATAGATTGATTGAGAATCGAGCGAGAAATCCTCACTCAAAACTCGACGGTGAAGGTTTGACCTCCAAAAAATGGTGTGAGGGCCCTTTCGCAAAGAACGATGATACAGTTAGAGACTTTTTTGTAATGAATTTGAAAGTTAGGGGTATATGTGTGAGATGAAAGAATTAGACAAGACTGAAATGTAAACTCGAACAAGGTGATCTTTGATTGGACCCAAATTTTAGTAAAAACCTAATTTGGACCCAAAAAATCTGATGGTGAAGTTGGATTTAGGTTTTGAGCAAGTTTGGTTAGATAAATTGAGTAGTTACCCAAATTAGGGCAACTGTCCGTCTGAGACTCTGTTTTAGGTCAAAATGGGTGCAGATGGTCAAATCAAGGATGCCAAAATTTAGAGAATATTTTTCTATGATTTTTAGAGGGTTTAGATGAATTTTATCCTAACCAGAACATTAGTTAATTAAGCAGGTCTACTTTTAGGATTTCAGATGTCATTTAATTCTTGAAATGCATGAAAATCCATTCCTATTTGCATGGACCCACTTATTAGATATTTATGATTATTTTAACTTTAATTAACCCCTGAGAAAACCCATGGTTGTTCTGCATTCGTGATATGATGGTAAAATTGTAGTTTTAACCCTGGTTTCATGTTATACTCTCATAAAGGATGTGTAGTGAATTACGGTCCTTTGGCAGTTATGTAGGAGCATTTATTAATGGAATATGACAAATTAAAGCTAGATATGGCTAATGATGACATTATCATCATACCCCCATACCTAACTATTGCTAGTCCCTCAGCAAAATCTCACAGAACTAACTCAAATTCTAGACTATGCCTTGATGTTCAAAGCCCTGATTCTTTCTTAGAAACTATATCAGAATGCTAATAGTAGACCTAGAGGTACTCAAGTACCAATCAAGATTTAGACCTGATCAGCTTTAGCTTCAATATGCCACGAAGGTTTCTAAGGCCCACAGGAACTAACCTGAGATTCGTTGGACACAGCGGTTAAAGCACCCATGCTTATAACATTGTTAATCCAGGTTTAGCTTGCAATGCATTTTTGTAAGAGAGATGGATAGAAGAATTCTTGTATTTTTTGAGAGTTTTCTCTCTCTTTTTGTTATTTCTAGCTTCGGATTGGCTTAAAAACACGTTCTGTATCGGATTCCTTATTTTTACCATCAATCCTTATAGGGTTCCTGGCAATCGATGCTTCGAGATAGCACTGCCCATGGCAACTCCATAACCCTGGCTTTTGACATTTTGGGATAATGTCGCCCATGGTGTTTTGTAGCTAAATTCAAACCCTTGTGTTCGACATTTCGGGACAATCCCACCCATGGCACCTGAATCAGCACAAGGTGCTTACGTGCCCCCAGTAGGATATTTAGATATCCTACGAGACAAGCACCGAGGAGACGGTATGTTATTATGCCTCTTCGAGGAAAATTTCCCACCTCTCCCCATCAAGAACTCATCCAAATCAACTTGTGTTGATAAGCTGCTCCTAATCTAGGTAGCCTTTTCATAACAGGATTAACACATTTGCATGATTTTGATACTAAGTGCACTAAACCAGATTGTGTGTGGATTAGAGTGACTAAGCTACCGAATCTCGCAAACCAGAGTTCAGTTAACGAGGTCGAATAATCCCTATGCCTTAGAGCAAATACATAAGTTTCGCATTTTCCTCAACCTCTTGAGGACTATCCAGATATTAATGGATACGTGAATTTTTAAGCCTAAAACAAGCGCAAGAGGCCTAAGATCAGCACTCATATTAATCTCTTTGCCTTTTTGTTCTTCTAGACTTAATTTTTTCCTTTTGATTTGGTCTAGAACTTAAGTAGATTCCATAATTTTTTTTCTAATGACTAATCTTTTTTTCTTTCAAATTGTAGCTCCTTTTTAACATTTAAAATCACCTCCTCTCTTCCTCAAAATGATATGCAATTAATCTCACAAAATTTCCTCCCCTTTCCACGTTTTGTTCTTTTTCAATTTTTTTAGTTTTTTGGTTTTTTGGAATATGTAATTTTTTGTGAGAACCCTTCAGAAATTCAAATTTTTATGTGTTTGCACTTTAACACCCCCCCATGCCTAAGTTTTACATTGTCCTCTTTGTAAACCACAGGGTATGAAATCAGTGCGGTTCAGGGATTAGAACAGGATAAACGGGTAGGGGAATGGGTTGGGATGACTATTGCGGACGATTTCAAGCTCTGGTACAAGTACTAGAGGTGGAGTCGAAAAGTTGAACTCAGAGTGCAGTAGACGTGAAGCTCAAAAGGTTAATCAGAAGGGTCTCGAGTTTTTGAAATGACGGGTTGCCTCCCGTTAAGTGCTAAATTCAATGCCTTCAGCCGAGCAGAAAATGGTCATGGAGAAGGTGTGGTCAAATCAGATGAATTTTGTAGAACAAGCACCCTGATCAATAGCCTGGTTGGTCCAACTAGGTGCATGTTTAGATCGACAGGTAGATGATGCAGCCCAAACCCAATTGGTATGGTGGGTTGATGGATGTGAATCAGTAGGTGTGGTGCCCACCAGATGCTTTGTGACTCAGAAGGATGTGGGAATGAAAATCCAGGGTTTGGCTGAGTCTAATTAGCCTGGTTAGACTAGGGATCTTCAAAAGAGAATGGATCTATGGAGGATGTGAGATCCCTACAAGCGTGATAAAAGAAGGATGAAGCATGATTCATAATCTGATTCATATTTGAAACCTGATTAAAAGATGAAGAATCATATATGATCGGATCATCAAGAGGAGTGGGTTTTGGAAAGTTTTGTATATGGAGCAGAAGATGTGTTTTCTTTTAAATCATTGACCTCCGCATCTAAATCAAAAGATGGGTTGTGGTCGCTGAGGTCGTAAACTAGTTTAAATTCATTAGGAAACAATAGTTCTCTTATGTCAGAGTAAGATTCGAATCGTCGGAGAACTTACGAAGATCGTGTTCTGAATCTGATTCGGGATCAGAGGTTCCACCATAGAGTAAATCAAGGGATGTAGAATTAGCAACCTGACTTGGATCTAACCTAATTTCAAATTCCTAGCATGAAAAGGTGTCCCCAGTAGGTATAGGCTTAGGTTCTTGGCTTGTAGGGAAGACCCAATCAAAACCCAACTCTTCCAGCTCCTCGATTTCTGAATCGTAGATTGGTGTGACTTTCAAAAAATCAATCTGTATCTCTGAGGAGTTTGAAGAGGTGTACTCATAAAATATGGGCCCTGAATTGTACTCTGGATTCAAAATCTGACTTGTATCACACGGGTTCTTGTAATCATCCTGATAAGGCTCAAATCCAGATTCTAGGTTAAGGGTGTGGGTTGAATCACTGGATTCTAGGTTGGGCTCTACAGGGATGTTAGAATTATTCTCAAGAGTCACCTTATCAGAACGAGGGACGGAATTTACACCCTCAAGAGGTTCTGACTCAATCTTATTATCACAGGTGTCTCGGAAATCTAAGCTTGATGGACCAGCTTCCTGGTTTCCTAAGGTTGGTTTGACATAGTGATCACCTGCAATTTGATCCTCCCAACCCATCTCAAGATCAGGCGTGTCAATCTGTATGTAATTTGAAATAAGTTCCATTTGGGTGGGGGGCCCATAATAACCTTGATCTTCAAACCTAGGATTTGGAAAATTATATTGATTACCCCAAGATGTCTCAGGGATGTATTGATGTCTCTGATCAATAACACATTTTAACATCTACATCATCTTGTAAGAGGTGTGGCCGGAAGTGAAGATGAAGGTGGCTGACGGTGGTGTCGAGGGTTGATTTTTGGATTTTAGGGGATAAATAAAACCTAAGGAAGGAAAGGAGTTGAGAGGACCTAAATTAAGGATGAAATAAGGGAGATTTCCACACCGGTGTGATTTTCAGACGTGGGGAAGACGAACCCTCCATGAGGGAGACAGCGGTGAAGAGAGAGGGAGAACGCTCTCGCAGTGGCTGGTGAGATGCGGAGGAAGATGGGGAAGCTTGCTGTGCTTCCAATTTGGTCGATGGAGGCGCAGAGGAGGGAGATCGAGAAGGTTCGCTAGAGCGTAGGTTGGAGGAGGCTAGAGATAGGTATTTGAAGAGGGTTTTGGCCTTAAACCTAACTAAGGAGCATGGCCTTGCATTGGGCGTGCTTTTATAGGGCTTAGGATGAAGTTCCAAGCTTGGAAACAAGCTTGGAAACTTCAAGTTTCTTGTGCATGTGGGATACCCACATCTCTCATGCGTTCGCATGAGAGATTGGGAAAGAATTGGAATCCAAGGTTGGGTTTGATTAAAAGAGAATTCCACAAGGAATCTCTGGTTCAAATCTGAGACAGATTGATTGAGAATCGAGCGAGAAATCCTCGCTCAAAACTCGACGACAAAGGTCTGACCTCCCAAAAATGGTGTGAGGACCTTTTTCAAAGAACAATGATAGTATTAGGGACTTTTTTGCAATGAATTCGAAGGTTAGGGGCATATGTGTGAGAGAACAGAGTCAGATAGGATTGAAATGCAAACTAGGTCAAGGTGATCTCTGATTGGGCTCAAATTTTAATACAAAACTAATTTAGAATAAAGGAATCTGATGGTGAAGTCAGATTTAGGTTTTTAATAAGTTTGACTAGGTAAATTGCACAGTTACCCAAATTAGGGTAATTATTTGTTTGAGACTCTGTTTTAGGTCAAAATGGGTGCAGATGGTCAAATCAAGGATTCCGAACCATAGAGAATATTTTTCTATGATTTTTATAGGGTTTATATGAATTTTATCCTGACTAGAACATTAGTTAATTAAGCAGGTCTATTTTTAGGGTTTCAGATGTCATTTAATTCTTGAAATGCGTGAAAACCCGTTTCTATCTGCATGGACCCACTTATTAGACATTTATGATTATTTGACCTTTAATTAACCCCTGAGAAAACCCATGGTTGTTCTGCATTCATGATAAGATGGCAAAATTACAGTTTTAACCTTGGTTTCATGTTATACTCTTAGAAAGGATGTGTAGTGAATTACGGTCATTTGGCTGTTATGTAGGAGCATTTATTAATGGAATATGACAAATTAAAGCTAGATATGGCTGATAATGACGTTATCATCATACCCCCATACCTAACTTTTACAGTCCCTTAACAAAATCTCACAGAACTAACTCAAATTCTAGACTATGCCTTGATGTTCAAAGACCTGATTATTTCTTAGAAGCTAGATCATAATGCTAATAGTAGGCTTAGAGGTACTCAAGTACCAATCAAGATCCAGACCTGACCAGCTTTAGCCTCACTCTCCCGCGAAGGTTTCTAAGGCCTACAGGAACTAACCTGAGGTTCGTTGGACGTAGCGGTTAAAGCACCCGTGCTTATAACATTGTTAATCCAAGTTTAGCTTGCAGTGCATTTTTGTAAGAGAGAGGGATAGAAGAATTCTTGTATTTTTGGAGAGTTTTCTCTCTCTTTTTCGTTAGTTCTAGCTTCGGATTGGCTCAAAAACACGTTCTGTATCGGATTCCTTATTCCCACCATCAATCCTTGCAGTGTTCCTGGTAATCGATGCTTCGAGATAGCACCGCCCATGGCAACCCCAGAACCCTGGTTTTCGACATTTTGGGATAATGCCACCCATGGTGTTCTATAGCTAAATACAGACCCTAGCGATCGAGATTTCGAGATAATCCCACCCATGGCACCTGAATCAGCATAAGGAGCTTATGTGCCCCTGGTAGGATATTTAGATATCCTAAGAGAGAAGCATCAGGGAGACGGTATGTTATTACTCATCTTCGAGGGGAATTTCCCACTTCTCCACATCGGGAACTCATTCGAATCAACTTGTGTTGGTAAGTCGCTCCTAATCTAGGTAGCCTTTTCATAACAGGATTAATGCATTTGCGTGATTTTGATATTAAGTGCACTAAACCAGACTATGTGTGGATTAAGGTGACTAGGTTACCGAATCTTGCAATCCAGAGGTCAGTTAACAAGGTCGAATAATCCCTAAGCCTTAGAACTAATACATAAGCTTGGCATTTTCCTCAACCTCTTGAGGACTATCCAGATATTAATGGATACGTGAATATTTAAGCCTAAAAAAAGACCAAGAGGCCTAAGATTAGCACTCATACTAATCTCTTTGTCTTTTTGTTCTTCTAAGACTTAATTTTTTTCTTTTGATTTGGTCTAGAACTTAAGTAGATTCCGTAATTTTTTTACTAATGACTAATCTTTTTTTTTTCAAATTGTAGCTCCTTTTTAACATTTAAAATCACCTCCTCTCTTCCTCAAAATGATATGCAATTAATCTCACAAAATTTCCTCCCCTTTCCACGTTTTGTTCTTTTTCAATTTTTTTAATTTTTTGGTTTTTTGGAATATGTAATTTTTTGTGAGAACCCTTCAGAAATTCAAATTTTTATGTGTTTGCACTTTAACACCCCCCCATGCCTAAGTTTTACAATGTCCTCATTGTAAATCGGAGGGTATGAAATCAGTGTGGTTTAGGTATTAAAATAGGATAAATGGGTAGGGGAATGGGTTGGGATGACTATTGCGGATGATTTCAAGCCCTGGTACAAGTACCAGAGATGGAGTCGAAAAACTGAACTCAGAGTGCAGTAGACGTGTAGCTCAAAAGGATAATTAGAAGGGTCTCAAGTTATTGAAATGACGGGTTGCCTCTCGTTAAGCACTAAATTCAATGCCTTCAGCTGAGCAGAAAATGGTCATGGAGAAGGTGTGGTCAAATTAGATGAATTTTGTAGAACAAGCACCCTAATCAATAGCCTGGTTGGTCCAACCAGGTGCTTGTTCAGATCGACAGGCTGATGATGCAACCCAAACCCAATCAGTATGGTGGGTTGATAGATGTGAATCAATAGGTGTGGTGCCCACTAGATGCTTTGTGACTCTGAAGGATGTGGGAATGAAAATCCAGGGTTTGGCAGAGTTTAATAAGCCTGGTCAGACTAGGGATCTTCAAAAGAGAATGGATCTATGGAGGATGTGAGATCCCTACAAGTGTGATCAGAGAAGGATGAGGCATGATTCATAATCTGATCAATATCCGAAACCCGATTAAAAGATGAAGAATCATATATGATTGGACCATCGAGAGGAGAATTAGAGTAAAAGTTGATTCTGGTTGTGGGTCGGGATTGAAAGTGGGTTTTGGAAAGTTCCGTATATGGAGCAGAAGAGGTGTTTTCTTTTAAATCATTGACCTCAGCATCTGAATCAAAAGATGGGTTGTGGTCACTGAGGTTGTAAGCTAGTTTGAATTCATTAGGAAACAATAGTTCTCTTATGTCAGAGTAAGATTCGAGATCGCTGGAGAACTTGCGACGATCGTGTTCTGAATCTAATTCGGGATCAGTGGTTCCACCATGGAATAAATCAAGGGATGTAGAATCAGCAATCTGACTTGGATTTAACCTAATTTCAAATTCCTAGCGTGAAAAGGTGTCCCCAGTAGGTATAGTCTTGGGTTCTTAGCTTGTAGAGAAGACCCAATCAAAACCCAACTCTTCTAGCTCCTTGGTTTGTGATCGTAGGTCGGTGTGACTTTCAAAAAATCAATATGTATCTCTGAGGAGTCTGAAGAGGTGTACTCATAAAATACCAGCCCTGAATTATACTTTGGATTCAAAATCTAACTTGTATCACACGGGTCCATGTAGTCATCTTGATAAGGTTTAAATCTAGATTCTAGGTTAAGGGTGTGGGTTGAATCAGTAGATTCTAGGTTGGGCTGTACAGGGATGTTAGAATTATTCTTAAGAGTCACCTTATCAGAACAAGGGATGGAATTTACACCCTCGAGAGGTTCTGACTCAATCTTATTATCACAGGTGTCTGGGAAATCTAAGCTCGATGGACCAGCTTCCTAGTTTCCTACGGTTGGTTTGACATAGTGATCACCTGCAATTGGATCCTCCCAACCCATCTCAAGATCAGGCATGTCAATCTGTATGTAATTTGAATCAAGTTCCATTTGGGTGGGGGGTCCATACTAACCTTGATCCTCAAACCTGGGATTTGGGAAATTATATTGATTACCCCAAGATGTCTTAGGAATGTATTGATGTCTCTGATCGATAACACGTTTTAACATCTGCATCATCTTGTCGGAGGTGTGGCCGAATGTGAAGACGAAGGTGGCAGGTGATGGTGTCAAGGGTTGATTTTTGGATTTTAGGGGATAAATAAAACCTAAGGAAAGGATTCGAGAGGATCTAAATTAAGGACAAAATAAGGGAGATTTCTAGTCCAGTGAGATTGGCAGACGTGGGGAAGATGAACCCTCCGTGGGGGAGACGACGGGGAAGAGAGATGGAGAATGCTCTCACAGTGGCTGGTGAGACGTGGAGGAAGATGGGGAAGGTTGCTGTGCTTCCAATTTCGCTATTAAAGGCACGAAGGAGGGAGGTCAAGAAGGTCCGCTGGAGCGTAGGTTGGAGGAGGCCGGAGATAGGGATTTGGCCTTAAACCTAGTTAAGGAGCACGGCCTTACATTGTGCGTGCTTTTATAGGGCTTAGGATGAAGTTCCAAGCTTGGAAACAAGCTTGGAAACTTCAAGTTTCTTCTACATGTGGGGTACCCACATCTCTCATGCGTTCGCATGAGAGATTGGGAAAGAATTGGAGTCCAAGGCCGGGTTTGATTGAAAGAGAATTCCTTAAGAAATCTTTGGTTCAAATTTGAGATAAATTGATTGAGAATTGTGCAAGAAATCCTCACTCAAAACTTGACGGTGAAGGTCTGACCTCCACAAAATGGTGTGAGGGCCTTTTTTCAAAAAATGATGATAAATTTAGGGACTTTTTTGCAATTAATTTGAAAGTTAGTGGCACATGTGTGAGAGAAAAGAGTCAGACATGACTGAAACGTAAACTAGGTCAAGGTGATCTCTGATTGGGTCCAAATTTTGGTACAAACCTAATTTGGACCCAAGGAATCTGATGGTGAAGTCGAATTTAGGTTTTGACCAATTTTGACTAGGTAAATTGTACAGTTACCCAAATTAGGGCAACTGTCTGTCTAAGACTTCATTTTAGGTCAAAATGGGTGCAGATGGTCAAATCATGGATGCCAAACCCTAGAGAATATTTTTATATATTTTTTAGAGGGCTTATATGAATTTTATCCTGACTAGAACCTCAGTTAATTAAGCAGGTCTATTTTTAGGATTTCAGATGTCATTTAATTCTTGAAATGCGTAAAAACCCGTTCCTATCTGCATGGACCCACTTATTAGACATTTATGATTATTGGACCCTTAATTAACCCCTAAGAAAACTCAAGGTTATTCTGCATTCATGGTATGATGGTAAAATTACTATTTTAACCCTGATTTCATGTTATACTCTCAGAAAGGATGTGTAGTGAATTACTGTCCTTTGGCAGTTATGTAGGAGCATTTATTAGTGGTATATGACTAATTAAAGCTAGATATAGCTGATGATGATGTTATCATTATTGACCAATTTTTTATCCTTTTGTGTTGGATAACCTAAAGATTAGTGTTAAACTTCAGACATTGGGTTCACTGATGGGAACACCATCATGAGCCATAACTAGCTCATTTTGACCCAATTAAGTCTGTAAATGCTTCTACAAAACTGCCAAAGAGTCACAAGTCATTGCATAGTCATTTTGAGGGAAAAACAACAAATTAGGGCTAAAACTACAATTTTACCAACTTATCATGAATGCAGTACAACTGTGAGCTTTCTCAAGGGTTGAATGAATGTCAAATGGTATTAGAAAGATAACAAGTGGGTTAAAACAATCAGAAAAGGATTTTCACGTGTTCTGAGAATTAAATGACTTTCAAAACCTTAAAAACAGACCCGCTTATTGAATTGAGGTTTTGATTAGAAGAAAATTCACCTAAATCCTCTAAAATTCATAGAAAAATATTCTGTAGGGTTTGGAACCTTCAATTTGACCATCAGAACCCGTTTTGACCCAAAATAGAATCACAGACAGATATTTACCCTAATTTGGGTTTTTGCATAAATTATCCTATCAAACGTGGTAAAAACCAAAATCAAACTTCAGCATTTGATTCCTTAGGTCCAAATTAGGTTTTTACCAAAATTTGACCTCAAGATGAATTTGTCTTGACCTAGTTTGCAAATTGGTCCTATCTAATTACATTTCTACCCTTAAGTTTCAAAATATTTACAAACAGACCCCTAACTTTGTCATCGTTCACACAAAAAGGTCCCTACCACCATTAATCCTATTGCTACTTGCTCTGACAACCTTAAATTGGAAAGAACTCCCTAATTTCTTGACGAATCCCTTTCAAATTTGAAAGGGAAGTTCGTCAAGAAATTCCCTTCCTTTTCAACCCAATCCTAAGCCCTAAAACTTACCCAATCTTTCATGCGAATGCGTGAGATATTTGGGTCTAAAGAGATTTCCCAATCCGGTGACCTCTCCAAGCTTGGGAAGGTTGCTTCCCAAGCTTTAACCATCATCCTGAGGTCTATAAAAGCACCTCCTGCTCATACTGAACCCTTCAAGCTTGATTCCGGCCGTGAAATCCCCTTCTCCTCCTTCCTTTTTCGGTCGTGAAGCTCCACAAGCTTCGGCGACTCCTCCTACCCTCTCTCGTTGTTTGACCACAAAACCAGTGGCTGGATTCTCTTTTTCTCTCTTGTCCGCTCTTGGCCATACCAACAGGAGCTTTTCTACCGCCATCGTCGCCACCGTTGCCTTCATTGGAGACCATCTTCCCCAGCTCCGGCCTACCAACGCCAACGCTGTCCTCTCCCTTTCGTCCACTTAGCATAGGTAATTAAGTTCCCTTGAGGCCCCTAGATTAGTTCATTCTACCAAAAACCAAAAATAAAACCCTCGATACCGCCGCTCACCTCCGTCTTCCTCACCTCCGGCCACTCCTCCGACGAGCCCATCTCACCACCACAGGCCTCCAATCAACTTGCTGACAAGCCTACAACCTTCACCTCTCCACCCTCTTCAAAACCCCTCTCCCCATTCATCTTCTTGCCCACTCAAACCCGCCGTCGAACAACCCACTGTTCTCCAACCTTCGTCGCTTCCAACACATCACTCCACACCTCGCCTCACTATGAAACCACTGCCAACATACTCCATGTCATTCGACGAAGGTCCTGAGCTAGTTTAACTTGGTTGTAAGGCCATATTATTGTTTTTAGGTCGATGCCGTCCTCCTCTCATCACCGCCATTACCAAAAACTTCAATCTTGCTCGAAGCTCACTCCAGGTCTCAATAACTCCAGTTTCTCGCTTCAGGAGGCATGGAACTCTCCCCAGAGCGCACGTGGACCAACCAATTGGCCCTTGGACTAGGCCTTTGACCGCAATTGGCGAAGAAGCTTCAGCCACTGCTATGTGACGAAGAGGGTGGGATTTAGTCCCACATCGTGGACTAAGGAACTATTGCAGCCAAATAAGATGCAAAAGTGATTGGGGCTGTTTGCCTCAAGTCACTGGGGGGTGAGGTCCCCCGCACACCCCACTGCCTCACCTGTGACACTGCTCACATAGGTCTGACGCCTGATCTGATTACCCGCCTAAGCCTATACACTCCTCGGCTGCGACCCACACCCGCAGCCCTGGTCCAACGTGCGCTTAGGTCCGAATCCGATTACCCGGTGTTGTGCATGGCCTTGTGAAAGTGGAAGAAAAGTGGAAACCCAGAGACAGAAGGAGAGAGAGCGCGGGGGCAGGGGGTGATTGCACAGTAAGTTACGCCAATAAATATGCCATCTTATGTTATTTCCTAGCATTACCCATGCATCTTATGTAGCCATACTTGCATTTGTAAATATTTACTTGCATGCATTTATAAAGAGGGGAAGAGAGTGAGAATAAATGGTCATTCAATCCACTTCTATAATTAACATCTTCATTGTGTGTTGCATTGCAATTTCACCATTTTCATTTTCTTATTCCATGACTGTTGTGCACATCTCCATGCACCCTACCCTACTGCAGCATGGCAAGAGGCGTGAACTTCTTCTATAAAAGATCATGCACCCTCCCTTGCTGTGGTAGCCAGCCTCCACCCTCAGACACACCCATCGCCACCCCTCATACAACACACACAACACCACACACACCCACCGGCCACTCTCTCTCTCTCTCCCTCTCCATACACAGCACCTCTTCTCACAAGTTGAGAAGGGGTACACTGTGTGCAGGAGAGAGTTCACAGTGGTCTCAGACCACCATTATGACCTCCACCACTGCCCAACCCCGTCGTGAGCAGGTGGGCGTGGTGGATTCTTGTTTGTTTTTTTTTTTTATTTGCATATATTTCTCTTTTTCGTTTTTGTTTGATGTTTCCTCTCCTTCGCCATTAGTGCAGGGCTTCAAGCTCTGAAGCTTGCGAGCCCAACACCTCCCAGCACCTCTGCGCACCCACGAGCGCCACAACATGCGCAAGCAGAGTGCTCGGGCTCTCTTTTCACATGCATGCGCTCCGCAGCAATGTCTGCACAGTTCACCGCCTTAGCCGGTCGCCTTCTCACGGCGTGCATGGAAGCGCACTATTCACGCCTCTCTGCGTAACACTGTAGCCACCGGCTCGTTTCTCACTTAGCTAGTGGCTCTACGCTCTCTTTCCTCTACACTACCACCTCCAACCAATCGCCGCGCCCATGCGTCCGTACGCCAGCACGCCTGTGCGTCCCTCAACGTTGCATAGCCCTTGTGCCCTGCGTGCTGCGCCCGCTCCTCACCGCCTAGTGCACGCCCTTGTGTGCTGCATGCTACGCCCGCGCCTCACCGCTCAGTGCACAGACCTTGTGAGCTGCATGTTGCGCCTACGCCTCAATTCTCAGCATGCAGACCGTGTGAGCTGCATAGTGCAGAGCTCCTTCCCCTTTGTATGCAGTGCGATGCTCCTTCAGCGCCTGCACTGCGTGCCTTCCTCCCACATACACACACACCCTGACACACACACTCACAGACACTCACACACCTACACACATACATATATATATACACACACACTCTCACCCTTAAATATCTATATATACATAAATATATATATATTTAAATAAATAGATAAATATATATATATTCCTATACATATATATATCTATATAGCTATAGCTATTTATATATATATATATATACTTATATATCCACATATCCACATTCTCCCTTACACACATTCACCTCACATCTACTACCCACATACCCATGCACTCACCCCTTCACCGCGCACCGTATCACGAGAATATTCGCACCAATTGCCAATAGTTCCCGATACCCACGCAAAGCAAGCGCTTCCACCCACACACACACATCCGCTCCACACTCCACGTAACACTTAGTCTTGCGATTGTGTCTTGCTGGACGTGGACCAACTTAACACTGTGCTACATTCCATCTCCATTTCCACCTCCACCCCTATGTATATAATAAATAACTATATATATATTCTATATCTACTACATATATATACATATATATATACTAAGCTAAGTTTTTCTTTTTTTGAAACAGAAAGGAAAGCTATCATCTTACGATAGCAATCCGGAGTAGTATATTATATAAACACCTAAGAGAAATTACAAAAGAGATCCCCAAAAGTGTACGAGGGACCAGCACTCTCTTACAATATTTTCATAGCATACCGGCCTCTCCTGAAAAGGTCTCTCATTTCTTGCCTTCCATACACACCAAATGGTGGCGGCCATGTGAATATGTGGCTTCCCTCTCACAACAAACCCATGCCAGATAGAATCCCACTCTGGTAATGGCTCCTGACATGTCTTTCTACAAATAGCATCAGTGACAAGGCAAGAAGAAAGGAGGTGATTTACATTGTCAGTATTCATCTCACACAAAAAACAGACATGGTGATCAGTTCCCAACCTTCTGTGGCGTAGATCACTTGTGATCAATCCATCTCTCCTACATAGCCAGAGAAAAATCTATACTTTGAGAGGAATTTTTAACAACCAGATCTTCTTGTCAATGGAATTGCATCTCCATCCATCTTCAAGGCTCAACATTCTATTATAGCCAGATTGGACACTATAAATCCCCTCCCAAAGGTATTTGTCCTCCACTCCAGGCCTAGGTTTGAAGCTCTCAAGGTCTGAAATTAGCTTCTCCTTTCTTCCCACAGTCGAGTAGCTCTCCTGCTGGATTCCTCATCAAACGGATTCCATCTGCAGCTGCTGTAGGACCAGACCCTGCTGACAGTGGCATCCTTGTCAGATGCTGCAGCAAAAGCTCTTGGATAGAGCTCCTTCAAGACACCTATCCCAGACCACCCCTCCTTCTAGAAATTGAAGGACCTGCCATCTCCAAGTGACGGCTGCAGCAGGTGGAAATGATCAGCCAATGCCCTTGTCACTGATTTCCAGAAAGGAGAAGGACAGCTGGGCTGAAGTCTGGACAGCAAGCTGTTGGATGCACCATATCTGTCTCTGATCAAGACAGTCCATGGCTTCAGATCTCCTTGCAAAAGTTTAACAGCCCATTTAAGTAGCAAGGCATCATTAAAGTGTTTTAGGGATTTAATCCCAAGTCCATCCCTTTCTTTTGGATAGCAAATCTGATCCCATTTGAGTGGCTGCAAGAATCTGCCCTCTTCTCTAGCTCCCTTCCAAAAGAACCTCTTCCTCATCACATCCAACCTTTTCAAATGGAATTAGGTGCTTTAAATATGGAAAAGTAGAAAACAAGGATGGAGGTGATCACCGAGTTGAGTAAGATAAGTCTTCCTCCTTTGGAAAGGAAACTGTTATGCCATCCATCTAGTTTCACTGAAATCTTGTCAAAAAGGTAGCTCCAATCACTCTTCTTCATCCTGGAACACCTCAAAGGCAGCCCTAGATATCTAATGGGAAGACTGATGCAGGGAGTCATCAGAATAGCTGCGAAAGCACCTTGCTCCTCCTCAGGTAAGCCAAAGCAAACCAAACTAGACTTATCCCTATTCAACCTTAAGCCAGAGAGCTCACCAAAAATATTAATCATATGATGCAGAGCCAATGCTTCATCCATAGACCCTTCAACAAAAAAGACAGTATCATCTGCATACTGAAGAATGGGAGCCAGATTACTCCTACACGATAAAGAGTATCCTCTAATAAGACCAGCTTCAGCAAGCTTACAAGCATACCAAGCCAAGCTGTCAACTGCCAAGTTGAAAATTAGGGGAGCCAGAGGGCATCCTTGCCTGATACCACATTGGGGTTGAATCCACGAACCACAGGGCTTTCCATTTATTAGAGGGGTGAAGGAGGCAGTGGTGATAGATCTTTGTACCCAACTGATCCAAGTAGAAGGAAAACCCCTTCTTTTGAGCACATCCCATAGATAAGGCCAGCTGATGGAGTCATAGGCTTTACGAAAGTCAACCTTCCAAAGGAAGGCCTTGCATTTTCTCTTATGCCAACCACAAATCATCTCTCGGGCCATGATAAATGATTCTTGTAGAGATCTGCCAGGGAGGAAGGTTGATTGAGCAGGATGGATCAAATCTTGCAAGACAGGCCTCAATCTATTGGCCAGGACCTTGCCAATCACCAAGTACAAAGAGTTAGAGAGGGCAATAGGTCTAAACTCCTGAAAAGATTCAGCACTCGAGGTCTTTGGCAAAAGAAACAGATAGGATCTATTTATTCTTTCAAAGCCAAAATTGCCACTCTCAAACTCTCTAACCACTTCCATAACCTCAGTGCCCACAATGTCCCATAATTCTTTGTAGAAGAAAACTTGGATTCCATCAGGACCAGGCGATCCTTCACAATTGAGATCCTTAATGGCCTTCAAGACTTTAGCTTCAGATATGGGTTCAATCATGCTGGAACTCTGAATCTCAGTGATTTTGGGTAAATCACTAGCTGCCATCCTCCAACTACCCCTACCTGCAGCTCTTGAAGATTCCTTGAAATACCTGATAGCCACTGCTCTGATATCAGATATGGAGGTAATTCTCTGCCCCTCTTTAACAATTGAAGAGATCAGATTGGTTCTTCTCCTAGAACTAGCAGCCAAGTGAAAGAATTTAGTGTTTGCCTCCCTTCACTTAGTCACAGATGCCTTGATCGTTCCTGATGAGAGCCTCATCATGAGCCATAACTAGCTCATTTTGACCCAATAAAGAAGATAAAAGCTCCTACATAACCTAGAAGAAGGCCTAACTGAAGGAACAAGTGCTCTGAGAAGAAAACATGAAATAAAGGTTAAAACTGCAATTTTACCATTGCAGTACATAAATGGGATTTCTCAGAGGTAAAACATAGGTCAAATGGTCTAAATGAGATAAAAGGAGGGTTGAGTCAATCAGAAATGGGTTCATGTGCAATCTAGGAATTAAATGACACCTGGTAACCCTAAAACAGACCCGCTTTAATTAACAAGGTTCCGATCAGGATAAAAATCGAGTAAACCCTCTAAAAATCATGGAAAAACATCCTCTAGAGTTTAGAACACTTACTTTGGCCTTTGGAACCTAGTCTGACCTAGATTAGGGTCCTGGCTCCTCAATTAACCAAATTTGGGTTTTTACTCAAAATATCTAGTCAAACGAGGTCAAACCTGAAATCCAACTTTGCCATTGGATTCCTTAGGTCCAAATTAGGTTTATACCAAAATTTGGACCTAAGGGGAGGTCATCTTGACCTACTTTGCAATTTAGTACACCCAAATCACAAATAGGTCCCTATCTTTTGAATATCCTTGCAAAGAGCCCCCCAAGTTCTTCGTCCCCTTTGCAATCCGATCCTGCCGCCATTGTTAGGGCAGAACCGAGCTCCGGCGAGGTTCAGAGAGGGATTGCTCTCTAATCCCTCAGAGATTCCCTCCCAGAAATGGAAGGGGGATTCTCTGAGGAATTTCCTTCCTTATAAAGCCAATTACAATCGCTGGTGTGAACCCAATCTCTCATGTGAACGCACGAGAGATTTGGGTATCCACCTTCCTTCCAACTCCGGCAAGCTGGCAGACCTAATTGCGTGCTCTCCACGCGCTGATAGGAGTGGCCAGCACCTACAAAACACCCCCCAGACCCTGCCGCAGAAGGCGAGCTTGATTTGGCCGAGTGTCCACCCCCAATTCGTCTCCTCCTGCCCGGCCAAAAGTCCCAGCAAGCTCCGGCGAGCCCCCCTCCCCTCCCTCTTCGCTCTGCCACAAAACCAGTGGCAGAGTTAGCTTCCTGACTTCCCTCCGCGTCGCGCAGTACCCGCGCATGCCGCCTCAGCCCCGTCGTCGCCACCGTTCTCCCCCACTGGGCATCATCTTCTCCGGCGACAGCAGGTACTGCTGTCCGCCTTCCGTCCCCTTTCGTCCTTACAATTAGGTTAGAACTCCTCTCCTCTCTCTTTTCCCCATGTTATCTCATCTGATTACCCCTCGACCGACGCTGACCACCCTCATCTTCCACATCACCGACCGACCTCCGGCGAGCCGCTTCCACCATTCCAGCCCCCCACACGGCTCGCCAACCACCTCGAGAGCTCCGCCTCACCACCAGGAACTCACTCCACCCCACAACTGCCACTCCAGACCTCCATAATCACCCCCCGAACAACCCACCATCTCCGCCCACAGGTTGACCTAGGCACGCACGCCTAGGCCGACCTGCGGCCTGCAGCATCGTCCACCGCCTTCGCCGTGCCACAGCGAAGGTCACTAGCTGATCTGATTGGGCCGAGAGGCTCGTTTTGTGCATGACAGTGTTTGAGCTCCTGCCGCCATGGACGACCTCTAATGAAGCTCCAACGAAGCTCCAGGCACCCGGTCTCCCAGGCTACAGGTGCTGCATACTCGCGCGAGTGTCGCGAGGTGAGGGAGTCCAGCAAGGAGCGCCAGCAGAGCCAGCAGCTTTGGCGTTTGCACGCAGGTCTGCGGGCGCGCACAAAGGCAGGGCGGAACCTTTAGTCCCACATCGTGGAATCGCGAGGTGCGGGCATACCATAAATTGAGTTTGTGTTTTACTCTCACTGCCTCCGTAAGCATAGGGGTGAGGTCCCTCACTGACCCCACACCCGCCTCGTCCGCGGCTTCACCACGCGGATCTGGCGGATCCGACCCGACCTAAACCTACGCACTCCTCGCGCATCACACCACCTGCAGGTGCCCCTAGTCCCGGGTACGATCCGACCCGATTATGGCTGTGGCTCTGGGAGAGCATCCCTGAGTGAATTGCTTGAGAGAGAGAGATGCGTGGGTAGAGGGAGAAAGGATAGGTTTTGCTCTGTGTAGGCACAGGCTGAACGTTGAGGAAGAAAGACTTGGTCGCGAGAAGGAAAAGAAAGAAGGAAGAAGGAAAGGCAGGAAGAATAGAGAGACCAAAGAAGAAAGAAAGAAGCCTTCGCAGGAGAAAAAGAAGGAGCAAGACAGAGAAGAAACAAGGTAGAGAAGAAGAAGAAAGAAAGAAGCCTTCGCAGGAGAAGAAGAAAGAGAAGAAAAGAAAGCAAACATAGCAGCAAAAAAAAGAAGAAACAGAGAGACTGCAGAGGAAGAAGAATAATCAAGAAGAAAAGGGAACATACTTTTAAGACGTCTGATCACAAGCTCAGACGTCCAATTTCATTTCTTTTTGTCCTAACTACTTTTAATCGCATACATTCATAGTTGAATTGATATTTTGAGTAAATTAGAGTGTTCAATTACATTTTGACTAGTAGTAAATTCCATTTGCTCCCTGTGATCGACTTCGGATACTTCGGTTTTCGAGTAATAAAATTCTTTATATTTGTTTAAACGTTTTGTCGGTTGTACTACAACGTGATATACTTTAAACCCGCACAAAACGTTGACAACAGTTCCCTCCAATCCATCTCCAGTTTCAGGTCTTCTTCAATCACCACCCCCTGCCACCTCTTTCTATCTGCAAGGTCCAGCTCAGACAGCTGAGCCACAGCTTCCTTGGTATCTAGTTCTTGAATCTTCAGCAAGCCCTCTCGACGCTTTTGATGTCTGAGGACAGAGACAATATCCCCATATTCCTTTAGCATACCTTTCAAATCCGCAATCTTGGAAGCCAATCTGAAGGTAGTCGTGCCTTCTCCCTACTGTGTCCTCCACCAGCTAGCAAGCATGTCTCTGAAACCTAGCTCTCTCAGCCAAGACTTCCTAAATTTGACATAGGAACCAGCCAACACCTGTTCACCATTGTCCCATACTAAGGGTGTATGGTTAGAGAAGGGATGTTCAAGACCACACACAAAGGACATCTGGAAGAGATTCACCAGCTTAGCATTGCCAAAAAACCTGTCAGTCTTGGACATGAGCCCATTACCATTCCTCCAAGTGAATTCAGCACCTGAAGAGGGAAACTCACACAGTCCCAAGGCCTGGGCCATCAATTGGAATCCAGTGGCAGAGCTGTCCACCACCCCATTGGGTCTGTCACTCCCCATCAAAGTACAATTGAAGTCCCCTCCAACAAGCCAAACACCCCCATTTACAAAATTTGCAGCCAGGCTCCAATCCTCCCACAGCTCCTGCCTCCTGGTAGGGTCATTAGGACCATACACGCCTGCCACAAAGAAAACATTGTCCCCCTGGCCTCTTTTGAATCTGCAAGTCAAAAGATGCCTAGCCACAGAAACCTCCTCCATACACAGCAAATGCTTCTTCCACTAGATGGCAATTCCCCCAGATCTGCCATTGGAATTGATCACCACAAGGTCATTTGCAAGACCAGCTCTAATCTCCACCCATCCCCTGTCAGATTCACTATCAATGTGTGTTTCTTGGAGGATAGCACAATCAATCTCCCATTCTTGCAGATATCTAAGAAAAGACCCCCTCCTACTTCTATCGCGTAGCCCACGCACATTCTAGGTAAGAATCCTCATTTGGGAGTCAAGTCTGTCCCCTTCTTAGCTGCAGATGCTCTGCCAGCATTCATCATAGCTACAATGATAGATTCATCAACTTTTTGTGTAGGAGTGTGCCTTCTTAGCCTCAGCTTGTAGGGGGTTTCCCAATCCTAGTAGTAGGAGTCCTAGACTTCAAGTTCACTGCATCAGCCACAGGAGAGCAATTCTGCAAGTCAAATGAATTCATAGAGGAATCCACTAGAACAGAATCAGCAGGATCACTAGGATGGGATTTCAGGTCCTCAGCCACTGCTTCTCTTGTCACATTTACTTCCACCCCTTCTTTAGCCATTACTGCAGCTACCTCTTGGATCAGAGGTACTCCATCCACATCCTCCAAAGTTTCAGTCCTCATCTTCTCAACTCTCAAGCTCCCCACCCCATCTACCAATTCCATACTTTTAGTGTGTTCTGCCATCACCTCCTGACTAGCACAGTCTGGTTACAAGGAGCTTTGGTTTTCAACACCTCAGCATAAGAGGGGTGTGATGACTTGACTCCACCACCCTATTTGCCACATGAAAGTTTAAAAGGAGCATCCAAGAGCTACCCCCACACCTGAGAATCAGTTTATCAGGGATGGAGCCAACCCTGAAGACATTCACCCTCACTTTCAGAGCACAGGCATCTCCTTCAGTCAGACCAACGTCAGCATCCTCAGCCACAGACGCGAACCCGGCAACCATATTTTCCACCACCTTCCTAGACCTTAGATGCAAAGGCAGACCTCTGATCTCAAGAGAACCAGATCTAGAAGCTGCTCTTTGAGGGGGATGCTCAGGCAAAGAACCATCAAAGGGGGATACCAGCCACCAGATCATTGATAATCCACCTAATTTGCTAGTTTGAAAATATTACTTCTCTACATTTATCACACCCACATCAAAAAGCACAAACCGAGATGGAGAGATAACCGCAATTTTCCAAGCATCAGTTGATTAAGGAAGAGATTTCACCAATTGCCAAACTCTGTCCAGCGAAAGAGTACCCAACATCACTTCCCTAATCATAGCACCACGTAGTACTAGCTCCGCTACCTTAACATCCTCGGTCAGGGGAATCTCCACATCCACAGTGTGCCCCGAGAGCTGAAGGGGGGGTGGAAGAGGCATCTGCGACGCACCCCTAGGAAGCGAAGGTGCAGTGCACAGCCTGCCCCTAGAGCCACTGTAAGTTGCCAGGCAAGCGTCCCTCTTGTGGCCAAAGCCTCCACAAGCAAGACAAAGCAATGGCCGCTGACAGGTCGCCGCCAGGTGCCCCCGAAGTAGACATATGAAGCAAATCACCTCCCTTCGACTTCGGCCCCAGCCACCTTGATAGCCCCTCCTATCCAGAGTCCTAACTCCATCAGACACCTGGGTGCCACATGCATTCCTGTGCCAAGACCGTGAGCGCCATACTGCCCATCCATCAGAGCCATCAGCACGGGTGTCGGTCCCCCTCAAGTGATCGACCATCCTCGCCGGAGCTTCCCGCCCAAAGGAGAATTCAAATTTTGCCGGATCTTCTCTCTCCTCACCTTTCCCTCACTTTTCTCCCTCTATACCAAGCTAAGTATTTCATTTCATTTCTTTCCTTGCAATTTATTCTGCTTTCATTTGTCTTTTATTTCTTGCTATTAAAAAGACCAAAAAAAGATATAAAAGAGAAAAGATAATTCTTAACTTGTAGGTACTCGATCTTGTGAGTAACAAGATCAATTTTGGAACCTTAAGTTGGCTTCAAGCCAAGGACCATTTAGCTCAAGGCTAAGGACTTCATTTTTGAGGGTATGCCTCAAGAATAACATCATCACAAAAAAATCTTAAAAGTAGAAAAAACCAAAAACATAATAAACGCAAGGAAGAGATATGTTTTAGGAAAGGTGTAGAAACTCCTTGATCTCCTAATCCCCGCCTCCCTGAGATCGACCCTGGGCCTAAAAGTGATCAAGATAAAATCAAGTAGGCCAGGTTAAAAATTTTGTGAAACTGGTGTAGACTCGATTTAGGTTAACTTACGATACTAATTTCAATGATAATATCACCATATTAATAAGACCTATTCGAATACGCATCACTCTTTTCTGGCACCGTTGCTAGGGAGACGCTATTTGGAGTAAGTTTCTACGCTATTTCGCTGATTTTCTCATCTCCCACCTTTCTCTTCATGGGTGTTTTGTTTGTTTGTGTGTAGGTGTACTTGTTGCAAGGAGGAGACATGTAGATGAGGTCAGAAATGTGGGCAAATCTAAGGCGGGTGTGTGAGCGTGAAGTCACCGGCATCGCATTGGAGCTTCGGCCACGTTGCTGAGGAGGTAGGTGTCTTCTCTTAGTAACTTAGGTCATCTTGTCATCTTAAAAAAAAAAAACAGAAAAAAATATAAAAATTTTAAAAACCTAAAAACACTCGGGAATTTCTTAGGGCAAGTGGATTAAAACCCACTTGTTGATTGTTTGCTATCACTCCCACCACCCCTTGATTTCCCGTAAACTTGGCATAGTGAAAATCCAAGAATCTTGATTCTTCCCTTTTTCGTTGTGTGAAGTCTTCTTAAAGGCAAGATAAAAATTGATTGATTGTCATCCTACCTTGCCGCATTTATTAGCACTTCGGGATTGCATTTTTGTTGGGGAATCTTGGAATTGAATTGAGTCCAACCCCACCACAACTTTCCATTTGCTTTAGATTCGATCCCGAATATTTCAACCCTAACATTTTCATTTTCTTTACATCATTTGTTGGTTGAGCCTTGTGTGGATTATCATTTTAGTGATTGGGAGCACTTGAATTGAGTGTGTTGGCTCCCTTTCACATTAAGCTAAAATTGACTCGTGCATCCACACTTAGAAATTTCCATCTAGGGAAGCCCATTGCATTTTTAGCATGCATTAACTAATTCACATTGAAGAAGGGTTTGTTGGGCATAGAAAACGTGTATTTTCTGAAAACCCGGAGATTGGTTGAATTGGTAATCCAATGGAATCATAAAATCCATAGTACTTGAGGTTGAAATTCTAAAAATCATTCACCATCTAAAACTTCAATTCGGGGAGATTTCCCTGTTGCATGCTTGATTTACACACTCTTAAAATCGATGCACTTGGGCATTACCCGTATACAATGCCCTTCACATTCCTTAAGAACTTGATCCTAAGCCTCTAACTTAAAACTGGTAGGAACTTGACCCTTCTTAAGGATTGGTGGTCTAACTACCTACATGTAGTACCTACGTACTAGTGTTGGTTCCCATGTGCTATCGGGTGTTTAAGACTGGGGCAAACAGCCGTTCAATCTGGCCTGGTGGTTCCGCGGTGCTCTCATTTAGTTCTATAGGTAGTAATAGTAGGTAACTTAGATCTTTAGGTCTAAGGGCACATTGTAGAGGTTAGGAAATTGATTGCTTTGATTTGTCATCAAGTGAACCCTTACGGCGTTGTTTCTCTCATCCCCTTTCCCTTCTCATCTCCCCAATTTTTCATGCGGTAGTGCATGTTTGGGAGGTCACAAAACCCTGAATTGTTTGAATTGTCTGATAATTCTAGAAGGGTAAAAACTGGTGAATCATCATCGTCCTCCACAAACATGGCTGCATGCCCACCCCCAAATCCCGAGGGTGGAATCGCCCCCCTCCAATCCCACCAGGTGGTGGTAGAGTCGTAGACCCCATAACCCGCCTCCAAGCCCAAATGGCACTGTATAATGAACAAATCGAGGCCATAAGGGAAACATTGGAGGAAATGAATCGCCCGCCCCCTGAAAGGGAGGAAATGAGGTCTCTTAGTTCCTATTAAAATCCCACTGTTACAAAGACCATTGGGCAAATTCGGGTCCCCATGGGCGAGGAAAATTTTGATTTAAAACCTAATGTCATTGCCTAATTAACTTCCACCTCTATGGTCTTGTAAGTGAAGATCACTTTCTTCATTTAGAAGACTTAACCCGATTAGTAGAAACTGTTAAACCAAGAAACATCGGGTTATCAATAGTCCTCATGAAAATGTTCTCATTTTCGTTGCGGGACAAAGTGTCGCAATGGTTGCGCACCCTTGGGAGACCCATCCACTCTTGGGAAGAGATGCGAATAGCATTTCTCAAGAAATTCTTCCCAATCGGGCGAACCAATGCACTTCGTCAGGCTATAACTTCATTCGTGCAACAAAACGGCTAGCAATTTCATGAGGCTTTGGAGATGTATAATGACCTCCTAAGGAAGTGCCCACTCCATGGTCTTCCAAAGTGGCATATAGCCCAAATCTTCTATTATGGGCTAAATGAGACTTTGTGACAGATCGCTGATGCTCCCTGTAGAGGGAACTTTATGAATAAAGACGAGAATGGAGCATTTGAATTGTTTGAGAACATGAGTGAAAACTTAATGAACAATGCCTCCATTGTTGCCTTTAATCATACCAGCATGCCCCACAATGTTCACGAAGTTGACACGAGACCCTCCCATTCATCCACAGATCTCAACCTAATCGCACAAAAATTGGATGGAGTCTCAATCATGCACAAGAAGCTGGACGAGATTCTGGCCAACCTCGCCCACTCTATGGCAAACACCTCCACACCATCACTCCGTTATAACCTTACTCTTTCAATGCCAGGCTTATTCCCAAGAATCCTATGAGACCATCCTTATCGAGTATCGCACTGAGCGATTCGGTAAGCAATGTGAACCTAGCTTCTGTGAGCCAGTATTTTGACACGGAGGACCAAGCTTTCGTGTGCTCGGATGCATATACACATGCAGACTCGTCTTCTGGCTTAGAAGATGCTTATGCCCTAGGGAACAACCCATTCTCTACTACTTATAACCCAGGGTGGCGAAATCATCCTAACTTCGCATAGTCCAGTAACCCACAGTGCCAAAACCCTGCAAGTGGACCAATGCGATCGTCCGCACCCGTCATCCCAAGGGCCCAGTATAATCCTGTGGCAAATACGCCATCGGGTCCTTGAGAACCTCAAACAAAATACGCATCAAGTCCTATTCATAAATTGATGCGAATGATGATGGAAATGTCGAAGCACCATGAAAAAAACATGACCTCTCTTCAGCACCAATTAGCGCAGCAGAATACTGAGATCAGTCAACTATGCATGACAACTCGATCTCAAGGCACTCTTCCAGCCCAACCTGTTCCTAACCCATGAAGCTTTGTACCCCATGGTTCGCAACCATAGGTACGACCTTCTAAGTGGCAAGTTCATCAGATTCTGCAAGCTCCGAGCACTCCACCGGGATTCCAGGCTAATCCCGTAGCAGCACATCACCCTTATGTCCCTATTGTGAACCCTCCTCCGCCTTATGATCCCACTGGACTTGTGACGTTCAAGGCAATTACTATGAGGAGTGGTAAGCAAACTGTCGATCTGCCTCGACCTGATCCTGGCCCATCGTTCGGGTTGCGCACCATTCGGGTTGCGCACCGTATTCTCGTGAGGACGATACACCCAAACTGGTGCCAGAATCGGTCCCATTCCCTAAGGCTCTACTGAGGGAGCCAAAAGGCAAGAAAAAGAATATTCAGGCCTTTGATAACTTGAGGAATTTATTCAGGGATGTTGTGATCAAAGTACCCCTATTGGAGGCTATCGACCATATACCAACTGTCGCCCAATTCTTCAAGGACTACGCTACACCCAGGCGACAGTCAAAGAAAACAAAGAATTAAGTGGTCCTCTCGCCTCATGCGAGTTATGCTATACTGTCAAATCTACCAAAGAAGTAGAAAGATCCGGGCACACCGCTTATTTCATGTTGCATCTAAGGCTGCAATTTTAACTGTGCTCTACTTGATCTAGGATCTTCCATCAATCTTATACCAACCATCATGCTCGAGAAATTTGCCTTAGGAAATCTAAAACCCACCCCTATCACATTGCAGTTGGCAGATCGTTCTGTCAAAATCCCGAAGGGTGTGGTGGAAGACGTGGTGGTTAGGGTCAACAGTCTCTGTTTTCTTGTTGACTTTCTTATTTTGGATATGGAAGTTCCTAACTCACTTTCTGATTGTTCGATCATCCTTACTCGACCTTTCTTGGCAACAGCCCGCGCCCATATCGACTGTGAGTCGGGTTGCATTGAGATCATCGTTGGCTCTGAGAAGCTCAAGCTAAACATTTTCAAGGTTGCCAAGAACTTTGATTGCGATTGCATCGAGGATGACACGTCTGACGAGGACATGGTCATCAGCGCGTGTATCGGACTAATAGGGACCTATTCTGACTACTGTGGATTGCCTCTGAACATAGACCATCTCCTGATTGACGTACACTATGACGTTTCCCCACCCCTTTCCTTACCCATATCTTCTCTTGACCAGACTTCTAACGAGGTTTTCTCCGCTTCCCACACCTAGTGGTCTGAGTCATATCTGGGCTACTCACTGTCGGTCCACCCTCTTGAAGATCGGATTGCCTTTTCTTTCCCACCAAATCAGGCAGAAATGCGGCTCCACACTGGGACCTTGAGCCCAAATGTTGATCACTGGGGCTCTCCTTTCTTGGATCCATCAATCCAAGATGCCCCTCTTCTTGGCCAATTTGAGGGCCAACTTCTTTCTCTTACCCTTCTTTCTTCTGATCCTTTTAGGGCACTCTCGTCCCAAGAAATGCCAGATCTTTCACCATCCACTCCTGAGCTGAAAGCGCTACTTGACACGCTTAAATATGCTTTTCTAGGACCAAATCAAACGCTCCTCGTAATTATTAGTTCAAAACTGACCAGGGAGCAAGCGTGCAAGCTAATGAAGGTCCTCATGGAACATAAGGCAGCCATTGGATGGTCCTTAACTGACTTAACTGGCATTAGCCCCTCCTACTGCACTCATTGTATATATACGGAGGAGGCTCGACCTTCCCGCGAGATGCAGCGACGTCTCAATCCTAGCATGCTCAAAGTTGTTAAAAAGGAAATCATTAAGTTGCTAGATGTGGTATAATCTACCCGATCAGCGACAGCCCCTGGGTGAGCTCGATTCATGTCATGCCCAAAAAGGCGGGACTCACCATCCGTGTCAATGATAGAGGTGAAGCCATCCCTACACGCACTCCTACATCTTGGAGAGTGTGTATAGATTATAGGAAACTAAATGATGCAATAAAGAAAGACCATTTTTCACTACCTTTTATTGACCAAACCCTTGAGCGGTTAGTAGGAAATAAAATTTTCAATTTCCTGAATGGATTCTCTGGATATAACCAGGTGGCTATTGACCCCCGGGACCAAGAGAAAACCACCTTTACCTGCCCCTTTGGCACCTTCACATTTAGAAGGATGCCATTCGGACTTTGTAATGCGCCAGCAACTTTCCAGAGATGTATGCTGGAGATATTTCATGATATGGTGGGTGACTTTCTTGAGGTCTTCATGGATGACTTTTCGATCTTCGGACCTTCATTTGATGATTGTCTAGCCAACCTAACCCACATCCTTTGGAGATGTATTGATGTGAACCTCGTGCTTTCTTGGGAGAAAAGTCATTTTATGGTACACGAGGGGATCATTCTCGGTCACATCATCTCCGATAGGGCTATCGAGGTGGACAGACCTAAGCTTGATGTGATTGCTGATCTACTGATGCCTAGCTCTATCCGAAAAATCTACTCCTTCTTAGGACACATCGATTTCTATAGGAGATTCATCAAAGACTTCTCCAACATTTCTAGACCTTTAACTCTTCTCCTATCGACAGACGTACCCTTTGATATGGGCCTTGACTGTATACGAGCATTCATGCAACTACATGATGCTGTCACCAAGGCCCCTATTCTCCAGCCACCTGATTGGTCCCTCGACTTTGAACTCATGTGTGACTCTTCCGACCTTACAGTCGGAGCCATCCTGGGACAAAGACGTGATGGACACCCCTTCGTGGTGTACTACACCAGTAAGACGCTAGACGCGGCCCAGCGTAATTATATGACTATTGAGAGAGAACTATTGGCGGTCGTCTTTGGGCTGGAGAAATTCTGCTCTTACCTTCTGGGCTCGCACATTACTGTATTCACTGATCACGTGGCCATTTGTCATCTCATGCACAAGAAGGATGCCAAGCCTAGACTGATTCGTTGGATCCTTTTGCTCCAAGAATTTGACCTTGAGGTCCACAATAAGGCCGGAGCCCAGAATGTTATTGCTGATCATCTCTCGAGACTGGACCCTGACCACATTGGACTTACCCTGCCGATTAACGAGGTTTTTCCTGATGAGCACCTACTGGAAATTAATGTGGCAAGTGGACCTTGGTATGCTGACATTGCCAATTACCTTGCTTCTGGCTCCCTTCCACATGGCTAGCTTAAAAACCAGCGCGAGCGTCTCATCGCAGAAGCAAAGTATTATTTCTGGGATAATCCACTACTTTTTCGAGTAGGTGCTGATCAGATCATCAATCGTATTCCTGACAGTGAGGTCCCCAGTGTGCTATCCTTTTGTCACGATCAGGCCTGCGGAGGACACTTCTCTAGGAGGAAAACTGTAGCCATGGTGTTGCAGTGCGGTTTCTCTTGGCCCTCCCTTCACCAGGATGTACACAATTATGCTAAATAGTGCACTAGGTGTCAGTCGTTAGGGTCAATGTCATGTCATGACATGATGCCCTTACAACCCATCCTAGCTGTTGAAATCTTTAACATATGAGGAATTGATTTCAAGGGTCCCTTTCCTCCTTCCAAAGGCTTTGAGTACATCCTCGTTGTTGTTGACTATGTTTCAAAATGGATCGAGGCTATTCCCACGCGCCATGCTAACCATGTCATATCTACTCGATTTGTCAAAGAACACATTTTTGTGCTCTTTGGGATCCCTCGAGCCATTATCTTTGACGGAGGAAGTCATTTTACCCATGCTTCTTTTCGGGCACTCTTGAGGAAATATGGAGTCCACCATCGTATCGCATCTCTGTATCATCCTCAGACGAACGACCAGGCTGAGGTGTCGAACCGGCAAATCAAGCATATTCTCCAGAAAACGGTTCGGCCTGACTGTAAGGATTGGTTCGACAAGCTGATTGACTCATTTTGGGAGTGTTGGACCACCTTCAAGGCTCCCCTTGGTATGTCTCCTTATAGAATTATTTACGGGAAGCCTTGTCATTTGCCCGTTGAGTTGGAGCACCGCGCTTATTGGGTGATTCGCCAATGTAACCTTGACCCAGACCTGTGTGGTCGAGAAAGAAAATCCAACTCCAGGAGCTGGAAGAGCTTCGTTGTGAGGCCTTTGATTCTACCTTAACTTTCAAACAACGCACTAAGGCCTTTCACGACAGCCGTATTCGGTAGAAGGAATTTGAGCCATCTCAGCAAGTCTGGCTTTACAATGCCCAGCTCAAATTCTTTCCAAGGAAATTAAAGTCCAAATGGACTAGTCCCTACTTGGCCTCGAGACCATTTTCCAACGGGGCTGTTGAAATTGAAGATCCTAGATCTGGGCATAAATTTACGGTCAATGGGCAGCGGTTAAAACCCTATCTTACTCATGAACCTGCCCCCGTTGGGGAAACTATTGCCCTGCTGGAGGGTAACTGACTTTGCACCTCACTCTGAGTCCAACTGGGGACGTAAATTTAGCGCTCATTGGGAGGCACCCCAGCAACACTCCTCCACTTTCGCCTACACATTCCATTTCACTTCACTTCACTTTGCACTTGTTCACTTTTCACTTCACCACCCACCATCCACTCACCCTACTACCTTGGTGTATACCTCACACCTCAGCTCTCGTACCAAGACCTTTGGACCTTGCTTAACCGTGCATGCATATGAGGACATAGCATCATTTGGCATGGGGGGGTGGATAGGCATCCGTAGGATCTATGTATTATATGGGTATCATGCAGCTGTTGCATCCATTATACATATCCATCTATAAATATGTACATAGCCAAATTTAAAAGAAAAAAAAGAGAGAGAAAAGAAAAGAAAAGAAAATGTGTGTAAAGTGTTTAGTAATGATCTGAAAGCTGAAACAAAAATACAATAAGTGTTTATGGATATTCAACCTCTGCTTTGAAGACTTTTCCGGCCATAGAAGCTTGACTCGCTCAGGCTTGGCTTAATTCACTCGAGCATTGATAAGATAGATCAGAATCTCTCCTAACTTAGGATGTATTCTTGTACCCAAGTCACCACTACAAGATTTGTTGGTTTGCCTCTACTTGAGAGTCCAAGTAAACTTGGTTCACACTACACATATCGAGAAAGACCAGGTGAACATAAGAATCCAACCCTAGTGTTCATTAGGAAAGGTGGAGTCCTTACCTGTGCACGCAGGTAGACTTTTTATCCCAGAGTTTAGTCTTGTGTTTAGGAGAAACTCTTTCCACCGAGAAAGTACTCACCCACCAAATAAGTGTGCTCTTCCAAATGAAGTTGTAGGAGATATACTGACACTTGTTTAAAGAAAAAAAAAATCTTGCGAATAAGTCAATATATCTTCCAATTGTCTGTAAATTCTTCTCCCCAAAAGTCTTTCAGGGCACGTTACAAATACCCTATTTCTACCATATATTCTTTGAGCCACAAAAATAATAAAAGTGGCGTTGAGTTTTTCCATCATCTTTTTGAGGGTTAATCCGAAGACATGAGCTGAAGCTGGGACCAACCTTTACTTAAAAATGTGTGAAACCTTGGGCTTGAGCCTTAATGTTCATCTGGTCGGTCTTGATCCTTCACTATGCACAAACCATAATCTCTTAGCTTTAGAGTACAGCAAAACCCTCTGAGTCTTAGAAATCGTACTTAAGGTTTAAATATCAAGAGTCCAGGTTAGTCGAGAGATGGTCTATATCATGTAAGACTTGAGTACTGGTAGTCTTCTCTGCATTTGGTTCTCATAATATCCAACTGATAAACACATTAATGTTGCTTCAGAAAAAATCTTCAACTTAAGATAATTTCTAAACACGATACAAATGTTTTGCTAGGGACTAGCAAAAGATAGGCATGGGGGTATAATTGCACAGTAAGTTACGCCAATAAATATGCCATCTTATGTTATTTCCTAGCATTACCCATGCATCTTATGTAGCCATACTTGCATTTGTAAATATTTACTTGCTTGCATTTATAAAGAGGGGAAGAGAGAGAATAAATGGCCATTCGATCCACTTCTATAATCAACATGTTCATTGTGTGTTGCATTGCAATTTTGCCATTTTCATTTCCTTATCCCACGGCTACTGTGCACGTCTCCATGCACCCTACCCTGCTGCAGCATCGCAAGAGGTGTGCACTCCTATAAAAGATCATGCACCCTCCCCTGTTGTTGCAACTGGCCTCCATCCTCAGACACACCCATCACCACCCCTCATACAACACACAACACCACACACACCAGCCGACCACTCTCTCTCTCTCCCTCTCCATACACAGCACCTCTTCTCACAAGTTGAGAAGGGGTACACTGTGTGCAGGAGAGAGTTCACAGTGGTCTCAGACCCCCACTATGAGCTCCACCACCGCCCAACTCCGTCATGAGCAGGTGGGTGTGGTGGATTCTTTTTTTTTTTTTTATTTGCATATTTTTCTCTTTTTCATTATTGTTTGTTGTTTCCTCTCCTTCACCATTAGTGCAGGGCTTCAAGCTCTAAAGCTTGCGAGCCCAACACCTCCCAGCACCTCCGCGCACCCATGAGGGCTATCGTGTGTGCAAGTAGAGCACTCGGGCTCTCTTTCTGCATGAGCACACTCCACAGCAGCGTTTGCACGTCTCATCGCCTCAGCCGGTTGCCTTCTCGTCGCGTGCACTGTTCACACCTCTCTGTGCGACACTGTAGCCACCGGCTCATTTCTCACTTAGCCGATGGCTCTGTGCTCCCTCTCCTCTGCGCTACCGCCTCCAGCCGGTCGCCGCACCCACGTGTCCGCACGCCAGCACGCCCTTGCGTCCCTCAGCGCTGCGCAGCCCTTATGCGCTGCATGCTGAGCCCGCGCCTCACTGCCCAACGCGTGCCCTTGTGCACTGCATGCTGCACCTGCGCCTCACCGCTCAGCTTGCAGACCTTGTGCACAGCATGCTCACCTATGCCTCATTGCTCAGCGTGCAAACCTTGTACGCTGTGCAGTGTGGTGCTCGTTCCCCTTTGTATGCAGTGCGGTGTTCCTTTAGCACCTGCACTATGTGCCTTGCTCCCACATACACACACACCCTGACACACACTCACAGACACTCACACACCTACATGCATACATATATATATACTTACACACTCTCACCCTTAAATATCTATATATACATAAATATATATATTCCTATACATATATATATCTATATAGTTATAGCTATTTATATATATATACCTATATATCCACATATCCACATTCTCCCTTACACACATTCACCTCACATCTACTACCCACATAGCCGTGCACTCACCCCTTCACCGCGCACTGTATCACGGGAATATTCGCACCAGTTGTCAATATTTCCCGATACCCGCGCAAAACAAGCGCTTCCACCCACACTCACACACATCTGCTCACACTTCACGAGGCACTTAGTCTTGTGATTTCATCTTGCTAGACGTGGACCAACTTGACATCGTGCTACATTCCATCTCCATTTCAACCTCCACACCTATTTATATAATAAATAACTATATATATTCTATATCTACTACATATACATACATATATATATACTAAGCTAAGTATTTCTTTTCATTTCTTTCCTTGCAATTTATTTTGCTTTCTTTTGTCTTTTATTTCTTGCTATTAAAAAGACCAAAAAGAGGTATAAAAGAGAAAAGATAATTCTTGTTTTGTAAGTACTCGATCTTGTGAGTAACAAGAATGATTTTGGAACCTTAAGTTGGCTTCAAGCCAAGTACCATTTGGCTCAAGGCCAAGGACTTCATTTTTGAGGGTGTGCCTCAACAACAACATCATCACAAAAAAACTTAAAAGTAGAAAAAATCAAAAACATAATAAACGCAAGGAGGAGATACATTTTAGGAAAGACATAGAAACACCTTGATCTCCTAATCCCCACCTCCCTAGGATCGACCCTGGGCCTAAAAGTGACCAAGATAAAATCAAGTAGGCCAGGTTAAAAATTTTGTGAAACTGGTGTAGACTCGATTTAGGTTAACTCACTATACTAATTTCAATGATAATATCACCATATTAATAAGACCTACTTGAGTACGCATCAGAGGGTTTTGCTCTATTGTAAAATGACTAACACTTAGCCATTTAAGAAGATGATCCTCCTCTGTGTGTGAAGAAGAGAAGAAGAAGAGAAAGCAAAGAAAAAAAGAAATGAGAAAGAAGAAGAGCCTGTGTACACAGAGGAAGAAGAGAAGAAAGTCAAAGGCAGAAGCAGAAGCCAAAGAAGAAAAAGAAAGAAGTACTGTAGCAATGTCTTTCAAGATGTCTGATTGTGAAATTAGACGTCTGATTTCATATTCCCTCCTTTGATTATGATTTGAGTAATTATTGTATGAGTTAGGCTTATAATTGGTGATCCAAATCGCCATTGTTTTTGTCTAGATTACTTTTTGACTCATCATATACTCATAATGCTAATTAGATTTTGAGTAATATACTGTGCTCATTACATTAATTATTAAGGTTAGTTTTTTGAATTCCATCTTGCTCCCTGTGTTCGACCTCAGAACATTTTTCGAGTAATAAAATTTATTTGTTTGAGCATTATTTTGGTTATACTACAACGCGACATTCTTAAAACACCAATCTATCGTTCGAACATTTTGGCGCCGTTGCCGGGGAGCAACATGCAATTTACCACTATTCTCTACTTTATTTGATTATATTTGAGCACTAACTTTCCCTATTTGCTTTCTTGTGATTTTGCGAGGTACTTCACGAGGAGATCTTTCACGCAAAACAACCATACCAGGGTAGTAACTTCTCCATTCTTCCCTAATCAACCTCCTAATTTTGGGAAGACAAAAGAAAAAAAAAAGAGGGAAACAATTGATTAGGAACCACCTACCTTATTTCATAGCAATCATCATTTAAAGGGCAAAATTCCTAATTTATGAAATTCTTTTCAAATCTCATTAAGTTGAAGTAATTCTGTTTAGAGATCCTACCCCAAGTTGCCTGTGTCGATTAGGAACAACACTTAAATTCTAAATCACTTTGGGATAACACATTTCTTGCTTGAACATATCAAAACCAATTGGACTTAGAAATAAAGCTAATTAGGGTTTCTGCATTAGGGTTTTGGAGTGCTAGTTCACACTTGCCTGCATAAAAGGAAACAAACCCACCCTTATTTGTGTGCTACCCAAGTCCATAGTTGAAAAGATCTAATCAACAAAAACCCTAAAAATCAGGCTCTAAATTCACTTGAACCCTAAAATCCTTGGACCTAATAACTTAGGAATCAAATCAGAGTGATTTCTAGGTCTTCACCTAGATCTCATTCTGCCATCTTTAGGGCAGATCAAGTGAAGTTGGTCTACATTATAGGACAACCAACCTCCAAATTAGGTCATAAGTTGAATTAATTTCTAATCAAGTGAAACTCAAGGCACAAATTGGGTTATAAAAGTGATGGACTTAAGGACTTAAGTTCATACATTCCGGTCTACCTAAATCCTCAGTGACAAGGAAGATCGGGTGGGGGAAACCCTGTAACTCGTGGGGATGCTTTACTGTGTAGGGGTCTTTGTGGGGATCTCCCTTCCTGGCTACCCACGTACTTCTCGGGTGTGCAAAATTCTGATTCAAAGGTATCATCTACCTTGAAATTGACTTAGTCATCCAAGAATCTTTGGGTGCCTTGATTGGGTCAATATCACATCCAGTCTCTCATCCCTTCTATTTAGAGCACACACACAAATTTTCTTGGGAATCTCTTTCTGATCTGATCACTTTCAATCTAATCTTGAATTTTGATTCTACATCTTGATTCCACCATCTAATTCAAAAAAATGCAACCTGGCTAATTAGGAAAACCATTAAAGAAATAAGAATCTCAAATATCTATGAAAGATAGAATGGTTGAGGATGCCCTTAGATTTTATGAGATTGATCACCAAACCTCAAAACCAATTGAAAACATTCAGATTAATGTATCAACAACAACCTTCATCATAAACTGTGACCAAATAATTATAACATAAGTAACAAATGGATCTACCTGGGATGTTCTCATGACAGGATACATTAAGTTAGAGAAATTACATAACTTTGAATATGTCTAATGCATGACAAATCCTGTACTTTGGGAAAGATGCCAAGATGATCTTGAAAAATGGGAAGAGTTGATAAAATTATTAAAGCAGATTATCGATAAAAAATTCCCCTACATTCCCCACACATGTAGCGAAACGTCTTGGAATAATACCGAGGATCTATCTGATTTTCCAAATCTCAAGTTTAATGATCAAGCTTGTTATGGACCCCCAACCCAAATCGAACCTGATTCAAATTATGAACAAATTAACACTCCTAATCTTGAAATAGGTTGGGAGGACCCAATTGCAGGAGAACACGATTATGAGCCAGCCTTAGAAAACCAAAACCCTGGTTCGCCAATCATAGAATTCCTCGACTCTTGAGATAATGAGATTGAATCAGAACCTCTCGAGGGTATAAATTCCACTCCTTACTCTAATAAGGTGACCCTCGAGGGCCATTCTGACATCCCTATAGAGCTCAACCTAGATTCTAGTAATTTAACCCATACCTTTAGCCTAGAATCTGGATCTGAACCTTCTTAGGATGATTACAAAGCCCCCTGTGATGAAGATTGGAGTTTGAATTTGGATTATGATTCTGGGCCTTTATTTGATGAATATACCTCTCCAACCTCCTCAGAAAAATAGATTAATTTTTCGGAAGTCACGCCAATCTACGATACAGAGATTGAGGAGTTGGAAGAGTTGGGTGTTGATTGGGTCTTCCCTACAAGCCTAGAACTCGAGCCTAGACCTAATAAGGACACCTTTTTGAATGTGGAATCTGAGAATAGGTTAGACCCAAGTTAGGTTGCTAAGGCTACATCTTGTGATTTATTCTATGGTGAAACCTTTGATCTCGAGTCAAAATCAGAACTTGATTCTTGCAAATTATCTGACGATTTTGAACTTACTATGATTTTGGAGAACCATTGTTTCCTGATGACTATAAGACAATCTACGACCTTGGCATACATGATCCATTCTTCGACTCTAACTCTGAGGTCCCTGATCTCAAGATCACTAATTCAAAATCAAGTTCCATTAAAATGGAATCATTTCTTTTTGATACTCAGGAATCAGAAACAAAAAATGCCGAGAGTGACTACAACCCCAAGTTCAAATCTTGACTCAGATTTTCTTCATCCTATAAAAACTCTTTAGGAATTTACCTTTGAGTTTGATGGCTATTATGAGGACTCTCTAAATGAACTTACGTTTGAATCCTTACTAGAAGAACCCTCATACACAAATCTTATTAATACCACCTCTTCTACATATACAGAATCTTCCCAAACCTGTTTTCAACCCTGACCCGCAACCAGACTCAATTGCTACTCCGATTCTTCTCTTAATCCAGTTGCAGGTGATTCTCCTCCACATTCAAAGTGGGTTTCAGGCTTCGATCGGACTACAAATCACAGCTCATCCTTCTCTGATCACTCTCGTAGGGTTCTCACATCCCCCACTGATTCTTTCTCATTTGAGGATCCCTACTCTGACCAGGCTAATCTGACTCAGCCAAACCCTGGATTCACACTTCCATATCATTTTGAGCTCCACAACATATGGTGGGTTCCGCATCTCTTGATCTACATCTATCAACCCGCTAGATTGATTGGGTTTGGGCTGCATCATCAGCCTGTTGATCTGAATAAGCACTTGGTTGGACCAACCAGGCTATTAATTAAGGTGCTTGTTCTGCAAAACTCATCTGATTTCACCACTCCTCCATACCATTTTCCACTCAGCTGAAAGCGTTGAATTTAGCTCTTAACGGGAGGCAACCCATCATTCCAAAAACCTAAGACCCTCTTGATTATCCTTCTGTACTTCATGTCTATTACACCCTGAGTTCAGTTTTAGAACAGTTGATCCCACCTCTAGTACTCATACCAGGGCTTGAAATCATTCGCAACAGTCATTCCTGACCCATTCGCCTACCCGATAATCCTGTTCTAATTCTTGAACCAAAGTTGTTTCACACCTTTTATTTACAATAAGGGCATTGCAAAACTTAGGCATGGGGGGTGATAAAGTGCAAACATACAAAAAATTATAGTTTGGAAGGGTTCTCACAAAAAAAGCACATATTCCAAAAACCAAAAAAAATAAAAAAATTGAAAAAAAATAAAAATAGGAGAGGGGAGAAAATTTTGAATGGATTACATATCATTTTTAAGGAGAAAAAGGGGATGAGATAAAAATGTCAAAAAGGAGCACAATTTGAAAATAGTCATTTGTAAAAGATTAAGGAATTGACTTAGTTTTAGACCAAACCAAAAGAAAGAAAATGAAAGACAAAAAGTGCTAAAGAAACAAAAGGAGATTAGTAGGAATGCTGATCTTAGGCATCTTGGGCTGCGATCCTAGGCTTAAAAATTCAAGTATCCGCTAAGATCTGGATAATCCTCAAGAGGTTGGGGAAAATGCGAAGCTTAAGTATTAGGTCTAAGGCTTAGGGATTATTCGACCTCATTAACTGACCTCTAGTTTGCGGGACTCGGAAACCTATGCACCACAACCCACACACAGTCTGGTTCAGTGCGCCTAAGTATCAAAATCATGCAAATGCGTTAAACTTGTTCTAAAAAAGCTACCTAGGTTAGGAGAGGTTGATCAACACAAGTTGATTTGGACGAGTTCCCGACACGGAGAGGTGGGAAATTCCCCTCGAAGATGCGCAATAACATATCGTGTCCTCAGTGCTTGTCTCCTAGGATATCTACATATCCTACCGGGGGCATGTAAGCACCTTGTGCTGGTTCAGATGCCATGGGCGGCATTATCTCGAAATGTTGATTGCCGGGGTTTGGATTTAGCTACAGAACGCCATGGGTGGGATTATCTCGAAATCTCGAAAGCCAAGGTTCTGGGGTTGCCATGGGCAGTGTTATCTCGAAGCATCGATTGCCAGGGACCCTGCGAGGATTGATGCTGGGGACTAGGAATCTGATATAGATCGTATTGTAAAGCTAATCTGAAGCTAGGATTAAAAAGAAAAGAGAGAGAAAACTCTCCAAAAATAAAGAAAAATTCCTCTATCTCTCTCTGACAAAAACACACTGGAAATTGAACCTAGGCTAAAATATGTTACAAGCACAGGTGCTTTAGTCGCGGAGTTTAACAAACCTTAGGTTAGTTCCTATGTGCCTTAGAAACCTTTGCGGCAGACTGAGGCTAGAGCTGGTCAGGTCTGGATCTTGGTTGCTACTTGAGTACCTTTAGGCCTACTATCGACATTCTAACCTAATCTACAAAAGAAAGCACACATCAAAGTTTTAAGCATCAAAAGGTTTTATGGTCTAGAATCAAAGTCAATACCATGAAATTTTGCTAAGGGACTAGCAAAAGCTAGGCATGGTGGTATGATGGGAACACCATCATGTGCCATAAGTAGCTTATTTTGTCCCAATTAAGTTATTAAATGCTCCTACATAACCGCCAAAGAGTCACAAGTCATTGTATAATCATTCTGAGGGAAAAATAAGAAACCAAGGTTAAAATTGTAATTTTACCAGTTTATCATGAATATAATACAACTGCGAGTTTTCTCAAGGGTTGAATAAAGGTCAAATGGTCATAAAAAGATAACAAGTGGGTTAAAATAATCAGAAAAGGGTTTGCACGTGTTCTCAGAATTAAATGACATTCAAAATCCTAAAACAGACTCGCTTAATGAACTGAGCTTCTGATCAGAATAAAATTCACCTAAACCCTCTAAAATTCATAGAAAAATACTCTTTAGGGTTTGGAACCTTCAATTTGACCATCAGAACCCATTTTGACTCAAAACAGAATCATAGATAGACATTTACCGTAATTTAGGTTATTACATAAATTACCCAGCCAAACGTGGTCAAAACCAAAATCCAACTTTACCATTGGATTCCTTAGGTCCAAATTAAATTTGTACCAAAATTTGGACCCAAGATGAATTTATCTTGACCTAGTTTGCAAATTGGTCCTGTCTAATTACATTTCTACCCTTAACTTTCAAAATCTTTGCAAATAAACCCCTAAATTTGTCATCGTTCTGACAAAAAGGTCCTTACTGCCATTAATGCTATTCCTACTTGCTCTAGCAACCTTAAATTGGAAAGAACTCCCTAATTTCTTGATGAATCCCCTTCAAATTTGAAAGGGAAGTTTGTCAAGAAATTCCCTTCCTTTTGAACCCAATCCTAAGCCCTAAAACTTATCCAATCTCTCATGCGAACACATGAGAGATTTGGGTCTCAAGAGATTTCCCAATTCGATGACCTTTCCAAGCTTGGGAAGCATGCTTCCCAAGGTCTAACTGTCCTCCTAAGGTCTATAAAAGCACCTCCTGCTCATACCGAACCCTTCAAGCTTGATTCCGACCGTGAAATCCCCTTCTCCTCCTTCCTCTTCTAGCTACAAAGCTCCACAAGCTCTGAAGACTCCTCCTGCTCTCTCTCGTCGTCTGACCACAAAACCAGTGGCCAGATTCTCTTTTTCTCTCTCGTTCGCTCTTGGCCATACCAGCAGGAGCCTTTCTACCGCCATCGTCGTCGCCGTTCCCTTCATCGAATCACCATCTTCCCTAGCTCTGGACTACCAATGCCGGTGCTATCCTCTCCCTTTCATCCACTTTGCATAGTTAATTAAGTTCCCTTGAGGCCCCTAGATTAGTTCCTTCTACCAAAAACCAAAAATAAAACCCTCGATACTGCCAGTCACCTCCATCTTCCTCACCTCCAGCCACTCCTCCAGCAAGTCCATCTCACCACCACAGGCCTCCAATCAACTCGTCGACAAGCCTACACCCTTCACCTCTCCACCCTCTTCAAAACCCCTCTCCCCATTCATCCTCTAGCCTACTCAAACCCGGCATTGAACGACCCATTGTTCTCCAACCTTCACCTCTTCTGGCACATCACTCTATGCCTCACCTCACCACATGCGAAACCACCGCCAACGTACTCCATGTCATTCGACGAAGGTCCTAAACCAGTTTAACTTGGCCGTAAGGCCGTATTATTGTTTTTAGGTCGACGCTATCCTCCGCTCATCGCCGCCATTGCTAAAAACTTCAAGCTTGTTCGAAGCTCACTCCAGGTCTCAATAACTCCAATTTCTCACTTCAGGAGGCATGGAACTCTCCCCAGAATGCGCGTGGACCAACCAATTAGGCCCTTGAACCAAGCCTTTAACCACAATTGGTGAGGAAGCTTTATCCTCTGCCGCATGAACAAGAGGGTGGGATTTAGTCCCATATCGTGGATTGAGGAACTGTTGCAGCCGAATAAGATGCAAACGTGACTGGGGTTGTTTACCTCAAGTCACAGGGGGGTGAGGTCCTCTGCACACCCCACTGCCTCGCCCATGATACTGCTCACACGGGTCTGGTGCCTGATCCAATTACCCGCCTAAGCCTATACACTCCTCGGCTGTGACCCACGCTCGCAGCCCTAGTCCCGAGTGCACTTAGGTCCGAATCCGATTACTCAGTGCTGTGCATGGCCTTGTGAAGGCAGAAGAAAAGTGGAAACCCAGAGATAGAGAAGGAGAGAGAGTGCAGGGGTAGGGGGCTTTTGCTCTGTTGTAAAATGACTAACACTTAGCTGTTTAAGAAGATGATCCCCCTCTATGTGTGAAGAAGAGAAGGAGAAAGCAAAGAAAAAAAGAAAGGAGAAAGAAGAAGAGCCTGTGTACGTAGAGGAAGAAGAGAAGAAAGTCAAAGGCAGAAGCAGAAGCCAAAGAAGAAAAAGAAAGGAGTACTGTAGCAACATCTTTTAAGATGTCTGATTGCGAAATCAGATGTCTGATTTCTTATTCCCTCCTTTGATTAAGATTTGAGTAATTATTCTATGAGTTAGGCTCGTAATTGGTGATCCAAATCACCATTATTTTTGTCTAGATTACTTTTTGACTCATCATATACTCATAATGCAAATTAGATTTTGAGTAATATACTGTGCTCATTTACATTAATTATTGAGGTTAGTGTTTTGAATTCCATCTTGCTCCCTGTGTTTGACCTTGGAACCTTTTCGAGTAATAAAATTTATTCGTTTGAGCATTATTTTGGTTATACTGCAGCTCGACATTCTTAAAACACCAATCTATTGCTCAAACATTCACCAAAAAAAAAACAACAAAGCCAAAAAATATCCATCCCACCAATCTATCTTTAGGTTCGGACTTAGGATAGGCTCGAAAACATAACTTGATTATATAAGTTTCCGCCGCATAAGAGGAGCAACTTATACTCCCCTTGAGGACACGATGGAAACACATCACCACCTCAGCTCTTGTTTCTTAGGATATCTAAATATCCTCAGGGGCATGTAAATGCATCGCGCAGTTCGGGTGCCATGGGCAGCATTATCTCAAAATGTCAATTGCTAAGGCCTGAATTCACTTTAGAATGCCATGGGTGACACTATCTTGAAGTGTTGATTCTAGGGTTTTGTGGGGCTACCATGGGTGGTGCTATCCTGTAGCATCAATTGCAAGGGGCCCTTCGAGGATTGGTGATGGGAACTAGGAGCTCAATACAAACCATGTTGAGAGCCAATCTGAGGTTAAGCCTAAAGAGAAATCATAAAGAAAAGAAAAATAAAAACACTCTACTGACATCACAAAAGTTCAATCATGAGCTAGTGAAACATTTTTACACCTTGCACTGGCACTCAAAATCCTAAGGCTTGACAAACTGGGGGATGAGGAGTAGGCCAAGGAAAGCCTTGTTGGGAGTCCAAATCTGGGTTAGCTGAAATGCAAAAGGGTTAGGCCGCTCTACTTTGGGTATACACTAAGATACTGTAAATCTAGGCTAAGAATCACAAAGTCTATCCCTGAGAGAAGAAGTCTTGTACCCTCTGACTTAGGAAAGCAACTGATCAAAACCCTGTGAAAATTTCACTTAAATCAAAAAGAGTTTTTGCTCAAGGAAAGTTTTGCTAGGGACTAGTAAAAGATAGGCATGGAGTGGTGATCAAACCACATTTTTTATTTCCCATTAATATACCTTGCTAGGTTTATGAGCCAATTAGGTTAGAAGCATGATTATATAATATACATTTAGTATGTTTTACATTTTAGATAGGCATGCATCCAATTTTGCATAATTCCTGTTATCTACACTAATTAATGATATTTTGTGACCACAAGATTGAAGGGTGAGAAAAAGATAGAAGAAGGGAAGAATTAAGGAAATTAAGCTGGAGATTTGAACTAAGGAGCTTCACAAACCTCGGGCTCCAACTTAGCAAAGCAAAAAGTTGTTCTACATCAACAATCAATGAGCTCCTCCACTTCATTTATTAAGCTTCAGCTCCACACAAAAAATTCACCTAGAGCCACCTTTGCACATCCACCATGATAGATGTAGGTCCCTCTCCCTAATTCCAATAAAGTCACCCTCATTATGGATGCACATTTCATCATACCTAGATCTCCCCACTAATTAATAGCCACCCAACCCAATTCCAAGATCTCATTATTAAATCTCAACACATCTAATAATTGTTGGCGCACCCCTCCCTCCTTCCCCTTTTATCCCTCTCCACCTCTATATAAGGCCAATCATTCCATCCTTTCAAACCATCTTTGGCAATCCCATCTCTTGAGCACTCTAAGGGAGAAAGGGAGCGCCTAAGCACCACCTAAGGCCAAATTTTAGGTATTGAGAGGAGGTTCTCCACCACCCTCAAATTGCCAATCTACCATCATTTCATTCCACCACCATAATCCCACGCCACCACCTTGGAGGAAATTGGGTTGGAGTTCTTCTTCCACGTCAAGGAAGAGTAGGGAGGAGCACGTCAGCCTCTTGGAGGAAGCTCGCTTGCATGCCAAGGAGGAGAGAAGGGCCACTATCACCGACACCATCATCCAAGCATCTTCTTTTATATGCTTTCTTTTCCTTTAGTTTCTTTCCTATTTTTTATAGTTGGTAGTCTTTTGCTTTTGTAAATTTTCTAGATAAAGCATCTTTTTGTTGAACTTAGAAAATTATGACAATGAAAGTTACACTTACGTTCCATCTTTGAATTTGTTGGGCTTGTTAGAGCGGCCGCAGCGATGACTTATAAGATGATCAATCAAAAGAGATAGAGCAATAGGATGTGGAACAGGTGAAGAAAGGTGGAGAGGGGGTCTTTGATCAACCCTTGAGCTTAAGAATGAAAGCAGCGATGCTTAATTAGGGTTTAGAAGGGATGGGAATGGGTAAGGAGTTTAGGTGTCCAAAGTTATCAATTTAACCATTAACCAGCTACCTTTTGCACCCTCCACCTAACTTTTATGTTAACATTGATAATCATAATGGCAATGGACTTTCTCTCCTTGACCTAAATTTCACGTCTATGGACATCTTGGTGGACATCCATATATCACTCCCGTGAATTTGAAACATTAATCCAAAAATCAACTAATTGCCACCAATGAAGGAGGTAGTAGATCATTAGTGCCCCTATAAGCAACCTATAAGCCCCTATAAGCAACCACGAAATCCAATCCAACTAACAACGTCTCAAGTTTCAAAGATTTGAGCTATGTTATGTATGATTTTCTTTCGAGAAATAATTACTTTTTCCATGTTTTTTTATCAGACATATCGAGATACAAAGTACTTAGGCAATCTTGTCATTCTTGTAAAGCAGATTTGTTCCATCCTATAGGAGCATTTTTCCCACAGCCATATATAGTAGATATTGTCAAAACAAAACCTAAAAGCCTGGCATATCTATGGACAAGGGTTGGTAGGAGAATTCGTATCATGAGGAGGTTAATGCTTTTAAATTGTGGAAAAGTAAACAAATGAACATTGTAATGTATTTTATAACATACAAAGTGAGAGTGATGATTTCAATCGGTATATTTTAATTTTTCATCGATGGAAATTATTTTTTATAAATGAAAAATTACTTTCCATGGATGAAAAATTATATTCAAAATGAAAAATCATTTACCACCAATAAAGATAATTTACTGGTGTATTTTTATTTTTAATTAGTATATTTTTTAATTTCAACCGATTAAAAATTATTTTCAAATAATATATTTTAAATTACTCGATTTTTAACTAGTAAATTTTTATTTTCAATCAATTAATTTTAAGTTTTAATCAATTAATTCTAACCATACGCTACAAAATATATTATAAAGTAAATTGCTATACTCACATCCTTCCAAATTTTAGATATAAAATTATCATTCTCCATCATGGAGACTGATTCTTTTTACTTTGTCTCGACGACATATCTACGTAATATTTTTGACCACGTGACCTAATTGATCTCCATATGTATCGCCTCATTCGTCATAGGTCAATAAGAATGAAAAAGAAACATGTTTCGACGTGAAATAAAGACTATTTTGTACTTATAGTGCGTTAGTTAAATGAACTTTTTAGCATGTGATTTGACATGGGAGTACCAAAGTTAAAATGATATCAAAATTATTTTATTTAAAAGATTATTGTAACCTAGAAAAAAATTTCAAATCCTAATGTAAAAAGTATAACATAAATACAATACCTATCGTATATGTTCCACTAAAAAAATAAAAACATTCGTATATATTATAGGTAGATTGAATGACTTCAATCTTTTTCAGGATTCTACGTCATGGTTACATGTGAATATGAAGTTCATTATGGCAATTATGTAATATTAGAAATTTTTGATGTTATTTATTTAAAAATCTTATTTTATTTATTTATTAACATAAAAATTTTATTTTATTTATTTATTAACATAATCCCCATGTCTTATGATTATGCCATTCATTTTAATTTGCTTGTTCATAGATATGCTTAGATTTGAAAAAAAATTAGTTTTTAATTTGCATGTTACTTCTAGAGTGTAAAAGTCAAACTCTACAAGAGTGTAAAAGTCTAACATGATTTACAATTTGAGCATCTTGTTTTTCGATTAGTGGAAAATTAAAAAACTAAACATTGTAAAATACATTATCGAATATATCTTAGTTTTCAATTAGTACAAAAAAAGAAATATCGATCGAAAATCAAAATACACTGTACGTTGCAAAATGTATTACTCAGTGTATTTTTATTTCCAATTGATATATTAGATTTGATTTATATTACTTAATTTTATATATATATTATTTTGTACTCTTATATAAATATACTCGATATTAGACTTTAATGAAAAAGTATAAGATGATGAGGTAAATGAAAAAGATGAAAATTAAAAATGGAAGTAAGTGCTAAATAATATGGAAGAAAAATTAAAAAAAAGAAAAAAATAATAAGAGAGAGAGAGAGGAGAGGGAGAAAAGGGGAAGGAAGGAAAAAAAAATATGCATAGAGATGTATAGCAATGAGGAAAAAGTGAAAAGAAAATGATAAAAATAAAATAGTACGTGTCGCACACTGAATCTATAGTAAGCTATAGAGAGAGACGACGGAGATGGTCACCCGATTTCACCCTTTGCTGCTCGAACAAGGTTAGAGGAAAAAAAAGTGGATAATGTCGCGAACAGAAAATATTACACCTAAATTAGGCTGCAACAGGTTCAAAACATGACCAAGTTCGATCCATGGCTAATCGAGTCAAAGATTGGTATGGGCTAAAACTACATTTCTTGACTGTAAATCCGACTCATGAGTGGGTCAGGCGAGTGGTGGTCGAGTCCATTGGAACGGTCTACACCACACAAGCAAATACCCGTCAGCAGTTTTCACATGAAAATAAACTTTGTCCTACGATTGAATGCAACCTAAGTCAGGAGAGGAAGAGAGTCGAGAAGGGGTTCATCAAGTATATGCATTGAAAATAAAAGTCTGTTTTAATTGAAAAAAAAAGGGTAAGCTGCAAACCCCCCCTTTTTTTTAAGGGAAAAGTTGCAATATGCTGTGATTACCATTTCCATCCGTCGACTAGACATTTGGGTACCATTTGTCCCATTTATGTAAATCCATCAAGTATACCTTTCCTGGATCGTACCTACCCCTTGGGTTCACTTCAGTATTATGATGTGGGGAGGAGAAAGGGGAAAGGGGGCAAAATTCGATGACTAATAGCCATCCTGTGATTTCCAAAAGAAATGGAAAACATATACTTTCACCACAAATTCCGCGCCTCTCTTGTCAAAAGAAAAATGAGCCACACATTCAAAATTTGTTGTCGCGTCCTGACATGCAAAGTTGATGATGCTGATTGATTGACGTTGAAGATGACGTGAAATTTGTCATTGTTAAACCGGTGCTCATTACAAAATGCGTCTCACAATTAACAAGGCCATGCACTTCGACATTAACTGAGATTTGAATTTCCTAAACTCCCCCATGCACACACTCTGAGAATAAAATTCAAAATGGTTGCTTGAATGCAAGCTAACGCATAAAGTCACACAAATAGGGTGCTTCATCTCATGTCAAGCGACCAACGGGTGTATAGAACAAAGTTTGCATTCAATCAATATATATAGGTGTCCGCATCAAAGTGTGTGGGAAACCAACCACCGCAGAGGATTTGGAGAAATTCTTTCTATTTGTTTTATTATTTAGGAAACAATATTAATTTTGAAGCATTCTTGTAGGTTAAGGTTTTATTTGGTTGTAACAAGAGGCAGGAAAGATAATCCCAAGCTCAAAAATATCTTAAAATCTTGAGAAATTTCCATCTCTCATTATTACACAATCACATGAAATATTTTACAACAACCATGTACTCCTTCATATTATTGTGGCATTGTCTCCATAAAAATTTTATTTTACATAAAATGGTAGGGTATTAATCAAATCTGGATCATTTACTTATTTTATTTTATTTTTTTCAAAGAAAACATGAGCAATTCGATTCATCTCACGTTCCCTGCAAGTGATAGCAAAAGAAGGATATGAGAATTAGATCAAAACCTGCCTCGTACAAAGAAAAGAGGATTACGACTTGTGGCCTAGTACAAAAGCAACAAAAAAGCAGCGGAGGTTATAGGTAACCAAGTACAGCATCTGAATGCTATCTAATTTGATAATGCCTCTGATAATGGGGGGAGCTAATCCAAGCAGGAGAAACATCGCCAGTTGCCATCGCCGATACCCACAATTCTGAAAGTAGCTTCATTGACCAGAGGGTGAATGAAGGAGTGGATCTTGGAGGAGTGGCCACGAAGAGAACCGAAAATCTTTTTGACCTACCACGCAACCTGAAGCTTACTAGACCACCAATAATAGAGAGGCCGAATCCATCTTCACTCGAAAAGAGTTATTAGAAAAGAAGGAAACGGCATGGATGATGGCTTTAATGAGAGTAGCCTCTATAGAAATACTAGGAAGACTAGCAGCAGCAGCCATAATGAAACTAGAAATTGCCATAATCTGGATCATTTACTTGTCGGGCATTGTTTTCTACATAAGAAACTAGAAATTGTGTTTTGAAAACATTATGCACAGATACCCAAGTTTTCTTGTCAATACAAGATTATACAACATGCAGCCATTTAATTTCAATTTCATGTTTAACTTACTATGAATGTATAGTGGTCGGGGAGGAAAAGTTTAACCTATCAGATGAAGGCCTACAAAGTCGTTAACCCAGATAAGGGTAGGCCCAGAGCATAAGATCAAGTAGGAAGCACCTCAAGCGACCCCTGCTCAAATATGCCAAACGAGGTAGGGAGCCACCTGGATGGCATCCCCACTTAAATCTACCAAACAAGGTAGGAAGCCCCATAAGTGGCCCCTGCTTAGACTTGAAAACAAGATCGGAGCCACTAGGATGATGTCCCCGCTCTGATCACCTGGAGCCACCCAAGAGGCATCCCCGCTCAGATTACTTGAACTGCTCGGTCAGCTAGACTACCCGGTCTGCTAAGCACCCAACTAGTAAGATCCACGAAGGTAGACGAGCAAGATGATGGCTGAAGAGCAAGAGTAGCTACACAAGAGTTTGCCTAATCCTACTCCTTTTGTTGTTTTGTCTTTTTGCTTTGGCTTGCACACAAAGCATAATGTACAACTTGCGTGCCAAGAATAATGTATGGCTTGCGCACCAAGCATAATGTATGTCTTGCTTTATGCCACCTTTGTGAAGGTTGTGCCCTGAATAGGGGAGCAAACCTGCAAAAGCTAATGGTCAATAATTAGAGGCCCATGAAGGGTCCCTCAGATGCATATGTTTTAGTTTCCTATAAAAGGGTAACTTGCATTCGAGAGAGGGGGAGAAGCCACCTTATACTCGGAGAACATATAAATAATATTCTCATAAAGCAAACTTTGAGGGTTTGATCCGATCCTCAAACATACACCTCTCGTGGTGGAACTGGGTTACCGATTCTTCTGTATTTATGTGGTTTGTTCTTTCTCCCACATTTGAGATAATCACTTTGATCAGATCCTTCGACCTCGATTAATAGCCTACTTTCAAATGGTAATTTCTCCAATAAGGAATTTATTATATGTTGATCACAACCTGAGCTTATTCTCAATGAACTTAATCGAAGCAAAAAATAGGTTGTGTTTTCTTTGAGTCATTAAACTTCTTTTTAACTTGGTTGATCATTGTTAAGCCATCTTATGGCAACGATATTAACCTTCATTCTCCCTTTACAAGGGCCTTTTTGTGAACAAGTTTGATGGTTTGTTCCCAATTACTTTAGAATTCTAGAATTATTTCAAATTCAAGCATCGCAAGACAAACTCGTCAACAATCGCCAAACATGAGTTGAGTTTATTATCCCGAAAATGAGAAAAACACATAAATTGCTCAAACTCGATCAAGCCTTCATGAAACATGCCCTAAATATGTCATATTTGATACCATTGAATTTGTCTCGTTGTAAGCTTTCCAATAGTACTTTGCGAAAATCCAAGGTCTGTAGCAAAAGTTATGTGAAAAATACAAAAAATGAATCATATGCAGGGGTAAACCTGCTCCAAGGGGTATTTTCATCTAATCTAGGTTTTCTAAAACCTAATTGGGGTTCATACACTTGTGAATAGGTCTAGTGGGATCATAGGCCGTCATTTATTATCCAGGACAACACTCTTCTTAAGAGGGGAAGAGAGTGGAGAAAGAAAGAAGGAAAAGAAGAGGAGAAAGAAAAAAAGGGGAGAGAGAGAGTAGAAGAGAGGGAGAGCAGGGACGGGAGAGTGGGAGAGAGGAAGAACAAGCAAGAGAGGAGGTGAGGCATGTAGGACCAACGTGTGCGCATACGTAGCGAGGCACACTGATGTATCATCTAGATCCCTTGTTAATTAGGGTTAATATATCGTTATCGTAGTATAATGTCGCAATCCAGATGGATCTCATTTTATTTATATACAATTTTTATTGATTTTATTCCAGATCGTTTACTGGGAGGTAATTATTGAAATACATCACTCTCTATTATTCAAAATCATCTTTTATTCCAAAAAAAATATTAAGTTATTTACAAAAGAATGAATTAGAAATGAAAGAATAAAAAAGTGATCAAATCTAAATTATTTATGTACAAATGAATGGAAGTTAGTACATTAATGCTTCAAGAATATTGTTACGAACGCATGCCCCGGACGTATTTTAAGACGTCTGGGAGGTGGCCCAGACGTCTGACCAGACGTCTGGGATCACATCCAGACGTCTTGCCAGACGTCTGGGATGGTTTACAGACGTCTGAAAAATCGTTATTCGCCCACACCCGCGAGTCGTCTGCGCGCCTGCGTGCGCAGACCGCATATTCGTTATTCCCTCTTTTTCTTCTGCGGCTGCAGACGACTGCCGCGGCTTCTCTCTCTCCTCTCCGCACAGCCTTAAAAGGGCCACGCCTCCCCTCCCGTCTCCACTGTCTCCTTCTTCTTCTCCTTCCTGCGCACGAGAGCGAGCGAGCGCGAGGGCTGCAGCGGCTGCCGCAGTGAGCGCGGAGGAGGCGCGGCGTGCGAGGGCGGAGCTCTGCCGTGAGGGCGAGCTCGCCGGAGCGGCTTGGCCGGCCGGCGGAGGGCACAGGGGGTGCGGAACGATGCGGAGAGGGACCTGCTGCAGTCTGAGCAGCAGGAGCGCGAGGTGCGACGCGGGCGGCGTCGCGAGCAGAGTCCGGGTCGCGCCCTGATTCTGGAAAAATTTCCAGAATCAGACGTCTGGGTTGACAGGCAGACGACGAGGACGACGTCTGGTAGCTCATACCGATGTCTGAAAGGTGTGTATTCCGCTTTCCTCTTCCTTCCTTTCGACCGGCCGTACTAAGGGAGGGAGTTGGATGTGCGCAGGTTCACTGATTCGCCATCCTTTGCGAATCAGACGTCTGGAAGTTGTACCAGACGACGGGAGTGACCTCCAGACGTCCGGGGTGACCATCGGACGTCTGGGAGCTAGGACAGACGTCCCCGCAGACTTCTGGACGTCTGGGAAACCACACTGAACAGGTAATTCTCTGATCCACTGTTTAAGACGTCTGGAAGAAGTTCCAGACGTCTTATTTTGCACAGTATCGTCTTTTTCGACCCGTTTAGGGCCCGTTCGGGCTTCGTTTTCCGTGATTCGAGTTGCGTTCTTTTCAGAATTAATTCCTCTACCCGTCTACAGTAGCTATACACTGTTTTGATACACTCCCTGTGTTTGATCCTTGTGATAGGACCTCGTTCAGTTGCAGTCTTGGGAGTCGCGGAGGCACGCGGGATTCCCGATCACGCCCCCATTACTCCCGTTGTACCTGGTAGAGTGGCTTAAGTTTATTATTAAAATCTGTTAAAGTATGGAACCATAACTAGAATCTAGGACATTGCATGAATCCTAGGAATGAGAAATGTATGGAATGATAGCTCCTAGGTGATGCATGAATCCTAGGGCTGGAAAACTAGTTGTATGCTTGATCCTAGGATGTGGCATGAACCCTAGGATGGGAAAACTAGTGGAATGTATAATACTGCAGTCTTGGAAAAATGGAAAGGAATATACAGCTGCCTGTAAGTTGAATTAACAGCTGCCTGTTATGAATAAAGAAACATGATTGAGATCATGGATTGTGAGAACGTGAACTGGAAAGTGAAACATATGATGTTCTGAGATAAAGAGCTGGAACCCTACGGGGAATTAGGAGTGGAACTCCTGGAAAGAAAAAGGAATGGAACTGAGATGTAGTTTGTACTGTCTCTTGGGTACGCAGTACCAAGGGAAGTACCTGTACCTGTTTAATGCAAAGTGGGGCCAGCCGCCCCAGGGACCCGGGGTTAGGATTGGCCGCTCTGTACCGACTTATTGGCCCTCGTGTACGTAGTACCGAGGAGAGCTACTAGTGTTAGGAGAGTACTAGCTACCCCACGGGCCCCGGGGTTCTGCTAGCCTCCTTCACCGACTTGTTAGGCCCACTAGGGCAAACCAGGGTAGTCAGGCGAGGGTGCGCAGACTGTGGAGGAGCAAGGCCCCGGTTTGGTTACTGTGGAGGGGTTGGACCCCTGTTACTGAGAGGGCTCTGCCCTGGTTCCGTTCTGTGCTTTGGGCGCACCCGTTAACGGAAACGACTGACCGCGTGCCAGTGCGGGCTAGCTACCTGTGCGTTTATCGCGCGTGCCGTAGTCACCGTTACATCTGTCAGTGACCTTGGGGTGGTTGACTGACTGTAGGATCACCACGGGGGACTCTCCCGGCCAGGAGAGCACCACGTGCTACTTCTACTTTTGGAAAAGACTGCAATCAAGATCGTTCCCACGAGGACATTCGAGATCAAGTAAAGGATCTGAGAAATAAATGAAATAGTGAGAAAATTGAAAGATGTGAATAAAGGAAGTAATAGAATATAACAGCTACTGTACACTTTACTGTTGTCTTTAGTTAGTTTGCCACTCTACTCAGCGTTTTGCTGACGTGTTACACTCGTTACCTTTTTCAGGACCAGGTGTTGAGCAGCCAGGGTCGGCGGCTGCAGAGGACGCTGGGCCGAGTAGGGTCCAGTAGAGTTACCACAGTCTTTGTACCTCTTTTGTTTCTGTTTTAGTGAGTAGTTTTTGTTTCCGCTGTACCTTATTTACCTGCAGTTCTTGTTATATGATAAATGTTGTTCTATTGTTGTGGTGGTACCTACTGTAGTAGTTTCTTTCCTTACTGCTGTACTTTCTTACTGTTAGTTATATTCATGCTGAATGTGGTTTATTTTACTGTCTTTTGGTTACTTCCTCCTTGGACGACTAGGTCTTGGGATTAGTCGAGTCGGTCCGGTTCTTGTGCCTCGTAGGGACTCGGGAACCGGGTCGTTACAAGATGGTATCAGAGCAAGGTCGTCCCGAGAAGTGAATCAACTGACTGGAAAATAACCAATTCACATGTTTATAGCTAGAGTAGCCACCACAACATATCTCTTGACATGAGCTCTTAGAAGTTTTGTTAGGTACCGTCTGTTTTGACGTTTCCATTTTGTTTCGCGTCTCCTTGCAGGAGATGCCTCATCGTGAGACTGGCCGTGGGCGCAGCCGAGGGTGAGGTCGGCGAGATGGACGTGCTGTTGTTGATGTCTCGGTGGACCAGCCACCACCCCCTGGCATCCAGGCCCAGGACCTCGCCAGACTGATACGGGATATTGTACGAGAGGAGCTCCACCCACCGCCCCGAGCACCTCCTCCTGGGGTTGCAGAGGGGGAGTCCTCTGTGGGACCACGCGATGGACGCGGCGCTGGACACGAGGGAGGGGATGGGCCCCTGCCACCCCCAACTTCCTCCGACACTTCTGTACACGAGGCACCTTCGCCTGGAGGTGCACCAGCACCTCCCCTACAGCGCCACTTTGAGCTTTTCGGACAGTTCCGGAAGCTGAAGCCCCCCTCCTTCAAGGGGGATGAGGACCCGACCGAGGAGGAGCGCCTTTGGGGGTTCACCAAGGGGCTCCGGCCTACGATCCGAGGGTATGTCAAACCCCTGAAGCTGCCGACGTTTTCGAGGGTGGTAGAGGCAGCTATGACTTACGAGGAGACCAACCCATCTGCGCGAGAGACTGACGGCGGGCGGAAGAGGCCCTTCCAGCCAGACTTCTCACAGGGCCGGCGAGAACGGAGACACGTGGCGTCTGCAGGAGAGCCGTCACGTTGTGCAGGGCCATCAGTGGCCTTTGGGGGCCCTCGACAAGGGCCAGTCGCTAGCACCGGACCCCCGCCTAGCCGACAGCAGGGACTCACTGAGGGCGGGAGTCGGGTTCCCCTCTGCTACCAGTGTGGCCAGCCGGGCCACGTCAGGAGGGACTACCCATCTAGGGCAGGAGGTCAGCAGATACTTCCCGTGCAGAGCACTAGAGGGCGCGCAGGAGGCCACGGTTCCCAGGCACGAGGAGGAGGACAGCAGTCGCGAGGAGGGTACCGGCCAGCACCTACCCATCCGACGCAGAGTGTGGCTGCTTCATCCGCACCTAGAGCTGAGGGGCGTATCAACACCCTAACACACAGGGACGCCAGAGCATCGGGATCCGTGGTAGCAGGTATGGTTTCAGTTTCTGGCAGACTCGTTTACACGCTTTTCGATTCCGGCGCTACACACTCGTTTATCGCAGCCAGTTTCGCAGTTAGTTTGGACCAGGATTATACACTGTTAGAGAATCCGTTCGTAATCAGAGGTCCGAGTGGTCAGCTGTTTGTAGCCAAGGAGGTGTACACGGGTTGTGGGGTCAGCATCGGGGGACATACCCTGCCAGCTGACCTGATTATGATACAGATGGAGGACTTTGGATTGATTCTGGGGATGGATTGGCTGTCCGCTTACCACGCCTTGGTAGACTGTTTTGAGAGGAAGATTGTCTTCTCCATTCCGGAGTTGCCTTCTTTCGAGTTTCACGGGCAGCCAGTGGACGGAGGTTTCAGGTGCATTTCGGCACTTCGGGCGGCGAGACTTTTGAGCCAGGGGTGTGAGGGCTTCCTAGCCTGTGTGGTGGCAGAGCCCAGCCCTGTGGCAGACTTCCAGAGCATTCCGGTGGTCAGAGAGTTCCCCGATGTGTTTCCAGACGAGTTACCAGGACTACCACCCGAGCGTGAGATCGAGTTTGAGATCTCACTAGTACCAGGGACCAGCCCCATCTCCACCGCACCATACAGGATGGCACCGCTTGAGCTGCGAGAGCTCAAGTCCCAGTTGCAGGACCTTTTGGAAAAAGGTTTCGTGAGGCCCAGTGCGTCTCCCTGGGGAGCCCCGGTACTATTTGTGAAGAAGAAGGATGGGACCCTACGCCTTTGTGTGGACTACCGACAGCTGCATAGGGTCACCATCAAGAACAGATATCCGCTGCCGAGGATCGACGATTTGTTTGACCAGTTGCGGGGTGCCACGGTGTTTTCCAAGATAGACTTGAGGTCTGGATACCACCAGTTGAGGATCAGGGAGACCGACGTCTCCAAGACAGCTTTCTGCACCCGGTACGGAAACTACGAGTTTTTGGTCATGCCGTTTGGGCTGACCAATGCCCCTGCTGCTTTCATGGACCTGATGAACAGGGTGTTTAGACCGTACTTGGATCAGTTCGTGGTGGTTTTCATAGATGATGCGCTCATCTATTCTAGAGATCGAACGCAGCACGGACAGCACTTGCGGATGGTTCTGGACACTCTGAGACGACGCAGGCTGTACGCCAAATACAGCAAGTGCGAGTTCTGGTTGAGGGAGGTGACCTTCTTGGGTCATGTGATATCTGGTGACGGCCTGGCGGTGGACCCCGCCAAGGTCGAGGCAGTGCTCAGGTGGGAGAGACCGCATTCAGTCACTGAGATTCGCAGTTTCCTGGGACTGGCAGGTTACTACAGACGGTTCATCAGGGGATTTTCACAGATTGCGCGTCCTATGACACAGTTGACTTGGAAGGACGTGCCTTTCGCTTGGACAGATGCCTGTGAGGCGTGTTTTCTGGAGCTGAAGGAGAGGTTGACCTCGGCTCCCGTGCTCACCATCCCTGACAGTAGTGGCGGGTTCGTTGTGTACACGGACGCTTCCTTGCAGGGGTTAGGAGGTGTGGTCATGCAGAGGGGTCACGTTGTCGCTTACGCTTCGCGGCAACTGAAGCCCATGAGCATACCTACCCTACCCACGACCTAGAGTTGGCAGCTGTTGTCTTCGCGCTGAAGACCTGGAGGCACTACTTGTACGGTGAGACCTTCGAGATTTTTACAGATCACAAGAGCCTCAGATATCTTTTTGACCAGAAGGAGCTCAACATGAGATAGAGACGTTGGTTGGAGCTCCTAAAGGACTACGATTGCAGCATCTCCTACCACCCGGGAAAGGCCAATGTGGTGGCTGACGCCTTGAGCCGTAAGGCGCCCGCACGCTTAGCCAGTCTACAGTTGCAGAGTTGGAGCCTTTTGGAGGAGGTGGGCAGTTGGTGACCTCTAGAGTTACGAGGATACTGTGGGGCAGTGACGGTGACACGGCAGACCAGGACAGAGCTGATAGACCGTATCATCACAGGACAGATGGCTGATCCGTACCTGCAGTCATTGCGCGACAGAGTACTATCAGGGGACCCAGGGGACTTCTCTTTCACAGACCAGGTGTTACGCTTGAGGGGACGGTTGTGCGTCCCCAGAGACGAGGAGCTGTTGAGAGAGCTCCTGACTGAGGCACACGGTTCCAGATTCACCATACATCCTGGAAACACGAAAATGTACCATGACTTGAGATGCGAGTTTTGGTGGAGAGGGATGAAGCGGGATGTGGGTGAGTTCGTGCAGCAGTGCTTAGTGTGCTAGCAGGTGAAAGCCGAGCATCAGAGGCCTGCAGGGCCGCTTCAGCCGCTTCCAGTGCCAGAGTGGAAGTGGGAGAGCATCACCATGGACTTGGTGGTGGGCTTACCTATTACCCAATGGGGACACGACGTAGTCTGGGTAATAGTGGATAGATTGACGAAGACGGCGCGATTCTTGCCGATCCGAGTCACTTTGGGACCAGCACAGTTGGCAGAGTGGTATATCCGTGATGTGGTGCGACTACACGGAGTTCCGCAGGAGATCGTATCCAACCGGGATACCCGCTTTACGTCCCAGTTTTGGGCTGAGTTTCAGCAGGCCTTGGGGACGAGGTTGAGGTTTAGCACGGCTTACCACCCCCAGACGGACGGACAGTCTGAGCGCACGATACAGACACTTGAGGACCTTTTGCGTGCCTGTGTACTGGACTGGAGGGGCTCTTGGGAGGAGCACCTGCCCCTGGCGGAGTTTGCATACAACAACAGTTATCACTCGAGCATCGGCATGGCTCCCTACGAGGCTCTGTACGGACGAAAGTGTACGGCACCCTTGAGTTGGGTTGAGGTGGGGACCAAGTGGGAGGTTGGCCCCAGGTTGATCCGGCAGAGTCAGGAGGTAGTTGAGCAGATCCACAGACGACTCCGCACTGTCAGGAGCAGACAGAAGAGCTACGCGGATCGCAGACGCAGAGAGGTGCAGTTCGAGGTTGGGGACCACGTCTTCCTTCGTGTTTCGCCCATGAAGGGCTTACAGCGGTTTGGGGTGAGAGGGAAGCTCGCGCCGAGGTTCGTGGGGCCCTTTGAGGTCCTGGAGCGGGTTGGACCCGTTGCTTACAGACTTGCCCTTCCCCCGCAGCTTTCTGGTGTGCACGACGTGTTCCACGTGTCCAACCTCCGGAAGTACGTAGCCAATCCCAGCCACGTACTGAGTCACGAGAGCGTCGAGGTGAGCGACGACCTGACCTACCCCGAGCGGCCAGTGCAGATCCTAGACCGAGCCGTCCGCCGGTTGAGACGAAAGCAAGTACCCTTGGTAAAGGTTTTGTGGAGGAGCCAGCGGTACGAGGAGGCTACCTGGGAGCCTGAGGCGGCAATGCGAGAGCGGTACCCAGAGCTTTTCGTGGGTACGTCTTTTCGGACCGGGTTCGGTCCTCTTTGAGTTTGTTATGGTTATTTGGACGTCTTTTCCCGGACCCTAGTTGGCGCAAGTTTCGGGGACGAAACTTCCTTTGAGTTTGTTATATTGTTACGAACGCGTGCCCCGGACGTATTTTAAGACGTCTGGGAGGTGGCCCAGACGTCTAACCAGACGTCTGGGATCACATCCAGACGTCTTGCCAGACGTCTGGGATGGTTTACAGACGTCTGAAAAACCGTTATTCGCCCACACCCGCGAGTCGTCTGCGCGCCTGCGTGCGCAGACCGCATATTCGTTACTGAGAGGGCTCTGCCCTGGTTCCGTGCTGTGCTTTGGGCGCACCCGTTAACGGAAACGACTGACCGCGTGCCAGTGCGGGCTAGCTACCTGTGCGTTTATCGCGCGTGCCGTAGTCACCGTTACATCTGTCAGTGTCCTTGGGGTGGTTGACTGAGGGTAGGATCACCACGGGGGACTCTCCCAGCCAGGAGAGCACCACGTGCTACTTCTACTTTTGGAAAAGACTGCAATCAAGATCGTTCCCACGAGGACATTCGAGATCAAGTAAAGGATCTGAGAAATAAATGAAATAGTGAGAAAATTGAAAGATGTGAATAAAGGAAGTAATAGAACATAACAGCTACTGTACACTCTACTGTTTCCTTTAGTTAGTTTGCCACTCTACTCAGCGTTTTGCTGACGTGTTACACTAGTTACCTTTTTCAGGACCAGGTGTTGAGCAGCCAGGGTCGGCGGCTGCAGAGGACGCTGGGCCGAGTAGGGTCCAGTAGAGTTACCACAGTCTTTGTACCTCTTTTGTTTCTGTTTTAGTGAGTAGTTTTTGTTTCCGCTGTACCTTATTTACCTGCAGTTCTTGTTATATGATAAATGTTGTTCTACTGTTGTGGTGGTACCTACTGTAGTAGTTTCTTTCCTTACTGCTGTACTTTCTTACTGTTAGTTATATTCATGCTGAATGTGGTTTATTTTACTGTCTTTTGGTTACTTCCTCGTTGGACGACTAGGTCTTGGGATTAGTCGAGTCGGTCCGGTTCTCGTGCCTCGTAGGGACTCGGGAACCGGGTCGTTACAAATATACACAAAATAAAGGCATAAAAAACTATTCTAAACTAACTTATGTTAATTATGTACATAAATATCTAAGTGTTTACATCAAATTATATACAAGATTAAGTAATGCCTTAAAACTATGTACAACCAAAGCACATAAAGAGCTATATATAACATTTACATCTAACTTATGTATGTATATATATAATATTACTAAGCTAAGTAACTAATTTATAATACTAACATACATAATATACAACATATATATTCTAACTTAACCTATAAATACATATACATATAACACATATATATTAAATACTAACTGTATATATATAGTACATATGTACATACTACTAATAAATACATCACTACTTACATATATACACATAAGCCTTAAAACATATATACAAAAAAGGAGCAAAATTAAGATTTAATTTACAATACTTATATAAGTATAATATACACATATATAATACTTAGTCATATATTTAACATTTATAAATAACACTAATACACATTGAATACTTAGTTATTATATCTTTTATATACAAATAACTTACTACATACATATTACTTTTAACTTATAATACTTAGGTATAACGTACACTACCATTATATACAACATATATACATAAACACACATAGCACAACACTTAATACATAACATGATTAACACACAAACTTTAAGTCTCTAGTGCCAACACTTAGTTTTTCTTTTTTTAACTTAACACTTTAAACTACACTTAGCCCAAAAATATTGGATCACCTTTTCACAGGATCAACAACCCCTTCGGAGGCCGGATCAGTACCACTACTAAGGTAACTCCAACAGGGGAGGACCATAAATTGTGCCTTAACCTAAGGCACTAGGACTCTAAACTATAGGTTAGACCAAACACAACACAGGTCACGTGATGATCAAATCGGAGCACACCCGGAGGCATGCTCACCCAGGAGCCCATCCTCGGTTTGGGTGATAAGCTTCTCGAGGAAAAATCGTTAAATACTGCTAAGGCGGTCCTGTGCTACACGGTGTGGCATTATGTGTACTACGCTTATTACCGCATTGTGCGTGTTTTATTAATGACTTTAGGCTATTAATTAAGGCTTAATTAATGATTTATTTTACAATTAAATTACATAGGCATGTAGCCAATACATAGGGCTTTTGATTGGTATAATTTGTTTACCTTAATTAAATATATAATTATATTTAAAAACTAGCTAAAGTTAGTCAAATTTACATGTTTAAATTAGTGTTAATTACTTAATTAAAGTATAAATTAATGTTCTAAATGCCTAATTGAATTATTATTTAGTTAATTTACATATCTACATGATTAATAAAGATTTTTAATTAATTTATTTTGATTTATTTACATATTTACAAGTTTAAATAAATGATTTTAATAATACATATATAATTATACAATGTACATGGTATTTTGTAGTATAAATAAGGTTATAAATATAATTAAAATAGATTAAATTATAATATACAAGAATACAGTATAAGTTACTTCATTAGCTAATTAATTTACTAATATACATTAATTTAACTTAATAATATACTTTACTAACTTATATAAATATAAATATACACTCTATCTACATAAATAAATAATATAGATGTATTACTCTACATAATGATTACGGTTAATAGTATGTTATCTATATATTAGTATACACATATGGTTATAATTATATATACATATAAGTAATATACATATATTATAAATAATTGTACAATACATACATATATATATTACTATACTATATAACTTAACACAATAATCAATATAGCTTATTTACATATAAATGGTATAGATATAATTTATATATACACTTATTTACATATAACTTACTATATATTATGGACTTATGAATATTTACAAGTATATACAATATATACATAGGTGTTTTTGTAGGATTTTTGAGTTTTTGAGATTTTTATTTTGTTTTTGTATTTTACAGATATAGAGAAAGAAGAGATGAAGTTAGGAAAGGAGATGTTGGATAGAATAATAAATTGATCCGGGTTTAGATTGGTTGCATTTATCAGGGAGTGGGCTAGCCTCCTTATGAATCTGTCACATGCTTATTAGCCAACTGGGTAGTGAGGTAGTGATAAGTTGGTAGATCTATATATATACATACTATTATCATTGTGTTACTTACCCAAGTAGTGGAAAGGGCTATTTACAAGCTAATGCAAGTTGCGTCTGTATGTATAGCTCATAGTATGTGGCTGCTACACTACCAACACTACGACCCCGAGGTGATGGAACGGGACATAGGGTGAGTGTAGGATTTCCTCCCAGCTAAGAGGATGTCTCATGCTTGTCATATTTCTTGGGATATCCCAATGAGATCTCCTCGTGCCTTTGAGAAAACTGATTTCTAACATATATGACTATAATATGCTAAAGAAAATACACCTGCTAAAACATTTTAGAAATAAAAAATAATAAATTGGAGGTTAATAAATGAATAAATCACTTTGTACCTAGTCTTCATGATTCTTTCGCTTTCTGTTATACTACACTACTCAACATTTGTTGATGTGTTCCTTAGATTCCACACTCAGGTGTAATTGAGCAGTCCAGTGCAGCTACATACGGAGCAACTGGCGCGAGACCTAGCTTGATACTAGCAGAGGATACGTAAGCTTGGGAATCTTCCATTCTAGTAGTTTAGCATTTCCTCCTATTTTCTGATAGTTGTACTCAATTACTAGATATTTCTCTTTACCCATAGTTGAGATTATAGACATTTTTATTTTGGTCAGCATTGCTTGCTTTATTTATTTAATACTTTATGGATGCTTTGTTCGGCTATGTCTGTTAGTGTAGCCCTCGCATAAATGGTTTCATGATTTTCAAATTCACTAAAGTTGATTAAACCAAAGACATGTTAGCCTTATATATCGTAAGGAAATTTGCAAGTCCTGCATCGAATGCCAAAAAAGAGCTCTTCACAGAAGGAAGTTCCAATCTCTCTAGAAGGCACATCATGCTCAAATGGTAGCTTAGGTCTCTTAAGAAATTTACTTGTGTTTTTAGTCTATTCATTTAATCATAAATCAAGTTGTAATTATTTATTTTATCCATCTAGGTCATCTATTATAAAAAGAGCCCCAAACACAAACAACATGACTTAGGCATACCTAACTCAAATTTAGAAAACCCAATGATATTGTAACGACCCGGTTCCCGAGTCCCTACGAGACACGAGAACCGGACCGACTCGACTAATCCCAAGACCTAGTCATCCAACGAGGAAGTAACCAAAAGACAGTAAAATAAACCACATTCAGCATGAATATAACTAACAGTAAGAAAGCACAACAGTAAGGAAAGAAACTACTACAGTAGGTACCACCACAACAGTAAAACAGCATTTATCATATAACAAGAACTGCAGGTAAAGAAGGTACAGCGGAAACAAAAACTACTCACTAGAACAGAATCAAAAGGAGTACAAAAGGCCGTGGTAACTCTACTGGACCCTACTCGGCCCAGCATCCTCTGCAGCCGCCGACCCTTGCTGCTCAACACCTGGTCCTAAAAAAGGTAACGAGTGTAACATGTCAGCAAAACGCTGAGTAGAGTGGCAAACTAACTAAAGGCAACAGTAGAGTGTACAGTAGCTGTTATGTTCTATTACTTCCTTTATTCACATCTTTCAATTTTTCTCACTATTTCATTTATTTCTCAGATCCTTTACTTGATCTCGAATGTCCTCGTGGGAACGATCTTGATTGCAGTCTTTTCCAAAAGTAGAAGTAGCACGTGGTGCTCTCCTAGTCGGGAGAGTCCCCCGTGGTGATCCTACCCTAAGTCAACCACCCCAAGGTCACTGACAGACGTAACGGTGACTACGGCACGCGCGATAAACGCACAGGTAGCTAGCCCGCACTGGCACGCGGTCAGTCGTTTCCGTTAACGGGTGCGCCCAAAGCACAGCACGGAACCAGGGCAGAGCCCTCTCAGTAACAGGGGTCCAACCCCTCCACAGTAACCAAACCGGGGCCTTGCCCCTCCACAGTCCGCGCACCCTCGCCTGACTACCCTGGTTTGCCCTAGTGGGCCTAACAAGTCGGTGAAGGAGGCTAGCAGAACCCCGGGGCCCGTGGGGTAGCTAGTACTCTCCTAACACTACTAGCTCTCCTCGGTACTACGTACACGAGGGCCAACAAGTCGGTACAGAGCGGCCAATCCTAACCCCGGGTCCCTGGGGCGGCTGGCCCCACTCTGCACTAAACAGGTACAGGTACTTCCCTTGGTACTGCGTACCCAAGAGACAGTACAAACTACATCTCAGTTCCATTCCTTTTTCTTTCCAGGAGTTCCACTCCTAATTCCCCGTAGGGTTCCAGCTCTTTATCTCAGAACATCATATGTTTCACTTTCCAGATTCACGTTCTCAAAATCCATGATCTCAACATGTTTCTTTATTCATAACAGGCAGCTGTTAATTCAAATTACAGGCAGCTTTATATTCCTTTCCATTTTTCCAAGACTGCAGTATTATACATTCCACTAGTTTTTCCATCCTAAGATTCATGCCACATCCTAGGATCTAACATACAACTAGTTTTCCAGCCCTAGGATTCATGCATCACCTAGGAGCTATCATTCCATACATTTCTCATTCCTAGGATTCATGCAATGTCCTAGATTCTAGTTATGGTTCCATACTTTAACAGATTTTAAAAATAACTTAAGCCACTCTACCAGGTACAACGGGAGTAATGGGGGCGTGATCGGGAATCCCGCGTGCCTCCGCGACTCTCAAGACTGCAACTGAACGAGATCCTGTCACAAGGATCAAACACAAGGAGTGTCTCAAAACAGTGTATAGCTACCGTAGATGAGTAGAGGAATTAATTCTGAAGAGAACGCAACTCGAATCGCAGAAAACGGAGCCCGAACGGACCCTAAACGGGTCGAAAAAGACGATACTGTGCAAAATCAGACGTCTGGAACTCCTTCCAGACGTCTTAAAAAGTGGATCAGAGAATTACCTGTTCAGCGTGGTTTCCCAGACGTCCAGAAGTCTGCGGGGACGTCTGCCTAGATCCCAGACGTCCGATGGTCCCTCCGGACGTCTGGAGGTCACTCCCGCCGTCTGGTACAACTTCCAGACGTCTGATTCGCAAAGGATGGCGAATCAGCGAACCTGCGCACAGCCAACCCCCCTCCCTCAGTACGGTCAGTCGACAAGAAGGAAGAAGAAAGCGGACACTCACCTTTCAGACGTCTGTATGATCTTACAGACGTCGACCTTGCCGTCTGGCTATCAACCCAGACGTCTGATTCTGGAAATTTTTTCCAGAATCAGAACCCTGCTCGGCCTCCGCTCGCGACGCCGCCCGCGTCGCACCTCGCGCGTCTGCTGCTCAGGCCGCAGCAGGTCCCTCTCCGCGTCGCTCCGCGCCCCCTGCGCCCTCCGTCGGCCGACTAAGCCGCTCCGGCGAGCTCGCCCTCACGGCAGAGCTCCGCCCTCGCACGCCGCACCTCCGCGCTCACTGCGGCCGCCGCTGCCACCCTCGCGTCCGCTCGCTCTCGCGCACAGGGAGGAGAAGGAGGAGATGGTGGAGTCGGGAGGGGAGGCGCGCCCCTTTTAACGCCGCGCGGAGAGGAGAGAGAGAAGGCGGCAGGCCGCCTGCAGCCGCAGAGAAAAGTGGGAATATGCAGTCTGCGCGCTCAGGCGCGCAGGCGACTCGCGTGTGTTGAAAATAACGGATTTCCAGACGTCTTGAAACTATCCCAGACGTCTTATCAGACGTCTGGTTGTGATCCCAGACGTCTTGTCCGACGTCTGAGCCACCTCCCAGACGTCTTAGAATACGTATGGGGCACACATTCGTTACAATATAACAAACTCAAAGGAAGTTTCGTCCCCGAAACTTGCGCCAACTAGGGTGCGGGAAAAAGATGTCCAAATAACCATAACAAACTCAAAGAGGACCGAAACTGGTCCGAAAAGACGTACCCGCGAAAAGCTCTGGGTACCGCTCCCGCATTGCCGCCTCAGGCTCCCAGGTAGCCTCCTCGTACCGCTGGCTCCTCCACAAAACCTTTACCACGGGTACTTGCTTTCGTCTCAACCTGCGGACGGCTCGGTCTAGGATCTGCACTGGCCGCTCGGGGTAGGTCAGGTCGTCGCTCACCTCGACGCTCTCGTGACTCAGTACGTGGCTGGGATCGGCTACGTACTTCCTGAGGTTGGACACGTGGAACACGTCGTGCACACCAGAAAGCTGCGGGGGAAGGGCAAGTCTGTAAGCAACGGGTCCAACCCGCTCCAGGACCTCAAAGGGCCCCACGAACCTCGGCGCGAGCTTCCCTCTCACCCCAAACCGTTGTAAGCCCTTCATGGGCGAAACACGAAGGAAGACGTGGTCCCCAACCTCGAACTGCACCTCTCTGCGTCTGCGATCTGCGTAGCTCTTTTGTCTTCTCCTGACAGTGCGGAGTCGTCTGTGGATCTGCTCAACTACCTCCTGACTCTGCCGAATCAACCTGGGGCCAACCTCCCACTTGGTCCCCACCTCAACCCAACTCAAGGGTGCCGTGCATTTCCGTCCGTACAGAGCCTCGTAGGGAGCCATGCCGATGCTCGAGTGATAACTGTTGTTGTATGCAAACTCCGCCAGGGGCAGGTGCTCCTCCCAAGAGCCCCTCCAGTCTAGTACATAGGCACGGAAAAGGTCCTCAAGTGTCTGTATCGTGCGTTCCGACTGTCCGTCCGTCTGGGGGTGGTAAGCCGTGCTAAACCTCAACCTCGTCCCCAAAGCCTGCTGAAACTCAGCCCAAAACTGGGACGTAAAGCGGGTATCCCGGTCGGATACGATCTCCCGCGGAACTCCGTGTAGTCGCACCACATCACGGATATACCTCTCTGCCAACTGTGCTGGTCCCAAAGTGACTCGGATCGGCAAGAATCGTGCCGTCTTCGTCAATCTATCCACTATTACCCAGACTGCGTCGTGTCCTCGCTGGGTAACAGGTAAGCCCACCACCAAGTCCATGGTGATGCTCTCCGACTTCCACTCTGGCACTGGAAGCGGCTGAAGCGGCCCTGCAGGCCTCTGATGCTCGGCTTTCACCTGCTAGCACACTAAGCACTGCTGCACGAACTCACCCACATCCCGCTTCATCCCTCTCCACCAGAACTCGCGTCTCAAGTCATGGTACATTTTCGTGTTTCCGGGATGTATGGTGAATCTGGAACCGTGTGCCTCAGTCAGGAGCTCTCTCAACAGCTCCTCGTCTCTGGGGACGCACAACCGTCCCCTCAAGCATAACACCTGGTCTGTGAAAGAGAAGTCCCCTGGGTCCCCTGATAGTACTCTGTCGCGCAAAGACTGCAAGTACGGATCGGCCATCTGTCCCGTGATGATGCGGTCTATCAACTCTGGCCTGGTCTGCCGTGTCACCGTCACTGCCCCATAGTACCCTCGTAACTCTAGAGGTCGCCAACTGCCCACCTCCTCTAAAAGGCTCCAACTCTGTAACTGTAGACTGGCCAAGCGTACGGGCGCCTTACGGCTCAAGGCGTCAGCCACCACATTGGCCTTTCCCGGGTGGTAGGAGATGCTGTAGTCGTAGTCCTTCAGGAGCTCCAACCAACATCTCTGTCTCATGTTGAGCTCCTTCTGGTCAAAAAGATATCTGAGGCTCTTGTGATCTGTAAAAATCTCGAAGGTCTCACCGTACAAGTAGTGCCTCCATGTCTTCAGCGCGAAGACAACAGCTGCCAACTCTAGATCGTGGGTAGGGTAGGTATGCTCATGGGGCATCAGTTGCCGCGAAGCGTAAGCGACCACGTGACCCCTCTGCATGAGCACACCTCCTAACCCCTGCAAGGAAGCGTCCGTGTACACAACGAACCCACCACTACTGTCAGGGATGGTGAGCACGGGAGCCGAGGTCAACCTCTCCTTCAGCTCCAGAAAACACGCCTCACAGGCGTCTGTCCAAGCGAAAGGCACATCCTTCCGGGTCAACTGTGTCATAGGACGTGCAATCTGTGAAAATCCTCTGATGAACCGTCTGTAGTAACCTGCCAGTCCCAGGAAACTGCGAATCTCAGTGACTGAACGCGGTCTCTCCCACCTGAGCACTGCCTCGACCTTGGCGGGGTCCACCGCCAGGCCGTCTCCAGAGATCACATGACCCAAAAAGGTCACCTCCCTCAACCAGAACTCGCACTTGCTGTATTTGGCGTACAGCCTGCGTCGTCTCAGAGTGTCCAGAACCATCCGCAAGTGCTGTCCGTGCTGCGTCCGATCTCTAGAATAGATGAGTACATCATCTATGAAAACCACCACAAACTGGTCCAAGTACGGTCTAAACACCTGGTTCATCAGGTCCATGAAAGCAGCGGGGGCATTGGTCAGCCCAAACGGCATGACCAAAAACTCGTAGTGTCCGTACCGGGTGCGGAAAGCTGTCTTGGAGACGTCGGTCTCCCTGATCCTCAACTGGTGGTATCCAGACCTCAAGTCGATCTTGGAAAACACCGTGGCACCCCGCAACTGGTCAAACAAATCGTCGATCCTCGGCAGCGGATATCTGTTCTTGATGGTGACCCTATTCAGCTGTCGGTAGTCCACACAAAGGCATAGGGTCCCATCCTTCTTCTTCACAAACAGTACCGGGGCTCCCCAGGGAGACGCACTGGGCCTCACGAAACCTTTCTCCAAAAGGTCCTGCAACTGGGACTTGAGCTCTCGCAGCTCAAGCGGTGCCATTCTATATGGCGTGGTGGAGATGGGGCTGGTCCCTGGTACTAGTGAGATCTCAAACTCGATCTCACGCTCGGGCGGTAGTCCTGGTAACTCGTCTGGAAACACGTCGGGGTACTCTCTGACCACCGGGATGCTCTGGAAGTCTGCCACGGGGCTGTGCTCTGCCACTACACAAGCTAGGAAGCCCTCACACCCCTGGCTCAAAAGTCTCGCCGCCCGAAGTGCCGAAATGCACCTGAAACCTCCGTCCACTGGCTGCCCGTGAAACTCGAAAGAAGGCAACTACGGAATGGAGAAGACAATCTTCCTCTCAAAACAGTCTACCAAGGCGTGGTAAGCGGACAACCAATCCATCCCCAGAATCACTCCAAAGTCCTCCATCTGTATCATAATCAGGTCAGCTGGCAGGCTATGTCCCCCGATGCTGACCCCGCAACCCGTGTACACCTCCTCAGCTACAAACAGCTGACCACTCGGACCTCTGATTACGAACGGATTCTCTAACAGTGTAAAATCCTGGTCCAAACTAACTGCGAAACTGGCTGCGACAAACGAGTGCGTAGCGTCGGAATCGAAAAGCGTGTAAACGAGTCTGCCAGAAACTGAAACCATACCTGCTACCATGGATCCCGATGCTCTGGCGTCCTTGTGTGTTAGGGCGTTCATACGCCCCTCAGCTCTAGGTGGGGACGAAGCAGCCACACTCTGCGTCGGACGGGTAGGTGCTGGCCGGTACCCTCCTCGCGACTGCTGTCCTCCTCCTCGTGCCTGGGAACCGCGGCCTCCTGCACGCCCTCCAGTGCTCTGCACGGGAAGTATCTGCTGACCTCCTGCCCTAGATGGCCAGTCCCTCCTGACGTGGCCCGGCTGGCCACACTGGTAGCAGAGGGGAACCCGACTCCCGCCCTCAGTGAGTCCCTGCTGTCGGCTAGGCGGGGGTCCGGTGCTGGCGACTGGCCCCTGTCGAGGGCCCCCAAAGGCCGCTGATGGCCCTGCACAACGTGACGGCTCTCCTGCGGACGTCACGTGTCTCCGTTCTCGCCGGCCCTGTGAGAAGTCTGGCTGAAAGGGCCTCTTCCGCCCACCGTCGGTCTCTCGCGCGGACGGGTTGGTCTCCTCGTAAGTCATAGCTGCCTCTACCACCCTCGAAAACGTCGGCAGCTTCAGGGGTTTGACATACCCTCGGATCGCAGGCCGGAGCCCCTCGGTGAACCTCCAAAGGCGCTCCTCCTCAGTGGCTACCGCTGTCGCTGCAAAGCGGGACAGCTCCAAGAAACGCGTGCGGTACGCGCTCACGGTCATCGTCCCTTGGCGGAGAGTGTGGAACTCCCGCCTCCTCTGGTCCTGCCACGTCTGGGGAAAGTACTGCTCGCAGAAGAGGGTGACGAACTGGTCCCACGTCGGCTCGTCCCTCTCCTGTCCCCGGACCGCCCTCCACCACCGGTGTGCCGCACTCTCCAGCTGGTACGTGGCAAAGGCCACGCGGCACTCCACCGGGGGGCGAAGGGTGTCGAAGATCTTCTCCAGCTGCTCAAGCCAGTCCTCTGCCTCGGTCGGGTCCTCATCCCCCTTGAAGGAGGGGGGCTTCAGCTTCCGGAACTGTCCGAAAAGCTCGAAGTGGCGCTGTAGGGGAGGTGCTGGTGCACCTCCAGGCGAAGGTGCCTCGTGTACAGAAGTGTCGGAGGAAGGTGGGGGCGGCAGGGGCCCATCCCCTCCCTCGTGTCCAGCGCCGCGTCTGTCGCGTGGTCCCACAGAGGACTCCCCCTCTGCAACCCCAGGAGGAGGTGCTCGGGGCGGTGGGTGGATGTCCTCTCGTACAATATCCCGTATCAGTCTGGCGAGGTCCTGGGCTTGGACGCCAGGGAGTGGTGGCTGGTCCACCTAGACGTCAACGACAGCACGTCCACCTCGCCGACCTCGCCCTCGGCCGCGCCCGCGGCCAGTCTCGCCAGTCCCGCGACGAGGCATCTCCTGCAAGGAGACACGAAACAAAACGGAAACGTCAAAACAGACGGTACCTAACAAAACTTCTAAGAGCTCATGTCAAGATATATGTTGTGGTGGCTACTCTAGCTATAAACATGTGAATTGGTTATTTTCCAGTCAGTTGATTCACTTCTCGGGACGACCTTGCTCTGATACCATCTTGTAATGACCCGGTTCCCAAGTCCCTACGAGACACGAGAACCGGACCGACTCGACTAATCCCAAGACCTAGTCGTCCAACGAGGAAGTAACCAAAAGACAGTAAAATAAATCACATTCAGCATGAATATAACTAACAGTAAGAAAGTACAGCAGTAAGGAAAGAAACTACTAGAGTAGGTACCACCACAATAGTAGAACAGCATTTATCATATAACAAGAACTGCAGGTAAAGAAGGTACAGCGGAAACAAAAACTACTCACTAGAACAGAAACAAAAGGAGTACAAAAGGCCGTGGTAACTCTACTGGACCCTACTCGGCCCAGCGTCCTCTGCAGCCGCCGACCCTGGCTGCTCAACACCTGGTCCTGAAAAAGGTAACGAGTCTAACACGTCAGCAAAACGCTGAGTAGAGTGGCAAACTAACTAAAGGCAACAGTAGAGTGTACAGTAGCTGTTATGTTCTATTACTTCCTTTATTCACATCTTTCAATTTTTTTCACTATTTCATTTATTTCTCAAATCCTTTACTTGATCTCGAATGCCCTCGTGGGAACGATCTTGATTGCAGTCTTTTCCAAAAGTAGAAGTAGCACGTGGTGCTCTCCTGGCCGGGAGAGTCCCCCGTGGTGATCCTACCCTAAGTCAACCACCCCAAGGTCACTGACAGACGTAACGGTGACTACGGCACGCGCGATAAACGCACAGGTAGCTAGCCCGCACTGGCACGCGGTCAGTCGTTTCCGTTAACGGGTGCGCCCAAAGCACAGCACGGAACCAGGGCAGAGCCCTCTCAGTAACAGGGGTCCGAGCCCTCTCAGTAACAGGGGTCCAACCCCTCCACAGTAACCAAACCGGGGCCTTGCCCCTCCACAGTCCGCGCACCCTCGCCTGACTACCCTGGTTTGCCCTAGTGGGCCTAACAAGTCGGTGAAGGAGGCTAGCAGAACCCCGGGGCCCGTGGGGTAGCTAGTACTCTCCTAACACTACTAGCTCTCCTCGGTACTACGTACACGAGGGCCAACAAGTCGGTATAGAGCGGCCAATCCTAACCCCGGGTCCCTGGGGCGGCTGGCCCCACTCTGCACTAAACAGGTACAGGTACTTCCCTTGGTACTGCGTACCCAAGAGACAGTACAAACTACATCTCAGTTCCATTCCTTTTTCTTTCCAGGAGTTCCACTCCTAATTCCCCGTAGGGTTCCAGCTCTTTATCTCAGAACATCATATGTTTCACTTTCCAGATTCACGTTCTCAAAATCCATGATCTCAACATGTTTCTTTATTCATAACAGGCAGCTGTTAATTCAAATTACAGGCAGCTTTATATTCCTTTCCATTTTTCCAAGACTGCAGTATTATACATTCCACTAGTTTTTCCATCCTAAGATTCATGCCACATCCTAGGATCTAACATACAACTAGTTTTCCAGCCCTAGGATTCATGCATCACCTAGGAGCTATCATTCCATACATTTCTCATTCCTAGGATTCATGCAATGTCCTAGATTCTAGTTATGGTTCCATACTTTAACAGATTTTAAAAATAACTTAAGCCACTCTACCAGGTACAACGGGAGTAATGGGGGCGTGATCGGGAATCCCGCGTGCCTCCGCGACTCTCAAGACTGCAATTGAACGAGATCCTGTCATAAGGATCAAACACAAGGAGTGTCTCAAAACAGTGTATAGCTACCGTAGATGAGTAGAGGAATTAATTCTGAAGAGAACACAACTCGAATCGCAGAAAACGGAGCCCGAACGGACCCTAAACGGGTCGAAAAAGACGATACTGTGCAAAATCAGACGTCTGGAACTCCTTCCAGACGTCTTAAAAAGTGGATCAGAGAATTACCTGTTCAGCGTGGTTTCCCAGACGTCCAGAAGTCTGCGGGGACGTCTGCCTAGATCCCAGACGTCCGATGGTCCCTCCGGACGTCTGGAGGTCACTCCCGCCATCTGGTACAACTTCCAGACGTCTGATTCGCAAAGGATGGCGAATCAGCGAACCTGCGCACAGCCAACCCCCCTCCCTCAGTACGGTCAGTCGACAAGAAGGAAGAAGAAAGCGGACACTCACCTTTCAGACGTCTGTATGATCTTACAGACGTCGACCTTGCCGTCTGGCTATCAACCCAGACGTCTGATTCTGGAAATTTTTTCCAGAATCAGAACCTTGCTCGGCCTCCGCTCGCGACGCCGCCCGCGTCGCACCTCGCGCGTCTGCTACTCAGCCCACAGCAGGTCCCTCTCCGCGTCGCTCCGCGCCCCCTGCACCCTCCGTCGGCCGGCCAAGCCGCTCCGGCGAGCTCGCCCTCACGGCAGAGCTCCGCCCTCGCACGCCGCACCTCCGCGCTCACTGCGGCCGCCGCTGCCACCCTCGCGTCCGCTCGCTCTCACGCACAGGAAGGAGGAGGAGATGGTGGAGTCGGGAGGGGAGGCGCGCCCCTTTTAACGCCGCGCGGAGAGGAGAGAGAGAAGGCGGCAGGCCTCCTGCAGCCGCAGAGAAAAGAGGGAATATGCGGTCTGCGCGCTCAGGCGCGCAGGCGACTCGCGTGTGTCGAAAATAACGGATTTCCAGACGTCTTGAAACTATCCCAGACGTCTTATCAGACGTCTGGTTGTGATCCCAGACGTCTTGTCCGACGTCTGAGCCACCTCCCAGACGTCTTAGAATACGTATGGGGCACACATTCGTTACAGATATCCTAGAAAACCAAGATTAAGAGCAAGCAATAGTATCAGATGTCTAACACACTGATTAGATGTTTGACTAGCCAATAATTTGCACCTAAAAGTGAAAATTCAAATGAGCAACCTAAGTCAGGCTGACATAGGTGGTGGTTTTCACCCATTAGGTTTCCACCTAAAAATTCACTGTGTCATTGTGGTTGAATTTTCGTGGTACTTTAATTTTAATTTCGTATTATTTTTTATTCAATACTATTCACCTCCTCCTCTAATGCAATTTTAATGTTTACATTTTATGATTATGTGTTGCGTGACTTCGATCCAGTTGAATTTGGTTTTTTGTATTCGATGACTCGAATCTCATCAGGTGGTGGGGTCCACGTCAATATAGATGGCCTCAAAGCAAGGTCCCTACTAATTAGAAAATGGTCTAGGAGACAGCATTACAAGCATGCATATTATGTTGATGGCAGGGTACTCAACCTAATATTGCCATAGTATCCTTGCCTATATCTTTCGCACACTCTGATTCATTCTCCCATGTGACTTATGGTTCTTAATCTCTATGTTGATTGAACTTAGCCACCCTAATCTTGTAGTTTACTACTCCCGATCATCTCTCAGTTTGAGTTGTTGTCTTGATCTCCTCCTAATGTCCTTATCTTAAAGCGAGTAAGGTTGCATTGTCCTTAATTAGAGAATGATTATGCGTTCCTTGTACACAAATGGAGATGTGTCCCTTCTTTCATGGGGATTGATGCACTACTCAAAGTTAGGACTCAATATTAAATTCAGGATTTAAGTCAACTCGAGCCCCATTTGATAGAGGAAGGTAGGATGATTCAAAGTTGGTGCTATTGATCATTGTAGAAATACCTTGAGGAGTATTATTATTCAACTGTGGCAGACAACCATGATCCATCCATAAGCAAATTCTTGTCGTTGACTAGATTCTAGTACTTTGCATCTCATCTTGGCATGCCAAATTGATTACTATGTGAAGGTGGTCCTTCGTGGGGGCAGAACTCAAGTAGGGCTTGTGAACTACCATTTGAATAAGCCTTGATCAGCATGATAAGTGATTTATGTATAGAGAGTAGTCAAGATCCACTACTTTTCTTGAGGGGTAAATGGAGAAGGCTTTCATGTTTTATGCTAAAATCATTGTTCAAGCTTTCAAACAAGGCCATGAGACAGATGGTTACCTATGCTCTACCTTGTAAATGACCTTATCTTCATGGGCATTGGGAAGAGACACGCAAACTTCTCCATCCATGTTGGAAGGTATGGTAATAATAGAAAATTAGTTGACTTTTGCCCTTTTGATCTTGAAACATTGCATTCGTCTATGTCACTTAAGATGTTACCAAATTGAGTAAATCGCAAGTGTTGGCACACGAACCACTAGCGATTAAGGACCCAGCCACAAGAACTACTCGACAGTGGGCTTCATCAAGCCATGTGCATCACCTTGGGGAGCTTTGGTCCTATTCATGAAGAAGAAGGATGACACCTTACGTCTTTGTATCGACTATCGACAACTGAATAAGGTGACCATCAAGAACAAGTATCCTCTTCCATGGATCAATGACTTGTTCAACTAGTTGCGAGGTGCAACTATCTTCTCCAAGATTGATTTGTGATCTAGCTATCTCTAGCTAAAGATTAAGGAGGCTAATGTTCAAAGACTATGTCTGAATGCATTATGGCCATTACAAATTTCTCATGTTGTTGTTTAGATTGACGAATGCACCTGCTGCATTCATGGATCTGATGAACTTCACCTTCCGACCATATTTGGACCACTTCATTGTGGTTTTTATTATCGATATTCTTGTATGCCCTGAGAGGGAAATATGAATAATGTAATATGATTACATTTGCATTTGAATAAAAGGAATTAGATTACTTTCCAATATATGAATTGAGTCCCTTAGTACAAATAGGGTAACATATTTAGCCATATTGAATAAACCCGATGTGTGTTACTTTGGAGATCTAAACAATTAAAGGGATCCAATAGTACATCAGGAAACCATCTGATTTGATCAATTGTTTTCAGTCTGACTTGGTATGGCAACCTTATCTAGAGGTTGTCACCTGATTGATGTTCTTGAATGGAGATTCAGAATTGTCACACTATTTGGGTTGAGTTAAGGAGTTAATTTGATGAAACAGAAGATAGGAAAAGTCCTTCTCCAATGTTGTCATAGAGAAAGCATATCCTTTGACCTAAGATAGATATGTATCTCTTTTCATGAATGGATGCATTTGGTGGACCAATAGTAGATGCACCTACTTTGATATTGATACTGGAAAGTTGGTGTATGTGGGAAAGGATAAGAGGTGCATGATCTCTCGAAGGGATCACACAAATCTGTTACATAGGTGTATGTGACAAATTGGGGGAATGAGCTCACTCTGGGTATATTGGGAATGACAATTCCACATGTAGTCACAAATTCCTAAGTAGACTCAATGTAAGAAAGAGAAAAAGACAGTCCTTTGGGAAAAGATATGGTCTTTGTTCTCATTTCAATGATACAAAGAGATGTTAGAAATAATATTATCTAAAGAGGAATGATAGCAATCTAATAGGATTAGACCTCTAGATAATATTATCCTCTATGTATGAAAGATTTACGAGTACTTGGAATACCTAGGGAGACATAGTTCCATAAGTCCATGATGAGAGCCTCACCATGAGCCATAACTAGCTCATTTTGACCTAATAAAGAGAATAAAAGCTCCTACATGACTTAGAAGAGGGCTTAATTGGAGGAATAAGTGCTCTGAGAAGAAAACATGAAATAAAGGTTAAACTGTAATTTTACCATTGCAGTACATAAACGGGATTTCTCAGAGACAAAGCATAGGTCAAATGATCTAAATGAGATAAAAAGTGGGTTGAATCAATCAGAAATGGGTTCATGTGCAATCTAGGAATTAAATGACATTTGGTAACCCTAAAATAGACCCGCTTAATTCAACAAGGTTTTGGTCAGGATAAAAATCAAGTAAGCCCTCTAAAAATCATGGAAAAATATCCCCTATGGTTTATAACATTCAAAGTGGCCTTTAGAACCTAGTTTGACCTAGATTAGGGTCCTAGCTCATCAATTGACCTAAATTGGGTTTTTACGTAAAATATCCAGTCAAACGTGGTCAAGCATAAAATCCAACTTCACCATTGTATTCCTTAGGTCCAAATTAGGTTTGGACCAAAATTTGGACCTAAGGGGAGGTCATCTTGACCTACTTTGCAATTTAGTACACCCAATCATATTTTGGTCCCTATCTTTTGAAAACCATCACAATAACCCCCTATCTTTCTCGCCGACCTTACAATCAAGTCCTTTCGCCATTATTGGGGAAGATTCTTCTCCGGCGAGGTTGATAGGGGGGGTACACTCAAATCCCTCAGAGATCTCCTCCCAGAATTGGAAGGGAGATTCTTTGAGGAATTCCCTTCCATCTAAGCCTGATCTTGATCTCTGATTTCTTTCCAAACTCTCGTGCGAACGCACGAGAAATTTGGGTCTCGACCACCTTCCTTCTCCGGCGAGACAGCTGTGGCCAAAATCCGCCCTCCACGCACCAGAAAGTTCAGCCAGCACCTATAAAAAGACCTCCGACCCTCTGCGAGATCTCAGACTTGTCTTGGCCGTAGAATCCTCCAAATTTCTTCTCTCCTCTCCCTGGCCAAGGAACCCTCAAGCTCCGGCGACTACCTCTCCTCCTTCTCGTCGCTCTTCTGCCATACTAGCAGCAGAGTCTACTTCGCCTCATCCTCTCACGTTGCGCCGCACCAAGCGCACGTTTCCCCGATCTCTTCTTCATCGCCGTCATCTCCCTCAGGGTTATCTTCTCCAACGACGGCAACTACGAGCCGTCCGACTCCGCTGCCCCTGTTCTCTCCTAACAGTCCAGATAAGTCCCCCATCTTCCCCTCTTTCATTTCCTCACGTTATTTCACTCAATCGACCCCTTGACCGTCCTGTCCACCGCTACCTTCCTCATCTTCGGCCACCCTCCGGCGAGACGCCCCCATCGCTCCGCAGCCCCACACATCTCACTGACCATCACATAACCTCTGCCTCATCTCATTGAACACCCTCCACTCATCCACAGCCCTGCCACACCACCACAGCAACCCCCCGAACACACCCACCCGTCTGGCCACAGAGCGACCTAGGCACTCACGCCTAGGCCGCCCCACGGCCTGCCACATGTTGATCACCTTCACCGTGACACGGCAAAGGTCCCCCGGTGATCTGATTAGGCTGCGAGGCCATTTTCGTGTCTGACAGGTTCCTAGCCCCTGCCACCATTGACGACGACTCGACGAAGCTCCAAGCTCGCTCCAGGCTTCAGGACCGCAAGGCTCCAGGTGCTGTGGATTCGGGGAAGCATTGCGAAGCTATCTGACCCAGCGAACGAAGCCAACAGAGTCTACAGTTGAAGGAAGAGAAGGCGTGGTCTTCTGCGGGCGCGCGCGAGAGATGGATGGGACCAATAGTCCCACATCTGTAACATACAAAGCACTGGCATGCTTTATATTATTTTTGTGATATGGTTTGGTTGCCTTCGAACGCACTTGGGGTGAGGTCCCTTACCTATGTCATTCTGTCTCGTCCGTGGTTTCATCTCACGGACCTGGCGCGATCCGACCCTTGCCTGAGCACACCTCGCGCATCACCCTCACGCCGGTGCGCCTAGTCACGGGCGCGCGATCTGACCCATTTAACCGGCTCTGGGAGAGCGTGCTGAGAGTGGTTTACATAGAGAGAAAGAGAGATGCGCAGGTAGAGGGATAGGTTTTACTGTACCTAGTGTGTGTAGGACACAGGTACTTAACCACTGCAAGAAAGAAGGAAGGGAGTTCTGCAGCCAAGGCAAAGAAGAAATGCAAAAGGGAAACAGAAGAAAGAAGGAAGGAGGCTCTAAAAGAAAGGAAGGAAGGAGAGAGGCAAGGCAGTGAAGGAAGCAGAACCAAGGAAGACTGAAGAAGAAGACAAAGGGCAGACGAAGACTCAGGAAGGTAAAGGCAAAGAAAGAAGAACGTCAGACCTTCGCAGGAAGAAAAGAAATAGAGGGAGAGAAAAGGAGCTTCATTTTAAGACGTCTGATACAAATATCAGACGTCCAATCTTTGTTTCCCTAAGCAATTTCTTTTTATAACTCTCATTGAACTCGGATATACTTATTTTCATTTAAAAGGTTGTGTTCTCAAGTTTTGAAAGTACTTAGATTGCTCCCTGTGTTCGACCTTGGATACTCCGGTCTTCGAGTTATAAAATCTTTATTTATTTCCGCGGAAATTTCGTCTATATTACAGTGCATTAATTATTAAAACACGATCTAGCCGTGAAAACAGTCCACGAATCCTAAATGCTTCATTTATTGGAACAATGAAACCAATAATGATTTTAATGGGTTCCTACTTGTAGGATAAATCAATTGTAATTTAAAGAGTTAAATTGTAGTTGATTTGGTGATTAATTGCACCTAATTTCATAAGGTAAAAAATCAAAGGGTTGGATTCCAATTAATTTTTGTTTGGATGCTAAAACCAAACATCTCATAAGTTCTTACCCCACCCTTGGATGGAGATCCAACAGCCCAATCATATTAGGAGTAGGGTTGGATCCTTATAAATATCTCAAGGTAACCCTAATTCCTCAATCAATCACCAATTAATCCTTCAATTCCTACACTGTTGGAGAGAGAGAGAGGAAGGGAAGTGAGAGCAGTGACAATACTCTCATCCTTCTTGGAATAAAACTTCTGATCAATGTATCAAAAGTCCAGAATGCCTTCTAGACGTCTAGAGATCATTCTAGACATTTAATAGAAAAGGCTCTAGACGTCTAGTTCTTTTGAACATCTGATTTTGTAGATTCTCTTCTACTTTCTCTTGATCATCAGGAGTTCTTGTTGAGGAACAAGAAGGACGATCGTCATCCTCGAAACTTGCGAAGGCATTTGCAAGATTCAATCACAGTTGATCATCTTCAGCATGCAAGGTTTCATCCACCTATCGAGGAGGACGAGTTTCAAGTGCACCAAGACTTATCGTAGGAGGCACAGCATGTGGGGTGTTGAACTATGCCACCTGCGAACGTATAGCTATCTATACATGTGGGAACCCAAAATTGGAGAAAATTCATTTCTCCCATGTGGTACCAGTTTCAGGGTATTTTAATTTATTTCATTAATTGATCAAGTTTTTGGCATCAATTCGATCGCAATTTTGAAAATTTTAAAATGCTTTTTTTCACGCCTCCACAATGCTATGGGTCGATCCGATCGATTCCTTCCATTCTGATATATTTTTGTGATGAAGGTTAGCATAAGCAGCACCTTCACATGGTTCTAAAGACATTGAGGAAGCACAAGGTATACATGAAGTTCGGCAAGTACAAATTTTGGTTATGCTAGATGACCTTTCTAGGTCATGTGATCTTTGGTGTAGGAATTTCTGTTGATCTCACTAAGGTTGATGCTATCTTGAAGAGGGAACGATTGAAGATAGTGACTAATGTGCATAGCTTTCTAGCGCTGGAAGGATACTGCAGGCGATTCATCTTGGGATTCTTACAAATTACCTTCCCATTGATACATTTGACCTAGAAGGATATGCCCTTTACGTGGTCACAGGACTACGAGGCAAGTTTCCAAACGTTGAAGGAAAAGCTAATGATGGTTCCTATTCTTACAATTCTAGGTAGTGGAGGTGGATTTATGGTGTACACAAGCACATCTCATTAGGGTTTAGGCTATGTACTGATGCAACATAGACACGCGATTGCCTATGTGATGCAAACACATTTATTGAGGGTAAAATGCCTATTCATGCATGTTCCTAGGCTTAGATTTGCATTTAATGTTATAAATATTGCATAGCATGCATCATTCTGCATTTAGAGTAGTTGTATATAATTTAGGTTAATTGCGTCCTTTTTGTGGTTAGGAGAGAAGGATATTTATTTTGGAGCCTCGGATTGATGATCCGACCGTATGGATGTGATCAAGACGACAATTGGAGTCCAATCCCTCTGAAATCGCCTCGATCAGAGTCTTGTAGCACCATATGCAGTTCGAGGAAGATTAACGGCCAAGGGACTAGGAGACATAATTCAGAGCTTCAAATGACAAATCCGCCGCGCGGATGGATTCGGGTCGATGATCGTAGCCTAATGGTGTGAAAATCAACTCAATCCGACCTCTGTAACAGCCCCTACAATAAGAAGATGGATGGCCCACATTGCGTCATGTGGCGTAGCCCAGGCCGCCCAGTGCACGCACGCACGCAGTAGTGTGGGTGCGTGCGCGCGCGGCAAAGGGCGGGGGAGCGCAGCGCCAGCTATGCATGGGCTGGAATTACAGCAACGCATGAGCTAGACTTACAACGACATTTACAGCCATTGGTAATTCATCGCATGCCAACAAAGCCACATGTAGGCACCAACGGGCATGAGCTGCCTATAGCGACGTTTCCAGCGATGGCTTAGATGTCACTAATGGTCCCATACCTATTTTTGCCTCTTCTCCTCCACTATAAAAGGACCTACACCCCATCCCTTCCAAGCCATCTCTACCTACTCTACTCCCACCTACTCCCAAGCTCTAACAAGCCTACAACGCTCCATTAGAGCTTGTTCTCAAGCTCCCAAGGTGCCTATTAGTGTAGCGAACCTTTGCCCTACCAAATATTCATCCATCTTCCAATCCCCATGCATAGGTTGCCTTGGAGCCATTCTCCCACCTCCATTTCGGTAGCAGATCATCTCCGTGTTCTCGCCTCCATTCTGGAGCCACGCCGAAGCTTTCCTCAACATGACATCCTCCTACATCTCACCTCCGTCGTCTCGCTCCTTACCTCCTTCATCCGAGCTTCTGCCAGGCGCCGTCGTTTTGCCGAACAACCGATTCGGGAGATTTCCTCTCACCCCCCTCTCTTTTTATGCTTTCATAGTAGATTGTAATAGACATTGGATTGATATATATACCATTTTCGTTCTACATCTCTATCTTGTGATATGTTTGCTTGTTTCTTCTTATAAAAATACAAAAAGAAAACAAAACTCTAAAATACCAAAAGAAACGAATCGAAGCATGGTTTTCACGTAAAGTAAATGTCACCTCCCTGTGTTGGACCCGAGACTCCCTTGGAGTTTCGGTATAAATTTTATCTGATCGATGTGTTTTGAAACTACGATGACGGGTTACTTGTAACCTTGATTTCTAACATGCAAAACATGCTCGACCATTTTGGTGCCGTTGCCGGGGAGGCAACGGAATTACTTTATTGTTTTCTGCGTTTCTTTGCATTTACATAGCACTAACCCTACTTGTCTTTGATCTACTATCTTGCAAGTACCCTAGCATGGAGATCCAAGTGCGGTAGACCAGAGTAAAGTGCGGGTAGAGTGCTTTGTAAGTTTCCCCCACACCACCCCTACCTTAGTTTTCAATCCATAACCTAATAACTCAAACCCAAATCAACTTAGGTGCTTTTTATAAACCCTAGGATAGATTTGGTTATTTGTTTGCCACCTCCACTCACCTCGCCATCCACATAAAAAAAAAAGGTGTTATCTCATTGTGGGATTTTCTGAAAGCTACACACTTAACACTCGCAACTTCTTATCCTAAGGCTCACAATCACTTTGATTCTACCACTTAACCGGGATCTGACCTATGGACCTAGTTCACTTCAACTAAATACACATAAGTGAGTAGAAATCTGAATAGGTCAAACATTTCTGTGTGCCTTAACTAAGTGGTGCAATAGGCTAATTGATTGAGCTGTTTGTGCCGTACCACTCAATCTAAAATTGATCCATCAAGTAGCTTGCCACTTAGGGTTAATTCTTAGGGTTGAACCAGGCACTCCACATTATTTTTGATTTTTAAGGAACATATCATCACCCGTGCTTTCAAAACTTTGAGTGTTCTACTAAACCTTGATTGAACCAACCTAAGAATTAAACCCTAAAAGCCACTAAACAAGGTTAAATCCCAAAAGACACATCATCAAATAACCTTGTTTGAGAACCCTGGTTGTGCACACACACACATTTTAACTATCATTAAGGGCACAACCCATCTAAAGGGCCCATCACATTCCTAATGCACCATTGTCCTAAGCCTAACTAAAATTGATTAGACATTGGCCCTAAGGACTGGTTCGCTCGTGGGGATCCAGATTGAGATTGTTCACGATTAACCTGCTTATACTAGTCAATTTGATGTCTAGCTAGGGGAGTAGCGTCAAACGACCACGGCTAGGGGATACACTAGGAACTAGAGGCACAAGTCAAAGGAAGAACCTTCTCCCCACTCCCTCCTTCTAACTGGTTGGATTGCCTGGACATACGTAGAGTAAATCGTCCATAATCTTAGGATGGATTTTGAGAGTCAGTAGACCTTTAGGCTACCCAATCTAAGGACAGGCTTGTATTTTTGTATTGCAGGGCTCCTTTCTCTTTTGATTTCCCTCCTTACTTCACCATGTACCCTTTCACATCCTGCACACATTTCACATCCTATCCTCCTACCACCACTTAACCCCAAGATGATTACTATCCCGACTTAACTTGTAATTATCCATCCGCTAACCGGGATGACTTTGATTATGGATATGAATCCGGACCTCAGTATCCAGGGCATAACCCTGGACAACAAGACTATGATTACTATCCTTCCTAGAGCTACAATGATTATAGATCTCCATCCTTTGATGATCAACCTAACCAGATCTACAACCGTGAAGGATATGTTGATTATAACACTTACCCTCCCCAGAATTATGCTAAATTTAGGTCACCACCAACCTTTAAACAACCTGAAATGACCTACTATCAAGGAGGGACCCGAGAACCTCGACATCTTGACTCCCTTAGATTTAACTTGAACCCACCCAAACCTGAACCGAACCAGTCGGTTCAGGTGAACCAGATCCAGGTTAAGGTGTTGGCTAATTTGAGGAACACTATACAATCTTTAGAAGCTCAGCCAACACCATGCACTGAAGAACTAGAGCCTATGATCAAAATGATTGATGAACTTAATAGTTCTCTATTGGATTTGCTCCAAAGTGTTAGGGATAGGGACTTGGGTGAGTTTCTTCTTGGGAAATTATCGAGGTTGAGGATGAAATTTGTGGTTGCACTAGTCAAATCTTGGGATGATTCTCAAGATGAACCCCCTTCAGGAGAACCAATGTCTGAACTTGCTCAGTCGCCTGTCGGGAGGGATACATTTTCTGAAACTGGGGATGACTAGGTTGGGCTAGAGCAACCATTTGAGGATGAACCGATTGATTCACCTGAGATCCCCGAGCTAGGGAGTAAGGAAAAATATGTCTCCATGGACCATGAAATGACATATGATTTTGAGACATATATAAATGAGGATCATGGATTCTATGACTCTGAGGGTGAAGAATCTTTTGGTGAAGTCTCACTTGAACTTAAGAAAGAGGATTTTAGTGAGACAAATGGCTTGAGGAATCTGACGAACCAGTTGATAGCCCAATTATTGAAGATTTGGATTCGGTTGGGGCTAACTTGGAGGATTCGAATCCTCATTTACTAGAAGATTCAATCAATAGCCCCATTCCTCAACCACACCCCAAAGGGATTGATTTTGATTTGGAAATCATTGGACCCAAGTCAATCTTGAGTCAACCACGATTTCTGGACTTGGGAGAATCTTATGGGTTGAATGATATGCTAGAGGTCCCGAAACTTGAGCACCTAATTTTGGAGGATAGGAATGTTGAAATGAAAATTTGGGAGGTTAATTTTAAGGGAAAAACAAGTTTGGATATAAGGGTACCTATTGACCTAAAACCAGCTATCTTCTATTGGGACACTTAGGATATCTTTCACGATCAACCCAAGCTCGAAATAACTGATTATTTTTCTGAGCTTGATGTTAAGTGGACAACCGCACCTATTGAACCATCTTTACCTGTTGTTCGACACTTTGGTCTTAGGTTGCACACCACTAAATCGTAGGCCTGACCCCGCAAAAACAACCTTCGATTTTGGGTGATTTTCATCCAGAACCTGAGAACCACTCGACCTTGGGGCATGGGTCTACACCATAATCTAGTCCACGTCTGTGGACATCTTCTGCTAGTGGGTTTCAGAATCAATATTTTTATTTTGATTCTGACCTGCACTTGTGAATTCTCAATTTCTTCCTTGAATGTATTTTATGCCTGAATGTATTTTATGCCTAGATGAAGGCATTAAATTTATCACGTGTTTATATTTCACATTCTCTGCAGAGCTGACCGGATTCCTCACGATGTTCAGGTGATATTCTTTTTACTCTGCCCTTTTCATGTCTTTATTTTTACAATGAGGACATTGCAACATTTAGGCATGGGGGGTGGATAATCGATTCCTGAAATCATTATGTTAACTCCGTAGAATTTCTTTTAGTTTCTTATAAAATTAAAAAAAAAATTGAAAACTTGAAAAAAGATAAAGGAAAGAAATTAGGAAAAGAGAACTTAGGCATTTAGAAGTTATTAACTTTAGGAAATGATACGAGAGGACCTAAACACTTAGACTCTTTAGGTCTTCGGGCTTAATTAGCCTGGGTGTCCAATCAAATGTGGACTTAATCTCAAGTCCTCACAAATTAAAATTTATTTTAATTTGGTAAATAATTTGGGATGATAAGTATGTGACTTATCAACCCGCCCTCTGATTTGGGGGGACTTTAAGCCTAAGCATCTACACACATTTTTTTGCACTGACTGACTTTCCGGTAGTTTTTACGGAAATTGGGTAGCTAATGGACCGACTTAGGTGGTATGGCTGGCAAGTTGTCGGTGGTAACAGCTCATCGGCCGGTTGTCCAGAGCCTAGCCACAAGATCATTTTCATTGTACTGCTTTTAGATAAATCTTAGATAAGGGAAGCCACCTACTTAGAAAAAAAAAAAGAAACACTCGAAAAGAAAAGAAAAAAAGAAAAAGGAGAAAATAAAAAAATAAATAAAATCACACTTCACCGCATGAGTATGGCTGGCAAGTTGTCAGTGGTAATAGCTTATCGGTCGGTTGTCCAGAACCTAGCTCACAAAAAAAAAGCACAATAATTCCCAAAACACATAGGGAAGAAGCGGGGAAGTAGAATAAATCGAGGAGATATACACTGGGTTCGCTCTTGTGTTGACCCCATAAATAAAAGAAGTAGGGAGAAAGCTACCAATCATAAAGATAAACCTTTAGGCAAGGTCACCTAGGGTCGTAGAAACCCGAAGTCCATCTTAACGGCTGTTTTGTGAATATATCTCTTTTTCACAAAGATGCTTAGTACTTAGAGTCCTTTTCGAGTCTTGGGCAGGTCGGGTAGCCGTAGAAAGTTATCCCATAACTCTTAAACTCCAAAAGTACAAAAAAATTAGAAAAGAAGAAAAAAAAAAAAAAATGTATCTTCCCTTCTCAAATAAGGCGAGAACTTGGGTGGTCTGCATTCTGGTAGACACCTAGGTACTGTTGAGTCTTCGTAGTTTAGGTCCTTAGTTGAAATTTTCTTTTGTTAATAAACGACTTAGGCTTAAGCGATCTAATCCTAATTATGCTTTTATACATAACATATAGTTTAATTTTGTTAGGGACTAGCAAAAGATAGGGATGGCGGTATGATGGAAACACATTTATTGAGGGTAAAATGCCTATTCATGCATGTTCCTAGGCTTAGATTTGCATTTAATGTTATAAATATTGCATAGCATGCATCATTCTGCATTTTGCAGTAGTATATAATTTAGGTTAATTGCATCCTTTTTGTGGTTAGGAGAGAATGATATTTATTTTGGAGCCTCGGATTGATGATCCGATCGTATGGATCTGATCAAGACGACGATTGGAGTCCAACACCTCTGAAATCGCCTTGATCGGAGTCCCGTAGCACCATATGCAGTTTGAGGAAGATCAATGGCCAAGGGACTAGGATATATAATTCGGAGCTTCAAATGACAAATCCAACTGCGCGGATGGATTCAGATCGACGATCGCAGCCTAACGACGTGAAAATCGACTCAATTCGACCTTTGTAGCAACCTTTACAACAAGAAGAAGACGAATGGCCCAAACTACGCCATGTGGCGCAGCCCAGGCCGCCCAGTGCACGCACGCGTGCAGCAGCGCAGGTGCGCAGGCACTCATGTGCACAGCATAGCGCCAGCACATGGGTGCGTGCGCACGCGGCAAAGAGTGGGGGAGCGCAGCACCAACTATGCATGGGCTGGACTTACAGCGACGCTTATAGCCGTCGGTAATTCATCTCATGCCAGCAAAGGCAACTGTGGGTGCTAGTGGGCATGAGCTGCCTACAACGACGTTTCCAGCGATGGCTTGGATGTCACTAATGGTCCCATACCTAATTTTCCACTTCTCCACTATAAAAGGACCTACACCCCCTCCCTTCCAAGCCATCTCTACCTACTCTACTCCCACCTACTCCCAAGCTCTAGCAAGCCTACCAACACTCCATTAGAGCTTGTTCTCAAGCTCCCAAGGTGCCTATTAGTGTAGTGAACCTCTGTCCCACCAAATATTCGTCCATCTTCCCATCCCCATTCACAGGTCAACTTGGAGCTGTCCTCCCACCTCCATTCTGGTAGCAAATAATCTATGTCTTCTCACCTCCATTCTGGAGCCACGTCGAAGCATTCCTTAACACGAAATCCTCCTGCATCTTACTTCTGTCATCCCGCTTCTCACCTCCTTCGTCCGAGCTTCCGCCAGGCACTGTCGTCTCGCCGAACAGCCGATTTGGGAGATTTCCTCTCACCCCCCTCTTTTTATGCTTTCATAATAGATTGTAATAGATATTGGATTGATATATATACCATTTTCGTTCCACATCTCTATCTTGTGACACATTTTCTTGTTTCTTCTTACAAAAATACAAAAAAATAACAAAACCCTAAAATACCAAAAAGAAACAAATCGAAGTGCGTTTTCACGTAAAGTAAACATCGCCTCCCTGTGTTCGACCTGGGACTCCCTTGGAGTTTCAGTATAAATTTTATCTGATCGATGTGTTTTCCAACTACGATGATGGGTTACTTGTAACCTCGATTTCTAACACGCAAAACATGCCCGACCACTATGCTTCAATGAAACTGAAGCTGCATGAGAAGAATTACCCAACTCATGGTCTTGAGTTGGCATCCATTGTCTTCTCCTCCTTGAAGATTTAAAGGCATTACAGACCTTTGAGATCCACATCGACCATAAGAGCCTGAAATACCTATTTGATCAGGAGCTAAACTTGTGGCAACATTGTTGGATGGAACTATTGAGGAACTACGACTGTTCTATTGTGTACCATCCAAGAAAGGGTGATGTGGTGGTTAACACCTTCAGTAGGAAGGCATCGACAAGGTTGCCAGTGCTTCAGGAAAAGTAATGGAGGAAAATGACCCTGGCTTGCTAAAGGCCACAACTATTACATGGGCACATAGGAACTCTAACGGTGTTGAGAGGATTATGCCTCGAGCTTCACTTTCATAGATGGGGTATTGAGGCTACGTGGCCAATTATGCATCCCTCAGGATGATGCTCTACTGAGAGAACTACTTGTAGATGCCCACTGCAATAAGCTTACTATCCATCTAGGAAACACAAAGATGTACCGCAACCTGAAGAGAGGGTTTTGGTGGCATGATATGAAGAAAGACATTAGCAAGTTCATGAAGTAGTGTTTGTCCTGCCAATAGGTGAAGGCAAAGAACCAGGGGCTCGCTAGACAGTTATAGCGTCTCCTTATATCGAATGGAAGTGGGATAGCACTTTTCTGGATTTCATGGTTGAACTTTCGTTGACATAGAGAGGACACAATGCTATATGGTTGAGAGTTGATTGATTGATTGATGAAGTCTGCACATTTCGTGCCAATTAAAGTGACCTACGGGCCATCTTAGTCAACAGAGCTATACATCATGGAAAAATGTGCAAATTCACATTGTTCCCAAGGAGATCATTTCTGAGAGAGACTCCCATTTTACTTCACAGTTCTAGGAAGGATTTCAGCAAGCCCTAAGGACTTGGCTTCATTTGGGCATAGCATATCACCCGCAGAGAGATGATCAAATAGAACAGACCATATAGACATTGAAGGATCTGCTGTGGGCATATATCTTGGAGTCTAAAGGCTCTTAGGAGGACCATCTGCCTCTAGTCAAGTTTTCCTATAATAACAACCATCATACCAGCATTGACATGACCCTGTATGACATGTTACATTAAAGGAAGTGTATGTCCCTGCTTTATTGGGTGGTGGTCGAAGCAAAATATAATGGGAAGTATGTACTATAGTAGTTCGCCAAAGTAAAGAGATTGTTGACTAGATCTAGCAGAAACTCATCATAGCACAAAGTCGACAAAAGAGCCACATAGATCATAGGCCGAGAGACTTTTAGTTTGATGTTAGTGACTTTGTCTTCCTTACAGTAATACCCTTCATGCACATATGTTTGGGCGAAATCGTCGTTGTTTAAGATTTACGTTGTAGTATAGGACAATTGCTCAAAACATTTAAATTTATAAAACTCAGATTCAGAAAGGAGTCCGAGATCGTTCATAGGGAACAAAGATGCAATTTCAATCCACTGATCACAATATAAGAAATGATATGCAATTGAAAGCAATAATACTTAAAATGATATTTTAATGAAGAATATAGTATCAATGCAAAAAGATTAGGTTAAAATGGTGATTTGAATCACCAAATTAACCCTTTAAGTTTAAGCTCTTAATCGACTTAAATGTTTCAACAATAAACCATAATTAATAATCCATGTCAGTCAAGTATGCAAATATTCCAATGTAACCAGTAGAAGGCCTTAGACGACAGACCAAAGGCTTTAGACACCTTAACAGAAGAAGCTCAACACCACAGAAGAAGCATAAGGCTCCTCTCTTTCAACCCTTAGAAGAACACATGAGCAGCACCAACAGAGGCTCAAGGGCCTCACAGAAGCCCGCAAATGATAAGTGTTGAGAGAGGGGAGGGCTCAAATCCTGAGGTAGCAAAACCCACCCCCCTTTCTCTTAGATTTTCTTTCTTCTTTTGAAGCTCAAAACAGATCAGACCCGGGTAGCTAGTAAACGGATCCACCACCCAGACCCGCAAGGTGTGAGTGCACGTGTGCAAGGGCGTGTGCGTAGGGACCTGACCCCAGTATTTCAAAGGCAAACAAACTATCGCACTATTGGCTTATATACGCTGCGGAGAGGTCCTCACTCCACGATCTAGGACTATCCCATTGAGCTTTCTTCACGCAGCAGTTGTAGGAGGTGAAGGCGTCAATTGGAGCAGCAACTACAGCCGAAGGCTTCTATTGAGTACCTGGACAATTGCTAATGAAGGTCCTGCGTCGATTACGATCTGTAGTTGGATGAGTTGGGGCTGGAGAAGGCGAACGGGGCTGGAGAAGACGAGAGCGACGGTGGAGCTCTGACAGGTACATGAAATCATAAATACGGCCTTGTGGCAACGTCAAAGAAGCTCAGAAGGATCGCCGTCTTCTAAGGAACACGATGGTGGCTGTGGCGTGCTATGAAGGTGTGTGTGGAGTCTTGGTGAGGTTAAGGTGGTGGTGTGGAGGACTTTGAATTTGGTGGAGGTGTCGAGTAGCCAATCCCCTCAATTTCCTAAGGGGTTTTGGTGGGCGTGGAATGGTGAAGGATTTGGGATCGGTGGCAGGCGATTTGGTGCAGTGGACTGGGCGTGCATGCTTGTCAGAGTGTGGCCGGAGCTGGGGAAGGTGACAGTGAGGTGGTTATGTGAGCGTACAAATGTGGAGTTTAAGTGACTGAGTAGGGTCAGGGGAAGGTAAGGAGTTGAAGGAAGGAGGTTGTAGACGATGAGATTGCGGAGGCGAAGCCAGCTATGATTGGCCAGCATCGGAGATGAAGGAAGCTCCAATGAGAGGAATGGCGATGTCTGAAGGGGGAGGAAGCCCCTCGCAGGTGTGGCGAGGTGCGGACAATAGAGAGGATGGAGAACTGATGGGCGTGGCATTCGCGTATTTTGAAATCGTTGGAAATCGTAGTATAGTCGCAAAAACCACTCGTCAAAGATATTTGTGATAACGAAACTCTCGTAGATCTTTATTCTTTTTAGAACTTGAGTCCCAATCGTTCGTCTCTGGGAGGCGTGAAAATGAATCGAGATTTGGATCGGCTTTTATAACCTAAATCTAATCTAAGCTACTATTTTTGTCTTTTTGTGTTTTTGATTTTTTTTATTTCGAAAAGCGAATTGAAACCTAGATCTAGATAAACTAGCAAAAACCTAAGTGACTATGTGCATCTAAATGAGGCCATGGTGGCCATGCATGGTGTGAACAAACCAAAGTGTCATATAAGCAAGCAAACATGAGGACAATCAATCGCAGAAACATTATTTATGCATAGAAATTTATCACACATCATCTACACTAGAAAGCAGATAAATAGAAGAAAATCCCTCACGCCGGAAAGTTGCCACTAGGGCCATCGGCCTTGTGTGAGGGTGTAGGCTAGACCTTGGGTATGCAAACTCGTCTACCCGCCTACCAAAAGAGATGGCCGGCCACAAGAGGCTATGGGTGAGCCTTCACGGCCGTCCAAGAAGAAGAAGATGAGGGCTAGTGCACCCAAGTGGAGAGAGGAGGGTGTTGCTCCCTTTCTCTACCAATGGCTATCCTTGAAGCTTTGGAGAGAAGCTTCTCTAGCTAGCCGTCCATGGAGCCTTGAAGGAGGATGAGGAGGACGACCTTCAGGTTTCGGAGGGTGGAAGCAAGTTTAGAGTGGAGAGTATGGATGGGAGAGTGTATGGAGATTCTCCAATTTCGTAGCCCTCTCTTTGCCCTTATGGAAGGCTCCATTTGGTTGCCACTTTTGGTGGCTACAAAAATAGCAAATGCCATAATTTTTGGATCTAGGTTTGACACAAGTTTTTAGGGTTTCCAAGAGAGTGTGCATGGGTTTGGTGGGAGTAAAATGTGAAGGTGTGCGTGTGTGTTTTTCGTAGGGCTAGGTTGTGGGTTTTGGTAGGATTAGGTGCTAAATAGGTTGGGTCAATCTAGATTAAGTGGGTGTGGACCTAATTAGGCTTAGGAAAGTCTAATTGGGTAGGAGTGAACCTAATTAGGTATAAGTCAAGTCTAATTAGATGTGTGCATGTGATTAGGCTAGGGTAACCCTAATAGGTATGAGTTAATTAGATCCTAGGTGGATCTAATTGGGCTCGGGTGCACCCAATCAACTGTAGATGCACCCAATTAGGTATGGGATGGTTCAATTGGGTTAGGGATAGGACAAGTAGGGCTATGGATAGTGGACTAGGCTTAGGAGGCCTCTACTTAGGTTTCCTAGGGTGTCCGGTGGGGTTCCTAGGTTAAAATAGGCAAGCTAGGGCTTCCAACACCCAAAATCAGGAACCAGACAGCAGTATCAGACGTCCAGGATAGTGGTCAGACGTCTTATACTACAAAATTGGACGTCTGGACACTAAATTAGACGTCCAATTCTGTGTCAGTATGAGTTTTGGCTTCCTGGATTGTTATTCTGCAGAAATCAGCCGTCCAGCCAGATGTCTGGACGTCTTAAAAGGTGCTGGAGAGTGGGTTTTGTGTTTTCTAAGGTTGGTTTTGGTTCCTAAGTGTTTGGGAGAAGGATAGGAACATGGATAGTGCTATCCATGTTTGGGTTTTGAGGCTAAGGTGCCCTAATGGAGGTTGTTTTGGGTTTGGGAAGGCTGCCCTAGGGTTTCTAAGGGTAGGGATAAGGCTATCCTCCTCACTCCTCTTATCTGGATCAGTCTTCTTCCTTTATTGCTTTATTCCGCTATCTCCATCCTGGATCACTTTATTATCTCTAAATAGCAATAAAAACCATTAACTAGTAGGATATCTCATCTTATTCTAAATAGACTGATGCAATGCATGATATGCAAGATATGAGTGCAATATCCACAATTTAAGATAGGTTCAGACATTATTTAGGTTGATTAGGACATATGATTGCTGTGCATTCAAGAACCTGCTGCCTATAGTACGTGGCAGCAGGAAGAGAGGCCAAAGGAGGAAGGTCATTAGAGACAAGTCTAGAGCAAGCCAGAGGTAGAGGAAGAAGGGTTATTTTGGGCCAAAAACTCGCTAAGGAGCGAGATCTTGCGAGGAAGGACCTTTTAAAGGTCTCAGAGCTTACTCCAAGCTTGGAAACAGGCTCGAAGAGCTCGGATTTTTAGGGAAAAAGATCCTTGATCTTGTGGAGTTCGCACGAGCTCCTAGACATGAATTAGGGTCCAAGACATGGTTCAGACAATTGGGGATTCTCTCAAGATCATTCCTTCCAATTTTGGAAGTAATTGATAGAGAAATCAGGGAGAAATCCCAGATTGAAGATCGGTGTGTTTGGGTTCACACTATTAATGGTAGAAGGGACTTTTTTGAATAAATGATGAGACGTTAGGGGGTTAAATGTAAAGATTTCGAAAGCTAGGGGCTTAGGTGTGAAAAATAGAGTTTAAATGGACTAAAATGTAAACTTGGCAAGATGGATTCTGATTGACCCAAAATTTGGTACCAATCTAATATTGACCCAAGGAATCTAATGGTGAAGTCGTATTTCAGTTTTTACTAAGTTTGACTAGGTAATTTGTGCAGAAACCCAAATTAGGTCAGAACTCTGTCTGTGACTCCGTTTAAGGTTAGAATAGGTTCATATGGTCAAATCAAGAATACCAAACCTCAAGGAATATTTTCTATGAATTCTAGGAGATTAAAAGAATTTTACCCTGACCAGAACCTCTGTAATTAAAGTGGGTTAGAAATTAGAGTTTTGGGTGCTGTATTAGTTCTTAAAAAGTGTAAAACCCTGTTTCTGTCTGCATTAACCCATTTATCAATTTTTAATGCTCATTTAACCTTTAGTTTGCCCTTAACAAACCCATTGGTTATTTTGTGTTATTGATATGCTGTTAAAATTACAGAATTAACCCTAATTTTCTGTTATCTTCTCAAAACTAAATGAAGTTGAGTTATAACCCTTAGATAGCTATGTAGGAGCATTTATCTTTCAAATTTGACTAAAAGTGGCCAGTTAGGGCCTATGATGGTGTTCCTATCATACTCCCATGCCTAGCTTTTGCTAGTCCCTTAGCAAAAATCCTATGGATCAAACCAAGTCTCTAGGTTGGATGTAACTGTCAGGATGCCTTACTAAGCTGCATCTCGAGAAATTAGATCAAAATACCAATAATAAGCCTAGAGGTACTCAAGTATCAATCAAGATCCAGACCTGACCAACTTCAGCCTGGGTATGCAGCGAAGGTTTCTAAGGCCTGTAAAAACTACCTAGAGGTTCGTTGAACCTAGCGGTTAAAGCACCTGTGCATAGAATGTAGCATGTCTAGGTTCAGTTTGCCAGTGTATTTTTGTAAGAGACAGATAGAAGGATTTTTCATTTGGAGAGTTTTCTCTCTTTTCTTTTTATTTCTCCCTTAATCTAGCCTCAGATTATCCCTAAACACTGTTTGTATCGAATTCCTTGTCCCCATCATCAATCCTCGAAGGGTCCCTGGCTTTCGATGCTTCGGGATAGCACCGCCCATGGCAACCCCCAGAACTCCTAGCTTTTGACACTTCGAGATAGTGCCGCCCACGAAGTTCTGTAGCTAAATTTAGGCCCTGGCAATTGACATTTTAGGATAATTCCACCCATGGCACCTGAACTAACACAAGGTGCTTACATGCCCCCGGTAGGATATTTAGATATCCTAGGAGACAAGCACTGAGGAGATGATATGTTAGTATGCATCTTCGAGGGGAATTTCCCACCTCTTCACGTCAGGAACTCGTCTAATCAACTTATGTTGTTGAGCCGCTCCTAAGCTAGATCTTTGAGATGGCTTTTCAGAATAGAACACTTTTGGCTTGATTTTCTTTATTAAGCACACTAACCTAGACTTAGTGTGTGATTTTGGGTACTTAGGTTACCAAGTCCCACAAACCAAAGGGCAGGCAATGAGGCCGAATAATCCCTAAGCCTTAGACCTACTACATCAGTTTCACACTTTCCTCAACCCCTTGAGGACTAATCCAGATCTTAATGAATACGTGAATGTTTAAGCCCTAAAATAAACCCAAGAGGCCTAAGATCATTACTCATACTAACCTCTTTGTCTCTATCACTTCAGGACTTAATTTTTCTTTTGGTTAGGTTTAGAACTTAAGTAGATTCCATAATCAATTGCTATGACTATTATTTTTTTTCTTGATTTTTGCTCCTTTCTGACAATTGAATTTTTCTCCTCTTTTCCTCCTCAAGAAAGATTAGCAATCATTTCATAAAATTTCCTCCCCTTTCTCTATTTTTTTTATTTTTTATTTTTTTATTTTTTAACATTTTTGAATATGTTTTGTTTTTGTGAGAACCCCTCAGAGAATTGATTTTTCATATGTTTGCACTTTAACACCCCGTCATGCCTAAGTTTTACAATGTCCTCATTGTAAATTAGGTGGATTTGAGTTCAATTCAGATCATACATTAGAACAGGTGGGTGGTGAACGAGTCGGTATTGCAGATAATTTGTAGCTCTGATACAAGTATCAAAGGTGAAGTTGGGTGTTCTAATGGACGAACCCTAAAGTGCAATATGATTTCAGTAAAAAGATATGTCAGAAGGGTTTCGATTTTTTCAAAGATGATGGGTTGCCTCTCGTTAAGCGCTAAGTTTAACGCCATCAGTTGGGCGCAATGAAGCTTAGGGAGAATAGAGAATGGAGATCAAAAGATACTGCAGCCAAATTCGAGTCATTTCAAAAAATGATTTGAGTCTCTGACCATTCATGACAAAAGGTTCTGATTCGTAGTTGAGTTCACTGATTTTGATTGCTCCATTTCCAAATTCTTGTCTCACAAGGAATGGTCCAATCCATTTTGATATGAGTTTTCCTGGGAAGAGCTTGAGTTTGGCAGCAAAAAGTAACACTTTCTGACAAGGCTGGAAAGATTTTCGTGAAATGTGCCTGTCATGGAGGGCTTTCACCTGCTCTTTGTAGATTCATGAGTTCTCATACGTGTCATTATGTAGTTCCTCGATCTCGCTCATTTACAACTGGAGGTGGATTCTAGCCTTTAAAAGATCTAGATTGCACTTCCGTACTGCCCAGTATACTTTATGCTTCATTTCTACAGGGAGGGGACATGCCTTCCCATAAATGAGTCTAAAGGGAGACATTCCTAACTGGGTCTTATGGGCAGTCGTATAGGCCCACAGGGCATCCGGAAGGTAGGTAAACCAATCCTTCCTGTTAGGCCGAACATTAACGTAAAGGATCTTCTTGATCTCCCTATTCGACAGTTCGGCCAATCTATTTGATAGTGACTTTTTAGGAAACTTGGATCCCAAATGAGCATGAAAGAAAAGATGATTGACGATGCTCTGAGATATCATGATGAATATTACAAAAACTCAGATCCATCTTGACATATTTAGATTAATATGCTAGAAACAACAACCTTTATTACAAATTGTACCCAATTGATAATAACACATATGACAAATGGTTCAACCCAGGTGTTATAACGCTTGATCGGGTTTTAAAAGGTGGCGTTGTAGTATAGTCGAAAAAGCGTTGAAAACAAATAAGAATTTTATTACTCGAATGTTAAGTCCACGGTTGAATACAGGGAGAAAATGGAATTTATTCACTAATCTCAATAATAGATGCAATCTAAACACTTAAAATTACTTAAAACCTAATGCAGAATGTAAAGCATGAAGTTATGAATAATAAAATGTAGAAAAATAGGAAAATTGGGAAGAATTGGGTAAAAATGTTTGGTTCTTTTTCTCTTGGCTCTTTCTTCAGCTTTCTCTTTAGCTTCTCTTCTCCTCTGCCTTTCTTTCTTTCTTCTTCTTTTCCTTGGCTTTGGTTGATGGCTTCCTTCTTCTTTGTCTTCTCTCCTTCTCTGACTTCTCCTTCTTCTTCTTTTGTTCTTTCTTTCTCTTCTCCTTCTTGGCTTCTTTCTTTCTCTGGCTTTGCTTTTCTTCTTGCCTTTTCCTTCTTATTTTTCTCTGCCCTTAGCTTCTTGTGCTTCCTTCTTCTTCCTTGATTTCTCCTTCCTTCTTCTTCCTTCTTCTCTGCCTTAGCTTCCTTGGCTTCTGATCTCTTTCTTCTTTAGCTGCGCCTTTTCCATCTCTACTATAGTGCCTTCTCCTTCCTTCTCTGGCTTGGTTGCACCTTCTCTTTCCTTAGATCTTCTTTAACTTCTTATGCTTCCTCTGCGGCTCCTCCTGCCCTTAGCTTCTTCAGCCTCCTCTTTAGCCTCAGCTTCTGTTTATGTAGTGAAATCGGTGTTTAAAAGATAAATGATGTTGCGTTGCAGTATAAGTGAAATCGGCTTGTAAACAAATAAGAATTTTATTACTCAAAAATTTAGGAATCTGAGGTCGAACACGGGGAACAAATTGGTATTTAAAAATTTAGAACACAATCTCAAGTTGATAAAATGTGATGTTCAACAATAGAATGAAATTCAATGTATATAACTGCTAAAGAGAAGAATAGAGATGTAAAAAGAAATAGAATTTAATTAATCTCTGTCTGTTCTCTCTCTTCTTTCTTCTTTGATTTCTCCTTCCTTTCTCTGCAGCTACTTTGTCTTCTGTCTTCTTCTTTCTTTTCTTCTCTTGGTTTCTGCCTTCTTTCCTCTACCTTGGTTTCTTTCTCTTTCTCTGCCTTTAGCCTTCTTTGCTTCTCTTCTTTCTTTTCTTCTTTGACTTTGGCCTTCTTCTTTTCTTCTTCCTTGATTTCTCTTTCTTCTTTTTCTTCCTTTCCTCTGTGTGCTTACCTTAGCTTCTTTTTCTTTCCTTGTCTTCTGCCTTTCTTCTTCAGTCGCAACCTTCTCTGCTACAGTGCCTTTACTTTGCTTCTTCTTTCTTGCCTTAACTTCCTCAGTTTCTTCCTTAGCCTTTTCTTTAGCTGCACCTTCTCTGCTACAGTGCCTGTCTTCCTTCCTTGTCTTCTACCTTTAGCTCTGCCTTTGCTTTTCCTCCTTAGCTTCCTCAGCTTTCCTTCTTCTCTGTGGATGCACCTTCAGCCTCCTCTTCCTTCTTCCTTTCCCTGCACACACGAGTGCAAAACCTACCCCTACCCTCCCCCACGTACACTCTCTCTCTATTTCTCTCTTACGTTCGCTCTCCCAAAGCCAGCCAATCGGGTATTCAGGTCGGGTTACATGCACCCAGGTCGAGGCACATCGGTGTGTGTGGTGCTCGAGGAGTGCTTCGGTAAACGGGTCGGGTAGCCAGGTCTACCTAGTGCGGGTCGTGGACATGGCGGGTGAGCAGGCAAGGGGACCTCACCTCGTGATCTGAGGCAACCAGCAAGAAACACAAATTCAATTTATATGACTCACTGCACTCTTAACTTTCCGAGGTGGGACTAAAAATCCCACCCACTTCACTCGCGCACCCGTAGGAGGTTCTCTGCCTAATTGCTGCGGTTGGGTGCTCTCTCAAGACCGTTCTCTGTCTGGATGTGTGCCCAAGACTAACCTGCGTCACTTGGACCTGGAAACCTGGAGTGATGTGGCCTGGAGCGAGCTTGCAAGCCAGCTTTCTCGTGCTTTAATGGTGGTAGGGGGGTGAACCTGCGATCACTCAATACAGCCTTGCGGCCTCATTAAACCACATGGGGAGCTTCGCCGTGACATAGTGAAGGTGCTACGGTAGGTGGCTGGCCGCAGGGCGGCCTAAGCGTGTGTGCCTAGGTCGCTCTGTGGTAGTGAAAGTGGGTTTGATCGGGGAGTGAGTGTGGAGGTTAACGAGTCGATTGTTCACTTTAAAGTCATTTGTAGTTTAATGTGGTGGAAAAATCGACTAATCAATAATTAAAAAAAATAACCACTCGCAGAAGAGCGGGTCATATCCACAGGGAGGTAATGACGTATTTAAATTTGCACCGATTAAAAACATTTGTTCATAGTTAGTTTAGACAAGAATCAAGCCAAAATTGCCTTCAGATTAAGGTTGAATCAAGAAATCATGCTGAAATAGCAATTCTTAATAACTAGAGGATATTTGTTGCAATGCAGAATCAATAAAATATCATTAAAAGATAACAATGGTAGAAGATGTAATTATTAATGGGATGGATACTGTAGCAAAATAGGGGATTTATTCCCCTTGGCCATGCACGAAGAGGAGTGGACGGTCGGAGGCGGGAAGCTCGGAGGAAGTTCTTTGGACCGAGGGCTTCGCAGCGGTGGTGGCGGCGTGTTGCGCAGTGGTCGGAGCTGGTCGGACGGAGCTCCGGTGGTGGTGGGTTCCGGTGGGGGGCAGAAATGCCGCAGGCCGTGCGGCGTTGGCAGGCGCGGCTGGTGTCCTGGCGAGGAGGTGTGCGCACGGGACTGCGCGCGCGCGGAGGTGGCACTGCTGGCGAACGCAGCTGCTGCTACTGTAGGGTGCACGCGGAGGTGGCATGCATTCTGCAGTGCGCTGGAGGTGCGCTGGAGAAGGGCGGCTCTGTTGCAGGCGTGCGGATGAGCACTGCAACCGGTGCTACACATTGGCAGGCGCATGGGGAGCGGGAATGCTGTAGGAGGGAGGTGCGGGTGCACGCACGCATTAGTGCGACACTACAGGTAGCGGCGGGGAGGCTGCAGGCGGAAGGCGGCAGGAGCGGGAAGGATGCGGGCGGGTGCACGCACTGTTGGCGGTGGGCGCAGGTGCGCACGAATGTTGGAGGGCATGCGGATGAGGGTTGGCTCTTCAGGTGTGAGGACGAGGGCAGGCGGTTGGCGGTGAAGTGGGCGAGTGTGGTTAATGCTGGAGTGGGGAGGTCGAAGCTTCAGATGCCCGGGAAACTTCCCGGATGTCTTAACTGGCTGATGGGTGATTGCAGTAGCTGCAACGATGGTTGTTGGTGACGACGGCGAGGGAGTTGCACGGCGAGGTGCTCATGGTAATGCGAACGATCTCCGGATGGCGGTGTGGCCTGTCACACCACACGCCCACGGTGGTGGAGGGTCTTCGCCGCAGTTGAGGCTGGCGGTGTGGAATGAAAGAGAGAAGAACTCTCTGCACAGTGGCGGGTCGGTGGTGGAGGCCTAGTGAACTCGGCTGCCTCCTCCTCTCTTTTGAAATCAGCTGCCCGACCAGATCCAACACATCTGCTCCTCCTTGATTGGGTTCTTCACTGCGGCAGCTGGAGGAAGAAATGCAGCCATTGCATGTAGAAGAAGAATAAAAAATAATGATAAAATATTATGGTTATTTATATACAAACCCTCAACTTTTATGTTAACCTAAATTAATGCATGCAATGTACCTAATTAGTTAACTAATGCAATTCTAAGTTAATTCTAAATGCATTTAAATATGAATAAGATGCATGAATTATGTAATTGAATTAGAAATATGAATTAATCTATTTACATCCTAATTTATGCTAAATAAATGTTAGAATTAACCTAATGTCTAGGCACTTAAATACTTAAATAGCTCACAAATATGGGTTAATCAAATACCCCCATGCCTAGTTTTTGCTAGTCCCTAGCAAAATTAAGCGAAACCTAGCACTCCAAGTAGACTAGTCAACCCAATTGGTCTTCCTTCAGAAACATATTAAGTTCAGACTCTAGACCCAAAGTTCCTAAGTAGTTACTAAGTTACAGACTAGGTCGGCTAAAGACGAGTTGCAGGCACAAGTTTCCTTGATTTCTAACTCTACCCTAAAGTTTATTGATCCCTGAGATTAAAGCATCCGTACCTGTGCATTGGTCTGAGTTATTTGAGTTAAAGGAAAAAGGTTTTTTTTTTAGAATAATATATATATATATATATTTTTGTCTGATTCTTCTAAGTCTAACCTCAGATCAGCTATCAACACGGTCTGTGTCGGATTCATTGTCCCCATTACCATACCTCGAAGGGTGCCTGGCTTTCGATGCTTCGAGATAGCACCGCCCATAACGACCCCAAGAACTCCTGGCAATCGACACTTCGAGATAGTATCGCCCATGGATTTCTTAAGCGAATTCAGGCCTATGGCAATCGGCACTTCGAGATAGGGCCGCCCATTGTACCTGAATCGTACAATGCGCTTACATGCCCCCAGTAGGATGGATATCCTAAGAGACAAGCGCCGAGGAGGTAATATGTTATCATTGCATCCTCAAGGTGAGTATATACTCCCCTCTCATGCGGTGGGAACTCTTCCATTCAAAATGTGTTTCCAAGCCTCTCCTAAGTCAAAACTAAGAGAACCAAATCTCTTTTCAAAAAGAAAGAAATTGAGTTAATTAGCAGACCAAGTGTGTGAAATTTGGATGCTTGGGTTACAAGGACCTGTAAACCAAAAGGTAGAACAAGACTCCAGGTACTACCCCACCTTTTAACTCAAACCCTAGCTTTCCTTCCTCAACCTCTTGAGGAATGGTCCACAACTTAACTCCTACTTAAGTTTTTAAGTCCACAAAGGACCCTAAAGGTCTAAAGCTAGTAGCTCATTTAGCTTCTAAAGTTTGACCCTAGAATTAACTTTGTCTACCCTAGAGTTCTGATTTGCTTAAGACTACAAGATCTAGCCAGTTAAGCTCAAAACTCCTTTTTTTTATGCAAATGTATGCAATGAATGCACTATGCTATGTATATCCCCAAGTACAGCCCCCCATGCCTAAAATTTACAATGTCCTCATTGCATAGAAGGATATTACCTGGGTTAGAGCTGGGCTGAATAGCCAAAGAACCTGCAAATCAAGTTCAAGAATTACAGAAATAGGCCCTAAAAATGAGCAAAGCAATGTTGGCCTAGAAAATAGGTAGCCTAGGATGTTGGAGAGCTGATGATGAATCCCGATAGCAAATGCTCGCCCAACTAAGATGGGAATGAAATCTTCCCAGGTCACCAAAGGAGGTTCTAAAGGATAAACAGGTATAACAACCTCCAAAGGGGTAGGGGGAGGATGACAATGATCCTCCAAAAGGTATGGGGAAGGAATGGTGCAAAGGTAAACCCCCAGGGTAATGGACTGACTAAAGAAATCATCAATCCATACCCGATACTCCATTACGGGAAATATTGGTTTGCTAACCCCCCCGGTCATAACAAAAGTGAGTAATTCTCTAAGGCAAGGATCGTCTAGGGTGTCCAAGTTATGAGGTTGTGGGATGGCCATAAGATCTAAGTTGGGTTTAATCAGCTCGGTGTCCAACCCTAACACTCTTTCTAAATCCTCAATTGCATCCCTAGCATTCCTTGCACCATCACATGTATCTTCCTGCTCTTCATCAGGAGTCACAATTTCGCTTTCAGATATGAGCGAATCAGAGGGTGACTTCGAAATGAATGAAGGTAGGTTGGAAGCAATAGATCTAGGGATTATTCTATGAATGTCATCCCTAGGATTTTGTTCTTTACTCATCTTCCCCAGAGTCTATATGTGAATCCACGTAAATCTTAGAAGTTGCTTCGAAATTTTCTATCATTTCATCATGAGGAGAAATATCATCAATGGGTGTGCTAAGGAAACCTAATTTGGTCAAATTTGTGACATCCTCTGGGGCTAACTCTTCAAATAAGACATAATCACCCTTACTGTCACTCCAAATCTTGAATGTAGGTTCCTCATATAATTCGTCTTTCTCCTCATCACACAATTCATCATATACCCGAGGCCTAGAATCATCTAATATCTCAGCAGATCCCCTAGGGTGCTTTATCTAAGGTAAATGGTTTACACTGGTAACATCAGACTCCTCAGATAGGTCAATTTCTTTAGGGTTAGGTTCCCTAAGGGTGGGCTTGAGTTCCATCTCGTGATTAAAAGGGAGGGTAGGATTAACAACTTGACTTTGACCCCCTTCATCAAATGTCACGAAAATACTATCATCTGGGTCGAGGTCTTCCAATGGTACCATCATTCCCTTCTTTTGACTCCAATATAATTCAGGTGGATACTCAACCTTATCATCATCTTCCTCGGGTTGCCACCTTTCTTCATCCAATGCATAGCTACTTTCATGTGTATCTTCCTCCCACCTAAGGTGTGGATCTCTCAAGGAAGTGTCATCTAATGGGAACGTTTCAAAATCGATCCTCGAAAAGTAGTTATTCTCCCCAAAATTTCCTTCCAACTTAAAGTGTAGCTCTCCCACGGGAGATGCATCTATTGTAGAGGGGTGTACGTCATCCTCAATGGGGTAGATTGGGTGGCTAATTTCATCGCTTTCTTGTTGGCGTGTTCTCAAAGATTCTCCTAACAATTCAATCATTTCGTTTTGCATTTTCTGTATTTCCATCTTCAAAGTGGAGAGGTCATTTCTATCATGAGAGAAGTCAGGCTCAGGCTTATAGTACCCAGGAGTGTCTGTCCAACCATTACAATTTTTCAGGGAGGGTGGGTTGGGTATTTCTATGGTGTGTGGGATATTGGGCAAAGCAAATCTCGCTCCTAGGTTCTGCTCACTAATTTGGGGCTTAACCAAGCCAATACTCCTATAATAGGAGTAAAACGGATCCCAATGATTGTCATTATGTCCATCAAGGGATGGACCATCTCGACGTCTGGGATCGAAGGATGCAGAGTGGGGGTGAGGGTGTGGGTAAGATGTGAAAGGATGAAAATCAATGTGGTCCATTCTAACTCACACCTCAATCAGAATTCCCCAAGCAAAACACAATTCAAAACAGACCTTTTAGGTCTTTCCCAATTTAGGCTTTTGATTTTAAGTCAGATTGCAGGTGACAATACAATTTGTTTAATCAATTTACACGCCTATTGTCAACCTACGGCTCGCCTAAGAAGACCTAGTTGGAGCTTAGGTGTTCTTCCCTAAATCTCAAATGTTAGAGCAACTCCAATGATGGAATATCGAGGGATGCAAGTAGGCCTAAGCCTTCCTTTGAAGCTGTGCTTTCGCGGTGCTTCTCAACTACCCCCAAAAATCCGTGACAGGGTATCCCCCTCTTTGGATTTACAAAACCTTTGATCTCAAGTTCCGAACACTTCAAAATCCAATGATAGGAAGGCTCTTGTCCTAGTATTTCCAAACCTAAGGAGTGCTAGAAGCGTGCTGTGGTGCAAGCGAAATAAGTGTGCATACACCACAAAAGATTTTGAATTTTGAATCGCATGCCAAGTTTGACAATCAAATCCTTGATTTTTAGATGTCCCTCCTTTAATTAGTCCTTTTTCTCGAATATATGTGACCACTTGTTAGATCGCTTCAAGATAAATTTTGTGGTCTTTGAATTAAATCCAAATGCAATGTGTGATCAAGAATAGGATGCAAAGTAAGAGAATGCGTACCTTGCTTCCAGCAATCAACGATGCAAGAATGCATGCAATGCAGAGAAATAAATCTAGAGGTTGCTCATACTGACCTAAATGGTTCATCCTAGGAGCAGGCAGCTTCTAGCAGGCAGCTCATTTTTTTTTATTTTATTATTTTTTTTAAACTACTTATGCATAAGCAAATAAAAGTAATCAATAAACTAAAACTCTAAATCTAAAGAAAAGGGAACAAGCTCCCAAAAATTACCCAACACTGGCCTAAAACAAAATCGGGGACCAAACCCCTCAAAATATACCCCAGAACAAGGGTTGCAAACAAAATGCAATGAAAAATTAAATCTAAAGTCTTAATTCTATTCTAATCAGATTAGCGACTAAATATACAATGATAACCGTCACGTCCTTGTCCTTCTCCTTTTCAAAATAGCTCGACCAATTCTCCTCTGGCGACGTCAAGGGTCGCCTCTTACAATGGCTGATTCTTGCACAAATTTCTTGCACAGAAAAGAAAATAATAAATGGTCAAATCACTGTGCAATTGAGAAATAATCAAAATAAGGTGAAATTATTGCGTCTGTTGCTTCCCCAGCAACGGCGCCATTTGTCGAGTCCATTGTTCGCTTTAAAGTCGTTTGTAGTTTAATGTGGTGGAAAAATTGACAAATCAATAATTAAAAAAAATAGCCACTCGCAGAAGAGTGGGTCATATCCACAGTGAGGCAATGATGTATTTAAATTCGCACCGGTTAAAAATGTTTGTTCATAGTTAGTTTAGACAAGAATCAAGCCAAAATTGCCTTCAGATTAAGGTTGAATCAAGAAATCATGCTGAAATAGCATTTCTTAATAAATAGAGGATATTTGTTGCAATGCAGAATCAATAAAATATCATTAAAAGATAACAATGGCAGAAAATGTAATTATTAATGGCATGGATACTGTAGCAAAACAGGGGATTTATTCCCCTTGGCCGTGCGCGAAGAGGAGTGGATGGCCGGAAGCGGGAAGCTCGGAGGAAGTTCTTTGGATCGAGGGCTTCACAGCGGTGGTGGCGACGTGTCGTGCGGTGGTCGGAGCCGGTCGGATGGAGCTCTGGTGGTGGTGGGTTCCAGTGGGTGGCGTGGGCAGGCGCGGCTGGTGTCCTGGTGAGGAGGTGTGCGCACGGGACTGCGTGCGTGCAAAGGTGGCGCTGCTGGCGAATGCGGCTACTGCTGCTGCAGTGTACACGCGGAGGTGGCGTGCGTTCTGCAGTGCGCTGGAGGTGCGCTGGAGGAGGGTAGCTCTGCTGCAGGCGTGCGGGTGAGCGCTGTAGCCGGTGCTGCACGTTGGCGGGCACGTGGGGCGCGGGAATGCTGTAGGAGGGAGGCTGTAGGTGGAAGGCGTGCAGGCGCGGGAAGGCTATAGGCGGGTGCGCGCACTGTTGGCGGTGGGCGTAGGTGCGCACGAAGGCTGGAGGGCGTGCGGATGAGGGCTGGCGCTTCAGGTGTGCGGACGAGGGCAGGCGGTTGGCGGTGAAGTGGGCAAGTGTGGTTGTTGCTGGAGTGGGGAGGTCGAAGCTTCAGATGTCCGGGAAACTTCCCAGACGTCTTAATTGGCTGAGGGGTGATTGCAGTAGCTGCGACGGTGGTTCTTGGTGACGACAGCGAGGGAGGTGCACGGCGAGGTGCTCACGGTAATGCGGACGATCTCTGGATGGCGGTGTGGCCTGTCACACCACACGCCCACGGTGGTGGAGGGTTGTCGTCGTAGTTGAGGCGGTGGTGTGGAATGAAAGAGAGAAGAACTCTTTGCACAGTGGTGGGTCGGTGGTGGAGGCCTAGTGAGCTCGGCTGCCTCCTCCTCTCTTTTGAAATCAGCTACCCGACCAGATCCAACACGTCTGCTCCTCCTTGATTGGGTTCTTCACTACTGCAGCTGGAGGAAGAAATGCAGCCATTGCACATAGAAGAAGAATAAAAAATAATGATAAAATATTATGGTTATTTATATACAAACCCTCAACTTTTATGTTAACTTAAATTAATGCATGCAATGTACCTAATTAGTTAACTAATGCAATTCTAAGTTAATTCTAAATTCATTTAAATATGAATAAGATGCATGAATTATGTAATTGAATTAGAAATATGAATTAATCTATTTACATCCTAATTTATGCTAAATAAATGTTAGAATTAACCTAATGTCTAGGCACTTAAATACTTAAATAGCTCACAAATATGGGCTAATCAGAGGTGTTGGCGGTCGATGGAGATGTGGATAAGGATCAGTGGATGGTGGCAGAAGTTATGAGGGGTCTGGTGAGGCGTGTGGAAGGGTGGAGCGATGGATGAGCCTTCACCGGTGGTCGGTCAGAGATGAGGACGATGGTGGTGATCTGCGGCGTCGAGGGGTTGAAAAAAAAAATATAGAAAGGGGAAATGAAGAGTGGAGAGAGGGAAAAAGTTATAACCTAATTTAATGGATGAAGGGGGACAGGAGAGCGGCTAGCCATACCTGCCGCCACCGGAGAAGAAGATTCTAGTGGAGGGAGAACGGCGACGACGAAAGGGCTTTTGGCACGTGTGTTGGTGCGGTGCGACGCGAAGGAAGGAGGTGAAGACGTCTCTATCACTGGTATTGTGGCAGAGCGATGAGAAGGAGGAGGAGGAGTTGTCGGAGCTTGCTGGACACTTTGGCCGAAGGAGAAGGGAAGAAATTGGAGGATTTTCTCCGGCCAAGCCAAGCTGAATCTGAGCGGTAGGGACAGGGGTCCTTTTATAGCATTTGGCGGAGGCTCTTGTGCTCGGAAGGCAAGCTTCCCAGCACAAGAATCCTCGCCGAAGTAGGAATGTGAGAAGGATATCCATGTCTCTCAAGCATTCGTACGAGAGATTGGGCACGAATCAGATCTTGGGATTGCGTTCAGATGATAGGCAATTCCTCAGAGAATCTCCCTTTCAAATCTGAGAGGGGATCTCTGAGGAATCTAGTAGAAATCCTCCTCAAATCCTCATCGAAGTAGTACTCCTCTGCTGTAATGGCAGAGGAACCTAATTGTAAAGAGTGGCGAGGAAGGTAGGGTGGTCTGCGCAATGATTTTCAAAAGCTAGGGGTCAAAATGTAATTGGGTAGACTATTTTGCAAAGTAAGTCAAGGTGGCCTCCCCTTAGGTCCAAATTTTGGTATAAACCTAATTTGGACCTAAGGAATCCAATGGTGAAGTTGAATTTTAGGTTTGACCATGTTTGACTGGATATTTTACACAAAAACCCAATCTAGGGCAAATAATTAGCTAGGACCACTACTTAGGTCAAAATAGGTTCCAAAGGCCAATTTGAAGGTTCTAAACCCTAGGAGATATTTTTCCATGAATTTTAGAGGGTTTAGTTGATTTTTATCCTGACCAGAACCTTGTTGAATCAAGTGAGTCTATTTTAGGGTTACAAAATATCATTTAATTCTTAGATTACATATGAACCCATTTCTGATTGAACCAACTCACTTTTTATCTTCTTTAGACCATTCTTAGATTGTAGTTTTGCCCTTTGTTTCTTGTTTATTTCTCAGAACAGTTATTCGTTGAATTAGACCCTTCTCTAGGTTATGTAGGAGCTTTTGTTCTCTTTTCTAAGTCAAAATGAGCTAGTTAGGGCTCATGATGGTGTTCCCATCATACCCCCATGCCTAGATTTTGCTAGTCCTTTAGCAAAATTTCAAGGTTTTAACGTTTGTTCTAGACCATGAGTTTCTTTCACCAGTGATGATAAGTGCTTTTTCTTTTTCTTTTGTGACTAGGTCAGAATGCCGATAGTAGGCCTAGAGGTACTCAAGTACCAACCAAGATCCAGACCTGACCAGCCTTAGCCTCGATCCTCCACAAAGGTTTTTAAGTCCCGCAGGAACTATCCTAAGGTTCGTTGGACTCCACGGTTAAGGCACCTGTGCTTGATACATATTTTAGCCTTGGTTCAGTTTGTAGTGCACTTTTGTAAGAGAGAGAGATGATTTATTTATTTGGAGAGTTCTCTCTCTTTTCCTTTTATTTCTAGCTTTGGATTAGCTTTTCAACATGGTATGTATCGGATTCCTCGTCCCCATAATCAATCCTCAAAGATCCCTAGTAATCAATGCTTCGTGATAACACCGCCCATGGAAATCCCCAAAACCCTGGTTTTCAAGGTAATCCCACCCATGGTGTTACGTAGCCAAATCCAGACCCTGGCAATCGACATTTTGTGATAATGTCACCCATGGCATCTGAACCAGTAGAGTGCTTACGTGCCCCTGGTAGGAATTTCCCGCCTCTTCACGTCGGGAACTCATCCAAATCTACTTGTGATGATCGGCAGCTCCTAATCTAGGCAACTTTTCTCAGAATACTTAAACGCTTTTGCATGATTTTGATAGTTATGCACACTGAACTAGACTGTGTGTGGATTGGGGTGCTTAGGTTACCGAGTCTCGCAAACCGAAGGTCAGTTAACGAGGTCGAATACTCCCTAAGCCTTAGGCCTAATACTTAATCTTCGCATTTTCCCTAACCTCTTGAGGATTATCCAGATCTTAGTGGATACTTGAATTTTTAAGCCTAAGAGGCTAGCCCAAAAGGCCTAAGATCAGCGTTCCTATTGTAGGATCTGTAAATGGCAAGCACACTAGAAGGGGGGATGAATAGTGTGGGAAATAAAAAGTTGCAAAACAAATCAAATCACAAAAGGCACAAGATGTATAGTGGTTCCCCTCACCTAGGTACTCCACCACCTAAGTCTCCCGACTTAGGATTTTTAACCCGATTCCCTCAACTCAGAGGGAATCAATTTACTAATATCAGAGATAATTAATGGGTTACCTCAACCCAATTACAAGATATGAAGAAAAGATAAAGATACAGGTGTAAGCAAAATGTAAATAGAAGCTTACAACTATTTCCTAAGTCTCCAACAAGAATATATCTTATAACAAGTATAATCAAATCTAACGAGAAAAACTAAGGCGTAAAACAAATGATTGATTATAGAAAAATACGATCGCCTTTGAAGATTTGTTGCAAATGATGAGATGCCTTGAAATGTATGCAACAAAACAAACTCTCTTTCAGCTTGAAAATGGAGAATTGAAGGTGTAGGAAAGAGTATATTTCTTAACTTAGAGGTGTGTCTAAAACAACACTCAAAGAGTGCTTATATAGACTACTAATCACCTCTCCCACGAATTCTAGCCGTTAGGGGTATTTTAGGAACATTAGAATTAAGATTAATTGCAAATTAGCCATTCAAACTGGTCACAATGGTTAGTTGGTACCGGCACTGAACTCTTGGTACGAGTACTGACAATATACAGTTAGTACAACCAAATCACTGGGTACCGGTACTCATTGTGAGTTCCGATACTTGCGACACACAGTCTTGAGTCCTGTGACCTACATGTACCGGTACTCATGATGAGTACTGGTACTTGTAACGCATAGTCTTAAGTCTTGTGACCTTCATGTATCGGTACTCATGATGAGTACCGGTACTTATAAGGTCTAGGTAAAAACCCAGTTCACAAACTGTGACCACTTGATACTGGCACTCATGATGAGTACTGGTACTTGATGTTCACAGTTTGGAACTTAGGTCCAAACTTGTGCTGAGCAAGTACCAAAGATCATTAGTGTTAATCAGTTGAGAAATCCAATCTACTCTAGATGACTTTGTCTTGAAAGAGTCGACTTTGAGTTAAGAACCGAGTAAATGAACGATATTTTGAATCCTAGTGATCTCTACTTTGATTTTAATACCTAGATTATATTTTACTTGTTTGGAGACATACAAAAATTCTAAGATACAATAAAAACTAAAATCTTCAAGAAACTCCTTCCTTCATGTGCAATCTTTTTGCTTGCATCCATAGATTCTTTTGACCTGTAATCACTTCATAAACATACTAGATTTTAAAATGATTTTGTTAACATCAAAACACAGAAGAGAGATGGAACTAGGGTCCAACACCTACTAATCTCTTTTTGTGTCTCATTAGTACTTTTTTTTTCTATTTTTCTCTTTTCCTTTGATGTGGTCTAGAACTTCGGTTAATCCTTTATTCTCTTACTAATGACTATCTCTTTTTCTTTTTCATTTTGTGCTCTTTTTTGTCATTTTTCTCTTTTCCTCCTTATGTTTGTGTGACTTCAAAATTTTCTTCCCTCCTCCATTTTTTTGTTCTTTTTCATAGTTTTCTATTTTTTTGGTATTTTTGATATATGTGAAATTTTTTGTGAGAATCCTTCTGACTTTTCTTGGTTTTTGTATGTATGCACTTTACCCCCCATGCCTAAGTTTTGCAATGTCCTCATTGTAAATGGAGGGTGTGAAACAGTATTGGGTCCTGGGACTTAGAACAGGATATATCGGGTGGGTGAATGGGTTGGGAATGACTTTTGTGGACGATTTCAAGCTCTGGTATGTGGACCAGAGGTGGGATCGACTGTTCTAAGGCTGACTCAGGGTGTAATAGATGTGGAGTACAGACGGATAATCTGATGGATCTTGATTTTTTGGAATGACGGGTTGCCTCTCGTTAAGCGCTAAATTCAATGCCTTCAGTCGAGCAGAAAATGGTATGGAGAGGGAGTGGTCAAATCAGTAGAGTTTTGTAGAACAAGCACCTTGATTAAGAGCCTCGTTGGTCCAACCAGGTGCTTATTCAGATCAGCAGGCTGATGATGCAACCCAAACCCAATCAGCCTAGTGGGTTGATAGATGTAGATCAAGAGATGTGGAACCCACCATATGCAATAGAGCTCGGATGGATGTGAAAGTGTAAATTCGAGGTTTGGCTGAGTCGAATTAGCCTGGTCAGAGTAGGGATCCATAAAGTAATCAGTGAATGATGCTGAAACCCTACAGAGGTGATCAGAGAATGATGAAACATGGTCTTCAGTCTGATCAATGTTTGATACCCGGTATATATGTGGATTTGAATCATCTACAAACGGCTCAGTGAGAGGAGAATTAGAATAGAAATTGAGTCTGGTTGGGGGTCGAGGTTGAAATGGGTTTTGCTGGGTTCTGTATATGTGGAAGAGGTGGCTTCCATGAGAATTGTGTATGAGGGCTCTTCTAGAAAGGAGTTACAGGTGATTTCATGTAGAGAGTCCTCATAGTAGCTTTCAAAATCAAAAGTGAATGCCTGAAGAGTGTCGATAGGATGATGGAAATCTGAGTCGAGAAAAGATTTGAATTCTGGATTGCAGTCACTCTCAACATTTTCTGGTGTTGAATCCTGAGGATCGAAAAGAAATGATTCCATGTCACTGGAACTTGATCTTAAATCAGTGATCTCGGGAACCGGGACCTTAGAGTCGGAGAATGAATCATGTGAGCTGAGATTGTAGATTGGTTCGTCGAATTCAGGAAGTAGAGTTTCTCGTAATCATGGTAAGATTTGAAATCATCGGAGATATTGTGAAAATGAAGTTTTGAATGAGATTCGATATCAGGAGTTCCACCATAGAATAAATCACATGATGTGGATTTAGCAGTCTAACTGGTGTCTAGCCTATATGCCAATTCTGAGCTTAAAAAGGTGTTCTTATTTGGTCTAGGCTCAAGTTCTAGGTTGGTTGGAAAGACCCAATCAACACCCCATTCATCCAACTCCTTGGTTTCTGTATCGTAAATTGGCGTGACTTTTGAAAAATCGATCTGATTCTCTGAGGATGTTGGAGAGGGATATCATTAAATAGAGGTCTAGAATCATACTCTTCCTTGAAAATCTGATCTTCTTCATATGGGGCCTCATAATCTTCCCAATGAGTTTCAGATCTAGATCCTAGGCTTAGGATGTGGGTTGAATCACTAAAATCTAGGTCCGAGTAACCTTCGAGGGTCACCTTATTAGAATAAGGGGCGGGATTTACACCCTCGAGAGGTTCAATTCTAATCTCATTATTGCAAATGGAATTTATAACGCTTGATCGAGTTTAAAAGGTGGCGTTGCAGTATAGTCGAAAAAGCATTGAAAACAAATAAGAATTTTATTACTCGAATGTTAAGTCCGAGGTCGAACACAGGGAGCAAATGGAATTTATTCACTAATCTCAATAAAAGATGCAATCTGAACACTTAAAATTACTTAAAACCTAATGCAGAATGTAAAGCATGAAGTTATGAATAATAAAATGTAGTAAAATAGAAAAATTGGGAAGAATTGGGTAAAAATGTTTGGTTCTTCTCTTGGCTCTTTCTTCAGCTTTCTCTTTAGCTTCTCTTCTCCTCTGCCTTTCTTTCTTTCTTCTTCTTTTCCTTGGCTTTGGTTGATGGCTTCCTTCTTCTTTGTCTTCTCTCCTTCTCTGACTTCTCCTTTCTTCTTCTTCTGTTCTTTCTTTCTCTTCTCCTTCTTGGCTTCTTTCTTTCTCTGGCTTTGCTTTTCTTCCAGCCTTTTCCTTCCTTCTTATTTTTCTCTGCCCTTAGCTTCTTGTGCTTCCTTCTTCTTGCTTCTTCTCTGCCTTGGCTTCCTTGGCTTCTGATCTCTTTCTTCTTTAGCTGCACCTTTTCCTTCTCTGCTACAGTGCCTTCTCCTTCCTTCTCTGGCTTGGCCGTGCCTTCTCCTTCCTTAGATCTTCTTTAGCATCTTCTGCTTCCTCTCTGGCTTGCCCTTAGCTTCTTCAGCCTCCTCTTTAGCCTTAGCTTCCTCTTCCTTCTCCTTCTTCTCTGCGGCTGCAGCTTCCTCTTCCTTCTTCCTTTCCTTGCACACAAGTGCAAAACCTACCCCTAACCTCCCTCGCGTATGCTCTCTCTCTTTTCTCTCTTTGGTTCGCTCTCCCAGAGCCAATTAGATATTTGGGTTGGGTCAAGCGCACCCGGGTCCAGGCGCACCGACGTGGGTGGTGCACGAGGAGTGCAGGGTAAACGGGTCAGGCAAGTCAGGTCCACGGAGGAGTGAGCATGGATGAGGCGGGCATGTGGGCGAGGGGACCTTACCCCGTGTTCAGAGGCAATGAGGAGGAAACACAAATTCAATTTATGTCATGCTATCTGCTTGAAAAGGCCCGAGGTGGGACTCAAAATCCCACCTGCTTCTGCGCGCATGCCCGCAGGGGGTCTTGCTTGATTGTGGCGACTGCAGTGCCTTGCAAAACCAATTGCTTTGCTGGATGCACGCGTGATGCGAATCCGCGTCACCTGGACCTGGGACTTGGAGCACGTCTGCCTGGAGCGAATGATGCAAGCTCCTTCAAGCCGGCTCTAATGGCGGCGGTGGTCATGACCTGCTCTGAAGCAATACGGCCTTGCGGCCTCATTAGAACATGCAGGCAGCTTTGCTGTGGCATGACGAAGGTGTCACAGTGGGTGGCTAAGCGCTGGGCGGCCTAGGCATGCCTGCCTAGGTCGCCCTGTGGCCGTGATGATGGGTGTGATCGGGGGAAGATTGTGGAGGTTATGGTGGTCGATGGAGATGGGGAAAGTGATCAGTGGATGGTAGCGAAGGTTTTGAGGGATCTGGCGAGGTGGATGGGTGTGCGGAGATGATGAAGACACCTCGCTAGTGGTCTGTCGGAGGTGGAGAAGATGGTGGTGGTTTGCGGTAGTCGAGGAGTTGAAAATATAAATAAAGAAGGGGGAAATGAAGATAGGAGAGAGGGGAAGAGATTTAACCTAACTAACGGACGAAGGGAGGCAAGATGACGGCTGGTGCGTACCTACCGTCGTCGGAGACGAAGGGTCCAGTTGAGGGGTAACGGCGATGACGAAGGGGTGTTTGGCGCTTGCGCAAGGAAAGCGCGATGCGGAGGAAGGAGGCGAAGTTGTCTCTGCCACTGGTATTATGGCAGAGCGACGAGAAGTGGGAGGAGATGTCATCGGAGCTCGCTGGATGCTTGGCTTGAGGGGAAGAGAAGAAATTGGAGGTTGTTCTCCAGCCAAACCAAGCTGGAATTGAGCGACCGGAGCTAGGGCTTCTTTTATAAGCACAGGCAGAGGGCCTTGTGCTTGGAAAGAAAGCTTCCAAGCATAGGTGTCCTTGCCGGAGTAGGAATGTGCGAGAGACTCAAATCTCTCATGCGTTCGCATGAGAGATTGGGTGACAATTAGGGCTTGGAATTGTGCTCATCAGATCGGGAATTCCTCAGAGAATCTCCCTTTCAAATTTGAGAGGGTCTCTGAAGGATTTGAGAGAAATCCTCCTTGAATCCTTGTCGGAGTAGGACTCCTGCATTGTAATGGTGGAGGGACCTAATTGCAAAGAATGGCGAGGATGCTAGGGGGGTCTTTGCAATGGTTTTCAAAAGTTAGGGGTCTAAATGTACTTGGGTGGACATTTTTGTAAAGTAGGTCAAGGTGACCTCCCCTTAGGTCCAAATTTTGGTACAAACCTAATTTGGACCTAAGGAATTCAATGGTGAAGTTGGATTTTAGTTTTGATCACGTTTGACTGGACATTTTACACAAAAAACCCAATCTAGGGTAAGTAATTAGCTAGGACCCCTATTTAGGTTAAAATATGTTCCAAAGGCCAAATTGAAGGTTCTAAGCCCTAGGAGATATTTTTCCATGAATTTTAGATGGTTTAGGTGAATTTTTTCCTAACCATAACCTTGTTAAATTAAGTGGGTCTATTTTAGGGTTACAGGATGCCATTTAATTCCCAAATCTTACATTAACCCTGTTCTGATTGAACCAAACTACTTTTTATCTTGTTAAGACCAATTGACCTATGTTTAGCCCCTGAGAAATCTCATTGATTGTACTGCAATGGTAAAATTGTAGTTTTACCCTTTGTTTCTTATTTTCTTATCAGAATAGTTATTCCTTGAATTAGGTCCTTCTCTAGGTTATGTAGGAGCTTTTGTTCTCTTTTCTAGGTCAAAATGAGCTAGTCAGGGCTCTTGATGGTGTTCCCATCACCAGGATATTCTCATGATAGGATTCATTGAAATAGAAAGTTTACATAATTTTGAGTATCTTCAATGTCTGACAAATCCATATCTTTGGGAAAAGTACCAAGATGACCTTGAGAAATGGGAGAATTTGATAACTATGTTAAAATAGGTCATAAATCAAATGTACCCATATCAGAAGTCAGAAATTGATGATCTCCCAAATCCTGGGTTTGAGAATAGAGGTTGTTGTGGGCCCCCAACCCAAATGGAATCTAATCCAAATTAGGTGCAAATTGACATACTTAATCTTGACAAGGGTTAGGAGGATCCAATTGCAGGTGTTCCCAATTCTGAGCCAGCCTTAGAGAGCCTTGAAGCTGGTTCATCAAGCCTAGATTCCCCAGACACCTACAATGATAAACCTAAATCAGAACCTCTCGAGAATGTAATTTTTGAACCTTATCCTATTAAGGTAGTTTTCGAGAATGATTTTGATATCCCAATAGAACCTAGTCTAGATTCTAGTGACCCAATGCATACCTTTGACCTAAAATCTAGATTCGAGCCTGTTTAGAATGATCAAGAGGCCCAATGTGGTGAAAATTAGATTTCTGATTTGGACTAAGATTATGGGCCCATGTTTAATGATTGCACCTCTCCAACCTCCTCATAAATACGAATTGATTTTTCTGAAGTCAAACCGATCTATGATATAGAAACAGAAGTGTTGGAAGAGCTAGGATTCGATTAGGCCTATCCTAAGAGACAAGAACCTGAGCCTATGCCTAGTAAGGACACCACTTTGAGCTCAGAATTTGAAATTAGGTTAGATCTAAGTCAGCTTGTTGATTCTACACATCTTGATTCATTCTATGGTGGGAATCTTGATCTGGAATCAGGTTCAGAAATTGATCTTCGCAAATTATTCAATGATTTCGAATCATACTCTAATTTCAGAGAACCTTTGTTTCCTGACGACTACGAGCCGATTTACGACCTTAGTACCTATGACCCATTCTTTGATTATGATGCTGAGGCTAATTCTTTGGACCTTAAAGAAACCACACCTTTTGATCTACATACTGAGCCTTCCAAAATCTGATTCCAACCCCGACTTGACACTAAAATCAACTTCTACTCTGATTCACCTACCTCTGATCTGGGTACATATGATTCTTCTCCATCCTTTGATCGGGTTTCAGACATTGATCAGATCAATAATCACTGCTTATCCTTTTCTTATCTGACCTGTAGGGTTCCCATATCCTTTTCAAATCCCTACACTGACCTAGCTGAATCAACTCAGCCAAACCCTGGATTTTCATTTCTACATCCCTTTAAGCCTCAAAGTATCTGGTGGGCTCCGCATCTATTGATTCACATCCATCAACCCACCAGATTGATTGGGTTTGGGCTACATCATCAGCCTGTTGATCTGAACAAGCAACTGGTTGGACCAACCAGGCCATTGATCGAGGTGCTTGTTCTACAAAACTCTTTTGATTTGACCACCCCTTCTCCTTGACCACCTTCTACTTGGCTGAAGGCATTAAATTTAGCACTTAACAGGAGGCAACCTGTCATTCCGAAAACCCAAGACCCTTCTGATCATCTTTTGAGCTACACTCCTACTGCACTCTTGAGTTCAGTTTTAGAATAGCCGACTCCACCTTTGGTACTTGTATCAAAGCTTGAAATCGTCTGCAACAGTCATTCCGACCCGTTCACCCACCCTTGATCCTGTTCTAATCCTTGAACCAAATTGATTTTATACCCTTCTGATTTACAATGAGGACAGTGCAAAACTTAGGCATGGGGGGTGCTAAAGTACAAACATATGGAAATTCAATTCTCTGAGGTGTTCTCGCAAAAAAATATACATATTCAAAAATTGATAAAAAAATAAAAAATTGAAAAGGAAAAAAAAGAATTGGAGAAAGGGGAGGAAATTTTGTGAAAAATCTTTTGAGGAAAAGAGAGGAGAATTTAGATGTGCAAAAGGAGCAAAAAGCAAACAAAAACTTTAGTCATTAACAATTGATTATGAAAGCTACTTCCATTCTAGACCTAATTAAAAGAAAAATTAATCCTAAAAACAAAGAGACAAAGAGATTAGTATGAGTGCTGATCTTAGACCTCTTGGATCTATTCTAGGGTTTAACCACTCAAGTATTTGTTAAAGATTCGGGTTAATCCTCAAGAGGTTGAGGAAAGTGCGAGATTGATGTAGTAGGTCTAAGGCTTAGGGATTATTCGGCCCCATTTCTTGGTCTTTGGTTTGCGGGACTTGGTAACCTAAGCACCCAAAAATCACACACTTGGTCTAGTTCAATGATCTTAATAAAGAAAAATATGCCAAAAGTGTTCTATTTTGAAAAGCCATCTCAAAGATCTAGCTTAGGAGCATCTCGACAACACAAGTTGATTGGATGAGTTTCCAGTGCAGAGAGGTGGAAAATTCCTCTCGAAGATGCATAATAACATATCATCTCCTTGGTGCTTGTCTCCTAGGATATCTAAATATCCTTCCAGGGGTATGTAAGCACCTTGTTCTGGTTCAGGTACCATGGGCAGGATTATCCCGAAATGTCGATTGCCAGGGCCTAAATTTAGTTATAGAATGCCATGGGCAGCACTATCCTGAAGTGTCGAAAGCCAAGAGAGTTTTGGGGGTTGCCAAGGGCGGTGCTATTCCGAAGCATTGAAAGGCAGGGATCTTTCGAGGATTGATGATTGGGACAAGGAATCCGATATAGACCGTGTTTAGGGCCAACTTGAGGCTGGATCTTGGGAATCTAAGAAGAAAAAGTGAGAAAACTCTCCAAATAAGCATCTTTCTATCTCTTTCTTACAAAAATGCACTGGCAAACTGAACCTAGACATGCTACATTCTATGCACGGGTGCTTTAACTGCTGGGTTCAAAGAACCTTTAGTTAGTTTTTGCAAGCCTTAGAAACCTTCACGGCAGACTCAGGTTGAAGATGGTTAGGTCTAGTTCTTGAATGTTACTTGAGTACCTTTAGGCCTACTATTAACATTCTGACATAATTTCTAAAAGAGTAGAACAAATTAGGCATCTGAACTTAAATGCATGTTCTAGAACTTTAGTTCTTTCCAAAAGATTTTTCCAAGGGACTAGCAAAATTTAGGCATGGGGTATGATGATAACATCATCATGAGCCATAACTAGCTTTCGTTAGTCAAGATTAATTAACAAACACTCCCACATAATCACCAGAGAGTCATAATTCACTGAATATCCATTCTAAGAAAAGTGCATTAAAATAGGGTTAATTTTGCAGTTTTAATAGCACATCATGAATGAAGAATAATCACAGGGTTTCCCAGGGGTTAATCTAAGGTCAAATGAGCATTAATGACTAATAAGAGGGTTCATACAGGCAGAAATGGGTTTTCGCACTTCGAAAACTGATTCATAACCCAAAACCCTAATTTCAGACTCGCTTAAATAAAAAAGGTTTTGGTGAAGATAAACTACATATAAGCCTTCTAAAATTCATAGAAAAATATTCCATAAGATTTGGTAACCTTGGTTTGACCATTGGAACCCATTTGGACCTAGAATAGAGTCTTAGACGGAAAGTTACCCTAATTTTAGTTTCTATGCAAATTGCCCAGTCAAAGTTGGTCAAAACTAAAATCCAACTTCACCACTAGATTCCTTGGGTCTAAATTAGGTTCGTGCCAAAATTTGGGTCCAATCAGAGATCATCTTGACCTAGTTTGCTTTTTAGTCCAGTTTGACTCTTTTTCTCTCAAATAGTCCCTCAGCTTTTAAAACCTTTGCAATTAGCCCCCCAACTTTGTCATCTTCTTCACCAAATTCCCCCTAATGCCTTCTTCTCTAGGGTTTCCTAATCAACTCATCACATCGACTGCAACCTAAGAAGAACACCACGAAATCATCACCAAATCCCTCCAAAATTGGAGGGATTGGTGTTCAAACAGTGGGAACACAATTGAACCAAGTGGGAATCTGGTTTCTGAGGCAAAGAAGCTCCAATAGAGCTTAATTCTTTACGTGCCTAAATTGCCTAACTTGCGAGATTCACTTGCAAGTTTCTCAATTTGAGATCGGCCAGGAGCTCTATAAAAGCTTCTAACCTAATTCCCTAGCTTGGTTTGGTCGCATCTCTTCGCCAAAAATCTTCTCCCTCCGGACTCCTCCGACCAGCTCCGGTGAGCTCTCTCCCCAACTTCTTTGCCCTCTGCCACATACCATAGGCAGAGGGAAACGATTCACCTCATTCGTCCGCTCTTCGCAGCACCGACAGAAGCCTCTCTGACTCCCTCTTTCCTCGTCGTTCTACCACCGAAGACGTTCTCTTCCACCGCGTCGGCCAATCAAAGTTGGTGCCCTCCTACCCCTTTCGACTGATAATCCTAGGTTCCTTCACTCCCTCTTCCCCTCTACTCTCCTTCCTCCTAATTAAATTCTCGTTTCAACCACCGTTCATGTTGTTCGCCCTCCGTCTTCCCTACAACCGGCCAAGCTCCAACGAGGCCTCTACAGCTCCACAAGCTGCCGCTCAGCTCGTCACGACTCGTACAAGCACTGCCATGCTCCATTAACCAAAACACCTCAAGAAATTGAGGGGATTGGTCCTTCACTCGCCTCACTGAACACACCCATCGCCGCACTCCATCCTCGACATCATCCGATCACCACACCCACGCTTACACCACAAAATCGCCACCACCACATTTTCCATCACTTGGCGATTCCCTTGAGGTATTCTAATGTGATCGTGAGGCCTTATTGTATGTTTCAGGTACTCGCCAGTTGTCTGCCATCACCGCCATCTCGTTCGACCACGAACGCAGTCCTTTGGCCGCATTCGTCCTCGAATCCACTTCCAGGACGTGCATAACTCCTCCTGGCATCCCTCCAAACCCTCAATTGAAGACCACATCTGCGACATCACCAGCAATTGGACAGAGCAACACCAGTAGTTGCATGTGAAGAAGGAAGAGTGGGATAGTCCCACATCGGCAGATGAGGGCCTCGTAGTAGCACATAAATTGATTTTGTGCTCTGGCTTCATCGCTCAACACATGAGGGGTTGGGACCCTCATACCCTCTCACACCCATTAACCCACTGATTGCACAGCAATCATAGGTCTTAATTGACCTAAATTTGACTAGAACTTAGCATAAGTAGGGTAATTCATGCATGCATAAGCATTATTTGCATCTTTACTGCTTTCGTTTAGCTATGCATAAAATAATGTTATAATGTGCTGATTAAGTGCATTATGTCGATTGCAGGGAATAAGCTGATATGAAGCTAGATCAAGAATAATGGGTGTTGCAGTAGAGTTGGAGCAGAAGACTTGGATTAGATGCAGGAATAATGATGTAAGGGGGTTAAGGTTTGCTATTCTATTAAGTAGGAATAAAGCAGTAAATGTGAAGAGCTTAGGTCCATCCTAGCCCTAGGATAGCCTAGAGACCTCCCCAAGCCTTAGCCACCCTTAGATTAGGCCACCGTACCCTAGGAAACCCTAAAACCCTAGTTCCAACCCTTATCTGGACGTCCAGATAAGTTATAGGATGTCCAGGACCCTTAGCTATCTCCCACACACCTCAAACCCACTTCTACAGTGTTATTGGATGTCTAGACACTTTGCCAGACGTCCAATTTCTGCAGAATAGCCAAAACATAACCCAAAATCCCTCCTGACTCTGATTGGACGTCTAGACAACAAGTCTAGACTTTTGATTTTTGAGTATAAGATGTCTGATTCTATTATTAGATGTCTGATACTGCTCTCCAGTTCCTATTTTGAGATTCAAGCCTTGATCTTGGATCTCTAGGTCCCTAAAGCCAATTCCAACCCCATAGGAACCTAAATTAAGGTGCCCTAACCCTAGTACATCACCTCTAGACCTCCCTAAGGACCTAATTAGGTCCTCACTAAACCTAATTGACTTGGATCTTAGTCAATTCCATCAGCCTATTCAATTGGACTCATTGAGTCTAATTGAGCCCTGATCTTAGCACACACTATCCACTTGGACTCAGTGAGAGTCCAATTGACCTAGACATAAATTAATTGAGTTGTTTTACTCTCAATTAAGTTTCCACTCACCTAATTAAACTTGTATTAAGTTTAATTGCACTTTACCTTAGTGAATTAGGGTTTATAACCCTAATTTGAGACATACCTTGACTTAAACCCACTAAAACCTAACCTAATCAACCTAGCCACCTAAGTTTCGACCCACACACACCCACACACACCATCCACATGAAAATACCAAGCCTAGAGTTCTCTACAACTCTTTACCATGTGTGGTTGCCTTGGTTGCCAAAATTAGCAACCAAGAGCCATTCAATTTTTAGATCCACATTTGGTGGATCTAAAAACCACCATCCATCCTCTCTCTCTCACTCTCCCACGAGCCCCCACCATAGGCCTCTCTAGAGAATTCCATAATTCTCTAGAGAGCTTCCCTTAGGTTTATAAAAAGACCTAAGAGGTGGCCATTTGCACCCATTCACATCCATTGGCTTCCATCCACTTTTTGGCCATACTTGCTTGGCTCCATCCACCTCCACTTAGGCTAGCCACCACCATCTCCACCACCATCTCAACGAGCTGAGCACCACCATGGACACAATGCTGGGATGTTGGATCACTCCTCTCTCTCTCCAAGGGCCAGCCTAAGCTCCATTGGCCGCCCCTCATTCTTCTCTCTACCACTCCAAGGGCATCAGAGACCACCTCCGAATGCCCTCACTTCTAATAGATTAGTAGCTAGCTCTTTACATTTACTGCTTTTATTTACTATTTAGTAGTGTAGCCCTTATTCTCCCCCAATGATGCATGCAAAATCCCCCTGTAGATTCTTGTATGCGATCGTTTTCTGGTAGCTAGAATTACATTTCTAAGCATTTCTGTACAAGCTTTCCTCTACAGTTCATGTTGCAAATACTCTCCAAATGATTGAATGAAAAATGTATTTTCTATATATATATGTCTATGTGTTGAGAATCACTATGAGCTCATTGCAATATCCTTTGTGTGATTAATGTTGCCTATTTTTAAGTCCTGATATTCTTGCAACTAGTCATGTTGTACTTAACTACTAATAATCATGAACTACCATGCGACTGTAATAAAGTAGAGCGGTAAAAGATCAAATTCAAAAGTAAAACAAATGCCTCCCAGAGACGAACGACCGAGACTCAAGTCTCGTTATCTTTTTACAAATATCTTTGTTGGATCGTATTGCGCACTATACTATGACGCTTTCCCTATCAAATACGTGCTCTACGAGATACCAACACCCACCTATGCCTCACTCCTCGGTCACCACCCACGTCGGTGACCTTGGACACTGTTTGAGACCCGTTTGCCCATACTTGGATTCGAATATGCGCTAGGTCTGGGCTTGAGAGAAGAGGAGGAAGAATTGTGAGAAAGCGGGGGAGGGTTTCGCTCTTTGAAGCATACCCCTGTGTGACACTTAGCTACTGAGAGAAGACTATTCCCCTGTGTTGTGAAGAAGAAGAAAAGGAGAAGGAAAGACCTAAGAAAGAAGGGAAGCTTAAGAAGAAAGAAATGAAAGCTTTAAGAAGAAGACAGAAAGTAGAGAAAGGCTTCTGAAGAGCCTTGTGCTGTTAAGTCGTTTGAAGAAAGAAACCAACGTTTGATCTAAGTTGATTAGAGATACTGTTGAATAATTTAAGTACTATGGTTAAGATTGAATTTTGATTGGAATATTTAATGCATGCTTAATTAACAGAATAAGTGGTGATCTAAATCACCATTATTTTGATTCTCTTTTCTTTTTTGATTCATGATCTTCTAAGATACATTGATTTATATTAAAATATTAATTCTGATCAATTTCATTCATTGAGCATCTATTTGTGATCAATTGATTGTGCTCATTCATTTCAATTCAAAATTAATGCTATGAATTTTATAATTACTCCCTATGTTTGACCTCAGACTCTTTTCTGAATCTGAGTTATAAATTTATTTATTTTCGAGCGATTGAGGCTTTGCTACAATGAAATGATTTAAAACTCCTCGATAGCCTGTTCAAGCAGATACGATGCAACACCCCGTACTTTTTCATCAGGGACTGGAAATGCACATTCGCAAAGTGGGTCCCTCGATCAGAGATGATAGCTCATGGAAAATCGAATCGAGAAAAAATGTGTTGTTGAATGAATTTAATCACAACTTTACGATCATTGGTTCGAGTTGGGATGGCTTTGATCCATTCGGACATGTAGTCTACGATTAGAAGAATGTATGCGAAACCATAGAATTTTGGAAAGGGGCCTATAAAGTCAATCCCTGATATGTCGAAGATTTTGCACACGAGAATCGGCTGTAATGGCATCATGTCACGTCAGCTCATGTTGCCTAAGGTCTGGCAATGAGTGCATGCCTTACAATAGTCGTGCACGTCTTTGAAAATCATGGGCCAATAAAATCTGCACTGGAGGACTTTTGTTGCAGTCTTGTGTCCAAAGAAGTGACCACCGCAGGCCTGGTCGTGGCAGAACAAGAAAATGCCATTGATCTCATATTCCGGAACACATCTTCTGATGATTTTATCAGTAGTGATGCAGAATAGACACAGATCTTCCCACATAAAGTACTTGGCAACTGAAAGTAATTTGCCTTTCTTGGATTTTGGCCAATCAGACAGAATCTGATGCGATGCCAAATACTTCACCATATCAGCATACCACAGAAGTTCCGTCTTGATTGTCAAGAGGTGCTCATCTGAAAAATGCTCTGTGATAGGTCCGAAAGGGTCAATGATTGAAGAAGGAAGACAAGATAAGTGGTCAGCTACCACATTCTACTTTTCCGCCTTGTCGTGAATTTGAAGATCGAATTCTTGCAACAGAAAGATATAGTGGAGTAATCTAGGCTTTACGCCCTTCTTCATGAGTAAGTGCCTCACTGCAGTGTGATTCGAGTAAATGATGACATGGGAACCCAAGAGGATTGACCTAATTTTTTCAAGGACAAATACTACAGCCAGCAATTCTTTCTCTGTAATAGTGTAATTACGTTGAGCCTCATCCGATGTCTTGCTGGTGTAATATATGACCACTGGTTTCTCGTCAATTTTCTGGCCTAGCACCGCTCCTTTTGCGTAGTCAGATGCATCGCACATGATCTCGAAGGGTTGAGACCAATCAAGAGATTGCAGGATTGGTGCTTGGATGACTTGGTCATGCAGGGTCTCAAATGCATGAATGCACTCACTAGATATCTCAAAAGGTGTGTCCTTTGAAAGAAGATTCATCAAGGGGCATGAGATCTTAGAGAAATTAGGTATGAATCGATGATAAAATCCAACATGCATCACGAATTATTTGATGTTTTTGACTGAGCTAGGCATAGGTAATTTGGAAATCAGATTGACCTTAGCCCGATCGACCAGGATACATCTCTCAGAACCAGGTTCACTTCGATGCATCTTTTAAGGATTTAGAACAAGTGCAAGAGACATTCATTAAAAGATTCACTAAATATTGAGAAGTCGTCCATGAAGACCTAAAGGTAATTACCTACCATATTGGAGAATATGGCTAGCATGCACTGCTAAAAGGTGGCAGGTGTGTTGCATAGCCCAAATGGCTTCCTGCGGAATGCGTACTGATACGGATTTTACGCGGTTTGTAAAATACGTCGTAACGCGCAAAATCGATCAACTTTTAAATTTATAAACCTAGATAGTGGGGTATCTAGGGTCATCCAAGGAGGCCAAATGTTTGCAAAATTAATTCTCTTGCTTATAAAATAGATCTCAACTTTCTTTTTGGTATTTTAAATATGTAATTTTTTTTTGTTTTGAAAAGAGGAGGGCAAAATGTGAATTGTGACGGAAAGTACTAACACTTATAATTACTTAACTAAAACTTAAGCGATAGATATATCCTCTTCCTAAGCTCAATCTAGGCAAGTGGAGGCCTAGAGTAATTAGGAAGAAGAGGTGAAACAAGTGCTAGAAAAAAAGAACACAATTGCAATAGAAAGTAAAAAGAAGTCAATTTGATTAACAAGAATTTGTGTTCTTTTCCAAGACAAGTAGAGCAATTGTTCTACTAGAAATGAAAAAATCTAAAAGCAATAAAGGAAACACAAATCCTCTTGCAAAATTTGGTGAAGAAGGGAGTCTTTTTGCTCCAAGCCTAACTGCTCCTTGGCTTGAAAAGAGGGCCTCCTTCTTCTCCTTCCTTGAGAATGGTGTCCTCCAAGGGTGGACATCTACCCTAGGTTCTTCTCCTTTGCCTGGCCATCCTCCTTGAAGTGGAAAGCTCCTCCTCCTTAGCATGGCCCAAGTTGAAGAGAGTGGGGAGAAGAAGGCACCAAAGGGGCTAGTGATGTGCCCCTTTAATCTTCTTCTCTACTCCTTCTTGGCCGTAGGTATAGGTGGATGTAGGTGGAAGTAAACACTAATGGAGGATGGTAATTATGTGGTGGTAGGGTTGGGTATTTATAGGATGGGAAGGAGGGTGGTTATGGTTTTTTTTGGAGGGAAATGAAAGGGTGCTTGGATATTTTTTGAGGGAAAAATGGGAGAGAAATGAAAAGGTGCCTTGGTTTTCCCTCCAAAAATACCTTCTAGAAGGACATTTTGGAGGGAAAAAATGGAGGGTGGAGATGGGTTTTGATGGTGGATGTAGGGTGGTGATGGAAGGGATAGTTGGCACCAAAATAAAGTAGGAGTAGGTGGTCATTTTGCTGGAGCTTAGGTAGTAGGGTAGTAGGTTTTGGTGCCATGGAGGTGGACTAGCTAAGTTAAGCAGCTTAGGTAGCTTATCTAGTAGAGAGTGGAGTTGGAGGCATTTGGAGCTAGGGTTTTCAGGGAGAAGAGTTGAGGAGGAGAAGCCTGGAGTTGAACTGGAGCTAGCAGCTACTGAAGAGGGTAGCATGGAGCTACTCTAGCTGGCTTAGCTTGCTAGTTCTTTGCTAGCTGCTAAGCCAAGCTAAAGTAAGCTGGCTTCTATCATAATGAGCTGAGATGAGCTGGGTCTGGTGCTCCTGGGGAGGATCAAGCTGGTTGAGGCAGCTAAGGTAGCTTAGTTCAACTAAGTTGAGCTAAGCTGAGTCCCTGGGAGTTGGACTTGAGCTTCCTAAGCTGGAATGAAGTCATCTTCAGCTGGCCGGAGTTGAGTGGAGCTGGATGTAGCTAGATCTGAGCTGGGGTGAACTCCAGTCAACTCAACTGAGCCTAGCTAGAGCTCCCTGTGGACTAATGGGAGCTGAGATGAGCTACACTCAGCTAGGTTGAGATGAATCTAAGCTGACCTAAGCTAGGGTGAGCTAAGATGAGCTCTCTTGAGCTGCCATTTAGCTGAGATGAGCTGAATGGAGCTAAGATGAGCTAACCCTAGTTCAAGTGAGCTGGAATCCAGCTATGGTGAGTTGGATCAAGTTGAGTTTCAGTTAGTCTGAGCTTCTTCTTCACCAGTTGCCTTCTTGAGTGTTAGGGTTTTGGAGTTCTGACAATCTGTATATCCCTAACACTCACAAAAATACATTAAAATGATAAACAAAAGTGCAATGCATGCCTAACCTAATTGATTCCTAAATGCAGCCCAAAAACCCGTTTGCGGAGCAAAATCTTAAGAGCTAGGTTTGTTTTAATGCATAAAATTGATGATAAACTGGCGTTTATCACACCCCCACGCTTATCTTTTGCTAGTCTCTTAGCAAAACTTAAAGTTTTACAAAACAAAATTTTTGGGAAATCTAATTTTTTTTTCGACTTTTGAGGAGAAAAGGATTAAGGGACCTTGGTTGATCTAAACACAGGACGCACGGGATTTGTTTTTGGATCAAAAAGTTAGACAAAACGAGATCAATATATCCTCCAGAAAATTCACAAATTAACCCCTTGTTAATTCAGATGACTTGAAATTTCTATTTTAAGGATTTTTCTGGCTCTTGAATCTGATTCACAACTTGCAATATCCTTTAAAACCTTGTGTCCGTGCTTGTGAAAAGCCAACTTTTATAAGGGCGTGTTTTTGGTTTAAAACTTTTTTTCTTCTCCCCCATGCTTATTTTTAGCTTAGTCTTACAACAGTTGTGTTGGGATCATCATTCCCGTTACCAATCCTCGAGGGGGCTATGACATCAGTACTTCGAGATAGCACTGTCCATGACACCACCCAGGAGCTCACAACCCCAAAACACAATGTGGTGTAAAAGGGCGCTCCAAGAAAACTCAAGCTCTTGCTTCGACACTATAGGTAGAGCATCGTCCAAGACACTTGAGCTGCTAAAATGTGCTTTAATGCTCCTTCTAAAGATATGAAATATAAATATGGAGCAGCGCCGAGGCAGTAACATGTTGGCATCGCATCCTCAAAGGAGGCATTTTCCTCCTTCTCGGCGTGTAACTCAAACCAATGATCTACTTCAGACTTTTACTAAGTCCAAACAAGGGAGGTTTTCAAAATTTTAGTTATTCTTAAGTGTTGGATTGTGTGTGAAAATTGACACAAGAAGTTCCTCAAGACATGCAAGTTTTTGAATCAGAAACTAAGCCAAATACTTTCCACATTACAAAATAGAATCAAGTCACCTGAACTATCATGAGTTCAGGTGGAATTTTTAGCGAATAATATCTGATCTAGTCTAAAATAGACCCTGAAATTCTAATGATCAGATCCGCATCATCATCCCTAGTTTGTTAAAGATTAAATCCCATTGTACCAAAAGTGAGTTTTTCAACCTTAGTCCCGATTTCAAAATTTTTCCTCAAAAAGTTTTCAACATTTATATTTTTTTGGGTATGCAAGCAGGAAAATAAAATAACTAAAGAAAATGCATGTTTTTAGGTTTTGAAAATCCTAAATCGATCGTCAAATTTTAAAAACACCCCCCATGCTTAAGATATGCAATGTCCTCATGCATTAGGAGGGAGAAGGGGTCACCTTAATGAAGAGCGGTCAGGTTTAGGATGGTCAAAACCTGGAAAAAGAAAGGAAAAAGGAAAGCAGGAAAAAAAATGATGGGTTACCTCCCATCAAGTGCTATCTTTTACGCCATTCAGTCGGGCGTGGTGTGCACTGAAGATGGAAAATCATGTAAAAAGTTATACACTTGAATGTCTTTAATAAAAGTGTCTTCCTCAAGATCCCTAAAAAGATGAGTGGTAAAGATAAAGGGATCAAAATAAAATAGAGAAATGGAAAAAGGACCTAAGTCTAGCCATGGTTTGAATTGATGATGAAAGCCAAACTCAGGTGGATCAGGTGGTAGGTCCAATAGAAAAGGGAGGGGAAAGGAGTTAGTGAGATACAGGATGGGTGAAGTTAGTGTGGATATTTTTGGTGAAAAATCAGGAAGATGAAAAGGGGGAAAGTCAAACCCTAGTTGATTGGGAAAGTCTTGGATCACATAATTATCCTTAGAATAAGAATTAATAAAATCTAGATCAATAGTGGTCAAAGATGAATGAGATTGGATCAACATAGACTTCTCAAATACTATTTCCATTTTATTATCAGTGTCCTCAAAAATTTTGTGATCAATGGACCTCTTGGAAGCTTGAAATAAATCTAATGAGAAGGTCTGGTTACCGCAACATATATTCATTTTCCTAGAATGAGAATTGATATTAGTTGCTGCCATAATTAGAAAAGGTCTTCCAAGGATGGCATTAAGGAGAGCCTTATGTACCTCTATGTCAAGGACTAGAAAATTTACCAAAAATAGACAATTCCAGACCTTGATAATACTATCCTCAACAACTTCCTGCGGTTGAATGGTAGATCGATCTTCCAATTGAAATTGAACCTTAGTAGGTTTTAAATCATTGAATCGAAATTCCTCAAATAAGACTGGGGGGATGAGATTACTAGAGGTACCTAAGTAGAGAGGGGCGCGAAAAAAAATGGTATCAGTTATGACAACTGAGATGAGTGATGTGCCCTGGTCCTTTTTTGTGAAAGGCAGCTTGCTCTGAAAAACTGAGCTAGCTGTCTTTGAAAGGACCAACCTTTTGAGATTCTGATCATGCCCTTTTGAAGTAAATTTTTTAGAGGCATGGGGAGAATCTAGGAAGGGAATATTCCTCTCGACTTGCTCAAATAAGTCCAAAGAATTGTGGTCATAGGGCTCTGATTTTGGATTATTGGATTGCAGTTTTTGAGAGTGGGAAATAGGGTTTGAATCAGGTGTTTTCGGGATTTCTTTTTCTTCTTCCTTATTGAGGTTAGGGGAGTCAATCTGCATTGGTTGAGAATCAGTTTCATCATTTCAATGTGAAGGCCTCAAATCCATGGTGGTTTCCTCACTCCTCAAAGTCTCTGCATACGCAGCTTGGTGATCACTGGGAGGAGGTGGAGGGGCCTGATGTTGATAGAAACTGGGTTGGTGCTGCGATATTGGGTTAATAGGATGCTAAGCCGTGTGGTTCTGATGTTGGTATCCACCTAGGTGTTGGTTCTTATGATTAATAAAGTTTGGTGTGGGTTGGGATGGTGAGTGTCTTGCAGGTCTTTGAGTCGGAATATCCCTAATTTGATCATTGAGATTGTTAATAAGACGGGTTGTTTCCTTTGTTTTTCTTTGCAACTCCTGCAGGGTTTTCATCATCTGGGCATTAATGTCTTCTTGAGATTGCCCAGATTGATAAGTCTGATTTGAACCATACCCTCCAAATGGGTTCTGTTGTTGGTGTGGAATTGGATTGGTCCAGGAGTGAGTCGGATAATTCCTCCCATTAGAGGAATTTTTCAATTTCTCCTGGAAGGTAGGGACATTTTGTGTGGGGTGATGATTAGGATAAACATAATTCCCTGTTGAACCATAGAAAGCCTCAGAATAATAATTATACTCAGCATGGGATTTATGCAGATTTTCTCTCTTGCGGGTGTTAAAAGGGGTGAGATGTGGAATGTGTGGAGCTTGGGCAGGTGTGGCAGGACTCCCTTGGTTGGCTAGGTTTGTTAAATCCTTATGCAACTGTTGTTGCTTAACTTGTAGCTGAACCATGATAGAGTAGAGATTAGGCAGAGGGGCCTGATTAAGAAGCTCATGGGTGGAAAGATTGGGGAAAGAATAATTAGCATGCAAGTTAGAGGACCAATTTTTATTTTCCATTTTTAAAGAAGAGGAAGAATGCAGGAAAGTCTTTTTAGGGAGGCAAAATCAAGTGGTCCCTCCAAGTGTGGAGTTTTGGACGGCCGCCCGTGCAAAATGGAAGAAATGGTAGGGGAGGAGAAGAGATGGAGATGAGAGAAGTGTGCACACAAGCAATCAAATTCTAGACCTAACTTAATTGTAACTCCCTAGAATTTAACCTAAGACTTGGTCTACCTAGGAAATAAGCAATCAATAGTGAATACCCGTTCTATCAACAAATCTAGCCAAGTTGCTTAAGGGGAGGTTTGGGCCCAAGCATTTCCCAGGAAAATCCCCAGATGCTTGTATAAACTCGTGCCTGGTCGTTTGACACGGCCCCTCAGCCTGAACACCAAATATAGATGACAGAATTGATATTAACTAGAGAAAACTTAAGTCCTATATAGTAAGCCTAAATTGATGAAACTTTATGGGTCAAATTGCAACAAATTTTAGTTAGGACTAGGATACTAGTGTGCACACCGAATGTGGAGGGCGTTGTTTGGGTTGTTGCCCTGTTATTTCAATTTTTTGTGTGTGTGCAAGAATTGGAAAGTGGTTCCAATACAAATCAAGTTGTCACACAATTTTTTTTTGTATTTATGTCTTTTAGGATTCAATTTAATTGAATGTGTTTTAGGGTTATTCTTTTTACAATGTTCAAACAAGTTTGAAACTCCACAATCAAAGGAAAAACAAGTTGTATGGGTGATGGTATCTTTCCTTTATATTGTGGGACTAAAAAGCAAGAAAGAAAGCCTAATTGGATTTGAACCCTAATACAGAAAATTACTACCAATGAATTCCTTTTAGGCTTTCCGAATAGGTAGTGGTCCAAACAATGCAACCAACACCACTACCGTATGTAAAATCAAACAAGGATTCCAGAATGGATTTTTGTAAGATTTTAGGAATTTTTTTGATAATTATTTTGAATTTTTATTTATACTGGTGTCAAAGTCCAGAAATGATACCCATGGGTATTTTGGACTTTTTAGTATTACCACTAACCTCATAAAATTTTGGTGATTTTATATGATGTGTAAAATTTCACAAGAATTCCAGAAAGCTAAATTTCACAAAAATTAGATAAGTATAAAAATTCTAAAAATTTGTGGACAGTAACAAAATAGGAAGATTAGAGGGTGTGACCCCTCTGCAATCCACAAATTTTTAAAAATTAAATAGAAAGCCAATTGATCTTAAATTTGGAACAGATGTTCCTACCTTAATTTGGAATCATTGTATAAAATTGTATGATTTTAGAAGACCCGTGGTGTTGGGAATTGATTTTTAAAGTCTGGCAAGAAATCTGAACCTGAAAAATAGAACACCAACACTAGGATTGGAGTGGTGTTTTGTGAAGCATACAAGCAAACAATGGATTTTTATGGGCACCACTCCACTTAATTAAAGTGTTTAGGGTCCTGAAAGCCAAGTTTAATATTTTTTTTGGTAGTATTTTAGCCTAAATGTGACAAGAAATGGGGAACCAACCTGAAATCGTGGGAAGAAAAGGAACTTTGAGCTTTCGCTTCTCAACTCTCTCTTTCCCGCTATAGTTCTTGCACACACTAGAGAAAAGAAAGAGAAGGGGATGAGATCCACTTCAAGCAAGAGAAAACAAAATTAAGCAAAGCCATGCCTCCCCGGCAACGACGCCAAAAAGTGATACGGATTTTACACGGTTTGTGAAATACGTCGTTGTAATGTGCAAAAACGATCAACTTTTAAATTTATAAACCTAAATAGTGGGGTATCTAGGGTCGTCCAAGGAGGCCAAATGTTTGCAAAATTTATTCTCTTGCTTACAAAATAGATCTCAACTTTCTTTTTGGTATTTTAAATATGTAATTTTTTTTTGTTTTGAAAAGATGAGGGTAAAATATGAATTGTGACGGAAAGTACTAACACCTATAATTACTTAACTTAAACTGAAGCGATAGATATATCCTCTTCCTAAGCTCACTCTAGGCAAGTGGAGGCCTAGAGCAATTAGGAAGAAGAGGTGAAACAAGTGCTAGAAAAAAAAACAACAATTGCAATAGAAAGTAAAAAGAAGGCAATTTGATTAACTAGAATTTGTGTTCTTTTCCAAGACAAGTAGAAAAATGCTTCTACTAGAAATGAAAAAATCTAAAAGCAATAAAAGAAACACAAATCCTCTTGCAAAATTTGGTGAAGAAGGGAGCCTTTTTGCTCCAAGCCTAGCTGCTCCTTGGCTTGAAAAGAGGGCCTCCTTCTTCTCCTTCCTTGAGAATGGTGTCCTCCAAGGGTGGACGTCCACCCTAGGTTCTCCTTTTCCTGGCCGTCCTCTTTGAAGTGGAAAGCTCCTCTTCCTGAGCATGGCCCAAGTTGAAGAGAGTGGGGACAAGAAGGCACCAAAGGGGCTGGTGATGTGCCCCTTTAATCTTCTTCTCTACTCCTTCTTAGCCATAGGTATAGGTGGATGTAGGTGGAAGTAAACACTAATGGAGGATGGGAATTATGTGGTGGTAGGGTTGGGTATTTATAGGATGGGAAGGAGGGTGGTTATGGTGTTTTTTTGGAGGGAAATGAAAGGGTGCTTGGATATTTTTTGAGGGAAAAATGGGAGAGAAATGAAAAGGTGCCTTGGTTTTCCCTCCAAAAATACCTTCTAGAAGGCAATTTTGGAGGGAAGAAATGGAGGGTGGAGATGGGTTTTGATGGTGGATGTAGGGTGGTGATGGAAGAGATAGTTGGCACCAAAATAAAGTAGGAGTAGGTGGTCATTTTGTTGGAGCTTAGGTAGTAGGGTAGTAGGTTTTGGTGCCATGGAGGTGGACTAGCTAAGTTAAGCAGCTTAGGTAGCTTATCTAGTAGAGAGTGGAGTTGGAGGCATTTGGAGCTAGGGTTTTTAGGGAGAAGAGTTGAGGAGGAGAAGCCTGGAGCTTAACTGGAGCTGGCAGCTGCTGAGGAGGGTGGCATGGAGCTACTCTAGCTGGCTTAGCTTGCTAGTTCTTTGCTAGCTGCTAAGCTATTGGACGTACGAGTTGCTACGCTAACGTGTTTGGTTTTTAAAACCTTGTCGTTGTTGCTTGAAAGTGAAGAACTCGTGTTCAACAAATAAAATTTATACCAAAATTGGAATTCCGGGTCAAACACAGGGAGGCTATGTCGATCTATATTCGTAATTATATTTTTTAGAATTTTTTCTTGAAAATCGAGGCTATGTAATTACAATGAAGCTATAACTACAATTAGACTAAAAAGGGGGAGAGAGAGAGAGAGAACATGCATTCAATAATTCAAAATGTTTATATAATAAAATCAAATAAGAATTACACTAGAAAGTGGGAAATCAACTACACTAGAAAGCAAGAAAATTCTACACTAGAAAGTTGTAAAGAAGACTGGGAGAGAGAAGTTATCCTCCACGACGATTGCTTAGAGGACGAGCTAGACGGGACGATGCCTGGACGATGGAGGACGGAGCAGGACGAAGGAGGACGAAGCAGAAGAACGGGAACGAGGCAGCGCGTCGTCGTCGTCGCGGGATCCACTCCGAACGGGGGACAAAAATTTGACTTTATCTCGCGAGGAGCATCCCGGGTGTGGGACAAGCTTCTCTTGAGCTTTGGAGAGGTAGAGAAGAGAAGAAAGGGATGAGAATTTTGTGTGGATGGGGTCTCCTTTTATAGTTGCAAGGAGTGAGGGTAATTTGGTCATTACAACTTCAAAAACATTAATTTAGGACCTTTAGTGACGGATAAAACCGTCGCTAAAGTTCTGAATGTGGGCATAGTGGGCGGCGCGCGCGCGCTTGCTCGCTTGCCCGCACGTGCTACGCTTGCGCACGTTAAGCTATCCTCAGCCGTCCGATTGCGAGATTGGACGGCTTAGATCGCGCCTTCACCCACCTGCAACGCACGCTCGCTTGCGTGCGATGCCGCATCCTCGCCGCGCGTGCAATAGCACGTGGGCGCTATCGGATGATCTGGGCCACTCACAGCCGATCGGGCTGTCGCCTTTAATCGCGCACACCCGTAGATCGCATGTCGAACCTGCGTCCTGTGAATGCGCAATGCCTCACGATCGCTGCGCTACGCGGTGGAAAGTGTCGCGCGGACGATTTAAGCCGCGCGCGTCCACAGCCGTTGGATCAAGATCCAACGGCGGAGACGGGCGGATGCGGGGGCTTCAGCGGTTGCGTGCGAGCAATTGGGCGGTCGAGTTGGCACCACGTGGCGCCATCTTGGCCGTCCATCTTCTGGATAATGTAGATTGTGCCACGGGTGTCGAATTGACTCGATTTTTGCATCGTTAGGCTACAATCATTGATCTGAATCCATCTGTGTGGTTGGATTTATCGTTTGAAGTGCGGATTTACACCATCTTAGCCCTTGATCTTCTAGGGTTCCCCGGTCACTATCTGATGCTACAGATGCCTGATTAGGGCGATCTTGTAGTCATTGAACTCCAATCGTCGCCCTGATCACATCTATATGATTGGATCTTCGATCCGAGATCCCGATAAAAAGTTTGCCCTGTCCAAGCACATAAAAGGAGACAACTAACCTCCATTTTATTCAAACTACTCTAAATGCAAGATGATGCATGTTATGCAATATTTATAGCATGCAATGCAATCCTATGCTTAAGAACATGCATAAATAGACATCTTTAGTAGTGTAAACGTGTTTACATCATACCCCCATGCCTATCTTTTGCTAGTCCCTAGCAAAAACTATATGCTATTTATAAAAGAATTTGGTTGGATTATTTGGGCATGAGTTATTTTCAATCATTAAGAAAATGTCTACTTAGGATCTGAACTTTCAAAGACACAACAGTGCCCAAGTATCTGCCAAAATGTAGACCGCCTCAAGCCCTCGCCTTATTCAAAGAAAAAATTCTTTTTGTCTTTTTCCTCTTTTCTAATTTTTTTGGATTTTCAAGCTTTAGGGTTAAAGAGTGGCTTTCTACGACCATTCAACTCACCCAAGATTTGATGAGAACCCTAAGTTCTAAGCATCTTATTGTGAATGTGATAGACTCGTTGACCGGCAATTAAAACGGACTTCGGATTTCTACGCCTCTAGGTGACCTAAAAAGAATTCTGCCTAAAGGTGTATCTTTACAACCGGTAGCTTTCTCCATACTTTTTTTTTTTACGGGGTTAACACAAGGGTGAATCCAGTGTATATCTCCCCGGTTTATTCTACTTCTCCGCTTCTTCCTAAGTGTTTTGGAAATTTTAAGTTCATTTATTGAGCTGGGTTCTGGACAACCAGTCGATGAGCTGTTACCACCGACAACTTCCAACCATACTCGTGCGAGAAGTGTGGTTTATTTCTTTTTTTCTTTTCTCCTTTTATTTTTGATTTTTTTTCTTCTTTTTTTTAAGTAGGTGGCTTCCCTGGTCTAAGATTTACCTAAAGGCAGCAAAAAGAGAAAGGTCCAGTGACTGGGCTTTGGACAATGTACCTATAGGCTGTTACCCATGATAACTTGCCAGCCATATCACCCTAGAAGGTTCATTAGCTACTTAATTTCTGTTAGAATCGCCGAACAACGAGTCAGTGCAAAGAAAGTGTGTAGATGCTTCAAACTCAAAAATTTCCTTAAATCAGAGGGTGGGTTGATAAGTTGTGTACTTATCACCCAAACTTATTTATTCCAATTACGATAGAATTAAGATGGCGAGGACTCGAAAGAGAAATCCACATTTTAGTGGATACACGGGCTAATTAAGTTCAAAGACCTGAAGGGTCTTTGTGTTCAGATCCTAATGTAAAATTTCCTAAGATTGAAAAGTCCTAATGTCCAACTAATCCTTCCTAATTTTGATTTTTTTTTAATGTATAAATAAGAAGAGAAAAATAATTTACATGAATTTCACAAAGCTGACCAAATGATTCAAAAATGAATCCACCCCCCCTTGCCTAGCTGATGCAATATCCTCATTGAAAAAGAGGCATGAAAGAAAGGGTAGAATATGAAAGATGTCACCTGAATATGAAGCTCATATCAGCCTTGTGTCATATGTACAACTGCTGAGTTTAATGCTGTCAGCTAGGCGAAGTCCAGCCAAAGAAGTCACAGAATGGCTAGAGCAACTGTGTCTGAGACGGGTTCTAGAAGAATACGGTCAATAACAGGCTTCAGACGTTGACCGTTGACTTTAAATGTGTTACCTATCTTTGGGTCACAAATCTGAACAACTCCATTTGGAAAAATCTGGTCAATTATGAATGGGCCATTCCATTTAGATCTAAGTTTGCCAGGAAAGAGCTTAAGTTTAGAATCGAATAACCAGACCTTCTGGTTTGGCTCAAAGCTCTTGTGGGAAATCAGTTGATCATGTAGAGCTTTGGTCCGAGCCTTGTAGATCTTGGCATACTCATAAGCATCATTTCTAAGCTCCTCCAACTCAGATAGTTGGAGTTTCCTGGTCTTCCCAGCTAAATTCAGATCTAAATTACATTGTTTGATCGCCCAGAATGCCCTGTGTTCAATATCTACGGGTAGATGGCATGCCTTTCCATACACCAAACGGAATGGAGACATGCTGATGGGTGTTGGTGCTAGAGCACCATGATCATTTGTTTTAATGATAACAAAACACGTGTCATTTAACATTTGCACTTGGAGTCTTAGATTTCAGGTCAATTGCAAATGGAGATGTGATTAGACGGAGTTCGAGCTCGCATCCAGGATGGATTGGAGGAGCTTGATGGAGAACAGAGGAGATTCAAGAGGAGCGATCGATTGAAGATGGAAGGACAAGAAGAATCGGATAGAATTCTGTTTATTTCTTTCACGTATTTTTGTCTATATTTCCTTGCTCTTTTTGTTCCTTAGAACATCATGTTAAAGAGCCTCAAAGTACCCTAACAGTAGTTCTAGGAACACCTGCACAACCCTAGGACACTTAGATTTTCTGTAGAGAACTTAGAAAACCAATATAGGGTTCAAACAACCTTTTCAGACATCTAATCTGAAAATCAGACGTCTGATAATGAGTTTTAAGATATCTGACTGTTGACTCAGACGTCCGATAACATTTAGGCTGGACTTATTTAGTTATGTCTGATGAAATCAGACATCCAGACCTTAGTCCAGACGTCTTAAAAGACGTCTGATGATTTTGCCAGATGTCCAATTAGTGGACCGTTGGCTGGTTTAACAAACACTGAAGGATATGATCGTTAGAGCCTTATCTGACGTCCGTAAGCGTTTCCAGACGTCTGATACATGACTGTTTTGCCTCGGCTGACCCGAAAATGTCTTCTCAGAGATTTTCTAGCGGTTGCACTCTCCTGAAAATCCATTCCCTCAGAAAAGTAGGTTTCCAGACGTCCAGACATAGTTCCAGACATCTTGTATGTCGTTTGATGGACTTGCACTAGAACCCTGTTTAGATCTGATTCAAGTCAGGAAGGAAACCCGCCTAAAATCAAATGTCTGACTTTGTTCCCAAACGTCTTAAACTGGTTTTCCAGACATCCGATTCCAGGATCAGACATCTGATAACCCTGTCAGTGCAATGATTGATCCTGATTTCAGCCTGATTCTCTTGGGCTTTGCACCCAACGGCTATGGAAGCTTTCCAAAGCCTTCCAAAGCCTTCCTAAGGCCTCTATAAATAGAGGGGAGCCTTTGCCACTCTACACACACCAAGACACACCAAGAACAAGCATTTCCACTCTTTTATGTCCAAGAGAAGCCCTTGCTCTCCAAGATCAAGTTCTTCATCTAGAGAGCATCAAGCCTTTGCGCACCCGCTCTCCCACCGTAGTTCATGAGAGCGACGTTGCACCATCACGTGGCTCACGCACCCGCATCATCGATTCGATGCACTTCCATCAAAGGGGAGTTTTCTAATTCCTATAGAAGCTAGGTTTAAATCTTTGTTGGCTCTATAGGATTGTTGTTATTTATCTTTGTTACTTTGGTTGGGTATTCACTTTGCGAATTCCCGTCTCCTTCGTGAGACAAAATCCTTCTCGTGAAGAGAAGCGGTTTGAGGTACGCTACCCTCGTATAATGTAGCGTGGTTGTAATTGAGGTTGAATCACCCTCGTTTAAGTGATTCGTTTAGTGGATTTGATCAACTTGGTTGATCGGAAAATCCTAACTCGATAGGGTTAGGTGGTGGTTTTCACCCGATTTCGGTTTCCACCTAAAAATAATTGTGTACATTATGTGATGAATTTTTTTTGTGAGATTGTTTATATTCTATTCCGCAATTTATTATGTCACCCCCTCCTAGCAGGGAATCCACAATTGGTATCAGAGCAGGTTCTTGCTAATCGGTGTAACACTTGGGCAAGAAGATCATGGAGGGGAGCAGCTCCATGAGTAGGATTTTCGAGGGCCAGTCTACGACTTGTCTGCCGTTCTTCGATGGGAGCAACTACCCCTACTGGAAGCTGCTAATGAGGGCATGGCTTCAAGCCACCGACTTCACGATTTGGGCCAGGTGCGAGACCCCCTTCGAAATCCCAGAAAAACTCGCTACAGGATACTCGCAGCAGCAGATCCGGGAACTCTCGCTCAATGCGAAATCAATGAATGCGTTGTATTGCGCACTCAGCCCAAAGGAGTTCAACAGAATCTCGCAATGTGGCACCACATACAAGATTTGGCATACACTTGAGGTAACTCACGAAGGTACTTCTAAGGTAAAAACTTCTAAAATAAATTTACTTTCTCAAGAATTTGAATCTTTTTCTATGAAACCTAACGAATCTTTAAGTGAGATGAACACTAGGTTCACTCTCATTGTAAATAATTTGAAAGCTTTAGGGAAGACTTTCATCAAGGGGGAGCTTCAAGGGAAGCTTCTTCGTTCCCTCGGATCGGAGTGGGAAAAGAAAGTTACCGCTATCAAGGAGGCAAACGAAGTGGAGGAGCTCAACATGGAGGATCTCCTAGGCAATCTAATGGCCTACTAGACAAAGTTGAAGCAGAAGAAGAAGGATACACCGGAGCCTAAATCGAAGAAGACACTAACCTTCAGAGCTGCATCGGATAGTGAGGTAAGTTCCTACATGAAGACTTTAAAATTTTACTTAAGAAAATTTCCAAGTTTTGTAGGGAATCAAAGAAAGAGAAAATGGAGAAGAAGGAGAGCCCGAGACATTGCTACCACTGCAATGAGAAAGGGCATCTGCGACCAGAATGCCCTCTTCTCAAAAAGGAGTTAAAATTTATGAGCTAATTGTCAATTATTAAGGGGGAGATGTAAGTTAGCTAAATTTCCTTCAGTAAGGGGGAGAAAAATAATAGCTATCTTGTTGTTACAAAATGGGGGAGGACATTACTTTTGTTAAAATAAATTCATAGAAGTGCATGTTTTAAGGGGGAGTTATAGGAAATTTAAAATCAATCAAACCTTTTTGATAATGTCAAAAAGGGGGAGGATTTTTTGCATTATTTATGATTTTGTCATCATCAAAAAGGGGGAGATTGTTGGTGCTAGAGCACCACGATCGTTTGTTTTGATGATAACAAAACACGTGTCATTTAATATTTGCACTTGGAGTCTTAGATTTCGGGTTAATTGCAAATGGAGACGTGATTAAACGGAGTTCGAGCTCGCATCCAAGACGGATTAGAGGAGCTTGATGGAGAATAAAGGAGATTCGCGAGGAGCGATCGATTGAAGATGGAAGGACAAGAAGAATAGGATAGAATTCTGTTTATTTCTTTCATGTACTTTTGTCTTTATTTCCTTGCTCTTTTTGTCCCTTAGAACATCATGTTAAAGAGCCTCAAAGTACCCTAACAGTAGTCCTAGGAACACCTGCACAACCCTAGGACACTTAGGTTTTCTGTAGAGACTTAGAAAACCAATATAGGGTTCAAACAGCCTTTTTAGACGTCTAATCCGAAAATCAGACGTCTGATAATGAGTTTTAAGACGTATGACTGTTGACTCAGACGTCCGATAACATTTAGGCAGGTATTATTTAGTTCTGTCTGATGAAATCAGACGTCTAGACCTTAGTCCAGATGTCTTAGAAGACGTCTGATGATTTTGCCAAACGTCCAATTAGTGGACCGTTGGCTGGTTTAACAAACACTGAAGGATATGATTGTTAGAGCCTTATCAGACGTCCGTAAGCGTTTCCAAACGTCTGATACATGACCGTTTTTCCTTGGCTGACCCAAAAATGTCTTCTCAGAGATTTTCTAGCGATTGCACTCTCTTGGAAATCCATTCCCTCAGAAAAGTAGGTTTCCAGACGTCCAGACATAGTTCCAGACGTCCTGTATGTCATCTAATGGACTTGCACTAGATCCCTGTTTAGATCTGATTCAAGTCAGGAAGGAAACCCGCATAAAATCAGATGTCTGACTTTGTTCCCAGACGTTTTAAGCTGGTTTTCCAGACATCTGATTCCAGGATCAGACGTCTGATAACCCTCTCAGTGCAATGATTGATCCTGATTTCAGCCTGATTCTCTTGGGCTTTGCACCCAATGGCTATGGAATCTTTCCAAAGCCTTCCTAAGGCCTCTATAAATAGAGGGGAGCCTTTGCCACTCTACACACACCTAGACACACCAAGAACAAGCATTTCCACTCTTTTGTGTCCAAGAGAAGCCCTTGCTCTCCAAGCTCAAGTTCTTCATCTAGAGAGCATCAAGCCTTTGCGCACCCGCTCTCCCACCGTAGTTCATGAGAGCGACGTTGCACCGTCACGTGGCTCACGCACCTGCGTCATCGATTCGATGCACTTCCATCAAAGGGGAGTTTTCTAATTCCTATAGAAGCTAGGTTTAAATCTTTGTTGGCTCTATAGGATTGTTGTTATTTATCTTTGTTACTTTGGTTGGGTATTCGCTTTGTGAATTCCCGTCTCCTTCGTGAGACAAAATCCTTCTCGTGAAGAGAAGCGGTTTGAGGTACGCTACCCTCGTATAATGTAGCGTGGTTGTAATTGAGGTTGAATCACCCTCGTTTGAGTGATTTGTTTAGTGGATTTGATCAACTTGGTTGATCGGAAAATCCTAACTCGAGAGGGTTAGGTGGTGGTTTTCACCCGATTTGGGTTTTCACCTAAAAATAATTGTGTACATTGTGTGATTGAATTTTTTTGTGAGATTATTTATATTCTATTCTGTAATTTATTACGTCACCCCCTCCTAGTAGGGAATCCACAATGGGCGTTTTATATGCCGTACGGTAGGCCCAATGAGCGTCCTCAAGCTTTTGAGTCAAATCCTTGCGATCAGGCCTAACCGTTTTTTGCATAATGTTCTTGATCTCTTGATTGGAGATCTCAGCTTGTCCATTCGTCTGGGGATGGTAAGGTGTGGAAATTCTGTGATTAACCCCGTATTTGGCCAATAAATTTTGGAATTAGGCATTAGTAAAATGAGTGCCACCATCACTGATGATAGCCCTCGGAATCCTGAACCTACTGAAGATATTTTTCTTGACAAAATCGATGACCACCTTGTGGTCATTGGTTCGGGTGGGAATCGCCTCAATCCATTTGGACACATAATCAACAGCAACAAGAATGTACTGATGTCCAAATGAAGGGATAAAGGGTCCCATGAAATCGATGCCCCAAACATCAAAAATTTCGACAGGAAGAATTGGGTTTAGGGGAATCATATCTCTCTTAGTTATGCTCCCGAGTGCCTGACATTGAGAACATGACCTTGAGAAATCTTGGGTATCCTTGAATAAAGATGGCCAATAGAAGCCAGATTGGAAGACTTTTGCAGCCATTTCTTTCCCGGAGAAATCTCCACCACACCCAGATGCATGGCAAAACTCGAGTATACTGTTGAATTCATTCTTTGGTATACATCAGCGAATAATCTGATTAGAGCCGATGCAATACAGTTCAGGGTCCTCCCAGAAGTAGTATTTGGCCTCAAATTTGAGCCTATCCCGTTGTTGCTTGGTCCAATCCTGGGGGATTTGACCAACGGCTAAATAGTTAACAATGTCAGCAAACCATGGTGTGTGGACACCTAAAACTGTAAGAATAGTTTCGTCTAGAAAAGTGTCAGCAATCGGAATGTCTGGACGAGAGGAATCACCTAGGAGTCTCGACAAATGATCCGCTACCACATTTTGTACCCCAGTTTTATCCTTGATTTCAAGATCAAATTCTTGAAGCAGAAGAATCCAACGAATAAGCCGGGGTTTAGTATCCTTTTTGGCCAAGAGATGTCTCAGAGCCGAGTGGTCGGTATATATGATAACATGAGACCCTAAAAGATAAGCCCTGAATTTTTCTAAAGTGAACACTACAGTTAGTAATTCCTTTTCAGTAACAGTGTAATTCCTCTGGGCTTCATCCAGAGTTTTACTAGCGTAGTAGATGACAGAGAGCTTTCTATCAATTTTCTGACCCAAGACAGCCCCGACCGCAAAATCAGAAGCGTTGGTCATGATCGCAAAAGGGGCTATCCAAATTGGTGGTTGCAAAACTGGAGCACATGTGACTGCCGTTTTCAGGAAATCAGATGCCTTTCGGCATGATTCGTCAAAAACAAATGGCATTTCTTTGGCAGGAAGATTGCTCAAGGGACGAGCAACCTTCGAGAAATCCTTGATGAATCTTCAATAGAATCCCACATGGCCAAGAAATGATCGGATTTGTTTAACAGATGTGGGATGAGGAAGTTTAGCGATAGCATCAACCTTAGCTTTATCCACTTCAATTCCCCATTCAGAGATTACATGACCCAAAACGATGCCTTCTTGGGTCATGAAATGACTCTTTTACCAGCTGAGGACCAATTGTGTTTTGATACATTGCTTAAGAATCATTTCCAGATTAGCCAAACAAGAGTCAAATGATTCTCCGAAAATAGAGAAATCATCCATGAAGACTTCCATAAACTCTCCCACCATGTCAAAAAATATGGCTAGCATACACCTTTGAAAAGTCGCAGGTGCATTGCATAACCCGAAAGGCATCCTACGAAAAGCAAAGGTTCCGTAGGGACAGGTGAAAGTAGTTTTTTCTTGATCCTCGGGATGGATAGAAACTTGGTTGTATCCCGAGTAGCCATCAAGAAAACAGAAGTACTTCTGCCCGGCTAATTTTTCCAAGATTTGATCGATCAAGGGCAGGGGAAAATGATCCTTTTTAGTGGCTGTGTTCAGCTTCCTATAATCAATATAAACCCTCCAAGAGGAAGCTGAATGAGTTGTGACAGATTCTCCTCTCTAGGTAGTCACAACGGTAATCCCGACTTTCTTCGGAACAATCTGTACGGGACTTACCTAGGGACTATCAGAGATTGGATAAATAATTCCTGCATCGAGTCACTTTATGATTTCTTTTTGACCACTTCTCACATATTTGGATTCAATCTCCTATGCATCTGGCGAGAAGCGCGGGATCCATCTTCCAAGAATATTCTATGATTACAATAAGATGGCTCGATCCCCCTAAGGTCATGAATGGTCCAACCAATTGCCTCCTTATGTTCCCTCAGGACCTTGATCAATTTAATCTCTTGCTCCTTTGTCAATTTAGCACTGATAATCACAGGGAGCGTCTTCTGAGGTCCTAAAAATTGATATTTCAAATTCTCAGGCAATGGTTTCAATTCAAGCTAGGGTGGGTTGATGATTAATGGTAGGGTAGATGTTGAAGATTCAACAAGAGGAAGAGGTTGTAAATCAATAACCTCTTCCGAAGATGGCAGGTCAGCCATAGAGGGTTCGGGTCAAATTCATCAGAGGAACTTTCAATTGAAGAAACCATCAAACAAGTTTCAATGTTTTCATTATCCTCATAAAGTTCCTCAATAAATCCACAATCCTCAGATTTGTTGATCGCCTTAAAAATATCCAATTTCATTCATTGATCCCCAAAGGCAATTTCCATGCTACCGCTTTCACAGTTAATGTTGGCCTTAGCGGTAGCCAGGAACGGACGTCCCAGAATGATGGGCGTGTTCCTCAGATTATCAGGTACATCCATGTCAAGGACAAGGAAATCTATAGGAAAATAGAAATCCTTGATCTTAACTATAACATCTTCAATAACGCCTTGCTGATTTGTGACCAAGCGGTCTGCAACTGTAGCGTTACTGAAGTTGGCCGAAGTTCACCTAACCCAAAGTTCTCGTAGAGAGAAGTCTGAATTAGGTTGAAGGATGCACCCAGATCCAAAAGTGCTCTATCAAATGTGTAATCTCCGATGACGCAAGAAATCAATGGAGCACCAGGATCTCTCTTTTTTTGAGGGAGGTAGTGCAGGATAATAGAACTAGCCTGCTCAGAGAGTACCACCTTCCTCGGAACAGATTCTCTCGACTTATGCTTTTGTGTACATAATTCCTTTAAAAATCTTGCATAAGCCGGTATGCGCTTGATAGCATCAAGGAGCGGGATATTGATCTCAGCATTCTTAAATAGATTCAGAAGCTCCTCATTGCTATCAACAGACTTCTTCTTTGATTTGGTTAAGGCTTCAGGAAAAGGAACATGAGTTAGATCTTTGGAATCAGGTTCCTAAGCCTTGATTTCTCCTTCAGGATTCTCCTCTCTCTCCTCAGGTTCTTCAGGATTCAAAAGATCAGAATAGTGTGGTTGTGGATCCTGAGTCTTGTTACCACTCCTCAAAGTGACAGAATTTGCAGATGCATAAGAATTTGGGTCCTTGGGAGGGTTAGGAAAGATTTGAGGGGCTTGATTAACCATGAATTACTGATTTACAGAAGAAGAAGAAGACGAGGAACCCTACTCAACCACCTGAGCATGTGCGTGTGGGTCCCTCTGATTTCCGTACCCATGGGCTTGGTTGCCTGTATTCATAATATTTCGCGGGTTGGGTACAGGTTGGGATGGTAGAGATCCGGGTTGACGAGAGTTAGCGATGAGCCTAGACTGCAAGTTGTCCATCAAGGTTTTCATTTGTTGCATGACCTGGAGCATGGATCCTTGCATCTCTACCATTTGATGCTTCAAATCAGCCTGTCCTGCAGGTTAACAGGCATTCTAAGTTAGCTGATTGACCTGATTTGGAGGCAACTGAGTATATACTTGACCTTGACCCATTGGTTGTTGCGGAGCATAGTTGCTGGGTCGGAATTGGGTTTGTTGCCCCGAGTTTTTCCAAGAGAAGTTAGGGTGGTTTCTCCAACCTGGATTATAGGCATTAGAGTAGGGGTTGGATCTAACATTCTCTTGTACAGCACAGACATCCTCATAGGGTGAGGATGGAGAGAAAGAAAGGGAAGGATCAGAAAAACTGGGATCAAAGGCCCCAGTTTGGAACCCATGGGGTTATGAAAAATGCTGACTCACAGGTTGAGCCACATCGAGTTGATTCACGAACTCCCATCCAGAAGGAGCTTGTGAAGAATGGAATCCCGAATTTTGGGATTGAGTGGATCGAGAGTTGTTCATAGAATTGCCAGCCATCCACTCTTCCATTCTCTTAGCAACCAAGTCCACCTTATCAAGTTTGTTACAAATCAATTCCATATCAAATGAATGAGAGTCATGGACTTCATTGACATTTGATCTGGGCTGCTGGGACCAATTAAATGTATCCATGGAGGCATGATTGATTGAATTCTCACTCATTTCCTCAAATAAATCATGTGCACTATTTGCATCTTTATTGAGGAAATTGCCTTCGCAAGAAGCATCCACATGATTTCTACGTTGCTTAGTCAACCCATGAAAGAAGATCTGCACAAGTTGCCATTTCGGCACCTCATGGTGTGGACACCTCCGCAATAAGTCCTGGAATTGCTCCCAGGCCACATGAAACTGCTCCCCCGACCGCTGGATAAAGGTAGTGATTGCCCATCTCAAAGCATTGGTACGTCCGACTGGGAAGAATTTCTTCAGAAAGGACGATTTCAACTCATTCCAAGTTGTAATTGGTCTTCCTATTGTCCTATAGCAGTGCACGGCCTTATCCCTAAGAGAGTGGGGGAAGAGCCTCATGATCATTTGCTCCTCATTTACGTTTTGTGCCTTGGTGGTCTGGACCAAAGTGGTCAAGTCCTCCAAGTGCTGAAACGGATCTTCGAAGCCAAGCCATGATAATGTTTAATCAGGCTTAACACCTGGGGCTTGATTTCTACGTCACCGGCTGGAATCTGGACACCGGGACGTTCCCCGTAATTTGAAGGATCATAGAAATCCTTCAAGGGCTGAGCACCCTGCATTCTCTGGAATCATTCCTGCATTCTCTGCATTTATTCTAGCTGCCTTCGAAATTCTTCCTGTGGATTTCCAAGCAGAGGAGGCTGTTGGTCGGCCATGGGATCAATTTGACCAAAATCCAACTTGCGCCTCCTAGAATGCTCTAATGGTCCTTCCAATCGGGGATTCAATGACCGTCTTCCCACATAAACTAGGATAAAGTCGGAAGGACTGGGGATAGGGACCTTGCAGCATAACAAAACAAGGTTGTCCTTAAGTGGGGTAGCCTAAGGATCTACTGACTTCCAAAACCTACCTTAAGACTGTACATGATTTACTCTACTTGAGTCTGTTTAATCCAACCAGTTAGAAGGAGGGACTGGGGAGAAGGTTCTTCCTTCGGCTTTCGCCTCTAGTTCCTAGTGTACCCTCCAGCCGCGGTCATTTGACGCTACTCCCCTAGCTAGACATCAGATTAATCAATACAAGTAGGTTAATCAAAGACAATCTCAAACTAGGCCTTGAAGAGCGAATCAGACCATAAGGCCAATGTCTACTCAATTTTATTAAGACCTGGGATTGTGGTGCTTATGGAATGTGATGGGACCTTAAAATGGGTTGTGCCCTTAATGATTGATTGAGATTTGTGTAAGTGCATGCACAACCAGGGTTTTCAAGCAAGATTATTTGTGATGAGTGAATTTTAATGTTCAAATCTTACTTAAGTAGCTTTTAGGGTTTCAAATTAGGTGGATTGCAATCAAGTTTCTAGGAAAACCAAGTTGTCAAACATAGGTGAAGATTGTTTTCCTTTAAAACTAGAAAGATAGTGGAGTGCCTGGAATAAACCTAGATTGAAAACCCTAAGGAGGAGCTACTTGATGAGTTAATTTTGAGTAGAGTGGTGCGGCCCAAACAACTCAAACAACTGGCGACAAATGCACCACTAAGTTAGGCACTCAAAGATGGTTAACCTAGAATGATTTCTACTCTTTTATGTGTTTCTTTGTGTGTACCAGTTCCACAGATCAGAACCCGGTTGAGTAGAAACAAATCAATTTGATTAAGTGCCTTGAATGTGGGTGTATGTTGTGTGTTTGTTGAAAATTGCCCACAAGATTATCTTTTTGTTTTTTTCTTATATATATAAATGAGGGTGGAATGAATGTGAGTGGGAATCCAAACAACCAAACTATTCCTAAGATTTATGCAAACACCTAGGCTAATTGGAATTTGGATTTAATGTGGCGAATGAAATCTATGGAGGGGAAAAGAATGGGGAGCACTTACAGTTGTCTTCAACTACACTTTACTCCAGTTTACTGCTTGATGATTCCCTGATGGAGGTCTCTGCAAAACAATAGACCCAAGAGAAAGCAAGTTAGAAAATAATAAAGTGCAAGAAATGTGAAAAGAAGATCGGAAATCGTTGCCTCCCCGGCAATGGGGCCAAAATGTTGGATGTACAAGTTGCTACGCTAATGTGTTTGGTTTTTAAAGCCTTGTCGTTGTAGCTTGAAAGCGAAGAACTCATGTTCAACAAATAAAATTTATTCCGAAATTGGAATTCCGGGTCGAACACAGGGAGGCTACGTCGATCTATATTCGTAATTATATTTTTTAGAATTTTTTCTTGAAAAGCGAGGTGTTGTAATTACAATGAAGCTATAACTACAATCAGACTAAAAAGGGAGAGAGAGAGAGAGAGAGAGAACATGCATTCAATAATTCAAAATGTTTATACAATAAAACCAAATAAGAATTACACTAGAAAGTGGGAAATCAACTACACTAGAAAGTAGGAAAATTCTACACTAGAAAGCTGTAAAGAAGAATGGGAGAGAGAAGTTATCCTCCTCGAAGATTGCTTGGAGGACGAGTCGGATGGGACGACGCCTAGATGAAGGAGGACAGAGCAGGATGAAGGAGGACAAAGTAGAAGAACGGGAACGAGGCAGCACGTTGTCGTCGTCGCGGGATCCACTTCCGAACAGGGAACAAAAATTTGACTTTATCTCGCGAGGAGCATCCCGAGTGTGGGAGAAGCTTCTCTTGAGCTTTGGAGAGATAGACAAGAGAAGGAAGGGATGAGAATTTCGTGCGGACGGGGTCTCCTTTTATAGTTGCAAGGAGTGGGGGCAATTTGGTCATTACAACTTTAAAAACATTAATTCAATACCTTTAGTGACGGATAAAATCGTCGCTAAAGCTCTGACCGTGGGCGTAGTGGGTGGGGCGAGCGCGCCCGCTCGCTTGCCCGCGTGCGCAATGCTTGCGCACGTTCAGCCGTCCGATCGTGAGATTGGACAGCTTAGATCGTGCCTTCGCCCGCCTGCGATGCCGCATCCTCGCCGCGCGTGCAATAGCGCGTGGGCATTATCGGATGATCTGGGCCACCCACAGTTGATCGGGAGATCGCCTTTAATCACGCATGCCCGCAGATCGCAAGTAGAACCCGCATCCTGTGAACGCGCAACGCCTCGCGACCGCTGCGCTACGTGATGGAAAGTGTTGCGCGGATGATTTAAGGCGCACGCGTCCACAGTCGTTGGATCAAGATCCAACGGCGGAGAAGGGCGGATGCGGGGGCTTCAGTGGTTGCATGCGGGCGATTGGGCGGCCGAGATGGCACCACGTGGCACCATCTTGGCCTTCCATCTTCTGGATGATGCAGATGGTGCCACGGGTGTCGGATTGACTCGATTTTTACGTCGTTAGGCTGCAATCGTCGATCCGAATTAATCCGTGTGGTCGGATTTGTCGTTTGAAGTGCATATTTACACCATCTTAGCCATTGATCTTCTAGGGTTCCCTAGTCACTATCTGATGCTACAGATGCCTGATTAGGGTGATCTTGGAGTCGTTGAACTCTAATCGTCGCCATGATCACATCTGTACGGTTGGATCTTCTATCCGAGACCCCGATAAAAAGTTTGCCCTGTCCAAGCACATAAAAGGAGACAATTAACCTCCATTTTATTCAAACTGCTCTAAATGCAAGATGATGCATGTTATGCAATATTTATAGCATGCAATGCAATCCTATGCTTAAGAACATGCATAAATAGACATCTTTAGTAGTGTAAACGTGTTTACATCATAAGCCAAGCGAAAGTAAGCTGGCTTCTACCATAATGAGCTGAGGTGAGCTGGGTCTGGTGCTCCCAGAGAGGATCAAGCTGGTTGAGGCAGCTAAGGTAGCTTAGCTCAACTAAGTTGAGCGAAGCTGAGTCCCCGGGAGGTGGACTTGAGCTTCCTAAGCTGGAATGAAGTCATCCTCAGCTGGCCAGAGTTGAGTGGAGCTGGATGTAGCTGGATCTGAGCTGGGGTGAACTCTAGTCAACTCAGCTGAGCTAGCTAGAGCTCCCTGTGGACTAATGGGAGCTGAGATGCACTAGACTCAATTAAGTTGAGCTGGATCTGAGCTGACTTGAGCTAGGGTGAGCTAAGATGAGCTCTCTTGTGCTGCCATTCAGCTGAGATGAGCTGAATGGAGCTATGATGAGTTAACCCTAGTTCAAGTGAGCTGGAATCCAGCTATGGTGAGCTGGATCAAGCTGAGTTTCAGTTAGTCTTAGCTTCTTCACTAGTTGCCTTCCTGAGTGTTAGGGTTTTGGAGTTCCGACAATCTGTATATCCTTAACACTCACAAAAACACATTAAAAAGACAATAAAAAGTGCAATGCATGCTTAACCTAATTGATGCCTAAATGCAGCCCAAAAGCCCATTTGCGGAGCAAAATCTTAAGAGCTAGGTTTGTTTTAATGCATAAAAATGATGATAAACTGGCGTTTATCACGTACGTCCTGTAGGGGCAGGTAAAGGTGGTCTTTTCCTGATCCTCTGGTTGAATTGCCACCTGATTATATCCAGAGTAACCATCCAACAAACAGAAAAATCGATTTCTCCCCAGTTTCTTGAGAATTTGGTCAATGAACGAAAGCGGGAAATGATCTTTCTTTGTGGAGGCATTCAATTTCCGATAGTCTATGCAGACTCTCCACAATTTTGCAATGCAAGTCGAGATGGTCTCTCCAGATTCAGCCATGATAACGGTGAGTCCTACCTTCTTAGGCACAACTTAGATCGGGCTCACCCAGCGGCTATCAGAGATTGGGTAGATAATACTAGCATCTAACCACTTGATGATCTCTTTCTTCATGACCTATAGATTAGGATTGAGTTTTCTCTGCATCTCTCGGGATGGTCGTGAGACCTCTTCAGTGTAGATATGATGTGTGCAATATGAGGGATTGATACCAGTCAGATCATCAAGAATCCATCCGATGGCTCTCCAATGCTGCTAGAGAATAGAAATTAGCTTTGTCTCCTGATTAGATGTGAGTTGGGAATTGATGATCACAGGAAACATTTGATTGGAACCCAAAAATACATATTTCAGATGATTTGGGAGGGGTTTCAACTCCATAACCAAGTTATCAGCAGCAGGTGGGAGCTTGGGATGGGCCTCAGAAGATAAAGTAGGAGCTAAAGGTGAATCTAGATTATCTCTAGGCTCCTCTATCTATGGGTCAAAATTTTCTTGAGGTTGAGGATTAGAGATAATCGAGTCTTCCTCTGCAAGTGGATCCTCAACCATAGAACTAATGTCACACACTTCGTCAATTACCCCATAGTTTATTCCTTGCTGGGCCTTAAAGACATCAACCTTTAATTGTTGAATGGACCAGATAGGAGTTTTAAAGTCATTTCATTGTAGCAAAGCCTCCTAAATAGCTTAAACAACAAATAAAATTTATTACTCGAAATCAAAATTGAAGTTTGAGGTCAAACACAGGGACCAAATATGGAATTCACGTGCTAATCTTTAATTGCATATAAATGAGTACAGAAAATTAAGCACAATAATGATATTCAATGAATACTAATCTGTCACATTAAATATTTAATGATGCTCAATGTATCTCAAGATAAAAAGAATAGAAAAGCCAAAAGTGGTGATTTAAATCACCAACTAAGCCCTCTAAGCATGCATCACAAATATCTCAATTATACCAAATAACCCAACTGTAAGTTGAATGCTACAATGATCAAATGTCGTGCATGTGTATCAGACGACTTAAATGATCAGGCTTCTTAAAGCCTTCTTCCTTGTTTATTCTCTTCTTCTTTTGTTTAGACCTTTTCTTTTCTTCAGCTTCTCTTCTCGAGCCCTCTCCTTCTTCTCTAAACCTTTTCCTTCCTTCACAGCACAGGAGACTAAGTTCTTCAGCAGCTAAGTGTTGGCCGCACACACAAGGGCTTCTTCGTAAGAGAGCAAAACCCACCCTCCCTCACTTTCTCTCTCTTCTCTCAAACCCCAGCAAGCTTTTAGTCTAATACGGGTAATTAGGTTATCAAGTCATGAGCATAAGGGACCAGGGTCACCGACGTGAGGTAGTGACCGAGGTGTGAGGTATATGTGAGGAGGGACCCGACCCCTCAGTGCTTGGGTAGTAAGGCCATAGCACAAATTCTATTTATGCGTTGCTGTGAGTCTGAGATCCCACGATGTGGGACTTAAGCGTCCCCGTTTTCTTCATGTGAGGCAATAGCATGGTCCTCATCCTGATTGAAGCTAAAGGAGAGGCCGTCTCCTCCAATTGAAGACTTGGGTGTGGACCTGGGATAGTTCTTGGTGAAGAACAGGGTCGTGACTTGAAGAATAACGCCGGGGAAGATGATGTGGCAGTGGAGCTCCTATGTGGGACCTAAAATACAAGGTACTGGCTAAAAGCCCTCGTTAAAACATTAAGGAGGATTGCAAGGATGCAGCAAAGGTGTTGGTGGCGGTGGCATGCTACAAGGGTGGTCGTAGGTGGCTGGAGAAGGTGGATTTGGTGGTGCATTAGTGGGGTGTTTGGTGGGTTGTGTGAGTGGGTGGAATGGCAAATAAAGATGGGGGTTTGGTCTGTGGAGGTGAGGCGATGCTTGTGAGGGTATTGGCAAGGCGTGTGGTGTGGTAGAGTGACAGGGAAGCCTCGCTAGAGATGCAGCTGGAGATGGAGAAGATGATGGCGTGAGCAGCGTGTCGAGGGGTTGAATCGAGGGATAAAGAGAGGGAAAGACAGTAGGGGAGAAGATAAACCTAACTATGCTAACCTAATTGGATGAAAGCAAAGAAAGGTCCTTGCCAGTGGTACGCCGGACTTGAAGGAGATGAAGTCTTCGATGGCGAAGAAGCGGTGAGGAAGACGAGGAAGGAGGTGTTCGCTGATGTTGCAAGACACGAGAGAACAAGACGAAGGAGAATTCATCGGCTATTATCTGTGATGGCAGACAAAGAAGGTGGATGAAGGAGCTTGTCAGAGTTGGTGGAGACGGAGGTCAGGGAGAAGGGAAGAGGGGGAATTCGACCTCCAAAAAATGCTAAGGAGGACGAATTGTCCCCAGGGGGTCTTTTATAGGGTTTAGAGAGGCATTCCAAGCTTGGAAAGGAGCTTTCAGCTTCGGCCAATTCGTGCACAAGGGATACCCACATCTCCCATGAATTCTCATGGGAGATTCGGGAGGTAATAGGATTCATGGCTGGTCTCAATTGGAAGAGAATTCCTCAAGGAATCTCTGTTTCAATTTTGGGCCTGATTGATTGAGAATTGAGTGAGAAAATCACGCTCAAATCTCAACACTGAGCTACAGCTTACTCCTAATGGAGGTAGGGGCTTCTTGGTGAAGAAGTCAACAAAGTTAGGGGGGCCTTTATAAGGATTTTCGAAAGTTAAGGGTCTATTTGAGATAAAAAGAGTTAGACTGGACCAAAATGCAAACTAGGTCAAGATGACCTTTTATTGGGCCCAAATTTTGGTACAAACCTAATTTTGACCCAAGGAATCTGATGGTGATGTTGAATTTTGGTTTTGACCAACTTTGATTGGGTAATTTATGTAGAAACCCAAATTAGAGCAACTTCCTGTCTGAGACTCTGTTTTAGGTCAAAATGAGTTTAGATGGTCAAATCAAGGATACCAAACCTTATAGAAGGATGGTCAAATGAATTTTATTTTGACCAGAACCTCAGTTATTTAAGTGAGTCTAACATTAGGGTTTTGGATGTCCATTAATTCTTGAAATGCGTGAAAACCTGACGATTAGTCATTAATGACCATTTGACCTTTAATTAGCCCCTAGAATTCCCCATGATTGTTCTGCATTTAGGATATGATGTTAAAACTGCATATTTACCCTTGATTTAATGTATTTCTCTTAGAAAGAATATGCAATGAATTACGACTCTTCGGTAATTATGTAGGAGCATTTGTCTTTTGATTCTGACTAATTAAATCTAGTTATGGGAGATGTTGACGTTATCATCATAGACCATGCCTAACTTTTGCTAGCCCCTTAGCAAAATCTTATGAAAAGACCTGGAGTCCTAGAGGTACTTAAGTATCAATCAAGATCCAGACCTGATCAGCTTCAGCCTCAGTCTGCCGCGAAGGTTTCTAAGGCTAGTAAAAACTACCCAGAGGTTCATTGAACCCAGTGGTTAAAGCACCCGTGCATAAACGTAACATGTCCAACTTTAGTTTGCCAATGCATTTTTTTTGTAAGAGAGAGAAGGATAGAAGAAGATTTTCATTTTTGGAGAGCTTTCTCTCTTTTTCTTTTTGTCATTCCCTAGATCCAACCTTGAATTGGCCCTAAACATAGTCTGTATTGGATTTCTTGTCCCCACCATCAATCCTAGAAGGTCCTTGGCTTTCGATGCTTCGAGATAGCACTGCCCATGGAAACCCTCAGAACCCTGGCTTTCGACACTTCGAGATAGTGCCGCCCATGGTGTTCTGTAGCTAAATTCAGGCACTGGCAATCGACATTTCAGGATAATCCCACCCATGGCATCTGAACCAGCACAAGGTGCTTACATGCCCCTGATAGGATATTTAGATTTTCTAGCAAACAAGCACCGAGGAGACAATATGTTATTATGCATCTTTGAGGAGGATTTCCCACCTCTCCGCGTCAGGAACTCATCCAATCAACTTGTGTGGTCAAGCCACTCCTAAGCTAGACCTTTGAGATGATTTTTTAGAACAGAACACTTTTGGTAGATTACTCTTTGTTAAGTGCACTGAACCAAACTAGGTGTATGATTTTGGGTGCTTAGGTTACCAAGTCCCGCAAACCAAAGGGTAGGAAACAGGGTCGAATAATCCCTAAGCTTTAGACCTAATACATCTGCCTCGCACTTTCCTCAACCTCTTGAGGATTAATTTGGATCTTAACGGATATGTGAATGTTTAAGCCTTAAAACAAGCCCAAGAGGCCTAAGATAAGCACTCATACAAATCTCCTTGTCTCTCTGTCATTTCAGGATTTAACTAATTTTTTCTTTTGATTAGGTTTAGAACTTAAGTAATTTCCATGATCAAGTGCTAATGACTATCATTTTTGTTATTGAATGTTACTCCTTTTTGACATTTAAACTTTCTCCTCTTTTCCTCCTCATAAATGATATGCAATCAATTCTCAAAATTTTCCTCCCCTTTCCATTTTTTGTTCTTTGTCAAAAATTTTTTATTTTTTTTATTTTTTGGATGTGTATTTTTTCGTGAGAACCCCTCAGAAACTTTAATTTTTATGTGTTTGCACTTTAACACCCCCCATGCGTAAGTTTTGCAATGTCCTCATTGTAAACCGAAGGGTATGAAATCGGCATGGTTTAAGGATTAGAATAGGATCAAAGGGTAGGTGAATGGATCAGTATGACTATTGCGAATGATTTCAAGCTTTGATACAAGTACCAAAGATGGAGTCGGTTGTTCTAAAATTGAACTCAGAAGTACAATAGGAGTGTGACTCAAAAGGATGACCAGAAGGGTCTCGGGCTTTTTGGAATGATGGGTTGCCTCCTGTTAAGCACTAAATTTAATGCCTTCAGCTGAGCAAAAGGTGATCAAGGAGAAGAAGTGGTCAAATTGGATGAGTTTTGTATAACAAGCACCTTGATCAATGGCCTGGTTGGTCCAACTAGGTACTTGTTCAGGTCTACAGGCTGATGATGCAGCCCAAACCCAATCAATCTGGTGGGTTGATGGATGTGAATCAGTAGATACAGAGCCCTCCAGATAACTCAAGGCTCAAAGAGATATGGAAATGAAAATCTAGGGTTTGGCTGAGTCGAATCAACCTGGTCAGAGTAGGGATCCTCACAAGAAAATGGATCTGTGGAGGATGTAGGAACCCTACAAGAGTGATCAAAAAAGGATGGGACGTAATTAGTAGCCTGATCGATGTCTGAAACTCGATCGACAAATGGAGGAGAATCATATGCAATCAGATTAGAGAGAGGTGAATCAGAGTAGAAGTTGATTCCGGTGGCGGGTCAGGGTTGAGAATGGGTTTTGGATGGCTCTGTATGTGGTGTGGAAGATAAGGCTTCTATGAGAAGTGTGTATGTTGAGGGCTCCTCTAGAAAAGATTCAAAAGTAGGTTCATCTAGAGAGTCCTCATAATACCTATCAAAATCAAAGGTAAATGCTTGGAGAGTGCTTATAGGATCATGGAAATCTAAGTAAATAAAAGCTTCAAATTTTGGATTGCAGACACTCTCATCACTTACTGTTTCTGATTCCTAAGATCAAAAGGGAATGATTCCATCTCATTGCAATCTGATTTTGAATCAATGATCTCGGGATTAGGAACCTTAGAGTCAAAGTCGAAGAATGAGTCATGGATACTGAGGTTGTAAATTGGTTCATAGTCATCAGGAAACAAAGGCTCTCTGAAATCAGAGTAGGATTCGAAATCGTCGGAGAATTTACGAGAATGAGTTTCTGAATCTGTTTCTGGATCGAGAGTTCCACCACAAAGTGAATAAAGATGTGAAGAATCAATAGTCTAACTTGGATCTAACCTAATTTTAGATTCCAAGCTCAAAAAGGTGTCCTTATTAGGCATTGGCTCAGTTTCTTGGCTCCTAGGGTAGACCCAATCGATTCCCAACTCTTCCAACTCCTCGGTTTCTGTATCATAGATCGGCGTGACTTTCGAAAAATCAATTTGTATCTCAGAGGAGTTTGGAGAGGTACATTCATCAAATAAAAGCCCAGAATCATAGTCTAGATTCAAAATCTGATTCTCATTATATTGGGCCTCATAATTATCCCACATAAGCTCGAATCCAGATTCTAGGTTAAATGTAAGGATTGGATCATTAGAATCTAAGCTGGGCTCTATTGGGAAGTTAGAGTCACTCTCGAGAGTTACCTTAACAGGATAAGGCTTGGGATTTACACTATCGAGAGGTTTTGTTTTAAGCTTATCATTATAGGTGTCTAGGAATTCAAGGCTTGGTAAACTAGGTTCATGATTTTCTAGGGCTAGTTCGTAATTGTAAACACCTGCAATTGGATCCTCCCAACCCATCTCAAGATTGGGTGTATCATTCAACACATAATTTAATTTGACTTCCATTTGGGTTGAGGGTCTGCGATAATTCTAATTTTCTAACCCGGGTTCTATGGAATCATGTTGATCATAAGTGTTGTTTCAAGGTGTCTCATTATCTTTTGAAGGGATGTCAAGGTATTCTCAATCAATGGTTTTATACAACGTATTCAACAATTTTCCCTGTTTCTCCCTGAGAACTTGTTCTTCTAAAACATGAAGGATTTGACCAACATTGCAGACACTCATTATGTAATTTCATTAATTCAATGCATTCTGCTAAGAGATCATCTCGGGTTGAACCATGTTTCATTCGTGTCCATATTATTTTGATACGGTTCAGAATGTGATTTTTTGTTTTTGCAAATTTATCTTGAATGTCCCTATCTAAGGCTCTATAATGTTCTTCATGGTGTCCATAAGTAGCCTCAATGATCTTATCTTTAATAGTCATTTGGGACACAGGTTTCCTAGTTACTTTTTCTAAAATGTCAGGTTGCATTTTCGAATCAGGTGGTGGAATCAAGATGTAGAATCAAACTCAGGTTCAAGTTGAAGTAATCACATAAGATCAAAGATCCCATAGAAGATCTAATGAGGTCTCTTAGGTTAACAACCTAATGACCTTTCCTGTGTATGTGCTTTATAGAAGGGATAAGGGACTGGATGTGACTTGGACATAATTAAGGCACCCAAAGATTTTTGGATGAAAAAGGCTTGTTTCGAGGTGAATAACACCTCTAAATCAAAAATCTACACACCCGAGAATTACCTAATTTTCGAAATTTGAGGGTCTATTTGAGAGAAAAAGAGTCAGACTAGATGAAAATGTAAACTAGGTCAGGATGATCTCTGATTGGATCCAAATTTTGGTAAAAACCTAATTTGGACCCAAGAAATCTGATGGTGATGTTAGATTTTGGTTTTGACCAAGTTTGATTGGGTAATTTATGCAGAAACCCAAATTAATGTAACTTCCTGTCTGAGACTCTGTTTTAGGTCAAAATGGATTCAGATGATCAACTCAAGGATACCAAACCTTATAGAATATTTTTCTATGAATTCTAGAAGGTTTAGGTGAATTTTATCCTGACCATAACCTTGATTATTTAAGCAGGTCTGAAATTAGGGTTTCAGATGTCCATTAATTTTTGAAACGTGCGAAAACCTATTTTTGTCCTCATGGACCCTCTTGTTAGTCATTAATGACCATTTTTACCTTTAATTATCCCCTAAAATTCCCCATGATTGTTCTGCATTTAGGATATGATGTTAAAACTGCAGATTTACCCTTGATTTAATGTATCTTTCTCAGAAGAATATGCAAAGAATTACGACTCTCCGACAATTATGTAGGAGCATTTCTCTTTTGACTCTGACTAATTAAAGCTAGTTATGGGAGATTATGATGTTATCATCATTAATGTATGGTTTCAAAATTTCAACTCAATCTAACCCTCTTCGCAATTGATATTTTCCCTAGTTGTGGCTAGGAATGGTCTCCTTAAGATGATCGGTGTGTTCCTCAGATTTTCAGGAGCATCCATGTTTAACACGATGAAGTCCACTGGAAAATAAAAATTGCGGATCCAAACCAGTACATTCTCAAGAATTCCTCTGGGTGACTTGATCGATCGGTCTGCTGAGTATAAGGTCACCTCAGATGGTTTGAGCTTAGTTTCCTCGTAATAGTATAGTAGAGATGTAGGTATTAGGTTTATGGAGGCTCCTAAGTCCAACAATGCTCGATCAAATTCTAAATCTTCAATTTTACAGGAGATCAAAGGGGTGCCAGGAACTTTTATTTTTTGCAGGAGTTTGGTCAAGATGATAGAGGTGACTTGCTGAGGCAATATGATTAGACTCCTACCTTTGCTTTGTGGCTTATGCTTTGGTGTACATAAATCCTTCAAAAATCTCGCGTAAGCTGGTACGTGGCACATTGCATCCATCAAGGGGATGTTTATTTGGACTTGCTCAGAGAGCTTGATCAAATCTTTCTCAAGTGCCACGGGTTTGGTTTTCATCTTCCATTTGGTCAAGGCCTCAAGAAATGGAACCCCTGTAGGTTCTTCTAGAATTGGCTCAGGTTTTGGATCTGGGATAGGGTTATCCTGGATGACCAACCTAGGGTTAGGCTCTGAACTACCAGGCTGAGAGGCTCGGATAAGGTGGATCCTGAGTCCTCTTGCCACTACGGGTTGTAATAGAATTAACTCTCGCCTGGTTCTGGTTTGGAGTTGGTAGAAGTGGTTATTGCTGCTGATATCTTGAGTATGATGTCTAATCTTCCATTCCGTCAGGAGATGAGTAGAAGGGGCCTGATAAACATAGTGAGCTTGGCCTTGATTTGGGTTCATGGCATGCCTCTGATTAGGCACATTATTAAGATTTGGCAAAGGTTGAGATGGAAGTGCACCAGGCTAGTGAGAATTCTCGATCTGTGCGAGTTGATTTTGAACCTCTGTGATCTCGTCTTTATGCTGTTTCTGCATGGTTGCATTGGATTTTTTAATGTCAACTAGGGTTTGTAGGATCAGAGTCATTTGATCTTCCCTTGACGGCCTAGATTGATAATTTGGATTGGGCTTGGGCTGAGCGGGTTGATAAGGACATGGAGTTTGTGGTCGGGGCTAGAATTAAGATCTCGGATTTTGATTATTCCATGACCACGCGAAGTTGGGATGATTATGCCATCTAGGGTTATAGGTATTTGAGAATGGATCATTCTGGATGGCATGGAGATCCTCGCAGGTCTGAGAAACTCTAGAGAAGTCAGAATACGAGGGTTCAGAGTTCCCCCAACTAGAGCAGGTGATTCCAGAGTTTCCTCCGAAACCAAGATCGGATGGGGGTGGATACGAGTCCTTCCCCTAATGAGAGTGGTGATAAATGTTATGCACAGCCTCCCTATCGGAGGGCGGTTACGCATACATGCTCTGCTATGCTCAGGTGGCTCTCTGTAGATGTCGAGTCAATTCATCTACCTTCTTCTCGATAATAGAGACCTTGTCCAGGAGACTGGTCATCAGTTCCAAATTGACGGATGCAGACAGGCCTTGAGTCTCATGTGCCCCTCACGTGTTTTTCAATGCACAGGTAGTCGTCTGGTCGAACATACCCATAGATTCATTGTTTGTGGAGTTCTCGCACATATTCTCGAGAATCTCCCAAACGGCATCTTCATGTTGACCCATGATGCTTCCACCATAGGTTGCATTGACAGCGAGCTTGTTGTCATCACGGAGCCCATGGTAAAAAGCCTAGACTTGTTCCCACTTTGGAACTTCGTGATGGGGGCATCTTGAGGTATGGGATTTCATTGGGAAAAGATTTGAGTTTAGAAAACCCATCGTTATTATGCGATTCGCAAGTAAAGCCATCATTCAAATATTTTTTAATCGAAACTCAGAATGAGTCTCAAGTCAAACACGGGAGGGCTATGTCTATTTGAAATCCACATTATATTTTTTGTAATTTTTTGTTTATAAATGAGACATTCACAATGATTGCCATGCTATTTGCAATATAAACTGTATACTAGAGAGAGAGAGAGAGACAACTTTTATACTCAAAATAATGTCATTACAACTACACTAGAAAATGGGAAATCTAATCTAGAAAGCAATAAAGAGAGAGGGGAGAGAAGTTATCCTCCTCGACAGTTGCTTGGAGGATGAGCCGGACGGATGCTACTTGGAAGAAGGAGAGCGAAGACGGAGGATGGATCGGGAAGAACCGGGGGTGAGGCAAGGTGTCGGCATTGTGGGATCCACTTCCAGAACAAGTGTGAGAAGACGGCTGGAAAGAGCTCCGCGAAGGGGATGAGAGGTGGAAAATTTTATTTTTAACTCTACCATAGGTTCCCATAGCTTAGGAGCACTAGAGCAAGCCTTAGAACTTGAGTTCTTAGTTCTTAGAGAGGGAGAGAGTTGATGGAAGGGATGAAGAAAATGTGGAGGGTGTAGGGAGCTTTATATAGTTGAGGTACGAGGGCAAAAAGGCCATTTTATCTTTGAAAAATTAACTCTGCTACTTTTAGTGACACATGTGCATGTCATTGTAGATAGGCATAGTGACACATGTGCGCTCCACATCTCTGTTGTTGAGCATTGATCGGACTCTCCACAACACGCCACGTTGACGTCGCCCTGCCTTCAAGACTTAAAGCCTTCTCCCAAGAGTCGGTTGATCAGGACTGTTCGATTGAGATTGAGCGGTCCTCGTCGCTCACTGAACCTGCCTTTAGAACATGCCCCTGCAAGTCTTGGATTGAGATCAGCCATCCGATCATGTGATCAGATGGCTTAATAGCCACCATTCATGCGCTCGGCACCTGTGTTTGATCGGGCGTGCATATCTACCTCAAATCGTGCATGAAGCGTGCACCTTCATCTGTGCCGCCATGTAGCCTCGTTCTCTACTGCCTGATCATGATCCAATGGATGTATTTGCTCGCACACAATCCCCCCTTCAATTTAAGGCAAGACCGGGCTCGAACCCACACCTCCCTCTTCACGGACGAAAGCGTAGCCAATGCTCTACGCATTAGTTTGTGTCGCACTTTTATTTTAAGGCACACACTCCCTCAGTCATTGGATCTCGATCCAACGACTAAGATCACGTCTTAATAGCACCTTCAGAGTTGGAGCGGGAGACTTGGATGGTGTTGGGGGCTGGGATGGTGCCACGTGGCGCCATCCTGGCTGTCCATCCTCTCTGAGTTATAAGTGGTGCCACAGATGTCAGATTAGATCGATTTTCATGCAGTTGGATTGCGATCGTCGATCCAAACCCATCTGTGCAATTGGATTTGTTGTCTAAAGTTTGAATTTTATACCACTTTTTTCGTTGACCTCTGATCTTCCTCGGATTGTATCTGATGCTACGGAAATCCAATCAGGCCGATCTCGAAGTTGAACTCCAATCGTTGCCCTGATTAGATCCATATAGTCGGATCTTCAATCCGAGGCCCCAATGAATATTGCCATATCCATAGCCACAAAAAGGGGCGAATTACTATACAATGTATAAAAATTAACCTAAATGCATGATGATACATGTTAGGCAATATTTACAATGCAAGATGCTTCTATGACACTAAGAACATGCATAAATAGACATTTTAGGCTACTTAGATGTATGCTCATCACACCCCCATGCCTATATTTTTCTAGTCCCTAGCAAAACTATATACTATTTATAAACAGAATTAGGATCAAATTACTTAGGCAAAAGTTATTTTCAACACTAGGAAATTTCTACTAAGTCCTGAACTACAGAGACACAACAGCACTTGAGTGCCCACCAAAATGCAGACCATCCAAGCCCTCATCTTATTTAAAAGTAAAATGATCTTTTTCTTTTTCTTCTTTTTTTTTTTGAATTTTTGAGTTTAAAGTTTCAAGGCAGCTTTCTACGACTACCCATCTCGCCCAAGACTCGAAGAGAACACTAAGTACTAAGCATCTTTTTATGTGAATGTGATAGACTCACTGATCGGTAATCAAAATGGACTTTGGGTTTCTACGCCCCTAGGTGACCTTGAAAAGGAATTCTGCCTAAAGGTGTATCTATACAACCGGTAGCTTTCTCTATACTTTTATTTTTATGGGGTCAACATAAGGGTGAACCTAATGTATATCTCCACGGCTTATTCTACTTCTCTGCATCTTCCTAAGTGTGTGGAATTAAATGTGTATTTTTGTGAGCTGGGTTCTGGACAACCGACCGATGAGTTGTTACCACCGATAACTTGCCAGCTACACTCGTGCGGTGAAGTGTATCTTATTTCTTTCTTCTTTTCTATTTCTTTTTCTTTTTTTCTTTTTGAATTTTTTTTTAAGTGGCTTCCCTTATCTAAGATTTACCTAAAGGTAGCATGGAAAGAATGATCATGTGGCCAGGCTTTGGACAACCGACCGATGAGTTATTACCACTAACAACTTGCTAGCCATATCACCCTAGCAGGTTCATTAGCTACCCAATTTTCTTTAAAACCGTCGAACAGTGAGTCAGTGTAAATAGTGTGTAGATGCTTAGACTTAAAGTCCCCTCAAGTTAGAGGATGACTTGATAAGTCATGTACTTATCACCCCAACTTATTTAACCAATTTGAATTGAATTTTCAAATGGCGAGGACTCGAGAGACAAGTCCACATTTTAGTGGACACCCGAGTAGATTAAGCCCGAAGACCTGAAGGATCTAAGTGTTCAGGTCGTACTGTATTATTTCCTAAGGTTGAAATTTCTAAAGCCCAAGTTTCTTTTCCTAATTCAAAATTTTTTTAAAATAAAAAAGAAAAATACGAAAAATTTACAAGAAATCCACAATGCTGACAATATGATTCAAAAATGAATCCACCCCTCCATGCCTAGCTTATGCAATGTCCTTGAAAATAAAAGGCATGACAAAATGGGTATTCCATGATGCTTTGGTCAACTCTGAGTCAGACTGTACAACTACCGAGTTTAATGCCATCAGCTAGGCAGGGTCTAGCCAAAGAAAGTCAGTTAAGGTTAAAGCAACCTTGTCTGAGACGGGTTCTAGAATAATGCGGTCAACATAAGGTTTCAAACGGTGTCCGCTGACCTTGAAAGAATTACCCTTCTTTAGGTCAGAAATCTCAATGGCTCCATTTGGGAATATCTGATCGATGATGAATGGGCCTTTCCAATTTGACCTAAGCTTGCTGGGAAAGAGCTTAAGTAGAGAATCAAAGAGCCAGACCTTCTAGTTTGGCTCAAAGCTCTTGCAGAAAATCAGCTAGTCATGAAGAGCTTTGGTCCTAGCCTTATTGATCTTGGCATTCTAGTATGCGTCATTTCTAAGCTCCTCTAACTCAGATAGTTGGAGTTTCCTGGTCTTTCTGGCTAAACTTAAATCAAAGTTGCATTTCTTGATTGCCCAGAATGCCCGATGTTCAGTCTCTATGGGTAAATGGCATGCCTTTCCATACACCAGACGAAACGGTGACATGCCGATAAGCATCTTGTAAGCCGTACGGTAGGCCCAAAGAGCGTCATCAAGCTTTTGAGTCTAGTCCTTTCTATCAGGCCTAGCCATCTTTTACAGGATGTTCTTGATCTCTCGATTGGAGATCTCGGCTTGTCCATTTGTTTAGGGGTGGTAAGGTATGGAATTCTGTGATTCACCCTGTATTTCACCATTAAATTACAGAACTAGGCATTGGAGAAGTGAATACCTCCATCGCTGATGATGGCCCTCGGAATCCCTAACCGACTGAAGATATTTTTCTTGACAAAATTGATGACCACCTTGTGGTCATTGGTTCGAGTGGGAATATCCTCAATCCATTTGGACACGTAATCAACAACTACAAGAATGAACTGATGTCCAAATGAAGGAAGGGTCCCTTGAAATTTATGCCCCAAACGTCGAAGATTTCAATAGGAAGAATCAGGTTTAAAGGCATGATGTCTCTCTTAGCTATGCTCTCGAGTGCCTGGCATTGGAAACACAACCTCAAGAATTCCTAGGCATCCTTAAATAAAGACGGCCAATAAAATCCACATTGCAAAATTTTAGTAGCCGTCTTTTTCCCGGAGAAATGTCCACCACACACAGATGTATGGCAGAACTCAAGTATACTTTAGAACTCATTTTCAGGAACACATCGACAAATAATCTAATCAGAGTCGATGCGGTATAGTTTAGGATCATCCCAAAAGTAATATTTAGCCTCAGATATAAGTCTATCTCGTTGTTGCTTGGTCCAATCCTGAGGGATTTGACCAACGACCAAATAATTTACCATATCTGCAAACTAAGGGGTTTGGACAGTTGAAACTACAAGAATAGTCTCATTTGGAAAAGTATTAGTAATTGGAATATCCAGACGAGAAGAATCACATAGAAGTCTCGAAAGATGATTTGCCACCACATTTTGCACCCCATATTTGTCTTTAATTTCAGGATTGAATTCTTGAAGTAAAAGAATCCATCGAATGAGTTGGGGTTTGGTATCTTCTTTAGCCAAGAAATGTCTTAAGGTCGAGTGGTCAGTGTATATAATAATAAGAGATCCTAAGAGATAAGCCCCACATTTTTCCAATGCAAATACTACAGCTAGAAATTCCTTTTCGGTAATAATGTAGTTTCTCTGGGTCTCATCCAGAGTTTTGCTAGTGTAGTAGATGACAAAGGGCTTCTTGTCTATTTTCTGACCCAAAATAGCCCTGACCGCGTAATCAGAAGTGTCAGTCATGATCTAAAATGGGGTTCTCCAGACCGGTGGTTACAGCACCGAGGCATAAGTAACTGCTATTTTAAGAAAATCAAATGCCTTGTGGCATGATTCATCAAAATTGAATGGCATATCTTTGGCCAAAAGGTTGCTCAATGGTCGAGCAACCTTGGAAAAGTCCTTGATGGATCTCCTATAAAATCCCACATGACCAAGGAATGATAGGATTTGTTTAACAGATGTAGGAGGAGGAAGTTTGGAGACAGCATCCACCTTAGCTTTATCAACTTCAATTCCCCGCTCAGAGATTACATGAACTAAGATGATACCATCTTATGTCATGAAGTGACTCTTTTCCTAGCTAAGGACCAACCGTGTTTTGATGTAGCTCTTAAGGATCAATTCTATGTTAACCAAGTAAGAATCAAACGAATCTCCAAAAATGGAGAAATCGTCCCTGAATACTTCCATAAATTCTCCCACCATGTCTGAGAAAGTGGCTAGCATACACCTTTGAAAAGTTGAATGTGCATTGCAAAGCCCAAATGGCATTCTACGGAATGCAAAGGTTCCATAGGGACAGGTGAAAGTCATCCTTTCCTTATCCTCAGGATGGATAGGGACTTGGTTATATCTTGAGTAACTGTCCAGGAAACAAAAATACTTTCGCTCGGCTAACCTTTCAATGATTTAGTCAATGAAAGGCAGAGGGAAATGATCCTTTTTTGTGGCTGTGTTCAGCTTCCTGTAATCAATATAGACTCTCCAGGAGGAAGCTGAACGGGTTGTGATAGATTCACCTTTCTCACTAGTCACAACGGTAATCCCAACTTTCTTGGGAAAAATTTGCATGAGACAAACCAGGGACTATTTGAGATTGGATAAATGATTCCTACGTTGATCCACTTAATGATTTCCCTCTTGACCACTTCTTGTATATTAGGGTTCAATCTCCTTTGCATCTGGCGATAAGGGTTGGATCCATCTTCCATAAAAATTCGATGATTGCAATAAGATGGCTCAATCCCCCTAAGGTCATGGATGGTCCAACCAATTGCCTCCTTATGTGCTTTTAGAACCTTGATTAGTCTCATCTCTTGCTCCTTAGACAGTTTTGCACTTATAATCACAAGGAGCATTTCCTTAGGTCCTAAAAATTCATATTTCAGACTCTTAGGCAATGGTTTCAATTCAAGCTGGGGTAGATTTAGGGTGGAGGGTAAGGAGGATGCTAATGAAGATTCATCAGGATAGTCTAATGGATGAGGCTAGAAGTGAACAAAGTCAGCAACCTCTTAAGGGTATTGCAGGTCTACCACGGAGGGTTGTGGGTTGGGTTCATCGGTGCATGAAGAATTCTCAAGGATGGCAAAAGCCATACAAGTCTCAACATTCATATCATCATCCTCAAGCTCCTTAATATATCCACAATCCTCAAATTTGTTAATCGCCTTGAAAATATCAAGTTTCATTTTTCTATCCCCAAAAGTGATTTTCATACTACCGCTTTCACAGTTAATATTGGCCTTAGCGGTAGCCAGGAATGGATGCCCCAGAATGATGGGCGTGTTCCTTAAATCTTCAGGTACATCCATGTCAAGGATAAGGAAATCTACAGGAAAGTAGAAGTCCTTAACCTCGACGATAACACCCTCAATAATGTCGTTCAGGTTTGTGATCGAATAGTCCACTAACGGTAGCGTTACTGAGATCGGCCTAAGTTCACCTAATCTGAACTTTTTGTAAAGAGAAGTTGGAATTAGGTTAATGGATGCACCTAGATCAAAAATTTTCTTGTCAAAAGTGTAATCCCCAATAACACATGCAATCAATGGGGCACCTGGATCTCTCTTTTTCTAAGGAAGGTGATGTAGGATAACAGAACTAGCCTGCTCAGAGAGTATCACCTTCCTCGGGGTAGATTCCCTCGACTTACGCTTTTGAGTGCATAAATCCTTTAAGAATTTAGCATAAGCTAGAATGTGTTTAATAACATCGAGGAGCAGGATATTGATTTCAACATTCTTGAATATATTCAAGACCTCCTCGTCACTATCAATAGACTTCTTCCTGGGTTTAAGCTAGGCTTTAGGGAATGGAACATAAGTCAGATCTTGGAATCAGGTTCCTGAGCCTTGATTTATTCTTCAATGTTCTCCTTTCCTTCCTCAAGCTCACCACGGTGTGATTGACTAGAAGAGGTGATTTTGGATCCTGGGTTTGCTGTCTGCTCCGCAAGGTAACAGAATTTGCAGAAGCATGCGGGTTTGGGTCTTGGGGAGGGTTAAGAAAGATCGAAGGGGCTTAATTCACCAAATAACCTAGATTGGATGAAGAAGCAGAAGAAGGATGCTGCTCAACCACCTGAGCATGTGCGTGTGGGTCCCTTTGATTCCCGTACCCTTAGGCTCGATTACCCTGATTTTGTATGTTGCGAGGGTTTGGTACGGATTGAGATGGCAGAGATTCGGGTTGACGAGAATTAGCAATGAGCTTGGATTACAAGTTGTCCAGCAAGGTTTTCATTTGTTGCATGAGCTGGAGTATGGATCCTTGTATTTCTACCATATGTCGGTTCAAATCAGCCTGCCCTACAGGTTGATGGCCATTCCAGGTTGGCTGATTGACCTGATTAGGGGGCAGCTAACTATATACGTGACCTTGACCCATTGGTCTTTGCAATGCATAGTTGCTAGGTCGGATTTGGGTGTGTTGCCTCAGATTTTTCCAGGAGAAGTTGGGGTGGTTCCTTCAACCCATATTATAAGAGTTAGAATATGGGTTGGACCTAACATTCTCTTATATAGCATACACATCCTCATAGGCCAGGATGGTGGGAAAGAAGGAGAGGGATCAGAGAAATTGGGATCAAAGGCCCCAGTTTGGAACCCATGGGGTTCCGAGTAATGCTGGCTCACAAGTTGAGCTGCTTCTAGTTGATTCATGAACTCCCGTCCAGTAGGAGCTCTTGAAGAATGGAATCTTGAGTTCTGGGATTGAGTGGATCAAGAAGTATTTGCAGAGTTTCTAGCCATCCACTCCATTCTTTTTGTAACTACATCCACTTTATCAAGTTTATTGCAAATCAGTTCCATATAGAATGAATAAGAGTCATGGACCTCATTAACATTCGATTTGGGTTGTTGGGACCGGTTAAAAGTATCCATGGAGGCATGATTGATAGAATTCTCACTCATTTCCTCAAATAATTCATGTGCACTATCTGCATCCTTGTTGAGGAAATTGCCTTCGCAAGAAGCGTCCACGTGGTTATGGAGTTACTCAATCAACCCGTGATCAAAGATTTGCACAAGTTGCCATTTCGACACCTCATGGTGTGGACACTTCTGCAATAGATCCTGGAATCGCTCCTAGGCACCATGAAGTGGTTCCCCCAGCCACTGGACAAAAGTAGTAATCGCCTGTCGCAAAGCATTGGTATGCCTGACTAGGAAGAATTTCTTTAGGAAAGCCGATTTAAGATCATTCCAAGTTGCGATTGGCCTTCCAATAGATCGGTGCCAATGTGCAACCTTATCCCTAAGAGAATGGAGGAAAAGCCTCATGATCATTTGCTCCTCGTCCACATTTCGAGCTTTGGTGGTTTGGACCAAACTGGTCAAGTCCTCCAAATGCTGAAATGGGTCCTTAGAGCAAGCCCATGGAGATGTTTGATCAGGCTTAACACCTGGGGCTTGATTTCTATGTCTCTAGCTAGAATCTAGACACCGGGATGTTCCCCATAATTAGAAAGATCATAAAAATCGTTCAATAGCTGAGCGCCCTAACCATGCATTCGCTGGAACTGTTCTTGAATTTGCTACATTTGTTCCAGCTACCTTTGTAGCATCTCTTATGGATTCTAAGGCAAAGGAGGTGGTTGATCAGCCATGGGATCAATTGGATTAAAATTCAACCTACGCCTCCTTGAATGGTCTAATGGTCCTTCCAAATGGGGATTCAATGACCTCCTTCCAAGCATAAACTAGAAAGGAGTTAGAAGGACTGGGGATAAGAACCTTGCAGCACAACAATACATGCCTGTCCTTCAGTTGGGTAGCCTAAGGACCTATGCTCCAAAATAAACTCAAACCACAACACGAATTTTGTGTTGTCATTAATCCAAAAGCTGACTAAGTTGGGATGGCATGACAGGGGGAGCGTGTCCCAAAGGCTGCTAATTATGCCAAACCCCTACTTGCTTAAGTCGTTTGACAATCAAGCCACCCAACTTAGCACATTCTGGAGAAAGCAAATGTCACAAATTCTCACCACAGTATGAGAAATATTCTTAAATCGACTGATGAGTCCTAGGGCCAACGTCTACTTGATTTTAGATTAGGCCTAGGATAGTAGTGCTTTTGGAATGTGGTGGGCTCCTAAAATGGGTGGTGCCCTTAATGATTGATTGAATAAGTGTGAGTACGTGCACAACCAGGATTTTCAAGCAAGATTATTTGGATGAGTGGCTTTTAGAGTTCAAATCTTGCTTAAGGTTTGAATTTGGGCAGTTTCAATCAAATTCAGGAGGTACACCAAGATTTGCAAACATAAATGAAGATGTTTTCCTTTGAAATCAAAATAAAGTGGAGTCCATGGTATTGACCTTAATTGTCAACCCTAATGAGCAACCTACTTGATGAGTTATTTTTATATGAAGTGGTGCAGCCCAAACAACTCAAACAATTGGCCTTAATGCACCACTGATTAGGCACACAAGTGGTTACCTAATCTGATTTTTACTCAATTATGTGTTTGGTTGTGTGTACCAGTTCCAACGATCGGGATACCGGTTGAGTATGAAGAATCAGAAGAGGTTGTGTACCTCTATGGGTTTTTTTTTTAGATTTTTTTTAAGCCAGGTGAGGTGGGTGGAAGTAGAAATCAAAGCAACCAAACTAATCTTAGGATTTATGAGAGCACCTAGGTTAGTTAGGGTTTGAATTAGGGTGATGAAATGAAGTCTATGGAGGGGGAAAGAATGGGGGAGCACTTACAGTTATCTTCAACTGCACTTTACTCCTTCCTACCGCTTGAAGATTCCTGGTCGGGGTACCTGCAAGACAATAGAGAAGAAATAAAAGAGAGTTAGAAAGCAATTAAGTGTGCAGAATGCGGAAAAGAAATCAAGGTCCGTTGCCTCCCCAACAATGGCACCAAAATGATGTACGAGATTTCATTGAGAAAAGATTTGAGTTTAAAAAACCCATCATTATGCGATTCGCAAGAAAATCCATCAATCAAATCACTATTTTCCGAAACTCAAAATAAGTCCCAGGTCGAACACGGGGAGCTACGTCAATTTGAAATCTACAGTTATATTTTTTTCATAATTTTTTGTTTATAAATGAGACATTCACAATGATTGCTATTCTATTTGCAATATAAAAACTACGACTAAAGAGAGAGAGACAAAAAACTTTTATACTCAAATAATGCCATTACAGCTACACTAGAAAGTGGGAAATCTAATCTAGAAAGCGATAAAGAGAAAGGGGAGAGAAGTTATCCTCCTCGATGGCAGCTTGGAGGATGAGCCGGACGGACGTCGCCTAGAAGAAAGAGAGCAAACGCGGTGGACGAAGGATGGATCGGGAAGAACTGGGGGTGAGGCAAGGCGTCGTGTTGCAGGATCCACTTCCAGAACAAGGGTGAGAAGACAGCTGGTGAGAGCTCTACAAAGGGGATGAGAGGTGGAAAATTTTGTTTTTAACTCTAGTGAAGCTTCCGTAGCTTGGGAGCACTAGAGCGAGCTTTAGAACTTGAGTTCTTAACTCCTAGTGAGGGAGAGAGATGATGGAAGGGATGAAGAAAATGTGGAGGGTGTAGGGGGCTTTATATAGTTGAGGTACAAGGGCAAAAAGGGCATTTTATCTTTGAAAAATTAACTCTGCTGCCTTTAGTGACACATGTGCACATCACTGTAGATAAGCGTTGGTGAAGATGAGTGCCTCATCTCTGTCGTGGAGTGCTGATCGGATGCTCCAGAACATGCCACGTCGGCATTGCCCTGCCTTCAAGCATTAAAGCCTTCTCCCAAGCATCGGCTGATCAGGACCGTTTGATTGAGATCGAATGGTTGTTGTCGCTTGCTAATTGCGCATTCAGAATGTGCACCTGTGATGCATTTCTTTACTCAACTCAGTAATTAAGTTAATTTTACTTAATTAAGAGTAGAGAAAAGTAACTTAGGTTAACTTGAAGTTGTGTCGATTAGTAGTATAGGGTCGAATTAACCTAACATTTTAGAAATTTTTACTGGTTGAGTCCAGGTCATTCGCTGGGAGGTATAATTCATTCTAAATTCACTAGTTATCTTTATTTCTCTTTATAAGTTTAGGAGGTATATTAAAGTAAACTATGGAAGCATGAATTTTGCCAAGATATTTGATTAAAATGAAGTAATATGCAAAATCCCATAAAAGAACATATTTACAACATTTAAAGCATGTAAAACCTCTATTTATTTCAATTGATTTAAGGAAATAAAGGGTTTATTTAATCAAAACATATGCCTTATTACAACAATTGAAAGTAAAAAGAAATATAGCAAGAAAAACAAATTTTTTTGTTTATTTCTTCAGCCTCTATCTCTCTCTTTTTTTCTTCTCCTTTCTTTCTCTTCTTTTATTTATCCTTTATCTTTTATTCTCTCTCGAGCTCTTTATTTTTCCTCTCTTCTTCTACTCCTATCTTCTTCTTCCCTTACTCTTCTTCTTCTTAGTCGCTTCTTCTTTTGCTCCTTAGTTCCTGTTCTTCCCTTCTTTCCTTTAACCTTAGCTTCCTTAGCCATCAGTTCCTTCGTTTAACCTTCAGCTCTACCTTTCCTTAGCTTTCCCTTTTGAACTTTCAGTTGAACTGGGTTTATTTTTACTCATTAACCAAAAATTAATTTTATTTGCGGTGAGGTCCTTTCGAGGATATACAGCACCTTGAGATCAGGGTGGGACCAGACCCTACTCGATCCTCTCCTGATTTCATTAGGTTCAATTTCGATTTATTTCATTTGAGCCAAACCGGCCCTCTCTCAAATCAAAACGATTCACGCCTCCCAGGCCTCACCCTCCAAGGGCCACAATCGCTCACGCCCACTCGGGTGCACACCCACAGGCGCACACATGCCCGCACACACACACACATTTGCTTATAAGGTTCAGATGTTCAAATAGCGCCGAGCGCTTGATGACTGGAACGGCTATGCAACAAATTCCTTTTGTTCCCATGCGCGCGCTTAGAGCTAACTTATGTGGGACTATGTTCCCCCCTCCTGACCCGATTTCAATCGACCATATCTTCCTACTTAGAGCTCCAAATCAAGCGATTCAAGGCTTGTTGGAAAGCTCTAAGGTAAATCTACACAGTTGCATGGTCAATTTTAAAATAAGAGGATGTTTTCATCTTCAATTTGGAGAGAGAAATCAAGGGGTTCCTACGAGTTATAATCCTTGGAAATGAAGTTTAACTTTACAGTGTCCACAAATGGACTTTTCTCTCTCAGCTAAGGCTCTGAATAGGTTCTAAGGTTAATTCTACAGCTACAGAAGTTGGATTTGAAGCTCTTAAAGCTTCAGGCAACACAGAGAAGCTTCAAGCTTCTCTGTAAGCTTCAGAGAATGGAATTAAGACTTAAAATAGATAAACAGACATAGAAGAACATATCTAATTGATTCCAACAAGTTCTAAGGGTTGAAACTGACTAATCTAAGTAGGATTTAAGATCAAAACTCATCAAAATACCACTGTTGTCAGTTTGGGTTCAAAAACAACCCAAACTGGCAGGGCTTGAATTCAAACCAAATTACAAGTCTAGGCTCAGTTTGATCACTCTAAAACTTTTCACAGACATCTCAGAATCAACTCTAACTCCTTAATTCTTCAGTTCGAGCTCAGAATCAGAATATCTGACTCATGTTTGACTATAGGGCCTCAAAATTTGACTTTCTAATTAATGCCTTCTTACAAGAAATCAAAGCCTCAAATAGGATCTTCTCAACCTCAAGAACTTGCTCACCCTCTTTAATTGGTGTTCTAACTAAGATTTCTAGGGTTCTAAGCTTTTTGCTTGAGATCTGAAACCACTTTATTCGTCAGAGCAATTGAAAGATTGTTTCATAGATTGGATCATAGAAATAAAGTCAAGGTAAAGCATTGATGCTTCCAGAACTCTTAAATGCATCTTTATCCTAATTGACAAACTTCTCCAACTCTGTCGGAGTTGGAGAAGATGAACCTCAATCTACAGCTCCAGTGGTTAAAATTTCAACTAAATGACCTCAAATTAATCAGTGATCGCACTTATATCATTCTAGAGCTTTTCACCAGGTTCTGTAGGCTGAAGAACATATTTGACTCGCTGGAGATTGCCGGAGCTCCGGTGAGTCCAGAAAAAGTGCAAACTATGTAACAGATTGTAAAAACATGCCATTTTTAATCTAAAAAGGTTCCTGAGGTAGCAAGGAACCTCAGGGACTCAATTAATTCTTCATTATCTCATTGGAATTAAGGTTTGACAGTGAAATTCATTTTTCAAAGGATCTGTGTTGTTAATGCTCAAGACTTGTTTTACCACTCAATTGAGTGATCAAAACAAGTCAACAAGTATTTATGATCATAAATGTATGTATAATTAAAGGTTTTTACTACTCCTGAGTTGCCATGGACAGCAAGCTCAGGAGCTTAATTACAATTTAGGCATTTAAGTTATATGTGGTAATTACTCATATTAAAGTGTCAATTAGGGTCCTTAGGTTATGAATAAGTGATGGAGAACCCTATGAAGGTGAATCTAAGTCCGCTACTATCGCCATGGACAGCGACGGTAGTCGGTGGAGGTAAAGGTGAATTAGGCAATTAAGTGATCAATTAAGTGATTAAGTGGGCTAGAAGTGATTGTGAGGGTTAGAGGAAGGTGGACAGTGAGTTAAAAAGACAAGATTAAAGCTCTGGCGAGCTCAAGGAGCTCGCTGGAGTCGGAGAAGATGAACATTTGAAATCTAAAATTACAACTAACTACTTACCTAACTACCTACCTAAACTACCCTACTCCTACTCCTACTCCTAATCTACTGTTACCTAGACGAAGGGGTCAATAGGGTTCCGCCGAAGGTTCATGGCGGATGATGAAATCATAGGGTGTAAAGAAGAATCTCCAACGGGCGGATGTGAGCAGAGTAGAGGATCTTTGGTTGGTGCCTGTGTCCAGAGACGCGGCTGACCACGACGGATCTCCTCGGCTGATCAGAATGGATGGAGGAAGTCGGAGAGTGAGATGGAAGGTCCCTGGAGTTGCAGACGAATAGCCTATTGGGTCGGCTTTGTGTTAGAAGAGGGAAGGGAGCCAACTTGAATTAAATTAGAGGGGTGAGGGGGTATTTATAGTGTTTGGTGATGAAGAGAGTGGCGGGGTCTGGACGAAGAAGGAGCTTGAGGAGCTTAACCTCTGGTGTTGTCTCTGATGATGGTGAGGTTATCTCCCACTGAAAATTAGGATTTTCAGTTAATCCAGACAGGTGGATGAAGATGAAGTGGTGAGTCCAAGCTCCAAGAGCTTGAAGAAAGAAGGTTGATGTCGGCAGGGCGGTGATCGTGCGGTGGCATAACTCTCTATCGCCAGCCATCCACTCAGCTGAAGAAGAAGAAGAAGAAAATGAAAAGGGACCTATATGAATGAAACTTAAGGACCTGTGTCAGAATTAAGGACCAAAATGTAAACCCAGGTTTTGAAGGTTTATTTTAACTTAGATCTATTTCAACTTTTTATATATGTTAGTAAATAAGGTAAATATTATATTTTCACCTTGAATTTACATTTTTGACCTTTTTAAGTTAATTTATTAGATTAAGTAAAATTACTTAAGTTATTATATACTTATGTATACATTATGTTTAAATTACTTGACTTATTAATTAAGGGGATGATTAATAAGATTTCATGTCCAATTATTAACTAGATTGTTAATAATGTTAATTGAATGATAAAATGTCATTTTTAACTTATTTTAAGGTCTTTTACCAAATATCCCTTATTCTATAATTAACCCTTATATGTTCATAACCTTAGCTAATTAACTAGGAAGACTAGTTAATTAGGGGTAATTAGAGATCATGATGAGTCTCTCATCAGCCTGCACGTCTTGGATCGAGATCAGTCATCTGATCATGTGATCGGACTGCTTAAAAGCCATGTTTCATGCCCTTGGCACCCGCGTCTGATCGGGCATGCAAGTCTGTGTTAGATCATGCGTGAAGCACGCGCCTTCATCCGTGCCGCCATGTAGCCTCATTCTCCACCATCCAATCATGATCCAATAGACATATTTTCCTTGTGCTCGATCGCCCTTTTAATTTGAGGTGAGGTGGGGCTCGAACCCATGCCTCCCTCTTCATGGACGAAACGCGGCCAACACGCTATGCTTAAGTTTGTGTCGCGCTTTCGTTTTAAGGGACACGCACCCTTACCTGTTGGATCTCGATCCAATGGCTGAGATTGTGTCTTGATAGCACCTTCAGAGTTGGAGTAGGAGGCTTGGCTGGTGTTGGGCAGCTGAGATAGTGTCACGTGATGCCATCTTGGCTATCCATTTTCTTTGAGTTGTAAGTGGTGCCACAGATGTCAGATTGGATCGATTTTCGCACCGTTGAGCTGGGATAGTTGATCCAAACCCATCCGTACAGTTGGATTTATCGTCTGAAGTCTAGATTTTACTCTACCTTGCCCCTTGTCCTCTGATATTCCTCGGACTGTATCTGATGCTACGGAAATCTGATTAGGGCAATCTTGGAGTCGTTGAACTCCAATCATTGCCCTGATCAGATCCGTACGGTTGGATCTTCAATCTGAGGCCCCGATAAATATTGCCCTATCCCTAGCCACAAAAAGAGGAGAATTACTATACAATGTATACAAATTAACCTAAATGCATGATGATGCATGTTATGCAATATTGACAATGCATGATGCTTCTATGACACTAAGAACATGCATAAATATACATTTTAGGATAATTAGATGTATGCACATCACATCTCCGCATGAGATCCAAAATTTGGTCCCATGACTAATGAAGTGGTTCTCCTGCATTTTGCGAGAAGTGCGTGATTTGGTGCCTCAAAGCATTTATCCAACCAACAGAGAAAAATTTATGTAAGAATTCATTTTGGAGTTCCCCCATGTGTTGATTGGATGGGTTAGAGTCTAAAACCAATCGATAGCTTTACCCATGAGCGAGAAGGAGAACATCTTCATGAGCAGGATGTCTCGATTTTGTATGCCATGCTCGAAGGTCTGGGCCAGATGTATCAACTTCTTGATGTGTTGGAAGGGATCTTTAGAGTTCAAGCCATGGAATTTAGAAATAGCATGGATCATATTTAGCTTGAGTTCAACATCAGGCTCTCTAGCTGGGATTTTTACCTTGGGCTCGATCTCCACCATAGTGGGATTGTAGTGATCTCGCATTTGAGGATGCGATGGTGTGTGCATGGAGTAGATCATTGAGGCACTATAACTGATTATGGACATTGGTTCTTCTTCTTGATTCTCCATGGATGTAGATGAAGGAGATCTGGGCTCAGAAGCAGAAGAATTGGAAGAGATATCAATCTGGTTGGAAGGTAGCATAAACAAGTGTGTCGAGGCTTGGCCTCGACAAGAATGAACTGCTAATGGAGGTCTCATGGGTGGTCTTAAGGACCTCCTCCCGAACATGCACTAGTGAGCCAGATGAGGAACAGAATGTGTAATGGACCCAATCGAGGCACCCAAAAATCTTTGGATGACTAAGGAGGTTCGAGGCGAATGATACCTCTTGATAAAAAAATCACTCACCCGAGAAATACTTGGGTAACTAGTAAGGGAGAGCCGCGAAAAGACCCTTACACGATAGAGTGTCCCCACGGGTTATAGGGTCTTCCCCACCTGACCTTCCTTGTCACTGAGAATCCAAGTAGACCAGAATGAGCAACTTGACCCCTTACGTCTGCCAATTTTAATCATGAATTATGGTGCTTTGAATTTCACTTGAACTTTAGAATTAATTGTGATTTGTAACCTAATTTGAAGGTTGGTTAACCCACCAGGTGGGTCAACTTCACCTAACCTGCCCTAAAGTTTAGGATGAGTTGGGTAATGAACCCAAAATCTCCCTAAGTGGTTTGCAAGTAGGTTATTACGTCCCAAGTTTTAAGGATTCAAGTGAATGTTAGAACCTTCTTTTAGTGTCTTCGTGATTAGGTCAATTCAATCAAGGCTTGGGTGACACACAATGCAGGAAATCAATTCTCTTTTAATTTAGGCAAGTGTGTTTTCCTTAAGCCCTAAAGTAGAAACCCTAATTTGGCCCTTTTCCAGGTCCAATTCTTTCCAAGTTGGGCACCTAGGGCATAATCAAGAAGGTGAATAGCCCTAGGCACCTTAAATCCTTAGTAGGTGCAGAAAGTTGGATGGGGATGTCTAAGTAAATCAAATCAAGCAACTCAAGTGATTAAGTCTAATAAAGAATGCGAGTTGATCTTAATTGATTCTTCTTTTTAATTCTTTCTAGAAATAGGGGCCACAACAACAGTTTTGACCTACACCGACGGTCAAGAACCATTGGTATAGGTGGAAATGACCGTTGCTATTTCTTTATGGACCTATTCTGATGGTCATTTTTGGTGTTGTATTAAGAGGCATCGTTGTAGGGTACGCTAACGGTAAAAAATGTCAGTGTTGCACCAGGTGATACAAGGATATGCAATTTTGTGTTTATACCAACAGCGACGTTTCTAATCGTCGATGTAGATACCATCACTACAATTATTTATGTTGGTGCAACACTATATGTTCACTAATAAGAAATATTGTGACGATTTTATGTCGCTAGAATCGTCAGAGTAGGTCAGTCATGCACTGTTCATTAATATCTCTACTAAAATATATACCTTCAATGACCTATTTCTTGTAAACATCAATTATATATTATGCATAAATGAAAATTTCAATATAAATACTCAAAGTCATCTAAATTAATACAAATTAACCAAATAATCTCCTACAACAATTTTCAAATATAAATATTGAAATCAAAAGAATTCAACATAACTAAACAGTGCTCCATCATCACCCACTTGAAAGTATGACCATGTTTTAAATACCAACAATAGCAAACACCCAACATCTTAATCAACCACAAAAAGTAGAAAAGAAATCTACATATATTTTTTAATCCCAGGTTATGAGGAATTCATATTTGGATTGAGGTCTCATACATATTACAAAGGTTATGCTTGGTTCTCTTTTACATGGTCAAATGCAATTCATATATATTTTCTACACTTTATATACCTCTAGGTCATTTTTAGCCAAAAATGTTAACTAGACATCCTAAGATGAACAGAACATTTCCCCAAAAGTTGAAATACAAGTTGCATGACTATTATGAAACACGCATGAAATTAGCATCATGTAATTATTTATAATTATCTTGGATTTCATGGCTACATCCTTGAATGTCCCATTCATAAAACATAAAGATTAAAAAATGGATGCTTTAACTTGAAACCAAAGAAAAGATGCACCAGTCGGGAATAGAACCCGGGTCTGTACCATGGAAGGGTACTATTCTACCACTAGACCACTGGTGCTATTCATGTTTCATGAAGCAAATAGCTAAATAGTTACCACAAAAATGAAATTGAAGATCATTTCAAAAAAAAAATGAAATTGAAGATTAAGAGATAAGGCAAAAAACACAAATCCAACTACATGCAATACAATGAGATTCCAAGACCACACACCATCAAGGTAGCATATCCATGAAAATAAAGGATATTCATGCAGGTTATCCAAGGAAACTAATATGAAAATAGTAGAAAAAACCTTGATCGCCTTATCCAGTGTTGGTGAACCGTAGCCATGACCTTCTTGTAGTCGTCAAATTTAGGGGTCCAAAGCACCTAAATAGTTTGTTTCTTAATGTGGCTCTTATAGAAGAAGTCCCTTATAAAGGCCTACAATTTTCATTTACATATGATAGGTTACTACATTCTTATCATGAGTTTCATGATATCACAAATCACCTTTCTAAAGTTGAAGAATGCCTTGGCCATATTCTAGGCATAGTGCTCATAGGCAAAAAGTTAAAAGGAAAGAAAATAAATTCAATGGTTACATCAAGATTTCTCGATTCAATAAAATGTAGAATAATCTACATAGGTTAAGGAACACCTTCTAAACAATGATGGAAAGAAAAATATAAAATGAAGAGTGGAAATTTTGGCCTGAAATGTACTGCCCTCGTTGCAATGCTTCAACGCCTCATGTTGCTAGATGTCCAAGTACGTCTCGAAGATGAACATGATCACAAATCCTACATCACGATAGTTTTGAATTAAATGTTCTGAAAAGGGACCAAAGTATATGTACAACAAAAAGAAGGGTGATCATAAAAATGTAAACCAACTAACTGTTTTGGTTTGTTTAGATAACCAATAGCACCTCCATCATTTCAATAATATACTATAGAAGTGATACTAGAAACTCTGAAATTTTTGTCATTAAATTAGAAAGTTCACACTTTGGAAAGTTTGGCTAAAGGATCATACATAAATGCTTCTAAAAATCCAAAATAGCTATCATAAAAAACTAAACAAGGAAATGTTGGTTAGTGAGTACCATTTTCAAAAAGGCACTTATACAATGTTGCAAAGCCACCAATTAGGGTCCTAAGAATGGAAGTAATTCCAAGAACCCAAAAATCATGCTGGAGCCAAAACCAAAGTCCAATTTAGACCTTTTTAGCCAATAGGTTAGTAATGGGAACACCATTATGAGCCAAAACTAACTCAACTTGATCTAATAAAGTCAAGAAAGGCTCCTACATATCAGTTAAAAGGTCTCTTGGGCAAGTTGAGTTGTTTTGAGAAGAAAAGAAGAATAAAAGGTTATTTCTACAATTTTACTAGTAATCCAAAAATACAGAATAACCAATGGGTTTTTCAAGGGTTATAAAAGGTCAAATATGCATTTAAGTCTAATAAGGGGATCCATGCAGATAGAAATGAGTTTTCACGCATTTCAAGAATTAAATGACATCTGAAATCCTAAAAATAGACCCACTTAATATATTGAGGTTCTTTTGAGGTTAAAATTCACATAAACCCTCTAAAATTCATATAAAAATATTCTCTAGGGTTTAGCATCTCTGAATTAACCATCAGAACCCATTTTGACCCAAAATAGAGTTACAGACTGACTATTGCCCTAATTTGAGTTTTTGCATAAATTACCCAGTCAAACTAGGTCAAAAGTAAAATCCAACTTCACCATTGGATTCCTTAAGTCCAAATGAGGTTTTTATCAAAATTTGGTCTCAATCAGAGATCGTCGTGACCTAGTTTGTACTCAACCCCTCAGCTTTTGAAATACCTTGCAAAAACCCCCTATCTTTGTCGTCACTCTTTACAAAAAAGTCCTACCGCCATTTTCGTGTCGAAGTCATACTTCGGTGAGCTTCATTTGGCAAGAACTCTATGATTAATTGATGAATCCCTCTCAAAATTGAAAGGGAGATTCGTCAGGTAATCTCCTTCCTATTGAGCCATGTCCAAGTCTCCAAATCCCTCTAAAATGCTCATGCGAATCCTTCAAAGATTCGGGTCTCCTATTTCGCAAAGCTTGGGAGCTTCCAAGCTTGGTTTCCAAGCTTTAAAGCTCGCCCCCTGGCCTATAAAAGACCCTCCATTGCATTCCTTACCTCCTAGCGAGAAATTGAGCCAAATCTAGCCCTATTTCTTGTCCTCGACTCACTCTGCCTCTCTCCGGTGACCCCTTCCTCCGAGCTTCTTCACCGGCCATCACGGTCTATAGTCGGCTGGTCTCGACTCCCCATCTTCTTCCGCACCTTGACATACCCTCGAGGTGTTTCCTTCCCCTTCGTCGTCGTCATTCTCTCCCACAGAATCTCCCTTCATCTCCGGCGCCAGCCATACCAAACTCGGTGTCGCTCCTCCTCCTCGTTGTCCACTACCTACTCAAATCAACTCCCTAGCTCTGCTACTGCACTACTTCATCTTCGCCACTCCGACTTGACCACTGCATCGCCTCCCATGAATTCATCTTCCTCCACTCTGGCGAGGTCTTCCGCACGCTCCACCGCTCCAAAAACCTCGCCAACCACCTCATAAGCTCCACATCCACGCATGAATCACCCCACAGATGCCGCCATCACATTCCACGCCCTACAACAATCCTCTTGAACATTTTAATTGGGGCATAGTGCCTGTATTTTTTATTTCAGGTAGATCATCGGACCTTCACCACTGTACCACTGTTTCTGACATTGTTCGTGGTGTTCTAGCCACGATACCTCCAGGTGCTCGCTTCAAGTCGTGCGGAAGGACCCCAGGTCACCCTCTAGGCTTTCAATTGGAAGCCACGAACTCGTCTCCGACTATAATTGGAAGAACCATCATCAGCAGCTTCACGAGAACAATGGGATGCTTAGTCCCACATCGGAAGTCACTGAACCCTCAGTGAGACATAAGAGGAATTTGCTACCCCGACCCCTCGCCTAAGACACGGGAGTTGGGTCCCCATTACCCGCTCACTTTCTCGCCTACTCTCTCACACCTCGACCGTGACCCACGCCACGGGGACCTGGTCTCAGGTTTCCGCATACCCGATTGCTCGACTACCTGCCTGATTGAGAGAAAGAGAAGAGGAGAATAGGAGAGAGAGAGCACACGGGGTTAAGGGGGGTTTTGCTTTAGAGAGATCCTAACACTTAGCGAAATTCACGAAGTGTTCTCCCCCTTTGTGCGTGAATAGAGGAAGGGGGAAGAAGAGAAGTCAAAGCAAAAGAAGGGAAGAAGAAGAAGAAGCAGCCAAATGAGGAACAATGATTACGCACTATAGAATCACAGAGAAGTACTCTGTGCACTCATCATATGTGGCATTTGGTTGATTGATACCATTGCATTATTTAAGTAAAATTGTAATAGGGTAATTTGGTGATTCAAATCACCATTTACCCTAAGATTTTTGCACTATTACCATTTGCTCTTATATACATATCATTTGTGCTTGGAAATTTTATTATATATTGATATCTTGTGATAGAACTGCAATCTTGAGATTTATTTTGCTACTTGCTCCCAGTGAACGACCTTGGATTTTTTTCAAGTATAAATTTTATCTATTTTCACGCTATTACGACCCATACTACAACACAATGACTTCTAAAACATTGTTTCATCGCGTAAATAGTTCATTACCAATTCGAATTCTGTGGGCAAAGCTAAAAGCAGTTCAAATAAGAGGGCAAAATATATGCACAAATATGGACTTTGAAATACTAAGTTTTGATTTTAATGAGTTTTATCTATGACTGGTGCTTGAACTTGATTATCAATACTTCTGAGGTGGCTGAAGCTAACAATCTCACATAGATTGCTTAAGCCTATGCAGTAAATTAAAAATTTCCTTATTCTAGCCAATGAGCATACTCACAGACCTTTCCATAGCATCCAATAAGATGATTCCACTAAACAAAGAGCCACCAATTTTAGCTCAAAGTGCATAATAATAAAGTTAGAGTTTCATGTGTTGAAAGAAGTCCATCTTTGTCACCCACGAACTGATGTCACAAAGCAAGTCTTTGTAACCTGTCATTTAGACCATATAAGGCCTGACACCTAGCCTTATATTAAATCAATTTCTTAATTTCTTACAGTTGGAGCTTAACACCTAGACTGGATCGATACCCTTATCATTTAGTTATTAGGTGTATTTTTTCTGGTGTAATGCTCGTTAATGGGCCCACACAGGCCCATGCAAAGTGCACGGCCCTCGACCAAATGCATCTCACACAGTATCACATATGCCATGCTCAGATCAAGAGATAGAGGAAAGGGTTTGTTTTGCACCTGGTGCATTGACGATTGAAGAGGCCAGGAGATGAAATCAATTTATACCATGCCGCCGGTTCCTTTGTTTCCGATATCACACTAAAGGAAGTGCCTGATTGAGCATTGTTGCATGTACGGATTCGTGTCTGATTTGTGATTTTTGGACCTCGATTTGAGGGCCTTAATTAAATCCAACTTCAAAATAAATTATATTTTTGGAAAGCCATTATATATGGCTATATAATTATGTAATTTATATACATAAATAGGTTATTTTATTATATAATTAAATTAGCTAAACTCTACCGTTTATTTAAATTAAATTAAAGTTTAATTTGCTAATTACAGTATAAATTAGTTAATTAATAGTAAAATTTACTTAATACAGTATTCATATACATAATAAATTATTTATTACAAATTTTTATTATATTTATAAGCTTTATTTTCATTTATATAGATTTAAATACATGTTTTAGCTAGTTATGCATATAAATAAACTATAAATACTATAATATAGTATATATATGATATAAATTAGTTGAAAATACTTAGTATAAAATATTAAAAGTATACAATATAATTTATCTCAGTATTAACTTAAATTACTCATTTATTCTATTTTAACTTAGTAAATTACCTAATTAACTTAATAACTTAATTACTTATTGTAAATATATAATTAAATTATATTACAGGTATAATATTATTCATAATACATATATAAATACATATGTATAGTATTGGGTATAGATATGTTTAGATAGGTTTATAGAATTACTTAGTTATTATATAATTAAGTTATATAAATTAATATCTAATAATACAATAAAGTTATATATACATTAAATTACTCTAAATACTTAATTTAATACATAGAATACATATTCAAGTTATTTATATATATTTTATACATAAATTATTTACATGTAGCTTAGGTTTAATTACTATATACAAGTATATACATAGTATACATGATATTTTTGGGAGTTTTAGGGTATTTTCTGATTTTTGTGGGTTTTATATATATAGTAGAGGTAAGGGATGAGAGAGAAAGAAAGAGATGGGAGAGAAGAAATTATTTTTGAACTTAGTTCTTTTATTAAGCTTTAAGGTATACTGACCCGTCGGCTGGTATGTTCTACCAAGTTGGGGCTTCAGAATATCTTGAAACTTGGCACACACCTAGAATATACCTAATCTTGACTAAGAAAGGTTTATTTTATTTTTTTGGAATTTTTTTTCTGATTTTTATTTATTTACAATGTTCGACAAAGTAAGGCCTCAAAGGGTGTTTCTAAGAGGAACCTAAGGCCTTAAAATCAATTTGAATGGCTAGCAAAACAGTTTAAACACTCAAGATCATCCAACACACTATGTGAAATATATATGAGCAATTAAACCAAATTTTTTATCTCAAATTTCACTAAAATTCATATTTGGACAGTTATGCACATTAAAAGTAGCTGACAAAGGAATTTAAAATGAGATTACAAGCAATTCTAATGGGATACCAATCAATTCAAAGTACATGAACTCTTGTCCTCATTAAGTTTTAACACTGCATAATAGGTCAGCCTCTCAAACACTCAAAACCTAGCCAAAACCCACTCAGATCAGCCAAAACAGTCACTATAGTGAACATAGTAGCTAGCAGCATTTTCAGGTACTGCAGCTGCTTCTTCAGCTGTTGTCAATTTTAGTAGCTACTGCTACCATCTTAGATAAGGTGTTGGGGTAGCTGTTCAGATGACTTAAACACAAAATTGCAACTACTGCTGCCATCTTAGCAGCTCCCTAACTGTGCATTTAGTAGCTGGAAGTGCTATAGCAGCATGATCAAACCAAATTAATGCTCCAATTTGACTCAATGTCGGACTGTCATATTCAGATCAATCCTTTTAATTTATCTATCTTAAAATTCAGATCTAACTCGGTTCATGCATTGAAATCATAAACACTATTTCACTTTGAAAATCTAAAAGATCAGACTCTTAGGAAACTCAAGATGAAGATACAACTTCACAACAATAGATCACCTCTTCCAAACATACAAAGAAATCCTTCACATTCTAAAAACTGATTCAAAAATCGAACTCAATGACAGAATCAGATTCAAAATAGTGCCAGAACCTCAAATCAAAGCTATGGCTCTCATTGGCTCTAACATCTCATTTAAAAACCAACCATTCCAGAAAATAGTGAATTATGTTTAAATCATGTACAACTCATCTGAGGAATAAAATTACATCAAATCATCTCAGATTCATTGCAAATTATCCAATTGCAAGAAGATACTTCAATTTGCTTGATTAAAACCATTTAAAGCAAAAATGATTCAAAATCTTGCGATTGTGCATGAAATCCAAATTCGAGTCAATCAAGCAAACTAGTTCAATTCAAAATCAAATCAATGGCCCTTGTGAACATCTGAAGTGGATGATAGGACCCTTAAATGGACTTGAGCATGAATTGGGTCTTAAAATTTGTGGATTTCATATCCAATTCAACTCCGATGGGAAGGATCAAATATGGAGTAAATCATCAAGGGAGAGAAATGAATGTGACAATGAGATGATGAGGAAGATGTGCGATTAGGTGAATGCCAGTGAATTCATCCCCTCTTATCGAAATTGATCAGAGAGGGTGAAGTGGATCTAAGCTAATCTACTCCTAATCTACACTAGACCATCAAACCAATGAATTCTAACATTTAATCTACTCCTAAATTACTCTAGCTAACACTATAATTAATATAGAAAGTAGGAAATCTATCTAAGGGAAGAAGTTGTCCAAGGTCACTAGGCAGCGGTTGATGACAACGAAAGGGGAGGAGACCCTTCAGCTGATGAAGATGTCTAAGAACCAATGGCCGATTGGCAGGAGGTGATGGACGGAGGGAGGAAAATGGTCTCTGTCACTGACCATTGAGGAAGGAGGTAGGGAAGCTGAGGGAGTAGACGAAGGGAACAACTCAATGGGAGGGAGCTGGTTAGCCTGTGCACAGCTCAGGGGAACTGTTTAAGTAGGTCGAGGAGTGAATGCGCTCACCGCAGAGGTGCGATTAAGCACCTAGGGCTTGGGTGGTGGGGATGAGAAGAGAGGTGCGTGCGAAGTCCAAATCAAATCACGGTTGTTGGATGGGATTTAGGGCAAAGGGTGACTACACACGCCGAAGCACACAAAGCCTCGAATTAGGGATGGCCATCAAATCGTCGAACAAGAGATGGACGATCGGAGTTGGGCAAGTACTTCGGTCACTACAGTGCTCCCATGCGACTGTAGGTCTAATGGTGATTTTACGCATAGGCCCTTATGGGTGAAGGGGTAGAACATTAGCCCATAACTGGTGAGAAAGCAATTCAGACCAGTCCCTAGGATTTGCAAAGAGACCCCTGCAACTTTCAAAATGGTCCCTAGAAGTTTTAATGTGAATAGAATGTATGTGAATAAAGGACTTAAATGTAAAACTACTAATGCAAAGTCCTAATGATGTCAAAATGCTACTAAGTTTTCATTGAAGCTTAATTGAACATTAAAGAAGTTAATTTTACTTTTGATTGAACATTGGGACTCAAGTGTTTGTTCAATTTGCAAATTGATCATTAATTTACATTAATGTATAGAATATCTCATTTTATGACCAAATTTCACATTTTTAACATAAATTTGATGTTTTAGGTCTTTTTCACTATTTCTCACACTTAACCCTTTTCATGTGTTAATTTAGTAGTGTTCAACCTAGTTTCTAGCTTAACTTGGGCATTTTATCTATGATGAGTGATGTAAACATGTTTACACTACATAAGATGTTTATTTATGCATGTTCTTAAGCATAGAATTACATTGCATATTATAAATATTGCATAGCATGCATCATCTTGCATTTAGATTATTTTGAATAAAATGGAGGTTAATTATCTCCTTTTATGTTCAAGGATAGGGCAAATTTTTATCGGGGCCTCGGATCAAAGATTCAACCATATAGATTTGATCAGGGCGACGATTGGAGTTCAACGACTCCAAGATCACCCTAATCAGACATCTATAGCATCAGATAGAGATCGGGGAACCCTAGAAGATCAAGGGCCAAGATGGTGTAAATTCGCACTTCAAACGACAAATCCGACTGCACTGATGGATTCGAATCGATGATCGTAGCCTAATGGCGCAAAAATTGACTCAATCCGATAACAGTGGCACCATTTACATCATCCAGAAGATGGACGGCCAAGATGGCACCACGTGGCGCCATCTCAACCGCCCAACTGGTCGCCCTCAACTTCTGAAGCCTCTAACATCCACGCCTCTCCGCCATTGGATCAAGATCCAACGGATGAGAGTGGATCTCAAACCAGCGCCTTTGTTCACTGAAGCCAAAGGAAGAAGCGATCTGGATCGTTGGATCTCAATCCAATGGTCCAGATCGCGTGATACGAAGATGCATTGCCTGCCCATCCATATGTGCAGTGTAGTGGATAAGGCGCTCGGTCGTCTTAAGGTGTGGGTTAGAATCCGTGAGACGCTGCGGTTGGGCATGGGCAAGTGGCCGCATTCGACCGCGGAATAGGGATCGGGCGACTACGCGTGCCCCATCAAGTCCACGCGCCATCGCACGCCCCCGCCTGATGTGGGATCACACGCGTATGCGCGCACTGAGGAGGCGTGGTGAGGAGCGCTCTCAGTCATTCGATCTCACGATCGAACGACCGAGATTTAAAGAATGTGGAAAGGCATTGAGCACGGGGAGATGGGCGGGCGCGTGCGCATCGCCCCACTACGGCCACGTTCAGGCCTTTAGTGACAGATTTATCCGTCACTAAAGGTCCTAAATTAATTATTTTCAACTTGTAATGACCAAATTACCCTCACTGCTTGGAACTTTAAAAGGAGACCCCCTCCAAACGAAATTCTCATCCCTTCCTTCTTTCCTCTACCTCTCCAAAGCTCAAGAGAAGCTTGTCCAACACCTGCGATGCTCCTCGACAGATAAAGTCAAATTTTCACCGTCATTTCAGAAGCGGATCCTGCAACGACGACGACGTGCTGCCCCATTCTCATTCCTTCTACTTCGACCTCCTTCCTCCTGCTCCATCCTCCTTCTAGGCGGCATCTCATCTGGCTCATCCTCCAAGCGATCGTTGAGGAGGATAACTTCTCTCTCCCATTCTTCTTTACAGTTTTCTAGAGTAGAATTTTCCTACTTTCTAGTGTAGTTGATGTCCCGCTTTCTAGTGTAATTCTTCTTTGGTTTCATTGTATAAACATTTTGAAATATTGAGTGCATGTTTCCTCTCTCTCTCTCTCATTTATTCTGATTGTTAATATTGCTTCATTGTGATCATTTCGCTTTGCTTTTTAACAAAAACTCTAAAAAACTATAATTGTGAATATAGATCGACGTAGCCTCCCTGATTTCGACCTAGGATTTCTATTCCGGCACAAATTTTATTTGTTGAGCACGAGTTTTTCGCTTTCAAACTATGACGACAGTTTTTTCAAAACCAAATACGTTAGCGTGGCAACTCGTAGCTTCAACATTTTGGCGTTGTTGCAGGGAGGCAACGATTTCCGATCTGCTTTTCGCATTTCACGCACTTTATTATTTTTTAACTTGCTTTCTCTTGTGTCTATTGTTTTGCAGAGACCTCCATCAGGGAATCAAGCGGTAGACCGGAGTAAAGTGCAGTTGAAGACACCTGTAAGTGTTCCCCATTCTTCCCCCCTCCATAGATTTCACTTGCCACATTAAATCCAAATTCCAATTAACCTAGGTGTTTGCATAAATCCTAGGAATAGTTTGGTTGCTTGGATTCTCACTCATATTCATTTCACCCTCGTTTATAAAAAATAACAAAAAGATAATCTTATGGGGTAATTTTCAACAAACACACAACGTACACCCACATTCAAGGCATTTAACCTAATTGATTTATTTCTACTCAACCGGATTCTAATATGTGGAACCAGTACACACAAAGCAACACATAAAAGAGTAGAAATCATTCTAGGTTAACCATCTTTGTGTGCCTAATTTAGTGGTGCATTTGTAGGCAGTTGTTTGAGTTGTTTGGGCTGTACCACTCTACTTAAAATCAACTCATCAAGTAGCTCCTCCTTAGGGTTTTCAATCTAGGTCTATTCCAAGCACTCCACTTTATTTCTGGTTTTAAAGGAAAGCAATCTTCACCCGTGTTTGACAACCTGGTTTGCCTCGAAACTTGATTGCAATCAACCTAATTTGAAACCCTAAAAGCTACTTAAGCAAGATTTGAACATTAAAATCTATGCATCACAAATAATCTTGCTTGAAAACCTTGGTTGTGCATGCACTTACACAATTCTCAATCAATCATTAAGGGCACAACCCATTTTAAGGGCCCATCACATTCCATAAGCACCACAATCCCAAGCCTTAATAAAATTGAGTAGACGTTGGCCTTAAGGTTTGATTCACTCTTTAGGGCCTAGCCTGAGATTGTCTTTGATTAACCTACTTGTACTGATTAATCTGACGTCTAGTTAGGGGAGTAGTGTCAAACGACCGCGGCTGGGGGGTACACTAGGAACCAGAGGCGAAAGCCGAAGGAAGAACCTTCTCCCCAAGTCCCTCCTTCTAACTGGTTGGATTGAGTAGACGCAAGTAGAGTAAATCATTTACAATCTTAAGGCAGGTTTTGGGAGTCAGTAGATCCTTAGGCTACCCCACTTAAGGATAGCCTTATTTTGTTGTGCTGCAGGGTCCCTATCCCTAGTCCTTCCGACCTTCTCCTAGTTTATGCTGGGAAGATGGTCATTGAATCCTCAATTGAAAGGACCACTAGAGTATTCTAGGAGGCGCAAATTGGATTTTGGTCAAATTGATCCCATGGCCGACCAACAGCCTCTTTTGCCTGGAGATCCACAGGAAGAATTCTGAAGGTAGCTCGATTGAAAGGACCACTAGAGTATTCTAGGAGGCGCAAATTGGATTTTGGTCAAATTGATCCCATGTCCGACCAACAGCCTCCTTTGCCTGGAGATCCACAGGAACAATTCCGAAGGTAGCTAGAATAAATGCAGAGAATGCAAGAATGGTTCTAGAGAATGCAGGGCGCTTAGCCCTTGAAGGATTTTTAAGATCCTTCAAATTACGGGGAATGTCCCGACGTCCAAATTCCAACCGATGACGTAGAAATCAAGCCCCAGGTATTAAGCCTAATCAAACATTATCATGGGCTTGGCTCCGAAGATCCATTTTAGCACTTGGAGGACTTGACCACTTTGGTCCAGATCACTACGGCACGAAACGTGAATAAGGAGCAAATGATCATGAGGCTCTTCCCTCATTCTCTTAGGGATAAGGCCGTGCATTGGTACAGAAAAATAAGAAGACCAATTGCAACTTGGAATGAGTTGAAATCGGCCTTTCTAAAGAAATTCTTCCCAGTCGAACGTACCAATGCCTTGAGATGGACAATCACTACCTTTACCCAGCGGCCGGGGGAGCAGTTTCATGTGGCCTGGGAGCGATTCCAGGACCTATTGCGAAGGTGTCCACACCACAAGGTGCTGAAATGGCAACTTGTGCAGATCTTCTATCATGGGTTGACTGAGCAACTCAGAAATCATGTGGATGCTTTTTGCGAAGGCAATTTCCTCAATAAAGATGTAGATAGTGCACACGATTTATTTGAGAAAATGAGTGAGAATTCAATCAATCATGCCTCCATGGATACATTTAACCGGTCCCAACAGCCCAGATCAAATGTCAATGAAGTCCATGACTCTCATTCATTTGATATGGAGTTGATTTGTAACAAACTTGACAAGGTGGACTTGGTTGCTAATAGAATGGAAGAGTGGATGGCTAGAAATTCTATGAACAACTCTCGATCCACTCAATCCCAAAATTTGGGATTCCATTCTTCACGAGCTCCTTCTGGACGGGAGTTCGTGAATCAACTCAATGCGGCTCAACCTGTGAGTCAGCATTTTTCGGAACCCCATGGATTCCAAACTGGGGCCTTTGATCCCAATTTTTCTGATCCTTCCCTTTCTTTCTCTCCATCCTCACCCTATGAGGATGTCTGTGCTGTACAAGAGAATGTTAGATCCAACCCCTACTCTAATGCTTATAATTTGGGTTGGAGAAACCACCCTAACTTCTCTTGGAGAAACCCAGGGCAATAGACCCAATTCTGACTTGGCAACTATGCTTCGCAATGACCAATGGGTCAGGGTCATGTATACACTCAGTTGCCCCCAAATCAAGTCAATCAACCAACTTGGAATGCCCATCAACTAGTAGGGCAAGCTGATTTGAACTGACAAATGGTAGAGATGCAAGGATCCATGCTCCAGCTCATGCAGCAAATGAAAACCTCACTGGACAACTTGCAGACCGGGCTCATTGCTAGCTCTCATCAACCCGGATCTCTACCATCCCAACCCGTACCCAACCTGCGAAATATTCTAAATCCGGGCAACCAAACCAATGGGTACGGAAATCAGAGGGACCCACACGCACATGCTCAGGTGGTTGAGTCGGGTCCCTCTTCTTCTTCTTCTGCAAATCAACAATTCCTGGCTAACCAAGCCCCTCCAATCTTTCCTAACCCTCCCCAAGACCCAAATTCTTATGCATCTGCAAATTCTGTCACCTTGAGGAGTGGCAAGCAGACTCAGGATCCACAACCACATTGTTCTGATCTACTGAATCCTGAAAAACCTAAGGAGAGAGAGGAGAATTCTGGAGGAGAAATCAAGGCTCAGGAACCTGATTCCAAAGATCTGACTCATGTTCCTTTTCCTGAAGCCTTGATCAAATCAAAAAAGAAGAAGTCTGTTGATAGCAATGAGGAGCTTCTGAATCTATTTAAGAATGTTGAGATCAATATCCCGCTCCTCGATGCTATCAAGCATATACCAGCTTACGCAAGATTTTTAAAGGATTTATGTACACAAAAGCGTAAGTTGAGAGAATATGTTCCGAGGAAGGTGGTACTCTCTGAGTAGGCTAGTTCTGTTATCCTACACCACCTCCCTCAGAAGAAGAGAGATCTAGGTGCTCCGTTGATTTCTTGTGTCATCGGAGATTGCACATTTGATAGAGTACTTTTGGATCTGGGTGCATCCATCAACCTAATTCCGACTTCTCTTTACGAGAAGTTTGGATTAGGTGAACTTCGGCCAACTTCACTAACGTTACAATTAGCGGACCGTTCGGTCACAAATACGCGAGGCGTTATTGAAGATGTTATAGTTAAGGTCAAGGATTTCTATTTTCCTGTAGATTTCCTTGCCCTTAACAAGGATGTACCTGAAAATGTGAGGAACACACCCATCATTCTGGGGCATCCATTCCTAGCTACCGCTAAGGCCAACATTAATTGTGAAAGCGGTAGCATGGAAATCGCCTTTGGGGATCAACGAATGAAATTGGATATTTTTAAGGTGATCAATAAATTTGAGGATTGTGGATTTATTGAGGAACTTGAGGAGGATAATGGAAACATTGAAACTTGTTTGATGGTTTCTTCAATTGAAAGTTCTCCTTTGATGACGAATTCGACCCGCAACCCTTTATGGCCGACCTGCCATCTTCGAAGAGGTTATTGATTTGTTCACTCACAACGTCTTCCTCTTGTTGAGTCTTCAGCATCTTCCTTACCATCAATCATCAACCTGCCCTAGCTTGAACTAAAACCATTGCCTGAGAATTTGAAATATCAATTTTTAAGACCTCAGCAGATGCTCACTGTAATTATCAGTGCTAAATTAACAAAGAAGTAAGAGATTAAATTGTTCAAGGTCCTGAAGGAGCACAAGGAGGCAATTGGTTGGACCATTCATGACCTCAGGGGGATCGAGCCATCTTACTGTAATCATAGAATATTCTTGGAAGATGGATCCCACCCTTCTCGCCAGATGCAGAGGAGATTAAATCCAAATATGCGAGAAGTTGTCAAAAAGGAAATCATTAAGTGGCTCGATGCAGGAATTATTTATCTAATCTCTGATAGTCCCTGGGTAAGTCCCGTGCAAATTGTTCCGAAGAAAGCCGGGATTACCGCTGTGATTAACAAGAGAGGAGAATCTGTCACAACTCATTCAGCTTCCTCTTGGAGGGTTTGTATTGATTACAGGAAGCTAAACATAGCCAGTAAAAAGGATCATTTTCCCTGCCTTTCATCGATCAAATCTTGGAAAGACTAGCCGAGCAGAAGTATTTCTATTTTCTTGATGTCTACTCGGGAAACAACCAAGTTCCTATCCATCCTGAGGATCAGGAAAAAACTACTTTCACCTATCCTTACGGAACCTTTGCTTTCCGTAGGATGCCTTTCGATTTATGCAATGCACATGCGACTTTTCAAATGTGTATGTTAGCCATATTCTCTGACATGGTGGGAGAGTTTATGGAAGTCTTCATGGACGATTTCTCTATTTTCAGTGAATCGTTTGACTCTTGTTTGGCTAATTTGGAAATGATTTTTAAGCGATGTATCAAAACACGATTGGTCCTTAGCTTGGAAAAGAGTCATTTCACGACCCAAGAAGGCATCGTCTTGGGTCATGTAATCTCTAGACAGGGAATCGAAGTGGATAAAGCTAAGGTTGATGCTATCGCTAAACTTCCTCCTCCCACATCTCTTAAACAAATCCGATCATTTCTTGGTCATGTGGGATTCTATCGAAGATTCATCAATGATTTCTTGAAGGTTGCTCGTCTCCTGAGCAATCTTCTTGCCAAAGAAACGCCATTTGTTTTTGACGAATCATGCCATAAGGCATTTGATTTCCTGAAAATGGTAGTCACCTGTGCTCCAGTATTGCAACCACCAATTTCGATAGCCCTTTTGAGATCATGACCGACGCTTCTGATTATGCGATTGGGGTTGTCTTGGGTCAAAAAATTGATAGAAAGCCCTTTGTCATCTACTGCGCTAGTAAAACTCTGAATGAAGCCCCAAGGAATTACACTGTTACTGAAAAAGAATTACTAGCTGTAGTGTTCGCTTTGGAAAAATTTAGGGCTTATCTCTTAAGGTCTCATGTTATCATCTATACCGACTACTTGTCCTTGAGACATCTCTTGCCCAAAAAGGATGCCAAAACCTGGCTTATTCATTTGATTCTTCTGCTTTAAGAATTTGACCTTGAAATCAAGGATAAAATCATGGTACAAAATGTGGTGGTGGATCATTTGTCGAGACTCCTAGGTGATTCTTCTCGTCTGAACATCCCGATTGTTGACACTTTTCCAGACGAAGCTTTCCTTGCAGTTTCAGGTGTCCATACCCCATGGTTTGTTGACATTATTAACTATTTGGCCGTTGGTCAGATCCCCCAGGATTGGACCAAGCAACAATAGGATAGACTCAAATCTGAGGCCAAATACTATTTTTGGGAGGACCCTGAACTGTACCGCATCAGCTCTGATCAGATTATTCGTCGATGTGTACCGGAGATGAATTCAACAGTATACTCCAGTTCTACCATGCATCTACATGTGGTGGACATTTCTCTGGGAAAAAGACAGCTACAAAAATCTTACAATCTGGCTTCTATTGGCCGTCTTTATTCAAGGATGCCCAGAATTTCTCAAGGTCATGTTCTCGATGTTAGGCACTCAGGAGCATAACTAAGAGAGATATGATGCCCCTAAACCCAATTCTTTTGACAAAATTTTTGATGTTTGGGGCATCGATTTCATGGGACCCTTTCTCCCTTCATTTGGACATTAGTACATTCTTGTTGTTGTTGATTATGTGTCTAGATGGATTGAGGCGATCCCTACCCGAACCAATGACCACAAGGTGGTCATCGATTTTGTCAAGAAAAATATCTTCAGTAGGTTTGGGATTCTGAGAGCCATCATTAGTGATGGTGGCACTCATTTTACCAGTGCCCAATTCCAGAATTTGTTGGCCAAATACGGGGTTAATCACCGAATTTCTACACCTTATCATCCCCAGACGAATGGACAAGCCGAGATCTCCAATCGGGAGATCAAGAACATTCTACAGAAAATGGTTAGGCCTGATCGCAAGGATTGGACTCAAAAGCTTGAGGATGCTCTTTGGGCTTACCGTATGGCATATAAAACAGGGCATGTCTCCATTTCGTTTGGTGTATGGAAATGCATGCCATCTACCCATAGAGATTGAACACAAGGCATTCTGGGCGATCAAACAATGCAATTTAGATCTGAATTTAGCTGTGAAGACCAGGAAACTCCAACTATTTGTGTTGGAAGAGCTTAGAAATGATGCATACAAGAATGCCAAGATCTACAAGGCTCGGACCAAAGCTCTACATGATCAATTGATTTCCTGCAAGAGCTTTGAGCCAAACCAGAAGGTCTGGTTATTCGATTCTAGACTTAAGCTCTTTCTTGACAAACTTAGATCTAAATGGAATGGCCCATTCATTATTGACCATATTTTTTCAAATGGAGCCGTTTAGATTTCTGACCCAAAGACAGGTAACACATTTAAAGTCAACGGTCAGCGTCTGAAGCTTGTTATTGACCGTACTCTTCCAGAACCCATCTCAGACACGGTTGCTCTAACCATTCTGTGACTTCTTTGGCTAGACTTCGCCTAGCTGAAGGCATTAAACTTAGCAGTTGTACATATGACACAAAGCTGACACGAGCTTCATATTCAGGTGACATCTTTCATACTCTACCCTTTCTTTCATGTCTCTTTCTCAATGTGGACATTACATTAGCTAGGCATGGGGGGGTGGATTCATTTTCTGAATCATTTGGTCAGCTTTGTGAAATTCATGTAAATTATTTTTCTCTTCTTATTCATACATAAAAAAAAATTTGAATTAAGAAGGAATAGTTGGACATTAGGACTTTTCAATCTTAGAAAATATTACATTAGGATCTGAACACAAAGACCCTTCAGGTCTTTGGACTTAATCGACCCGTGTATCCACTAAAATGTGCATTTATTTTTTGAGTCCTCGCCAATCTTAATTCTAATGTAATTTGAGTAAATAAGCTTGGGTGATAGGTACATGACTTATCAACCCGCACTCTGATTTGAGGGAACTTTGAGTTTTAAGCATCTACAAACTTTCTTTGCACTGACTCGTTGTTTGGCAATTTTAACGGAAATTGGGTAGCTAATGAACCTTCTCGGGTGATATGGCTGGTAAGTTATCATGGGTAACAGCCCATAGGTAGGTTGTCCAGCACCCAGTCACTGAACCATTCTCTTCTTGCTGCCTTTAGGTAAATCTTTGACTGGGGCAGCCACCTACTTAAAAAAAAAAAGAAAGTCAAAAAGAAAAGAAAAGGAGAAAAGAGAAAAAGAAATAAGCCACACTTCGCCGCACGAGTATGGCTGGTAAGTTGTCGGTGGTAATAGCTCATCGACCGGTTGTCCAGAACCAAGCTTAATAAATGCACTGAAAATTTCCAAAACACTTAGGAAGAAGCGGAGAAGTAGAATAAACTAAGGAGATATACACTGGATTCACCCTTGCGTTGACCCAATAAAAATAAAAGTAGGGAGAAAGCTACCGGTTCTAAAGATACACCTCTAGGCAGAATTCTCTTTTTAAGGACACCTAGAAACGTAGAAACCTGAAGTCCAATTTAACTGCCGATCAACGAGTCTATCACATTCACAATAAGATGCTTACAACATAGGGTTCTCATCAAATCTTGGGTGAGTTGAATGGCCGTAGAAAGCCACTCTTAAACCCTAAAACTCAAAAATCCAAAAAAATTAGAAAAGAGGAAAAAGAGAAAGAGATTTTTCTTTGAATAAGACGAGGGCTTGAGGTGGTCTGCATTTTGGCAGATACCCGGGTACTGTTGTGTCTTTGAAAGTTCAGATCCTAAGTAAACATTTTCTTAATGATTGAAAATAACTCATGTCCAAATAATCCAACCTAACTCTTTTATAAATAGCATATAGTTTTTGCTAGGGACTAGCAAAAGATAGGCATGGGGGTGTGATGTAAACATGTTTACACTACATAAGATGTCTATTTATGCATGTTCTTAAGCATAGAATTGCATTGCATACTATAAATATTGCATAGCATGCATCATCTTGCATTTAGATTAGTTTGAATAAAATGGAGGTTAATTGTCTCCTTTTATGTTTAGGGACAGGGCAATTTTTTATCGGGGCCTCGGATCGAAGATCCAACCGTATAGATTTGATCAAGGCGACGATTGGAGTTCAACGATTCCAAGATCGCTCTAATCAGACATCTGTAGCATCAGATAGAGATCGGGGAACCATAGAAGATCAAGGGTCAAGATGGTGTGAATCCGCACTTCAAATGACAAATCCGACCGCACGGATGGATTTGGATCGACGATCCAAGCCTAACAGTGCAAAAATTGACTCAATCCGACAACCGTGGCGCTATCTACATTATCCAGAAGATGGACAACCAAGATGGCACCATGTGGAGCCATCTCAGCCGCCCAACCGGCCGCCCTCAACCTCTAAAGCCTCTAGCATCCTTGCCTCTCCACCGTTGGATCAAGATCCAACGGCTGAGAGTGGATCTCAGACCAGCGCCTTCGTTCTCTGAAGCCAAAGGAAGAAGCGATCTCGACCATTAGATCTCAATCCAACGGTCCAGATCGCGTGCTACGAAGATGCACCGCCCACCCATCCACTCGCGTAACGCAGTGGATAAGATGCTCGATCACCTTAAGGTGCAGGTTCGAATCAGTGAGATGCTGCGGTTGGGCACGGGCGAGCGGGCACATTTGATCATGTGATGGGGATCGGGCGGCTATGCATGCCCAATCAAGTTCACGTGCCATCGCACGCCCCCGTGTGACACGGGATTACATGCGTATTTGAGTGCTGAGGAGGCACTGTGAGGAGCGCTCTTCGCTGTTCAATCTCACGATCGAACGACCGAGAGTTAAAGAACGTGGAAAGGCATTGAGTGCAGGGAGATGAGCGGGCGCGTGCACGTCGCCCCACTACAGCCACGTTCAAGCCTTTAGTGACAGATTTATCCATCACTAAAGGTCCTGAATTAATGATTTTCAACTTGTAATGACCAAATTGCCCTCACTCTTTGCAACTATAAAAGGAGACCCCCTCCATACGAAATTCTCATCCCTTCCTTCTCTCCTCTACCTCTCCAAAGCTCAAGAGAAGCTTGTCCCACACCCGGGATGCTCCTTGAGAGATAAAGTCAAATTTTCACCCTCATTTCATAAGCAGATCCCACTACGACGACGACGTGCTACCCCGTTCTCGTTCCTCCTGCTTCGACCTCCTTCCTTCCGCTCCATCCTCCTTCCAGGTGATGTCTCATCCGACTCATCCTCCAAGCGATCGTTGAGGAGGATAACTTTTCTCTCCCATTCTTCTTTATAGTTTTCTAGAGAAGAATTTTCTTGCTTTCTTTTGTAGTTGATTTTCCACTTTCTAGTGTAATTCTTCCTTGGTTTCATTGTATAAACATTTTGAAATATTGAGTGCATGTTTTCTCTCTCTCTCTTATTTATTCTGATTGTTAATATTGCTTCACTGTAATTATGTCGCTTCTCTTTTCAACAAAAAACTCTAAAAAAATATAATTGCGAATATAGATCAACATAGCCTCCCTGAGTTCGACCCGAGATTTCTATTCCGACATAAATTTTATTTGTTGAACACGAGTTCTTCGCTTTCAAACTACGACGATAGTTTTTTTCAAAATCAAATACGTTAGCGTAGCAACTTATAGCTTCAACAATGAGCCACACCTCATCATCTCGTCACCTGCATCCCGATGATCTCTAGTCCTGAGTTTTCTTTATCCTCTATATCAGCATCAAATAAAACCGTTATGGAGCCAATCTTGCTACCATCAATACTGAAACAAAATTACCAAAGTAGTAAGAATGACCAATGTGAACCAAGAAAATGACAGATTTATCCCATTAAATAGTAAACTTGGATCAGTGATTGTTGATGGATAAAGGATTGATCTCTAAAGAAATATTACAAGGTGCAGATTATTATTTTATCATAAATGGCATATGCCATTACACTATAATAATTGTGGTGTGTCCATGGAATTTTGAAAGATATTGTAGTTAATCAAGAATGAAGTTTCAATTATCAAAACCCATGTAAACAAAATCTGAGTGATAAGAGAAGGAAGGCAAACCTTGGTTCTTTTCTCTTTTCCTCTAAAAAGGATCATCGCATAAGGATTGTAATGATGTTTTTCCTCAACATCCTCTGCTCTTTCAACTGTTACAGAAAGAACCCCACCTTTAGATGATAATGCACTTTGGAATGATCTGACAGCCTCTGCAATCATGACATCAATCACAACGTCTACCATAGCTGACCCTATATTGTGAATAGTTAAGAAAACCATTAAATATATTCGTGAAGACCTAAGAAATGTTACTGAACCAAGTAGAATCCATGGAAGAAGGGAGAGTGTTGTTTAAATAACCAAGTATGGTATTCATTTCTTTCCTTTGATGGAGTTGCAGTCTGATAGATTCTGTAGAAACCACAATCAAGTTTCTAACTACAATCAAAATATAACAGAAATGGCATTAAACCAAAAGAGAAAATGAAACTGCATGATGAAAATTCTATAGAAGTCCTACAATATCCAACTATTGCATTCTCTTATTTCTAGTAAAAACTTTGATAAAACTTATGCATATGGGATGCAAGGCAGAATAATAAGCAGTTAGGATTGGAATTGATAGGTATGTTGTTCGTGTGAGCTATTCTACATAGCATCATGTATGCAATTGCAAAGTGGAAATATTTCTTCATTTGTTTTTTTGAAAAAGAAACCTTTGCTTGTAAGTTGGTCATGTGAATAATTAGAGATTCGTTTGTGCCCCAGAAAGTGCTCAATAGTAGGCTTCTTCACACATGTTCAGCATTGTAAGATTAAAGAGTGTCAAGAAATTAATTCCATGTCATTTTTTCTCAATATTCAGAAATTAGGACCCTCTTTTGGCAAAAAAAAAAGTGATACCTTCCCTTTTTGCATTTGTAAGGTTTCTTCTACAGCAGTTTTAGGAGGACCCAATTTCTTGACTTCTTCAACATGTTTCTACCTCTTTTCCTGTTAGAGAAACCAAGAGACTATGTTAAAATGAGATAATCCATACAAACCATTACATAAGGAAAAACATCCATGTATCTAGAATTGAGGTCAAGTTAAAGGTTCTTTTTTGGAAAAGGAGGCCATATTAAAGGATGCCATGTAAGCAATTTGATATCTACTAATGTGGAAATATATATGTATATGTACAAATTAAGGGTAATGGATAGGGGCCTTAGGAGGAGGTTGACACTATGTTTCACAACATCACATAACTATCTAGCATTTTTTCGTGCACCTTGAGAGCAACATGGTGTCACCAGACCTGAAGAACACAGTGAAGTCTAGATTCCACATGGTTGCCCTCTAGTTTAGCTCTATCTCCTATAATATCCATGACCTCACCTATGAGCTCTCCAACCTCCTTAATATCCTCCTTGAAAGAGCGATCTTCGTTTCGATAAAAATTTTAACATAAAATAAAGTGTTGTATTTCGTTGCATGGTAGAAAATTAGTTTTCAAAACATTTAATATTCAAAATCTAACCACGAAAATAATTAGGTCATCTCAACAGGGAGGAATTAGCCTATCGAATCATGTAATGGTACCTAAACCAATTCGGAATCACAATCAATAAAGATCCGAATCTTTGCATTTCATTTTCATCATCAAAAAGCATTCCATGTAATTACTTAAAACTATAAGGAGCTCATATGCAAAATCATGTTAATAAAATAATTCATTAAATAAGTGAATAGTGACCCACAATGGCATTTATCGTAATTATTATTTTGAGAGGAAATAGGGGATTCTTCCTCTCTCTTGCTCGTGCGTGAAGAAGAGTGGTTAGCTACCGTCCAACGTGCAGTGGAGGTGCGTCAAAGGATGGGCATCATAATGGTGGTAACGCATCGGCGAGTGGTGGTCGGAGGTCAGAGAGGAGGAGCTTACCAGTGGTGGGTGTCTCCACACTTGTGCGTGGGTAGTTGGAGGAGCTATTGGAGGTGTGGATGGCCTCGTGAGGGTAAGGCGAGTCCACTGACATCGTTGGCATGTCGAACGGTGGCCTGGAGTGACGGCTGCATGGAAGGGGGTGGTGCCGGTGATGGGTTCTTCATCCCCTACTAATGGAGAATAGAAGAAGGAAGGAGAGGATGACAGTGGTGTTAAGCGATGGTAGTGGTAGTGGTGGTCGCACGCTATCATTGTGCGACTGATGAGAGGACGAAGGCCGAAGGTAGGTGCGCAGAGACCACGATGCACGTTGAGAGGGCCACAGTGCATGTTGCTTCCACAGTGCAAGTGAGAGGAAGAAGATGATATGAGATAGCCCCCCCAGGATGGCCGGCTTCCACTTTGTTTTATAATCTTCTATTTTTGTTGTTCCTTCGCAAATCCTGAACAGCTTCAATGGAGAGACCTAATCGGTTGGGAAGGTGTTGCATTGCGAGAAGCCCGCCTGCTTGGGTTGACAGGTTGAGTGGGTCATGGTGATGTTTTGGCTTCTTCGGTGGAGGTGCGAGATGCACGGTCACCTTAGGTTAGCGCTAATGCACTATTGGCTGCTAATGGGAGCATGGAGAGGCGCACGTACGGTGGGTTGAGTCGGGAAGGCATTGCGCATTCTGCAGAAGGAAGAGAACAAAGAAACAAATTGGGTTATTTATACAATTTATCTAAAATAATTCATGAAATGCATGTCACTATAATGGAATGTATAAATATGCATTCAAGCCCTTATTTATAAATTAATCTATTTATATATTAAAGTATGCTATGTATATGCAAACATTAATTTAGTAATTAGGCATTTAAGCATTTACTTAGCCCACAATTGTGGTCTCATCACTCCTCCTTGAGCTCCATCTCCCTAATGACATTGATGAACCTTGCCAAGCTCTTGCATGCCCAGTGTTGAAGGTCCTTCCTCGAGGTCGAACCCTCTAAGGAAAGGTTCTAATTGGACATCCTTGACGTTGTTGGAAGATCGACTGGGAGAGAATTCCTAACAAAACCCTTAGACGAGAACTATCCTCACTAAGATTAGAACTTTGATTGAGAAAACTAGATTTGGAGATTGGATCAATAAGGGATAATGGATGGAGATGGAAGGGAAGGAGAAACCCTAGATACGAAAAGGAAGTAGCGAACCTTTGCTCTAAACCGATGGTTGTTAGGGATTCGTGGATCGGAGCAACGGAGAGAGATCTACTACATTTTCTGTGATTTGCAACTTGTGATCTGATCTTATTGATTTGTTCAAGTAACAAATCTGAGAGAGGTGGGAGGGAGACCTGAGAGAGATAGAAAAGAGCAAGTTGTACGAGGAGATAGGAGATGACCTCTTCTTATTGGTGATGGAGAAGGCAAGGATGATGAAGGTGGCATAGGCGACAGGAGCCTCCTAAGGGCGACGGCGATGACCTTGAGAGCTCCTTGGTCATTAGAGGTGAGGCGAGATAGCAAGGTTGAGGCGTTGGAAGCAGAGGGGAGAGTGGAGAGGGAGAGTGTTAGAGAGAGTGAGGGGTGTCGCGTGTTGCATCATGTTTCGTTTGTACATGTGTTTGAGGTTTGGTTGGGGGTGTGTGTGTGTTGGGGATTTGGGGTGGGGTTTGTGTTGGTGTTGTATGTGGTGTGGTGTGTGTTTTTTTGTGCTTGGAGGTGGCGGTGGTGGTGGTAAGTATTAAAGATATTAAAAAAAACTCCTGTGAATATTGGAATATAAGTTGACATCGCTGACATTTTTTATAAACTACATCAACACATATTAAATGTCATTATATACCCACCGTCAATATATGTAACTTGTTTTGTAGTGGGCTTAAGAGGAAGGAAACAAGATTACCTACCCCTAGAATGGCTGTCGTGTGGCTGATCTTCTTGATGAATACCTCGCACAACCACAACAAATCAAATAGAACAAGTTAGAATTAGATCAAAAATTGTAATCAGTGAAATCAAACTGCGCATTGCTCCCTTGCAACGGTGCCAAAATGTTTGGAAGAAATCATCGTTGTTTAAGATATACATTGTAGTATAGGACAAGATCGCTTAAAACATTTAAATTTATAAAGCTCAGATTCAGAAAGGAGTCCGAGATCGTTCGCAGGGAGCAAAGATGCAATTTCAATCAACTGTTCACAATATAAAAAATGATATGCAATTGAAAGCAATAATACTTAAAATGTTATTTCAACGAAGAATATAGTATTAGTGCAAAAAGATTGGGTTAAAATGGTGATTTGAATAACCAAATTAACCCGTTAAGTTTAAGCTCTTAATCTACTTAAATGTTTCAACAGTAAACCATAATTAATAATCCACGTCAGTCAAGTATGCAGATATTCCAAGACTAACCAGTAGAAGGCCTCAGACGACAGACCAAAGGCTTCAGATGCCTTAACAAAAGAGGCTCAACACCACAAAAGAAGCACAAGGCTTTCTCCTTCAAGTCTCAGAAGAACATAGCAGCAGCACTAACAGAGGCTCAAGGGCCTCACACAATCCCGCAGATGATAAGTGTTGGGAGAAGGGAGGGCTCAAATCCTGAGGCAGCAAAACCCACCCTCCTCTCCCTTAGATTCTCTTTCTTTCCAAGCTCAGAACAGATCAGACCCAGGTAGCAGGTAAATAGATCCACCACCTTGACCCACAAGGTGTGAGAATGGGAGAGGGCATGGACAAGCGCATGAGGAGCGTGTGTGCAAGGGCGTGTGCATAAGGACCTGACCCCAGTGTTTCTAAGGTGAACAGGCTACCGCACTTTTGGCTAATATGCACTGTGAAGAGGTCCTCACTCCACGATGTGGGACTATCCCACTAAGCTTTCTTGGTGCAGTAGTAGCAGGAGGTGAAGGTGTCAATTAGAGCAGCAACTACAGTCGAAGGCTTCGATTGAGAACCTGGACAACTGCTGATGAAGGTCCTGCATCGATTACGATCTGCAGCAGGATGAGTTGGGGGTTGGAGAAGGCAAACGGGGCTGAAGAAGATGAGGGCAGCAGTGAAGCTCTAGTAGGTACCTAAAATCACAAATATGGCCTTGCGGCCACATCAAAGAAGCTTAGAAGGATCGTCATGTTCTAAGGAATGTGATGGTAGCTGTGACGTGCTGTGAAGCTGTGTGTGGTGTCCTGGCAAGGTCGACGAGGTGGTGCAAAGGACTTCGAGTTCGGTGGAGGTGTCGAGTGGTTAATCCCATTAATTTCTTGAGGGGTTTTGGTGAACATGGGATGGTGAAGGATTTGGGACCGGTGGCAGGTGATTTGGTGCAGTGAAGTGGGCGTGCGTACTCGCCGGAGTGTGGCCGAAGCTTGGGAAGGTGACGATGTGGCGATTGTGTGAGCATGCAAATGTGGAATTTAAGTGTCTGAGTAGGGTCGGGGGAAGGTAAGTAGTTGAAGGAAGGAGGTTGCAGACGATGAGAGGGCAGCGGTGACGTCAACTATGATTGGCCAATGCTAGAGACGAAGGAAGCTTCGGGGAGAGGAACGGTGACGTCTGAAGGGGGAGGAAGCCCCTCGCACGTGTGGCGAGGTGCGAACGACGGAGAGGAAGAAGAACCTACTGCCTATAATACGTGGAAATAGGTAAAGAGGCCAGAGAAGGAAGGTCGCTGGAGATGAGTCTGGAGCAGGCCAGAGGTAGAGGAAGAAGGGTTATTCTGGGCTAAAAACTCGCTAAGGAGAGAGGTCGTGTAAGGGGGGACCTTTTAAAGGTCTCAAGGCTTGATCCAATCTTGGAAACAAGCTCGAAGAGCTTAGATTTTTAGGGAAAAAGATCCTTAATCTTGAGGAGTTCGCACAAGCTTCTAGATGTGAATTGGGGTCCAAGACATGATTCAAACGATTGGGGATTCTCCATCATTCCTTCCAATTTTGGAAGAAATTGATCGAGAAATTAGGGAAAAATCCCAAATTGAAGATTGGTGTGTTTGGGTTCACATTGTTAGTGGTGGTAGGGACCTTTCTAAAGAAAATGATGAGAAGTTAGGGGGCTAAATGCACAGATTTCGAAAGCTAGGGGCTTAGGTGTGAAAAATAGAGTTTAAATGGACTAAAATGCAAACTAGGTCAAGATAGACTCTGATTGGGCCCAAATTTTGATACCAACCTAATTTGGACCCAAGAAATTTTATGGTGAAGTCAGATGTCAGTTTTAACCAAGTTTGACCAGGCAATTTGCATAGAAATCCAAATTAAGGCAGAACTCCGTCTGTGACTATGTTTAAGGTCAAAATATGTTCATATGGTCAAATCAAGGATACCAAATCTTAAGGAATACTTTTATGTGAATTTTAAGAAATTTGAATGAATTTTACCCTAACTAGAAACTCTATAATTTAAGCAAGTCTGAAATTAGGGTTTTGGGTGCTGTATTAGTTCTTGAAATGCATGAAACCCTGTTTTTGTTTGCATGGACCCATTTATTAGTTTTTAATGCTTGTTTGACCTTTAGTTTACCCCTAACAAACCCCTTGGTTATTCTGTGTTCATGATATGCTGTCAAAATTACAGAATTAACCATAGTTTCCTATTCTCTTCTCAAAATAGAATGAAGTGGAGTTATAACCCTCAGATGGTTATGTAGGAGCATTATCTTTCAAATCTGACTAAAAGTGGCCAGTTAGGGCTTGTGATGGTTTTCCCATTAGCATACAATGGTTTAGGGTAAAGACAACTGAGTGCTAAGATTCATGGGTCTCTTTAAGATCTTAAAGTGAGTTGGGCCCATTATATACAAGCTTGCCTTATTGCCACAGTTAGTCGACGTACACAATTCCATATCTCGAACCTACGAAAGTGCATGTCAAACCTGAGTCACATTCTTAGCAATGAGAAAGTGGGGACCAAAGAAAACCTGACATAACAAGTGCGGCTGATGCAGATTCTAGATAGATCGATGAAGAGACTGCAAAACAAAGAGGTTCCTCTAGTTTGGGTATTATGGGGGGCCAAAGATTTGAGGAGGTGACTTAGGAACCTATGGTAGAAATATAGAAGAAACACCCAAAACTATTTGTTGGTGAGTCCATAACAGCCTACTTTGCTCTCTTTAAGGTTGTTATGCCTCTTTAAAGTTATGAACTAATTAGTTACACATTTCTCCCTTTACCTAGGTGTGCCTGAGTTTTGAGGGTGAAACTCCATTTAAGGTTGTTATATTTTTAATGCCCCAAACCTGAATTCTGGAATTATTTTGGATTTAAGGGCCTAAAGATGAACCCATTGACATTCATGGAAAAATCCAAGGTTTGTATCAAAAGTTACATGGAAAATGAGAAAAATGAACAATCGGCGAGGGTAAACTCGCTCTAAGGGGTATTTTTGATAAAATCTACATTTTCTACAACCTAATTTGGATTTGTACACCTATAAATAGGTCTTGTAGGGTGGAAGGATGTCATTTATTATTTGGGGTGGTGCTCTTCTCGAGAGGGGAAGAGATAGGTGAGAGAATGAAGAGGGAAAAGAAAAAGGTTGGAGTTCAGGGAGGAAGGGAGAGAAAGCAAAAGAGAGTAAGTGCAGGGAGAAATAAAGAGTGGGTAAGAGGGAGATCAAGCGAGAGAGGAGGTGAGGCATGTTGAACCAATGTACATGCACACGTAGTGATAAATGTATCATTCATACATGTAACATGCCTAACTTTATTGGTTCTCATACATTAATACATTGTACATAGCACATATTCATGCATATTTGCACACCTACACTTAAGAAGTAAACACATGATATTTTGAGCTTAATGAATGTTTTCTTATGTAGCACTAACTTAGCTTGAGGATGAGAAAGAGTCCAAGCTTAATAAGGGAAACATGCTTAAAGATATAAGGAGCTGGCTTGCAACCCAAAGCAACCATAGCCCAGTAAACTTGAACCCACACCAAATTGCCCCATGTGACACCCCTACCTTCTCTTAAATTTGCACTTAAAACCTGTACCACATCATCATCCTAATCATCATTCCGCCTCACCAGCCCTCTCCAACTCACTTCTAACTCACCTCCACCTCACCACTATGGATATGCACACACCCCCCTAAAATTGAACTAAAGAGGGGTGAATAGTGCAATTAAATAGATAATTGGCAAATAAAATTTCAAACACACAAATAACACAATGATTTCTTGGTGGAAATCCAAATCGGGAGAAAACCACCACGTAAATCAATCCTTGACTTAGGATTTTCGATCACTTAGTGATCAATCCACTAACCACACTACTTAAAATGAGGGTAGTGTATCTCAATTACAATTCCCACCTTCGATCCCAAAATAGAGGTTTCTCCCTTCACGAGGAAGAGATGGGGTTCTTACAAGCCAGATACCCAAGTACAACAATTATTTCAAATAAACATACAAGACACCTTATAAAGCTCTCGGAAGATATGTAAAATGATATCTAGCAAATAAGGGTGAAGGTGAACTCCCTGATGATGATAGTGGTAGCACAACAAAGAGGGAGTATGGAAGTATGCCCAAGAAATCTGAATTACACAACAATAGGGCACTAGAGTGAGTAGAACAAGTGTGTTTGCTTGTACAATTATCTCAATGGTGTGTTTAGCCTAAGAAGGGTTGCAACGTATATATAGGCATCATAAGAACCTTTAAGAAGGCTTGGGAGGCTCCTCCTAGCCATTGGGGACATCCCCTAAGAGATTTGGTTGACATCCCAATCAAATCAGGCTCATGATGACTCTGATAACAGAATTAGACATCTAATTTTTAGGTCAAACATCTTATCAGACGTCCGGCAATTTTCATGGTTGTCTGATCTTAAGGGTCAAAGTCCTTGGAATTGGTTGGATGGAAACATGGTTTTATGTTAGATGTCTCATAAAATCTTGGATGTCTAATTTCATGTGGCTTAGTTCCTGGATTAAACCAGATCCAAACAGGGTTCTAGTGTATGAAGGTCAGACATCTGACCGGATGTCTGACAGTGGTTCTGGATGTCTAAACATCATGATGATCTTGAGCTTTGGATTTCTTGCGAATCCAAAAGCGTGATTTCATCTGACAAACTTTTCGTTAACTGAGTTTACGTGTAATGTTCCATTATTGAACGACTGGAGTCATGTCCAAACGTATGGAACAAGGGTAAAACACCCCAACGGTTGGATACAGTCTCACACAAGGAGATTTGGAAATGATTAATGCCAATGGTAATGTCAATGGACAACTAATAGAATTACCAGACATATAAAGTGATCTATGGACGTCTAGAGTTATATCTATTTGTCTGGAATCTAAGTGGTTAAAGAGCTAAGGCATAGTTTTTGGTGATTGGTCGTCTGATTAAAGTGTCAGATGACAAAAAGTGAAATATCAGATGTCTGGGAACCCTTTCAAACATCTGATGAATGTTTCTGAGTTGGGTATTTGTTTCTAAGTTTTTCCTAAGTGTCGTGAGCCTAGGTCTAGAGATTATATAACTATTGGGGGCTCTTTACAACTCTTTCTAGACTTAATAAAATAGAAAAGTACAACTCTTTGTAAGATCAAACAATAACTCCTAAGACCTAGACATAAACATATCTTCATCCTTTGATTCCTTGCCTTTATTATAATCGGACTTGCACTAGGGTTATGATAGAAAAAATGGTTTGACCAATATTTATTTTTCTTTTAGTTATTTTGTAAAATCATCAAAATACTATTTAGGAGTGGTTGAACTAACAATCTCCCCATTTTTGATGATTTTCAAAATCTATTTTTAGGATTTATTTTCTCCCCTTGATTTCTATACTCAAGACTCTATTTCAAGAGTCTTATTAAGAAATTCGGGAAATTGAGAAGTTTGTTTCTCATGCAAATGGTCAATTTTAAACTTTTAGCTACTTTTGAGAGTCCTAAGACATCTCCCCCTTTTTGAATATCATCAAAATTAAGTAAACTATGTTGAACTAAGCAATATAGATCTAGTATAATATGACACAAGTAGAACATAAGCAAGCATGCATGAATAGTAATTCTGAGAGACAAGCAATTAGCAAAGAGATGACACAAATGAGCAAGTAGTTTCATAAGCATGGAAAAATTGCATAAATAGTATATGTTTTGCAAGAAGTAAGGAGCATAATAAGATAAAAGGTAGAACATCTACAGGAAAATTTATGTACCCTAATTAAATGTTAGCAATGTTTCCATCTAAGAAATAAGTACGGGGTCAAAGCCCCTTAATACAGGCCAATAGAAAACAAAGAAAGAAAGAAAAACAATCAGAAGCTAATAGAACTGAGAAGGCACATGATGACCATGAAGAGTGGAGGCACAACTTTAGATGATCCTAGAGCTGGCGGCGGCATGCAAGACCTTGACCCATCTACTGGCTACATATGTCAATGTGCATCTCATTCATCTCTGAGTGCATGCCACCTTGATATGAATAGATATCACTTGTGCGATGCATCAATATGGAGATTCTGTCGGTGATGGAGTCGAGGTGGGGTCCCAAGTTTCATCGAAGCTTGTTCATAGGGCCTCGATTTGGAGCGAGTGTTGCTTATATAAGTCAGGTTAAGGCGGGAGCTCACCAACATCATCCCCAGCATCGGGATTGATGTGCTTGGGATGAATGTGCATCTTGGCAGTGATGGCTCTATTGTAGGGCTCTACATTCTTGTCTATGGCTTGATCATGGGTGGGTATCCTATGGTTTCCAATGTTCTTGGAGAGGATAAACCCAAAAGGTAGGGAGGTTGGATGATCTTCACTCATTACCCAAGTGATGAGGTGGCAATAATTGAACGGAATGTGGCGAATGGCCACAAAAAGAAGTGCCTTGTGTTGGCGGAAAATATAATCAAAACCACCAGACTTGTTTAGGACACCCCAACCAAAAATGCAAGATAAGAGGTGTGGAAGGGGTTTGAGGTGTTTGTAAGGCAATGTACCAAGGTTAGGTTCATATTTATCAGGGAGAATGAGTTCTTGGTTAATCACTAATGAGGTGTGGCTTATCATAGCTCAAATGCCCAAGTTAATCTAGAATCTAGGTTAAACACTATCAAATTGACATAATAAATGGGTTAAGTGTGGGAATTAATGAAAATGACTTAAAACATCAAATTTGTGCTAAAAATGCATAATTAGGTCACTTTTGAGAGATTCTATATTTAAATATGTAAATGGATGATCTAAATGCCAATTGAACACCAATTTGAGCTTGAATAAACAAACCAATGGTTGAATTATGTTCCAACATGTTCAATTAACATGCCAAAAAAATTACTATGCATGTGGACATCATTTGGACCTTGAAATCACTACATTACACTTAGGTCCTCCATATTAAACATTTCATTAAGTTTAAAAAGTTGTAGGGACTTCTTTGAAAGCCATCAAGGACCTCTTGATTATAATTCCTATCACTTACGGGTCCCTTGCAATTATCATACCGTTTCACCTCGAGGCCCTTTCCGTAAAAACATGAATACACCTGATGGCCATTCTCATGTATTGTAGCGTGTGAAGAACACGAGCTACAACTGTTGTTCATCCTTGATCCATTGATTCTTCACCATCCTCAGATCGCCAGTGCGAACACCTTCATGTCGGTCTCTAGATTTGATCCAACGGTGGCTTTTCATCTAAACCCTTTCCCGTGCTCCTCATTCTCTCCATCCATCCGTTGATACCCTATTCTCAAACCCACTGATCCGGTCACTTGATCTCCCTCACAACTATATAAACACCTCCACACTCAGCCAGCGACCCTTATCGAGTCCCACCCTCCTGAGCCGATCAATCGTCTACCCTTCTAGCTCTATTTCTCCTTTCTCGACCGCCAGTGACAGTGCTGGTGTCTTCTACCTCACTTCGTCACCACAAAAACCCGTAGTGGATCCAGGGATCCCATTCAATCCACTGGAGGTTCCTCCCATGTCATCGTTGCAGTGACCAGCAGCAGCCCAGGTCTCATTTTGTCCTTGTAGTTTAGGATCCTTATTCATTTTCATAGATTAGTTTTACTACTTTATAGTTAGATTTATGTGCTTTCTTGTGTAGTTTAGGTAGTTTAGATAATAATTCATCACTTGATTGTGTTAGATTTAAGAGTAGAGTAGATTAGATTGTAGGTTCCCTCAATCAGTCCTCTATGATCAATCTTGATCAGAGAGGCAAATTCACACATAGTCATCGATTCATACAGCTCCCTCATCACCTCACGATCACTTCCTACTATTTTTCCTCGATGTTTTGATCATAATCACCCTATCCGTCAAAGCTGATTTGGATATGAAGCTCTCTAGCTTTCAAATCCAAATCACGCTAAACATCACTTGAGGGCTATCCCATTCATTTCATCTGATTACAATAGCCCTCCAACTAAGTTAAATTGGAACTGATTTGGTCTTTTAAAGCTAATATGATTTTCTAGCCTAATTGTGAAATCTTTAGAGCAATTTGGTGTTAATCAATTTTAATTGACCAAATTTAGTTTTTACCTGTTTGATTGGACTAATGGTGATGGGCATGAGCTATTTTAATTGAATTTATATTAAGAGTAGTTCCTAGGCTCAATTTCTTATTTGGTTATTGTTTTGTTCATCACTAGATAGTAAGGACCAAGGAAAATTTGATGCACAGATTTGAGGTCCTTACGATGACCTAAAAGTTTCTAGAGGATCGCAATATACCCCTATACACAAATTAATAGTGTGTAGGTGTCTTAAGTGATCAGATCATTGTGGCGATCTAAGATAAAAGGCCTACCTAGGCAACAGCTGGGATTCATTACAAATCGATTTAATTTGATAGTTTAGGATTTGATCAAGTTTGAATGATTTTAATAAAGGATATGAATGGGTTTGCAAGTGGTTTTTAAGTGTAGTTTGATCCAACCTCCTCACGCTGTCTATGGCAAAGGAGGGATCAATGTTTTAATACATTTTAAATCATTTTAGGAGTGAATGCAACATTTAAGATTGGTCTTAAAATGATTCAAGTGAGATATGAAAATTTCAGTTTCACTGCTCAGGTTTCAAGCCGATCATGATGATTAATGATCCAATTAAGCTTTTAATACCTGACATAAGATTTTAAAAGGGTTTTCAATGATTATGTGACATGTGTAAGTGATTGCATCAATGCATTGGGATTTTTGGTGTTGTTTGACTAAGCTTTTATCAGTATGACAGCAGTTACTTTAGTCTGGTTGCAATTGTGATAGGTTTTGAGCATAGACTTGAATTGAGTTTTAAGTGATTTTGTGTTAATGAAGGTTTCTTGATTTAGATTGAATATGTTTATATGTCTTAGATCATAAAAAAGTCTTAGGATGCAATATTTGAGCTTAAAATAGTCTGAAGTTTTTATTATCAGTAACTAATGACTGTCAGAACTAAAAGGGGTATTAAACCTCAAGGCTGAGTGATGGGAACACCATCACGAGCCATAACTAGCTCATTTTGACCCAATTAAGTCAGCAAATGCTCCTACATAACCGCCAAAGTCACAAGTCATTGCATAATCATTCTGAGGGAAAAATAAGAAATTAGGGTTAAAACTGTAATTTTACCAGCTTATCATGAATGCAGTGCAACCACGGGTTTTCTCAGGGGTTGAATGAAGGTCAATTGGTCTTAGAAAGATAACAACTGGGTTAGAACAATCAGAAAAGGGTTTGCACATGTTTTGAGAATTAAATAACTTTTGAAACCCTAAAAGCAGACCTGCTTAATGAAATGAGGTTTTGATCAGGATAAAATTCGCTAAAACCCTCTAAAATTCATATAAAAATATTATCTAGGGTTTGGAACCTTCAATTTGACCATCAGAACCTGTTTTGACCTAAAATAGAATCACAGACAGACACTTCCCTAATTTGGGTTTTTGCATAAATTACCTATTCAAACATGGTCAAAACCAAAATTCAACTTCATCATTGTCTTCCTTAGGTCCAAATTAGGTTTGTACCAAAATTTGGACCTAAGATGAGTTTGTCTTGACCTAGTTTGCAAATTGGTCCTATCTAATTACATTTCGACCCTTACTTTCAAAAAATTTTGAAATAGGCCCCTAACTTCGTCATCGTTCTCACAAAAATGTCCCCTCTGCACAAAAGTCCTAATCCTACAACTCCGGCAACAATCAATCAAGGATTTCTCCTTGATTGATTGATGAAACCTCAAAATTGAATCGGAGATTCCTCTTGAAATCCTTTTTCAATCAGACTGATTCTTGTGCTTCAAATCTTTCCCAATTTATCATGCAAATGCATGAGTAATTTGGGTTTCCAACTCTGGCAACCTTCCAAGCTTAAAAGATTGGCTTACAAGCTCTAATCGACCCCTTGATACCTATATTAAGAGTCCCAAGGCCTGCCCAATCTTGCCAAACTTGAATTCGACTAGAGAAATCCTCAAATTCCTCTCTCCCCCTCCGACCGATTTGCACTTCAAGCTCTGGTGACTCTTCCTGCCTCCCCTCATCGTCTGACTGCAATACCAACAACAGACTCTTCCTCCTTGCTTTCTTCCGCGTCGAGCAAGCACCCGCCGACGCTCCTACCTCCTTCATCCTCGCCGTCAACCTCTCATCGGAGCAGTTTCTTCCCCGATGTCGAACACACCACAATCGGCGCCGCCTCGACTCCTTGTCGTCCACCAATTACCTAGATAAGCCCCTTACCTCCTCTACTTCATTTTTCATCTTAATTGCACTCAATTTCAAGCACGCTACTACCCATTCATCGTCGTCCCTTCCACGTCCGGCTACTCCTCCGGCGAAGTGTTCCCATCACTACACCACTCCATACGCTTCGCCGACACTCCCACGAGCTCTGCCTTATCCATCTGCACCGAACCTCCATCGTTATTTCCCATTCCCTCCACTCAAATGACCCCCCGAACAAACCCATCACCGACCACCTTCTCCGAGTCCGTCCGACCACCATGCACCTTCATCCTCCACAAAACCACTACTATTGCATTCGCCAATGTCCGACGAACCTTCTGAGGTGTTTTGACACAACCGAAAAGCCTTATTCTCTATTTCAGGTTCTAGGCCAGAGCATCGGTGCTACGTTGTCTTCTCTGACCGAGTTCGTGGTGTTCTAGCTCCGCGAGGTCCAGGTCTTAGCTCCAGGAGGCACGGTTTCACTCCAGGACCCTCTCTAGGTCGTCAATTGGGGACTTCCAGGAGAGTTGCGACGCCAATTGGAAGATCCTCACAGCTACAGGTGCACGCAAAGAAGTAGGGACATTTAGTCCCACATCGTTCGTGGTAGAGCGCCCGCTAGCGCATAAAGTGAATTTCTGCTATAAGCTTATTGCCTTAGCATGCACAAGGGGTGAGGTCCCCACATGCATGCCTCACACACCTCATCCGCAACTCTGACCCCGCGGACCTGGTGCACCCGATAACCTGCCTAACCCTAAAGCACTCCTCAGCTGCGATCCATGCCCGCTGCCCTGGTCCTGGGTACGCTCTAGGTCCGATTACCCGTATACCCAATACTGTTGAAGGCTCTGGGAGAGCGTGACCTAAGGAGAGAAAGAGAGCAGAGAGCTTGCGTGGGGAAGGAGGGGTTTTGCTGCAGAGAGTATTGGTGACACTTAGCCAATTCTAGAAGCTCCCCTCCCTGTGTGAAGAGGCTAAACAGAAGAAGAAAAGAAGAAGAGAAGAAGGAGCCGCAACAGAAGAAACAGAGAAGAAGAAGAAGCCACAGAAGAGAAGAGAAGAGAAGAGAAGAGAAAGAAGAAAAATCTTAGCACTGTAGCACAGGGCTACTTAAGACGTCTGATACTTTGATTGCATATATTTGAGACATTGATTTAAGTGTTATTTGTGAGGAATAATTGGTGATCTAAATCACCATTTTACTCCATTCTTTTTGCCTATTGATTCTGACATTACTCTTATTGCAATATTTATTCTTGATTTAAATTGTGATCTTGAGCTTTAAATTCCATTTTGCTCCCTGTGTTCAACCTTGGAACCTTTTCGAGTAATAAAATTTATTTGTTTAAGCGCTATTTTGGCTATACTACAACACGACAATCTTAAACACCTATTTAGCGTGCGAGCATTTTGGCGCCGTTGCCAAGGAGCAACGGGTAATTTAGAACTCTTGATTGCAATTCCTAATTTAGATTCTGACTTGCTATATCTCTTTTGCTGTGGTTGTTTCAGGAGGGATACATTCAAGGAAGATCAGTCACACAATAAACACGCCAAGGGCAGGTAAGTTCTAACCACTCTCTCTTAAGCCCCTCATTCTGAAAAGGATAAAAGGAAAAAATCAATTAAGACTACTTGCATTCTATCTGTAGATAATTCATCAAGTTGCCTGATTTGATTTGGACAACAAATCCTGATTTGTGCACCCACTTAAAAGCTTAAGGTATCTAAGGCTATCACATTCTTATTTGAGCCATAGGTACCACATTTGGACACATTAAGTTGGACCAAATTAGAGCCAATTAAGGATTCCAATTTAAGGTTTTTAGAGACACACTTGCTTAATCAAGAAGTCATCCTTCCAAATAATGTGTGTCTAGACCTTGATTGAACTAATCTATTCAAGCAAAACCCTAAAATTAGGCTCTTAAAGTCATTTGAACACTAAAAAAGGGACCTAAGATTCTCAAAAGGACAATACAGGTGAAGTTGACCCACCTTGTTTGGGTCAACCAATCTTCAAATTAGGTCACTTTTGCACTCAACACATCTTACAGTTCAAATGAAATTCTAAGCACCCTTGCTCATAATTAAAACTGGTAGACTTAAGAGATCAAGTCCCCATTCTAGTCTACCTGGAACATCAGTGACAAGAGAGGTCAGGTGGGGGAAACCTTGTAACCCGTGGGGATGCTCTACCATGTAGGGATCTTTGTGGGACTCTCCCTCTTTGGCTGCCCAGGTAATTTTCAAGTGAACGGCTTTCTAACTAAGGGGTATCATCCACCCCGAACCTCTATAATCATCCAAAATTTTTGAGTGTCTTGATTGGGTCCATCACATTCTACCTCTCATCTACTCCATTGGTGCATGTTCGAGAGGTCTCTAAGACCATCCTTGAGGCCTCCTTTAGTCACTCATTCACGTCGAGGCCAAGCCTCAACCTCCTTGTTTGTGCAACAACCCAATCCTATTGATATCTCTTCTGATTCGTCTGAACCTGATTCTCCTTCATCCATCATCATGGCACAACGAACAGAAGAAAATAATCTCGAAAATCAACTTCAACACCTCAATGATCTATTCCAAGCCTTTGTGAACCCACCACAGCGTCCAATGATGCAAGATCACTACAATCCAGCCGCGGTGGCAATCGAACCTCGAGTACAAATCCCCGCTAAAGGTCCTGACTCTGAACTCAAGCCCAACATGATTCATGCCATTCCCAAATTCTGTGGGCGTAATTCTGAAGATCCTTTTCAACATATCAAATAGCTCAAGCATCTGGCCCAGACCTTCGGGTTAGAAGCTCAAAATCGGGATATTCTACTCATGAAAATGTTCTCCTTCTCTCTCATGGATAAAGCTTCTCACTGGTACCAAACCCAAACGCATCCAATCAACACCTAGGCAGAACTTCAATCCGAGTTTCTGAGAAAGTTCTTCCCTGTTGGTCAGACAAATGCTTTACGACTCTAGATCACACATTTCACACAACAAGCAGGAGAACCACTTCACGAAGCATGGGATCGTTTTCTGGATCTCATGCAAAAGTGCCCCCATCAAGGAGTTCCTAAATGAGAACAAGTCTAGTCTTTTTACTAGGGACTCCGTGAGGATATTCGATTATTCGTCAATGCAACTTGTGGAGGAAACATCATGGGTCAACATGAAGACACCGTGTGGGAGATTCTCGAGAATATGTGCGAGAACTCCATCAATAATGAATCCATGGACATGTTCGACTGGACGAATGCCCGTGCATTGACGAATCCAAAGGAAGCACATGAGACGTAGGGCCTATCCTCCTCCATCGACTTGGAACTGATGGCCAGCCATCTGGACAAGGTCTCCATTATTGGAAAGAAGGTGGATGAGCTAACTCAACATTTGCAGCGAGCCACCTCTACGCAAAACCCATTCACACAACCACCCTTTGGTAGGGAGGCCATGCACAACATCTATCATTGATCTTCTCAGGGGATGGACCCCTATCCACCCTCGTCTAATTCTGGCTGTGAAGGAAACTCTGGATCCACCTACTCTAGTTGGGGGAACTCTGAACCCTCATATTTTGATTTTCCTGAGGTTCCTCAGACCTGTGAGGACCTCAACGCCATTTAAAATGATCCATTCTCAAACACGTACAACCCTGGATGGTGTAATTATCCCAACTTCACGTGGTTAGGCAATAATCAAAATCAGATATCTCAATATCTGCCCCGACCACTAGCTCTTCATCCATATCAGCCACCTCAGCCTCGGCCTAACCCAACTTATCAATATGGGCCGACTCAGACAAATCAAATGACTAATATCCTTCAGACTCTAGCTGACATTCAGAAGACGAATGCGGCTATGCAAAATAGCACAGAGATGAGATCACAGAGGTTTGCAATCAACTTGCCTAGATGGCAAATCGTCGCCAACCTCATGCACTTCCTTCACAACCTTCGCCTAATATGAATAATGTGTCAAACCAGAGGCACGTTATAAACCCAAATCTGGGCCAAGATCACTTTGTTTATCAAGCCCCTTCTACCCCATCACCTGATGAGATGGAGGCTTCGACATCATATATAGGTTACCAGCAGCAAGCATCTCTTCTACCCACTCCAACACAAAACCAGGCAGGATTAAATTCTATTACTACCTGCACTGGAAAAACAACATAGGACCTACCTTATCCAAGCCAAACCTAGCCTAGTAATACAAACCCTAACCCAAGGATAGTCATCCAAGACACCTCTATCTCAAATCAAGAACCTGGACGCATTCTAGAAGAACCATCTAAAGTTCCATTTCCTGAGGCCTTAACCAAGGAAAAAGGATAACCAAAACCGTGGCACCTGAGGAGGACCAGGTTAAGCTCTTTGAGCTGGTCCATATAAACATCCCCTTGGTGGATGCAATACGCCACGTACCGGCTTACGCGCGATTTCTGAAAGACATATGTACACCTAAGTGTAAGTCGCAAACCAAAGATGGGAATCCAGTTGTACTGTCAGAGCAAGCCAGCTCTATCATTTTGAGCAAACTCTTGCCTAAGGCAAAAGACCCAGGCACCCCTTTGATCTCCTGTGAAATCGGTGATATACAATTTGACCGAGCTTTATTAAACTTAGGAGCCTCCATAAATTTGATACCCACATCCCTACTAGACTACTTCGAGGAATCTGAGCTTAAACTAACTGAAATGACTTTACAACTAGCAGACCGATCAATTAAGTCACCAAAAGGAATTCTTGAGGATGTCATAGTTAGGGTGCATGATTTCTATTTCCCAGTGGATTTCATCGTTTTAGACATGGACGCTCCTGAGAATGTGAAGAATACACCGATCATACTAGGGAGACCCTTTCTGGCCACTACCAGGGCCAATATCAATTGTGAGGAGGGCCAAATTAAATTGAAATTTGGGAGCAAGACACTAAGGATCGACATCTTTAAGGCCCAACAAGGAATTAATTACGGAGTCATAGAACAAATTTGCAATATTGAATTAGTGGTTGACGACTTCATTGAGAACCCGACTATTTCTGATCAACCACAAGAGGATCAAAACCCACAATTAGAGGAGCCCGAACTCAAACTAGACACACCCATAGCTCCTTCCTTTGCTCCTAACACCCATCTTGAACTACCCACTACTGTTGAAAACCTAATTTTGGAATTAAATCCTCTTCCTGATCATCTCAAGTACGTCTTCTTGGGTTCCAATCAGACGTTTCCTGTGATTATCAACTCCCGACTCACACCTGATCAGGAAACACGCCTGATTTCTATTCTTCAGCAACATCGAAGAGCCATTGGATGGACTCTTGATGATCTCACTGGTATCAGCCTCTCATACTGCACACACCACATCTACACTAAAGAGGGCTCACGACCATCCCGTGAAATGCAGAGATGCCTGAATCCCAATCTACAGGACGTCATGACAAAGGAGATTATCAAGTGGTTAGATGCAGGGATCATCTACCCGATCTCCGACAGTCAGTGGGTGAGTCCAATCCAGGTTGTGCCTAAAAAGGCAGGGCTCACCGTCACCATGACTAAAATCGAAGAAGCCATACTGAGCCATATAGCAAACTAGTAGAGAGTCTGCATTGATTACAGAAGACTCAATTCCTCCACGAAGAAGGATCATTTCCCACTACCATTCATTAATCAAATTCTCGAGAAACTAGCGGGAAATCAATTCTTTTGCTTTTTGGATGGGTACTCCGGTTACAATAAGGTCACAATCCATCCCGAGGACCAATAAAAGACCACCTTCACCTGCCCCTTCGGAACTTACATATTCCAAAGGATGTTGTTCAGTCTCTGCAATGCACCCGCTACTTCTCATCAGTGCATGCTTGCCAAATACTCAGATATGGTAGGTGAATACCTTGAAGTCTTCATGGATGACTCCTTAGTATTTGGTGAATCAGTTGACGATTGCCTCCTGCACTTGGTCCAGATCCTCAGACGGTGCATCGACGTGAACTTGGTTCTTTCCTAGGAAAAGAGCCACTTCATGGTACTCGAGGGAATAGTCCTGGGACATCTTATCTCTAAAAAGGGCATCCAGATTGATCGAGCCAAGGTGAATTTGATTTCCAAACTCCCTATGTCTAGCTCGGTCAAAGACATCCAATCCTTCCTAGGGCATGTCGATTTTTACCATCTATTCATTCCTGATTTCTCGAGAATCGTGTGCTCCCTGACTAATCTTCTATCTAAGGATGTCCTTTTTGAAATCACCAAGGAATGCACGTAGGCATTTGAGATCCTGCGTGATCGAGTTACCCGAGCACCTATCTTACGGTCCCTTGATTGTTCTCAAACCTTTGAGATCATGTGCGATGCATCTGATTACGCTATAGGGGTAGTACTTGGGTAGAAAAGAGACGGGAAACCCGTGGTCATTTACTATGCTAGCAAGACACTTGATGAGGCTTAGCGTAACTATTCAGTTACTGAGAAAGAGCTGCTAGCCATAGTATTTGCCCTGGAGAAATTCAGATCATATCTTTTGGGTTCCCGTGTTATCATTTACTCAGATCACACTGCTGTGGGGCATCTCCTTGTGAAGAAGGATGCGAAACTTTGACTAATCCGCTGGATCTTGCTGTTGCAAGAATTTGATCTCGAGATTCACGACAAGGTGGGGAAACAGAATGTGGTAGCTGATCACTTATCCTGCCTTCCTTCTGATATTATCAACCCTTCTCGTCCCATTTCTGAACAATTTCCCGATGAGCACCTCCTGACTATCAGTACAGGACTTCCATGGTTTGCTGATCTAGTAAACTACTTAGTATCACATCAGATACTGCCCGATTGGTCAAAAGCCAAGAAAGACAAATTACTTTCCAATGCCAAGTACGACTTTTGGGAAGACCTGTATCTCTTCCGCATTGGTGCAGATCATATCATCCGACGATGTGTTCCGGAAGCAGAAATTCAGGACATTTTGTCCTTTTGCCATGACCAAGCATGTGGTGGACACTTCATGCCTGATACCTATATTAAGATTCCCAAGGCCTATACGATCCTGCTAAACTTGAATTTGACAAGAGAAACCCTCAAATTCCTCTCTCCTCCTCCGACCGATTTGCACTTCAAGCTCTGGCAACTCTTCCTACCTCCCCTCATCGTCTGACCGCAATACCAACGGCAAACTCTTCCTCCTTGCTTTCTTCCTCACGGGCCTGTGCGTGAGGCTGGAAGAGTCAGCCATTGGTATAAGCTTATTCCTTCCGCCTCATGGGCCTGTGCGTGCTTTCTTCCTCATTGTCTGTTATAAGCTTATTGCCTCAGCATGCACAGGGGATGAGGTCCCCACACGCACGCCTCACGCACCTCATCCGCGACTCTGACCTCGTGGACTTGGTGCACCTGATATCCTGCCTAACCCTAAAGCACTCCTCGGCTGCGATCCACGCCCACAGCCCTGGTCCCGGGTACGCTCTAGGTTCGATTACCCATATACCCGATACTGTTGAAGGCTCTGGGAGAGCGTGACCTAAGGAGAGAAAGAGAGGAGAGAGCTTGCACGAGGAAGGAGGGGTTTTGCTGCAGAGAGTATTGGTGGCACTTAGCCAATTCTAGAAGCTCCCCTCCCTGTGTGAAGAGGTTGAACAGAAGAAAAGAAGAAGAAGAGAAGAGGGAGCCACAACAGAAGAAGAAAAAGAAGAAGCCACAGAAGAGAAGAGAAGAGAAGAGAAGAGAAGAGAAAGAAGAAGAAAAATCTTAGCACTGTAGCACAGGGCTACTTAAGACGTCTGATACTTTGATTGCATATATTTGAGACATTGATTTAAGTGTTATTTGTGAGGAGTAATTTGTGATGTAAATCACCATTTTACACCATTCTTTTTGCATATTGATTCTGACATTACTCTTATTGCAATATTTATTCTTGATTTAAATTGTGATCTTGAGCTTTAAATTCCATATTACTCCCTATGTTCGACCTCGAAACATTTTTGAGTAATAAAATTTATTTGTTTAAGTGCTATTTTGGCTATACTACAACACAGCAATCTTAAACACAGATCTAGCGTGCGAGCACTGAGCATGTTTTGGCTCAGATGAAGTTCAATCAAGCTTTGTTGATGATTGTATGATAGATTAAGCATTCATCTATGTATAGAAATTGAATTTGGTTGTAGAACAGTAAGGGATTCTTGTTGTAAATCCAATTGAAGTTTGTTGTCAGCACATAAATTGTTTGAAATCTATCATAAATGTATTCCACTATCAATTCAATTGTTATATCATGTTTGATGTGTTAATTTGGTCTAAACAGATATCTAGAACTGTTCTAAATGCTTATCTTTTATTTTCAACACTTGAATTTGAGTTTAAGGCTCCCAGTTTCAAGTTCTTATCTCCATTAAGCCTTAGTTCTAGTTAAATTGTAAATATCAGAACAATACAAAAATAATTGTAGAAAAGTAAAATAAAGATGTCTTAAGTTAGCTTAGGTTCAATTTTAGGTGTGTGAGTCATTAGATTTAGGTTTTGCATCCATTAGTTAGGAGAACATATCACTAAAAGTTTAGGTCTTCTCTGATTTAGAAATAAAGAAAAACAAACAAAACACCAAAAAGAGTCCTCTTCTTCTCTTCTCTTCTTTCTTTCCTCTTCTCCTATCTCTATTAAGCACAAAAAGAAAATAACAATCTAAAAAACTTAAAAAATCCATAAACATGCCTTGTATATAGTATTTATACTTGTATATAATATATAATATTAAGTTAATTTTATTCAGTAACTTATATATATCTATAATGTATATAAATAACTCATATATCTATTCTATTTACTTAGGTAGGTATTTATATTAAGTTATATAATATGTATTATAATTATATAATTATATATATATTTATTTATATTATATGTACATAATCCTAACTATTTATAAATAGATATGTGTATACTTATAATTGTAATTACAACTGTATATATAACCTAAGGTAATTATATTGTACAGTAACATTCCTTTATATTTATTTATTTATCTATATATTGTATGTAATTATATTCATAAGTTAATTGGGTATATTATTAAGTTAAAATAATTTAAATTAGTCAATTAATGAGTTATTGAAATAAATTATTTTGTATACTTGTATACCGTAGTTAAAGTAATTTTAGTATGTTTATAACCTATTTATGCTATAGAACAGTATTTATAATGTATATATATGTAAATTATGTATTTAAATGTACATAAATTGAAGAAATCACTAAAAATAAATTAAAAATTAGTAATAATAGGGTAATAATATATATTAATTAATTTATAAGTCAATTGCACAATTAATTCATTAATTCATACTTTAATTAACGAATTAAACAATAAATAAATATGTAATTTTCACTAACTTTAAGGATTTTTTAAATATAATTATATATTTAATTAAGTTAAAATAACTATACCAATAAGTAGCCCTATGAATAGGCTAGACGAATATATAATTTAATTTGAAAATAATTAATTATTTAACATCTAAATTATGCCTTAAAGATGGCTCTAATCCACGCTGCAGTGCACCAATTGGGTGCTATAATATAACATCATATCGTTAATAGTGAAGTGCTCTCAGTGATATAAGTTGCCCAGCACTATAGGTTGATCATAACACCATCATGGGTCCTAACTAACCACAATTAATCAGATTCAAATGATAAATGCTCATAATTGATCATCTAAGGGTCACAATTCCGCACTGATCTAATTTGAGAGAGACAAGAAAATAAGGTTAATTCTATTGTATTAATAGCACATCACAAGTGCATATTAACCATGGGATTACTCAGAGGTTAATTGAAGGTCAAGTGAACATAAAAGATTAAAAAGTGGGTTCATATTGACTGAATCAGGTTTCCCGCATTTCGAGGGAGAAAACACGACTGAAAACCCTAATTATCAACCTCACTTAGATTAAAAAGGTTTTAATCAGGATTAAATCAATCTAAACCTCCTAAAAATCATTGGAAAATATTCTAAGAGGTTTGGTACTTTCACTTTGACCATCTGAATCCATTTTGACATAAAATAGAGTTTCAGATGGGAATTTGCCCTAATTTAGGTTCCTAAAACATTTGCCCAATCAAATGTGGTCAAAACTCAAATCCAAGTTCACAATTAGATTTCTTGGGTCTAAGTTAGGTTAACACCAAAATTTGGGCCCAATTAGAGTCCATCTTAACCTAGTTTGCATTTTATCCCCTAAAAGCTCTATTTCTACATTTAAACCCCTAAGTTTCGAATTTCCTTACATATATGCCCTTATCTTTCTCATCTCCTTCACAAATAGCCCCCTGCCTCCTTCTCTTTCTTCTTTGCCTTTGTCGTCATCTAAACACAGAGAGAACCCAAAAGCTGCCGACATTCAATCGAAGAATTGATTAAAGAAACTTCAATACAAAATCGCCAAAGTTGGCAATATTGATCCTAAGATCATTCTCAATCTGTTGAGCATCAATTTAAGGCCAAATTTGGCTGAAACTGGTCTAGAAAGCTTGATATTTTTTATGTCTCTTCTTTGTCAATGTCAAACTCCAAGCTCTCCTATTTTGGGCGAGTGCGGAGGAAAACCTCATTTATAAAGAGGGTCGCATCTACCCAAGCAGAATTCATCTGAGTTTTTGGCATGCAAGTCCTTCCTCTGCCTTCTTCCTTCGCCACCATTGACGATGACTTGGAGCTCCTTCAGCCTCTGTCTTCACTGCTGCTCGCCACCAACCGGACAACGGCCCTTCTTCCCCAATCCTCGCTGGAGCTTCTCACCAAGCTTGGGCCCTAATTACCTCCTCATCAGCTCCATCTCTAGTCTTCTTCTTCCTCGCCGGTGGCCGTACTGATGACCTAGATCCCCATCTCCTTTCTTCCAATAAGTTTAGGATTTCTGTTCCTAACTCTCCCAAGTAGGTCTAAGACAAATCTCAGCCCCATCCTTCTCCTCTTCCTCCATCCTCGACTCCGACAAACCCATCTCCAACCACCTTCACTAACCCACCACCTCCATCTTCCTACACCCAAATTAGGTTATGTGAAACGTTAGCCACACCTCCACAACCATTTCGACTAACATAATTAAATACTACAACACCTCCACCGTCTCCCTCAATGCAAACCACTGGAGCTCCGCTCACCTTCATGCCCCAGTCACCACTCGCACACAAACATCAATTCACTACCACCACCACATTCACCATACACTGATGAAGCTCCTGAACATACTAATTGGGTCAAAAGGCTGTGTTTTCTGTGTAGGACCACTCGCCATTGCCAGTCGTCTTCCTCATCGCCATCACCGACCATCTCATCGCTAATGGTCTCGCCTCCACTGCTAATCATCACAATCTAACACCACGACAACACCTGCATCGTCAATTGGACAGAAGTCACACAGCAGTAGCCACAATCAAGCCCAGCAACCCATCGCAGTTGCAGCAGAAGAAGAGTGTGGAAGATAGTCTAACATTGTTAAAAGAAGATTTGGAAATCTCTTCATAAGTCATTTCGTGCATACTTAGTCGCCTCAGCACACGGTGTGATTTCCCTCTCACCACACGTGCCAATCACCCTCACCCGTGATCATGTGCACGCGGTCCTAGATGTTGACCCAATTACCCGATTACCCATACACCCTGACCTAGATTTGAGGAAAGAGAAAGAGAAAAGGAAATTTTGAGGGGGGAGGGGGTGGTTTTGCACTATAGCACCTCGGGTCCCATGCTAATACTTAGGCACAATTTGAGAAGGTGATCTAGGGTTTGAAGTTAAGTCGGTTGGGGTTTATGTCTGACGTCTGATTTGAGGCTACTATTGAAATATTGGCTCTGACATTGATTGAAGTATTATTGAGTTTTTGAGATTTGATTGGGATATTATCCTTAATTGTTGGGGATATTTGGTGGTTTCAACCACCATTTTTCTCTTTTATTTTTACCGTAAGATACATTCTTAAGCATTAATTGATTATTATATTTGTGATTGAAGAAATTTTTCTTCAATCAACAGCATTGATTTTTGAGTTTAGGGTTAAAGAGTGACTTTCTACGTCCATTCAACTCACTCAAGATTTGATGAGAACCCTAAGTTCTAACCATCTTATTGTGAATGTGATAGACTCATTTGGCAATTAGAACGATCTTCGGGTTTCTACGCCTCTAGGTGACCTTAAAAAGAAAAGAGTTCTGCCTAAAGGTGTATCTTTACAACCGGTAGCTTTCTCCTTACTTTTATTTTTATGGGGTCAACACAAGAGTGAATCCAATGTATATCTCCCCAGTTTATTCTACTTCTCTGCTTCTTCCTAAGTGTTTTGGGAATTTTTAGTGCATTTCTTGAGCTGGGTTCTGGACAAGTGGTCAATGAGCTGTTACCACCGACAACTTGCCAGCCATACTCGTGCGACAAAGTGTGGCTTATTTCTTTTGTTTTCTTTTTTTCTTTTCTCCTTTTCTTTTTCTTTTCTTTTTTTTTCTTCTTTTTTTTTAAGTAGGTGGCTTCCCTGGTCTAAGATTTACCTAAAGGCAGCAAGAAGATAATGGTCCAGTGACTGGGCTCTGGATAACCTACCTATGGGCTATTACCCATGATAACTTGCCAGCCATATCACCCTAGAAGATTCATTAGCTATCCAATTTCCATTAAAATCGTCGATCAACAAGTCAGTGAAAAGATAGTGTGCAGATGCTTTAGACTTAAAGTTCCTTCAAATCAGAGGGCGAGTTGATAAGTCATATAGTTATCACCCAAACTTATTTAATCAAATTACAATAGAATTCAAAATGGTGAGGACTCGAAAAACAAATCCACATTTTAGTGGATACCAGGCTGATTAAGCCTAAAGACCTGAAGGGTCTTTGTGTTCAGATCCTAATGTAATATTTCCTAAGATTGAAAAGTCCTAATATCCAAGTATTCCTTCCTAATTCAATTTTTTTTTTTAATGTATATATAAGAAGAGAAATAGAATTTACAAGAATTTCATAGAGTTGACAAAATGATTCAAAAATGAATCCACCCCCCCATGCCTAGTTGATGCAATATCCACATTGAGAAAAAGAGACATGAAAGAAAAGGTAGAGTACGGAAGATATCACCTGAATATGAAGCTTGGGTTAGCTCTGAGTCATCTGCACAATTGCCGAGTTTAATGCCGTCAGCTAGGCGAAGTCCAGCCAAAGAAGTCACAACATGGCTAGAGTAACCGTGTCTGAGATGGGTTCTGGAAGAGTACGGTCAATAACAGGCTTCAGACGTTGACCGTTGACTTTGAATGAATTACTCGTCATCGGGTCAGAGATCTGAACAGCTCCGTTTGGAAAAATCTGGTCGATAATGAATGGGCCGTTCCATTTCGACCTAAGTTTGCCAGGAAAGAGCTTAAGTCAAGAATCAAATAACCAGACCTTCTAGTTCGGCTCAAAGCTCTTACGAGAAATCAATTGGTCATGTAGAGCTTTGGTCTGAGCCTTATAGATCTTGGCATTCTCATATGCATCATTTCTAAGCTCCTCCAACTTAGATAGTTGGAGTTTCCTGGTCTTCCCAACTAAACTCAGATCTAGATTGCAGTGCTTGATTGCCCAGAATGCCTTATGTTCAATCTCTATGGGTAAATGACATGCTTTTCCATACACCAGACGAAAGGGAGAAATGCCGATGGGCGTTTTATATGCCGTACAGTAGGCCCAAAGAGCGTCCTCAAGCTTTTGAGTCCAGTCTTTGCAATTAGGCTTAATCATTTTCTGCAGAATATTCTTGATCTCCCGATTGGAGATCTCGGCCTGTCCATTCGTCTGGGGATGATAAGGTGTGGAGATTCCATGATTAACCCTATATTTAGCCAGCAAATTATGAAATTGAGCATTAGTGAAATGAGTGCCACCATCACTAATGATGGCCCACGGAATCCCGAACCTGCTGAAGATGTTCTTGACAAAATCGATGACCACCTTGTGGTCATTGGTTCGGGTGGGAATCTCCTCAATCCATTTGGACACATAATCAACAGCGATGAGAATGTACTGATGTCCAAATGAAGGAAGGAAGGGTCTCATGAAATCGATGCCCCAAACGTCGAAGATTTCGACAGGAAGAATTGGGTTTAGGGGCATCATATCTCTCTTAGTTATGCTCTCGAGTGCCTGGCATCGAGAACACGACCTTCAGAAATCCTGGGCATCCTTGATAAAGACAGCCAATAGAATCCAGATTGCAAAATTTTTGCAGCCATCTTTTTCCCGGAAAAGTGTCCACCACACGCAGATGCATGGCAGAACTCAAGTATACTGTTGAATTCGTTCTTCGGAACACATTGGTGAATAATTTGATTAGAGTAGATGCAGTACAATTCAGGGTCCTCCCAAAAGTAATATTTGGCCTCAGATTTGAGTCTATCCCGTTGTTGCTTGGTCCAATCCTGGGGGATTTGACCAACAGCCAAATAATTAACAATGTCAGCAAACCATGGGGTTTGGACGCCTGAAACTGTAAGGATAGTTTCGTCCGAGAAAGTATCAGCAATCGGGATGTCCGAACGAGAAGAATCACTTAGAAGTCTCGACAAATGACCTGCCACCACATTCTATACCCTGGATTTATCCTTGATATCAAGATCAAATTATTGAAGCAGAAGAATCCAATGAATAAGCCAGGGTTTGGCATCCTTTTTAGCCAAGAGATGTCTCAAGGCTGAGTGGTCTGTATAAATAATGACATGAAACCCTAAGAGATAAGCCCTGAATTTCTCCAAAGCCAATACTACAGCTAGTAATTCTTTCTTAGTAACAGTGTAATTCCTCTGGGCCTCGTCCAGAGTTTTACTAGCGTAGTAGATGACAGAGGGCTTCCTATCAACTTTCTGACCCAAAATAGCCCCGACCGCGTAATCAGAAGCATCAGTCATGATCTCAAAAGGGGCTGTCCAAACTGGTGGTTGCAGCACCTGAGCACAAGTGACTGCCGTTTTAAGAAAATCAAATGCCTTACGGCATGATTCGTCAAAATCAAACGGCATTTCTTTGGTGAGAAGATTGCTCAAAAGATGAGCAACCTTCAAAAAGTCTTTGATGAATCTTCTATAGGATCCCACATGACAAAGAAATGATCGAATTTGTTTAACAGATGTGGGAGGAGGAATTTTAGTGACAGTATCAACCTTAGCTTTATCCACTTCAATTCCCTGTTCAGAGATTACATGACCCAAGATGATGCCTTCTTGTGTCATGAAATGACTCTTTTCCCAGCTAAGGACCAATCTCGTTTTGATGCATCATTTAAGAATCATTTCAAGATTAGCTAGACAAGAGTCAAATGATTCTCCAAAAATAGAGAAATTATCCATGAAGATTTCCATAAACTCTCCCACCATGTCAGAGAATATGGCCAGCATACACCTTTGAAAAGTCGCAGGTGCATTGCATAAACCGAATGGCATCCTATGGAAAGCAAAGGTTCCGTAAGGATAGGTGAAAGTAGTTTTTTCCTGATCCTCGGGATGGATAGGAACTTGGTTGTATCTTGAGTAGCCATCAAGAAAACAGAAATACTTCTGCCCGACTAATCTTTCCAAGATTAGATCAATGAAAGGCAGAGGGAAATGATCCTTTTTCGTGGCTGTGTTCAGCTTCCTGTAATCGATACAAACTCTCCAAGAGGAAGCTGAACGAGTTGTGATAGATTCTCCTTTCTCATTAGTCACAATGGTAATCCCAGCTTTCTTGGGAACAATCTACACGGGACTTACCCAGGGACTATCCGAGATAGGATAAATGATTCCTACATCGAGCCACCACTTCTCGCATATTTGGATTTAATCTCCTCTGCATCTGGCGAGAAAGGCGAAATCCATCTTCCAAAAATATTCTATGATCGCAGTAAGATGGCTCAATCCCCCTAAGGTCATGAATGGTCCAACCAATTGCCTCCTTGTGTTCCTTTAGGACCTTAATCAGTTTAATCTCCTGCTCCTTTGTTAATTTAGCATTGATAATCATAGGAAGCATTTTATGCGGTCCTAAAAATTGATATTTCAGATTCTCAGGCAATGGTTTCAGTTCAAGCTGGGGTGGGCTGATGATTGAAGGTAAGGAAGATGCTGATGACTCATCAAGAAGAAGAGGTTGAGAGTGAACAAAATCAATAACCTCTTCAGAAGATGGCAGATTTGCCATAGAGGGTTGCGGGTCCAATTCATCATCAAAGGAGGAACTTTCAAATACAGAAACCATCATACAAGTTTCAATATTCACATTATCGTCCTCAAGTTCATCGATAAATCCACAATCCTCAAATTTATTAATCGCCTTAAAAATATCCAATTTCATTCGTTGATCCCCAAAGGAGATTTCCATGCTACCGCTTTCACAATTAATGTTGGCCTTAGTGGTAGCCAGGAATGGACGCCCCAGAATGATGGGCGTGTTCCTCAGATTTTCAGGTACATCCATGTCAGGGACAAGGAAATCTACAGGAAAATAGAAATCCTTAACCTTAACAATAACGCCTCGTAGGTTTGTGATTGAACGGTCCGCTAACTATAGCGTTACTGAAGTCGGCCGAAGTTCACCTAATCCAAACTTTTCATAAAGAGAAGTCGGAATTAGGTTGATGGATGCACCCAGATCCAGCAGTGCTCTATCAAAAGTATAATGTTTGATGACACAAGAAATCAACGGAGCACTTGGATCTCTCTTTTTCTGAGGGAGGTGGTGCAGGATAACAGAACTAGCTTTCTTGGAGAGTACCACCTTCCTCGGAACAGATTCTCTTGACTTATGCTTCTGTGTACATAAATCCTTTACAAATCTCGCGTAAGCTGATATATGCTTGATAGCGTCGAGGAGCAGAATATTGATCTTGACATTCTTGAAAATATTCAGAAGCTCCTCATTACTATAAACAGACTTCTTCTTCCTTGATCTGATCAAGGCTTCAGGAAAAGGAACATGAGTCAGATCTTTGGAATCAAGTTCCTGAGCCTTGATTTCTTCTCCAGAGTTCTCCTTTCTCTCCTCAGGTTCTTCAGGATTCAGTAAATCAAAACAGTGTGGTTGTGGATCCTGAGTTTGTTTACCACTCCTCAAGGTAATAGAATTTGTGGATGCATACGAGTTTGGGTCTTGGGGAGGGTTAGGAAAGATTGGAGGGGCTTCATTAGCCAAGAATTGTTGATTTGCAGAAGAAGAAGAAGAAGAGGAAGGACCCTGCTCAACCACCTGAGCATGTACGTGTGGGTCCCTCTGATTTCCGTACCCATGGGCATGATTGCCCGGATTCAGGATATTTCACAGGTTGGGTACAAGTTGGGATGGTAGAGATCCGGGTTGACGAGAGTTAGCTATGAGCTCGGTTTGCAAGTTTTCCAGTGAGGTTTTCATTTGCTGCATGAGTTGGAGCATGGATCCTTGCATCTCTACCATTTGTCGGTTCAAATCAGCCTGCCCTACGAGTTGACGGACATTCCAAGCTGGCTGATTGACCTAATTTGGGGGTAACTGAGTATAAACATGACCCTGACCCATTGGTCATTGTGGAGCATAGTTGCTAGGTTGGAATTGGGTTTGCTACCCCAGGTTTTTCCAAGAGAAGTTAGGGTGGTTTCACCAACACAGATTATAAGCATTGGAGTAGGGGTTGGATCTAACATTCTCCTGTACAGCACAAACATCCTCATAGGGTGAGGATGGAGAGAAAGAAAGGGAAGGATCAGAGAAACTGGGATCAAAGGCCCCAATTTGGAACCCGTGGGGTTTCGAATAATGCTGGCTCGTAGGTTAAGCCGCATCAAGTTGATTCACGAACTCCCATCCAGAAGGAGCTCGTGATGAATGGAATCTTGAATTCTAGGATTGAGTGGATCGAGAGTTGTTCATTGAATTTTTACCCATCCACTCCATTCTCTTAGCAACCAAGTCCACCATATCAAGTTTATTACAAATCAATTCCATATCGAATGAATAAGAGTCGTGGACTTCATTACCATTCGATCTGGACTGCTGGGACCAGTTAAAAGTATCCATGGAGGCATGATTGATCGAATTCTTGCTCATTTCCTCAAACAAATAGTACTCACTATCTATGTCTTTGTTGAGGAAATTGCCTTTGTAAGAAGCGTCCACATGATTTCTGAGTTGCTCAGTCAACCCACGGTAGAAGATCTGCACGAGTTGCCATTTCGGTACCTTGTGGTGTGGACACCTCCACAATAGGTCCTGGAATCGCTCCCAGGCCACATGAAACTGCTCCCCCGACTGCTGGGTAAAGGTAGTGATTGCCCGTCTCAAAGCATTGGTACGTCTGACAGGGAAGAATTTCTTCAGAAAGGCCGATTTCAACTCATTCCAAGTTGCAATTGGTCTTCCTATAGTCCTGTACCAATGAGTGGCTATATCCCTAAGAGAGTGGGGGAAGAGCCTCATGATCATTTGCTCCTCATTCATGTTTCGTGCCTTAGTGGTCTGGACCAAAGTGGTCAAGTCCTCCAAATGCTGAAATGGGTCTTCAGAGCCAAGCCCATGGTAATATTTGATCAGGCCTAACACCTGGGGCTTGATTTCTATGTCTCCGGCAGGAATCTAGACACCGGGACGTTCCCCCTAATTTGAAGGATCATAAAAATTCTTCAAGGGCTGAGCACCCTGCATTCTCTGGAACCATTCTTGCATTTTTTGCATTTGTTCCAACTGCCTTCGAAATTCCTCCTGTGGATCCCGAGGCAGAGTAGGCTGTTGATCGGCCATGGGATCGATTTGGCCAAAATCCAATCTACGCCTCCTAGAATACTCTATTGGACCTTCCAACCGGGGATTCAATGACCTTCCCAGCATAAACTAGGAAAAGGTCGGAAGGACTGGGGATAAGAACCCTGCAGCACAACAAAACAAGCATGTCCTTAAGTGGGGTAACCTAAGGATCTACAGACTCCCAGAACCCTTCTTAAGATTATAAACGATATACTCTACTTGTGTCTACTCGATCCAACTAGTTAGAAGGAGGGACTGGGGAGAAGGTTCTTCCTTTGGCTTGCGCTTCTGGTTCCTAGTGTACCCCCCAGCTGCGGTCGTTTGACGCTACTCCCCTAGCTAGACATCAGATTAATTAGTGCAAGTAGGTTAATCGTAAATAATCTCAGACTAGGCCCCGAAGAGCGAATCAGTCCTTAAGGCCAATGTCTACTCGATTTTATTGAGGCCTGGGATTGTAGTGCTTATGGAATGTGATGGGCCCTTAAAATGGGTTGTGCCCTTAATGATTGATTATGTGTAAGTGCATGCACAACTAGGATTTTCAAGCAAGATTATTTGTGATGCATAGATTTTAATGTTCAAATCTTACTTAAGTAGCTTTTAGGGTTTAGAATTAGGTTGATTTCAATCAAGTTTGAGGCAAACTAGGTTTTCAAGAACGAGTGAAGATTGCTTTCCTTTAAAATCAGAAATAAAGTGGAGTGCCTAATATGAACCTAGATTGAAAACCCTAAGAGGAAGCTACTTGGTGAGTTGATTTTAGGTTGAGTGGTGCAGCCCAAACAACTCAAACAATTGGCCACAATTGCACCACTAGGTTAGGCACACAAAAATGGTTAACCTAGAATGATTTCTACTCTTTTATGTGTTGATTTGTGTGTACCAATTCCACATATCAGAATCCGATTGAGTAGAAGAAGATCAAGTAGGTTAAGTGCCTTGAATGTAGGTGTATGGTGTGTGTATGCTGAAAATTACCCCACAAAATTATCTTTTTGTTTTTTCATATAAGCGAGGGTGAAATGTAAGTGTGAGTGGAAATCTAAACAACCAAACTAATCCTAGGATTTATGCAAACCTTAGGTTAATTAGAATTTGAATTTAATTTGATGAAATGAAATCTATGGTGGGGGAAGAATGGGGAGCACTTACAGTCATCTTCAACTGCACTTTACTCTAATCTATCGCTTGACGATTCCCTAATAGAGGCATCTGCAAAATAATAGACACAAGAGAAAGCAAGTTAGAAGATAGTAAAGTGCGTGAAATGTGAAAAGATTGGAAAATCGTTGCCTCCCCGGCAATAGTGCCAAAATGTTGAACGTTGGAAGACTACGCTATCGGATTTGGTTTTGAAAATCTGTCGTTGTAGTTTGAATAGTGAAGAACTCGGGTTCAACAAATAAAATTTATACTGGAATAGAAATCCTGGGTCAAACTTACGGAGGCTATGTCGATCAAAATTCACAATTATATTTTTTTGTTTTTGTTTAAAGAGCGGAGTAATTACAATGCAATGGAATCAATATAAACAATCAGAGAAAGCGAGAGAGAGAGAGAAAACATCCACTTGAAGTTGCAAAATGTTTGTACATCTAAGAAAGTGAGAAATTACACTAGAAAGCAGGAAAACTATTACAACTATAAAGCAGGAAAATTCTACTCTAAAAAGCAGGAAAAAAGAAATGGGAGAGAGAAATTATCCTCCTCGATGATCGCATGGAGGACGAGCCAGATGAGACAATGCCAGGAAGACGAGGAACGGAGCAGGAAGAAGGACGTCGAAGCAGGAGGAAAGGGAATGAGGCAGCATGCCATCGTCGTCATAGGATCCACTTCCGGAATGGGAGCGAAAATTTGATTTTATCTCTTGAGGAGCATCCCGGGTGTGGGACAAGCTTCTCTTGAGCTTTGGAGAGGGAGAGAAGAGAAGGAAGGGATGAGAAATTCATATGGAGGGGGTCTCCTTTTATAGTTACAAGGAGTGGGGGCATTTTGGACATTTTAATTTGAAAATCATTAATATGGGACCTTTAGTGACGGATAAATCCATCACTAAAGGCTTGAATGTGGCCTTCATGTGTGCGCACCGCGCACCTCCTCGCCTCCTTGTCCTCCAACACACATGCACGTCTGCATGCTCACAGCCATCCAATCAAGAGGTCGGACGGCTTAAACCATCCTCGCCCACGCCACGCACCAACATGCGATCACGCATCAACGCCGCGCATCTGATTGCACGTGGGCGCTATCGCTCACACAGCACCATTCGATCCTCATCGTGTGGACCCGCTCGCTCACCTGCTCCATGTGCCCGCTTCAATTTAAGGTGCAGCGGGCTCGAACGTGCGACCTGCGTCTTTGCATAGCGCACTCGACCGCTGCGCTATGAGAGGCTTTGTGTCGTGTAGAGGATTTTAGCATGCAGTTTCGTGACCGTTGGATGAGCATCCAATGGTCGAGATCGAGCAGGCGAGTGAAGAAGGAAAGGCAGCAGGGGGTCCTTGGGGCCAGTTGGGTGGCTGAGATGGTGCCACGTGGCACCATCTTGGCCATCCATCTTCTAAGTATTGTAGACGGTGACAGGTGTCGAATTGGATCAATTTTCATGCCGTTAGGTTGTGATCGTCGATCCGAATCCATCTGTGTGGTCGAATTTGTCATCTGAGGTGTGGATTAACACCATCTTTGCCCATGATCTTTAGGGTTCCTCGATCTCTATCTGGTGCTACTGATGTCCGATTAGAGCGATCTTGGAGTCATTGAACTTCAATTGTCACCTTGATCAGATCCGTATGGTTGGATCTTTGATCCGAGGCCTTGATAAAAAGTTGCCCTGTTCCTGACCATAAAAAGGAGACAATTATTGTATAATTTATACAACTTGATCTAAATAAATAATTATGCATGTTATGCACTATTTACAATGTATGATGCTAATGTGACACTAAGAACATACATTAATAGACATTTTAGGTTAATCAGATGTATGCACATCAAGGTCGCCGGCTGTCGGAGGCAGGTGACGGTCGACTAGCGATGAGGGTAGCAAAGGAAGAGGTTGGTTGGCTTGGAGGATTTGGGGGTTTTTGGGGCTGATGTGTTCATGAGGGTTTTGAGTGTAAAGAAAGGGGTTAATATACCCCAACAGGTGTGGTATAACTCCCCCTAAAGTTGGGGTTAATTTCATTAAAAATCGCCCACAAATCAAAATCGCAGAGGGGATTTTTGCCTGTTTTAGATGTCTATAGATGGTCTCCAATGTCTGGGATCAAGAGTTAGGGATTTCAACCCTTTCCAAGTTGCCGGCTAATTTTTCGATTAGACGATTGATCAAACGTCTAATTAAAAAATTGTACATCCAATTTGTGAAACCAGGGACTTCCAGATTTTGCCCAATCTCCAAGTTATCATCTGATAAATACATATTTATGTGTGATAAAATGCCTAATTTGTGGGTTCCTACATTGTTTAGATATAGTTAGCATTATAAATAGTACATAACATTCATCATATTGTGTTTAGGTTAACTTATATAAATTGTATATTAATTTACCCACTTTTGTGGTTAGGGGACAGAGAGACTTATTTTGGGGCTTCAAATGGCAAAACCAACTGTACGAAGGGATCCGAATTGACGATGGTAGCCTAATGATGCGAAAATCGGTCCGATCGACATCCATGGCATTCTATGCATGCATTTGAAGATAGACAACCCAGATGGCACCACGTGGCATCATCTGAGTAGCCCACCGCTATTAAATGAAATCGTCGTTATGTAAGAGATGTGTCATAGTATAGGACAAAATCGCTCAAATCATTTAAATTTATATGCTCAGAATCAAAGAAAGAGTCCGAGGTCGAACATAGGGAGCAAGTAATAGCAATTTAATCTCACCAATCACAAGAAATATAAGCAATTATAATCAAAACTTTATTTAGAATAACTCTAAATGATTTATAGATGAAATCAAGTATCACAGTGCAAAAAGAATGGGTTAAAATGGTGATTTGAATCACCAATTAACCCTTTGAAGTTAAGTTCAAGTATCTCAAATATTTGAACAAATAAATCTCAACCCAATATTCCACGTCAATCAAATGTAATAACCCAACAGAACTAAGGCACTAGCAGGCGTCTTAAGTTGCTCAAGGCTCAGCTCAACTTCAACAAAATAGAGGTAAAGGCCTCCTCTTCCTCCTTCATGCCTCAACAGAGAGAGGCAACCACAACATAGAGGCAAAGGCCTCCTTTGAAATTGGCTAAGTGTAGAGAGCGTAGCAGAGGGCAAAAGCTCCCCCCTCTCTCTTTTTCCTCTTCTTTATTTCTCTCAAAAACCCAAGTTTAGCCGGTAATCGGGCGGGTAACTGGGCATGAACAAGACCATACCTGTCGACATGGAGGCGGGTGAGGAGTGCGTAGAAGTGAGTGAGGGACCCGACCCTTGTGTCTTGGGCGAGGGGTCGAGGAGGGGAATCTAACTTATGCTGCGCGAGTAGCTTTAGTCTCCACGATGTGGGACTATCTTATCCCACAGTCTTTGCGTGCGATCAGCAGATGGCAGAGGATCCAACTGTGGTAGCAGGTGCAAACGTAGACATTGATTGGGAACCTGGAGATGCACCTGGGAGTAAACTACAAGGCCTGAGGGTGTTGCTTGGAGGTGTTATGGCTGGATGACTGCTGAGGATGTCGGCGAAGTTGAGGCGGCAACAGAGGTCCGACGATCACCTAGAAAGCAAGAACACGAACTGGTGGCCCAATTAAATTGGCTTAGAAGCTTCGTTGGACTACGACGAGTGTGTTGATGGTGGTGGCATCACGTTTGAGTGGGTGTGGAGGTCTAACGACCTTGGTGAGGGTGCGTGCAAGCGATGGTGGTTGGTAAGGTGATTTGGTGGGTGAAAGCCTAAATTAGGAGAGGGCTTTTGACGAGGGTGGCGCAGTGAAACTTGTGGAGGTGGCAGCAAGGTGTTTGTTGAAGTGTAGCAGGCTAGAGGCTACACAGAAGCATCACCGAAGGAGGGGAAGATGAAGGTCGTGCTAGTAATAGTGTGGTTGTGAGTGATTTGTGAGTACGGGGGAAGAGAGTGGAGGGAGAGAGGAAGAGATGGAGGGACTTAAGGAGGAAGGAGGCGGATGGAGAGCGCCAGCATTGGCTAGCCGGAGCCGAAGAAGACAAGGGAGTCCGATGAAGTGGTGCGGCGACAACGAGGATGAAGGATGCCACTGCTGTGGTTGGCGAGGAGAAGACTTGAGAGGGGAAGGTAGAGGGCTGTCCAATTTGATTATTGGATGGCCTAACGAGGAGGACGGATATGGTCACCAAAGCAAGGTGCGAAGGTGGCCAGAGGGGGAAGAAGAGGGCTTTCTCTGGCCATGACATGCTAAGGAGCATGGTTATGCGTTGGGGAAGCTTTATAGAGCTTCAAGCAAGCTTCCATGCTTGGAAACAAGCTTGAGAAGCTCAGATTTTCAGGAAGAAGATCCTTGAAATCCAAGGATTCGCACGGGTTTGTTGAGGGGATTTGGAGTTTAGAATTAGGTTTTGATGGTTTAGGGTTCCCGTGAGATCATCCCTTCAAACTTAGAAGGGATTAGCCAAGCAATCATGGATGAATCTGTGATTGAAAGCTCAGATCTATGGGTTCACACCTGCCATGGCAGAAGGGACCCATTTGAAGAAGATGAAGAGAAGTTAGGGGGCTATTTGTAAATATTTTGAAAGTTAGGGGCATGAATGAGAGAGAAAGAGTCTGATTAGACCAAAATGTAAACTAAGTTAAGATGGACTCTAATTGGGCCCAGATTTCGGTATGAACCTAATTTGGACCCAAGGAATCTGATGGTGAAGTTGGATTTCAATTTTGACCAAGTTTGACTGGGTAATTTACACAGAAACCCAATTTAGGGCAACTTTCTATTTGAGACTCTGAGGTCAAAATGGGTTCCAAAGGTCAAATCAAGGATGTCAAACCTTAAGAAATATTTTCTTATAAATTTTAGAATGTTTATATGAATTTTATCTTGACCAGAACCTCTGTAATTTAAGCGGGTCTGAAATTAGGGTTTCTAGTGCTGAATTAGTTCTCGAAATGCATGAAACCCCATTTCTGTCTGCATGGACCAACTTATTAGACTTTAATACTCATTTGACATTTAATTCACTCCTAGAAAACCCCTTGGTTATTCTATGTTTATGATTTGCTATTAAAATTACAGAATTAACCTTGGTTTCTTGTTCTCTTCTCAAAACATGATAAGGTGGAGATATAACCCTTAGATGAATATGTAGGAGATTTTATCTTTTATTACAAACTAAAGTGGTCTAGTTAAGGCTCATGATGGTGTTCCCATCAATTTCCGCCTCCCATCTCACCCCCAACCTCTAAAGGCCCATCACCAAAATTCCTCCACCATTGGATGGAGATCTAATGAAGAGAACGCAGGCTACACCGCATCTTCATCCGATGAGATCATCAACTTTTAATCTCGATAGTTGGAACTCCATACAATAGTTGAAATCTTGCACCACTAATTCCCACAGCTTGACCATCTGTTGGCGTAGCGCAGTGGTCAAGCATGCTGCTCTCCAAGCGCGGACGCGAGTTCGAGTCGCAATAAGCACCTCCTCAACACGTTCCAATCAAAATTCAGTCATTCGATTATGATCGATCAACTGTGAATTGGCCACGCCACTCAGGCATGGATGAAGCGCAATCCACGAAGCATGATCAATGGCTGAAAGAGTGCCACACAGCACTATGGATCTGCACTAGCAGTAGACACATGATCTGATGCATGATGAGTGCGATTTGAAGTGCAAACGAGGCACTATCTCAGCCCTCCATTCACCATGCAACGGCTGTAGACCTCGTGTACGAGTGCCAGCTGTGGCAGCATAATGCTAGCAAGCGCTGCGCGCAATGCAATGCCAGAAAGTGTGTGATCCACGCACGAGATGAATGGTGCCATCGTGTGCATCAATGCTCTCCATGGTCGAAAAACTCCCATTTCTCCACCTATAAAAGGGTCTATACCCCCCCCCCCCAGCCTACCATCTCTACCTAGCTACTTTCCACCTATCTTAGAGCTCTAAAAAGCCTTCCAAGCTCCTAAGAGCCCTACTCCCAAGCAACAAGGTGCTCTTATTAGTGTAGAAACCTTATCGTCCACCAAATATTCATCCCTCTACTCACCACCCTCATAGGAAATCCTTGCGTCACCCCCCCGCCTCCATTCAGGTAGCAAATCACCACCATCACCTCACCCCTTTCCTATAGCTTGGTCAAGCCATCCTCTACCTGGATTCCTCCTACATCTAATCACTATCATCCCACATCTCACCTCCTTCATCCAGTCGTCACCAAGCGCTATCATCTTGCTAGACATTCGCTTCAAGAGACTTTTCACAACCCCCTTTCTCTTTTATATTGCTTATCTACTTTCATTGCAATTCAGTGTTTAGTTGTAACATACATTTTTTGAAGCTTATATAAATTTGTTTCTTCTCTCTGCCTCTCTTTCTCTCTCTATTTATCTTATTTGCAAGTAGATTAGTAAATATTATTCCACTTGTTAACTATCTTCCCTCTATAAAAGCACAAAAAAATTACAAAGGCAAAAAATCTCTAGAAACAAACTAGCATAGATTTTGCAAAAATCAAATGTTGCTTCCCTATGTTTTGTGATTCCCTGGTTAGAGGGGGTGAGATATGCGTGATGTAATATAAAGTGCGGAATAAAAATAGACGATCTCACAAAATTAACCAATCACACAATCGACACAAGTAATTTTAGGTGGAAACCCAAACCGGATGAAAGCCACCACCTAACCCTCTCGAGTTAGGATTTCCCGATCGACCTAGTCAATCAAATCCACTACACCCAGTCACTTGAACGAGGGTGACTGAACCTCAATTACAACCGCACTACTTAGATCGAGGGTAGTGTACCTCAACACCCCTTCTCTTCACAAGAAGGAATTTGTCTCGCGAAGGAGACGGGAATTCGCAAATTGAATACCCAACCAAAGACAATATAAAGTACAACAATCCTATAGAGCCTCAAATATTTAATCCTAGCTTCAATAGGAGTTAGGAAACTTCCCTTTGGTGGAAGTGTGTCAAAGTGACGATGCGGGTGCGTGAACCACGCCGCTGTGCTTTGTCACTCTCGTAATTGCAGAGGGAGAGTGGGTGTGCAAAGGGATGAAGCTTTCTAGATATGAAACAGATGCTTGGAGAGCTAGAGCTTCAACTACTTCTCTTGGACACAAAAGATGTGGAAAGTGGTTTTCTTAGTGTATCTTGGTGTATATTGCAAGCCAAGGGGTCCTTTATTTATAGAGGCCCTAGGAAGGCTTTAGATGGCCTTGGAAGGCTTCCATAGTCGTTGGGTGCAAAGCCAAAGAGAATCAAGCCATAGTCAGAATTAATCATGATTCTGATAGGATCATCAGACGTCTGGGAACTAAGTCAGACGTCTAATTTTAGGCGAATTTCCTTCCTGACTTGAATCAAACCTAAACAGGGTTCTAGTGAAAGTCCATCAGACGACACACAGGACGTCTGGCATAAGGTATGGACATCTGGAAACCTATTTGTTCTCTGGAAATGGATTCCCAACGAGTCTAACGGCTATAAAATCTTTGAAGGAAGATTTTGGGTCAGTCGAGGCAAAACAATCATGTATCAGACATCTGGGGTCCTCTACGAACATTTGATATGAGGCTAACGGTCACTTCCTCAATGTTTACTAAGGTAGCCAACATTCCACTAATTGGACATCCAGCAAGGCATCAGACGTCTGCTAAGACGTCTAGACTAAGGCCTGGACAACTGATTCTAACAGACAGAACCTACTAAGTCTAGCCTAGATGTTTTGGACGTCTGATCAAGCAGTCAGACATCTTAAAAGTCAATATCAGACGTCTGATTTTCAGACTAGACATCTGATAAGGCTATCTGAACCCTATTTTGGTTTTCTAAGTTCTTTACAGAAAACCTAAGTATTCTAGGGTAGTGCAGGTGTTCCTAGGACTACTTTAAGGGTTCTTTAACATAAACTCTAAGACAAAAATAAAGAGCAATGCAAAGAAATAAAATTACATAGAACAAGATAAAATGAAATCTATCCTATTCTTCATCTCCTTCCTTCTTCAAGCTTTCGGTCCTCGCGAAGCTCCTCCGCCTTTGTCCAGCTCCTCCAATCCGCCATGGATAAGAGCTCAAACTCTGTCTAAACACTTGTCTCTATTTGCAATTTGACCTGAAAACTAGAACTCAAATGCAAATGTTAAAAGACACGTGTTTTGTTATCATCAAATAAATGATCGTGGTGCTCTAGCACCAACACGTTTGACCCAGGACTCATCCAGTCTTGGTAAATTTATTTGATAGCTGGGATTTCGCACATATTACAAAGTGGGGTTTTTCCAAAACCCTAATCACTATTTTCTTGCAAATTTTTTGACTTATCATCTTCTGATTTTTTAGTTAGATGACAGATCAGACGTTGGATACAAGAAGTCAGATGTCTAATCTCTAATTTTAGGAACTCCTGAGATCAGACCCTGAAGCAAGTTAGTCATATGGCCAAGTCCACCAGGCGACAAGTGTCGACGTCTGGACATGGTGTCAGATGTCTAGAAAATAATTGTCTTTGCTTTTTTATTTTTAACTCATTTAATCGATTCGACATCTATTCAAATCATCAAATGTCCAATGTTCATTTTTAAGACGTCTGGGAGTCGTATCAAATGTCTGATTTTGCATAGATTGTGTATTTTGATGTTTGAACAAGTTTGAAGGAGCTCTGACTTGATAAGGTCAAGGTTCCCTTAATGTTCATTACAAGCATTCTTTTCTCCATTTCGAACCTTATGAGCCTCTCCTTTGTGTACTTGGTTTGGCACACAAAGTTTCTAAACTCAAGTTGAGTGATTTGCAAACCCAAGAAACACTTGAGTTCACCCATCAAACTCATCTTGAATTCATCCTGCATTATCTTAGAAAATTCTTTACACAAACATTCATTAGTAGCACCAAACAAGATATCATCTACATAAATTTGAACTAATAAGATTTCTTTTCCTTTTTTTTAATGGATAGTGTGGAATTGGCTTCTCCTATCGAAAAATTTACACTTAACAAGTACTCTTTGAGTCTATCATACCAAGACCTGGGAGCTTGTTTTAGACCATATAATGTCTTATTCAATTTGTAGACAAAGTCTGGTTTATCGTGAGACTCAAAACCAGGAGGTTGTTTTACAAAAACTTCCTCCTTAATGAAACCATTAAGAAAAACACTTTTAACATCCATTTCAAAGAGCTTGAAGCCAAGGAAGGCAGCATATGCAAGAAGCATGCGAATCAATTTGAGTCAAGCTACGAAAGCATAGGTCCCATCGAAGTAAATCCCTTCTTCTTGGTTATAACCTTGTGCTACCAATCTCACCTTGTTTTGAATAATCACAGTGGATTCATCCAACTTATTCTGAAATACCCATTTGGTTCCTATTACCGATTTCCCTTCAAGCTTAGGTACTAGATCCTAAACTTCATTCCTTTGGAATTGGTTGAGTTCCTCCTGCATAGCCATCAACCAAGGTTTGTTGGAACATGTTTCCTCAACACTCTTTAGTTCAACTTGAGATACAAAGGCAGAAAGGTTGAAAGAGAAATTAAATCTAGATCGAGTTTTAACGGCATGGAAAATGCTTCCAATGACTTGGCTTTCGGGACGATCCCTTTGTAATATCCAATCTTTTGGAAGATTTTGGATATTGAAGTCTTGAATGTTAAACACATCAATAAACGAATCATCCTCATCTTCCATATTGACGCAGTTAATAGAAGAAGAGTTGGGTGATTCATCAAAGGAAATATGAAGAGTTTCCTCCACTACCAATGTGGTCTTGTTAAAAACCCTATATGCCTTACTACATGAAGAATAACCAATGAAAATTTATCTAAATTAGAGTGAGTATTCAAAACAAAACAACGACATCCAATTGCCAATTAAACACATTTCTAAGATCAAAAGTTTAAATCAAGAGTGAAATCATGTTCTTAAATGTTCAATTAAACTCCAATAAAAACTTCATGGCATTTGGACATCATCAGGACCCTGCATTAATGACTTTACGTATAGGTCCTTAGTTCATTCACATTTATTCACATAAAAGACCTAGGGACCTCATTTTAAACCCACAATGACCTATTTGCAAGACCTAATGATTGTGCTGCCATCTTTCTCAGCCACTTATGGGCTTGAGCGTAAAATTTCTACCATTTCATCTATAAAGGTTGTGCAATTTTTCCATTAACACCTGATACTATGGTGCACTATTCACCATTGAAGAACATGGTGAACAGTTGCCATCGATTTCCTTGTACCCTTAATCCTACGGTGAATCTTCTTCAAAAATTCCCACGCCTTTGCACAATGCGTTGTCACCACCCTCAGATCTAATCCAATGGTCAGATTTCATCCATTTGCTTCTTGCCTCCCTCCAAGCTCATCCCTACCATTAAACCTAATCTTGATTAATCACACCTAGCAGTGCTTTGATCCTCTGGTACGCTTGCTTTAGCAGCTATGTAGACCCTCGCGTGCATCATCACCTCCCTGCTACATTTGTTTAGGCGATCCCTTCTTCCCCTCCTGTCTCCCCTCCTCATCAACCCCTATTCCTATACCTAAGCGGTGGAACTCCGCCTTCTTCAAATCTTCCTCGCTGCTAAGGATCTCAAAGCACCTGAGGGTGACCCAAAACTCCTCCCCCATTCGTCACTGCAGTCCATCTCAGAGGTCTCATTCGTCCACTTAAATTAAGTTTTTCTTGCTTTCTAGGTTAGTTATAGTGATAATTAGTATACTGTAGATCAGTAGGAGTAGTTTAGGTGTTCTGATCAATTTAGATTAGAGAGGTGTTTTTCCACCTCCATTTCGATTCATTCCTCTCCCCCTCATCTCACAATTCACGTTCACTCAATTGTTGCACAATTTTATCACCAATCACCCATTCACAAGAGCATTCAATAGATCTAAAGCTCATTAGCTTTTAGATATGTTGGAGCACTCAAACATCAAATCAAGGGCATTCCATTTAGTCCATATACTCACTGATGCCCTCCCTCTGATTTAAAACCATCGAATCTAACTGATTTTATTGAGATGGATTTTTATAGTTGATTGAATGAGTTTTGAGCCAATTACAATCTATTCAGATTTAATCAATGAAATTGGGTTTATCTGAGTTTGGTTTGAAATATTGCAATTGTTTTAAACTTATTTGATCAAGTTTTCAGTGATCATATCCTCTGTGTTTCATTTGATTTCAGATTCTGAATTTTTGGTGAATGATAGGTAGTTTGGGCCAATGAGAGTCATATAAAATGATCCAAGGCCTAAGCAATGACCTAATGATTTTTCAAAGATTGTTTAAGGTCCTAAACACTGATTTATAGTGTTTAAGAGCTCAAAATGAGCAATCCACAGTGGCATTCTTACATTGAAAGGCCCAATCAGGGCAACATTTGACTTTCACTTCAAAATGGCTTCTGAGTTAAAAAATGGTATTAATTTGATCTGCAAGAATTTATTGAGGTTTGGAATGTTTAAGAAGTGTCTGAGGAGGTTTTCAAATTGATTTGAACACCTAAGTTAGTCCATTTTCTTTTTGTTTCCTATAACATAAGAGAATGGATTAATTAGGGTCTCTTATATTTTCCTTAGATCTCAGATTTGATTTGTGATGTTTTTCAGACTTTCTGACGAATATTTAAGATAGTTGAAATTGGAACTGAATGTTTTGATTAGCTCTGATGGGAGTTGAACAAGTAGTTGTGTTCTATGTATAGATGTGTGAGTTGATTTTTCAGTGAGATTGAATTTCTTATTTCAGTGGATTTCAGGATTATCAGAGCTTTAGAACACCTAGTTCTAGGTGTTATATTTCTGCTGAGACACTCAAAGCTCTTAATTAGGCCTGATCTTTGCTGCAGTAGCAATCAGTAGCTGAGATAGCAACAACAGCAACTATGAGCTACTATAATAGCAGCATCAACAGTAGCTACTCTGTTCTGTCAGGTGGAATTTGGAGTGTAATTTGTGTTGTAATTAGGGATTTAAAGAAGTTGACATGTGTATAGTGTTAGGACTTCATGTTTCAAGCATTCATGGATTGTTATAGATTTTAATGTGATGTAAAATGCTTATAACCTTTGTATTAAATCCTTTGCTAGCTATACTTGAATGAATTAACTGTCCACAAGTGAAATTTGAATGAAATTGAATTGGAAATTATGTTTAAATGTTTGAATATTTGTTAGATGAAGTGTTGGATAGTTCCAAGGGTTTACATCTCAATTCCAGCACTTAGAACCCATTTTAGTGCCTCAGGTTCATTTCAAAATACTCATTCAAGGCCTAATTTGGGTTAGCTTTGCATATAAATAAAAATGATAAAAAAATCACAAAAAAATCAAATAAACCTATCTTGAGTATGATCAGGTATTTTTCTAAGCATATGTAAAGTATTAAAGTATTCTAAAACCTGACTTGGTAGAACATACCAGCCGACGGTTTGGTTTACTTCAGAATTCAATAAAAGAACCAAAGTTCAAAACACCAAAAAGAGTTCTTATTCTCTCATCTCACCCTTTGTCACTCATCTCCTACCTCTATTCTAGATATAAAAATCATAACATAACCAAAAATATCTAAAAATACCTTGTATATTGTATTTATACTTGTAAATATAATTTAGTACCAAGCTATATGTAAATATTATACCATATTTAGATAATGTACATAAATAACATATAAATGTATGCTATATATTTAATTAAGTATTTAGCATGTTTACTAAACATATAACTTTATTGTACAGCTATATATTAATTTATATTAACTTAAATGTATATAATCCTAAGTAATTATAAAAACCTATGTATATGTCTATAACCATATGTAATACTGTACATACGTATTGAACTAATTATTATATATTGTATACCTATAAATTAATTTAATTATGTAATTATTGTAGGTAATTAAGTTATTAAGTTAATTAGGTACGTTATTAACTTAAAATAAAATAAATCAGTAAATTAAGTTAATACTAGAGTAATTTATCATGCACACTTGTATAGTATTATTTTAAGTATGTTTAACCTATTTGTACTATATTTATATTATATTACAGTATTTATAACTTAGATATGTACATTCCTATTTAAAATGTGTATTTAAATGTAAATAAATTAAAATAAAGGCTCTAAAATAAAATAAAAATGTATAATAAATACCTTGATATATAAATTAACTATTTATATAGTCAATTTCATGATTAAATGAATAATTTGTATAGTAATTAAGAAATGAAACCTTAATTTAATGTACATAATTTCCTAATTTTAACTAATTTTAATATATATTTAAATAACTTATTTTCGTAAATAAATTATACAATCGTATAGCCCTATAAAAGGGCTTTCCAAAAATATAAATTAATTAAAATTTGGATTTAATTATGACTCTCAAATCGAGGGCCAAAATCATGCAATTGACACGCATCTGGGCGCTACATAGTGCCTGATTTCACCGCTACATAGCACCACATCATGCACTGTAGAGTGGTTGGCGTAGTATAAAAGGAATCGCGTGCCATGCCTTGGCACGCTGAAATGAGTAATAAGCAATATATCCCTCTTTTCTCTCTCTCTCTGCATATGAATGAGCATGTATTAGAACAGTGCTGGGTTGAGGGTCGTGCATTGTGCTGGGCTTACTATGGGCCTATTATGGGCCTGAAATGAGAATGGAATGAAATGCATCCTAATTAAACTAGGGGCTGGTTCAAAGAGTGGTATTGATCTAGCCCAGCTAGGTTGTTGATCCTGCAAACCAGATTAGTCCGAACCATCATCAAACCTAATTTTTGTGTAAGTGAACAGTAACTCAAGTGTTTGTGTGAGAGAGAGAACTGTCCTAAAAGTTTCTGTGTTTGAGAGTGCGGGAGTAGCTGAGCGACTAAGTGTTGAGTGACTTGGTGCTTATGTGTGTGTACTTGTATATATGTATATGTACAAAGTATATGTATATGAATATGTATAGTACAATGTAATAGTAAATGTATATATATAATAAATAATATATATAAATAATTCATACATATACATAGATAATATATATATATATCTTTGTGTAAATAGAGAATTGTTTGAACCTTATATGTATATAAATAAATATTAAGTCTTTAGTGACGAATATATCTGTCATTGTAGATATGTATAAATGTCAGTAGACATATTCTTTTGCCTTATGTTTTGTACATAGTTTTACTAAAGTTATAACGACACATTTTTATGTTACTGTATATATAGTATATGTTACTAAAGATATTAGTATGTGTTAATACATCTTAATATAGTACATATTAGTAGTTATTTTTGTATCTATACTTAGGTATTATTTAGGATAGTTGTTCATGACTAACATAGTGTAGTTACACAATTTTTTATGCCTTTTTAATTGTGCATATGTTTAAGGTATTGTAGTGCATACTAATTGATTCTTTTGTACATAATTAACACATTCATTAATTAATTAATTCATTGAATCATGTTGTAAATAAAATTGACATTTTTGGAGTAAAAGAACATTTTTGGAACATAGAGAGTGATGTATATCAATAACTATCACCCAGTGAACAACCTGGAATAAACCAATAAAAATTATGTAGATAAATAAAATGACATGACATCTGTTTGCATTGTAACAATTATACTACAATAATAACATTTAAAACATGATTTTTATTGCAACACTATTGTCGCCAATCACCGATGCGGTTGAATTCCTCTGAGCTAAGTGCACAGTATAGCAAGTTCATCACCTTTGGATTAAATCCAAGGTAGTGGATCTTCTTTACAGTGTATCCCATCTTCACCTTGATGGGAACTTCGTAACGGGATTCGCACTTCTCCCAAACGAAGAAGTCGTTGGCTTAAAGCTACATCTTCATCCGAAGCTTCCAGTAGGAGTAATTCCTTTCATCAAAAAAGCGGTGGACAGGGGGTGGACTGGCCCTCCATTCAATCTTCCGCGGATGTTACTCCTAAAATGCGGGAACCTACTGATGTCGTGGAAACAATGCATTTGTGTAAATCGCTCGTTGTAGCACATTTTACGACATCAATTTTAAATAAAAGTATTGAACATGGGATTACAAAATTTGAATTCTCCTTTGGACAGGAAGCTCCGGCGATGATGGCTGGCCACCTGAGGTGGCTCGGCGGCCATGCCACCGGCTCTGATGGAAGGTGGGTATGACGTTCACGGTCTTTGAAATGACCCACCATCCCTTTGGCCATTTAAGACTTCTGGGATGTTCACTAGACATCTGTCCGGACGTCTGGGATGTTCATCAGACGTCTGTCAGGACGTCTGGGATATTCACCAGACGTCTGAAAATGCTTTTAGCGCGAAACGTGCATGCGCCATACTTCCTCCCTCATCTTGCCTCACTGCGCCTCACCACGCCCTCTCCTGTGATGCCACTCCGCGCCATGCTCGCCTCCATTCCCCTCACCTCCTCTCCCTTTATATACCTCTCCCCCCTCCCCTTCGTTGCCACCCCATAGCTGAGAGCGAGTGAGAGTGGAGTAAGAGCGGAGCACCCTAGCGAGAGGAAGCGCAAGAGTGGAGGGTGTAGCGCCGTTCTGCCGCGGCACCTGCAGGCAAGGGGAGCCAAGAGCGGATCCGCGGAAACCTTTTTCCGCGGAATCAGACGGCCGGGAAGACTCCCAAACGTCTTATCGGACATCCAAAGGTAGGGCGAGACGTTTGGTGGAGATCTACTTTCCGTACTTTTCCTCTCTGACAAGTCCTGACAACGTACGTATGTGTCAGAGGGTGGGAGCGTAGTCGAGGTAGTTTCAGACGTCCAGGAGCATCCCCAAATGTCTGACAAAGTCCTTGGACGTCGACATTGAGTTCCAGACGTCTGATAGCGAAACACCAAGAGAGGTATCCCTGAGAACTATTTTAAGACATCTGGGAACTTTCCCAGATGTCTGATTTTCGTCTGATAGCATGTTTTAGGCCGTATAAGACCCTATTATTATCGCTTTTTTGCAAACGAACCATCTTTGTTTTCCATACAAGTTTCCCTGTATAATGATACCTTGTTTATATCTTTCTGAACCTTTTGGCCCATCAATCCATGTTTTAGGTCTCTAGTCCGTCGGGTGTACGGGACCTGTGGAGACATTGGGAGCCATTATACGAGCCCCCATTCCACCCGGTTACCCAAGTAGAGTGGTTACAACCTTAATCTCTAATTTAATACATGCAAGTAAGTAATCCTTGGACTTGAGATGAACCCTAGGAAAGAATAAACATATATTCGAGAATAAATTCTTGAACCCTAGGTCTTGGCATGAATACTAGGGTTAGAAGAAACTGCATGTGAATGATTGAGTAATCAAGAGCAGCCTGTTTTTAGCTAAAATGGACCCCTACTGCATGTGAATAATCGAGTAATCGAAAACTGCCTATTTTTAGCTAAAATGGACCCCTACTATAATAAAATGGAAATTGAACTGTTGTCCTGAACATTCCAACTTGGATGTGATAAAGAAATTCCTGTACGAACCCCACGGGAAATGTAAGCATGAACACCGTACCTTGAAGAACCAGATGGTTCTGGGAATTTGCTACCTATGGACAGTTGTTAAGGGAGGTAAGCTGACCTTCGTGTATGTGGTACCGAAGAGAGCAACTATCCCTTGTAGTGTAGAGGGGAGCATGCCACCCTTGGGTTGGGACCGGGGTGGGTTTGGCCACTCTACGACGACTCTTACTGGCCCTCGTGTACGTGCTACTGAGGTGAGCTACTTAGTGTAGGGGGAGATATCTGCCCTAGGGGGCCCGGGGCTAGGTATGGCCACCCTACACCGACTCTCGTCAACCCGTTGGGCAAACCGGGGTAGTCGGACGAGGGTACGCGGACTGAGGAGGGGCAAGACCCCTATTCTATTCAGAGAGGGCAAGGCCCTACACTGTTCCGCACTGTACGTTGAGGCGTACCCGCTAGCGGAAACAACTGAATGCGTGCCAATGTGGGATAGCTACCCGCACGCTTATCACGTGTGCCATAGTCACCACTACGTCATGACCGTGACCTCAGGGTAGTAGATCGAGTATAGGACTACCACGGTGGGACTCCCCCAGCTAGGAGAGTGCCACGTGGGCATCCTATATCACGGGAAGCTGCAAACAAAATCGTTCCTATAGGGAACCAGAAGATTAATTAACAAATCCTAATTAGATCTCTCTGCACCCACATGTATAATATAATTAAAAAATGGAAAAATTCTATGTTAAATGCATGTTGCTTCGTAGCCACCACTCTACTCAGCGTTAGCTGACTCCAATCAAATATATTCTGTACAGGTCAGGGATTTGAGCAGCTCGAGCTGCCGACTGCTGAGGACGCTGGGCCTAGTCGAGCCTAGTTTTAGTTCTACTGCTTGATAGTGAGCTTTTATAGCTTGTATTCTGTTACATGTACTCTTTAATGTGATTGCCGTAATATCATTGTTCTCTTTCCCCCTATTGAAACTTTCTTTTGCTTAATTGTTGTACTTGTGTGATTGTGGTTTGTTGAATGTTACTTGGTTAATTCTTGTTGGACGACTAGATCTTGGGATAAACCGAAGCGAGCCAGTCTCAAATCCTATAGGGATTTGGAACTGGGTCATGACAAGATGGTATCAGAGCAAGGTTGTCCCAAGAAATGAACCAAGTAGTCTGGAAAACACCACACTTGTACATGTAACTAAGATAGCCATGACAACATTTTCTCTTGGTTATTGTATCTGAGTCTCATGTCTCCTCTTTGGTTAAACAGGCACCAATAATATCGTTCCTCCTTGATCTTTGAGTAGGAAATACCTCTCCAGGGAGCTATTGAGGCAGGCCGTGGACGTGGTCGTGGCCGAGGATGTGGTCGCAGGGGAGGACGAGCGATGGCTGAAGATAGAGCCACTCCACCTCTCCTCCCAGGCATCCAGGCCCCAGACCTCGCCCAACTGATCCGGAGTCTTATCCGTGAGGAGCTCCATCAGCCTCCTCCTCAGCCGTCCCTTCCTGGGGATGCGGAGGGGAAATCCTCCATGGGCAGGCAAGCCGCCACGGTGCTGGATGAGCTGTTGGGGGAGGGGTGATCCTCTACTGCCCCCTTCAGACACTTCGGGGCACGAGTCTTCCTTGCCTGGAGGTGCATCCCTTCCTCTGCTGCAACTACACCATGAGGTCTTCAGCCAATTCAGGAAGCTGAAGCCCCCCTCTTTCAAAGGGGAGGAAAGCCCATCTGAGGTAGAAAATTGGCTAGAACAAATGGAGAAAATCTTCGACACCCTATGTCCTCCTGCAGAATGCCGCTTGGCCTTCACCACGTATCAGCTGGAGAGTGCAACCCACAGGTGGTGGAAGGCAGTCAGAGGATAGGAGGAGGGAGAACTGATGTGGGATCGGTTTATGGCGCTCTTCTGCGAGCAGTACTTCCCATAAACCTGGTAGGATTAGAGGAGGTGGGAGTTCCACACTCTCCGCCAAGGGGCAATGACAGTTAGCGCATACCGTATGTGTTTTCTGGAGTTGTCATGCTTTGCCCCGACAGCTGCATCCATCGAGGAAGAGCGCCTATGGAGATTCACCGAGGGTCTCCGACCTGCCATCTGGGGTACGTAAAACCCCTAAAGCTTCCTACCTTCTCCCTCGTAGTCGAGGCTGCCATGACCTACGAGGAAACCAACCCGTCCGCACGAGATATTGATGGAGGAGGACGGAAGAGGCCCTACCCGCAGGAGCACTCATAGGGTCGCCAGGAGATGAGGCACCAGACATCGGTAGGGGAACCGTTCCGTTCTGTGGGTCCACCAAGGACCTATGGGGGTCCCTGATAGGGATTAGCCGACTGCAGAAGACCCCCGCCCAATCACCAGCAGGGACAACAGACAGAGGGAAGTCGCGTACCCTTCTGCTATTAGTGTGGCCAGCCAGGTCACATATGGAGGAATTGTCCATTTTGGACTGGAGCACAGCCGACACTCCTAGCACCGAGCACTGGAGGCCAATCTGGCTACCACGGACACCAGCCCCGAGGAGGAGGACAGTAGTCACGAGGAGGGTACCGGCCCGCTACCTCCCACCCGACCCAGAGCACGGTTGTTTCCTCTACCCCAAGGACTGAAGGGCATGTTAACGCCCTAACTCACGGAGATGCCAGAGCTTCGGACTCTGTAGTGGCAGGTATGGTTACTATTTCCGGCAGACTTGTCTACACTCTTTTCGATTCCGGAGCCATGCATTCATTTGTTTCTATGAGTTTTGCTATCTGCACGGGAGTGAGCAGTGTGCTTTTAGATGAGCCCTTCCTGATTAGAGGACCAGGTGGGCAGGTATTTGTTGCCGAGGAGGTTCTCGTTGACTGTGAGGTCATGATAGGGGGATACAGTCTCCCGATAGACCTAATCATAATCCTGATGGATGACTTCGATGTAATCTTAGGATGAACTGGTTGGCCGCATACCACGCCCTTGTAGACTATTTTGGGAGGAAGATCGTTTTCTCCATACCACGACTGCCTCCCTTCGAGTTCCACGGCCAGCCTGTAGACGGAGGATTCAGATGCATCTCCGCACTTTGAGCAATGAAGCTATTGAGTCAAGGATGCGAGAGCTTCCTTGCTTGCATTCTAGCAGAGCCTGGCCCCATGGACAGTATACAGAGTATCCCGGTGGCCTGTGAGTACCTTGACATCTTCCCAGAGGAGCTGCCAGGACTGCCACCTAAGCCCGAGATCAAGTTCGAGATCTCACTGATACCAGGAACAGGCCCCATTTCTTCAGCACCGTACCGAATGGCCTCGCTTGAGCTGCGAGAGCTCAAGACACAGCTACAAGACCTGCTAGAGAAAGGCTTCATAAGGCCCAGTGCCTCTTCGTGGGGAGCCCCCGTCCTGTTCGTGAGAAAGAAGGATAGTACACTTTGGCTGTGCATTGGCTACAGACAGCTGAACCGGGTCACCATCAAGAACAAGTACCTGTTACCATGCATAGATGACCTCTTCGACCAGCTGAGGGATGCCACGGTATTTTCAAAGATAGATCTGACGTTAGGATACCATCAGCTGAGGATTAGGGAGACCGACGTCTCCAAGATAGCCTTTCGTACACGGTACAGCCACTATGAGTTCTTGGTCATGCCGTTTGGATTGACCAACGCCCCTGCCGCCTTCATGGACTTGATGAACCGCGTTTTTCGACCGTATCTGGATCAGTTCGTGGTTGTTTTCATCGATGACGTGCTCATTTATTCACGAGACCAGACGCAGCATAAGAAACACCTTCACATGGTCTTGGACACCTTGAGACAGCATAGATTGTATGCCAAATACAGCAAATGCAAATTCTGGTTGAGACAAGTCACCTTCTTGGACCATGTTATCTCAGAGGATGGTTTAGCTGTGGATCCAGCCAAGGTAGAGGCAGTACTCAAGTGGGAGAGACCACGTTCGGTGACTGAGATACGTAGTTTCCTGGGGCTGGCTGGTTATTACCAACGATTTATCCAAGGGTTCTCGCAGATTGCTCATCCTCTGACTCATTTGACTCGGAAGGACGTACCCTTCGCCTGGACTGACGAGTGTGAGTCTTACTTTTAGAAGCTGAAAGAGAGGTTGACTTCAGCTCCTGTACTCACCATCCCTGACAACAGCGGTGGATTCATCATCTACACAGACGCCTTGTTGTAGGGATTGGGGGGTGTACTTATGCAGCGGGGTCATGTTGTCGCATATGCTTCGCGGCAACTGAAGCCCCACGAGAATAACTATCCCACCCAGAACCTAGAACTGGCAGCAGTCGTCCTAGCATTGAAAACCTGGAGGCACTATTTGTACGGAGAAACGTTCGAGATTTTCACTGACCACAAGAGCCTCAGATATCTGTTTGACCAGAAGGAGCTCAACATGAGGCAGAGACGCTGGTTGGAACTCCTGAAAGACTACGATTGCAGCATCTCCTACCACCCAGGAAAAGCCAATGTGGTGGCTGACGCCCTGAGCTGAAAGGCGCCCTCCCACTTGGCTCGCTTACAAGCACGAAGTTGGAGGCTCATGGAGGAGTTGAGTAGCTAGCGACTCCAGGAGACACAGGGGTTTTGCAGGGCAATGACAGTCGTGAGGTAGACACGACCAGAGCTGGTGGATCGCATCATGGTTAAACAAATGACATATTCATATCTACGAGCATAGCGGGATCGAGTATTGGTAGGGAACCCAGGAGATTTCTCTTTCACTGACGGAGTTCTGCATATGAGGGGATGCTTGTGCATTCCTAGAGATGAGGAGCTATTGAGGGAGCTCTTGACCGAGGCCCATGTATCCAAATTTACCATACATCTCAGGAACACAAAAATGTATCACGACCAACGACGTGATTTCTGGTGGAGAGGCATGAAGCGGGATGTTGGCCTTTTCGTCCAGTAGTGTCTGACATGCCAGTAGGTGAAGGCCGAGAATCAGAGGCCCACAGGGCCATTGCAGTCACTTCCCATTCAAGAATGGAAGTGGGAAAGTGTCACTATGGATCTGATAGTGGAATTACCTGTGACACAGAGGGCACGATGCAGTCTAGGTGGTTGTAGATAGATTAACGAAGACGGCACGGTTTCTGCCAATCCAAGTCACTTATGGACCAGCACAATTGGCAGAGAGATACATCAGAGACATAGTACGCTTTCACAGGGTTCCCCACGAAATTATTTCAGACAGGGACACTCGTTTCACTTCCTAGTTCTGGGCAGAATTTCAACGAGCCTTGGGGACTTGTCTGAAGTTCAGTACAGCCTATCACCCCCAGACAGACGAACAGTCAGAGCGCACCATTCAGACCCTTGAGGACCTTCTGTGCACTTGCGCATTGGACTGGAGAGGCTCCTGGGAGGAGCATTTGTCGCTGGCAGAATTCGCATACAACAACAGTTACCACTCGAGCATCAGCATGGCACCATATGAAGCTCTGTACGGGAGAAAGTGTACGACCCCCCTGAGTTGGGTAGAGTTGGGGACCAAATGGGAGGTCGGATCCTGTCTGATATGCCAAAGTTAGGAGGTAATCAAGCAGATCCATCGACGACTGCATACTGTCCGGAGCAAGAAAAAGAGTTATGCCGATCTGAAGCATAGGGAGGTACAATTTGAGGTTGGAAATCACGCTTTTCTCCGTGTTTCACCGATGAAAGGCTTACAGTGGTTTGGGATGAGAGGGAAGCTTGCACCGAGATATGTGGGACCCTTTGAGTTCTTAGAGCGGGTAGGACCTATCGCCTACTGGCTTGCCCTTCCTCCCTAGCTATCTGGAGTGCACAACATATTTCACGTGTCCAACCTTAGGAAATACATCGCCGACCCCAGCCACATCCTTAGCCACGAGAGAATTGAAGTGGAAAATGACCTAACCTACCCTGAGAGACCAATACAGTTACTGGACCAAGCCATTCGGAGGTTGAGGCGGAAGGAAGTACCCCTGGCGAAAGTTCTATGGAAAAGCCAGCGGTACAAGGAGGCAACTTGGGAACCTGAGTCGGCGATGCAAGAGCAGTACCCGGAACTCTTCGAAGGTATGACTCTTCTGACCTACTTCAGTCCTCTTTAAGTTTGTTATACACTACTACGTTATATTTTTCACACCCTAGTAAGTTCAAGTTTCAGGGATGAAACTTCCTTTAAGTTTGTTATATTGAAACGACCCACCACCCCTTTAGCCATTTAAGACGTCTGGGATGTTCACCAGACATCTGTCCGGATGTCTGCGATGTTCATCAGATGTCTGTCAGGATGTCTGGGACGTTCACCAGATGTCTGGAAATGCTTTTAGTGCGCAATGTGCACGCGCCATACTTCCTCCCTCACCGCTCCTCATCGTGCCTCACCGTGCCCTCTCCTACGATGCCACTCCACGCCATGCTCGCCTTTCCGTTCCCCTCACCTCCTCTCCCTTTATATACCTCTCCCCCCTCCCCTTCGTTGCCACCCATAACCGAGAGCGAGTGAGAGCAGAGCACCAGAGCGAGAGGAAGCGCAAGAGCGGAGGGCGCAGCGCCATTCTACCGCGGCACCTGCAGGTAAGGGGAGCCAAGAGCGGATCCGCGAAAACCTTTTTTTGCGAAATCAGACGGCCAGGAAGACACCCAGACATCTTATCGGATGTCCGAAGGTAGGGCAAGGCATCTGGTGGAGATCTACTTTCCGTACTTTTCCTCTTTGACAAGTCCTGAGAGCGTAGCTGAGGTAGTTTCAGACATCAGGGAGCACCCCCAAATGTCTGACAAAGTCCTTGGACGTCGGCATTGAGTTCCAGACGTCTGATAGCGGAACACCAAGAGAGGTGTCCCTGAGAACTATTTTAAGACATCTGGGACCTTTCCCAGACGTTTGATTTCCATCTGATAGCGTGTTTCAGGCCGTATAAGGCCCTATTATTATCGCTTTTTCGTAAATGAACCGTCTCTGTTTTCCATACGAGTTTCTCTGTATAATGATACCTTGTTTATATCTTTCTGAACCTTTTGGCCCATCAATCCATGTTTTAGGTCTCCAGTCCGTCGGGTGTACGGGACCTGTGGAGACATCGGGGGCCATTGTACGAGCCCCCATTCCACCCGATTACCCAGGTAGAGTGGTTACAACCTTAATCTTTAATTTAATACATGCGAGTAAGTAATCCTAGGACTTGAGATGAACCCTAGGAAAGAATAAATGTATATTAGAGAATAAATTCTTGAACCCTAGGTCTTGGCATGAACACTAGCGTTAGAAGAAACTGCATGTGAATGATTGAGCAATCAAGAGCTGCCTGTTTTTAGCTAAAATGGACCCCTACTACATGTGAATAATCGAGTAATCGGAAACTGCCTATTTTTAGCTAAAATGGACCCCTACTGTAATAAAATGGAAATTGAACTGTTGTCTCGAACATTCCAACCCAGATGTGATAAAGAAATTCCTGTACGAACCCCACGGGGAATGTAAACATGAACACCGTACCTCGAAGAACCAGATGGTTCTAGGAATTTGCTACCTATGGACAACTGTTAAGGGAGGTAAGCTGACCTTCGTGTACATGGTACCAAAGAGAGCAACTATCCCTTGTAGTGTAGAGGGGGAGCTTGCCACCCTTGGGTTGGGACCCGGGGTGGGTTTGGCCACTCTACGACCACTCTTACTGGCCCTCGTGTACGTGGTACCAAGGTGAGCTAGTTAGTGTAAGGGGGAGCTATCTTCCCCAGGGGGCCCAAGGCTAGGTATGGCCACCCTACACCGACTCTCGTCAGCCCGTTAGGCAAACTGGGGTAGTCGGACGAGGGTACGTGGACTAAGGAGGGGCAAGACCACTGTTCTGTTCTGAGAGGGCAAGGCCCTACACTGTTCCACACTGTACGTTGAAGCGTACCCGCTAGCAGAAATGACTGACCACGTGCCAGTGCGGGGTAGCTACCCGCACGCTTATCACGTGTGCCGTAGTCACCGCTACGTCATGACGGTGACCTCGGGGTAGTAGACTGAGTATAGGACTACCACGGTGGGACTCCCCCGACCAGGAGAGTGCCACATGGGCATCCTTTATCATGAGAAGCTGCAAGCAAAATCATTCCTATAGGAAACCAGAAGATTAATTAACAAATCCTAATTAGAGATCTCTACACACCCACATGTATAATATAATTGAAAAATGGAAAAATTCTATGTTAAATGCATGTTACTTCTTAGCCACCACTCTACTTAGCATTAGCTGACTCCAGTCAAATATATTCTGTATAGGTCAGGGATTTGAGCAGCCTGAGCTGCCGGCTGCTGAGGACGCTGGGCCTAGTCGAGCCTAGTTTTAGTTCTACTGCTTGAAAGTGAGTTTTTGTAGCTTGTATTCTGTTACATGTACTCTTTAATGTGATGGATGTAATACCACTGTTCTCTTTCCCCCTGTTGAAACTTTCTTTTGCTTAATTACTGTACTTGTGTGATTGTGGTTTGTTGAATGTTACTTGGTTATTTCTTGTTGGACGACTAGATCTTGGGATAAACTGAAGCGAGACAGTCTCAGATCCTGTAGGGATTTGGGACCGGGTCGTGACAGTCTTGGAGAAGAAAAGAGCGAGGCACCCTGGAGTCTGATGGAGTTAGGGCTGTGGACAAGAGGGGATCTCACGTTGGGTGGTCACGAAACCGTAGGGAGGTGGTCTGCTTTAGATGTTAGCATCGTGGACACTTGGTGACGATGTGCCATCGGCTAGTGCTGTGCTTGGCCTGTAGGGGCTATGGCCACAAGCGTGACTCCTGTTTGGCAGCTCGTGGTGGATCTGGGAGTAGGATGCACACTGCACCATGGAAGCCTAAGGGTAAGGCACAGCAGCCTCCCCCGCCAGCTTTCGGGGGGCACACTCTGAATGTGGAGATTCCCCGGAGTGAGGACATTAAGGTGGCGAAACTGGTTTTGCAAGGGGCCTTGATGGGGGAAGTGATGATGGGCACTTTATCTCTAGAGAGAGCTCAGCAACTAGGAAATTCTCTTTCCCTCTCGATTGATGTTTGGAAAATTGCAGTTATCTCCCCTTTGCGATTTGTGCTATTTGATTTGGGGGTGGCGGACGTCGAACACCTGTGTTTTCAGTCTAGTAATCTGTGTGGATTGACAGTGTTGTGGCGTCAGGTATCCCCTTTTGATGGATCCTTGTCTGAGTGACCACCTCAAAGAGCTGCCCCTAGATTAGGTTTTCTTGAAATCAAAGGTCTGCCTCTGTACCTGAGGTCTAGGGCGGTGGTGGAGGATATGGTTGCTGGATTTGCTTCTGTGGCAAAGGATGCTAAAATTGGTCTGACTGAAGGAGATGCTAGTGTTCTGAAGGTGAGGGTGGATGTCTTCAGGGCTGGATTTGTTCCAGATAAACTGATTCTCCGGTGTGGGGGTAGCTCATGGATGCTACTCTTGAATTTTCATGTAGTTAACAGGTGTGTGGAGTCAAGCCATCACCTCCCCTCTTATGCTGAGGTGCTGCAAGCTAAAGCAGTCTCTTTACTAAGAAATTGTGCAAGTCAAGAGATGTTGGCTGAACCCAATAAAATTATGGAACTGGAAGATGGGGTGGGGGGCTTGAGGGTAGAGGAGGTGATGTCTGAAACTCTGGAGGATGGGGGTGGGGTACCTCTGATCCAAGCTAATTCTGCAGTGGTGGTGAAAGAAGGGGAGGAGGTAACAGTGATGAATGAAGCTGTGGCTGAGGACTTGAAAGATGTGACTTCGCTCGCCAATGATCCTGTTGTTTCTGATATGGAAAATCCCCCTGTGAATTCCTTAGATATACAATGTAGTCCTCCTGTGACTAGTGGTCTGCAATTGGAGTCTAATACTCCTTCCTCCTCTGGTCTTGGGAGACCTCCCTACAAGTTGAGGATGAGAAGACATAATTCTACACAAAAAGTTAATGAGTGTGCCATGGCAGCTGTGATGAAGGTTAGCAAAGTCTCTACTACGAAGAAGGGGACCGATCAGACGGCCAAATGAGGATTCTTACTTGGAATGTGGGTGGGCTGCGCGATAGAAGTCGAAGGGCTTCTTTGCTTGGATATCTGCAAGAATGGGAGATTGATTGTGCCATCCTCCAAGAGACACATATTGATAGTGAGTCTGACAAGGCTTGGGTAGAGATGAAAGTAGGTCATACTATTGACATTGTGATGATCAACTCAAGTGGCAGATCTGGGGGTATTGCCATCTGGTGGAAGAAGCATGTGCTGTGTTTAGAGGAGGCATCTTTGGCTAGACACCTACTGACTTGTAGGTTCAAAAGAGACCAGGGGAGCAGTGACTTCTTTGTGACAGGTGTGTATGGTCCCAGTGATCCTAGCAGAAGACATGAGCTTTGGGAGGATTGGAATTTGGCTGCGGATTTTGTGAATGGGGCGGTCTGGCTTGTTGGAGGGGATTTCAATTATCTGTTGGTGGGAAGTGACAGACCCAGTGGTGTGGTGGATAGTTCTACCACTGGCTTCTAGCTGATGGTCCAAGCTTTAGGTATGAGTGAATTTCCCTCCTCGGGCTATGAATTCTTCTAGAGGAATGGTAATGGTCTCATGTCCAAGATTGATACGTTCCTTGGCAATGCTGGGCTGCTGGACCTTTTCCAAATGTCTTTTGTCTGTGGCCTTGAACGTCCCTTCTCTGATCACACTCCCCTGGTCTGAGACAATGGGGAATAGTTGTTGGCTGGATCCTATTTCAAATTCAGGAAGTCAAGGCTGAGGGAACCGGGATTCAGAGAAATGCTTGCAGGTTGGTGGAGGGCTCAGCAGGTTGAGGGCACGGCTACCTTCAGGTTGGCTTCCAAAATTTTGGCTTTGAAAGTGATGTTAAAGGAATATGGTGATGTTGTTTCTGACTTAAGGCATCAGAGACGTAGAGATGCCTTGATGAAGATTCAGGAATTGGATTCCAAGGAAGCTAATGATCGGCTATCTGAGCAGGACTTCCTTGACAGAAAGAAATGGCAGGGGGTGGTGGCTGAAGAAGACCTGAAGCTGGAGATGGATTGGAGGGAACGGTCAAGACAGCTGTAGTTAAGTGAGGAGGATGCAAACACTAAGTTCTTCCATTTGGCTGCCAGCTCTCAGAGAAGAATCAATATGATTTCATCTATTGTTAAAGATGGGCAGAGAATTACCTCCATCTCTGATATCAGAGCTGAGGCTATCAGCCATTTCAAGGAGTCTTCAAGAGCTGCTGGTAGGGGCTGTTGGAGGATGGCAGCAAGTGACATTCCCAGAATCACAGAGAATCAGGGGTCCAGCCTGACTGCTACTGTTTCTTAAGCTGAAGTCTTGAAGGCCATCAATTATCTCAACTGTGTAGGTTCACCTAGTCCTGATGGGATTCAAGTTTTCTTCTACAAAGAGTTGTGGGATATTGTGGACACTGAGGTGATGGAGGTGATCAAAGAATTTGTGATTAGAAACTTTGGCTTTGAAAGAATCAATAGATCCTTTCTTTTTCTTTTTCCAAAGACTCTAGGAGCTGAATCTTTTCAGGAGTTCAGACCAATTGCCCTCTCTAACTCTATTTATTTGGTGATTATCAAGGTCTTGGCCAATAGATTGAGGCATGTTTTGCAAGAGCTGATCCACCCTATTCAATCAGCCTTCCTTCTTGACAGATCTCTACAAGAGTCTTTTATCATGGCCCAGGAGATGGTTTGTGGTTGGCACAAGAGGAAGTGTAAAGCTTTTTTATGGAAGGTTGATTTCCACAAAGCTTATGACTCCATCAGTTGGCCCTATCTTTGGGAAGTGCTTAAAAGAAGAGATTTTCCCCCTATTTGGATTCAATAGGTGAAAAGGTGTATCACAACTGCCTCTTTCACTCCTTTGATAAATGGGAAACCTTGTGGTGCTTGAATTCAGCCCCAATGTGGAATCAGACAAGGATGTCCTCTGGCACCCTTGGTTTTCAACCTGCCAGTTGACAACTTGACCTGGTACTCTTGTAAACTTGCTGAAGCAGGTCTTATTAGAGGGTATTCCTTATCTTGCAAGAGTACATTGGCTCCTATACTTCAGTATGCGGATGATATGATTTTTTTTGTGGAAGGATCTATGGATGAAGCACTAGCTTTGTGTCATATGGTCAACATCTTTGGAGAGCTCTCAGGCCTTAGGCTGAATAGAGAAAAGTCTAGTTTGGTCTATTTTGGCCTACCTGAGGCTGAGCAAGGTGACATTGCTGCTGTTTTGGGGACTCCCCGCATCAGCCTTCCTATTAAATATTTGGGGCTGCCATTGAGATGTTCTAGAATGAAGAAAAAAGATTGGATTTGTCTCTTTGATAAAATTTCTGTGAAATTGGATGGATGGCATAGCAGCTTTTTTTCTAAGGGTGGAAGACTCATTTTGCTCAATTCAGTGATCACCTCTATCCCTATTTTCTACTTTTCCATCTTTAAAGCCCCTAAATCCATATGGAAACGGTTGGATGTATTGAGAAAAAGGTTCTTTTGGAGGGGAGCCAAGTATGAGGGCAGATTTTTGCAGCCACTGAAGTGGGAGCAGATTTGCCAACCAAAGGATAGGGGAGGACTTGGGATTAAGTCTCTGAAACAGTTCAATGATGTTTTATTGCTTAAGTGGGCAATTAAGCTCTTGTAAGGAGAGTTGAAACCTTGGACTGCCTTGATTAGGGACAGTTATGGAGCTTCAAATAGTATGCTATCTAGGCTACAGCCCAGCAGATCCTCACCATTCTGGAATTCAGTGATCAGAGCTTTGGCTGATAACTTGCATCTGCTGCAGCCGACTCTTGGGGATGGCAGGTCCTTCAGCTTCTGGAAGGAAGGTTGGTCCTTGCTGGGTGTCCTAAAGGAGGTCTATCCAAGGGCCTTTGCTGTAGCATCTGATAAGGAGGGAACTGTCAGCAGATTCTGGTCTAGCAGTAGCTGCAGCTGGATTTTGAATGAAGAGGACTCCACCAGAAGGGACACTTGGCTGTGGGATGAAAGGAGGAATTTGCTATCAGATCTTGAAAGCTTTAGGCCAAGGCTTGGAGTGGAGGATAAATACATCTGGGAGGGGCTCTACACTGTGAAGTGTGGTTACAATAGAATCATGGAAAATGGAAGTGGGTGGAGCTGCGATTTCATTGACAAGAAAATTTGGCTTCTGAAAATCCCCCTTAAGGTACAAATATTTCTTTGGTTATGTAGGAGAGATGGTTTGATTACAGGTGATCTGCGACACAGAAGGATGGGAGCTGCTCATCATGAATGTTACTTATGTGGGATGCACACTGACAATGTGAACCACATCTTCTCATCCTGCCTGGTCACTGATGCTATTTGGAGGAGGACTTGCCAGGAGCCACTACCAACATGGGATTCCATCTGGCATGGATTTGGTGTGAGAGAGAAGCCACATGTGCATATGGCTGTCACTCTCTGATGTGTGTGGAAGGCGAGAATGCGAGGCTTTTTCAAGAGAGACCGGTGTGTTGTGAAAATATTGTAAGAGAATGCTGGTCCCTCATACATACGTGGGGATCTGCTTTGTAATTCCTCTTACTTGTTTATATAATATGCCTCTCCGGATTGCTATCGTAAGACGATAGCTTTCCTTTTTGTTTCAAAAAAAATAATAATAAAAGTATCAGACATGAGTCAGAGTGTCGAACACAGGGAGGTGTGGAATCAGATTAGATATTTGCTTTCGTGTCACAAAAATTCATCGTTTGTTCGCTTGCAAACCAGAGAGAATGAGAACGAGAGATAAGGAGAGAGAGAGAGAGGGAGAGAGAGATAAGGTTAGAAATCCATGATAAACATATGAGAATAATATATCAAAGATCTATTGACTATCAAATGTTATGATCAACACAATATAGATGAATGCTTAAACAAAATAGATGAACTACAACTATCAACAATTAAAACTAAATGCAAGGCAATGGATGGCATCGAGACAGCCACGGTAGTGGATGGACTTCCATCGATGACTTAGTGCCTTCACAACCTTTCTTGGGAGCTCTATGAAGTGGTGAAACTCTTGGGTAGAAGATTGGTGCAAATGAGCGGGTAGGTCCCTTTTTATAGTGACGCAAAGGGCTAAAATTCATCCTCGAGTCAACAGCGACATTCAAAGCATCGCTGAAGAACCAACGCATACGTCGCTAAATCCCCCACCCATGCACCTGCTGCCTTCAACGTGTGCGCTACTGGCCCACACACCCCACGCGGTGTGTCTCACGCACATGCGCTGGCGTGCATCATGTTGGGCTGCACTCCTTCCGTGCATGTGTGCACATGCACTACTGCTGTGCTGCTGCTGCTCCTTGCCGACCTCAATGCGTGCACTCTAATTGCGATTGAGGGACAAGGCATGACTCAATCTCGAGTCGGGTGCATGCGAGTTGGAGGCGCGGCCATTGTGCTAAGGTCACGTTTGCGTCTTCTTTTGTGTGGGCGACCATGGCTCCTCAGCTATTCGATTGAAGATCGACGGCTGAGATCACTTGATAAAGGAGCACCGGAGAGAGAGAGTAGTGCGATGAATGCTTGGATGTGCGACACCTGGCCGAATTTAAGCCATTGATCATTAGATCAACGGTCAGCACTTCTCAAGCTTGATGTGGGAGCTACGAAGGTCAGATCAAGGTAATTTTGAGTTTGTTAGACTTCGTTCATCGATCCGGATCCATCTGTACGATCCAATAAATCATCTAAGACCTATTTCAATATGGACTTGTACAAGGTCATTAATCATTGATTCCAAGCAATTTAAATGTAATGATCACGTAACATGCATGTAATGCTCCCAAGCCCATTATAATATGTCATTATTGCACAAGTGCCCTCAAATTTGACTCTAATTGATAATATTAACACTGATAATTTTAGAGTCATCATACCCCCATGCCCACCCCTTGCTAGTCCCTAGCAAGGTTTAACCTAAATGCTATTTACAACTCAAATTAGGAATTGATCACTTAGGTAGAAGTTGCTTGTCAACCAGAGGAAATTTCTACTAGGAACCTAACTTGCAAAGACTCAACAGTGCCCAGGTTGCCTCCCAAAATGTAGACCACCCAAATCCTCGCCTTATTATATATAGAAGCAACTATATATTTTTTTCTTTTTCAGCTTTTCTAATTTTTTAGATTTTTGGAGTTGAGGATTTCGAGGTAACTTTTTATGGCTACCCAACCCACCCAAGACTAGAAAAGGACTCTTAGTACTAAGCATCTTGTTGTGAAAGTGATAGACTCACTCAATGGCAATTAAAATTGACTTCGGGTTTCTACGCCCCTAGGTAACCTAAAAATTCTGCCTTAAGGTTTATCTTTCCAATCAGTAGTTGTTACGACCCAATCCCAGATCCCTACAGGACTCGAGCTCAGCTCGCCACGACTAATCCCAAGACCTAGTCATCTAACGAGAAATAACCAAAAGCAGAAAAGATTCCACAACCACACATGCAATGTAAATAGGCAAAACATAAATAAGTAGCCAGTAAAGGAAACAGAACGAAATGTCTCACAATATTACATGCCATCACAACTACAACAGAGGAAAATAAAATAGAAAAGTAACAGAAATAGTATTACATATATCAAATACTCACTATAACAAAAGAAGCTATGAAACAGAAAGGAAACACAGCTAAGGCTAGGCTCGACTGGGCCCAACTCCCTCTATAGCCGGTGGCGCTGGCTGCTAACTCCCTAACCTGAACATGGTTATAAAATCCATGGTTAGCTAATGCTGAGTAGAGTAGTAGTTAAGCCATTTACATGCAATTAACATAAGACAAGCAACTAATTTATTATTCAACTCCATTTAACTCAACTAAGTGGTTCTATTTTTTTTATTCTATTAGGAATCTGGTCATTTCTTGATCTTGACTGTCCCTCAAGGGGATGATCTTGATTGCAGTCTTTCCCTTGATGTAGGATGTACACATGGTGCTCTCCTGGTCGGGAGAGTCCCCCGTGGAAGTCCTACACCCAGTCAACCACCCCGAGGTCACGGTCGTGATGTAGCGATGATTACTACACACATGATAAGCATACAGGTAGCTACCCCGCACTAGCACACGGTCAGTCATTTCCGCTAGCGAGTACGCCTAAAAGTATAGCACGGAACAACACAGGGCCTTGCCCTCTCAGAACAGGGGTCTCGCCCCTCCACAGTTCACGTACCCTAGTCCGACTATCCCAGTTTGCCTAGTGGGCCCAACAAGAGTCAGTGTAGAGTGGCTAGTCCTAACCCTGGGTCCCGTAGGGCAGCTATCTCCCTCCCTGCACTAAGTAGATTACATCGGTACCACATACGCGAGGACTGAATAAGAGTCGACGTAGTGTGGCCAAACCTACCCTGGGTCTCAACCCAAGAGGCGGCAAGCTCCCCTCTACTCTAAAGGGACAGTTGGTCTCCTTGGTATTGTGTACACAAGGGCCAGCTCACTTCCTATCTACTTACAAAGTTCTTTCCGTATACAGAAGTTCTCCTAATTCCCCGTAGGGTTCATGCTTGTATTTCTTTCATTCCATTTCTCAACATTCATATCTCATTGTTCACATTCCGGGTTTCATTTTTATAACAGTCAGCTCGTATTTTAATAACTGAGAAAATATCACATCAAGTAGTTAATACACTTGCTAGCAAATAGAGTTTAACATGCATCTCAAAGTAAACAGTGTAGCTCAAGCAATATTCATTCGTTTCTGCCCTAGGGTTCATTTCACATCCTAGGATTCAATCAAGTTATTCTAAACATGCACTTTACTTATATAAATCTTGATATTAAAGTGAACCACTCTACTGGGAAACACGGGAGGAATGGAGGCTAGCACAGCAGGTCCTGTCATCTCCACGGGTCCTGAACACGCTGCAAGTTAGAGACCTATACCAGTGACTAAGTCACATCAGACGAGTTCAAAACAGTACATAATTGACACTAACATGTAGAGAAACTCTAGCAGAAAACAACAGTACTTCATTTGCATAAATTTGACTTCGTTTGGGCCCTGAACGGGCCAAAAATGTGCATACTATCTAAAATCAGACGTCTTAAACGATCTCAGAACCTCACCTTACTTCCCTGCATTGCTGGTGGATGTCTGGAACCCTTTTACAATCATCTTAGGTCTTTCTAGACGTCTGTCAGTACACCCGGACATCCGATAGGTCTATCAAACGTCTGTGGAGACATCAAGATGTCCTAAAGCACCTCGAAGAGCGTACTTGCATGCCTTTCCAAGACTTGTACCTACGCACACGTTCGCAGGTTTAAAACCACAACAGCGCAATGTTATGTATGTAATGTACACCCCTGCATGCATGTTCAGGATGCTTACCTTGGCACTTTGCGAGTTTTTAGACGTCCGGCTTCAGCTCCGGACATGCGCTGCTACTCCAAACATCTGATACTTGAAAAATCCAGTATGCAAAACTCTTCGTGACACTCGTCTTCTCATGGACCTCCGCCCACAGCACCTACAGCAGGTGCTCCAATGGTTGTAGGAGGTCGAGAAGCTCTCCTCCGGCGTCCTCCTCTCTCCCACAAGCTCCTCCTTGAGCTCCCGCGATCTCTTTCATCTCCCTTCTACGCCCTCCCTCTTCCTCGCTCACACACTCTCCCTCTCTCCCCCTCCTCTGCTCTCCGCCCTCCTCCTTCCTCTTCGTGGCTGCGAGGGGATGGGAAGGGCTGGTGGCTCATCGACAGTAAGGGAAGGAGATGGAGTGGGGTGACGTGGGGTTTTATAGAAGGATGGGTTAGGGTTTGGAGGAGACAGGGAAGGAGAGGTGTGCGTATGTGTGTGTGCGTGAGTGTGTGTGTGGTGTGGGAGGAGAGAGAGAGGAAAATTTGCGGATCCTCCCCCTCTAAAAACTCTCTTTTTCCCGTAAAGCCCACGCACTGAACTCAAAAGGGTCAAAATTTGTGTTCGCATCCCTAACTTTCCGAAAAACTCCGAATGGTCCTTGGAAAGGGTCATTTCAGTAGCTTTCACTACAAGAAATTGGTCACGGTTAAAAACCATGACCAAATGACTCATAACTGTCACCAATTAGCAACAGCAAAGGTTGCATTGTGGAAGGGTCTTTGGTGGCGGTTCCATGCAAAATCGTTACCAAAGGCTTTTGTAACGGTTCCACCCAAAATCGTCACCAAAGCTACAAGGTTTTGGTGACGATTTTGGGTGGAATCGGCACCAAATCCCTAAGCTTCGATGATGGTTCCACCCAAAACCGTCACCGAAGGCCGTCGTTAGCTACGTTCTATAACTTCTGTCACGGGGCTTTGGTGACGATTTTAGGTGGAATCGTCACCAAAGCATAGGGATTTGGTGCCAGTTCCACCCAAATCGTCACCGAAGCGCACCGTTAGATAGGCTCAGCAGCTTTGTTCATGAGCCTTTGGTGATGATTTTAGGTGGAACCATCACCGAAGCATATGGCTTTGGTGACGGTTCCACCAAAACCATCACCAAAGCCCACCGTTAGCTACGTTCTGTAGCTTTAGTCATGGTTATAAACTGTGACCAAAGACTTTTAGTCATAGATGTAGAGCCGTGACCGAAGAGAGAGCTTTGGTCACGGTTAATAACCATGACCAGAGGTTGGCATGGAAGAAAGAAGGTTCCTTTGGTCACGGTTCCCTAACCATCACCAAAGGGTCATCGTGACCAAAGGAATTACCTTTGGTGACAGCTAACCAACCATCAAGAAAGATTCTCTTTGGTAAGGCTAGTAATTTTAGCTTTCTTACTAAAAATGGGCCGGTTATTGTGCACCAAGGAGGGTCTTTAAAAAATCAAATAAGAAGCAAGTATTTCCCAGATGGTAATTTTGGGAATATATGCCCAAGTCACCAGATTCTTCCTTCATGAAGGTGCTTCCAGCTATAAAAGGTAGCTTTTCAGCAATGTGTTATGGTTAGTTGGAGATGGGGAGAATATAAATATTTGGAGTGATCCATGGTTGAAGGCTGAAGAGTAAAAGTCGATTAGATAGAGTATACTCCAGGAATTAAAGGCGGTAGATTTGATAAATGAACAAAATTAGAACTGGAATGAAGAAAAAATTTCCAATAGCTTTGGCTGTAAGACTGTAGAAAAAATTTTAAGTACTCCAATAGACATGGGACAAGACTTACTAATATGGAAACCACATCCTAATGGGAAGTTCTCAATTAAGGCTATGTATATGACCTTGCTAAATGAAGAGGGAATCAACTCTAGTCTTATAAAGAAACAAATAGCCTATTGTAAAAAGGTTTGGAATATGAAGGATATAGCTTTGAAAACAAAGTTATTCCTTTTGGAGAGCAGTGACTGATGCTCTGCCTTTAAAGGGAACATTATTGAAAAAATTTTAGATTGAAGACTCATTGTGCCCCTTTTGTCGAATTGATAAAGAGGATTGGGTGCATATGATTAAAAATTGCCACTTTGCAAAGGCAATTTGGTTTTATTAGGGTATAATAGCATGGCCTGAGCAAGATGGCTAGATGGATGAGATGGAAAAGTTGACTGAGCTATTCCAACTGGCAGGGCTCAAAAGAGAACTAATAGTATATTTGTTGCACCCTTATGGATACATAGATGCAAAGTTGTGAGAGAAGGGGAGACTATTTCATTAATGGCAATATAATTCTTAGTGTGCAGGGTATTTTATCATGTCCCTAAATCAATGCAAGATGTCACATAAACAATCAACATAATGCAAAGGGCATATCAAATGAAATGTTTTTTTTCCTGAATAGGGCACTTCAAATAAAATTTAGAAATCCAAAAATACATCAGGGAAATATATCCTTTTCTATCTTGAACTAAAAATCAACATCGAATTAAGAATAAAATTTCATACTAACCATTGCAGCATCAAATACATAAAGTTTCTCCCCTGAAGGAATGTGAATTGTCTTTGGTCCTACTTCACCCTTTAGCAGCTTGTTAACAAGGCGAATATTGGCAAATGTAAGTTGACTTGGGATCCCATGAATATAGCTTCGACTCTGGAACTTGTACCTAATTCCACGTTGGGTTGCCCTTTGTGATGGCCTCATAGGTGCTTCTAAACATGTCTGGCAGGACACTAGACTGAACTACCTGCAATTAGAGATATCATGCCAAGAATGAGCTCCATCCAGAAAAATAGAACTTAAGATTTAGGCGAATTACTACTGGAGCTTCCACTTCCAGCTGGATCTGCTAGTGCTATTGCTACATCTGCTCTTGTTGCTGCTGCATCTACATCTGCTACTGCTATTGCTGCATTTGCTACTACTGCTGCATCTAGAAAGGCGACTCTTTATGGAATACGAATGGAAAAGAAGAAAATATATATAATACCTATTAAGCTCCAAAATCTATCTATCTACCTAGGAAATAGACCACTGAAAAGTAGGAGCATCTCTGCTGCATCTCTACTACTGCATTGCTGAGTTGAATGCTATGAAGGAGGAGATGAAGGCTGCAAACGAGCACTTGGTTTATCTAGAAAAGGAGCAGTTCCAGTAGCATCAGCAGGTCCAGCAGCAGCAACAGCAAACTTACTTAGGTCCTGCATCATCATGTAACATGTTTGATTAACCAGGAAAGTTAATTTGTAGCCTGCTGTTCGTCACGCTTTTGTGCGGTTTGTTAAAAGATAATATCGCGTTGTAGTATAGCTGCGAAAGCGTTCAAAACAAATAAAGATTTTTATTACTCGAAAACCGGAGTATCCGAGGTCGAACACAGGGAGCAATCTCAGTACTTTGGAAAACCCAAGAATACAACTGTTACATGCAAATATAATTGATTCAAAGAGTTTTTAGAAAAAGTAGAATTAGACGTCTGATTTATGTATCAGACGTCTTAAATGTGATCTTTCTTTCTTTCTTCCTTCTTCTCCTTTCTGCTTCTGTATCTTTCCTTCTGCTTTGCCGTTCCGATCTCTTTGCAATCTTCCCTTATCCTTCTTCTTCTTCTCTGCGAAGACTTCTAATCTTTCTGCTTTCCTTCTCCTGCGAAGGCTTCTTTCTTCTTCTTCTGTCTTCTTCTTTGGCTTGCTTTTCCTTCTTCTGCAGCGGCCAAGTCCTTCTCCTGCGATCAGCCTGCCTGCACAGGAGCAAAACCTAACCCTTCTCCCTCTACCCGCACGTCTCTCTCTCTCAAGCAATTCACTCAGAGCCGCTCTCCCAGAGCCACAAGCATTAATCGGGTCGGATCGTACCTGAAGGTGGTGTGATGCGCGAGGAGTGCGTAGGTCTAGGCCGGGTCGGATCCGCCAAGTCCGCATGGTCAGGCCGCGGACGAGGCAGGTGGGGTCCGTGAGGGACCTCACCCCTGTGCTTACTGAGGCTATAAGAATATATCACAAAAGAAATTTATAGTGTACCTGAGGTTTGTAATCCCACGATGTGGGACTAAAGGTTTCGGCCTTCCCTCACGTGCGCCCGCAGACTCTCGTGTGCAATCGCCCACACTGAAGGCCCTGCTGGTGCTCCTCACTGAACTCAGTCACCTCGCGACACTTGCGAGAGCCTGCTGCACCTGCCACCTGGGAAGCCTGACGCCTGCTGCTGCTCCAAGCTTCCTGCTGCTTCGGCTGTTAATGGCGGCCGGGGCGTTCACCTGAGATTCCACAGAACGGCCTATTGGCCCAATCAGAATAGCTGGAAACCTTCGTCGTAGCACGGCGAAGGCGGTGGGTGATGCTGCAGGTTGTCGGTCGGCCTAGGTGTGCACGCCTAGGTCAACCTGTGGCTGGAGATGGTGGGTTGTTCGGGGGGTGGTTATGGAGGTCTGGAGTGGCAGTTGTGGGGTGGAGCGAGTTCCTGGTGGTGAGGCGGAGCTCACGAGGTGGTTGGCGAGCCATGTGGAGTGGCGGAGTGGTGTGGGCGGCTCGCCGGAGTGCGGTCGGAGGCGAGGAAGATGAAGGCGGTTAGGTACTGTCGAGGGGTAATCAAGTAAAATAGTTGGGGGAAAAAAGAGAGGAGAGGATGGAGAACGTATCTGGGGTTGTCTGGAGGGAAGGGAGGCGGCGGAGAGGACGGCTCGTAACTGCCGTCGTCGGGGAAGAAAGACCCTGAGGGAGGAAGCGGCGACGAAGACGAGGTCAGAAGCGCGTGCGGGGTACAGCGCGACGCAGGAGATAGCGGCGGAGAGGACTCTGCTGCTGGTATGGCAGCAGAGCGACGAGAAGGAGGGAAGGAGGTCGCCGGAGCTTGTGGGTCGTTTGGCCGGAGATGGGAGAGGGAGGAATTTGGAAGGGATCTCCATCAAAATCAAGCTTAGCCTCTTCGGCCGGAGTTGTGGGTTCTTATATAGGCGCTGGACTGGGTGTGCAGGGCGTGAAGGGCACGTAATTGCCTGAGGTTGGTCGCCGGAGATGGAAAGGAGTTAGGATACCCAAATCTCTCGTGCGTTCGCACGAGAGATTGAGTTCACACCAGCGATTGTAATTGACTTTATAAGGAAGGGAATTCCTCAGAGAATCCTCCTTCCATTTCTGGGAGGGAATCTCTGAGGGATTAGAGAGCAATCCCTCTCCGAACCTCGCTGGAGCTCGGTTCTGCCCTAGCAATGGCGGCAGGACCGATTTGCAAAGGAGGCGAAGAACCTAGGGGGTTCTCTGCAACGGTATTCAAAAGATAGGGACCAATTTGTGATTTGGGTGTACTAAATTGCAAAGTAGGTCAAGATGACCTCTCCTTAGGTCCAAATTTTGGTACAAACCTAATTTGGACCTAAGGAATCCAATGGTGAAGTTGGATTTTAGGTTTGACCTCGTTTGACTGGATATTTTGCGTAAAAACCCAAATTAGGTTAATTGAAGAGCTAGGACCCTAATCTAGGTCAAACTAGGTTCCAAAGGCCAAATTAAATGTTCCAAACCCTAGAGGATGTTTTCCCATGATTTGTAGAGGGTTTACTTGCTTTTTGTTCTGACCGGAACCTTGTTAATTTAAGTGGGTCTGTTTTAGGGTTACCAAGTGTCATTTAGTTCTTAGATTGCACATGAACCCATTTCTGATTGACTCAACCCACTTTTTATCTCATTTAGACCATTTGACCTATGTTTTGCCTCTGAGAAATCCTGTTTACGTACTGCAATGGTAAAATTGCAGTTTTAACCTTTATTTCATGTTTTCTTCTCAGGGCACTTGTTCCTTCAGTTAGGCCTTCTTCTAGGTTATGTAGGAGCTTTTATCTTCTTTATTGGGTCAAAATGAGCTAGTTATGGCTCATGATGAGGCTCTCATCATACCCCCATGCCTAGCTTTTGCTAGTCCCTTAGCAAAATTTCAAAGTTTTAACTTCCATTCTAGACCCTGAGTGTCTGTCAACAATGATAAGTGCTTCTCCTTTTCTTTTGTGATTAGGTGGGAATGCCGACAATAGGCCTAGAGGTACTCAAGTACCAACCAAAATCCAGACCTGTTCCACTTTAGCCTCAGTCTTCTGCAAAGGTTTCTACGGCCCACAGAAACTAACCTAGGGTTTGTTGGACTCCGCGGTTAAAGCACCCGTGCTTGAGAAATTTTTAGCCTAAGTTCAGTTTGCAGTGCGTTTTTTTTTTTTTTTTGTAAGAGAGAGATAGAAGATTTATTTGTTTGGAGAGCTTTTCTCTCTCTTTTCTTTTTATTTCTAGCTTCGGATTAGCTTCTCAACACGGTCTGTATCGGATTCCTCGTCCCCATCATCAATCCTCAAGGGTCCCTGGCTTTCGAGATTTCGAGATAATCCCACCCATGGCAACCCCCGGAACCCTGGCTTTCGAGATTTCGAGATAATCCCGCCCATGGCGTTCCGTGGCCGAATCCAGACCCTGGCGATCGACATTTCGTGATAATGCCGCCCATGGTATCTGAACCAGCAGAGTGCTTACATGCCCCTGGTGGGATATTTAAATATCCCAAGAGACAAGCACCGAGGAGACGATATGTTGTTACGCATCTTCGAGGGGAATTTCCCGCCTCTCCGCGCTGGGAACTCGTCTAAATCAATTTGTGTTGATTGACCGCTCCTAATCTAGGTGACTTTTTCATAACATTAAACGCTTTTCGCGTGATTTGGATGTTTATGCGCACTGAACCAGACTGTGTGTGAATTTGGGTGCTTAGGTTACCGAATCCCGCAAACCGGAGGTCAGTTAACGAGGCCGAATACTTCCTAAGCCTTAGACCTAATACTCAAGCTTCGCATTTTCCTCAACCTCTTGAGGATTATCCAGATTTTAATGGATACGTGAATTTTTAAGCTAAGGTACTAGCCCAAAAAGCCTAAGACCAGCGTTACCGCTAATCTCTTGTTATATCTCCGTGGCACTTTTCTTTTCTTTTTCTTGATTCGGTCTAGAACTTCAGTTAACCCCTTAATCTTTTACTAATGACTATTTCTTTTCATTTTCGTTTTGTGCTCCTTTTTGTCATTTTTTCTTCTTTTCCTCCTCTCATTTGTATGACCCTGAATTGTTCCTCCCCTCTATCAAGTCTCTCTTTTTTTTTTTTTTTGTGAAACCCTTTCTTGATATGAATTTTCTGACATTTTGCACTTTCGTACCCCCCCATGCCTAAGATTTGCAATGTCCCCATTGTAAATTAGGTGGGTTCGAATTCAGCTTAGTTCATGTATTAGGACAGGTGTGTGGTGAGTGAATGGGTCGAAGCGACTTGTTGCGAACGATTTCTAATCTCGGGTAGGTATACTTGAGGTGAAGTCGGCTGTTCTAATGGATGAACCCTAAAGTGCAATATGAGTTCCGCATAGAGATGTCAGAAACGGTTTCAGGTTTTTCAAAGAATGACGGGTTGCCTCTCGTTAAGCGCTGAGTTTTACGCCATCGGCTGGGCGCAATGAGCTCAAGAGGAATGGAGGGTAAAGGATGACTCAGTCAAATCTATATCGGTCATGTCAATGAACGGCTTGAGTCTCTGCCCGTTCACGAAAAAGGGTTCAGAATCGTGGCTGAGTGGGCTGATTTCAATAGCTCCATTTCCGAAGATTTGTTGGACTAGGTAGGGTCCGACCCACTTGGATCTTAGCTTTCCTGGGAATAATTTGAGTCGAGCATCAAAGAGTAAAACTTTTTGACCAGGATGAAAGACCTTTCTAGAAATGTGTTTGTCGTGAAAAGCTTTAACCCGTTCTTTGTAAATTCGCGAGTTCTCATACGCGTCGTGGCGTAATTCATCGATCTCGCTCATTTGAAATCTTCTGTGGGTTCCAGCCTTAGAAAGGTCAAGATTACAGGTCTGTACTGCCCAATAGGCTTTATGCTCCAATTCGACGGGGAGGTGACATGCCTTCCCGTACACTAGTCTGAAGGGAGACATTCCTAATTGGGTCTTGTGGGCGGTCCTATAGGCCCACAATGCTTCCGGAAGCCGAGAAGACCAATCTTTTCTATCAGGTCGAACAGTAACCTGAAGGATCTTCTTGATCTCTCGGTTAGATAGCTCAGCTAGACCATTAGTTTGGGGGTGGTAAGGAGTAGAGATTCGGTGTGACACCCCGTATTTGGTCATCAGTGACCTGAACTGAGCGTTCGTAAAATGGGTCCCTCCGCCGAAAATTATAGCACGCGGAATCCCGAACCTTGAGAAAATGTTTTGATGGAGGAATTTTATAACGACTTTATGATTGTTGGTTCGGGTCGGAATGGCTTCTATCCACTTGGACACATAGTCAACTGCGAGTAAGATGTATTCGAAGCCATCCGAGGTCGGAAAGGGTCCCATGAAATCAATCCCCCAAATATCAAAAATTTCGCATACCAAGATCAGCTGTAGAGGCATCATGTCTCTATAGCTCATGTTGCCCAGAGTCTGGCAATGGGAACATGCCTTACAGTGTTCGTATGCATCCTTGAAAATTGTGGGCCAGTAGAAGCCACACTGGAGGACTTTCGATGCGATTTTATGTCCAGAAAAATGTCCACCGCATGCCTGGTCATGGCAGAATGAGAGTATGTCTTTGATTTCCATTTCCGTGACGCACCGTCGGATTATCTGATCAGCACCAATGTGGAAAAGATACGGGTCTTCCCATAGGTAATACTTGGCATCGGAACGCAATTTGTCCTTTTTGGCCTTCGACCAATCGGGCGGAATCCGATGTGATGCCAGGTAATTAACAATATTGGCGAACCATGGAAGACTTGTACTGATAGTCAGGAGGTGCTCATCAGGGAAATGTTCTGTAATAGGTCCGGAAGGATCAATAATTTCAGAAGGAAGGCGGGACAAGTGATCAGCTACCACATTGTGCTTTCCCGCCTTGTCGCGAATCTCGAGGTCAAATTCTTGCAATAGCAAGATCCAGCGGATTAGTCAAGGTTTCGCGTCCTTCTTGGCAAGGAGATGCCTTACAGCTGTGTGATCCGAGTATACGATAATACGGGAACCCAGAAGGTATGATCTGAATTTTTCCAAGGCAAATACTACGGCCAGCAGCTCTTTCTCAATAACCGTATAGTTACGCTGAGCCTCATCCAGTGTTTTGCTGGCGTAGTAAATGACCACAGGTATCCCGTCAATTTTCTGCCCCAAAACCGCTCCTACAGCAAAGTCAGATGCATCGCACATGATCTCAAAGGGTTGAGACCAATCAGGGGACTGTAGGATTGGGGCTTGGGTGACTCGGTCACGTAGGATCTCAAATGCTTGAGTGCATTCCTTGGAAATTTCGAAAGGCACATCCTTGGAGAGAAGATTGGTCAGGGGGCGCGCGATCTTGGAGAAATCGAGGATGAATCAACGGTAGAAACCGACGTGCCCCAAAAAAGATCGGATGTCCTTAATCGAGCTAGGCATAGGGAGCTTGGAAATCAGGTTAACCTTAGCTCGATCCACTTGGATGCCTTTCTCTGAGATTAAATGTCCCAGGACAATTCCCTCAGGCACCATGAAATGGCTCTTTTCCCAGGAAAGAACCAAATTCACCTCAATGCACCGCCTGAGTATATGGACCAAGTGTTGGAGGCAATCGTCAAATGATTGTCCAAAAACTGAAAAGTCATCCATGAAGACTTCCAGATAATCACCTACCATATCTGAGAATATGGCAAGCATGCACCGCTGAAAAGTTGTAGGTGCATTGCAGAGACCGAACGGCATCCTTCGGAACGCGTACGTCCCGAAGGGGCAAGTGAATGTGGTCTTTTCTTGGTCCTCTGGATGGATTGCCACCTGATTGTAACCGGAGTACCCGTCAAGAAAGCAGAAGAATTTATTTCCCGCTAGTTTCTCGAGGATCTGATCAATAAATGGTAGTGGGAAATGATCCTTCTTCGTGGAGGAATTTAGTCTTCTGTAATCAATGCAGACTCTCCACGAATTAGCTATTCGGGTAGGAATGACTTCCCCGATTTCAGTCGCGATGATGGTAAGTCCTACCTTCTTAGGTACCACTTGTGTTGGACTCACCCAACGACTGTCGGAGATCGGGTAGATGATCCCTGCATCTAACCACTTAATGATCTCCTTTTTCACGACCTCCTGTAGGTTAGGGTTTAGGCGTCTTTGCATTTCTCTTGAAGGTCGTGAGCCTTCTTCCGTGTAGATTCGATGTGTGCAGTATGAAGGGCTTATACCAGTCAAATCATCTAGAGTCCATCCAATGGCTCTACGATGTTGTTGGAGAACAGAAATCAAACGGAGTTCCTGGTCAGGTGTGAGTCGAGAATTGATAATCACAGGAAACATCTGATTTGAATCCAAAAAGACGTATTTTAGATGTTCAGGAAGGGGCTTGAGTTCCGTGACAGGATTTTCAGCAGCAGCGGGTGGTTCGGGGTTTGTATCGGGAGCAATGGTAGGAGTCATAGGTGTGTCTAGATCATGTCCGCACTCCTCTGTTAGCGGTTTTTTCTTCTCTAGTGGTTGATCAGGAATAATCAGGTTGTCCTCTATATGCAGTTCATCAACCACGGCTTCGACATCACAAATTTCCTCTATCACCCCGTAATTAATCCCTTGATGGGCCTTGAAAATGTCTATCTTCAGATTTTGATTCCCAAATTTTAATTCTATCTGGCCCTCTTCGCAGTTTATATTGGCCCTAGCAGTGGCCAAAAAGGGTCTCCCTAATATGATTGGTGTGTCCCTTGGGTTCTCAGGTGCATCCTTGTCTAGTACTATGAAGTCCACTGGAAAATAAAAATCTCGTACCCTAACAATGACATCCTCGAGTATTCCTTTGGGTGACTTGATGGATCGATCGGCTAACTGCAATGTCACCTCGGTGGGTTTAAGTTCAGATTCTTCAAGGTGGTCAAGGAGGGATGTAGGTATTAAATTTATGGAGGCACCTAGGTCTAGTAGGGCTCTATCAAGTTGGGTTTCACCAATTTTACAAGAAATCAAGGGAGTTCCTGGGTCTTTAGCCTTAGGTGGGAGTTTGCTCAAGATGACAGAGCTGGCTTGCTCTGATAGTACGATTGGGTTCCCATCCTTGGTTCGCGGCTTACGTTTAGGTGTACATATGTCTTTCAAGAACCTTGCGTAAGCCGGTATGTGGCGGATTGCATCCATCAACGGGATGTTTATCTGGACCTGTTCAAAGAGCTTGACCAGATCCTCCTCAGGAGCCACAGGTTTGGTTGTCCTTTTTCCTTTGGTCAAGGCCTCAGGAAATGGGATCCTAGCTGGTTCCTCTAGGATAGGTCCAGGTTCTTGATCTGGGACAGTAGTATCTTGGATGACTATCCTAGGGTCTTGGCGATTATCAGGCTTGGAGTGGTTTGGATAGTGTGGGTCTTGTGTTGTTTTACCACTGCGTGTTGTTACAGAGTTTAATCCGGCCTAACTTTGGTTTGGGTTAGGTAGGAGGGGTGGCTGCTGCTGCAATTGTGCATAAGATGTTGACGCCTCCATCCCGTCTGGTGATGGAGTAGCAGGGGCCTGATAAATCAAATGTGCGTGGCCTGGATTTGGATTCATAACGCGCCTTTGGGTCGGCACGTTATTTGGGTTGGGCAGAGGTTGCGAAGGAAGGGTGCCAGGTTGGCGGGAATTTGCCATCTGGGCCAGTTGGTTGCGAACCTCTGTGATCTCGTCCTTGTGCTGTTTTTGCATTGCCGCATTCGTCTTTTGAATGTCAGCCAGTGTTTGAAGGATAAGAGTCAGTTGATCCTGATTTTGCCCGGATTGGTAGGTGGGATTGGGCCGAGGCTGAGGCGGCTGATATGGACGAGGAGCTTGTGGGCGGGGTTGATATGGTGGTTTTTGAGAATTTCCTGCCCACTGAAAGTTAGGATGATTTCGCCATCCAGGGTTGTAGGTATTGGAGTATGGGTCATTCTGGATGGCGTTGAGGTCCTCGCAGTTCTGAGGAACCTCAGGAAAGTCAGAATACGAGGGTTCAGAGTTCCCCCAACTCGAATAGAAGGGATCAGAGGTCACTCCGGTCCGAGAGGTAGACGGGGGTGGATATGGGTTCATCCCCTTGGCAGGTTGGTGATAGATGTTTTGCACTGTTTCCCTTGCCAGAGGAGGTCGTGTAAAAGAATTTTGTGCAGAGGTGGCTTGCTGCAAATGTCGAGTTAGCTCGTCCACCTTCTTTTCTATGATAGAGACCTTATCCAACCGACTGGCCATCAGTTCCAGGTCGACAGAAGTGGACAGGTCCTGCGCCTCATGTGTCCCTCTTAGATTCGTCGATGCGCGGGCATTCGTCCTGTCGAATAAGCCCAAGGAGTCATTGTTTATGGAGTTCTCGCACATGTTTTCGAGAATCTCCCATACCGTGTCCTCGTGTTGGCCCATGATGTTTCCTCCACATGTTGCATTGACGAATAGACGAATATCCTCACGGAGTCCCTGGTAAAAAGACTGGACTTGTTCCCACTTAGGAACTCCGTGATGGGAGCACTTTCGCATGAGATCTAGGAATCGATCCCAAGCTTCATGAAGAGGTTCTCCCGGTTGTTGAGTGAAATGAGTGATCTGGTGGCGCAAGGCATTTGTCCGGCCAACAGGGAAGAATTTTTTCAAAAATTCAGACTGTAATTCCTCCCATGTGTTGATCGGGCGGGTCTGAGTCTGATACCAGTGTGCAGCCTTGTCCAAGAGGGAGAACGAAAACATTTTCATGAGTAGGATATCCCGGTTTTGTACATCTGACCCGAAGGTCTGGGCCAAATGCTTGAGTTGTTTAATGTGTTGGAATGGATCCTCAGAGTTAAGCCCATGGAACTTCGGTATGGCATGAATCATATTGGGCTTCAGATCAGAATCGGGTCCTCCAATTGGGATTCGTACTCGGGGTTCGATTGCCACCGCAGCAGGATTATAGTGATCTCGCATCATAGGTCGCTGCGGTGGGTTTACAAAGTTCTGAAAGAGATCGTTCAAGCGTTGAAGTTGGTGTTCAAGATTATTCTCCTCTTCAATGGGTTGTGCCATGATGGGAGAAGAAGGAGAATCAGGGTCTGAGTCAGATGAAAGATTTATGTGGCGGGGTTGCTGCACAAACAAGGGCGTCGAGGCTTGGCCTCGACGAGAATGAATTTCTAAGGGAGGTCTTAAAGGTGGTCTTAAGGACCTCCTACCAAACATGCACCGAAAGATGTGATGAGATCAGAAGGTGCTGGACCCAATCAAGACACCCAAGAATTGTTGGGTGACTATAGGGGTTCGGGGCAGATGGACCCCTGGATCAGAAGATCGTCCACCTGAGAAATACCTGGGCAGCCAGAGAGGGAGAGTCCCGCAGAGACCCCTACACGGTAGAGCGTCCCCACGGGTTACATGGTTTCCCCCACCCGACCTCTCTTGTCACTGCGGTTCCAGGTAAACCAGAATGGGGATCTTGACCTCTTAAGTCTACTTTTTTTTATTTTAAGATCAAGGTGCTTAATGTTCCACTTGAACTTTTAAGTATTTTGAGTGCAAAAGTGACCTAATATTAAGGTTGGTTGACCCGAGGGATCAACTTCACCTCTTGTTCCTTTGAGAGCTTTTAGGTCCTTCCTTTTATGGTTCAAACGGATTATCAGCCTGATTTGCTTAGGGTTCCTCTTGTATAAATCTTTTCAAACACGGTTTAGGCACACCTCTTTTTGGAAAGTTTGTTTCTTTGTTTTAGAGAAGATGTGTCACTAAAAACCCTAGCTTTGCAATCCCTAACTTGGCTCTAGTGGGTCCAATTTAGTTGCCGTAGAAATTAGCACCTAGGGCTCAATCAAGAAAGTTTTAGCCCTAGTTGCCTTAGTTGGATGAACAGATAAAAATATGTTGAAATGAAAATCAGGCAACTTGATGAGTTACTAAATATGAGACAGGTAGCCCTAAGTTGATTTCCCTCCCTTTTTTAGATTGTGAGAGGGTTCAAAGAGAGGACTTATGGAGATTACCTGTTCCTTGGAGAGTCTGTTGTGCAGTTGCTATTCTTTCCTTTTTGTTTTGCTTTCCCTGAATGAACACAGCAAAAGAGAGAAGTCAAGTCGGATATTAGATAGAAAAGTTGTACTCAAAAGTTTTAAAAGTGCCCATTGCTCCCCGGCAACGGCGCCAAAATGTTCGTCACGCTTTTGTGCGGTTTGTTAAAAGATAATATCGCGTTGTAGTATAGCCGCGAAAGCGTTCAAAACAAATAAAGATTTTTATTACTCGAAAACCGGAGTATTCGAGGTCGAACACAGGGAGCAATCTCAGTACTTTGGAAAACCCAAGAATACAACTGTTACATGCAAATATAATTGATTCAAAGAGTTTTTAGAAAAAGTAGAATTAGACGTCTGATTTATGTATCAGACGTCTTAAATGTGATCTTTCTTTCTTTCTTCCTTCTTCTCCTTTCTGCTTCTGTATCCTTCCTTCTGCTTTGCCGTTCCGATCTCTTTGCAATCTTCCCTTGTCCTTCTTCTTCTTCTCTGCGAAGACTTCTAATCTTTCTGCTTTCCTTCTCCTGCGAAGGCTTCTTTCTTCTTCTTCTGTCTTCTTCTTTGGCTTGCTTTTCCTTCTTCTGCAGCGGCCAAGTCCTTCTCCTACGATTAGCCTGCCTGCACAGGAGCAAAACCTAACCCTTCTCCCTCTACCCGTGCGTCTCTCTCTCTCAAGCAATTCACTCAGAGCCGCTCTCCCAGAGCCACAAGCATTAATCGGGTCGGATCGTACCCGGGACCAGGCGCACCTGAAGGTGGTGTGATGCGCGAGGAGTGCGTAGGTCTAGGCCGGATCGGATCCGCCAAGTCCGCGTGGTCAGGCCGCGGACGAGGCGGGTGGGGTCAGTGAGGGACCTCACCCCTGTGCTTACTGAGGCTATAAGAATATATCACAAAAGAAATTTATAGTGTACCTGAGGTTTGTAATCCCACGATGTGGGACTAAAGGTTTCGGCCTTCCCTCACGCGCGCCCGCAGACTCTCGTGTGCAATCGCCCACACTGAAGGCCCTGCTGGTGCTCCTCACTGAACTCAGTCACCTCGCGACACTTGCGAGAGCCTGCTGCACCTGCCGCCTGGGAAGCCTGACGCCTGCTGCTGCTCCAAGCTTCCTGCTACTTCGGCTGTTAATGGCGGCCGGGGCGTTCACCTGAGATTCCACAGAACGGCCTATTGGCCCAATCAGAATAGCTGGAAACCTTCGTCGTAGCACGGCGAAGGCAGTGGGTGATGCTGCAGGTTGTCGGTCAGCCTAGGTGTGCACGCCTAGGTCAACCTGTGGCCGGAGATGGTGGGTTGTTCGGGGGGTGGTTATGGAGGTCTGGAGTGGCAGTTGTGGGGTGGAGCGAGTTCCTGGTGGTGAGGCGGAGCTCACGAGGTGGTTGGCGAGCCGTGTGGAGTGGCGGAGTGGTGTGGGCGGCTCGCCGGAGTGCGGTCGGAGGCGAGGAAGATGAAGGCGGTTAGGTACTGTCGAGGGGTAATCAAGTAAAATAGTTGGGGGAAAAAAGAGAGGAGAGGATGGAGAACGTATCTGGGGTTGTCTGGAGGGAAGGGAGGCGGCGGAGAGGACGGCTCGTAACTGCCTTCGTCGGGGAAGAAAGACCCTGAGGGAGGAAGCGGCAACGAAGACGAGGTCAGAAGCGCGCGCGGGGTACAGCGCGACGCGGGAGATAGCGGCGGAGAGGACTCTGCTGCTGGTATGGCAGCAGAGCGACGAGAAGGAGGGAAGGAGGTCGCCGGAGCTTGTGGGTCGTTTGGCCGGAGATGGGAGAGGGAGGAATTTGGAAGGGATCTCCATCAAAATCAAGCTTAGCCTCTTCGGCCGGAGTTGTGGGTTCTTATATAGGCGCTGGACTGGGTGTGCAGGGCGTGAAGGGCACGTAATTGCCTGAGGTTGGTCGCCGGAGATGGAAAGGAGTTAGGATACCCAAATCTCTTGTGCGTTCGCACGAGAAATTGAGTTCACACCAGCGATTGTAATTGACTTTATAAGGAAGGGAATTCCTCAGAGAATCCTCCTTCCAAATTAGGTTAATTGAAGAGCTAGGACCCTAATCTAGGTCAAACTAGGTTCCAAAGGCCAAATTAAATGTTCCAAACCCTAGAGGATGTTTTCCCATGATTTGTAGAGGGTTTACTTGCTTTTTGTTCTGACCGAAACCTTGTTAATTTAAGTGGGTCTGTTTTAGGGTTACCAAGTGTCATTTAGTTCTTAGATTGCACATGAACCCATTTCTGATTGACTCAACCCACTTTTTATCTCATTTAGACCATTTGACCTATGTTTTGCCTCTGAGAAATCCTGTTTACGTACTGCAATGGTAAAATTGCAGTTTTAACCTTTATTTCATGTTTTCTTCTCAGGGCACTTGTTCCTTCAGTTAGGCCTGTTGGTGCTAGAGCACCACGATCATTTGTTTTGATGATAACAAAACACGTGTTATTTAACATTTGCAATTTGAGTCCTAGATTTTAGGTCAATTGCAAATGAAGACGTGTTTAGACGGAACTCGAGCTCGCATCCAGGACGGATTGGAGGAGCTTGACGGAAAACAGAGGAGGTTCGCGTGGAGCGACAGATTGAAGATGGAAGGAAAAGAAGAATAGGATAGATTCTTTCTTCTGTACTTGTTGTATTTTTCATTTCTTTTGTTGCTCTTTATTTCCTTAGATATTTCATGTTAAAGAGCCTCAAAGTACCCTAACAGTAGTCCTAGGAACACTGGCACAACCCTAGGATACTTAGGTTTTCTGTAGAACACTTAGAAAACCAATATAGGGTTCAAACAGACTTTCCAGACGTCTGATAAAGAATTTTAAGACGTCTGACTGTTGTTTCAGACGTCTGATAACTGTTAGGCTGGACATAGTTAGTTCTGTCTGATGAAATCAGACGTCCAGACCTTAGACCAGACATCTTAGGAGACGTCTGATGAATTTGCCAGACGTCCAATTAGTGGACCGTTGGCTGGCTTAGAAGACACTCAAGATTATGACCGTTAGAGCCTTATCAGACGTCCATAGGACTTTACAGACGTCTGATAATTGACCGTTTTGCCTCGACTGACCCGAAAATCTCTTCTCAGTGATTTTCTAGCCGTTGCAAATCCATTGCGTAGTAAAAGTTGGTTTCCAGACGTCCAGGCATAGTGCCAGACGTCCTGTTTGTCGTCTGATCGACTTGCACAAGAACCCTGTTTAGATCTGATTCAAGTCAGGGAGAAACCCGCACAGAATCAGACGTCTGACCTTGAAATCAGACGTCTTAAAGTGGCCTTCCAGACGTCTGATGCCAGAGTTAGACGTCTGATAACCCTGTCAAATGCAATCATTGTCCTGATTTCGGCCTGATTCTCTTGGGCTATGCACCCAACGGCTATGGAAGCTTTTCCAAGCCTTCCAAAGCCTTCCTAAGGCCTCTATAAATAGAGGGGAACCTTTGTAACACAAAAACACAAGACATACACCTAGAGAGACATATACACACTAAGACACACACCTTGCAATACACTTTCAATCCTTTTGTGTCCAAAGAAAAGACTCTCTTGCTCTCCAAGCTCAAGCTCCATTTTCTTGAGAGCATCAACCGTTGCGCACCCGCTCTCCCGGCGTTGATAACGAGAGCGACGTAGCGCCATCGCGTGGCACACGCACCGCGTCATCGTCGACGCACTCCTTGCAAAGGGGAGTTTCCTATTTCCTATAGAAGCTAGGTTTAATTATTTTGTTGGCTCTATAGGACTATTGTTTCTTTTATCTTTGTCTTTTGGTTGGGTATTCGCTTTGCGAATTCCCGTCTCCTTCGTGGGACAAAATCCTTCTCGTGGAGAGAAGGGGTTGAGGAACGCTACCCTCGTACTTGTAGCGTGGTTGTATTGAGGTTGAATCACCCTCGTTCAAAGTGATTCGGTTAGTGGATTTGATCAACTAGGTTGATCGGAAAATCCTAACTCGAGAGGGTTAGGTGGTGGTTTTCACCCGGTTTGGGTTTCCACCTAAAAATACCTGTGTACATTTTGTGATTGCTTATTTTTGTGAGATTGTTTATATATTTTCAATTCCGCATTTTTTTCGTCACGCTGATCTCACCCCTCCTAGTACAAGGGTAGAACCTTCAATTGGTATCAGAGCAGGTCTCGCATTTTCGGCGTTACAAACCGGCGAGGATCTAAACATGGAGGGAAGCTGTTCCACAAGCAGGATTTCCGAGGGGCAGTCCACAACCCGTCCGCCGTTCTTCGACGGGAGCAACTACCCCTACTGGAAGTTGCGGATGAAGACGTGGCTTCAAGCCACCGACTTCACAGTCTGGGCCAGGTGCGAGACCCCCTTCGACATCCCAGAGAAACCCGCCAGAGGATACTCGCAGCAGCAGATCCGGGAGCTCTCTCTCAACGCGAAAATAATGAACGCGTTGTATTGCGCGCTCAACTCGGAAGAATTCAACAGAATCTCGCAGTGCGCCACCGCATACGAGATTTGGCACACACTCGAGGTAACTCATGAAGGTACCTCTAAGGTAAAAACCTCAAAAATTAATTTACTTTCTCAAGAATTTGAATCTTTTTCAATGAAATCTAACGAGTCTTTAAGTGAGATGAACACTAGGTTCACTCTCATTGTAAATAACTTGAAAGCTTTAAGAAAGACTTTCATAAAGGGGGAGCTTCAAGGGAAGCTTCTTCGTTCCCTTGTACCGGAGTGGGAACAGAAAGTCACCGCCATCGAGGAGGTGAACGAAATGGAGGAGCTCAACATGGAAGATCTCCTAGGCAATCTGATGGCCTACGAGACTAAGTTGAAGCAGAAGAAGAAGGATACACCGGAGCCTAAACCAAAGAAGACTCTCGCCTTCAGAGCCGCGTCGGATAGCGAGGTAAGTTCCGACGACGAAGACTTTAGAATTTTACTTAAAAATTTTTCCAAGTTTTGTAGGGAATTAAAGAAAAAGAAAAAGGAGAAGAAGGAAAGCCCGAGACGTTGCTACCACTGCAACGGGAAAGGGCATCTGCGACCAGAATGCCCTCTTCTCAAAAAGGAGAAAAAGAAGGCGTTCCAAGCCACTTGGGACGATTCTAGCTCGGAGGAAGAAGAAGAAAAGACCATAGAAGAAGAAATCGCTTGCTTCGGCTTCATGGCCAGAGGAAGCGACAGCGAAAGCGAAAGCGACTCAGACAACGAGGTAAATCTCGATCTTCAAGAAGCTTTTAATGAACTTTTTGAGATTAGTAAATCACTTAGGGTAGAAAATAAAAGCATTAAAAAGAACCTTAGTTTTCTTAGAAATGAAAATGATAGGTTAGAAAAATAACTTAAGGACATAGAAGCTAGTCCTAAGGATGATAACCTATTATTAGATAATCATAACCTCATCAATGAAAATAATAAATTGATTGAGGAAAATGTTAGTCTAAAATTAGAAATTTCAGATTTAAAGACTAAAATGAACATTATAGAAAAAGAAATTGCATGTCTTAGGGAAAATTCTAACAAATTAATCAACAAAGTTGATAATTTTTATAGCCCTAAGGTTGAGAAAGGATCTCCATCAAGGAGACCCTCTAACAAATCCGGATCCAAGCCCACTTGGATACCGAAAAAAGAATTAGAATCTTGTTTTGTAGGATTCAGGGATAACTACAATACACAGGACTGGACCTACAAACTCAAGGCTGGTCAACTCAAGTTGGGAGAACCAAGGAGTAGACCAAGGAGGAGAACAAGAAGACCGACAAGACGGCGAACAAACGACGGACCCGCCGCACGTCGACCACCAGATTGGAGACCGACGCCGATGCCCGGGCCTCCAAGCTACGGATGGGAGCCCCATCCGATGTGGCATCCACCACCACCATTCGGGCCATTTTATTGGCCATGGTAGGTGAGGTAAAATTCTTAACCCTATCCTTTTTATAAGCATTTAGATAGGGGGAGTTAAAAATGATGAGCTTATTGTCAATTTTTAAGGGGGAGATACAAGTTAGCTAAATTTCCTTTAGTAAGGGGGAGAAAAATAATAGCTATCTTGTTGTTATAAAAAGGGGGAGGACATTACCTTTGTTAAAATAAATAGAAGAGCATGTTTTAAGGGGGAGTAATAGAAAATTTAAAATCAATCAAACCTTTTTGATAATGTCAAAAAGGGGGAGGATTTTTATGCATTATTATTTACGGTTTTGTCATCATCAAAAAGGGGGAGATTGTTGGTGCTAGAGCACCACGATCATTTGTTTTGATGATAACAAAACACGTGTTATTTAACATTTGCAATTTGAGTCCTAGATTTCAGGTCAATTGCAAATGAAGACGTGTTTAGACGGAACTCGAGCTCGCATCCAGGACGGATTGGAGGAGCTTGACGGAAAACAGAGGAGGTTCGCGTGGAGCGACAGATTGAAGATGGAAGGAAAAGAAGAATAGGATAGATTCTTTCTTCTGTACTTGTTGTATTTTTCATTTCTTTTGTTGCTCTTTATTTCCTTAGATATTTCATGTTAAAGAGCCTCAAAGTACCCTAACAGTAGTCCTAGGAACACCGGCACAACCCTAGGATACTTAGGTTTTCTGTAGAACACTTAGAAAACCAATATAGGGTTCAAACAGACTTTCCAGACGTCTAATTCACAAATCAGACGTCTGATAAAGAATTTTAAGACGTCTGACTGTTGTTTCAGACGTCTGATAACTGTTAGGCTGGACATAGTTAGTTCTGTCTGATGAAATCAGACGTCCAGACCTTAGACCAGACGTCTTAGGAGACGTCTGATGAATTTTCCAGACGTCCAATTAGTGGACCGTTGGCTGGCTTAGAAGACACTCAAGATTATGACCGTTAGAGCCTTATCAGACGTCCATAGGACTTTACAGACGTCTGATAATTGACCGTTTTGCCTCGACTGACCCGAAAATCTCTTCTCAGTGATTTTCTAGCCGTTGCAAATCCATTGCGTAGTAAAAGTTGGTTTCCAGACGTCCAGGCATAGTGCCAGACGTCCTGTTTGTCGTCTGATCGACTTGCACAAGAACCCTGTTTAGATCTGATTCAAGTCAGGGAGAAACCCGCACAGAATCAGACGTCTGACCTTGAAATCAGACGTCTTAAAGTGGCCTTCCAGACGTCTGATGCCAGAGTTAGACGTCTGATAACCCTGTCAAATGCAATCATTGTCCTGATTTCGGCCTGATTCTCTTGGGCTTTGCACCCAACGGCTATGGAAGCTTTTCCAAGCCTTCCAAAGCCTTCCTAAGGCCTCTATAAATAGAGGGGAACCTTTGTAACACAAAAACACAAGACATACACCTAGAGAGACATATACACACTAAGACACACACCTTGCAATACACTTTCAATCCTTTTGTGTCCAAAGAAAAGACTCTCTTGCTCTCCAAGCTCAAGCTCCATTTTCTTGAGAGCATCAACCGTTGCGCACCCGCTCTCCCGGCGTTGATAACGAGAGCGACGTAGCGCCATCGCGTGGCACACGCACCGCGTCATCGTCGACGCACTCCTTGCAAAGGGGAGTTTCCTATTTCCTATAGAAGCTAGGTTTAATTATTTTGTTGGCTCTATAGGACTATTGTTTCTTTTATCTTTGTCTTTTGGTTGGGTATTCGCTTTGCGAATTCCCGTCTCCTTCGTGGGACAAAATCCTTCTCGTGGAGAGAAGGGGTTGAGGAACGCTACCCTCGTACTTGTAGCGTGGTTGTATTGAGGTTGAATCACCCTCGTTCAAAGTGATTCGGTTAGTGGATTTGATCAACTAGGTTGATCGGAAAATCCTAACTCGAGAGGGTTAGGTGGTGGTTTTCACCCGGTTTGGGTTTCCACCTAAAAATACCTGTGTACATTTTGTGATTGCTTATTTTTGTGAGATTGTTTATATATTTTCAATTCCGCATTTTTTTCATCACGCTGATCTCACCCCTCCTAGTACAAGGGTAGAACCTTCAAGGCCTTCTTCTAGGTTATGTAGGAGCTTTTATCTTCTTTATTGGGTCAAAATGAGCTAGTTATGGCTCATGATGAGGCTCTCATCACCTGCTATTTAGCAAATCTACTTCTGATACCTTTATTGGATAGCCTAGCGAATCTACTTGAAAATATCCTGTTGCAGTCCCTATTATACAAACTGAACCACTCTTGACAATGGTCCCAGGATGAAGACATTGAGCAGGGTTAAGACCTGCCAAAGGCTCTCTCCCCCTACAGCTATAGTATATCACTCCTTCCTGGGGAGCAAAGGCACCTCCTAGTGGCCCCATCCTACCCCTCCTCTAGACCAAAAACCACCTTTCTCCTCCCTCACCACTTGCATTCTCCCTAAATCCCTCCAAATGTACAATATCCTAAGTTGAGCAAACAATATGCATCTTTTACTCCATGTGGACAAGGAGGAGACATTGTCATATTCTTAAAATATGGGGGATCATGGATGTAAGTTGAGTTGGGATCCCATGAGTATAGCTTCGACTCTAGAACTTGTAGTGTGACTCAAGAAAGGGAGAAAGAGGTAGGCAAGGCATGCTTAAGGAAACAATGCGATCCCCTAGGTAAAGAGCCTCACCTTTGAGGCAATGGGTTTGTTCCTTGTCTCACGCAGTTGCTTGGTTGCCTCAGGCGACAACCTCAACAGCACTGACAGGTCAATCAAACTTCAAGAACCATAAAATTACAGTGATGAATCCATGCACAAACTACTCAATCATCTCATTAACATTTAGCTTGCTATTTTCTTAAAGGAGTAAACATATCTAAGGTTGATAACATGTTACAGATAGGTAGGTATTTGAAACGCTGGCGGCAACCGGGTTTTATTGTTATAGCGTTGTAGTATAGCCAGTTATTGCCAACATTTCAAATATATAAAATTTTTTTACTCGGAAAATAAAAGAGTTCCCGAGGTCGAACTCAGGGAGCAAGTTGTATTCTAGAGATATACATGTTTCTTTTACAAAAAATAAAGATAAAGAAAGAGAGAGAAAGAATTTGTTGTCTTTTCTTCTTTTCTCTTTGCTTCTCCTCGTCTCAGATCTTCTGTTATCCTCTTCTTCTTTATCTGCAGTGGTGATGTTCTTCTTCTGCAGTGGTGATGTTCTTCTTCTTCAGTGGTGATGTTCTTCTTCTTCTTTCAGCTGTTCCTACTCTTCTTCTTTGAGTTCTTCCCTGTGTTCTCCTCTGCCTCGCCTTCTTCTGTTGTTCTTCAGATCTCCTTCTTTCTTCTTTTCTTTTTCCTGTCAGGACGTCGTCTCTCCTTCTTTCTTCTTTTCCCTTCAGGACGTCGTCTGATTTTCCAATCAGACGACTTAAACCGCTTGTTGCTACAGTGTCTCCCTCAGCTTCCTTCTTCTTCCGCGATCCTTCTTCTTCACCTGTGCCTGCACACTTCAGAGTTTACGTCAGAGGGCAAAACCTACTCTACCCCCCACCCCTCCGTCTCTCTCTCACAGAATCCGCTCATAGGATAGCTCTCCCAGAGCTGCCGGGTAGCCGGGTACGGGTCGCGCCCGGGTCCAGGCCCACCGACGTGCGTGGTGGGCGAGGAGTGCAGGTCAGTCTAAGTCGGGTCGGGTCAGATCCGCGGGGCGTGAGCGCGGACGAGACCGGGTAACCGGGCGGGTGAAGGGGACCTCACCCCGTGTGCTGAGGCAGTAAGCCTCCAGCACTTTTTTGCTTTAAACCGCTGCGCCTCTTCAGACTTTTCCGAGGTGGGACTAAATGTCCCACCCTAATTGAGTGCCCGCAGTGGAGAAAGCAGCGGGCGATCGCGGCTTCACGCGAAGCCTTCTCCCCAGCTGCGAGCCTGACGCTTTGTCGAAATGCCTCGCAAGGCCTGGGAGTCGAATCTGGGTGTGGCGCGCCTGCAGCTGCAGGCGGAAGCAGCTCCTTCTGCACGGCAATGGCGGCGGAGGTCGGGTGGCCTGTTCACAGCAAAACGGCCTCTCGGCCTAATCAGAAGGTGCCGGGAGCTTCGCCAGAGTGCGGCGAAGCTCGTGTGGGTGGTGGAGAGGCGTGGGGCGGCGTGCAAGGGCTGCCCTAGGTCGGACTGTGGGTCGGAGGATGGGTTTGTTCGGTGGGGTTGCAGAGGGTGATGTGGGGGAAGTGGAAGGGCGGGGATTGATCAGGGTGAGGAGGCGGAGGTTCTGCGGTGGTCGGTGAGTCGTGTGGGTTGCTGGGGTGATGGGAGCATCTCGCCGGAGTTTGGCCGGAGACGAAGGGGGTGACGGTGGACAGGAGCGGTCGAGGGTTTAATCAAATAAAAGACAGTGAGGGAAAGAAAGAGGGGGAGATGGGGAGGAGTTCTGACCTAGCTATGGAGACGAAAGGGGCCGGGGCAGGGTGACAGTCGTATCGACTGTCGCCGGAGAAGAAGATGCCCAGGGGAAGGGGCGGCGGCGAGCAGAGAGCCGGAGAGGCGCCAGCTGGGTGCGGCGTGGCGCGGGAAGAGCAGGGGAAGAAGTCCTTGCTGCTGGTATTGCGGCAGAGCGAAGAGGAGGAGGAGGAGGAACCGCCGGAGCTGGTGGGCGTCTGCCGGAGTGAGAGGAGAGGAAAGTTGGGGGTTTTTCTCCGTCAGATCCGAGCTGGGAAGAACGGTGGAGCGACGGGGGTATTTATAGGGACCGAATCAGGGAGGAAGGCGGAGGGAGACGACGTGTCTCCCTCGCCGGAGGACGCCGGAGATGGAAACCCATACCGTCCATGCGTTCGCACGGCCGGTATGGCGGGTTACAGCGACCAGGGGGGTGTCCCTGCGACGGCTGACGACGCAGGGCACCCCCGGTTTACTTGCCAGGCTCTCCCCCTCACCCTGCGCGGCGCCATGCTCCGCGCAAGGTCGCCGGAGCATGGTGCTGGCAGGTTTTGCAGGGGGGACCTGAATGCAAAGAACGAAGGAGAGTTAGGGGCCAAAATGCAAGGGTTCAAAAGTTGAGGGCCAAAAAGTAAATATATGAGGACCAAAGTGTAAAGTTGGTCAAGGAGGTTTCTTCTTAGGCTCAAGTTTTTATACATGACTAATTAGGACCTAAGGAATCTGATGGTGAATTTCATTTCTATGTTAAACCTTGTTTGACCGGTCAATTTATGCAAAAACCCAAATTAAGTTATTAATTGGGCATGGTTCTCAATGTAGGTCAAAATGGGTTCTGAAGGCCAAATTGAAGGTTCTAAACCCTAGAGATTATTTTTCTATGAATTTTAGAGGGTTTATTCTGTTTTTACTTTGCCTTGAACCTCGTGAATTGAAGTGGGTTGTTTTAGGGTTACAGATTATCATTTAGTTCCTTGGAATTGCTATAGCCCTTTCTAGATCATCTCATCCCACTTTTATTCTTATTAAGTTGCTTTGACCTATGTTTGGACCCTGAATTACCCTGTATGCAGATTATACTGGTAAAATTGCATTTTTACCCCTTATGACTTGTTTTCTCCTTAAACTCAGAATTCTCTGAGTTAAGCCTTTCCTTGAGTTATGTAGGAGCTTTTATCCTTTGTATTAGGTCAAAATGAGCTAGTTATGGCTCATGATGAGGTTCTCATCAGTATTGCACATAGAACTATGTTTTGGAAACAAAATTTTATCAAGAACTAGCAAAGCATTTACCAATCAGCTGCAAAGCCATGTCCTTTTCCTTGAATTATTCAGGAGCTAAAAAATCTACTACCCCACATACAGAAAAAGTCCTATCCTTGGCCAATTTCTTTGCAAATCTAAAGTCTATAAGCTACATTTTAGGGTAGAAACATGATCAGAGGACAGAAACTATTTCCTATTACAATACCAAAGTAAGTTTGTTAAATATAATTGAAATACTGACCTATAGATGTCCACATTGGTCAAGCATTAAGATATCAGGAGAAACACCTCTAGAAAGAACTGAATTCTGAATTGAAGAAATTGCAGCCATAAGTGTATTGCACCATAACACTGCAACTCCATCAAACCAGTGAACCAAATGTCTAAAGCACATGGAAGTTAGAAAATGTCAATAACCTTGTGTAATTCTTCCAATGCAATTACAATTGATGCTGCACAAAACCATGCAGATGATTCATCAAGAGGTGAAGTGAGTATTGAAGCCAGTGGGCAAGCCAGACAAGTGCTTAGCCAAATGCCAACATGAAACCTATCAGAACATGTGTGCAATACTTGTGGCACACAAGAAGATGTGCTCAAGCTCTTAAACAGATCACTCTCTTTCAAAACATGTGCTTCTTTTCCAAGCTGCTTGACTTTCCTCTTGGAATATCTTTTCAGGGTATGCAACTTTTCTGCTTAGCGATCAGGGAGAAGCCATAAACATGTCAATACCATTCACTAGATCATATTCCATATATTTTTTGAAAAAGGAATGGGTGATCATATTCCATATAGGTGGTAGTCATTTTGGAAGAAAATATAAAGTCAATTATAATCTGTTTCTCAAAGGAGAAGATGGATATCTACCTGATCCTTTGGGCAGCACAATGCCTGTCTCTAAACAGTCGATTGAATACAAAACCATTTTCCATTCCTTGGCAGAATAATAACTAGATTAATGTGCCAGCAATTCTAAACACAAGAAGATACATGATTGAAACCACTGAAAACATACCAAATCAGACAATTCAATGTTGGTGAATCTGTAAGCATCATCCTTGATGGCCTGCCCCCCAAAAGGAGGTGCTAAAGAATCTTTTAACCAGATAAGCAAATATAGAACACAAACAAGCGAGAGGAACATTTTCATTCTAGATCCTTCTCTCAAAGTACCAACACTACATGGTAGATGCTTCTAATTTTCACTACATAATTAGTTACGTCATGTACATACTTTCTGTCATCCTGCTGCAGCTTGGACAACATGCCGACAGCTGAATCAAACTTCTCCTTTGTAATGACTGTGCAAGTTACATTGCCAAGAGCAACTACACATATCAAAGGAATCTGTTCACCAAGAAGTGCCCACTCCCCAAAACTGCTCCCTTCTGAAAGCTCCAGCTCATGCTCATTACTGCCTTGGGAATGACCATATTCAATAGCAGAGGATGAAAGACTGCTAAGATGTGAATTTCCTATGAAATCTGCATTGTAAGTCAGTCGCACTTGTCCCTTTTGGATGATATACAAGGTAGATATAATGTCATTCTGCAACAGTCAACAAACATGAGAACATCAATGAGCAGAACATTTGAACTCTTATTGTCAAAACCTTAAATAGTCTATGGATCTAAATCCCTCCAAATGTACAATATCCTCAATGCATCTGTATTTCTTTTTTTTTTAAAAAAAAAGAGGATCAATGCATCTGTAATTTAACAGGAGTGACATGTTAGGCTACCTACTTTTATTGACCTAGAATCTTTGACAGAGAATCAAACTAAGGGGAATGGACAGGGTAGAGCAGCATGGAATGGTGAGACCAAAAGGGTGAAGGCACCATAATGGCAAGAAATCTCCACAATAGCAGAAACATGATGGCAATAATAGGTATAGGTTGCAATTGGGGCCAAACCACTCCACTGCTAGTGTTGCCAACAGGTCACTAAAATAGTCAAAACATGACTGTTACATGGTTTTCCCACTTACCCTACAAACATAAAGATATAAATATCCAAAACTTAAAGTGGTAACGGTGTCATTTGTTTCTTACTTGTTCAACAGAAAGCTCAGGTTTCACCATATTTGTCCGCGCGTCAAAATTCTACAATAAACCACACAAGGCACTGATTGGCAGAGGTGCACACTCTTGCTCAACTTTGAACCGTATCTAACAATAATAAAGCTACATGAGTTCACAAGTTATTATCTCAAATTATGATCAAACAACAAATGTTACAACTAGTACATGAGAAAATGACAGATTAAATGTCTTTCCTGCATGCATTGGAAAATCATTCTACCACAGAATCAGTCATTTTCTCAAGGAACTAACCCCATTTATATTCATACGTGCCAAATGTGGGAATCAGTAAATACCAAGATAAAAAGCTGATATACCAAGCTATGGCCCTATAGCGAATTCAGTTGTTTTCAAATAGCAAATTCAATAAGATATAAAATATAAGTTGGATAGATTAACAAGTAGTTTTATAGTGTTCAGTGCCCGTGACAGGAGAAATTGGGATGAACTGAAAGCTCCAAATCCAAAATTGGACAAAACACAAGTTGGAAGGTGCATTACAATTCTCATGTATGCATACTTTGTTAGGTAGAATATGGCTTTCTTTGCAACATGCAGATGCAGTTAACAAAATAATAAGAGTTCTATATAATAACACCTATGCTGGAAAACCCCCATTGAAAGCTGCAGGTTCAAGTCTCGTGCCCCCTACTGATACTGCCTTGTAAATTCAGTGCAGAACCTTAAAATGATAGTCATAAAGGAAAAGTTTTAAATCAGGCTTTATTGACATCACAAGCTCTATCCTACTATCTGGAAAGCCCAAAACCATGTAACAGAAGCAATCTGGTTTTGTCTTTGCATTACACAGGAAAATCACACCACCAAGCTCCCTAATTTTCTGATGATTTATCTGGCTATTATTTTCCATAGTATACTGCCCTCTGGTTTGATGACCAAGCTGTTGCTGATTGCTAATGATTCCATTGCTATTTTCTTTAAATTGGTTGTCGATGCTTTTCTTCATCACTTCACTTTGATCTGTGGGTTGTTTCCGTAAATTTTGTTCCTTGGGTATCCCCTCAACATCAGGATTTTCTACAAGTTGTTCTTCTTTTGCGCTCTTCGCTGCAACTGAAACTTCGATTACTTTTGCTATAGAGTTTAGTGTATTGATGAGAACCTCATCATGAGCCATAACTAGCTCATTTTGACCTAATACAAAGGATAAAAGCTCCTACATAACTCAAGGAAAGGCTTAACTCAGAGAATTCTGAGTTTAAGGAGAAAACAAGTCATAAGGGGTAAAAATGCAATTTTACCAGTATAATCTGCATACAGGGTAATTCAGGGTCCAAACATAGGTCAAACAAACCGAATAAGAAGGAAAGTGGGATGATCTGATAAGGGCTACAGCAATTCCAAGGAACTAAATGATAATCTGTAACCTTAAAACAAATCCACTTCAATTCACGAGGTTTGAGGTAAAGTAAAAATAGAATAAACCCTCTAAAATTCATAGAAAAATAATCTCTAGGGTTTAGAACCTTCAATTTGGCCTTCGGAACCCATTTTGACCTACATTGAGAACCATGCCCAATTAATAACTTAATTTGGGTTTTTGCGTAAATTGACCGATCAAACAAGGTTTTATCTAGAAATAAAATTCACCACCAGAATCCTTAGGCCCTAATTAGTCACGTATAAAAACTTGAGTCTAAGAAGAAACCTTCTTGACCAACTTTACATTTTGGTCCTCATCTATTTACTTTTTGGCCCTCAACTTTTGAACCCTCGCATTTTGGCCCCTAACTCTTCTTCATTCTTTACATTCAGGTCCTCCCTGCAAAACCTGCCAGCACCACACTCCGGCGACCTTGCGCGGAGCATGGCGCCGCGCAGGGTAAGGGGGAGGGCCTGCCAGGTCAAATGGGGGTGCCCTGCGTCGTCAGCCGTCGTAGGAACACCCCCCTGGTCGCTGCAACCCACCATACCGGCCGTGCGAACGCACGGACGGTATGGGTCTCCTTCTTCCGGCGTCCTCCGGCGAGGGAGACACGTCGTCTCCCTTCGCCCTCCTCTCTGATTCCGCCCCTATAAATACCCCCGTCGCTCCACCGTTCTTGTCAGCTCGGTCCTGACGGAGAAACACCCTCTTTTCACTCTCTTCCCACTCCGACAGGAAGCCCTCCAGCTCCGGCGGTTTTTCCCTCCTCCTCCTCGTCGTTCTGCCGCACTACCAGCAGCAGGGCTGCCTTCCCCTACTCTTCCCGCGCCGCGCCGCACCCAGCGCGCGCCTCTCCAGCCCTCTCCTCGCCGTCGCTCCTTCCTCTGGGCAGCTTCTTCTCCGGCGACAGTCGATACGACTGTCACCTGTTCCGGCCCCTCCTTGTCCTGCTAAGTAGGTATAACTTCTCACCTTTCTCCCCTCTTCCTTTTCCTCACTTTAAACCCTTACTGTCGCCCTCGATTCCGACCAATCGCCCTCACCTTCTCCACCTCCAGCCACACTCCGGCGACCCGCTCCCATCACTCCAGCACCCCACACGGCTCGCCGACCTGCACAGAATCTCCGCCTCCTCACCCTGATCCATTTCCGCCCTTCCAATTCCCGCCACCCGACCTCTGCAAGTCCACCGAACACACCCACTTCCCGACCCACAGTCCGACCTAGGGCAGCCCTTGCACGCCGCCCCACGCCTCGCCACCACCCGCACGAGCTTCGCCGCACTCTGGCGAAGCTCCCGGCACCTTCTGATTAGGCCGAGAGGCCGTTTTGCTGTGAACAGGTCACCCGTCCTCCGCCGCCATTGCTATGCAGAAGGAGCTGCCTCCGCCTGCAGCTGCAGCCTCGCTACGCCCAGATCAGAATCCCAGGTTGCGTGGGGTGTCTTCGCGAAGAATCCCAGGTCCGCAGCAGGGGCGAGGGCCTCGCGTAAAGCCGCAAGTACCAGCTGGTTCCTCCGCGCAGGCGCCAAATTGGGGTGGGACATTTAGTCCCACCTCGGAAGGCTCTGGAGCGGCGCAGCGATACAAATTGAAAACGTGCTGGAGGCTTATCGCCTCAGCACACGGGGTGAGGTCCCTCTCACATCGTCTCACCGGGCCCATCCACGAGCTCATCACGCGGATCCGGCCGACCCGACCCGACTTGTCTGGCACTCCTCGCCCACCACGCACGTCGGTGGGCCTGGACCCGGGCGCGACCTGTACCCGACTACCCGGCAGCTCTGGGAGAGCTTTCCTAAGAGTGGCTTCTGTGAGAGAGAAACGCGGGGGGTGGAGGGTAGAGTAGGTTTTGCCGTCTCTGATTGGAACTTTGAGTGTGCAGGCACAGGTGAAGGGACTGCGGAAGGGCTGAAGAGAAGAAGAAGAAGATTGAAGGAAGAAGAGCAGCCAGGTCGAAGCAAAGAGGAAGGAGAAAGCAAAGAAGAAGAAGACAAGCGAGGCAGAGAAGAAGGCTGACGAAGCCTGAAGGAAGGAGCACCGAGCGACACTGTAGCAGCGGCGACTTAAGTCGTCTGAGTGGAAAATCAGACGACGCTCTGAAGGCAGAAAAGAAAGAAGAAGAACATCACCACTGCTGCAGATAAAGAAGACAGAAAGAAAAAGAAGAAAGAAGGAGAGACGACGTCCTGACAGCAAAAGCAGAAGAAGAGCACGAGAAGAAGATCTGAAGAACAGAAGGCAGAAGAAGAAGACCACAAGGAGATAAACAAAGAAGAAGAAACCAAAAGCCAAAGAGAAGAGAAAACAAAGAGGAAGAAAGAAGAGAAGAAGAAGCCAAATTTTCATCTCTCTCCCTCTCTCTCTCTCTTTATTTTTGTAATAAGAATTTTTACCCCTAGAACACAACTTGTTCCCTGAGTTCGACCTCGGGAACTCTTTTATTTTCCGAGTAAAAAATTGTATATTTGAAATGATGGCAATAACTGGCTATACTACAATGCTATAATAAAACCTAGTTATCTTTGGCCACCATTTCTTCATTGGTGCCGTTGCCGGGGACCAACGGCTATTCTAGAGGTAAACATTCCTGTTTCTTTTTAGTTTCTGATAATCTCCTCTCTTTTGTGCAGCTACAAGAAATCAAGAAGACAAGCAACCGCACGACAACCACTCCGAGGACAGGTAATTTTTTCCTCTCACTATAAACCCCTAAACTCTAAAGAGGAAGAAAAGAAAAGAACAAGCAATATAGGGCTAACCTATCTTCCATACTTAGTAACCATAAAAGTTGCATGTTTTCAACCCATTATTCCTGCACACTATTAAGGGTATTTAAGGGCTAACACATTCTTGCTTGAGCCCTAATTACCCAACAAAGAGCTAACTGGACCAAGTAGAGCCAACCTAGGATCCAACATTAGGGTTTTAGAGACACACTACTTAAATCAAGAATGGAGAAAATCCAAAAGAAGTGTGCCTAAACCATTGATTGAAAATACCTATCCAAAGAAACCCTAAAATAAGTTTGGCTCTTTAAACACTTGAACCCTAAAAAGACAAAGACCTAATAAGCAAAACTAGCAGGTAAAGTTGACCATTTGGGTCAACTAACCTTCAAATTAGGTCACTCTTTGCACTTAAATGACTAAAGTTCAAGTGGAACCCTAAGCACCTTGCTCTTGAACTAAAGTTGGTAGACTTAAGAGGTCAAGATCCCCATTCTGGTCTACCTGGAACCGCAGTGACAAGAGAGGTCGGGTGGGGGAAACCCTGTAACCCGTGGGGACGCTCTACCATGTAGGGGTCTTTGCAGGACTCTCCCTCTCTGGCTGCCCAGGTAATTCTCAGGTGGACGATCTTTCTGATCAAGGGGTCCATCTGCCCCGCACCTCTATAGTCACCCAACACATTTTTGGGTGACTTGATTGGGTCCAGCACCTTCTAAACTCATCTCTCCCAACAGTGCATGTACGGTAGGAGGTCCTTAAGACCACCCTTAAGACCTCCTTTAGAAATTCACTCTCGTCAAGGCCAAGCCTCGACGCCCGTGTTTGTGCAGCAACCCCCTCACATTATTCTCTCTTCTGATTCAGAACCAAGTTCTTCTTCTTCCCCCATCATGGCTCAGCCAGTTGAGGAAGAAAACAATCTAGAGCACCAGCTCCAGCGACTCAATGACCTCTTCCAAAACTTCGTGCACCCACCACAGTGTCCTATGATGCGGGACCACTACAATCCTGCTGCGGTGGCCATTGAGCCTCGAGTCAGAATCCCGATTGGAGGACCTGATTCTGAATTGAAGCCCAATATGATTCATGCTATACCTAAATTCCATGGGCTTAATTCTGAAGATCCCTTCCAGCACATCAAACAGCTAAAGCACCTGGCCCAAACTAAACTTTTGGGTCAGATGCGGAAAATCAGGATATTCTTCTCATGAAGATGTTCTCCTTTTCTCTTATGGACAAGGCCACCCATTGGTATCAAACTCAGACCCGGCCGATCAACACTTGGGAAGAACTTCAATCCGAGTTTTTGAAAAAGTTTTTTCCCGTTGGTCGGACCAACGCCTTGCGCCATCTGATTACACACTTCACTCAACAATCAGGAGAACCTCTCCATGAGGCATGGGATCGTTTTCAGGATCTCATGAGAAAGTGCCCCCATCACAGAGTTCCTAAATGGGAACAGGTCCAATCCTTTTACTAGGGACTCCGTGAGGACATCCGCCTTTTCGTCAATGCAACTTGCGGAGGAAATATCATGGGTCAACATGAAAACACCGTATGGGAGATTCTCGAAAACATGTGCGAGAACTCCATCAACAATGACTCCATGGGATTATTCGACAGGACGAATACCCGCGCAGCGACGAATCTTAGGGGAGCACATGAGACGCAGGGCCTGTCCTCATCAGTCGATCTGGAATTAATGGCCAGTCGATTGGACAAGGTTTCAATCATTGAGAAGAAGGTGGATGAGCTGACTCAGCACTTGCAGCGAGCCACCTCTGCGCGTAACTCCTTTGCACAACCTCCTTCCACACAGGAAACTGTGCAAAACATTCTCCACCGATCTTCCCCTAGGATGGATCCATATCCATCCCCATCTGATTCTCGGATCGGAGGATCATCCGATCCTATCTACACCAGCCCGGGGAATTCCATTCCCCCTTTCCCTGATTCTCTAGAGGTTCCTTAGACCTGCGAGGACCTCAACGCCATCCAGAACGACCCATTCTCCAACACCTACAACCCTGGATGGCGAAACCATCCCAATTTTCAGTGGGCGGGAAATTCCCAAACCCAAAGACCACCTTTTCAGTCCCGCCCACAGCCCTCTCGTCATTACCAGCCGCCTCAGCCTCGGCCCAACCCTACTTATCCATCAGGGCCAAATCAGGATCAAATGTCCCTAATCCTTCAGACTCTGGCTGACATTCAAAGAACGAATGCGGCTATTCAAAAACAACACAAGGACGAACTTACAGAGGTTAGAACTCAATTGGCCCAGTTGGCAAATTCTCGCCAGCCAGGCACACTCCCTTCCCAACCTCTTCCTAACTCGAATAACGTGCCGACCCAAAAGCGCGTTATGAATCCAAATTTAGGCCACGCACAATGGATTTATCAGGCCCCTACTACTCCATCTCCAGATGAGATGGAAGCTTCAACTTCTTATGCGGGATTTCAGCAGCAGCCACCCCTCTTACCAAACCCAAACCAAAATCAGGCCGGATTAAATTCTGTAACAACACATAGTGGTAAAACAACTCAAGGCCCACATTATCCGAACCACTCCAAGCCTGATAACCATGACCCTAGGATAGTTATCCAAGATACCACTGTCCCAGATCAAGAACCCGGACCTATCCTAGAAGAACCAACCAAGGTCCCATTCCCTGAAGCCTTAACCAAAGGGAAGAGACGAACCAAGCCCGTGGCACCTGAGGAGGACCTGGTCAAGCTCTTTGAGCAGGTCCACATAAACATCCCCTTGATGGATGCAATCCACCACGTACCGGCTTATGCACGATTTTTAAAGAATGTGTGTACACCCCAGCGTAAGCCGCGAACCAAGAGTGGGAGTCCAATTGTTCTGTCAAAGCAAGCCAGCTCTGTAATCCTAAGCAGACTCCCACCCAAGGCTAAAGATCCTGGCACTCCCCTGATTTCCTACAAGATAGGTGATACACAATTTGATAGAGCATTGCTAGACTTGGGTGCTTCCATAAATCTGATACCCACATCCTTACTTAACCATCTAGAAGAATCTGAGCTGAAACCAACTGAGGTGACATTACAATTAGCAGATCGATCTATAAAGTCACCAAAAGGGATTCTCGAGGATGTTATTGTGAGAGTGCGGGATTTCTACTTTCCTGTAGACTTCATAGTCTTAGATATGGACGCACCTGAGAACCCTAGGGATACACCAATCATCTTAGGGAGACCTTTCTTGGCTACTGCTAGAGCCAACATTAGCTGTGAGGAGGGCCAAATAGAGCTCAAATTTGGGAATCAAACACTGAAAATTGATATATTTAAGCCCCAACAAGGAATCAATTGCGGTGTCATCGAACAGATTTGTGACATTAGGACTTTGGTTGATGAAACACACTTCCAGAATGATCTAATTATACCTCATCAACCACAGGAAGATCTTGATCCGCAAACTGAGGAGTCGAATCCAGATATGAACAACCCAGTAACTCCCACCCTTGAACCTCACATCTATACTGAACCACCCGCTGCTGCTGATAACCCCATCCTCGAACTGAAGCCCCTTCCTGCTCACTTGAAATACATCTTTTTGGGTTCTAATCAGACCCTTCCTGTGATTATCAATTCCAACCTCAGTCCTGAACAGGAATCCCGTCTGATTGTTGTCCTCCAGCAATATCGCAGAGCCATCGGGTGGACTCTCGATGATTTGACTGGAATAAGTCCCTCTTATTGTACTCATCATATCTATTCAGAAGAGGGCACACGACCTTCTCATGAAATGCAGAGACACTTAAACCCCAATCTGCAGGAGGTCGTGAAAAAGGAGATCATCAAGTGGTTAGATGCCGGAATCATCTACCCGATCTCCGATAGTCGTTGGGTGAGCCCAATTCAGGTCGTACCCAAGAAGGCATGACTCACCACTATAACGACTGAGACCGGAGAAATCATTCCTACCCGATTAGCCAACTCGTGGAGAGTCTGTATAGATTACCGCCGACTCAATTCCTCCACGAAGAAGGATCATTTCCCACTACCTTTCATTGATCAAATTCTCGAAAAACTTGCGGGAAATAGGTTCTTCTGCTTTCTTAACGGGTACTCCGGTTACAACCAGGTGGCAATCCATCCTGAGGACCAAGAAAAGACCACGTTCACCTGCCCCTTCGGAACATACGCTTTCCGAAGGATGCCTTTCGGTCTTTGCAATGCACCCACTACTTTTCAGCGATGCATGCTTGCCATATTCTCAGATATGGTAGGTGATTATCTGGAAGTCTTCATGGATGACTTTTCAGTTTTCGGAGCATCATTCGATGATTGCCTCCAACACTTGGTCCAGATACTCAGGCGGTGCATCGATGTGAATTTGGTCCTTTCCTGGGAAAAGAGCCATTTCATGGTGCCTGAGGGAATTGTCCTGGGGCACTCAATTTCGGAAAAAGGCATCCAAGTGGACTGAGCTAAGGTTGATCTGATTTCTCACCTTCCTATGCCTAGCTCTATCAAGGACATCCGATCTTTTTTGGGGCATTTCGGTTTTTATCGACGATTTATCCCTGATTTTTCAAAAATCGCGCGCCCCCTGACCACTCTTCTCTCCAAGGATGTACCTTTCGAAATTTCCCAGGAATGCACTCAAGCATTTGAGATCCTGCGTGATCGAGTAACCCAAGCCCCGATCCTACAGACCCCTGATTGGTCTCAACCCTTTGAGATCATGTGCGATGCATCCGACTTCGCTGTAGGAGCGGTTTTGGGGCAGAGAATTGATGGGAAACCTGTGGTCATTTACTACGCCAGCAAAACACTCGATGAGGCTCAGCGTAACTATACGGTTACTGAGAAAGAGCTGCTAGCCGTAGTATTTGCCCTAGAAAAATTCAGATCATACCTTCTGGGTTCCCGTGTCATCATATACTCGGATCACACAGCTGTGAGGCATCTCCTTGCAAAGAAGGACGCGAAACCTCGATTAATCCGATGGACCTTACTGTTGCAAGAATTTGACCTTGAGATTCGCGACAAAGCGGGAAAATAAAATGTGGTAGGTGATCACTTGTCCTGTCTTCCTTCTGAAATAATTGACCCTTTCGGACCCATCACTGAGCATTTTCCCGATGAGCACCTGCTGACTATCGGTACTAGCCTTCCATGGTTTGCTAATGTAGTAAATTACTTGGCATCTCATCAGATCCCGTCCGATTGGCCAAAGGCCAAGAAGGACAAATTACACTCTGATGCCAAGTATTACATTTGGGAAGACCCATACCTCTTCCGCATAGGTGCTGATCAGATCATCCGGAGATGTGTCCCGGAAGAGGAAATCAGCAATGTCCTCTCTTTCTGCCATGACCAGGCATGCGGTGGCCATTTCGCCGGGCATAAAACCGCATCAAAAGTCCTCCAGTGCGGCTTTTACTGGCCCACACTGTTCAAAGACGCGTACAGTCACTGCAAGGCATGCAGTCGTTGCCAGACTTTGGGCAACATGAGCCATCGCGACATGATGCCTATGCAACCGATTCTAGTATGCGAAATCTTTGATGTTTGGGGGATTGATTTTATGGGCCCCTTTCCTGTTTCAGATAGTTTCGAATATATTCTGTTGGCTGTGGACTACGTGTCCAAATGGATCGAAGCCATACCGACCCGAACCTGTGATCACAAAATCGTTCTCAAATTCATTCATCAAAACATTTTCTCAAGGTTCAGGATTCCTCGTGCAATAATCTCTGATGGGGGGACCCATTTCACAAATGCTCAGTTTAGGTCACTGATGACCAAATACGGGGTGTCTCACCGAATCTCTACTCCTTATCACCCCCAAACTAATGGTCTAGCTGAGCTATCTAATCGGGAGATCAAGAAAATCCTGCAAGTCACTGTTCGGCCTGACAGGAAGGACTGGTCATCCCGACTTCCGGCAGCACTGTGGGCCTATAGGACCACCCACAAAACCCAATTAGGCATGTCTCCCTTTAGACTGGTGTACGGAAAGGCGTGTCACCTTCCCGTAGAACTGGAGCATAAAGCCTATTGGGCAGTACGGAACTGTAATCTAGATTTTTCGAAGGCTGGAACCCACAGAAAACTTCAAATCAGTGAGATCGATGAATTACGCCTAGACGCGTATGAGAACTCGCGAATCTACAAGGAGCAGGTTAAAGCCTTCCACGACAAGCATATCTCGAGAAAAATCTTTCATCCTGGTCAGAAGGTCCTACTCTTTGATGCCCGACTCAAACTTTTCCCAGGAAAGCTGCGATCCAAGTGGGTCGGACCATATTTAGTCCGACAAGTTTTTAGAAATGGAGCTATCAAAATCAGTCCACTCAGCCACAATTCCGAACCTTTCATCGTGAACGGTCAGAGACTCAAGCTGTTCATTGATGTGACTTCTACTGATTTGGCTGAAGCATCTTATATCCTCCATTCCCCTTGAGCTTATTGCGCCCAGCCGATGGCGTAAAACTCAACGCTTAACGGGAGGCAACCCGTCATTTTCCAGAAAATCCAAAACTTTTTCTGACTCCTTTTTGCACTTAAGGTTCACCCTTGTAGACAGCCGACCCCACCTCAGATGCTTGCATCTGGGATTAGAAATCATCTGCAAAATTCAACCCGACTCATTCACTCATCCAAATTTCTGTCTTAAGGAATGAACTAAGTTGAATAAAGACCCCCTAGGTTACAATGAGGACATTGCAAATCTTAGGCATGGGGGGGTATGAAAGTGTAAAACTTGTAAGAAAAGGTTTCAAACAAAAAATTCACATATGCCAAAAACACCATAAAAATTAAAAAAATTTTCGAAAAAGAATAAGAGGAAAAGAGGAAAAGGAAATTTTGTGAAGGAGAAGAGAAAAGAAACAAAAGGAAAAAAAAAGGGAGCACAAAATATGAGAAAAAAGTAATAGTCATTAGTAAGGAACTAAGGAATTAACCTAAGTTCTAGACCTCATTCAAGAAAATAACTGAAAAGTGCATAATGAGATTAGTAAGAACGCAAACCTTAGGCATTCTTGAATAGACTCTTAGTACCCATTAAGATCTAGACATTCCTCAAGAGGTTGAGGAAAATGAAAAGCTGAAGTATTAGGTCTAAGGCTTAGGGAGTATTTGGCCTCGTTAACTAATTTTTGGTTTACGGGACTTAGTAACCTAAGCACCCTAACCTCACACACAGCCTGGTTCAGTAAGCGTAAAAATCAAAATCACGTAGAAGCGTCGCAAAATTCTGAAAAGTACACCTAGAGTAGGAGCGGCCGATCAACACAAGTTGATTTGGACGAGTTCCCAGCGCAGAGAGGCGGGAAATCCCCTCGAAGATGCGTAACAAAATATCATCTCCTCGGTGCTTGTCTCTTAGGATATTTACATATCCTACTGGGGGCATGTAAGCACTCTGCTGGTTCAGATTCCATGGATGGCATTATCTCGAAGTGTCAATTGCCAGGGTCTGGATTCGGCAACGGAACACCATGGATGGGATTATCTCAAAATCTCAATAGCCAGGGTTCCGGGGGTTGCCATGGGTGGTGCTACCTCGAAGCATTGATTGCCAGGAACCCTTGAGGATTGATGATGGGAGCAAGGAATCTGATACAGATCGTGTTGAAAAGCCAATCCTAGGCTAGAACTAAAAAGAAAAAGAGAGAGAAAACTCTCCAAATAGAAAAACTTTCTATCTCTCTCTTATAAAACGCACTGCGAACTGAGCCAGGGCTAAAATCATTTCAAGCACGGGTGCTTTAACCACAAAGTCCAATAAACCTTAGGTTAGTTCTTGTGGGCCTTAAAAACCTTTGCTAAAGACTGAGGCTAAGGCTAAACAGATTTGGATCTTGATTGGTACTAGAGTACCTTTTAGGCCTATGGTCAGCATTCTAACCTAATCTAGGTTTAAATGAAAAAGCACTTATCTGAAGCTATTAAGAACTTCATGGTCTAGAACAAGGGTTGAAACCTTAAGTTTTTGCTAAGGGACTAGCAAAAGCTAGGCATGGGGGTATGATGAGAACCTCATCATGAGCCATAACTAGCTTATTTTGACCTAATACAAAGGATAAAAGCTCCTACATAACTCAAGGAAAGGCTTAACTCAGAGAATTCTGAGTTTAAGGAGAAAACAAGTCATAAGGGGTAAAAATGCAATTTTACCAGTATAATATGCATACAGGGTAATTCAGGGTCCAAACATAGGTCAAACAAACCGAATAAGAAGGAAAGTAGGATGATCTGGTAAGGGCTACAGCAATTCCAAGGAACTAAATGATAATCTGTAACCTTAAAACAAACCTACTTCAATTCACGAGGTTCGAGGCAAAGTAAAAATAGAATAAACCCTCTAAAATTCATAGAAAAATAATCTCTAGGGTTTAGAACCTTCAATTTGGCCTTCGGAACCCATTTTGACCTACATTGAGAACCATGCCCAATTAATAACTTAATTTGGGTTTTTGCATAAATTGACCGGTCAAACAAGGTTTTATCTAGAAATAAAATTCACCATCAGAATCCTTAGGTCCTAATTAGTCACGTATAAAAACTTGAGCCTAAGAAGAAACCTTCTTGACCAACTTTACATTTTGGTCCTCATCTATTTACTTTTTGGCCCTCAACTTTTGAACCCTCGCATTTTGGCCCCTAACTCTTCTTCATTCTTTACATTCAGGTCCTCCCTGCAAAACCTGCCAGCACCACACTCCGGCGACCTTGCGCGGAGCATGGCGCCGCGCAGGGTAAGGGGGAGGGCCTGCCAGGTCAAATGGGGGTGCCCTGCGTCGTCAGCCGTCGCAGGAACACCCCCCTGGTCGCTGCAACCCACCATACCGGCCGTGTGAACGCACGAACGGTATGGGTCTCCTTCTTCCGGCGTCCTCCGGCGAGGGAGACACGTCGTCTCCCTCCGCCCTCCTCTCTGATTCCGCCCCTATAAATACCCCCGTCGCTCCGCCGTTCTTGTCAGCTCGGTCCTGACGGAGAAACACCCTCTTTTCACTCTCTTCCCACTCCGACAGGAAGCCCTCCAGCTCCGACGATTTTTCCCTCCTCCTCCTCGTCGTTCTGCCGCACTACCAGCAGCAGGGCTGCCTTCCCCTACTCTTCCCGCGCCGCGCCGCACCCAGCGCGCGCCTCTCCAGCCCTCTCCTCGCCGTCGCTCCTTCCTCTGGGCAGCTTCTTCTCCGGCGACAGTCGATACGACTGTCACCTGTTCCGGCCCCTCCTTGTCCTGCTAAGTAGGTATAACTTCTCACCTTTCTCCCCTCTTCCTTTTCCTCACTTTAAACCCTTACTGTCGCCCTCGATTCCGACCAATCGCCCTCACCTTCTCCACCTCCAACCACACTCCGGCGACCCGCTCCCATCACTCCAGCACCCCACACGGCTCGCCGACCTGCACAGAATCTCCGCCTCCTCACCTTGATCCATTTCCGCCCTTCCAATTCCCGCCACCCAACCTCTGCAAGTCCACCGAACACACCCACTTCCCGACCCACAGTCGGACCTAGGGTAGCCCTTGCACGCCGCCCCACGCCTCGCCACCACCCGCACGAGCTTCGCCGCACTCTGGCGAAGCTCCCGGCACCTTCTGATTAGGCCGAGAGGCCGTTTTGCTGTGAACAGGTCACCCGTCCTCCGCCGCCATTGCTATGCAGAAGGAGCTGCCTCCGCCTGCAGCTGCAGCCTCGCTACGCCCAGATCAGAATCCCAGGTTGCGTGGGGTGTCTTCGCGAAGAATCCCAGGTCCGCAGTAGGGGCGAGGGCCTCGCGTAAAGCCGCAAGTACCAGCTGGTTCCTCCGCGTAGGCGCCAAATTGGGGTGGGACATTTAGTCCCACCTCGGAAGGCTCTGGAGCGGCGCAGCGATACAAATTGAAAACGTGCTGGAGGCTTATCGCCTCAGCACACGAGGTGAGGTCCCTCTCACACCGTCTCACCGGGCCCATCCGCGAGCTCATCACGCGGATCCGGCCGACCCGACCCGACTTGTCTGGCACTCCTCGCCCACCACGCACGCCGGTGGGCCTGGACCCGGGCGCGACCCGTACCCGACTACCCGGCAGCTCTGGGAGAGCTTTCCTAAGAGCGGCTTCTGTGAGAGAGAAACGCGAGGGGTGGAGGGTAGAGTAGGTTTTGCCGTCTCTGATTGGAACTTTGAGTGTGCAGGCACAAGTGAAGGGACTGTGGAAGGGCTGAAGAGAAGAAGAAGAAGACTGAAGGAAGAAGAGCAGCCAGGTCGAAGCAAAGAGGAAGGAGAAAGCAAAGAAGAAGAAGACAAGCGAGGCAGAGAAGAAGGCTGACGAAGCTTGAAGGAAGGAGCACCGAGCGGCACTGTAGCAGCGGCGACTTAAGTCGTCTGAGTGGAAAATCAGATGACGCTCTGAAGGCAGAAAAGAAAGAAGAAGAACATCACCACTGCTGCAGATGAAGAAGACAGAAAGAAAAAGAAGAAAGAAGGAGAGACGACGTCCTGACAGCAAAAGCAGAAGAAGAGCACGAGAAGAAGATCTGAAGAACAGAAGGCAGAAGAAGAAGACCACAAGGAGATAAACAAAGAAGAAACCAAAAGCCAAAGAGAAGAGAAAACAAAGAGGAAGAAAGAAGAGAAGAAGAAGCCAAATTTTCATCTTTCTCCCTCTCTCTCTCTTTATTTTTGTAATAAGAATTTGTACCCCTAGAATACAACTTGCTCCCTGAGTTCGACCTCGGGAACTCTTTTATTTTCCGAGTAAAAAATTATATATTTGAAATGATGGCAATAACTGGCTATACTACAACGCTATAATAAAACCTAGTTATCTTTGGCCACCATTTCTTCATGTATTTACCGGATTTATTTTGGAATGCAAGTTTTTTGATTCCCCAGAATCATTCTTGGCATCCTTCTTTCTCTTCCTTCCCATAAGTCAGACTCATGAATCAGAATAATGAAACCTAGACAGATGAAGATGGTAGCAGACAAGTCAAATTCCTAATGGATAAATAGATATTTTACCTAAAAAGGGAAACAAGAACAATACAATAAAAGAACATGAAAATTATATGTTTCAAAACCTAAAAGTAACCAACAGGACTCCAAAAACAAAACTTGATGGCTACTTATTCCTTAATAGCAAATGCTGAAGTTAATCTAGAATCATGATCAGAGTTGAATGCATTAGAATGTAAATTTTGGAAATGGGTTCAGTATCTGGATACAAGGTAGGTTCTAATTACCCTTCCAGGTAGGATTATCTAGAACTGTTGCTTTACCCTTCTAGCTTGCATGATCTAGAAGGCAAGTTTCATAAAATCCAAAGTCATCAAGTAATGATGTCTTGCTTACATGATCCTTAAACAACTTGAGAATTTGATTACCATGTTAAGGACGCCATCAGGCATAATTGTTAGTTAATTACTGTATGAACGTAGTTGTTGAAAGTAGAACCCTTCTTTTAACGAAGAAGAAAAAGCAGCAGCTATATTAAAGATAAACATTTTAGTGGTATTGGAACGAGACGCATAATTTTTTAATTTTTTTAACAAAGGATAGGGTATATAATCAACGCAATGCGAGTCCTGACCTTTTCATCCCCAAGACGTATCAGATCTCTAGCCAAGGCAACCTGAGTAGGTACCTAAATGCATAAAGGAAAATGTCAGATAACCACATGAGCAGGTTTATAGTTAAGCATTTCTTTATCAAACAAATCAGGCATGAATATTACTTTAGCACTACTTGAAAGTGAACTAATGCATAATATGACTAATCAACATACACAACTACTGGAAAACATGATCACAAAGGCAATGGAAAGTACCGAGCCTAGGGAGTTGGCTCCCTCGTCATGCAAATAAGCAAGCCCTCGACCCATCCCAAGAATTATGTTGAATCTTTATTTCCAATTAGAGGTCCATGTTGTTCACCTATTAGGTAACTGCTACAAAAAGAGCAACACCACAAATCAGAGTTAAGCAAAAAAGGATGAATGAAGGAAAAAATGGTAGGTAGATCTGATACCTGAGCTCTTTACATCATTATTATGGTACTTGCTCATACATTCACCACAAATGCAAACATACTGATATTATTATTTCCCAAATTCATATACTATAAATGCAAACATACTCATATCATTATTTTCCACATTCATATACCACAAGTGCAAGTATATATTCTGCCATTCATATATATATATTCCATCATTCACCACATACATGATACTCATTCATAAATAAAACACATGTATTGAAATGTATACATAAAACTAGACGTGAAAAAAAAAGAAAAATCCAAGCAACTATGTAGTGGTTTCTATGCCGCCCGTTCCAGAACCTCCACAGTCATCATCAGGTGGATGAGGTGGGAAGTGAAAAGAAGCATGATCTGCACCACCTCGTCCTAATGCACTTAAGATTGCCTGAAACTGTGCCTGCATCTATGCCTACATCTTCTCCCATTCTTGTTGTGCTTCATGTCTCTGTTGTTCTAGTATATCATTTGTCTTGTCTAATTTCGACGTAACATCATTTAGTTTCTTTTGAAATGTCTCCACCTGTGTCTGTAACTGTTGCAACCTCTCTGAACCCCCCATCCCTTTCTTCCATACCAACTAGTAATAGTCTCACTCGCACCGGCACTACGAACAAAACCACCATGCTCGGGGGACATAACTGTCCTAAATGATTGCTCTGCTGTCATAGGCTGTAATGGGCCAGTCTCTGATTGCTCATCCATATCATCACTAGAAGGATGCATCAACTCCATCTTGCTTATGGTAAGTTCTCCTAAATGTTTATCACTAAGTTATTCATTACTTGTTTGAACGAGCTTACATGTCTCTCTTGATATAATTGATCAATCCAAACACGGGGGCCATCAGCATTAGACTTGCTATGACTCCTCTCATAGATCGAAACACGATCAAGTTGTGCACCGTTATGGGTATCTGACTGCATATTTGAGATGTGGTTATGAATTAAGTTATCCTAAATTTAAGCTTCTCTTATTTAAATATCGTAACTTGTAAGTTTTATAATAGATATTATAATCAATAATCTTTCTATCGTCAATTAAGCCGATGAAAATGTACTTACATAAGTATCCCTCAAGGTATCTATACTCATCCATCCCAAGCAGTGGGTTGTAGTTGGAGCTTTTGCCCTATTAGCTTCATTTTTCTTAGCTTGCTCCTATAACAGCAAATTATGGAAATTAGTACTTAATCATTTTGCTGTTAGAATAGAAGTTATTAATATAAAATATTAATTACCTTCGTATTTTCCTGAACCCAATATTCGTAGCACTCCACCCAAGGACCAGCTTGTATTCCTGATGGCACGTCTCTCAGTGCATCCTCATAATTCTTACCAACAAAGAACTATTTATATATACACAAAAGTCAACAACACCTAAATGTAAATTGTGTTATTATGAATTCTAAATCTATGATTTTGTCTTACTTGGCTTTTAAGCTCTTCTCTCCAGCTACGAAGTGCCCTCCCTGCTGCTTGGTGAATATATGCAGTCGTCATCGGATTTGTTCCCCAATCATACGTCAACTGCATTTTATATTATAATGAATAAATAGATAAAGGATTTTAAGTAAAATAAATGAATGACATAACAGCAATATCATATTAATACCCCTATCTCACGAATGAACTCATCCTTATGTAATATAAATGTAGCAATAACATTCATAAACTTTCAAAAGTTCATGATGTGCATTAGGGAAAGAAAACAAACGAAACAAGTTGTTTTATTTTAATTGACAAAAAAAACTCAACCAAATCAAGAACTATTTGAATTGTATCAAATGATAGGATAACTTTTTTATAATAGTGGACACTTGGATCATATTACGTGAACTTCAGGGCAAATTGTATTCAGACCTTATAGGTAAGACCAATTTTTCATTTGCATCCAATACATGATTGCAAGACAGATACCCTTTACCCACAGAATATTAGATGCGTGATCCACCCTAATGCATATCAAAAGATCCAAGTCAATTTGTCTTTTTTCTTCTGCTGTCTAGATGCTCTTCCATAACCTTATCGACGCGGCCAAGGGACGTTGCCTAGATCCAAGCTTGGAATTACATGAAGGGCTACACTTTAAAGGATCTAAGCTTGAAAATAATTACAAACCTCTCCAATTGGGTCACATTTATGTAAACTCAACTCTTACCGAATGCAGTAATGAAAAAACTTAAAGCCTCACTTAATAAAGGTTTAAAGTTCAAAACTAGACAAACTTTAGAAAGATGTAGGGTTTAAAAGTGATGAAGTATGTGATGGATTAGTAAACAATAGAAGTGATGATTAAATTCTTATATTATTCTTTCTTTTTGTTTTGATTTGTATTACGAGTACATTAACGAAAATAGATACAATATATAAGTGGATATGATGCAAGTCATTTTTGTTTTCATTTGTAATAAAAATTTGTCAAGGTAGATGTAAAGTATACGTTGAGATGATGAAAGTAAGAATAAAAAAAAAATATATGATGTCCCTTAATACCATATATTATTCATTTATGCAGTACCTACCCTTGAGGTGAAAGATAATGCCTCATTTTTAATTCTATGACAAATGGACCCGTAGGAGCAGACCAACAACGCCTGCATCTTCCTTCAATCCCCAAGTTAAATGAATAGAATAAGTATCCAAGCTTGAAATCATATTCCTTACATACACCTCCTTGCTGCCACCCAACTTAACAGCCATTCATAGAGACATCACACCCTGACACCCACCTCTTAGCACACAGTGACCATGCATGTGATTATCAACTCACGAGAGATGGTCAAAAAGGCTTAAACGCGCACCTCTTCATCGCGTAAGCGGTTCGACAAACGCGCCACAAGCGCGTTTGTGTCGCACTTACATTTTGTGCACGTGCATCCATAGCCCTTGGATGATCATCCAACGGCGGAGAAGTGGCGATCATATTGAAGAAGAGAAAGAGTGACAGGTGCACCAGCCGGTTGGGTGGCTGAGATGGCACCACGTGCGCCATCTTGGCCGTCCATCTTCTGGATGATGTAGATGGTGCCACGGTTGTCGAATTGAGTCGATTTTTGTGCTGTTAGCCTGCGATCGTCGATTCAAATCCATCCGTGCAGTCGGATTTGTCGTCTGAAGTGCAGATTCACACCATCTTGGCCCTTGATCTTCTAGGGTTCCTCAGTCTCTATCTGATGCTACAGATGTCTGATTAGGGCGATCTTGGAGTTGTTGAACTCCAATCGTCGCCCTGATCAAATCTATATGGTTGGATCTTCAATCCGAGGTCCCAATAAAAATTTTCCCTGTCCCTGAACATAAAAGGAGACAATTAACCTCCATTTTATTCGAACTAATCTAAATGCAAGATGATGCATGCTATGCAATATTTATAGTATGTAATGCAATTCTATGCCTAAGAACATGCATAAATAGACATCTTATGTAATGTAAACATGTTTACATCACTTCCCGTACACCAATTTGAAGGGAGACATACCTAATTGGATTTTGTGGGTGGTCCTATTAAGCCCACAAAGCTTCCGGAAGTTGGGATGACCATCCCTTCTTGTCAGGTCGAACAGTAACCTGAAGGATTATCTTGATCTCCTGATTGGATAGCTCAGCTAGACCATTAGTTTGGGGGTGGTAAGGAGTAGAGATTCAGTGCGACACCCCTTATTTGGTCATCAATGACCTGAAGTAAGAGTTCGTGAAATGGGTCCCTCCATCAGAAACTATAGCACGTGGAATCCTGAATCGTGAAAAGATGTTCTGACGAATGAATTTGATAACCACTTTATGATCATTGGCTCGGGTCAAAATGGCTTCAATCCATTTGGACACATAGTCAGCAGCGAGTAGAATGTACTCGAAGCCGTCCAAAACAAGGAAGGGTCCCATAAAATCAATCCCCCACAAGTCAAAGATTTTGCATACAAGAATCGACTGTAAGGGCATCATATCACGATGGCTCATGTTGCCTAATGTCTGGCAACGAGCACATGCCCTACAGTGATTTTATGCATCTTTGAAAATCGTGCGCCAATAGAAGCTGCACTAGAGGACTTTCGCTGCGATTTTATGACCTGAAAAATGTCCACCGCATGTCTAGTCATGGCAGAAAGATAATATGTCGTGAATTTTCGCTTCCGCGACACATCGTCGAATGATCTGATCAGCACCGATGAGGAAAAGATACAGGTCTTCCCAGAAGCAATACTTGACATCGGAAAGCAATTTGTCCTTCTTGGCCTTCGGCCAATCGGATGAGATCTGATGTGATGCCAGGTAGTTTACTATATCAGCAAACCATGGAAGCCCTGTATTGATAGTCAGAAGGTGCTCATCAGAAAATGTTCCATGATGGGTCCGGAAGGGTCAGTGATCTCAGAAGGAAGATGGGATAAGTGATCAGCTACCACATTCTGTTTTCCCGCTTTGTCGTGAATCTCGAGGTCAAACTCTTGCAACAACAAGATCAAGTGGATTAATTGAGGTTTCGCATCCTTCTTTGCAAGGAGATGCCTCATAGCTGTGTGATCCAAGTAAATGATAACACAGGAACCCAGGAGATAAGATCTAAATTTTTCTAGGGCAAATACTATGGCTAGCAGCTCTTTCTCAGTAACTGTGTAGTTACACTGAGCCTCGTCAAGTGTCTTGATAGCGTAGTAGATGACCACGGGTTTCCCGTCAATTTTCTGCCCTAGTACCGCTCCTACAGCGAAATCAGATGCATCGCACATGATCTCAAAGGGTTAAGACCAATCAAGGGACTGTAGGATCAGGGCTTAGGTAACTCGATCACGAAGGATTTCAAATGCTTGAGTGCATTCCTTGGAGATTTCGAAAGGTACATCCTTAGAAAGCAGAGTGGTTAAGGGGCACACAATCTTCAAGAAATTAGGAATGAATCGACAGTAAAAACTAACGTGCCCCAGAAAAGATCGGATGTCCTTGATCGAGCTAGGCATAGGGAGTTCAGAAATCAAGTTCACCTTGTCTGGATCGACTTGGATGCCTTTTTCTGATATGAGATGTCCCAGGACAATTCCTTCAGGCACCATGAAATTGCTCTTTTCTCAGGAAGGAACAAGATTCACGTCAATGCACCACCTAAGGATTTGGACCAAGTGTAGGAGACAATCATCAAATGATTCTCCGAATACTAAAAAGTCATCCATGAAGACTTCCAGAGAATCACCTACTATATCTGAGAATATGGCAAGCATGCACTGCTAAAAAGTAGCGAGTGCATTGCAGAGACCGAACAGCATCCTTTAGAATGCATACGTCCTGAAGGGGCAGGTGAAAGTGGCCTTTTCTTGGTCCTCAGGATGGATTTCCACCTGGTTATACCGGAGTACCCATCTAAAAAGCAGAAGAACCTATTTCCTGCTAGTTTCTCAAGGATTTGATCAATAAATGGTAGTGGGAAATGATCCTTCTTTGTGGAGGAATTGCGTCTTCTGTAATCAATGCAGACTCTCCATGAGTTCGCCACACAGGTCGGTATGATTTCTCCAGTTTCAGTCGTGATCACGGTGAGTCCTACCTTCTTAGGCAGAACCTGGATTGGACTCACCCACCGACTGTCGGAGATCGGGTAATGATCCCTGCATCTAACCACTTGATGATCTCCTTTTTCACGACCTCCTGCAGATTAGGATTCAAACGTCTCTACAATTCATGGGAAGGTCGTGTGCCTTCTTCAGTGTAGATATGGTGTGTGCAGTAAGAGGGGCTTATACCAGTCAAATCATCGAGAGTCCATCCAATGGCTCTACGATGTTGCTAGAGAATAGTAATCAGACAAGGTTCCTGGTCAAGTGTGAGTCTGGAGTTGATAATCACAGGAAACATCTGATTGGAACCCAAAAAGATGTACTTCAAATGGTCAGGAAGAGGCTTGAGTTCCAGAACGGGGTTATCAGCAGCAGCGGGCGGTTCAGGGTGTGTGTCAGGAGCAAGGGAAGGAGTTATGGGTGTATCTAGATTAGGATCGGACTCCTCTGATTGTGGGTTTTGATCCTCTTGTGGTTGATCGAAAATAATCAGGTTGTCCTCAATATACGATTCATCAACCACAGCCTTGATATCGCATATCTATTCTATAACACTGCAATTAATCCCTTGTTGGGCCTTAAAGATGTCAATTTTCAATGTTTGGTTCCCGAATTTCAGTTCAATTTGGCCCTCACAATTTATATTGGCCCTAGCAGTGGCCAGAAAGGGTCTCCCTAGTATAATTGGTGTATCCCTTGATTTTTCTGGAGCATCCATATCCAAGACTACAAAATCCACTGGGAAATAGAAATCCCGTACCCTAACGATGGCATCCTCAAGAACTCCTTTCGGAGACTTAATAGATCAGTCAGCCAACTGCAATGTCACCTCTGTCGGTTTAAGCTCAGATTCTTCAAGGCGATCAAGGAGGGATGTAGGTATTAGGTTTATGGAGGCTCCTAAATCTAATAGATCTCTGTCAAATTGGGTATCACCAATGGTACAAGAAATCAGGGGAGTACCTAGGTCTTTTGCCTTAGGCGGGAGTTTGCTCAAAATTAAAGAGCTGGCTTGCTCTGATAGTACGATCGGACTCCCACTTTTGGTTCGCAGCTTACGCTTGGGGGTACACACATCCTTCAGAATCATGCATAAGCTAGTATGTGGCGGATTACATCTATCAAGGGGATGTTTATATGGACCTGTTCAAAGAGCTTGACTAAATCCTCCTCAGGAGCCACGGGTTTGTTTGTCCTCTTTCCCTTGGTCAAGGCCTCGGGAAATGGAACCTTGGTTGGTTCCTCTAGAATAGGTCTAAGTTCTTGATCTGGGACAGGGGTGTCCTGGATAACTATCCTAGGGCTTGGGTTACTACCAGGCTAAAAGTGGCTTGGATAAGGTGGGTCTTGTGTTGCTTTGCCACTACGGGTTGTTACAGAATTTAGTCCTGCCTGGTTTTGATTTGGAGTTGGTAAAATAGGTGGCTGCTACTGAAATCTCGCATATGATGTTGAAGCTTCCATCCCGTAGGGTGATGGAACAGAAGGGGCCTGATAAATCATGTGGGCTTGGCCCAAATTTGGGTTCATAACGCGCCTCTGGTTCGACACGTTATTTGGATTTGACGGAGGTTGCGAAGGGAGTGTGCCAAGTTGGCGAGAATTCACCATGTGGGCGAGTTGATTGTGAACCTCTGTGATCTCGTCCTTGTGTTGTTTTTGCATAGCCGCATTCATCTTCTGAATGTCAGCCAAAGTCTGAAGGATAAGAGTCATTTGATCTATTTGGGTTGGCCCAGATTGATAGGTGGGGTTGGGCTGAGGAGCTTGTGGACAGGGTTGATATGGTGGTCTTTGATTCTAATTATTTCTCGCCCACAGGAAGTTGGGATGATTCCGCCATCCAGGGTTATAGGTGTTGGAGAATGGGTCATTCTGGATGGCATTGAGGTCCTCGCAGGTTTGAGGAGCCTCAGGAAAGTCAGAGTATGAGGGTTCAGAGTTCCCCCAACTAGAGTAGGTCGGATAAGAGTTTCCTCCGGTTCTAGAGTCAGACGGGGCTGGATACGGGTCCATCCCCTGAGAAGATCGGTGATAGACGTTATGCACAACTTCCCTCCCAAGAGGCGACTGTACAAATAGGTTTTGTGCAGAGGTGGCTCGCTGCAGATGTCGAGTCAGTTCATCCACCTTCTTCTCGATGATAGAGACCTTGTCCAACCGACTGACCATCAGTTCCAAGTCAACGGATGCGGATAGGCCCTGCATCTCATGTGCTCCCCTTGGATTCGACGATGCGAGGGCATTCGTCTAGTCGAATAAGACCATGGAGTCATTATTGATGGAGTTCTCGCACATATTCTCGAGAATCTCCCACACAGTGTCTTCGTGTTGACCCATGATATTTCCTCCACAGGTTGCATTGACGAATAAGCAGATATCTTCACGGAGTCCCAGGTAAAAAGACTGGCTTTGTTCCCATTTAGGAACTCCGTGATGGGGGCACTTTCCCAGGAGATCCAGGAAACGGTCCCATGCTTTATGAAGAGGTTCTCCAGATTGCTAGGTGAAGTGCATGATCTGGTGTCATAAGCCATTTGTCCAACCAACTAGGAAGAACTTTTTCAAGAATTCGGATTGCAGTTCGACCCATGTGTTGATTGGACGCGTCTGAGTCTGATACCAGTGAGTTGCCTTGTCCATGAGAGAGAAGGAAAACATCTTCATAAGAAGAATATCTCGATTTTGGACATCTGACCCAAAGGTCTGGGCTAGATGTTTGAGTTGTTTGATGTGCTGGAAGGGATCCTCGGAATTAAGCCCATGAAATTTTGGAATAGCATGAATCATGTTGGGCTTAAGTTCAGAATTAGGACCTCCAGCCGGGATTTGGACTCGAGGTTCGATTGCCACCGCAGCGGGATTGTAGTGATCTCACATCATAGGACGCTGCGGCGGGTTTGTAAAGGCTTGAAATAGATCATTCAGGCACTGGAGTTGGTTTTCAAGATTGTTCTCTTCTTCTACTGGTTGTGCCATGATGATGGAAGAAGGAGAATTAGGTTCTGATGAATCAGAGGAGATGTCTATGTGGTGGAGTTGCTGCACAAACAGGGATGTCGAGGCTTGGCCTCAGCGGGAGTGAATCGCTAAAGGAGGTCTTAAGGCTGGTCTTAAGGACCTCCTACCGAACATGCATCGATGGTTTTAGATGAGATTAGAATGTGCTGGACCCAATCAAGACACCTAAAAATTTGGATGACTATAGAGGTTTGGGGCGAATGATACCCCTTAATCAGAAAGTCATCCACCTGAGAAATACCTGGGCAGCCAGAGAGGGAGAGTCCCACAAAGACCCCTACACGGTAGAGCATCCCCACGAGTTACAGGGTTTCCCCCACCCGACCTCTCTTGTCACTGAGATTCCAGGTAGACCAGAATGGGGACGTTGACCTCTTAAGTCTACCACTTTTATTTAAGAGCAAAGGTGCTTAGGATTCCACTTGAACTTTAGATGTATTGAGTGCAAAAGTGACCTGATTTTAAGGTTGGTTGACCCAACAAGAGACCAACTTCACCTATTTGTCCTTTGAGAAGCTTTAGGTCCTTTCTTTTAGGATTCAAGTGAAATTAAGAGCTTGAATTTTAGGGTTTCTCTTGAATAAGTCTTTTCAACCAAGGCTTAGGCATACCTCTTTTTGGATAGTTGATTCTTGCTTAGAAAGATGTGTTTCTAAAACCCTAAATTGGAATCTTTAACTTGGCTCTAATTTTGGCCCAATTTAGTTGCCAAAAATATGGTATCTAGGGCTCAATCAAGAAGGTGGTAGCCCTAGTTACCTTAAATGGATGCACAAATCAATATTTGTTGAAATCAAATCAGGCAACTTTGGTGACTTAGCTAAAGATGGATAGCAGGTAGCCCTAATTGATTTTATCTTGTTTTTCCTTTTCAGAATGAGGGGGTTAAGAAAAACTGCTAATCAGAGATTACCTGCCTCGAGGGTGCTTGTTGTGTGGCCGTCTTCCTTCGAATCTTCTCCCCTGAATCAATCACAACAAAAGAGATATATCACGTTAGTACCAAATCAGAAATTGTGATCAAGATTTCTAAATCGCCCGTTGCTCCCCGGCAATGGCGCCAAAATGTTCGTCGAACGAGATCAATGTTTTAAAATGTATGCGTAGTAGTATAGTTGAAATCGCTCGAAAACAAATAGATTTTATTACTCAAAATTTTAAGTCCGAGGTCGAACACAGGGAGCAAATTGGGGTTTAAAAATCAAGAGCACAACTTTGAGAAATTAATTATAATATGCAATGAAAACTAGAGTTGTAATGCAAAAATGTAAGCACAAGAGATTAAAGAAGTCAATGTATGAAGACAAGCACAAAAAATGGACGTCTGATTTGTGAATCAGACGTCTTAAACTTATAGATGCTACAGTGCTTTATTTCTTCTTTCTTCTCTCTTCTTTGATCTGTCTCTGTTCTTCTCTGGCTGCTTCCTTCCTCTTCTTTCTTTCTTTCCTTCTGTTCTCGGTCCGTGCCTTAGCTTCTTTTCCTTTGCCTTTGGCTTCTTCTCTTTCTTCTTCTTCTTCTTTCTCTGGTGGCACCTCTTTCTTCTGCTTCAATGCCTTCTTCTCTTTTCTTCTTCAGCCCTTCTTCTTCAGTCCTTGCCTTCTCCTCCCATAGCTTCTCTGGCCTCCACCCTCTTCTTCCTTGGCTTCTTCTTCTCTTTTCCTGCAAGAGAAAAACCTACCCCTACCCACGCCAGCGATCTCTCTTCCTCTTTCTCTCTTAGGCTCGCTCTCCCAGAGCTGCTTCTCGAGTAATCGGGTCGGGTATGCGCCCGGAACCAGGCCTGCCAACGTGCGGTGGTGAGCGAGGAGTGCAGGTCGGGTATACGAGTCAAGCCAGGTCCACGGGGATCGGGTCACGGATGAGGCAGTGAGAGGGTGAGTGGGACCTCACCCCATAGTCAAGAGGTGAAGAGGCTACTACACTTTTTCCTCTTATTCCGCTACGCCCACTCACCCACTTCCGAGGTGGGACTATCTTCCTACCTCCCTTCGCGAGCGTCCGCAGCAGGAGGCTTCCCTTGATTGCAGCTGCTACTGGGGTCTTCGAAGCCAATTGCTTGTCTGGATCTATGTGCAAGGAGATTCCGCGCAACCTAGGGCCATGCACCTGGAGCGGGGAACCTGGAGCGAGCTTGCAAGCTAGAAGCTTGCGTGCGTCAATGGCGGCGGGCCTCCAACACTTGTCAACACGAAAATGGACTCGCGGCCTCATCAGAAAGCTTAGAAAGCATCGTCGAAACATGGCAAACGTAGTGCGGGGGTCGACGTGGCATGGGGTGGCTGGAGTGTGCGTGCCTAGGGCACCCTGTGTGCGTGAGAGTGGGTGTGTTCGGGAGGTGTTATGGGGGCATTGCGCGGTGAGTGGAGTGAGGGTTTATGATCAATGGAGTGTTGCAGTGCTTATGGGGTGGTTGGCGAGGAGGATGGAGGTGTGGAGTGGAGGGGACGCCTCGCCGGAGGTCTGACCGGAGATGAAGAAGGTGAGGGTGATAACGTGCGTCGAGGGGCGTTTTCAAGAAATAAGGAGGGAAAAGGAATTAGAAAGGAGAGAGGACTTAGCTGGATGTAGAGAGATGAAAGGGGAGGCAGCGATGGCAGCCGGCTCATATTGCCATCGCCAGAGATGAGACACTTAGTGGGGGGAGGACGGCGACGACGAAGGGGTTGTAGAGGTGTCGGTGGGTGTGGCACGACGCGGACGAACAAGAGGAAGACAACCCTGCCATTGATATTGTGGTTGGGCGATGAGGGAAAGAGAGGGATGTCGCCGGAGCTTGCTAAGCCACTGGCCGGAGGGAGAAGAGACAAAATTGAGGGATTCTCAAGCCAATTTCAAGCTTGGAGGATGCGGGGTGAATTGGGTATGCTTTTATAGCCTCTCGAGGAAGGATCTGTGTTTGGAAGCCAAGCTTCCAAGCATGGCAAGCTCGCCAAAGATGGAAGGTTGCAGGAGACCCAAATCTCTCGTGCATTCACATGAGAGATTGGGTCCCAAACAGGGCCTCGAATTGTGTTCAAACTGGAGGAGATTTCTCATAGAATCTCCCTTTCAATTTTGAAGGGGATTCTCTGAGAATCAAAGAGATCTTGCCTTTGAAGTCTCACCGGAGTAGGATTCCCTCCTCTATAATGGTGGAGGGACCTAATTGCAAAGAATGAAGACAAAGATAGGGGGGTTTCTGCAGAAGTTTTCAAAAGATAGGGGTAGACATGTAATTTGGCTGAACCTGTTTGCAAAGTAGGTCAAGGTGAATTCCCCTTAAGTCCAAATTTTGGTACAAACCTAATTTAGACCTAAGGAATCCAATGGTGAAGTTGGATTTTGGGTTTAACTACATTTGACTGGTCAATTTACACAAAAATGTAATTTAGGGTAAATATTTGTCTGAGACCCCAATTTAGGTCAAAATAGGTTTTAAGGGACAAATTGAAGGTTCTAAGCCCTAGAGAATATTTTTCCATGATTTTTAGAGGATTTAGATGAATTTTATCCTGACCAGAACCTTGTTAAATCAAGTGGGTCTGTTTTAGGGTTACAAGTCATTTAATTCATAGAATTCACATGAACCCTTTTCTATTTGAACCAACCCACTTTTTATCTTGTTAAGGCCATTTGACCTGTGTTTAGCCCATGAGAAATCCCGTTGTTGTATTGCAATGGTAAAATTGCTATTTTACCCCTTGTTTCTTACTTTTCTCTCAGAATGATTATTCATTGAGTTAGGACCTCCAGTTGGTTATGTAAGAGCTTTTGTTCTCTTTTATGGGTCAAAATGAGCTAGTTAGGGCTCATGATGGTGTTCCCATCAGTCAACACAAGGGAGAACCCAGCATATATCTCCCAGAATTATGCTACTTCCCTACTTCTTCCATAAGTGTTTTGGAACTCTAATGCAGTTTATGAGCTAGGATCTGGACAACCGGCCAATGGGCTATTACCCACAATAACTTGCCAGCCATACTCCTATGGTAAAGTCTGACTTATTTCTTTTTTTTCTTTTCTCCTTTTCTATTTTCCTATTTCCTTTTTTTTAAGTAGGTGGCCTTCCTGATCTAAGATTTACCTAAAGGAAGTAGTAAAAGAGAATGGTCCTGTGGCTGGGCTATGGACAACAGGCCAATGGGCTGTTACCCACAGCAACTTGCCAGTCATACCACCCTAGAAGGTTCATTAGCTACCCAATTTCTGTTAGAACCGCTGATGAGTGAGTCAGTGCAAAACGTGTGTACATGCTTAGACTAAAAATCCCCCCAAATCAGAGGGTGGGTTGATAAGTCGTATACTTATTACCCTACTTTATTGACCAGATTAATATAAATTATGGTTGCTAGGATTCAAGACCAAGTCCACATTTTAGTGGACAACCGGACTGATTAAGTCCGAAGACTTGAAGAGTTTACACGTTAAGGTCCCTAACGTATCATTTCATAAAGTTGACAAGCTCCTAATACCTAAGTTTTCTTTTCCTAATTTTTTTTAAATAAAAAGAAATAAAAATTAGTTCAGGCTAACAATTTTTGTACTTAGATCATGAGAATTACCACCCCCCCCCATGCTTATCTTAGATAATGCCCTCATTGGAATTTAAATGTACACAAGAGGGCAAGGAAAGAAATCACCAAAGTTGTAATTGTGTATTTGGTCAACTTGAAACCTTTAGGTTGCCTCCCAGGAAGCGTTGAGTTTACTGCCTTCAGCTGGGTGTAGTTCCAGTTCAACCCTCAATGAGGTTTAAAACTTCCTTCGAGGGAATCTGGGTAAGAAAATGTTTCAATCTTTGGTCATTCATTGTAAAGGTTTGCCCAGTCTTGGGTCAGCAATTTCTACTGCCCTATTGGGATAAGGTCTGACCACTTGATACGGTCCCGTCCACTTAGATCTCAATTTCCTGGGAAAAAACTTAAGTCTTACATCAAACAACCAGACTTGCTGATTCAACTTGAAGGTTTTCCTATTAATGTGCTTGTCATGGATGGCTTTCATCTTCTCCTTATAAAGCCTATTATTCTTGTAAGCGTCCCAACGGATTTCCTCAAGCTCAGAGAGTTGGAGCTTCCTTTGAGATCCAGCCATCTGGGCATCCATATTGCACTGCTTAACAGCCTAGTATGCCCGGTGCTCCAACTCGATCAGAAGGTGGCAAGCTTTGCCAAAGTCCAATCTATATGGTGACATGCCTATCGGGGTCTTAAAAGCGATCTTGTATGCCCAAAGGGCATCATCCAATTGTGTGGATCAATCATTCCGGTCAGGTCTTACAGTCTTTTGTAGAATATTCATAATCTGCCTATTTAAGACCTTAGTTTGCCCATTCGTTTGCTAGTGATACAGGGTAGAAATGAGGTGAGTGACCCCATATTTCTTAAGTAAGGCACGAAATTGGGCATTAGTGAAGTGACTCCCACCATCGCTAATTATGGCTTTAGGTATACCAAATCGGGAAAAGATATTTTTCTTAACAAAGTCTATGACAGCCTTATGGTCACATTTTTGGGTGGGTACGGCTTCGATCCATTTTGAGACGTAGTCCACTGAGACTAGTATATACTCGAAATCGTTTGATGGTGGGAAGGGACCCATGAAATCAATGCCCTAAATATCAAAAATTTCGATGATCAGAATGGGTTGTAGAGGCACCATATCTTTCCTAGTCATAGTCCCTAAAGTCTGGCAACTAGTGTAAGTCTTCACAAAGTTATGTGCATCCTTGATTAGTGATGGCCAGTAAAAATCGGATTGCAAAACTTTTGCACCCGTCTGCTTCCCAGAGAAGTGGCCATCACAGGCTTGGTCATGATAGAAGGATAGCACACTTTGAACTTCCTCTTTAGGAATACACCTCCTAATGATTTGGTCAGTACAAAGTCTAAGCAACATAGGATCATCCCAAAAATAATGCTTGGCCTCAGCCAAGAACTTATCCTGCTACTGTCTAGACCAATCGTGTGGAGTCTGCCTCACCACTAAATAATTGACTAAGTCCACATACCAGGGTAGACTCTTTCCATGCATGGCTAGAAGTTGTTCATCAGGAAATGTGTTGGTTAAGGGTAATGAGGGTCCAATGTGTTCCGGATGAAGTCTGGATAAGTGGTCAGCTATAACATTCTTGGATTCAGCTTTGTCGCGTATTTCTAAGTTAAATTCCTGCAGGAGCAGGATTGTTGATAGCGGAAAACTAGACGATCGAAGTTGGATTTGAAAAACCCATCGTTGTAGTTCAATTTGCGAAGCAATCCGTCAACAGTTAAAATTTTACCAAAATTCGTAAAGAAATTTTGGGTCGAACACAGGGAGGCTACGTCGATCTTAAATCCACGATTATATTTTTTTTTGTATTTTTGTTTGAAAGTGAGATAATTACAATGGAATTGATATGAACAATAAGAGAGAGAGATAGAGAGATAGAGAGAGAGAGAACAATCACTTGATAAAATAATATTATTTTTACAACTAGAAAGTGGAAAATGATTACAACTAGAAAGTGGGAAATTCTATTCTAGAAAGCAATAAAAAGAAGGGAGAGAGATGTTATCCTCCTCGACGAATGCTTGGAGGATGATCCAGACAGAGCGACGCCTGGAAGGCGGAGGATGGAGTGGGAAGAAGGAGGATGAAGTAGGAACAAGCAGGAACGAGGCAGCACGTCATCGTCGTCGCGGGATCCACTTCAGGAATGGGGGTGAGAAACTTGGATTTGACTCTAGAGTAGCATCTCGGGTGTGGGACAAGCTTCTCTTGAGCTTTGGAGAGGGAGAGAGGTGAATGAAGGGATGAGAATTTCGTAGGGTAGGGGTCTCCTTTTATAGTTGCAAGGATTGAGGGCAATTTGGTCATTACATAGTTAAAACATTAATTGAGGGGGTCTTTAGTGACGAATTTAAGCATCACTAAAGACCCCCTCAATTAATGTTTTAACTATGTAATGGCATCACCAAAGACCCCACATGCTGCAGCTTCGCGCGCACGCCCGCCTCCTCGCCTACTTTACGCTCAACGCTTACCCAAGTCCAAGAAATCTCAGCGATCGGACGGCTCAGATCGCTCCTCGCCCGCTTCAGCTTCGCCTAACCATGTGCTCGTGCGTGTGATGGGGCATGTAGAAGCACGTCATCATGCACGTACGCGATCCAAAGCTCCTCCACGCGCCACGTCTCCACTCCTCTTCCGCACGATCGCCATCTGACGACTGAATTGAGCCCACTATCGTGCCCATGCCTGATTTGAGGCACGCTACATTTTGAACGCGTGCCTTGCACTCGTGAAAGAGCACTCAACCACTGCATTGCGGCCAACTTTTTGTTGCGCTTACGTTTTAAGCGTGCGCACCCGTGGTTGTTGGATCAAGATCCAACAGCCTAGATCCGATCGTGCATGCGATGGAGAGAAAGAGAGGGCGCACAATGGTTGAGCAGCGGGAGTTGATCTCAACCATTGGATCAAGATCCAATGGCTAAGATTGATCTATTAGTTGAGGAGAGAAAGGCAACGGTGATTCCTTGGGCTGATTGGGCAACTAGGATGGCGCCACGTGGTGCCATCATAGTCATCCATCTTCTGTGACTTCCAGAAGGTACCATGGATGTCGGATTGGGCCAATTTCCATGCTGTTAGCCTGCGATCATCGATCCGAACCCATCCGTGCAATTGGATTTGTTGTCTGAAGTGTGGATTGACATCATCTTAGCTCTCGATCTCTAGGCTTCCTCGAACTATATCTGGTGCTACAGATGTCTGATCAAGGCGATCTTGGAGTCGTTGAACTCCCGTTGTCACCCTGATCAGATCCTTATGGTTGGATCTTCCGTCAGAAGTCCTGATTAAAAGTCGCCCTATCCCTAGCCATAAAGGGAGATAATTACTATACAATTTATACAATTTAACCTAAATGCATGATTATGCATGTTATGTAATATTTACAATGCATAATGCTAATATGACACTAAGAACATACGTTAATAGACATTTTTGGCTATTTAGATGTATGCACATTACACCCCCATGCCTATCTTTTGCTAGTCCCTAGCAAAAACTACATGCTATTTATAAAAGAATTAAGATTGGATTACTCGGGCAAAAGTCATTTTCAACATTAAGAAATTTTTTTACTTAGGACCTGAACTTTCAAAGACACAAAAGTGCCCAAGTATCTGCCAAAAAGCAGACCGCCTCAAGCCCTCGCCTTATTCAAAGAAGGATCTCTTTTTCTCCTTTTTCTTCTTTTCTATTTTTTTTTTTTTTGGATTTTTGAGTTTAGGGTTATAGAGCGACTTTCTATGGCCACTCAGCCCACCCAAGACTTGATGAGAATCCTAAGTTCTAAGCATCTTTTTGTGAACTCGTTGATTGGCAATCAGAACGGGCTTTGGGTTTCTACGCCCCTAGGTGACCTTAAAAAGAATTATGCCTAAAGGTGTATCTATACGATCGGTAGCTTTCTCCCTACTTTTATTTTTATGGGGCCAACATAAGGGTGAATCCAATGTATATCTCCCCGGCTTATTCTACTTCTCCGCTTCTTCCCAAGTGTTTTGGAATTATATGTGCATTTGTTGAGTTGGGATCTGGCCAACCTACCAATGGGCTGTTACCCACGATAACTTGCCAGCCATACTCGTGTGGTGAAGTGTGGCTTATTATTTTTTTCTTTTCTCCTTTTCCTTTTCCTTTTCCTTTTCTTTTCATTTTTTTTCTTTTTGGACTTTCTCTTTTTTTTTTTTAAGTAGGTGGCTTCCCTAGTCTAAGATTTACCTAAAAGTAGAAGGAAAAGAATGGTCCAGTGGCTGGGCTCTGAACAACCTACCTATGGGCTGTTACCCACGATAACTTGCCAGCCATACCACCTTAGAAGGTCCATTAGCTACCCAATTTAAGTTAAAACTGCCGAACAACGAGTCAGTGCGAATAATGTGTAGATGCTTAGACTTAAAGTTCTCTCAAATCAGAGGGCGGGTTGATAAGTCATGTACTTATCACCCAAACTTATTTAATAAAATTGAAATGGAATTCAGGATGGTGAGAACTTGATAAACAAATCCACATTTTAATGGATACCCAGGCTGATTAAGCCCAAAGACCTGAAGGGTCATAGTGTTCAGATCCTACTGTAATATTTTTTAAGATTGAAAAGTCCTAATGCCCAAGTATTCTTTCCTAATTCAAATTATATATATGTAAGAAAACAAGTAGAATTTACAAGAATTCCACAGAATTTACAAGAATTCCATAGAGCTGAAAAAATGATTCAAAAATGAATCCACCCCCCCATGCCTAGCTGATGAAATGTCCGCATTGAGAATAAAAGACATGAAAGGAAGGGTAGAATGTAAAAGATATCACCTGAATATGATGCTCGAGTCAGCTCTGAGTCAGAATGTACAACTGCTGAGTTTAATGCCATCAGCTAGGCGAGGTCCAGCCAAAGTAATCGTGTCTGAGACGGGTTCTGAAATAATATGGTCAATAAAAGGCTTCAAACGTTGACCGTTGACTTTAAATGAATTACCCGTCTTTGGGTCAGAGATCTGAACAACCCCGTTTAGGAATATCTGATTGATGATGAACGGGCCATTCCATTTTGACCTAAGTTTGCCGGAAAAGAGCTTAAGTCAGGAATCAAAGAGCCAAACCTTCTGGTTCGACTCAAAGCTCTTGCGGGATATCAATTGGTCATGAAGAGCTTTGGTCCAAGCTTTGTAGATCTAGGCATTCTTGTACACATCATTTCTAAGCTCCTCCAACTCAGATAGTTGGAGTTTCCTAGTCTTTCCGGCTAAACTCAAATCCCGATTACACTGCTTGATTGCCCAGAATGCCCTATGTTCAATTTCTACAAGTAAATGGCATGTCTTTCCATACACCAGATGAAACGGTGACATGCCAATAGGCATTTTGTACGTCGTACAGTAGGCCCAAAGAGAGTCCTCAAGCTTTTGAGTCCAGTCTTTATGATCAGGCCTAACTATTTTCTGAAGAATATTCTTGATCTCCCGATTGGAGATCTCGGCCTATCCATTCATTTACGGATGGTAAGGTGTGGAGATTCTGTGATTTACCCTGCATTTTTCCAGTAAATTACGGAACCGGGCATTAGTGAAGTGAGTACCACCATCGCTGATGATGGCTCTCGGAATCCCAAACTGATTGAAGATGTTCTTCTTGATGAAATTGATGACCACCTTGTGGTCATTGGTTGGGGTGGGGATAGCCTCGATCCACTTGGACACATAATCAATAGCGATGAGAATGTACTGGTGTCCAAATGAAGGGAGGAAGGGTCCCATGAAATTGATGCCCCAAACGTCAAAGATTTCGATGGGAAGAGTCAGGTTTAGAGGCATCATGTCTCTCTTGGTTATGCTCCCAAGTGCCTGGCATCGGGAACATGACCTCGAGAATTCCTGGGCATCCTTGAATAAAGACGGCCAATAGAATCCAAATTGCAAAATCTTTGCAGCCATCTTTTTCTCGGAGAAATGTCCACCACACGCAGATGCATGGCAGAACTTAAGTATACTTTTGAATTCATTCTCCAGAGCACATCAACGAATCATCTGATTAGAGCCAAGGCAGTACAGTTCAGGGTCCTCCCAGAAGTAATATTTGGCCTCAGATTTGAGTCTATCTCGTTGTTGCTTGGTCCAATCCTGAGGGATTTGACCAACGGCCAAATAATTCACGATGTCTGCAAACCATGAAGTTTGGACACCTAATACTGCAAGGATAGTCTCATCCGGAAAAGTATCAGCAATCAGAATATCTGGATGAGAAGAATCACTCAGAAGTATCGAAAGATGATCCACCACCACATTCTGTGCCCTGGATTTATCTTTGATTTCAAGATCAAATTCTTGAAGTGGAAGAATCCATCGAATAAGCAGGGGTTTAGCATCCTTTTTGGCCAAGAGATGTCTCAAGGCTGAGTGGTCGATATATATTATAACATGAGACCCTAAGAGATAAGCCCTAAATTTCACCAAAGCAAATACTACAGCTAACAATTCCTTCTCAGTAATAGTGTAATTCCTCTAGGCCTCGTCCAGAGTTTTGCTAGCATAGTAAATGATAGAGGGCTTCCTGTTAATCTTCTGACCCAAAACAGCCCCAACCGCGTAATCAGAAGCATTGGTCATGATCTCAAAAGGGGCTGTCCAAATCGGTGGTTGCAACATTGAAGCACAAGTGACTACCATTTTAAGAAAATCAAATGCCCTATGGCATGATTCATTGAAATCAAATGGCGTATCTTTGGCGAGAAGGTTGCTCAAAGGGCGAGCAACCTTAGAGAAGTCCTTGATGAACCTCCTATAGAATCCCACGTAACCAAGAAATGATCGAATTTGTTTGACAGATGTGGGAGGAGGAAGTTTAAAAATAGCATCAACCAGCTTTGTCAACTTCAATTCCCCGTTCAGAGATTACATGACCCAAGATGATGCCTTCTTGTGTCATGAAATGGCACTTTTCCCAGCTAAGGACCAGTCTTGTTTTGATGCATCTTTTAAGGATCATTTCAAGATTAGTCAGGCAAGAATCAAACGATTCTCCGAAAATAGAGAAATCGTCCATGAAGACTTCCATAAACTCGCCCACCATGTCTGAGAATATGGCTAGCATACACCTTTGAAAAGTTGCAAGTGCATTGCATAAGCCGAATGGCATCCTACGGAAAGCAAAGGTTCCATAGGGACAGGTGAAAGTCATTTTTTCCTGATTCTCGGGATGGATAGGGACTTAACTGGACCCCGAGTAACCATCTAGGAAATAGAAATACTTCTGCCCGGCTAGCCTTTCCAAGATTTGAATGATAAAGGGCAAAGGGAAATGATCCTTTTTCGTGGCCGTGTTCAGCTTCTTGTAATCAATACAAACCCTCCAAGAGGAAGCTGAACGAGTTGTGATTGATTCTCCTTTCTCATTAGTCACAATAGTAATCTCAGCTTTCTTGGGAATAATTTTCACGAGACTTACCCAAGGACTATCAGAGATCGGATAAATGATTCCTGTGTCAAGCCACTTGATAATTCCCTTCTTGACCACTTCTCACATATTATGGTTTAATCTCCTCTGCATTTGGCGAGAAGGGCAGGATCCATCTTCCAAGAATATTCTATGATTGCAGTAAGATGGCTCGATCGCCCTAAGGTCATGAATGGTCTAACCAATTGCCTCCTTGTGTTCCTTTAAGACCTTGATCAGTTTAATCTCCTGCTCCGTAGTTAATCTAGCACTGATAATCATAAGGAGCATCTTTTGAGGTCCCAAAAATTGATATTTCAAATTCTCAAGCAATGGTTTCAGTTCGAGCTGGGGTGGGTTTAGGATTGAAGGTAAAGATGATGCTAATGAAGATTCATCAAGAGGAAGAGGTTGAAGTGAGTAAAATCAATAACCTCTTCAGAATGTGGCGGGTTTGCCACAGAGCATTGTGGGTTAGATCCATCACAACAGGAGGAACTTTTGATTGTAGAAACTACCATACATGTTTCAACGTTCAAGTTATCTTCCTCAAGTTCCTCTATAAATCCACAATCCTCGAATTTGTTAATCGCCTTAAAAGTATCCAATTTCATTTTCTGATCCCCAAAGGCGATTTCCATGCTACCGCTTTCACAGTTAATATTGGCCTTAGCGGTAACCAGAAATGAACACCCTAGAATGATGGGCGTGTTCCTTAAATTTTCAGGTACATCCATGTCAAGGATAAGGAAATCTATAGGAAAATAGAAATCCTTAACCTTGACAATAACATCTTCAATAATGCCTTGTGGATTTGTGACTGAACGATCCACTAACTGCAACATTACTGAAATTGGTCGAAGTTCACCTAATCCTAACTTCTCGTAAATAGAAGTCAGCATTAAGTTAATAGATGCACCTAAATCCAGAAGTGTATCAAATGTGTAATCTCCAATGACACAAGAAATCAAAGGAGCACCTGGATCTCTCTTTTTCTGAGGATGATGATGCAGGATAACAAAACTAGCCTGCTCGAAAAGTACCACCTTCCTTGAAATAGATTCCCTCGACTTACGCTTCTGTGTGCATAAATCCTTTAAAAATTTAGTGTAAGCCGGTATGTGTTTGATAGCGTCGAGGAGCAGGATATTGATCTCAACATTCTTGAATATATTCAAGAGCTCCTCGTTACTATCAATAGGCTTCTTCTTCCTAGGTTTAATCAAGGCTTCAGGAAAAGGAACATGAGTTAGATCTTTGGAAGCAGGTTCCTGAGCCTTGATTTCTTCTTTAGAGTTCTCCTTTCTCTTAGGCTCTCCAAGATTTAGTAGATCATAACAGTGTGGTTGTGGATCCTGAGTTTGTTTTCCACTACTCAAGGTAACTGAATTAGCAGATGCATATGGGTTTGGGTCTTGGGAAGGGTTAGGAAAGATTAGAAGGGCTTCATTAGCCAGAAACCCTTGATTTGAAGAAGCACAAGAGGAAGGACCCTGCTCAACCACCTGAGCATGTGTGTATGGATCCCTCTGATTCTCGTACCCTTGGGCTTGATTGCCTGGATTCTAGATATTACACAGGTTGGGTATGAGTTGAGGTGGCAGAGATCTGAGTTGACGAGAATTAGCAATGAACCCAGTTTGCAAGTTGTCCAGCGAAGTTTTCATTTGCTGCATGATCTAGGGCATTGATCCTTGCATTTCTACCATATGTCGGTTCAAATCAGCCTGCCCTACAAGTTGACGGGCATTCCAAGCTGGCTGATTGACCTAATTCGAGGGCAACTGTGTGTAAACATGACCCTGACCCATTGGTTTTTGCGAAGCATAGTTGCTGGGTCAGAATTGGGTTTACTAGCCCGGGTTTTTCCAAGTGAAGTTAGGGTGGTTCCTCCAACCCAGATTGTAAGCATTGGAGTAAGGGTTGGACCAAACGTTCCGATGTACAACATAGACATCCTCATAAGGTGATGATGAAGAGAAAGAAAGGGAGGGATCAAAAAAACTGGGATCAAAGGCTCCAGTTTGGAACCCGTGGGGTTCCGAATAATGCTGACTCACAAGTTGAGCTGCATCAAGTTGATTCACAAACTCCCGTCCAGAAGGAGCTCGCGTCAAATGGAATCCTGAATTCTGGGATTGAGCGGATCGAGAATTGTTCATTGAGTTTCCCGCCATCCACTCCTCCATTCTTTTAGTAACCAAGTCCACCTTATCTAGTTTATTGCAAATCAGTTCCATATCGAATGAATGAGAGTCGTGGACTTCATTAACATTCGATCTGAGTTGTTGGGACTGGTTAAAAGTATCCATGGAGGCATGATTGATTGGATTTTCACTCATCTCCTCAAACAAATCGTGTGCACTATCTGTGTCTTTGTTGAGGAAATTGCCTCCGCAAGAACCGTCCATGTGATTTTTTAGTTGCTCAGTCAACCCGTGGTAGAAGATCTACACGAGCTGCCATTTCAGCACCTCATGGTGTGGAAACCTTCGCAATAAGTCCTGGAATCGCTCCCAGGCAACATGAAACTGCTCCCCCGATAGCTGGGTGAAGGTAGTAATCGCCCGTCTCAGAGCATTGGTACGTCCGACAAGGAAGAATTTCTTCAGGAAAGCTGATTTCAAATCATTCCATGTTGCAATTGGCCTTCCTATGGTCTTGTACCAATGAGTGGCTTTATCCCTAAGAGAGTAGGGAAAGAGCCTCATGATCATCTACTCTTCATTCATGTTTCGCACCTTGGTGGTTTGGACCAAAGAGGTCAAGTCCTCCAAGTGCTGAAATGGGCCTTCAGATCCAAGCCTATGAAAGTGTTTGATCAAGCTTAATACCTGGGGCTTGATTTCTATGTCTCCAGTAGGAATCTGGATGCCAGGACATTCCCCGTAATTTGAAGGATCATAAAAATCCTTCAAGGGTTGAGCACCTTGCATTCTCTGGAACCATTCTTGCATCTCTGCATTTGTTTCAGCTGCCTTGGAAATACCTCCTGTGGATTCTAAGGCAAAGGAGGTTGTTGATTGACCATGGGATCAATTTAGCCAAAATCCAATCTATGCCTCCTAGAATACTCTAGTGGTCCTTCCAATCGGGGATTCAATGACCTCCTTCCCAACATAAACTAGGAAGAGGTCAGAAGGACTGGAGATAAGAACCCTGCAGCACAACAAACAAGCTTGTCCTTAAGTGGGGTAGCCTAAGGATCTACAGACTCTCAAAATCTGCCTTAAGATTTGTTACGACCGCAGTTTCAAAACGTCTTTTAAGACGTCTGGGAGGTGGCCCAGACGTCTGGAACCCCTTCCAGACGTCTGGGATTTGATTTTCTGCTGCAGGGTGGATTTCGTCTGTGCGCCTGCGCATGCAGACCTGCAGATACCCCCTTTTCCCCTCTCTCCTCCGCAGGCGCAGCGCTGCCTCTCTCGCTCTCTCTCTCCCTGTGCGGCTTTAAAAGGCCTCGCCCTCTCCCTCACTCTCATCCCCTCCTCTCCCTTCTTCCTCTTCCAGCTAGAGTGCGAGTGCGAGCGTGAGCGGCGGCAGCGGCAGCCGCGACGGGTGTGCGGGAGGAGGTGTCGCGCGAGGGAGGAGACGCTCAGCAGTGAGGGCTCGAGCTTGCCGGGGCAGCTGGAGCCGGCTGGCGGGGGAGCCGCGGGCGTGGAGCGTCGCTAGAGGGCTGCTGCAGCTCGAGCAGCAGGCGGACGAGGCGCGGCGCGGCCGTGTGTCGCGGGCGGAGAGCGCGTCGAGCCCTGATTCTGGAAATTTTTCCAGAATCAGACGTCTGGTCTTCCAACCAGACGACGGTGAAGACGTCTGGAGGACTATCCAAACGTCTGGAAAGTAAGTTATTCTTTTCCGTCCTTCATCCTTTTTCTGCGACCGTTGTACTGAGAGCGATGAGTGGGTACGTGCAGGCTGGGATTCGCATCCAACGCGAATCCGACGTCTGACTGCAGTGCCAAACGACTTGAAAGACTTCCAGACGTCCAGGGTGACCATCGGACGTCTGGGAACTAGGCCAGATGCCCCCGCAGGCTTCTGGACGTCTGAGAGACTACACAGAGCGAAGGTATCCTCTAAACCACTTTTTAAGACGTCTGGAAGAGGTTCCAGACGTCTGATTTTGCACTGTTTCGTCGTTTTCGACCCGTTTAGGGCCCGTTCGGAGTCCGTTTTCCGCGTTTTGAGTTGCATTCTTTTCGAAATTAAATCCTCTACCCGTCTACAGTAATTATATAGTATTTTGAGAAACTCCTTGTGTTTGATCCTTGTGATAGGACCCCATTCCATTTCAGTCTCGGGGGTTGCGGAGGCACGCGGGATTCCCGACCACGCCCCCAGTACTCCCGTTGTAACTGGTAGAGTGGCTTTTAAGTTTATTAGCATAATCTGTTAAACTATGGAACCATAAATAGAACCTAGGGCATTGCATGAATCCTAGGAATGAGAAACTAGATTGGATGATAGATCCTAGGGTGTTGCATGAATCCTAGGGCTGGAAAACCAGATTGTATGATAGATCCTAGGGTATGGCATGAATCCAGGATGGGAAAACTAATGGAATATATGAATACTGCAATCTTGGAAAAGTCGAAAGGAATAAATAGCTGCCTGTAATTTGATTTAACAGCTGCCTGTTATGAATAAATAAACGTGATTGAGAACATGGATTGTAAGAACGTGAAACTGGAAGGTGAAACCTAGATGTTCTGAGTTAAAAGAGCTGGAACCCTACGGGGAATTAGGAGTAGAACTCCTGGAAAGAGAAAGGAATGGAACTGAGAAAGAAAGACGTGGTAGTGTGCTGTCTCTTGGGTACGTAGTACCAAGGGAATTACCTGTTACCTGCTTAGTGCAGAGCGGAGCCAGCCGCCCCAGGGATCCGGGATTAGGTCTGGCCACTTTGTATCGACTTGCTGGCCCTCGTGTACATAGTACCGAGGAGAGCTACTAGTGTAGGGAAAGCACTAGCTACCCCACGGGCCCTGGGGTTCTGCTAGCCTCCTACACCAACTTGTTAGGCCCACTGGGCAAACCAGGGTAGTCAGGAGAGGGTTACTGTGGAGGGGCAAGGCCCCTATTTGGTTACTGTGGAGGGGTTGGACCCCTGAGAGGGCTCTGCCCTATACTGGTTCCGTGCTGTGCTTTGGGCGCACCCGTTAACAGAAACGACTGACCGCGTGCCAGTGCGGGTTAGCTACCTGTGCGTTTATCGCGCGTGCCGTAGTCACCGTTACGTCTGTCCGTGACCTTGGGGTGGTTGACTGAGAGTAGGATCACCACGGGGGACCCTCCCGACCAGGAGAGCACCACGTGCTACTTCTACTGTTCGGAAAAGACTGCAATCAAGATCGTTCCCACGAGGAACATTCGAGATCAAGTGAAGGATCTGAGAAATAGATAAATTATGAAAAAAATAGAAAGACGTAAATAAAGGAAGAAAGAAAATAAAACAGCTACTGTACACTTTACTGTTTCTTTAGTTTAGCTGCCACTCTACTCAGCGTTTCGCTGACGTGTTACACTCATTACTTTTCAGGACCAGGTGTTGAGCAGCCAGGGTCAGCGGCTGCAGAGGATGCTGGGCCGAGTAGGGTCCAGTAGAGTTACCACTGTTCTTTTGTGCCCTTTTGTTCCACTGTAGTGAGTAGTTTTTGTTACTCTCTGTACTTTTGTTTACTCGTAGTTCTTGTTATATTATAAATGTTGTTCTACTGTTATGGTGGTACATGCTGTAGTAGTTCATTTTCTTACTGCTAGTTATATTTCATGTTGAATGTGGTTTATTTTACTGCTTTTTTGGTTACTTCCTCATTGGACGACTAGGTCTTGGGATTAGTCGAGTCAGTCCGGTTCTCGTGTCTCGTAGGGACTCGGGAATCGGGTCGTTACAAGATTATAGACGATTTACTCTACTTGCGTCCAATCAATCCAACCAGTTAGAAGGAAGGACTGGGGAGAAGGTTCTTCCTTCAGCTTGCGCCTTTGGTTCCTAGTGTACCCCCTAACCACAGTCGTTTGACGCTATTCCCCTAGCTAGACATCAAATTGATTGGTACAAGCAAGTTAATCACAAACAGTCTCAAACTGGGCCCCGAAGAGTGAATCAGTCCTTAAGGCCAAGGTCTACTTGATTTTATTTAGGCCTGGGATTGTAGTGCTTATGGAATGTGGTGGGCCCTTAAGATGGGTTGTGCCCTTAATGATCAATTGAGTATGTGTGCGTGCGTGCACAACTAGGGTTTTCAAGTAAGATTATTTTTGATGAGTGGATTTTAAGGTTTAAATCTTGCTTAAGTAGTTTTTAGGGTTTGGAATTAGGTTAATTCAATCAAGTTTCGAGGTAAACCAGATTTTCAAGCATGGGTAAAGATCTTTTTCCTTTTGAAATCAAAAAGTGGAGTGCCTGGTATTGACCTAAATTGAAAACCCTAAGGGCAAGCTACTTAGTGAGTTGATTTTAGATTAAGTGGTGCAGCCCAAACAACTCAAACAATTGGCCAAAATTGCACCACTAAGTTAGGCACACAAAATAATTAACCTAGGCTGATTTCTACTCTTTTATATGTTGATTTGCATGTACCGGTTCCATAGATTAGAATATGGTTGAGTAGATAAGAATCAATTAGGCTATGTGCCTTGAATGTGGGTGTATGTAGTGTGTATGTTGATTTACCCCACAAAAATATCTTTTTGTTAATTTTTTTTTTATATGAGGGTGAGATGAATGTGAGTGAAAATCCAAGCAACCAAACTAACCCTAGGATTTATGCAAACACCTAGGTTAATTGGGGTTTGAATTAATGTTGTGAAATGGAATCTATGGAGGGGGAAGAATGGGGAGCCCTTACAGTTGTCTTCAACTGCACTTTACTCCAATCTACCGCTTAAAGATTCCCTGTTAAGGTACCTGCAAAACAATAGACGAGAAATAAAGCAAGTTAGAAAACAATAAAGTGCGCGAAATGCGGAAAGAGAATCGAAACTCGTTGCCTCCCTGGCAACGGCACCAAAATGTTCATAGCGGAAAACTACACGATCGAAGTTGGATTTGAAAAACCTGTCGTTGTTCGATTTGCGAAGCAATCCATCAACAGATAAAATTTTACCGAAATTCGTAAAGAAATTCTTGGTTGAACATAGAGAGGCTACATCGATCTGAAATCCATGATTATATTTTTTTTTGTATTTTTGTTTGAAAGCGAGATAATTATAATGGAATTGATATAAACAACAAGAGATAGAGAGATAGAGAGAGAGAGATCACTTGATAAAATAATACTATTTTTACAACTAGAAAGCGGGAAATTCTATTCTAGAAAGAGATAAAAAGAAGGGAGCGAGATGTTATCCTCCTCAAAAAATGCTTGGAGGACGAGTCGAACAGAGCGACGCTTGGAGGACGGAGGATGGAGCGAGAAGAAGGAGGACGAAGTAGGAAGAAGCGAGAACAAGGTAGTACGTCGTCGTCATCGTGGGATCCACTTCCGGAACGGGGGCGAGAAAACTTGGATTTGGCTCTAGAGTAGCATCCCAGGTGTGGGCTAAGCTTCTCTTGAGCTTTGGAGAGGGAGAGAGGTGAAGGAAGGGATGAGAATTTCATAGGGTAGGGGTCTCCTTTTATAGTTGCAAGGATTGGGGGCAATTTGGTCATTACATAGTTAAAACATTAATTGAGGGGATCTTTAGTGATGGATTTAAGCATCACTAAAGACCCCACGTCGCTGCAGCTTCGCGCACACGCCTGCCTCCTCACCTGCTTTGCATTCAATGCTTACCCACATCCAAGAAATCTCAGCCATTCGATCGTGAGATCGGACGGCTCAGATCGCTCCTTGCCTGCTTCAGCTTCGCCTAATTGCATGCTTGTGCGTGCGATGGGGCGTGTAGAAGTGCGTCATCGTGCGCGTACGTGATCCAAAGCTCCTCCATGAGCCACGTCTCCGCTCCTCGTCCACATGATCACCATCTGACGGCTGAATTGAGCCCACTACCGTGCTTGTGCCTGATTTGAGGCGCACTGCGTTTCAAATGCACGCCTCACGCTCGCGAAAGAGCGCTCGACCACTACGCTGCAACCGGCTCTTTGTCGTGCTTACGTTTTAAGCACGCGCACCCATGGCCGTTGGATCAAGATCCGATGGCCCAGATCCGATCATGCGTGCAATGGAGAGAAAGAGAGGGCGCAAGATGGTTGAGCAGCAAGCGTTCATCTCAGCCATTGGATCAAGATCCAATGGCTGAGATTGATCGATTCGTTGAGGAGAGAAAGGCAGCGGCAGTTCCTTGGGCTGATTGAGCGGTTGGGATGGCACCACGTGGTGTCATCTTGGCCGTCCATCTTCTGACTTCCAGAAGGTGCCATGAATGTTGGATTGGACCGATTTCCATGCTGTTAGTCTACAATCGTCGATCTAAACCCATTCGTGCGATCGGATTTATCGTCTGAAGTGCAGATTGACACCATCTTGGCCCTTGATCTCTAGGCTTCCTCAAACTATATCTGGTGCTACAAATGTCCGATCAGGGCGATCTTGGAGTCGTTGAACTCCCGTCGTCACCCTGATCAGATCCATACAGTTGGATCTTCCGTCCAAAGGCTTGATTAAAAGTCACCCTATCCCTATCCATAAAAGGAGATAATTACTACACAATTTATACAATTTGACCTAAATGCATGATTATGCATGTTATGCAATATTTACAATGCATTATGCTAATATGACACTAAGAACATGTATTAATAGACATTTCTGGCTATTTAAATGTATGCACATCAAGGATCCATCTGATCAGCCTGGGTTTAGCATCCTTTTTGGCTAACAAATGTCGGATAGCTTAGTGGTCAATGTAAAAGATCACGTGGGATCGTAGAAGATATGATCGAAACTTTTCTAACCCAAACACTACGCTGAGTAGTTCTTTTTCCGTGACAATGTAATTCCGCTGAGCCTCATCCAAGGTTTTGCTCGCTTAATAGATCACCACAGGTTTTTTTTCTCGTCTTTGTCTTAGGACTGCTCCAACAGCAAAATCGGATGCATCGCACATTATCTCAAAGTCCTGGGACCAGTTTGAGGGTTGTAAAATAGGTGCAGTCGAGACTGTATCCCTAAGGGTGGTGTAAGCCTTGATGCAATCAGGTATCATGTCAAAAAGTACATCGTTGGCTAGAAGGTCAGTCAAGGGCTTGGAAAGATTGGAAAAATCCTTTATGAACCTTCTATAGAAGCCAACATGTCCTAGGAACGATCTGATTTGCTTAACCGAGCTAGGAGGTGGACGTTTGGAAATTACATCAACCTTAGCTCAGTCAACTTCTATGCCCCTATGTGAGACGATGTGATCAAGGACAATCCCTTCCTGAACCATAAAATGGCAACAGCAACGGCGCCAAAAACTGACGTCGCGGAGATGACGCATTTGTGTAAATCGCTCGTTGTAGCATGTTTTACTACGTCAATTTTAAATAAAAGTATCAGACGTGAGTCGGAGTGTCGAACACAGGGAGGCATGGAATCAGATCAGAGATTTTCTTTCGTGTCACAAAAATTCGTCGTTTGTTCGCTTGCAAAATAGAGAGAACGAGAAAGAGAGAGATAAGGAGAGAGAGATAAGGTTAGAAATCCATGATAAACATATGAGAATAATATATCAAAGATCTATTGATTATCAAATGTTATGATCAACACAATATAGATGAATGCTTAAATAAAATTGATGAACTACAACTATCAACAATTAAAACTAAATGCGAGGCAATGGATGGCGTCGAGATAGCCACAGCGGTGGAGGAACTTCTGTCAGTGGCTCGACATCTTCACAACCTTGCTTGGGAGCTCTGTGAAGTAGTGAAAACTCTTGGGTAGAAGATTGATGCAAATGAGGGGGGTAGGTCCCTTTTTATAGTGGTGGAAAGGGCTAAAATTCATCCTCGGGTCAACAGCGACATTCAAAGCGTCACTGAAGACCTGCCGCATACGTCGCCAAAGGCCTCATCCCCGTACCAGCTACCTTCAACGCGCGCGCTACTAGCCCGCGTGCCCCACGAGGCATGTCACTTGCGCATGCACTAGCACGTGCTATGTTGGGCTGCACTCCTTCCACGCACACGCACACGTGCCACTGCTGCTCCTTGTCAATCCTCAATGCGTGCACTCCAATTGCGATTGAGGGTGAGGTGTGACTCGATCTCAAGTCAGGTGCATGTGGGCTAGAGGCACGACCATTACGCTAAGTTCGCATCTGCGTCTTCTTTTGTGCAGGAGCCCACAGCTCCTCAACCGTCCGATTGAAGATCAACAGCTAAGATCGCTTTATAAAGGAGCGCCAGAGAGAGAGCTGTGCGACAGATGCTTGGATGCTGGACACTTAGCCAGATTTAGGTTGTTGATCATTAGATCAATGATCAGAACTTCTCAGGCTTGATGTGGGAGCTATGGAGGTAGGATCGAGGTGATTTTGAGTCTGTTGGACTCCGTTCGTTGATCTGGATCCATCCATACAGTCTAGTTGCTCATCTGAGACCTATTTCAATATGGACTTGTACACAAGGTCATTAATCATTGATTCTAAGCAATTTAAATGTAAAGATTACGCAATATGCATGCAATGCTCCCAAGCCTATTATAATATGTCATTATTGTACAAGTGCCCTCAAAATTGACTCTAATTGATAATATTAACATTGATAATTGTAGAGTCATCACCTACTCTGATACCAATTGAAATTAAACTAGAGGGGGGTGAATATTGAAATTGAATATATAATTGGCAAATAAAATTTCAATCACATAAATAACACAATCATTTTTAGGTGAAAACCCAAATTGGGAGAAAACCACCACCTAAGTTAATCCTTGATTAAGGATTTCTGATCACCTAGTGATCAATCCACTAACCATACTATTTAAAGCGAGGGTAATGTACCTCATTTACAATTCCCACCTCCGATCCCACAATGGAGGTTTCTCCCTTCATGAGGAAGAGACAGGAATCCGGCACGCCAAATACCCAAGTACAATAATTATTTCAAATAAACATAAAAGACATCCTATAGAGCTCTTTGAAGATATGTAAAATGATATCCAGCAACTAAGGGTGAAGGTGAACTCCCTAATGATGATAGTGGTAGCACAATAGAGAGGGAGTATGGGAGTATGCCCAAGAAATCTGAATTACACAACAATAAGGCACTAGAGTGAGTAGAGCAAGTGTGTTTGCTTGTAGAATTGTCTCTTAATGATGTGTTTAGCCTAAGAAGGGTTAAGAGGTATATATAAGCATCATAAGAACCTTCAAGAAGGCTTGGGAGGCTCTTCCTAGCTGTTGGGGACATCCCCTAAGAGATTTGGTCAACATCCAAATCAAATGAGGATCATGATGACTCTGACAACAGAATAAGACATCTAATTTTTAGGTCAGATGTCTTATTAGACGTCTGATAATTTTCATGGTCATCTAATCTTAAGGGTCAAAGTCCCTGGAATTGGTTGGATGGAAATAGGGTTCTATATTAGACATCTGGGATGAAATTATATAAGAAGTCTGATAAAATCCCAGACATCTAATTTCATATGGGTCAGTTCTTTGATTGAACCAAATCTAAACAGGATTCTAGTGTATAAAGGTCAGATGTCTGACCGAACGTTTGACAGTGCTTCCAGACATCTAAACATCATGATGATCTTGAGCTTTGGATTTCTTGCAAATCCAAAAGAGTGATTTCATCTGACAAACTTTTCATTAAGTGAGTTTAGGTGTAATGTTCCATTATTTAATGTCTGGAGTCATGTCCAAATGTCTGGAACAAGGGTAAAACACCCCAATAGTTGGATATGTTCTCACACAAGGAGATTTGGAAATGATTAGTGGCAACAGTAGTGTCAATGGATTACTGATAGAATTACTAGATGTCTGAAGTGATTTATGGACGTCTAAAGTTACATCTATTTGTCTGGAGCCTAAGTGGTTAAAGAGCCAAGGCACAGTTTATGGTGATTGGTTATCTGATTAAAGTGTCAAACAACTTAAAGTCAAATATTAGACTTTTGGGAACCCTTTTAGACGTCTGATGGATGTTTCTAAGTTGGATTTTTGTTTCCAAGTTTTTCCTAAGTGTTGTAAACTAAGTCTAGAGATTATATATCCATTGGGGGCTCTTTACAACTCTTTCTAGACTCAATAAAATAGAAAAGTACAACTCTTTATAGGATCATACAGTAACTCCTAAGACCTAGACATAAACATATCTTCATCCTTTGATTCCTTATCTTTGAGATAACAAAACCTGCGATAGGGTTATGATAGACAAAATGGTATGACCAGTATTTATTTTTCTTTTAGTTATTTTGTAAAATCATCAAAACACTATTTAGGAGAGGTTGAATTAACAACCCCCACCTTCTAGAAAATTCTAGAAGATTCCACCACCACCCTTGCACCTATCCAAAACCCTACCCATCCATTCTATAAACCCCCTCCCCTCCCCCTCTCATAGTCACCACCTCCTCTCCATCTTGTGCACACACTTACACACACACACCATTCCCTTCTCCTCCTTCCCATTCTCTCCACACACCAACCCTACCTCCATCTTCATTCTCCCACACCACTATCTCCTCCATTAGCTCCACACCAACACCATCATCTCCTCCACGAAGGGTTCAAGCAACTGCATTTGAAGCATGTGTCCATACGCAAGTGCCACTCCATTTTCATTTTCTTTTGTTGTTTCCTTGTTTTAATTCTTTTTTTTTTTTCTTGTAATTGTCCATAGGTGATTACAAGAGAGATACTACATTTCCTTTTGTGATCTCACCTCTTGACCTTCATTACTAGTGTTTAGTATTAGCATTTTTCTTTTGTTGTAGTAAGCTTATATCTAAGACCCTATCTTTTTATTCAATAAAATGCACTTTTGTTTCATTTGATGTTCTCTTGTTATGTACTTGTTGATTACCATTTTCTTCTCCTTGTGAGGCTATTTCGTGGCCTTCACTTTGCGCCCTAATACTTGTCATATTCTATCGCCACAATCTAATCGCTTGGACTATCATCTAAAAGACAAAAAAATTTGTATAACTCTAAAAAGAAAAAAAAAAAAAGAGATAAGAAGATATGAACTATAGAGAGAAGGACTAGATGAGAGAGTGAATCTAGCTATAAGCCTCCTCTTGGTCGACTCAGGCTTACCATCAAACTCCATATGTTGTAAGTTCGATAATTTTAAGTGCTCATGCACGATTCATGCTACAGCGAGGCATTTTTCTTTCATCATGTTTCGTGTCCATCATGTGCAAGGCATGCACGGGCATGGGGTGTGGCAGTCGAGGCACGTAGGTGCAAATCACGAGGCGTGCATGTGTGCGAGTGTTTTCACACTTTATGTTTTGGAACGATTCGATGGTAAAACAACCTTCAATTTACACATTCCAAGACTCGTTGGAATTGTCTTTCAGTACTCTAGACATTGGTAAACCCTAAATATCCCTTTGGTTGTTGTTTATCATGGTAACAATTATAAAACCCCTCTCACGTGATTTTAATAACTTCTCATTATTGTGTTGATCCAGTGATTTGTCCCTAAAGAATGTGTTGGTTCCCCATAGAAAGTAGCGAGGCACTTTGGGCATGCATTAAGGAATCACTATGACCGACTAGTGGCATTAGGTAGGGTAGTCAGAATTCCTCCCTTATTTAGCATGTCAATATGGTTCTTTTAGTGTAATTGCCTTGTTGTGTGTGCTTTGCATTTCTTGTTGAGTTTCAGAGTCCAAAAATTCATGCTAACCAATTATTCATAATTGGGTACCTTAATATTTCATGAAAATGACCACAAGATGGATGATGATAATTATTAGAGGTTCATTGACAATTGTTCTAATGAGATCTAAGGAATAATTGGTAAACCTGAAATTGACAAATTAAATGGCTAGTATAGTTAATTTTTTGTTTATCCGTTAAAGTAATGATCTAGTAGATTACCTCCAAAGACAATTATGGATCAACAGTTATTCAAAGGTTACGCATGAATAAAATGATTATGATGGAATATGAATGTGATTAATGGATAGTTAGATAGAATAATAAACCAGTCCAAGTTTAAATTGATTGCATGGATTAGAGAATCGATTAACCTCGTTGTGAATATGTGACAAGTCTATTAGCCAACCGAGTAGCAAGGTAGGGGTATATTGGTGGATGTATATATCTATGGTTGGAATACGTATCTAGGTCGTGGATAGGGATATCTACAAGCTAGTGCATGTCGCATCTATACGTATAGCTCCTAATATGTAACTGCCATACTATCTCTGCTAAGACCTTATGGTGATGGAACAATATGTAATGCGAGTGAGGGGTTTACTCCAGACCAAGAAGACACCTCGTACTTGTCATATTTCTTGGGATATCACAGCAAGATCACTCCATGCCTTCTGAGAAAATTAATTTGTGATAGATATGATTGTAATGCTGAGGGCAATACACTTGTTAAAATATTTTAGAAATAAAGAATAACAAATTAGAGGTTAATAAATAAATAAATCAATTATCCTCAATCTTTGTGTTCCTTACTTTTGCTTTCCATTACATTACTTTACTCTGCGTTTGCTAACATATTCCTTAGACTCCATACTTAAGTGAAACTGAGTAATTGGGAGCAACCACATTCAAAGTGACTGGTATAAGACCTAGCTCAACACCAACAAACGATCCATGAGCTTGGGAGTCTTCCTCCTAATAGGTTAGCTTTTCTTTTATATTTTCCGGCAGTTGCAATTGGTTAGCTAGATAGTTCTATTCACCATTGGTTGTGATTGTAGACATGTTTATTTTGATCATCATTTCCTGCTTTATTTATTTAATGGATGGTTTGTTTAGTTATGTTTACGTTTTATGATTACGTGTTGAGTGGCTTCGATCTTATTGAACTTGCTTTTCATATTCAATGACTCGAATCCCATCATGTGTTGGGGCCTGGGTCATCATACTTTATCCCTTTTATCCATGTACATTGCCTCCCTTCTTGGAGGAATTTAAGGCCATGGAGTTGCTATCATACACAAATGGGATGGAAGAACAAGAAGAAAAGCAAAAAAAAAAAAAGAAAAAGGCAACTTATGGCTAAATACTACAATCATCTCCCCTTAAGTCTAATCTATAGGCCCCAGTGGGGGACACATGGATTCTTTCCGACCCACTTTTTTCCCTTTGACGAACCCTTCTCACAAAACCTTTCCCCTTTTGTTTCTATGCGAAAAAGACGTGGAATTCAGTAGGCATAAGGTTGGAAAAGCCAATCCCTGCAAAAAAATGGGGCTTAAGGTGTGCAAAACAGACAAACGGGAAGCACCACCAAAGTGCAAATGAAACATGGTGTTGTTTTTTTTGCTTTGGTTACAATAGTTTGATACCATCAGAAAAAGTAAATGTGAAGTTTCATGTGGAAATGTGAGTTTGATTCATTACATATAAGATCTAGAGGGATGATTTCCCTAGTTACAAATATAATGCGATCATATTGGATGGCCACAAAGGGACAAATGAGGCTGTGAGCCTCAGTTTAGGAACTCGTTTCCGTTTTTTTTTGGGATTAGAGAACGTTTTCTTTATTTATTTTTTCTATTGTTTTTAGTAGACTTAATTGGTGGGAAGAAAAAAAAGTACATTTGATAGTTGTCGATCCTTTCTCCGAGTACAATTTACTTCCACCGGGAAAAAATGGCCTTTTGATTTTGAAAATTAATTACACTCTCCATCATTGAAAAGATGATTAGGGAAATTTGCACCCCATCAAAACATATCCTTTCTTTCAATTAATATAAACTGCATCCATTAAAGGAGTAATCATACATGGAAATTAAGTCTTGATATATCAGACTTCAAGTAGGACACACACAATGGTCCCCATGTCATGATAGTACAGTTCTATTCAGAGCAAGAACAAGAACAAGAACAAGAACACGAGCACGAACTACGGGTAAGGTGCGACCCCTTACGCCATAGCTCGACCGGCCTGCTCCTCCTCCTCCTCGTTGTTCTCCCCTGACATCTCCTCGAGCGACCTGCCCTTGGACTCGGGGACCAAGAACGTGAAGAGCAAGCCTAATATGTTGCAAGCCGCGAGCAAGTATAGGGAGTTCTTGACCCCGATTCCTGCAGGGTATCCTCGGTCAGCCAGCTTCTTATCCCTCGGTTGAGCCGCGTAGAGGAACCCGAACGAGCCGATGATGGCCCCCGCCTTCCCCGCTGCGGCCGAGATACCGTGACAAGTGGAGCGTAGCCGCGCAGGGAATATCTCGGCCGGCACGATGAAAGTGGTGCTGTTGGGTCCGAAGTTGGCAAAGAAGAATGTGAGCCCATACATGACAACGAAGCCGATCCGGTTATCCGGTTGGGTCCAGTGGTGGTATGGGATGGCAAGGCCCAACATGAACACGCCCATGAAGAAGAACCCAACAACCTGTTTTTTTTTTTTTTTTTGCAAAGAGAGCCGTAATAGTTAGTAAATATAAGCTATAGGTCCTCCAACTTACATGGTGATCTTTCAAGAAAATCTTCCGGAAGGGTTCACACACATATTTTGGGGATCATCCATATTGATCGATCATTTAAAACTGGCATTGAATTCAACGCGAACCTGGATGGTGAAGCGGCCGATGATGTCGATGAAGGCGACGGTGAACCAGTAGCCGGGGACGGTGCCACAAAGAGCGATGAGGGTTTGGGCGCGAGCGATTTTGTAGATTTCCTGGAGCGCGTTCATCGTGGCGGCGTCCGGGATCCATCCGATGGCGCTGAATATGTCCTTCTGGAAGAGGTTCTGGCTGTAGAAGGCGATGTCGAGGAGGAACCAGGTCGTGGTGGTGCCTAGGAGGTGGAGGCCGTGGCGATGGAGGAACTCCTTGCTGAAGAGCCCGAAGTTGTTCGAGTCCTTGGTGGTCATGACTTGGACCTTCGCTTGCTCCTCCTCGAGGTCTACCTGCAGCCCCGCCCGGGTAACCATTCGAGTTAGTTCTTCTCCTTTCCTATCTCAATTCATACTACGCCAGTTTGCAACATGGATTGATTTCAAACATTACCATTTATTTCTACCTAATTCAATGAAAATCATGCCCTCCACGTTGGATGCTACGTAGGTGTGGGAAATAAATGCTCTCGAGGAATCATGAAAGGAATCCTCAAATGTCCAATGGTAAACCTTTTAATTGATTATTATAGTAATCATCAGGCATCCACCACTCGGTCAAAAAGTCAATGTCACGCAATCAAAAGTCACATCTACCGCATGGTTTGCATTTGGAACCCTAATTAATTGTAATTTGGATTTCCATCTAAACATGGTAGCCTGGAAGGGGCAGCCATACCTGAAGAACTTTAGACATGTCGACAGCCGCTTGCTTCGCGTTTCTCGCGACCAAGGCCGTGTACCTGGCCGTCTCGGGCATCTTCATACGCCAGTAGTAGGTGAGGGCAGCGGGCACGGCCCCAAACATGAATATGATCCTCCACACGTAATCCGCCTGTGGGACGGTGGACCTCGCGGGGTCAACAGCGTAGGTCGGCGCGTCGAACCTGGTCTTGAAGGCATAGGATATGATAAGGGTGACGATTCCACCAGCTAGGATGCCGAAACCCTGCATGGCGAAGACCGCGGCTATGAAGGCTCCCCTCGTGCGCTTGTTCGCGTACTCCGACATAATGGTGGCCGAGAGGGGATAGTCGCCACCGATCCCGAACCCAAGCCAGAATCGGAAGAAGCAGAGGGTGGCCATGGTGCCCTTCGCCGAGTGTCCGAAGGAGAGCCCCGACGCAACGGAGCATAACACCATCAACATTAAGGTCAGACCGTATACCTGTTTGAGCAAATAATCCCACATCGTTCGTCAGTAATTATTCACAAAAAAAATATGATTATCCTAGATGACATAGCGTTGTAAAAAAGATTTGTTGCGATAAGTAACTAATTCTATGTGAAGTATACTGAACTTTAAAAACGTCAAAAATCTTTTTATATGTCTCACATCGCTGATTGGTCCACGAACACGATCCGACATGACCCATCTGTGAGGACAACATTGGCCACTCAAAAGAAAATAATATTCTTTTGAACTTAGTCTCATATATTAAGTTGCCTCCTTCGCTAAATCAAAATTTCTTTTTGCCCCTCTTGTCAATTTAGCATCTTCCAACGCAAATTAATTAGCTGAAAACGATATCACCTAAAAACAATATGAACTAATCCCACAAAAAAAGAAGACCTATTCATCTCACTTATCTAATTAAAAAACTGCTTGAGACGTATAAATATGAACCTACATAGTATATGAAGTCCATAGATATACGTATTGCCATTGAGATTGATGCAAAAAGATATACCTTCTTGCGGCCGAGCTTGTCACCGAGCCAACCGAAGAAGAGTTGGCCCGAGAGGGTCCCACAAAAAGCGACACCGTTGACGGCCGCGGACACGTTAGGTGGGAGGCTCCCCGGATGCACGGACCCAGGGACATAGTAGTAGATCCGGCCAAGCAGCTTGGTCACCAGGGAGATGCAGAAGAGATCGTAAGCGTCGGTGAAGAAGCCCATACCGGCGATGATGATCGCCGTGAAGTGGTACAATTGGGTCTTCGCAACGTCAAGGGCATTGAGAACTTCGAGCTGGTCGCGTGCCATCGCAATGGCTCTCGCGGCCCAACTGGAGGGGCTGCTTGCACTGCCTAAGTTAGCCGCTGGGGTCTTCTAGTTATTCTGGTAGTGAGGCCTGAAATGTTTTTAGAGACGAGAGGTTCAAATGTATGCACATCATGTAGTAAAAAAAGCTTTGTCGGGAATTTTCAAGTGAGATTTTGTGTAGGTTAGGTAGGTTTTTTAGATCGGTAAAATTATTTGGATCTATTGAAGTTGTTTTTGGTATATGCCCCTGTGGATTTTTAATCTTTCTTATTTACATGTACGTTTCGTGGTATTTTTTGTTTGCCCATATGACTCTATGTTTCCTTGAAGTTGGACATGCAGGGATATGTATGCAAAAAGTCATATCATTTTAAGTGAGAATAAAAAAAAAGAAAAAGGTCTGAATCTAATATTCAGAGGCTTGTTTTTTTTACTTCACGAAAAAGTATGGGACTGCTTTTATATAATTGGACGCTGCAAGAGCTATTATGGTTCTATATAAAAGCAGCAAAAGCAATAAATGAGAGACCCGTCGCTCTTGTCAGAGTCGTGAAAAAAAAAATCAGTATGGTAAATATACAGGTCAAAGAATGGCCAGCAGTAAATAGATACTGATTTTTTTTCAGTATGTACCATACAGGTCTGTCACCTGTTCCCATAAGAGGTAGAGAAAGATTAAATAATATCATAAAATCAAAAGTTTTTGATACTTGATTTTTTTTCCCATAAGAAGAGGGAAAAGGAAATTTCTGAAAATAGATGTATTGAGAAGATGAGTAGGAAATGAAAAGTGTGCCGCAGGGAGCAAAATAATGCTATTTCCTTCCTTGAAATCTTCATTTTACAGAAAAAAAAATCAAAGTGTGGGATATTTAAAATTATCCATGTGTTGTGAAGCTTTTCGCAGTAGATATTTATGGTAGTCCATGAATTATATATTTACTTGGTAAATTATAGTGTTTAAGGTCATGTTTCTTGTTGAGTGGAGTTATATTAAATTAAATATTTAATTTGTTACTTAATTTGATTCAAGTAAAGTTATTTTACTTTTTTTATAAAATAAATTTAATTTGTTGGAGTATTTAAATAAGTTAACTTAGTTATTTCATTTTTTTTTTTTTTTTCTATTCTTCTGCTTATTCTTCTTATTAAATTTTATTTTTAACGTACAGTGATAATTTTTTCTCTGTTTACACTAATCTGGGGCATGATATGTTAGTCTCTGTGGTCCACCGCCATAGTAATGGCAATTGATGAGAGAGGACCAACCGACGAATACCGCCATTTTTCAAATAACGCGTTGAAAGTTTTGACCGTAAAGAAGGTGATGGCGACTGCAGAGAGGTCACTTTACGGCACCTACCTCTCAACCACTTGCTTCCTTGTAGCAGTCGAAATGGGTTGGTATCATTTTTTTTTACCACAAAAATCACTTTACTTGAACACACTAATTAGGAGAATAATAATTACTAATTTAGGAGGTAAAGGTTACATTTGATAAAGATTTTGAATTAATTAAGTAATCGTTCGCAAAATCCCTTCCAAGCAGTATTAATTCCACTGAACAGTCATCCGTGACTTTAAATGGAGAAATCCAAAAAAGACATAGAGGACTTCGAAATTCCAAAGAAGCCATGTAATTCTACAGTGGCCATCATAGGATAAGGTGTAAACGATAATTCATTATTTTTTAGGATATATGTCATTTTGATCCACAGATATTACCTAAATTAGTCATGTTATTGTTGTTTGGATCTAACTCTTCAATCAAGGACTTTTATATATATATATATATATATATATATATATATATATATATACTTTCGTCATGGGATCCGATTGACTATTCTGTGTTTTTTAAACTTCATACAAATGCCAATTCAATGTGAAATTTCTTATTAAAATTAATTAATACAGTAAATACACATTTTAAATGTCATTTGAATCAGATAGTCTTAATCTTTTTATCAAATAATATAAATTTTTCATTCTATTTTGACTTTTAAAAATTTAACATTGTTGTTGAAAGATATAAAATTATCCAATTGAGTAAGTATTAGGTATAACTAATTAACTTTTCCTGAGATCAATCACATTATATATATATATATAATTTTAAATGATTCTTTTCAAGATTCCAAGAAAGGGGAGACATAACATAGAGGGAAACCAAAGGCATAAATGGAGATTCCTATCTTGACCGGAAATTGAGGAAAATAGTACTGACTACTTTAATTGCTTATGTACACATATGCATCCTCGTTGTTGATATGCAAGGAAGTGCGTAAATTATACAATAATTCCACCTTGATAAGGACACAACATGATATACGTTAAGGGAAATGACAAGTTCTATGTGCACGTTATTATTTGTGCATTTGTAACCCTATGAAAGTATGGGTGGGAAAAAAAGAAGATTGAATTACTGGATCGAATTTTCCATTGGTACGAAAGAAAATTATGTAGAAAAATATATAGTCGATCTTTTTTAGAAATTTCTTGATGTTTAGAGATTGAAGTTTATTATCTCAAAAATAACTTTTTAGGAAGAAAAAATATTTTAGGTCTTTATAATATATTTAAGATATACATCAAATCAAAAGTACTTAGGTACTTAACTAAATATTGGACCAATTGACACATTTAAGTTACAAGTATCAATATAATCTTGTAACGAGAAAGCAAGATTTAAGGTAGTTACTCTTGCAGCTTTAAAGATGAAGTCAAGAAGATGACACGATTTCAAGGCATGTGTGGAAGGGATTCCAAGAGATCAATCATAGAGGAATCTAGGTGTTTGCGCAGGGACCGCAACACTTTCAGTATCCAAGCTTCGATTTGCAGTTGAATACTAAAAGAAGTTTAAAATGAAAAAAAAAAAAAATCTATTCCCCTAGTCAAAATTTGCCGTAGTGACATTCTACTAAGGTACTTAAGTGTGTGCGAGTAAGTGTGCATGTGTATGCCTATTGGAACGTATGCGTATTTAAGAGAGAGAGATGGGTACCTCTTTGAAACGATAGCAATTTTTCCTCGGGGGTCCTCGCTACTCAACTTTGCTCCCAAAGTGGGGATGCTTTGGGTCTTGAGATGGAGTGTGTGTGAGGTGAGGGAGTGAAATGGGGAAGCTCTACTTATAGTTGTTAACTGGAGGATGAATTGACGGTTCTATCCCCAAAGATATATTATTCTATTCCATGCCGAGCATAATTGGGGCCTAGGCGAAGGTGCTGCCACATAGCAATTGGACACAAGGTTGACTTGGTCTGCAATGCTGATCTAAGCACATGCCATCGGGCATTTTGGCCCCCTCGTGCTTTTTCCTCTAATGTTTCGTGGACAGGGACTATTTGTGCCTTTAGGTTTGCAAAAGTCTTGTTAGAGGGAAAAATGTGTGACAGAGAGCAATCGATGTTTGACATTTGTTTGTCATTTAGTTTAGGGTTGATCACGACATCCTCCTTGCATCTCATCTTGGGTTTTTGTCTATCATGAATAATCACGTCCTTTAATCCTATTGTTCACCAAGAAATATGTTGTATAAAGCTCATTTGACCCACTTGGCGAAGAATGTGAAACGAAGCCTCACCTATTTAACCAAATGAAGCCATGTGTACAAATTTTCCTTTGAGCACAAAAAAATCCTAGCCAACATGGGGCCTCGACTGGCCAATGACGGCTGATCACCCCCCCTCCCCTCCTTTGAGCACAAAAATCCTCCTCCTCCTTTGGATCACTCATCTTCGGCGACCAGAGCTCCTCGTCGACATGCATTGTAGATTGTTGCTCGTCGCATGTCATTCGTGGTTTCTGCTCGATGCTCAACGTCGTTGCTTGCCACTTGTGGTCTGTGCTTGATGATCGCTGCTCGTGGACTTGATGCTCGCCGCTCATGGTCAATCGTTGTCCTGTTGAGGTAGATAGTCGGGGGCGGTCATAGTGCTCGTCGATCGGCGGCACTTGTCTCTCATTCATGGTCTATTGATGTCATTGCTCGAGGTTGATTGTGGTCTTGTTGTGATAGCCGTTTGTCCTCGTGGTCGTCGATCGTAGCTCATGCTCGTCGCTTGCCGCTCGCTGGTCGTCGGCCGTAGGCCAGGGTTTTGCGATGGGCAATAGCTGGTGGCGTTGGGGGCGAGCTACAACTATGGTCGGTGCATGGTGGTGACGGTTGGCACTAGGATCGAGGTGCGGGGCTGTTGAGGTTGTGGTGTTGCTGCAGTTATGCGATGGAGAGTGAAGGTCGTGGCGCAACTGTCAACTATTGCAGGGGGTGGTGTTTACCGCAACGAGTTGTTTTTGTTTGTTGGAGTTGTGTGATCCTTCTTTTCTTTTCTTTTTTTGTGTTGTTTTGTTTTTTATTGGGACCACGTGTGATCCCGTACTGTTCAAGATAAATGGTTGAATTCAACCTTTGGGTCATTTTATTTCGGCTATTGTCAGAACATGGAATCGCATTTTTTAAAATACTTTCGTCGTAGTATAGTTCGAAAACATATGAACAAACAAATATAATGAAACTTTAGAAAGTCCCGGTTGAACTCAAGAAAGCGAAAATGCGGCTTGACTTAATATTGATTTAATCTAACTAGAACTAAAACACTATGCAAGATAAATATATGATATGAAGCAAGTCAACTTTATTCAAGTCGTAATCATGCAAGTTTTCATCTAGTTGAATGCTTAACAGAAAGATTAACTAAAATCAAAGTAGAACAACTAGAATAAATTGGAACTACTAGAAGAAATAAAAAAACAACTATCTAGTCTACTATAACAAGGGCACCAAGGGTGGTCTTTGGTGGCCTTTGGAAAAGCACAGAGTAGCTACAACGGTGCACCAAAGGTGGCCTTGGTGGACGTCTCGGAGGAAGAGGGCTCTTCAGAGAAGAAGAGAGCGGGAGATGTGCGGAGGAGTTGCCTCTCAAATGAGCAATCTGGGATCCTTTTTATAACCAAAGTGAGAGGCAAAACATGCATTTTAGAGCCCCCAAACTGTGCAAACAACTTGGATCAGCAGGAACCGTCAATCTGGCGATCTACGAATCAAATCACGTAAAAAACACACCTCCACGCACCTCCATCAAGCACCCAGTGCACGGACGAACGAGATCACACCACATGTCACCCGTAGCATTATCCGATCCACCACCACTATGCCCATCACGCATGTGCACACGCATTCAAATCTAGCCATTTGATCGCGACGATCGACGACGGAGATCACGCACCACACCGCCTTTGATTTCCATGTGCAACAGTGCATCTATCCGTGCGTAATCTCACACCTCAATCCAATGCATGCTTGTGCGCCATGCGTCTTGCTCCAACGCTGCCCAATCGAGATCGCACAGCTGAATTTCAGCCGCACGCTCCACCGCCTCAATTTCTCAGCTCTCCACACTTCGATCGTTTGCTACCCACTCGCCTTCAAGAGTGTTGACCAACGTGCTACTCATGCGGATGGTCACATTTTTTATTTTTGCAAGCCTTCACGTAGAGCCATCCTGACCGTTCGTTTTCTTGCTTTTGTAGATGAAACGATCCGTCGCCTTTCGGTCCTTTAAGACATCTGGGATGTTCACCAGACGTCTGTCCAGACATCTGAAAATGCTTTTTCCTTTCGGCGCGTACCATGCACACGCCACTCCCTTGCCCACGCCTCACGCCTCACCCTGCGACAGCCATCACCCACACCACTCCTTGCGACACCCACACCTCTCCTCTCACCTCCGCTCCCTTTATAAACCCCCTCCTCCTCCTCCTCTCCATCTCACACCATCATAATCGAGCGAGAGGAGAGTAGGGAGTCGGAGAGAGAGCAAGCGGAGAGCAGGTCTAAGCGTGAGAGCGGAGGGCGCTGTGTTGCTCTGCTGTAGCGTCTACGGCAAGGAAAGCCAGAGTGGTTCCGCGGAAGTCATTTTTTTCCGCAGAATCAAATGTCCAAATCGACATCCAAACGTCTTACCGGACGTTCGAAGGTAGAATGAGTCGTCTGGTAGAGATCTATTTTCCGTATTTTGCTCTGACAAAGTCCTGACAATGCATGTACATGTGTCAAAGGTTGGGAGACAGACCGAAACAGTTTCAGACATCCGGAAGTATCTCCAGACATCTGGCGTAACCCTCAAATGTCGGCACTACGTTCTAGACGTCCGATAGAGACGCCTCAGGAGAGGTATTCCTGCGAGTCATTTAAGACATCTGGCACCTTTCCCAGATTTCTGATTTATGTCAGATCTCGTGTTTTTAGGCCCGTTCAAGTTCCAAACAATGTCAGTTTTCCGTAAATGAAACATTGTTGTTTTTCGTATGAATTTCTTCACGTAATGGTAGCTTGCCTGTATCTTTTGGAATCCTTTTGACTTGTCCATCCACATCCTAGGTCTCCAGTTCGTCAGGTGTACGGAACCTGCGAAGACATCAGGAGCTATTGTATGAGCCCCTATTCCACCCGATTATCCTGGTAGAGTGGTTCTGACTATAAATCTCCAAGATTAATAAAATGCATGAAATAAGTTAAACCTAGGATGTGAGATGAATCCTAGGAAGAAATAAACGTATGCTCTAGAATACAGTTATCCAATAGAACCCTAGGTTGTGATATGAACACTAGGGTTAGAGAAAAGTGCATGTGAATAATTGAGTAAATCATGAGCTGTCTATATTATCTACAATAAACCACATTACGAACAAACCTGCACTATGATTGAGCTGCCTGTTCTGTATATAATAAACTGGATAAAGGGAAAGTCATGCACAAACCCTATGGGGGATATAGAATGAGACAACAATACCGTAGCACAGAGAACCAGATGGTTCTAGGATTGCCGCCCACAGGCGGCCATTAAGGAAAGTGAGCTGACTTTCATGTACATAGTACCGAAGAGAGCAACTATCCCTTGTAGTGTAGAGGGGAGCTTGTCGCCTTTGGGTTGAGACCCAGGGTGGGTTTGGCCACCCTACGTCGACTTTTGCTGGCCCTCGTGTACGTGGTACCGAGGTGAGCTACTTAGTGTGGGGGGGAGATAGCTACCCCAGGGGGCCCGGGGTTAGGCATGGCCACCCTACACTGACTCTCGTTAGCCCATTGGGCAAACCGGGATAGTCAGACGAGGGTACGCAGATTGAGGAGGGGCAAGACCCCTGTTCTATTTTAAGAGGGCGAGGCCCTATACTATTCCACACTGTACGTTTAAGGTGTACCATGCTAGTGCGGGGTAGCTACCTACGTGCTTATCACGTGTGCCATAGTCATCGCTATGTCACGACCGTAACCTCGGGGTGGTAGACCGGGTGTAGGACTACCATAGAGGGACTCTCCTAGGCAGGAGAGTGCCACGTATGCATCCTGCATCACGGGAAAACTGCAACCAAGATCGTTCCATTAGGGAATAGGAAAATTAAAGTAATGTAATGGATCCTGATTAGAGATCTCTATACAGCAACATGTTAGAAGATAATTGGAATCGGGAAATAATATGTTAAATGTACTTTAGCCACCACTCTACTCAGCGTTAGCTGACTCTAGTTATATAACTTTGTACAGGTCAGGGATTTGAACAGCCCGAGCTACCGGCTGCTGAGGACACTAGGCCTAGTCGAGCCTAGCTATAGTTTCTGCTACTAGTTGTAGTGAGTTCTTGTAGTTATATTTTCAGTATATTCCTATTATGTTCTCTATCTGTACTAGTTTTGTTGTGATGGCTATATTCCTGTTCTTGAAGTCATGTAATAGTTTAGTATTACTATTTTATTTCCCCTTTTATTGCCAATTTCTTTCTACTTATCTACTGTACTTGTGTGGTTGTGGATTGATGCATGTTATTTGATTATTTCTCGTTGGACAACTGGGTGTTGGGATTAGTCGAGGCAAGCCGGTCTCGAATCTTGTAGGGATCTGGGATCAAGTCGTGACAGTAGATGGTGCTACAAGGCTCCGATCGAGGTGATTCACACATCGTTGGACTGTGATCATTGATCCAGATCCATCAGTGCAGTCAAATCTAGCATCTGAGGTTCGGATTTGTGCCACCTTGCCTCTTGGCCTTTAATCTTCCGCGAACTGCATATGATGCTACGAAAGTCCGATCAAGACAATTTCGGAAGCATTGAACCCCGATCGTTATCCTGATCAGATCTGTATGGTTGGATTTATCATCTGCGACCCCAAATCATCTGCAATTATTATTGCCTCTCAATCAGAACATAAAATAACATTATTATTTGCAAAGCTAACAAATCAACTATGATGCAAAATATGCTACTCATGCATGCATTATTCCTAAGTTAAGCTAGGATCTAACTTAATTTAGGTAGATTAGATCTGATGATTGCTACGTAATCATACCGCCATGCCTAAATCTTGCTAGTCCCTATCAAATGTAAGATTAAATGCAAAGTGGTCCCTAAATGGCTAATTTTTATCAAGAGTTTGACTAGAGATCTATTTCTTTTGTTTTCATCCAAAAATTTAGAAATTCAGATAATCGTGAAAGTGTAGTGTTGTATCCTATGCAACTGATCCAAGTGAAAAATTAATCCACATTTAAAGCTCGTAGTTGACCCTTAGTAAAACTCTATCGGGATAGGCAAACTTCTTCCCTCGAGGGTATAACAAAATAATTTGTAATTTTAGCCCTAGCTTTTGGCTTAAGTAGAAGATGTCTGCATCAAGTAGGTTTGTGTTTGATGGCTCACACTCCTCTGGAGCTATATATAGACTAGAACTACAGAACCTAAATTTCCAAACTATTAAATAAATCAACTCAGAGAGAGGCAGAGAAACTACGCTCTCTTCAGTTCCTTTATACTCACTCACTCTCTATTTGTTTTCCTTCTCTTTTCTTCTCTTTTTCTTTTCTTTTTCTTTTCTTTTCGAGCTCACAATCTCACTAGATTTGTAGATATATTTGGTGGTCTCTCATGGCATTAATACTTTAGTTAAATTCTGATAACCCTATAACTAAGTCAGAAATCCTCAGGTAGTATTTGGGCGGTTAGAAATACAGAAAAGTAGGTTAAGTCTGTATTTGGTGGATCGTAATGGTAGTTGATGAGGTGTGGCTCATCATAGCTAAAATGCCCAAGTTAAGCTAGAAACTAGGTTAAACACTATTAAATTAACACATGAAAAGGGTTAAGTGTGGGAAATAGGGAAAAAGACCTAAAACATCAATTTTGTGTTAAAAATGCAAAATTAGGTTATTAAATGAGATATTCTATTCATTAATATAAATTGATGATCAATTTGCAAATTGAACAAACATTTGAGTCCAAAAGTTCAAATCAAAAGCATAATTAACTTCCTTAATGTTTAATTAAGCTTAAATAAAAACTTAGTTGCATTTGGACATCATTAGGATCATGCATTTATGATTCCTCACTTAGGTCCTTAAATCATAAACATTTTATTCATATAAAACCATCCACGGACCACTTTCTAAATTGTAGGGACCTATTTGAAAATTCTAGGGATGGCTCTGTAGAACTTCTTCACCACTTATGGGCTTCGCCACAATTGTTATACCCCTTTGCCCTCAGAGGGCTTCCCCGCAAAAGCTCCAACAACCTACAGCCACGTCAGACACTGTAGCGCCTCAAGAACACAAGAGATCGCAGCTGTCCATCCTTTGCTCCCATGATCTTGTGGCCTAGATCCAATCGAAGCTTCGCGTGCTTTGGTGCGTGTAGTCACCACCTTGCCCAGATCCCATCCAACAGCCACATTTTAATTTGAGCGCTCGCGTGCTCCTTGATTCCATCTCCACCGTCGATACCCTAGGTGCTTAATCACACCTCTACGGTGAGCACATTCAGTACCTCGGCTACTTAAGGAGCTCCCTAAGCTCTCATGCAAGGGATCAACTATGTTACGACCTAGTTCCTGGATCCCTACAAGACCCGAGACCGACTCACCTTGATTAATCCTAAGACCCAGTCGTCCAACAAGAAATAACTAAAAAGTAGGAAAGTAAACCACATTCAAACATGCAATATAACTAATAAGTAAAAACGTACAAAGCAGTAAAGGAAAGTAAAGTTGTTGTTCCATTACATACCATCACAACAACAAAAACAACGGAAGCAAAAGTAACAAGTAACAAGAACAGTAGTTAAAAGTCTAAAACTCACTACAATAGTAAGGGGAAACAATGAGAAAGTGCTAAAACTACGGCTGGGCTCGACTGGGCCCAGCACCCTCCACAGCCGGAAGCTCGAGCTACTCAACTCCTGGTCCTGAACAGTGTTATGAAAAAGACAAAGCCAGCTAACGCTGAGTAGAGTGGTATCTATACTATCTAAGGCAGTAAAAGCAACAGGTTTAATTCTCTTTTCTAGTTATTTTATTTTACATGTATTTCCTTTTCTTCACCCATTTTCCTCAAACTTTCAGATTTTCTTGATCTTGCATGTTCCTCATGAGAACGATCTTGATTGCAGTCTTTTCCGAAGAGTAGAAGGTACATGTGGTGCTCTCCTGGCCGAGAGAGTCCTTCGTGGTAGTCCTACACCTAGTCAACCACCCCGAGGTCACTGTCAAGACGTAGCGGTGACTACGGCACGCGTGATAAGCGCATGGGTAGCTACCCCACACTGACACGGTCAATCATTTCCGTTAGCAAGTACGCCCAAAGTACAGCATGAAACAGTATAGGGCCTAGCCCTCTCAGGACGAAATAGGGGACTCGCCCCTCCACAGTCCGCGCACCCTCATTTGATTACCCCGATTTACCTAGAGGGCCTAACAAGTCAGTGTAGGATGGCTAGCGGAACCCGGGCCCCGTGGGGTGGGTAGCTCTCTCCCTACACTAGTAGCTCGCCTCGGTACCGCGTACATGAGGGCCAACAGGAGTCGGCGTAGAGTGGTCAATCTTAACCCCGGGTCTCAACCTACGGACAGCTAGCTCCACTTTACACGAAAAGAGGACAGTCGCTCTCCTTGATACCACATACTCAACGGGTAGCACACTTCCCTTCTATATTCCAGATTTCCATTTGACCACAGGAGCTCTACTCCTAACTCCCCATAGGGTTCATGCTCATGTTCACCATATTATTTCGATCCAGATTCCACCATTCAAAATTCAATTCTCGTTTATATACGAGTAGCTCGTGTTTCCAGAATTCGATACATGCAGCTGATGATTTCACATGTACTTGTTCATTTATCTCAGGAAACTCATATTCTAACAGGAAGCTCACAATTATATTACAGGCAATTGCTAACAGTTTAACTTAATCATGTGTACAAATTCAGTCATGTAGTACAAATGGTTCATTCATTTCTTTGTCCTAGGGTTCATGCCACATCCTAGGGTTTCAGTTGGCTAATTTCATAGGCACATTCTTATTTAATATGATTAATAGAAGTAGACCACTCTATCAGACAATCCGGGAGTAATGGGGGCTCGAACCGCAGACCCAGGCATCTCTGTGAGTCCCAAACATGCAGCAGGTCGAATCCCTATACCAGGGAATACATCACAAAAGGAAGGTTTAAAATAGTGTACAAAGGTTTCTAGTACGTAGAGAAACTCGCAAGGAAACTACAGATACTTCGTTTGTGTAAAACGGATCCCGATCAGACCCCAAGCAGGTCAAAAACATGTCTACTTACCAAAATTAGACGTTTGGGAACAAGTCCAGACGTCTTAAAAGATACAGAACCTCACCTCAAGTCCCTGTGGTGTCCATAGATGCCTAGGACTCCTCTGCGATCGTCTGAAGGCAGTTCCAGACGTCGGACCACTACTCCGATCATCTGAAAGCACCTCCGGTCGTCTGGTGAGATAATCAGACGTCCGAAAGTGCATGGGAGGGTATTCTGTGCTCCTTCGCAAGGCTACTTCTGCGTACGATAGTTGTAGATACCCAAAATTAGGTAGATAAATCCTTCTATGGTGCGGTCTGCATGGCCGCAACTGTGAAAAGAACGTACCTTCACGATAAAGGAGCTTTCAGACACCTGGTCTTGACTCCAGACATCATGATGCTCCGCCAACCATCTGGACTCCACTCCAAATGTCTGATACTGGAAAATTTCCAGTATCAGAACCCGCTACCAGTGCTCTCCGCCGTGTGCCTCCTCACGTCATTGTAGCTCCAGTCGCTGCAGGTGGTCGAGGATGCCTCTTCGGACTCTCTCCTCCTCCCGCACATGCCCGCGATGGTTGTCCAAGCTCCGCCGAGCTTCCACCGAAGCTCTCGACCTCGGCCTCCTCCTCCACCTCCCGCACTCTCCTTCTTCATGCCCTCCTGCTCTCCCTCACTCACCTCCTCTCGCGGCTCCCGCATCTCTGAAGGTGAAGGTAGGGTGTGGTGGTGGTGTGTGGAGTGGAGAGGAGAGGAGGGGAGGGGTCTTTATAGATGGAGTGTGGGGCTTAGGGTTCGAGCAGGAAGGAGGAAAGGAGAGAGAGGAGAAAAAGGAGTTCTGCGCACCGCTCGCGTGCAGAACGCAGAGCGCATACAAAAATTTCATTTTCAGACATCCAGGAAAGGGTCCAGACATTTGACTAAGACTCCAGACATCTTAAAAGGCTAAAAGTGGGACGGGCCTTTACATCATAACAAACTTAAAGGAAGTTTCATCCCTGAAACTTGAATTAGCTAGGGTGCGGAAAAGGAACATAAAATGCATAACAAACTTAAAGAGGACCGAAGTAGGTCCGAAAAGACATATCCTCAAAAAGCTCTGGGTACTGCTCTCGCATCGCCGCCTCAGGCTCCCAGGTAGCCTCCTCGTACCGCTGGCTTCTCTATAGGACCTTCACCACTGGTACCTGCTTCCATCTCAAAGTCCGAGCAGCTCTGTCTAGTATCTGCACTGGTCACTCGGGGTAGGTAAGGTCGTCACCCACCTCGATACTCTCGTGGCTCAAAACATGACTGGGATCGGTGACGTACTTCCTGAGGTTGGACACGTGGAACATATCGTGCACTCCAGAAAGCTGGAGAGGAAGGGCAAGCTGGTAAGAAATGGGTCCTACCTGCTTCAGGACCTCAAAGGGCCCCACAAACCTCGACGCAAGCTTTCCTTTCACCTCAAAACGCTGCAGGCCCTTCATGAGCGAAACGCGGAGAAAGACATGATCCTCAACCTCGAACTGCACCTCTCTGCGTTTTCGGTCAGCATAACTCTTCTACCTACTCTTGACAGTGCGGAGTCGTCTATGGATCTGCTCTACCACCTCCTGACTCTACCGGATCATCCTGGGGCCAACCTCCCACTTGGTCCCCACCTCGACCCAACTCAACCGTGCAGTACACCTCTGTCCATACAGAGCCTCGTAAGGTGCCATGCCGATGCTTGAGTGGTAATTGTTATTGCATGCAAACTCTGTCAGGGGTAAATGCTCCTCCTAGGAGCCTCTCCAATCTAGTACATAGGCACGTAAAAGGTGAAGTTTCGTCCCTAGGAGGGGGTGAGATCAGCGTAACGTAAAAAATGCGAAATTGAAATACAAACAATCACACAAAGTACAATCACACTAAGTACACAAAGATTTTTAGGTGGAAACCCAAATTGGGTGAAAACCACCACCTAACCCTCTCGAGTTAGGATTTTTCGATCAACCAAGTTGATCAAAATCCACTAAACGAATCACTTTAAACGAGGGTGATTCAACCTCAATTACAACCACGCTACTTAGACGAGGGTAGCGTACCTCAACCCCTTCTCTTCACGAGAAGGATTTTGTCTCGCGAAGGAGACGGGAATTCGCAAAGCGAATACCCAACCAAATAGCAAAGATAAAACAAGTAATCCTATAGAGCCAACAAAGTAATATTTAACCTAAGCTTCTATAGGAAATAGGATGCTTCCCTTTGAAAGGAGTGCGTCGATGACGCGGATGCGTGTGCCACGCGACGGCGCAACGTCGCTCTCGTGAACAACGGCGGGAGAGCGGGTGCGCAACAGGTTGATGCTCTCAAGATGTAGAACTTGAGCTTAGAGAGCAAGAGAGACACAAAATGGTTTGAAAGTGTATTACAACGTGTTTCTTGTGTATCTTGGTGTCTTTTGTGTTGCAAAGGTTCCGCTCTATTTATAGAGGCCTTAGGAAGGCTTTGGAAGGCTTAGGAAAGGTTCCATAGCCGTTGGGTGCAAAGCCCAAGAGAATCAGCCCGAAATCAGGAACAATCATTGCACTGACAGGCTTATCAGACTCTAATTCTGGCATCAGACGTCTGGAAGTTCACTTTAAGACGTCTGATTTTGGGTGGATTCCTTCCTGACTTGAATCAGATCTAAACAGGGTTCTTGTGCAAGTCCATCAGACGACATATAGGACGTCTATCACTATGTCTGGACGTCTGGAAACCTACTTTTTCTGTGGGAATGGATTTCCAAACGTTGCAACGGCTAGAAAATCTCTGAGAAGAGATTTTGGGTCAGCCGAGACAAAACGGTCAATTATCAGACGTCTGGAAAGTCCTATGGACGTCTGATAAGGCTCTAACGGTCACATTCTTCACTGTTCGCTAAGCCAGCCAACGGTCCACTAATTGGTCGTCTGGAAAAGTCATCAGACGATTGGTCTAAGGTCTGGACGTCTGATTTCATCAGACAGAACTAACTATGTCCAGCCTAATAGTTATCAGACGTCTGAATCAACAGTCAGACATCTTAAAACACATTATCAGACGTCTGATTTTGGAATTAGACGTCTGGAAATGCTGTTTGAACCCTATATTGGTTTTCTAAGTTCTCTACAGAAAACCTAAGTATCCTAGGGTTGTGCCAGTGTTCCTAGGACTACTGTTAGGGTACTTTGAGGCTCTTTAACATGAATCTAAGTAACAAAAATAAAGAGCAGCAGAAGAAACAAAAAATACAAGGAGTACAAGAGAAGGAAATCTATCCTATTCTTCATCTCCTTTCTTCAATCTATCGCTCCTCGCGAATCTCCTCTGTTCTCTATCAAGCTCCTCCAATCCTTCCTGGATGCGACCTCGAATTCCGTCTAAACACGTCTACATTTGCAATTGACCTGAAATCTAAGACTCCAAGTGCAAATATTAAATAACACGTGTTTTGTTATCATCAAAACAAATGATCGTGGTGCTCTAGCACCAACAAAAGGTTCTCAAGTGTCTATATGGTGCGCTTTGACTGTTCGTCTGTCTGGGGGTGGTACGCGGTGTTGAATCTCAATCGTGTCCCCAAAGCCTGCTGAAACTCAGCCTAGAACTGGGAAGTAAAACGGGTATCCTTGTTGGATACAGTCTCATGCAAAACTCCTTGCAAGCGTACCGCATCACGAATGTACCTCTCTACCAACTGTGTTGGTCCCAAGGTGACTCAGATTGGCAGGAAACGTGCCGTCTTTGTCAACCTGTCCACTATCACTCAGACTGCGTCGTGTCTTCGTTGGGTAATAGGTAGGCCCACCACTAAGTCCATGGTGATGCTCTCCCACTTCCACTCTGGCATTGGAAGTGGCTGCAACGGCCCAGCAGGCCTCTGGTGCTCGGCCTTCACCTGCTGGCACACTAAACACTGCTGCACAAACTCACCAACATCCTACTTCATCCCTCTCCACCAAAAGTCGCGTCTCAGATCATGATACATCTTTTTGTTCCCAGGATGTATGGTGAACCTGGACCCGTGCGCCTCTGTCAGAAGCTCTCTTAACAACTCCTCGTCCCTGGGAATGCACAAACATCCCCTTAAGCGCAGCACCTCATCTATAAAAGAAAAGTCTCCTGGGTCCCCTGACAATACTCTGTCCCGCAGCGTCTGTAAGTACGAATCTGTCATCTGCCCTGTGATGATGCATTCTATCAGCTCTGGTTGCGTCTGCCGCGTCACTGTCACTGCCCCACAATACCCTTGTGCCTCCCAAGGTCACCAACTGCCCAACTCCTCCATGAGCCTCCAACCCTGCACCTGTAGACTGGCTAAGTGGGTGGGCACTTTCCGGCTCAAGGCATCAACCACCACATTGGCCTTCCCTGGATGGTAGGAGATGCTGTAGTCGTAGTCCTTCAGGAGCTCTAGCCAACGTCTCTGTCTCATGTTAAGCTCCTTCTGGTCAAACAAGTATCTGAGGCTCTTATGATCTGTGAAAATCTCAAAGGTCTCACCGTAAAGGTAGTGCCTCCATGTCTTCAGCGCAAAGACAATAGCTGCCAGCTCTAAGTCATGGGTAGGGTAGCTATGCTCATGGGGTTTCAGTTGCTGCAAAGCGTAAGCGACGACGTGACCCCGCTGCATGAGCACACCCCCTAACTCTTGCAATGAAGCATCAGTGTACACCACAAAGCCACCACTATTGTCCGGGATGGTAAGCACAAGAGTTGAAGTTAGTCTCTCCTTCAACTCCAGTAAACATGCCTCACACGCAAGGGCACGCCCTTCCGAGTCAACTGGGTCATAGGACGAGCAATCTGCAAGAATCTTCTGATAAACCACCGATAGTAACCTGCCAGTCCCAAAAAGCTGTGCATCTTTATCACTGTACGTGGCCTCTCCCACTTGAGTATAGCCTCAACCTTGGCTGGGTCCATAGCCAAACCATCCCCCGAGATCACGTGGTCCAAGAAAGTCACCTGTCTCAACCAAAACTCGCACTTGCTGTACTTGGCATACAACCTGCATCACCTCAAAATGTCCAGAATAATCCATAGATGCTACCCGTGCTATGCCTGATCCCACGAGTAAATGAGTACGTCATCGATGAATACCACCACAAACTAATCCAAGTATGGTCTAAAAACCCGATTCATCAAATCCATAAAAGCGGCGAGGGCATTGGTCAACCCAAACGGCATGACCAAGAACTTGTAGTGCCCGTACCGGGTGCGAAAAGCGATCTTGGAGACGTTGGTCTCCCTGATCCTCAACTGGTGGTAGCCTGACCTCAGATCTATCTTAGAGAACACTATGGCATGTCGTAATTGGTCAAAAAGGTCATCAATCCTCGACAGCGGATACTTGGTCTTGATGGTGACCCTATTCAGTTGTCTGTAGTCAACACAAAGTCGCAGGGTACCATCCTTCTTCTTCACAAACAACATAGGGGCTCCTTATGGGGACGCACTGGGACTCACAAAGTCCTTCTCCAACAGGTCCTGTAGCTGTGACTTGAGCTCTCGTAGCTCAAGTGGTGCCATCCGGTACTGTGTAGTAGAAATGGGGCTGGTCCTCGGTACTAGTGAGATCTCAAACTTGATCTCATGCTCGGGATGTAGTTCTGGCAGCTCCTCTGGAAACACGTCGGGGTACTCACAAACCACCAGAATGCTCTGAAAGTCAGCCACGGGGTTAGGTTCTGCTACTACACAGGATAAAAGCCCTCACACCCCTGGCTCAAAAGCCTTGCTGCCTGAAGCGCAGAGACGCATCTGAAACCTCCATCCACCGGCTGTCCGTGAAACTTAAAGGGAGGCAACTCCGGTATGGAGAAGACGATCTTCCTCCCAAAATAGTCCACTAAAGCATGGTAGGCGAACAACCAGTCCATCCCTACAATCATGCCAAAATCCTCCATCGGTATCACAATCAAGTCAGTGGGGAGGTTGTGTCCCCCTATACTGACCTCGCAGTCCGTGTAGACCTCCTCAGCTACAAACAATTGGCCACTTGGGCCTCTAATCACAAATGGATCCTCTAACAGCACACTGTCCTGTCCCAAACTGACAGCAAAACTTGCAGCAACAAAAGAGTGTGTGGCGCCGAAATAAAAAAGTACGTACACTAATATGCCAGAAACGGTAACCATACCTGCCACCACTGAACTAAAAACCCTAGCGTCTCTGTGTGTCAGGGCGTTGATGCGCCCCTTAGCCCTCGCTGTAGACAAAGCAGCTACACTCTGGGTCGGACGAGCAACTGTTGGTCAGTACTCTCCTCGTGACTGCTGCCCTCCCCCACGTACCTGGGGACCATAACCACCAGCTCGGCCTCCAGCGCTCAGTGTGGGGAGCATCTGCTGTGCTCCAGCCCTAGATGGGTAGTCCCTCATGATGTGGCCCGGCTGGCCACATTGGTAGCAGAGAGGAACTCGACTCCCTCCCTCGGTAGGCCCCTGCTGACGGCTGGGCGGTGGTCCAGTGTTGGCAACTGACCCTTGTTTAGGGCCCCCAAAGGCCACTGACGACCCCGCAAAATGAGATGGCTCTCTTGCGGGTGCCACGTGCCTCCTCTCTCGACAACCCTGAGAGTACTCTAGCTGGTAGGGCCTCTTCCATCCACTGTCAGTGTCTCACGTGGCCGGGTTGGTCTCCTCGTAGGTCATGGCTGCCTCAACTACTTGTGAGAAGGTGGGTAGCTTCAGGGGTTTGATATACCCTCGAATAGCAGGTCGAAGCCCCTCAGTAAACCTCCATAGGCGCTCCTTCTCTGTAGCCACGGCTGTCGAAGCAAAACGTGACAGCTTCAGGAAGCGCGTGCGATACACACTAACAGTTATCGTCCCCTTGCAAAGAGCGTGGAACTCTCGCCTCCTCTGGTCCTGCCAAGTCTGCGGAAAGTACTGCTCGCAGAAGAGGGCCATGAATTGGTCCCACGTCAGCTCTCCCCTCTCCTGGCCTCTGACTGCCCTCCACCACCTGTGCCACGCTCTCTAGCTGGTACGTGGCTGTTGAACATATACGAATCGCTATGCTAACATGTTTGGTTTTGGAAAACCTGTCGCTGTAGTTTGAAAGCGAAGAATTCGTGTTCAACAAATAAAATTTATACCGAAATTGAAATTCCGGGTCGAACACAGGGAGGCGGAGGTTTGATTTAAAAACTACGCATTTCTTTTTGTTTGTCACGAAGTAATTCAATTTAAAACTGTCTAATTATTTACAATAAATAGAAGAGAGAGAGAGGGTAAGAGAGAAAGAGAATATTAAACATAGAAATCAAAATGAGATGTAGAATAAACAAACAATTTATCATTGAGGAGATTGTTCATTACAACTAGAAAGCATAAAACAATTACACTATAAAGTGATAAATTTACTCTAGAAAGCATTAAAAGAATGGAGGGAGAAATGTCCTCCTCGACGATTGCTTGGAGGATGAGCAGAACTACACTAGAAAGCAGTAAATCTATACTAGAAAGCAGTAAAAAGAATAGGGAGAGAGAAATCCTCCTCGACGGTTGCTTAGAGGACGAGCCGGACGAGACGACGCCTGGACGAAGGAGAATGAAGCAGGATGAAGGAGGACGAAGCAAAAGAACGAGAACGGAGCAGCATGCCATCGTCGTCGCAGGATCCACTTCCGAAGGGGGACGAAAATTTGGACTTTATCTCGTGAGAAGCATCCCAGGTGTGGGACAAGCTTCTCTTGAGCTTTGGAGGGGTAGAGAAGAGAAGGAAGGGATGAGAATTTCGTATGGAGGGGGTCTCCTTTTATAGTTGCAAGGAGTGGGGGCAAAATGGACATTACAACTTCAAAATAATAAATGAGGGGTCTTTAGTGACGGATAAATCCGTCACTAACGTCCCAATGTAGGCGTAGCTTCCGCGCCCACGCGCGCCTCCTCGGCTGCCCGCTTCTTCAACGTATATGCACGTCCAGCGTTCCTCAGCGATCGGACGGCTTAAGTCACGCCTTCACCCGCTGCGCTGTGCGCCCTCCCGCGTGCGATCGCGCGTGACACCGCGCGTTCAATCGCGCGTGAACGCTATCGGGTGCGCGGGGCCATCCGATCAAGATCCAATGCCCGCCCGCACCCAATCGCCCGTGCCTTCCAGCCCTTCGCCACAGCTCGAACCCGTGCCCGCCGCTCACGTAAGCGCGCTCGACCGCTGCGCTACGAGGCGCGGATGGTCGAGCGGATGCTTTTAAGCGCGGCTGACCACAGCCATTGGATCGAGATCCAACTGCGGAGAGCGAGTGGGTGCGGGGTCTTTAGAGGTTGCATGCAGCCGTTTGGGCGGCCGAGATGGCTCCACGTGGCGCCATCTTGGCCATCCATCTTCTGGAAGTTGTAGATAGTGCCACAGATGTCGGATTGACTCGATTTTTGTGTCGTTGGGCTGCGATCATCGATCCGAATTCATCCGTGCAATCGGATTTGTCATCTGAAGTGCGGATTTACACCATCCTGGCCCTTGATCTTCTAGGGTTCCCCGATCACTATCTGATGCTACAGATGCCCGATTAGGGCGATCTTGGAGTCGTTGAACTCCAATCGTCACCCTGATCACATCTATACGGTTGGATCTTTGATCCGAGATCCCGATAAAATGTTTGCCCTGTCCAAGCACATAAAAGGAGACAATTAAGCTCCATTTTATTCAAACTACTCTAAATGCAAGATGATGCATGTTATGCAATATTTATATCTCGAAATACAATCCTATGCTTAAGAACATGCATAAATAGATATTTTAAGTAGTGTAAATGTGTTTACATCATACCCCTATGCCTATCTTTTGCTAGTCCCTAGCAAAAACTATATGCTATTTATAAAAGAATTAGGTTGGATTATTTGGACCTGAGTTATTTTCAATCATTAAGAAATTGTCCACTTAGGACTGAACTTTCAAAGACACAACAGTGCCCGGGTATCAGCCAAAATGCAGACCGCCTCAAGCCCTCGCCTTATTAAAAGAAAAATTTCTTTTTCACTTTTCTAATTTTTTTGGATTTTTAAATTTTAGGGTTTAAGAGTGGCTTTCTACGGCCATTCAACTCACCCAAGATTTGATGAGAACCCTAAGTTTTAAGCATCTTATTGTGATTGTGATAGACTCGTTGATCGGCAATTAAAACGGTCTTCGGATTTCTACGCCTCTAGGTGACCTCAAAAAGAATTCTGCCTAAAGGTGTATCTTTACAACCGGTAGCTTTCTCCCTACTTTTATTTTTTACGGGGTCAACAAAAGGGTGAATCCAGTGTATATCTCCCTGGTTTATTCTACTTCTCCGCTTCTTCCTAAGTGTTTCAGGAATTTTTAGTGCATTTACTGAGTTGGGTTCTGGACAACCGGTCAATGAGCTGTTACCACCAACAACTTGCCAGCCATACTCGTGCGGCGAAGTGTGGCTTATTTCTTTTTGTTCTTTTCTCCTTTTCTTTTTGATTTTTTTTTTTTTAAGTAGGTGGCTTCCCTGGTCTATGATTTACCTAAGGGCAGGAAAAAGAAAAAGGTCCAGTGACTGGGCTCAGGATAACCTACCTATGGGCTGTTACCCACGATAACTTGCCAGCCATATCACCCTAGAAGGTTCATTAGCTACCCAAATTCCGTTAGAATCGCCGAACAGCGAGTCAGTGCAAAGAAAGTGTGTAGATGCTTAAGACTCAAAATTCCCTCAAATCAGAGGACGGGTTGATAAGTCGTGTACTTATCACCCAAACTTATTTATTCCAATTATAATAGAATTAAGATGGCGAGGACTCAAAGACAAATCCACATTTTAGTGGATACACAGGCTAATTAAGTCCAAAGACCTGAAGGGTCTTTGTGTTCAGATCTTAATATAGTATTTCCTAAGATTGAAAATTTTCTTAAACCTAAATTCTCTTTCCTAATTCTGATTTTTTTTTTAATAAAATAAATCTACGGAGCTGACGAATGAATTCAGAGATAAATATCCACCCCCCCATGCCTATCTAATGCAATGTCCTCATTGTATTAAAAAGACAAAACATAGTGGAAAAGCGAAGAAAGCACCTGAATTGTGTGAATGTCAGGTCCGCTCTGAGATGAAAACTAAGAAAAACTGTATATATGCTGAATTTAGTGCCTTTAGCTAGGCACACTATACAAAGAAAAGAAATGAAGAAATCACAAGTGCAGGTCAGAATCAGAATGAACAGAGGAATCCTCTGACCTGTCAGCAGAGGTCCACAGATGTGGACCAGATTGTGGTGCAGACCCACACCCCATAATCGAGAATATCTTAGGTTCTGGATAAAAATTATCCAAAACCTGAAATCAGAATGCAAGCGGGGTCGGGCCTATGATTTATGAGGATGCAACCCAAGACCAAAAAGTCGGGTTACAGAGAATTAGAGTTCAAAAGGATAATCGTTGAATGTGTGCTTAAGTTTGACATCCTCGAAACAAATGTCGTAAGGGTTCTGATTTGATGGTTTTAGCTTAAAAGGAACCCTTCGACTCAATCTTCCATTTCCTCCAAAATTAACTTCCCAAATCATAACTTCCCAGCTCCTATCCTCCTCATTCAGCATGTTAAATTCTGAGACCTCTTGCATGTTAATCACCCTGTCTGAAATCTCCAAGTCTAAATGATGTGGCAGAATCAGAATTGACTTGGGTCTAATTATCTCAGAAACAGAATTATCGATAAGCTCAACGGGGTGTAACTAATAATCAGGGCATTGAATTGATTCATCTAGAAAATGTAATCCTGGATCTGTAATGTGTGCCCTAAGATCATTTTCCTTAGTTATTGGGCTATCAAATGATCTATCAGATTCCTTAAGCCCAATAGTCTCACAGAAATCGTGTTCAGAAAAGTCGCGTGAGACTTCACAACTTGAATCTTCACCATCAGGATCCGTATCAATGTATGTCCCAAAATCAGTTGTCACTTTCTGTTCCAAGGAGACATACGTTTTCTCGTAACCCGGCTCAGGGATCTCAGGTGAAGAAATCAGATCTTCCTTAATTGATTGCTTTAATTCAATCTGGTCAGCCTCATAACACATGTCCCCCCCAACAGGTGCCTGAGCGGGTTCTATCATTGGCTTTCCTGAAGAGGGTTCATCCTGGGAATCATTCCAAGATTGAATCAAAGCAACCACGAATCTCATCCTCAATTTCGCTAATTTCCCAAGTAGAAACTCACCCGAGTTCTTATCCTTAACATCCTGGAGCCAATCCAACAAAGACTTGTTTAAATCATCAATCATTTCAATTAGGGGCTCCAATCTCTCAATGCAAGGTATTGGCTGAACTTCTAAAGATTGAATGATATTCCTCAAGTTAGCCAGAACCTTATCTTGAACTTGGTTAACCTGAACCAAATGAGTTGGTTCAGGGTTGGGCGGGTTTGGGCTCAATGCAGGGGAATTAACGAATTGAGATTCGTTATACCCTTCCTGATAATAGGTCATTTCAGATTGTTGAAAAGATGGTGATGACCTAAAGGCAGTGAAATCAGAGGATGGGTAAGGATCGGTGTATCCTTCTTGATTATAGATCGTATTAAGCTGTTCATGAAAGGAAGACAATCTATAATCAATGTAGCTCTGAGAAGGATAGAAATCAGAACAAAAGTGTTCAGGGTTAGACCCTAAACACGGAGGTCCGGAATTGTATCCCCAATCCGAATTATCCCAGCTAACTGATGGTCGATTACAATAGGAGTTGGGATAATCGACATGTTGAGGATAATTCACATCAGGAGGGAAAGAGCGGGAATGCGTGAAATATGTGGAAGGATTCATGAGACACGGGAGGAAGAAAGGTGCCTTGCAATACAAATAATCAAACCTGTCCTTAAATGGGTTAGCCTAAATACCTACAGACTCTCAAAACCCGTCTTGAGATAAAGGAACGATTTGATCTACTTCCATCTGTTCAATCCAACCAGTTAGAAGGAGGGACTGGGGAGAAGGTTCTTCCTTCAGCTTGCGCCTCCGGTTCTTAGTGTACCCCCCAGTAGCGATCGTTTGACTCTGCTCCCCTAGCTAGACATGAGATTGAACAATAGAAACAGACTAATCGAAAATAATCTCGTTCTGAGTTCTGAAGAGCGAGTTCAATCCTTAAGGCCAACGTCTACTCTGTTTTATTTAGGGCTAGGTTTGAATGTGCTTTGGAGTGTGATGGGCCCTTTAAATGGGTTGTGCCCTTAATGATTGATTGATTCATGTGTGAGTGCACAACCAGTGGTTTTCAAGCAAGATTGTTTTTGATGTGGTGAATTTTAAGGTTCAAATCTTGCTTAGTAGCTTTTAGAATTCAACTTTAGGTGTTTTCAAACAAGTTTCGTTGGCACACCAGGTTTTGAAAGCACGGGTGAAGATGTTTTCCTTTAAAGCTTAAAAAGAATGTGGAGTGCCTGGTAAATCCCTAAAAGTTGAACCTAATTGGCAGCTACTTGATAAGTTAATTTTATTTGAAGTGGTGCAGCTCAATCAACTCAAACAATTGGCCTGTTGCACCACTTAATTAGGCACACAAATGATTACCTAATCTGATTTCTACTCAATTATGTGTTTGGATGTGTGTACCGGCTCCTAAGATCGGTTTACCGGTTGAGTTTGAAAATCAGATGAGGTTGTGTACCTCTGTGAGATTTTTTTTTTTTTAATGTGGGGGTTGGGGTGAGTGTGGGTGTCAAACAACAAACAATCTAACCTTAGAGTTTATAAAAACACCTAGGTTGATTGATGTTTGAGTTATTATGTGATGAAATGCAATCTAATGGGTAGGAGGTGGGGGGTAACTCACAAAACCTTCTACAGCACTTTACTCCAATCTACCGCTTTTGCCTGTCTCGAAAGAATACCTGCAATTACAATAAGAAAGGAGAAAAGTGAGGTAAATGATTTGTACGTTACAAAACACGAAGAGAAATCAAAGATCATTGCCTCCCCGGCAACGGCGCCAAAATATTGAACGTATACGAATCGCTACGCTAACATGTTTGGTTTTGGAAAACTTGTCGCTATAGTTTGAAAGCGAAGAATTCGTGTTCAACAAATAAAATTTATACCGAAATTGAAATTCCGGGTCGAACACAGGGAGGCGGACGTTTGATTTAGAAACTATGCATTTCTTTTTATTTGTTATGAAGTAATTCAATTTAAAACTGTCTAATTATTTACAATAAATAGAAGAGAGAGAGAGGGTAAGAGAGAAAGAGAATATTACACATAGAAATCAAAATGACATGTAGAATAAATAAAGAATTTATCATTGAGGAGATTGTTCATTACAACTAGAAAGCATAAAATAATTACACTAGAAAGCGATAAATTTACTCTAGAAAGCATTAAAAGAATGGAGGGAGAAATGTCCTCCTTGACGATTGCTTGGAAGACGAGCAGAACTACACTAGAAAGCAGTAAATCTATACTAGAAAGCAGTAAAAGGAATAGGGAGAGAGAAATCCTCCTCGACGATTGCTTGGAGGACGAGCCGGACTGGACAATGCTTGGACGAAGGAGAACGAAGCAGGACGAAGCAGAAGAACGAGAATAAAGCAGCATGCCGTCGTCGTCATGGGATCCACTTCCGAGGGGGGACGAAAATTTGGACTTTATCTCGCGAGAAGCATCCCGGGTGTGGGACAAGCTTCTCTTGAGCTTTGGAGGGGTAGAGAAGAGAAGGAAGGGATGAGAATTTCGTATGGAGGGGGTCTGCTTTTATAGTTGCAAGGAGTGGGGGCAAAATGGACATTACAACTTCAAAATAAAAAATGAGGGGTCTTTAGTGACGGATAAATCCATCACTAAAGCCCCAACGTGGGCGTAGCTTCCTCGCCCACGCGCGCCTCCTCGGCTGCCCACTTCTTCAACATATACGCACGTCCAGCGATCCTCAGCCGTCCGATTGTGAGATCGGACGGCTTAAGTCACGCCTTCACCCGCTGCGTTGTGCGCCCACCCGCATGAGATCGCGCGTGATGCATCGCGTTCAATCGCGCGTGAACGCTATCGGGTGCGCGCTGCCATCCGATCAAGATCCAACGCCCGCCCCCGCCCAATCTCCCACGCCTTCCAACCCTTCGCCGCAGCTCGAACCCGCGCCTGCCGCTCACGTAAGCGCGCTCGACTGCTGCGCTACGAGGTGTGGATGGTCGAGCGGACGCTTTTAAGCTCGGCTAACCACAGCCATTGGATCGAGATCCAATGACGGAGAGCGAGCGGGTGCGGGGTCTTCAGAGGTTGCATGCGGCCGTTTGGGCGGCCGAGATGGTGCCACGTGGTGCCATCTTGGCCGTCCATCTTCTGGAAGTTTTAGATGGTGCCACAGATGTTGGATTGACTCGATTTTTGTGTCGTTGGGCTGTGATCGTCGATCCGAATTCATCCATGCGGTCGGATTTGTCATCTAAAGTGCGGATTTACACCATCCTGACCCTTGATCTTCTAGGGTTCCCCGGTCACTATCTGATGCTACAGATGCTCGATTAGGGAGATCTTGGAGTCGTTGAACTCCAATCGTCACCCTGATCACATCCATACGGTTGGATCTTTGATGCGAGACCCCGATAAAATGTTTGCCCTGTCCAAGCACATAAAAGGAGACAATTAACCTCCATTTTATTCATACTACTCTAAATGCAAGATGATGCATGTTATGCAATATTTATATCTTGAAATTCAATCCTATGCTTAAGAACCTGCATAAATAGATATTTTAAGTAGTGTAAATGTGTTTACATCAGTGGCAAAGGCCACGTGCCACTCCGTAGGAGGGCGAAGGGTGTCAAACACCTTCTCTATCTGCTCCAGCTAGTCCTCTACCTCAGACGGGTCCTCATCTCCCTTGAAGGAGGGGGGCTTCATCTTTCGGAACTATCCAAAAAGCTCGTGATGCAGCTACAGTGGGGGAATGGGCATGCCTCCAGGCAAGGAGGGCTCATGCTCGGAAGTGTCAGAGTGTGGTGGGGGCGATGGATGACCACCCCCTCCCCCTGCTCATCCAGCGCTGCGGCGGTCTCTCTGTCCCACCGAAGACTCCCCCTCCACGTCCTCAGGGAGAGGTGACCGTGGAGGCTGGTCGAGCTCCTCTCGCACTATGTCTCTAATCAGCTGGGCGAGATCCTGGGTCTGAACGCCCAGGAGAAGAGGTGGGTAAACTGGCACCTTAAGCTCGACATGTCCGCCCCTCCAACCTCGTCCACAGCCGCGACCATGACCCACCTCGCGAACTCCCCGATGAGGCATCTCCTGCAAGGAGACGCAAAAGACAAAACAAAAAGGTCAACGCTATCAAATTTCTTTGAAAAGGGACTTAGAATAGATATCAAAGCGATACGTTGTAGTAGCTACCCTAGTTACATGCACATGAACGGTTATTCTCAAGCCAGTTGGTTCATTTCTCAGGACGACCTTGCTCTAATACCATCTTGTTACGACCCAGTTCCCGAATCCCTACAGGACCTGAGACCGGCTCGCCTCGACTAATCCCAAGACCCAGTCGTCCAACAAGAAATAACCAATAAATAGGAAAGTAAACCACATACTCACATGAGATATAACTAAGCAGTAAAAATGTACAAAGCAATAAAGGAAAGTAAAACTGCTGTTCCATTACATACCACCACCACAACAGAAACAACAGAAGCGAAAGTAACAAGTAACAAGAACAGTAGCTAAAAGTTTAAAACTCACTACAACAGTAAGGGGAAACAACGAGAAAGTGCTGAAACTACGGTTGGGCTCGACTGGGACCAGCACCCTCCATAGCCGGAAGCTGGAGCTACTCAACTCCTGGTTTTGAACAGCGTTATGAAAAAGACAGAGTCAGTGAACGCTGAGTAGAGTGGTATCTATACTATCTAAGGCAATAAAAGTAACATGTTTAATTCTCTTTTCTAGTTATTTTATTTTATATGTATTTCCTTTTTTTCACCCATTTTTCTCAAACTTTCAGATTTTCTTGATCTTTCATGTTCCTCATGGAAACGATCTTGATTGCAGTCTTTTCCGAAGAGTAGAAGGTACACGTGGTGCTCTCCTAGCCGGGAGAGTCCCCCGTGGTAGTCCTACACCTAGTCAACCACCCCAAGGTCACTGTCAGGATGTAGCGGTGACTACGGCACGCATGATAAGTGCACGAGTAGCTACCCCGCACTGACACGCGGTCAGTCGTTTCCGCTAGTGGGTATGCCCAAAGTACAGCATGGAACAGTATAGGGCCTAGCCCTCTCAGAACGAAACAGGAGACTCGCCCCTCCACAGTCCGCGCACCCTCGTCTGACTACCCCAATTTGCTCAAAGGGCCTAACAAGTCAGTGTAGGGTGGCTAGTGGAACCCCAGGCCCTGTGGGGTGGCTAGCTCTCTCCCTGCACTAGTAGCTCGCCTCGGTACCGCGTACACGAGGGCCAACAAGAGTCGGCGTAGAGTGGCCAATCCTAACCTCGGGTCTCAACCCAAAGGCAGCTAGCTCTGCTCTACATGAAAAGCGGACAGTCGCTCTCCTTGGTACCACGTACTCAAGGGCTGGCACACTTCCCCTCTACATTCCAGATTTCCATCTGACCACAGGAGCTCTACTCCTAACTCCCTGCAGGGTTCATGCTCATGTTCACCACATTATTCCGATCCAGATTCCACCATTCACAATTCAGTTCTCGTTTATATACAGGCAGCTCGTGTTTCCATAATTCAATACATGCAACTGATGATTTCACAGATAATTGTTCATTTATCTCAGAAAACTCATATTCTAACAGGCAGCTCACAACTATATTACAGGAAATTGCTAACAGTTTAACTTAATCATGTGTACAAATGGTTCATTCATTTCTCTGTCATAGGGTTCATTCCACATCTTAGGGTTCCAGTTGGCTAATTCCATAGGCATATTCTTATTTAATATGATTAACAAAAGTAGACCACTCTATTAGACAATCCGAGAGTAATGGGGGCTCGAATCGCTGACCCAGGCGTCTCTACGAGCCCCAAACATGCAGCTAGCCGAAACCTTATACCAGGGAATACATCACAAAAGGAAGGTTTAGAATAGTGTACAAAGGTTTCTAGTACGTAGAGAAACTCGCAAGGAAACTACAGATACTTTGTTTGCGTAAAACGGATCCTGATCAGACCCCAAACAGGTCAAAAACGTGTCTACTGACCAAAATTATACGTCTGGGAACAAGTCTAGACATCTTAAAAGATACAGAACCTCACCTCAAGTCCCTGCGATGTCCTCAGACATCTAGGACTCCTCAGTGATCGACTGAAGGTAGTTCCAGACGTCGGACCACTACTCTGGTCGTCTGAAAGCATCTCCGATCATCTAGTGAGCTAATCAGACATCCGAAAGTGCGTGGGAGGGCGTTCCACGCTCCTTCCCAAGGCTGCTCCTACGTACGACAGTCGCAGCCACCCAAAATTAGGTAGACAAATCCTTCTACGGTGTGGCCTGCATGGCCACAACTACGAAAAGAATGTACTTTCACGATAAAGGAGCTTTCAGACATCTGGTCTTAACTCCAGATGTCCAGATGCTCCGCCAGCCATCTGGACTCTGCTCCAGATGTCTAATACTGGAAAATTTCCAATATCATAACCTGCTACTAGCGCTCTCCACCGTGCGCCTCCTCGCGTCGCCACAGCTCCAGTCACTGCAAGTGGTTGAGGATGCCTCTCTGGACTCTCTCCTCCTCCCGCACGTGCCCACGGTGGCCGTGCTGTAATTTCCGGCCCTACCAGGAGGGGGTGACGTAATAATTGTGGAAATAAAATAAACAATCTTACAAAAAATCAATCACACAAAGTACACAAGAATTTATAGGTGGAAACCCAAACCGGGTGAAAACCACCACCTAACCCTCTCGAGTTAGGATTTTTCGATCAACCAAGTTGATCAAAATCCACTAAACCGAATCACTTTAAACGAGGGTGATTCAACCTCAATACAACCACGCTACTTAAACGAGGGTAGCGTACCTCAACCCCTTCTCTTCATGAGAAGGATTTTGTCTCGCGAAGGAGACAGGAATTCGCAAAGCGAATACCCAACCAAATGACAAAGATAAAATAAACAAGTAATCCTATAGAGCCAACAAAGTAATTATAAACCTAGCTTCTATAGGAATTAGGAAACTCCCCTTTGCAAGGAGTGCGTCGAGTTGATGACGCGGTGCGTGAGCCACGCGACGGCGCAACTTCGCTCTCGTGAACAACGGCGGGAGAGCGGGTGCGCAACAGCTTGATGCTCTCAAGAGAATGGAGCTTGAGCTTGGAGAGTAAGAGCTAGCTAGGACACAAGAGAGTGGAAAGTGTAATACAAATTGTTTCTTGTGTATCTTGGTGTCCCTAGGTGTTTCTTAGTGTGTTTGTGTTGCAAAGGTTCCCCTCTATTTATAGAGGCCTTAGGAAGGCTTTGGAAGGCTTAGGAAAGGTTCTATAGCCGTTGGGAACAAAGCCCAAGAGAATCAGCCCGAAATCAGGAACAATCATTGCTCTGACAGGCTTATCAGACGTCTAATTCTATCATCAAACGTCTGGAATATCACTTTAACACGTCTGATTTAAAGGTCAGACGTCTGATTTTGGGCGAGTCTCTTCCTGACTTGAATCAGATCTAAACAAGGTTCTAGCGCAAGTCCATCAGACGACATATAGGACGTCTAGCACTATGTTTGGACGTCTGGAAATCTACTTTTTCTATGGGAATGGATTTCCAAACGTTGCAATGACTAGAAAATCTCTGAGAAGAGATTTTGGGTCAGCCGAGGCAAAACGGTCAATTATCAGATGTCTGGAAAGGCCTAAGGACGTCTGATAAGGCTTTAACGGTCATATCCTTGAGTGTTTATTAAGCCAGCCAACGGTCCACTAATTGGACGTCTGGCAAAGTCATCAGACGTCTCCTAAGACGTCTGGTCTAAGGTCTAGACGTCTGATTTCATCAGACAGAACTAACTATCTCCAGCCTAAATGTTATCAGACGTCTGAATCAACAGTCAGACGTCTTAAAATACTTTATCAGATGTCTGATTTTGGAATTAGACGTCTGGAAACTCTATTTGAACCCTATATTGGTTTTCTAAGTTCTTTACAGAAAACCTAAGTATCCTAGGGTTGTGCCGGTGTTCCTAGGACAACTGTTAGGGTACTTTGAGGCTCTTTAACATAATTATCTAAAGAAATAAAGAGCAACAAAAGAAACGAAAAATACAACAAGTACAAGAGAAGGAAATCTATCCTATTCTTCATTTCCTTCCATATTTAATATATCGCTCCTCGCGAATCTCCTCTGTTTTCCATCGAGCTCCTCCAATCCGTCCTGGATGCGAGCTCGAACTCCGTCTAATCACGTATCCATTTGCGATTGACCTGAAATCTAGGATTTAAAGTGCAAATGTTAAATGACACGTGTTTTGTTATCATCAAAACAAATGATCGTGGTGCTCTAGCACCAACACATGCAAGCTCCACCGAGCTTCCACCGAAGCTCCCGACCTCGACCTCCTCCTCCTCCTCCTCCTCCCACACTCTCCTTCTTCGCACCCTCCCTCTCTTCCTCGCTCACCTCCTCTCGTGGCTTCCGCAGCTCTGAAGGTGAAGGTGAGGTGTGGTGGTAGTGTGTGGAGTGGAGAGGAGAGGAGGGGAGGGGTCTTTATAGATGGAGTGGGGCGCTTAGGGTTTGGGTAGGAAGGAGGAAGGGAGAGAGAGGAAAAAAAGGAGTTCTGCACGTCGCTCGTGCGTAGAACGCAAAGCGCGTACAAAAATTTCATTTTTAGACGTCTGGGAAAGGGTCCAGACGTCTAGACAGGCGTCTGACGAGACTCTAGACATCTTAAAAGGCTAAAAGTGGGATGGGTCTTTACAGACTCCCTCCTACATCCCTTGAGCCGGTCATTCATCCACTCTAGCTCCTCTCTTCATACTGTCTCTGTTTCATCGCCATTGGCAGTGAAGCTCCACTTTCCTCTTCATCTCTCCTCACCGATAAGGACATCGTAGCACCTAAAGGTGACCCAGAACTCCACTAGGAGTTTTCCATCCGCTAGAGCACCTCCTCCCTCTCTTCTTCCTCTCCATCCACCGAGTGGAGATCCAAAGGTCCCATTCCTCTGATTAGTTAGGTTTTAATGCTTTATTAGATAGAATTCCTGCTTTCTAGATTAATTATAGTGTTAGAGTAATTTAGGAATAGATTAAATGTTAGAAATCAAAATTCAGTGATGGATTAGTCTAGTTTAGGAGTAGATTAGTGTAGATCCACTCCACCCTCTCTGATCAATTTAGATCAGAGAGGTGTTTGTCCATCGCCATTTCGATGCATACAACTTTCTCTTCACTTCAAGAATCACTTCTAATTTTCCCTCACAATTTTATTCATTGATCACCCATCCATCAAGGTCAAATTTAGATCTGAAGCTTTAGCTTCTAGATCTGAATTTGTGCCTAAAAACCCACTTGGGGGGTCTCCCACTCACTCCATAAGTTCACAAAAATCCCCCCGATCTGATTTGATTGTCTCAAATTGCTCGATTATCTTTCAATTTGCTTTTAATGCCCAATCTTATGATTTGGTGATCATTTGGGTTTTATTGGATTCAATCGAGCTTTTTTAGGGTTTGTTGTAGCAGAAAACTACACGATCGGAGTTGGATTTGAAAATTCTGTGTTGTAGTTCAATTTGCGAAGCAATCCATCAACAAATAAAATTTTACTGAAATTCGTAAAGAAATTCCAGGTCAAACATAGGGAGGCGGACGTTTGATTCAAAATCTCATTTGTTTAATTCTCACAAAGCAAATTAGCTAGTTGAATTGAATCTAAACTAACTATCTACTTAAAGAATAAAGAATAAAAGACAGAGAGAGAATATTACAAATAAAGAGAAAACAGAGGTAGAATAAACATGGATTTCATTACCACAAGTTGATATTCATTACAACTACTCACTACACTAGAAAACAGGAAATCTACACTAGAAAGCGGTAAAAGCGAAGGTAGAGAGAAGTTATCCTCCTCAACGGCTGCTTAGAGGACAAGTCGGATGGGGCGATGCCTGGAAGATGGAGGACGAAGCGGGAAGAAGAAGAATGAAGCGAGAAGAACCAGGGGTAAGGCAGGACGTCGTTGTCGTCGTGAGATCCACTTCCCAAATGGAGTGAGAGGACAACCGTGGGATGCTTCACTAAGGGGGGAGAAGGTGGAAAAATTCTAATTTTTACTCTAGAGGAGCATCCCAGGTTTGGGACAAGCTCTTAGAGATTTGGAGGGGGTGAGAGAAGAGAGGAAGGGATGAGAATTTCTTAGGGTGGGGGTCTCCTTTTATAGTTGCAAGGATTGGGTGTAATTTTGTCATTACAAATTCAAAACCATTAATATTAGGTCTTTAGTGATGGATTTATTAGTCACTAAAGACCTAACGTGGGTGACGTGTGCGCGCGCCGCAAGTGCCTCTTCTCCTCCTTGCGTTCTACCTGCCCACGTTCTCGTGAGATCAGTCGTTCGATCTCAAAATCAGATGGCTTAAAGTCATTCCTCGCCTGCTTCATCTTCTTCAGCTGCAGTGCCCCCACGTGCAAAGGTGCGTCATCATGCGCGTACATGATCCAGAGCTCCTTCACATGCCACATCTCCCGCTCCTCACCCACTTGATCTTCATCTGACGGTCGGAATCAACGCAACCCTCACCTTTAGCTCAATTTAAGGCTTGCGGGGATTCAACCCCGCGACCTCTGCTTTGGCCACAAGTGCGTGAACAATGCGCTGTCATGTTGGATTGTCACATTTCTCACCAAGGCGCATGCGCTCACGGCCGTTGGATCAAGATCCAATGGCCCAGATCCGATTGTGCGTGCGAAGAGAGAAAGAGAGGGAACGCGAGGATAGAGAGAGCAGTGGGCATTGATCTCAGTCATTGGATCAAGATCCAACGGCTGAGATTGATCAATTCATTAAGGAGAGAAAGGGCAACAGCATGTCCTTGGGCTGATTGGGTGGCTGGGATGGCGCTACGTGGCGCCATCTTGGTCGTCCATCTTCTATGACTTCCAGAAAGTGCCACGAATGTCGGATTGGGCTGATTTTTATGCCATTAGGCTGTGATCGTCGATCTAAACCCATCCGTAAGGTTGGATTTGTCGTCTGAAGTATGGATTGACACCATCTTGGCCCTTGATTTTTGATCTTCCTCAGACTATATTTGATGCTACGGATGTTTGATTGGGACGACTTGGAGTCGTTGAACTCCAATCGTTGCCTTGATCAAATCCGTACGGTTGGATCTTCATTCTGAAGCCCTGATTAAAAGTTTCCCTGTCCCTGGCCATAAACGGAGACAATTACAATACAATTTGTACAATTTTACCTAAATGCATGATTATGCATATTATGCAATATTTACAATGCATGATGCTAATATGGTACTAAGAAATGCATTAATAGACATTTTTGGCTATTTAGATGTATTCACATCACACCCCCATGCCTATCTTTTGCTAGTCCCTAGCAAAAACTACATACTATTTATAAAAGAATTAGGATTAGATTACTCGGGCAAAAGTCATTTTCAGCATTAAGAAATTTTTACTTAGGACTTGAACTTCAAAGACACAGCAGTGCTCGAGTATTTGCCAAAATGCAGACCGCCTCAAGCCTTCGCCTTATTCAAAGAAGGATCTCTTTTTCTCTTTTTCTTCTTTTCTATTTTTTTTTGGATTTTTGAGTTTAGAGTTTCAGAGTGGCTTTCTACAGCTACTTAACCCACCCAAGACTTGATGAGAATCCTAAGTTATAAGCATCTTTTTGTGAATGTGATAGACTCGTTGATCGGCAATCAGATCAGACTTCGGGTTTCTATGCCCCTAGAATTCTACCTAAAGATGTATCTATACGACCGGTAGCTTTCTCCCTACTTTTATTTTTATGGGATCAACACAAGGGTGAATCTAGTGTATATCTCCCCGGCTTATTCTACTTCTCCACTTCTTCCTAAGTGTTATAGGAATTTTTACGTGCATTTCTTGAGCTAGGATCTAGACAACCTACCAATGTGCTGTTACCCACGATAACTTGCCAGCCATACTCGTGCGGTGAAGTGTAGCATATTTCTTTTGTTTCTTTTCTTTTCTTTTCTCCTTTTCTTTTTCTTTTTGGACTTTCTTTTTCTTTTTTTTAAGTAGGTGGCTTCTCTGGTCTAAGATTTACTTAAAGGCAGTAGGAAAAGAATGATCCTGTGGCTGGGCTTTGAACAACCTACTAATGGGTTGTTACCCACAATAACTTGCTAGCCATACCACCCTAGAAGGTTCATTAGCTATCCAATATCCGTTAAAACCGCCGAACAACAAGTCAGTGCAAATAGTGTATAGATGCTTAGACTTAAAGTTCCCTCAAATTAGAGAGCGTGTTGATAAGTCGTGTACTTATCACCCCAACTTATTTAACCAAATTGAAAGAGAATTCAGGATGGCGAAGACTCGATAAACAAATCCACATTTTAGTGGATACCCAGGCTGATTAAGCCCAAAGACCTGAAGGGTCTTAGTGTTCAGATCCTACTATATTATTTCCTAAGATTGAAAAGTCCTAATGCCCAAGTATTCTTTCCTAATTCAAATTTTTTTTCAAAAATAAATAAAAAAAATCAACGGAGCTAACAAGATAATTTAGAAATGGATATCCACCCCCCCATGCCTATCTAATGCAATATCCTTATTATATTAAAAGACATGAAATAGAGTGGAATAGAGTAGAAAGCACTTGAATTACGTGAATAACAGGTCGGCTTCGAGATGAAAAGAACCTATATATGTGCTGAAGTTAGTGCCTTCAGCTAGGCACACTATACAAATAAAGAAGAAATAAAGAATTCACAGGTGCAGGTCAAAATCAGAATAAAATGATTCACCTTAAGACCTACCAACAAATATCCACAGATGTGGACTAGATTGTGGTGTAGACCCAAACCCATGGTCGAGTATATCTTAGGTTCTGGATAAAATTATCCAGAACCTGAGATCAGTATGCAAGCGAGGTCGAGCCTGCGATTTGTGAGGATGCAACCCAAGACCAAAAAGTTGGGTTACAGAAAAATTAAGCTCAAAAGGATAATCAATGAATGTGTGCTTGGGTTGGACATCCTATGAAAATATGTCATAAGGGTCCTGGTAGAAGGTTGGGAGTTTTAGACAAATTAGAACCCTTAGACTTGGTTTTCTGCTTCCTCCATAATTGACTTCCCAAATAAACATTTCCCATTTTCTATCCTCCGCAATCAGGATTTCAAATGCTAGGACCTCCTACATATTAAACACCCCGTCTAAAACTTCCAAGTCTAAAATATGAGACTGAATCAGAATTGGCTTAGGTCTAGTGATCTCCAAAACAGAATCGCCAGTAAGCTCAATGGGATGTGATTGAGGATTAGGGCTTTGAATTGAATCCTTCAGAAAGTAAGGATCTGAATCTGCCATGTAAGCCCCAATAAGATAAGTTTCCTTAGTTATCGAGCTGTCATAATATTCATCAGATTCCTCAGGCCTAGTCGTCTCACAGAAATTGTGTTATGTAAACTCATGTGAGACTTTGCATAATGATTCTTCACCTTCAGAATGAAAGAAGTCTAAATCAGCATTAATGTATGTCTCAAAATCATCAATCACTTTCTGATCTATGGAGACATACATTTCCTCATACCCCAGCTTAAGGATCTCAGGTGAAGAAACTAGTTCATCCTTAATTGGTTGCTCTAGACCAATCTGGTCAATGCTGATCTCGTAACACGTGTCCCCCCAATAGGTACTTGAGTGGGTTCTAACATTCGCTCACCTGAAGAGGGTTCATCCCAGGAATCATCCCAAGATTGAACTAAAACAACCATAAATCTCATCCTCACTTTCGATAACTTACCAAGTAAACACTCACCTGGGCTCTTATCCTTAACATCCTGGAGCTAATCTAATAAATACTTGTTCAGATCATCAATCATTTCAATCAGGGGCTCCAATTCTTCAATGCAAGGTGTTGGCTGAGCTTTTAAAGAATGTATAGTATTCCTCAAGTTAGCCAACACCTTCTCTTGGACCTGGTTAACCTAAATCAAATGGTTTGGTTCAGGGTTGGGTGGATTTGGGTTCAGTGTAGGGGAGTCAACAAATTGAGGATTTTGATACCCTCCCTGATAATAGGTCATTTCAGGTTGTTCATAAGGTGGTAATGACCTAAAGGCAATGTATTCTGGGGAGGGGTAAGGATCAGCGTATCCTTCTTGATTGTAGATCATATTAGGTTGTCCAAATGAGGGTGGTGATCTATAATCGATGTAGCTTGGAGAAGGACAAGAATCAAGATTATGGTGTCTAGGGTTAGACCCTAAACACGGAGGTCCGGAACTGTATCCCCAATCAGGATTATCCCAACTAGAAGATGGATGAGAATAAGTCGGGTTGGAATAATAATCATTTTGGGAATAAGATGTATTTGGAGGACGGGAATGTGTGTAGAATGTGGAAGGATCCATGACAGAATGGGAGGAAGAAAGGTGCTCTGTAGTACAAACAAATAAACCTATCCTTAAGTGGGCTAGTCTAAAGACCTACAGACTCCCAGAACCCATCTTGAGATAAAGAAACGATTTGATCTACTTCTTTCCGATCAATCCAACCAGTTAGAGGGAGGGACTAGGGAGAAGGTTCTTCCTTTGGCTTGCACCTACGGTTCCTAGTGTACCCCTCAACCACGATCGTTTGATTCTACTCCCCTAGCTAGACATCAGATTGAAAGGTAGAAATAGACTAATAGAAAATAATCTCGATCTAGGCTCTGAAGAGCGAATTCAATTCTTAACTCCAATGTCTGCTTTGTTTTAATTAGGGTTAGGTTTGAATGTGCTTTAGAATGCGATGGGCCCTTTATCTGGGTTGTGCCCTTAATGATTGATTGATATGTGTTGATGAAGGATCTGAAGATATGTAATATGGCTATCTACGCACACACAAATACTTTAGCACAATGTTAGTAATACAAAAAGATTTGCACAAAATACAATCAAACCACAAAGGACACAAAATGTATAGTGGTTCCCCTCCCTTGGGTATCCACTACCTAAGCTTCCCAGCATAGGGTTTCTAACCCGATTCTCTCAATCCTGAGAGAATCAATTTACTAACTTGAGGTAATTAACGGGTTACCTCAACCCAAGTACAATAACGGGTTTGTTACAACCCAACGAGCAACAAGCTCAAATACAAAAGAAGTACAGGTGTAAGACAGAATCTTACAACTAGAACCTAAGTCTCTCAACAATAATTAAAAGATGATACCAATTTGAGAGCCTAGAATGAGCGTGAATCACTTCGTAGATGCATGAGAAAAACACGTCATTGAAGTGTTTGCAAAAGCGTAGAGAGATTAAGAGCAGCAAACTATTCCTTCTCTTGAATATGTGGTGGAAAAATGTAATATAGCTCTAGAATTTTTCTTCTCTATTTCTTGTGTCTCTTGTGTGCAAAGAGTCCTAGGGTCATTTTATAGAGTTTAGGACCTAGGATACTTGTCTACTAGACGTTGAGAATTAATTCCTAACGTTCACACTGTTGGAATTAATTTTCTAGCCATTCAGAAGTGAGCAACCAGCTACCTGGTATCGGTACTAAAGTACCTGTACCGGTACTAGCAACTCACTGCCACCAGTACAAGAGTCCTGATACCAGTACTCATATAAGACGATTTTCACTTTCGAATAATGTGATTAAGTTGATTTGTCGTTTTAGTAACAAAGTGGTGGAAAATTGCTTAACAAAACAATTACAATAAAAATTAACCACTCACAGAAGAGTGGGTCGTGTCCACAGGGAGGCAATGATGCAATAAAATCACGAATGTTTTTCTCGTATTCGTTCAAATCAATTCGAAATCCCGAGTCAAATTTGCCATGAAATGTAATGAAAAGAAGATACACAATAACTCAAAAATGTAAGGGTATATGTGCAATTTTTCCTCACTGAAATATTCAATAAATATGTGATGAATCTATGTAATTTCCAATTGACATGCATTAGAGAAAATTTGTGCACATTTTAATCCAAAACCAATGTTAAAACATGTGAATAACAAAAGCCACACAATTATAAGAAAGCATAAGTATGAAGTCACAATTTCACCAAAATAAAATAATCATAAATTAAAATTCATTTTCATGGCAATGGCATTCAAATGTAAATATTAATTAACCCAAAAATAGAGGATTTCGTTCCCTTGTGCGTGTGCGAAGAGGAGGCGATGGCGGCTCGCGGGAAGCTCGGAGAAGGATAAGCACGACGTGAGCTTTTTGATGGTGGTGGTGGCACTCCGAACGGTTGTTAGTGGTCGCTGGCCGGAGTGGAAGAGGCCACTGGCGGTGAGGCCGTCCGGCCGGCCGTTGGGTGGTCGATTGGTGTGGTCGGAAGCATGGTTGTGCTCCGGAAGTCGGGGCGAGTTCGATGGAGTTCCTGACGTGAAGTTTCGAGGCTGGATTTGATGGCTGCGTTTATGGGTGCTTTGGGTACCTTCGTCAATAGAGAAGAATAAGAAGGAGGAGGAGGAGGAGGAGCTGGCTGAAGTGAAGCATGCTATGCGTGCGCTGCTGGTGGCGAGGCCGGGTGCTGCTGCTGGGTGCACGAGCGTGAGAGCGCTCTGAAGGCTGCTTGGGCGCGCAGGTGCTTGTGCGATAGTTGCTGCAGGCGGCATGCGCACACAATAGTAGTGGGCGCGGGAGGTGCTGGAGGGTGCGCTGCGTGTGTGCTACGTGCGGCGGGGGTGAGAGCGCACGCGCACGCAAGCTGGTGCGGGCGGGAGGCGCTGAGGAATGCGCGTGGGCATGAAGGTGCATGGAGGTTCTAGTGAAGGCGCGCGGGTTGCTAGCGTGCAGGCGAGGTGGTGCAAATGCTGGTGCGTGGGTTGGAGCTACTGGTGAAGGCGAAGGCATGAGCGTGCGCTGTCTAAGTTGAGGGCGTGGTGGGCTGGATGAAGGTGAAGGCGCGGTGGGCAGATGGCACATGTGCTGAAGGTGGGTGCACTGGAGGTTGGCGTGAGTTGCTAGCTGAGGTGAAGAGTTGCAGAGACTCTTTGGTGGTGTAGGCTGTCACCCTACATGCCCACGGTGGTGAGTCGTTCTGCCGCAGTGAGGCCGGTGATATGGAATGGAAGAGGAGCAAGGTCCTCTAAACACAGTGAGGAACAAAGGGTGGTGGCCTACCCCTCAACGGCAGCTCTTCCTTCTCCTTTTGTAGCCACGGCCACATTGATTTGAAATTCAAAACACTATAGCATGAATGTGATGTGCAGGAGGAGGAGGTGGAGCCGGAGGAGTTACCTGTGCAAAAGAGAAAAAGAATAAAAGAATAAAATAATTAGGGTTATTTATACATAACTCCTTAACTTCTATGTTAATTAAAATAGTGCACCTAATTAATTAAGTAAATGTATGCAACCCTAGGTTAATTCTAAATGCATGAATTATGTACTTAAGCTAAAAATATGAATAAATTTATTTACATCCTAATGTATGCTATCTAAATGTTAAAATTAATTTAATGTATAGACATTTAGATACTTAAATAGCCCACAAATATGGGCTAATCAGGTACCGGTACTTGTGACTCTTAGGTTTGGAATTCCTTGGGCACAGTGATGTAAACACATTTACACTACTTAAAATGTCTATTTATGTATGTTCTTAAGCATAGGATTGCATTTCATGATATAAATATTGCATAACATGAATCATCTTGCATTTAGAGTAGTTTGAATAAAATAGAGGTTAATTATCTCCTTTTATGTGCTTGGACAGGGCAAACATTTTATCGGGGCCTCGGATCAAAGATCCAACCGTATGGATGTGGTCAGGGCGACGATTGGAGTTCAACGACTCCAAGATTGCCCTAATCAAACATCCGTAGCATCAGATAGTGACCAGGGAACCCTAGAAGATCAAGGGCCATGATGGTGAAAATCCACACTTCAGATGACAAATTCGACCGCACGGGTGAATTCGGATCGACGATCGCATCCCAACGACGCAAAAATAGAGTCAATCCGACATCCGTGGCACCATCTACAACTTCCAGAAGATGGACGGCCAAGATGGCGCCACGTGGTGCCATCTCGGCCGCCCAAACGGCCGCACACATTCTACGAAGGCCCCACACCCGCTCGTTCTCCGCCGTTGGATCATGATCCAACGGCTGTGGATGCGGCTCGCTGATTCGTCCACGCGACCATTTCGTCCGCGTAGCACAGCGGAGACGAAGCGGCGGGCGAAGGAGAGGTCGTGGGATCGAGTCCCGCGAGCCTCAAATCAGGTGCAAGCGAGCGGCGCGTGGAGTGTCAGATTGCGATCCAACGGCAGCGCGTGCCCAATAGCGCCAACGCGCGATTGGATGCGCAGCGTGGACTCGAGATCACACACGGGCGGGCGCGCAGCGTAGTGGGCGAAGATGCGTTTTAAGCCGTCCGATCTCGCGATCGGACGGCTGAGACTCAGCGTGCATGCGATGGCGTTGAGCGCGCGGGCAGCTGAAGCGATGCGCGTGGGCGGGGAAGCTTCGTCCACGTCGGGGCTTTAGTGACGATTTATACGTCACTAAAGACCCCTCATTTATTGTTTTGAAGTTGTAATGTCCATTTTACCCCCACTCCTTGCAACTATAAAAGGAGACCCCCTCCATACAAAATTCTCATCCCTTCCTTCTCCTCTCTACCCCTCTAAAGCTCAAGAGAAGCTTGTCCCACACCCGGGATGCTTCTCGTGAGATAAAGTCCAATTTTCGTTCCCCTTCGGAAGTGGATCCTGCGACGACGACGGCGTGCTGCTTCGTTCCCGTTCTTCTGCTTCGTCCTCCTTCGTCCTGCTTCGTTCTCCTTCGTCCAGGCATCGTCTCGTCCGGCTCGTCCTCCAAGCAACCGTCGAGGAGGATTTCTCTCTCCCTATTCTTTTTACTGCTTTTTAGTATAGATTTACTGCTTTCTAGTGTAGTTTTGTTCGTCCTCCAAGCAATCGTCGAGGAGGACATTTCTCCCTCCATTCTTTTAATGCTTTCTAGAGTAAATTTATCACTTTCTAGAGTAATTGTTTTATGCTTTCTAGTTGTAATAAACAATCTCCTCAATGAAAAATTCCTTGTTTATTCTACATCTCATTTTGATTTCTCTGTGTAATATTCTCTTTCTCTCTTACTCTCTCTCTTCTATTTATTGTAAATAATTAGATAGTTTTAAATTGAATTATTCTGTGAAAAATAAAAAGAAATGCATAGTTTTTAAATCAAATGTCCGCCTCCCTGTGTTCGACCCGGAATTTTCATTTCGGTATAAATTTTATTTGTTGAACATGAATTCTTCGCTTTCGAACTGCAACGACAGGTTTTCCAAAACCGAACACGTTAGCGTAGCGATTCGTAATGTTCAACACACAGTAACCAACCTGTACCGGTACTCATCATGGGCACCAATACTTGTAAGGTTCAGGCCAGAATTAAGCCTTCAACCTGTGGCCAACCTGTATTGGTACTCATGGTTAGTACCGATACTTGTTGTTCACAGTTTGAGACGAATTCTCAAACCTGTGCCTTGCAAATTCCAGTACTGATGAATAGTACCGGTACTTGCTTACAAGTACCTATTTTAAGTGTTTTAATTCATTACGTACTTTGAAAATGTTCGCAATATAAATCCTAATTTATCTCTAATTGATTTTACGATCTAATTTATGATTCTTTGTTAAGAGTCATATACAATCTATAAAAATAAAATCTAAACTAAATAAACTAAAGGTCGAAGATGATCTTCTTCACTTTGACTCATCCTTGTCATCTTGCCTCCTTCTTATCATGATCTTCTCCTTTTCATCAAGCCTCCATCATTTCCTGTTTTCCTTGCTTCTTCACCTAAATCTGAAAAACACTTAATGCAAACATTAATTCATAATAATTTTGTTAACACCAAAACAAGATGTGGAACAAGGTTCCAACATGTGTGTGTGTGCACAACCAATGATTTTCAAGCAAGATTATTTTTGGATGTGATGAATTTTAGGGTTTACTTCTTACTTAGTAGCTTTTAGGAATCAACTTTAGGTGTATTCAATCAAGTTCAGTTGGCACACCAGGTTTTGAAAGCACAAGTGAAGATGTTTTCCTTTAAAGCTTAAAAGAATGTGGAGTGCCTGGTAAATCCCTAAAAGTTGAACCTATGTGTTAGCTACTTGATGAGTTGATTTTAATTGAAGTGGTGTGGCCCAATCAACTTAAACAATTGGCCTGATGCACCACTTAGTTAGGCACACAAATGATTACCTAATCTGAGTTCTACTTAATTATGTGTTTGGGTGTGTGTACCGATTCCAAAGATAGATTTACCGGTTAAGTTTGAAAATCAGAAGAGGTTGTGTACCTCTGTGAGAGATTTTTTTAAAATTTTCTTTTATATGCAGAGGGTGAGTGGAGGTGACAACCAAACAATCAGAACTAACTGTTTACGCGGCTAGATCATGTTGTAACAGATATCTAGTTGTAATATAGATGAACTTTCCGCGAAAATAAATAAAAATTTATAACTTGAAAATCAAAGTATTCGAGGTCAAACACAGGGAGCAATTTGAGTATTCCAAAACTTGAGAACACAACTTTTAATAAAAAGCAATGACTAGTTCAATAGAAATGACAGGATAATGTTAAGGAAAGGGTGCTCAAAAAGAATTGGACGTCTGATATTGCATCAGATGTCTTAAAATTGGCCTTCAGAATCTTCTCGCCTATCTTTACTTTGGCTCTGCTGCAGCTATAGTTCTTGTCTCTCCTTTTCTTTTTCTTCCTTAGCCGCTCCTGCTCCTCTTCTTTTTCCTTTACTTTCTCTCTTCTTGATTCTCTTCCTGTAGCTAAGTCTTGGCTTTGTCTCTTCTTAAGTTGCCTGCTTCTTTTTCTTCCTCTTCTTCCTTACTTTCTTGCTTCTCCTCCTTGTCTGCCCCTTGATCTCTCTCTTCTTCTTTCTCTTGGTCTACCGCACCTCTGCTACAGTGTGTCTTTCTTCTTCTTCTCCTTCGCTTGCAGCAGCTAAGTCCTGCTTCTTGCTGCACTTCTTCCTCCCTTAGTGTCCTCTTCCTGCACAAGCACCATGCAATAAAACCTATTCCCCTACCCTCCCCGTGCGTCTCTCTCTCTCTGAATCTCTCTTTGGTATGCTCTCTCAGAGCCGGGTTATCGGGTCTGTCGTGCACCCGGGTCTAGGCGCACCGACGTGGGTGTGGTGCGCGAGGAGTGCACGGTAAGATAGTCGGGTCGGGTTTCCAGGTCTGCGGGCTAATTCACGGACGAGGCATGTATAGGTGAGGAGGGACCTCACCCCAGTGATTTCGAGGTGAACAGATAATAGCACAAAATCGACTTAAAGCACTCAAACAGCTCACGGCTTACCGAGGTGGGACAAAAAGTCCCACCCGCTGCTACTGGCAACTGCAGGAGAGCGACTTCACGATTAGCACAGTTGCAGGTCTCGCGCCACCCTCTATCAGGCTGAACTTGCTCACACTTGCAACCCGCACAGTCTGGAAGCCTGGGAGCAGACGATTCTAGCCTGGAGTTGGAGAACAGTCGAGCTCGAGTCATCATTAATGGTGGCAGGGAGCTTGACCCTGCACGACACAAAAAAGAACCTTGCAGCTCTATCAGACCACAGGAGGACCCTTGCTGTGTCACGGCAAAGGTGAGGCAATCGGTGGCAGGCCGCGGGGCGACCTAGGCGTGCCTGCCTAGGTCGCTCTGTGGCCAGATTTATGGGTTAGGTCGGGGGAAGCGTGGAGTGCGTGTGGCGACCTGTGGATGGGTGGAAGATGTTCAGTGGAGTGTGGCAAAGGTTGTGAGGTGGGTGGTGAGACGTGTGGGGGTGCAGAGTGACGGATGCGTCTCGTCGGAGGGTGGCTGGAGATGGGGAAGATGTGGGTGGACAGTGGCAGTCGAGGGATGTTCTGTGAAATAGAATGAGGGAAATGAAAGAGTGGAAGACGAGGAGCTTATCTGGATTACTTGGAGCGATGGGGAGGCAGAGGAGACAGACGGCTCGTTTGTGCCGTCGTAGGAGAAGACGGCCTTGAGGGAGATAATGGCGACGAGGAGGACAGGAAGGCATGCGCTGGTGTGATGTGACGGGGGAGGACAAGGCAAAGTGAACCCTGCTGCTGGTATGGCAACAGAGCGAAGAGAGGGAGGAGGAAGAATCGTCGGAGCTTGCGGGCTACTTGGCCGGAGAGAGGGGAGATGAAATCTAAGGGATTCTGTAGCCAAAACAATCTTGAGAGATTCACAGAGGACCGGGGGTCCTTTTATAGCTGCTGGCCGAACTTCTGGTGCGTGGAGGGCAAGCCTTCTACCACCAACTTCTCATCGGAGAAGGAAGGTAGTTGGAGCTCTAAATCTCTCGTGCGTTCGCACGAGAGATTGGATGGAAATCAAAGATTGTAATTGAGCTCAGATGGAATGGGATTCCTCAGAGAATCTCCCTTCCAAATCTGGGAGGAGATCTCTGAGGGATCAGGGAGTATGCCCCCTCCATTCCTCAACCTCACCGGAGAAGGATTCCTCTCCATTAATGGTAGAGAGACCTGTTTGTAAGAGTGGCGAGGAAGTTAGGGGGGGTTGTGTAATGGTTTTTGAAAGATAGGGGCCAAAATGTAATTAGGTGTACTAATTTGCAAAGTAGGTCAAGATGACCTCCCCTTAGGTCCAAATTTTGGCACAAACCTAATTTGGACCTAAGGAATCCAATGGTGAAGTTGGATTTTAGGTTTGACCATGTTTAACTAGATGTTTTGCACAAAAACCCAGATTAGGTCAGTTAATGGGCTAGGACCCTAATCTAGGTCAAAATAGGTTCCAAAGGTCAAATTGAAGGTTCTAAACCCTAGGGGATATTTTTCCATGAATTTTAGAGGGTTTAGTTGATTTTTTTCCTGACCATAACCCTATTGAATTAAGCGGGTCTATTTTAGGGTTACCAGATGTCATTTAATTCCTAGATTGCACATGAACCCATTTCTGATTGAACCAACCCACTTTTTATCTTATTCAGATCATTTGACCTATGTTTTGCCTTTGAGAAATCCCATTTATGCACTGTAATGATAAAATTATAATTTTACCCTTTATTTCATTATTTCTTCTCAGAACACTTATTCCTTCAATTAAGCCCTCCTCTAAGTTATGTAGGAGCTTTTATTCTCTTTCTTGGGTCGAAATGAGCTAGTTAAGGCACATGATGAGTCTCTCATCATACCCCCATGCCTAGCTTTTGCTAGTCCCTTAGCAAAATTTCAAGGTTTTAACTTCTATTCTAGACCCTTAGTGTCTGTCATCAGTTGTGATAAGTGCTTTTGTTTTTTCTTTTGTGATTAGGTTAGGATGCCGACAATTGGCCTAGAGGTACTCAAGTACCAACCAAAATCTGGATTTGACCTGCTTTAGCCTCAGTCTTCCACAAAGGTTTTTAAGGCCTGCAAAAAACTATCCTAGGGTTTGTTGGACTCCGCGGTTAAAGCACCCGTGCTTGAGACATTTTTACCCTAGGTTCAGTTTGCAATGCATTTTTTGTAAGAGAGAGACAGAAGATTTATTTGTTTGGAGAGTTTTCTCTCTCTTTTCTTTTTATTTCTAGCTTCAGATTGGCTTCTCAACATGGTCTATATTGGATTCCTCGTCCCCATCATCATTCCTCAAGGGTCCCTGGCAATCGATACTTCGAGATAGCACCGCCCATGGCAACCCCTAGAACCCTGGCTTTCGAGATTTCGAGATAATTCCGCCCATGGCGTTCCGTGGCCGAATTCAAACCCTGGCGATCGACATTTCGTGATAATGCCGCCCATGATATCTGAACCAACAGAGTGCTTACATGCCCCCGGTAGGATATTTAAATATCCTAAGAGATAAGCCCCGAGGAGATGATATGTTGTTACGCATCTTCGAGGGGAATTTCCCGCCTCTCCACGTCGGGAACTCATCCAAATCAACTTGTGTTGATCGGCCACTCCTAATCTAGGTGACTTTTTCAGAACATTAAAATGCTTTTTGCGTGATTTTGATATTTATGCCCACTGAACCAGACTGTGTGTGAATTGGGGTGCTTAGGTTACCAAATCCCACAAACCGAAGGCCAATTAATGAGGCCGAATACTTCCTAAGCCTTAGACCTAATACTTAAGCTTCGTATTTTCCCCAACCTCTTGAGGATTATCCAGATCTTAACGGATATGTGAATTTTGAAGCCAAAGAATCTAGCCCAAGAGGCCTAAGATCAGCGTTCCTGCTAATCTCTTTTTATGTCTCCTTAGCACTTTTCTTTTATTTTTCTCTTTTTTTGATCTGGTCTAGAACTTCAGTAATTCCTTTAATATTTTACTAATGACCACCTCTTTATTTTTTCAATTTGTGCTCCTTTTTTGCCATTTTGCTCTTTCCCTCCCCTCATTTTGTATCGCCCAAAAAATTGTCACTCTCCCCTCCTCAGTTCTTTTTTTTTTCAAGTTCAAACCTTTTCTTGATATGAATTTTCCTGACATTTTGCAATTTCATACCCCCCATGCCTAAGATTTGCAATGTCCTTATTGTAAATTAGGTGGGTTCGATTTCAGCTTAGTTCATGCATTAGGACAGGTGTTGGGTGGGCGAATGGGTTGAAGTGACTGTTGCGAACGATTTCTAATCTCGGGTAGGGGTACCTGAGGTGGAGTCGGCTGTTCTAATGGATGACCACTAAAGTGCAATATGAATTCCACGTAGAAATGTCAGAAAAGGTTTTGGGTTTTTCAAAGAATGACGGGTTACCTCCCGTTAAGCGCTGAGTTTTACGTCATCGGCTTGGCGCAATGAGCTCAAGGAGAATGGAGGGTAAAGGATGACTCAGCCAAATTTGTATCGGTCATGTCAATGAACGGTTTGAGTCTCTGACCGTTCACAACAAAGGGTTCAGAATCGTGGCTGAGTGGGCTGATTTCAATGGCTCCATTTCCAAAGATTTGTTAGACTAGGTAGGGTCCGACCCACTTAGATCATAGCTTTCCTGGGAATAATTTGAGTCGGGCATCAAAGAGTAAAACCTTTTGACCAGGATGAAAGATCTTTCTAGAAATGTGTTTTTCATGGAAAGCTTTAACCCGTTCTTTGTAAATTCGTGAGTTCTCATATGCGTTGTGGCGTAATTCATCGATCTCACTTATTTTAAGCCTTTTGTGGGTTCCAGCCTTAGAAAGATCTAGATTGCAGTTCCGTACTGCCCAATAGGCTTTATGCTCCAATTGGATGGGGAGGTGACATGCCTTCCCGTACACCAATGTGAAGGGAGACATACCTAATAGGGTCTTGTGGGCAGTCCTATAGGCCCACAATGCTTCCAGAAGCCGAGAAGACTAATCCTTCCTGTCAGGTCAAACAGTAACCTGAAGGATTTTCTTGATCTCGTGGTTTGATAGCTCAGTAAGGCCATTAGTTTAGGGGTGGTAGGGAGTAGAGATTCAATGCGACACCCCATATTTGGTCACCAGCGACCTGAACTGAGCGTTTGTAAAATGGGTCCCTCCGTCGGAAATTATTGCTCGTGGAATCCCGAACCTTGAGAAGATGTTTTGATGAATGAATTTGATAACAACCTTATGATTATTGGTTCGGGTCGGAATGGCTTCTATCCACTTGGACACGTAGTCAACAGCGAGTAAGATGTATTCGAAGCCATCCGAGATAGGGAAGGGTCCCATATAATTGATCCCCCAGATGTCAAAAATTTCGCATACCAGGATCGGCTGTAGAGGCATCATGTCTCGATGGCTCATGTTGCCCAAGGCTGGCAACGGGTACATGCCTTACAGTGATCATATGCATCCTTGAAAATTGTGGGCCAGTAAAAGCCACACTGGAGAACTTTTAATGCGGTTTTGTGTCCTAAGAAATGTCCACCGCATGCCTGGTCATGGCAAAAGGAGAGTATGTCTTTGATTTCTACTTCTGCGACACACCGTCGAAATATTTGATCAGCACCAATGCAGAATAGATACGGGTCTTCCCACAGGTAATACTTGGCATTGGAGAGCAATTTGTCCTTCTTGGCCTTCGGCCAATCAACGAGATCTGATGTGATGCCAGGTAATTCACTATATCTGCGAACCATGGAAGGCCTGTATTGATAGTAAGGAGGTGCTCATCAGGAAAGTGTTGAATGATGGGTCCAGAAGGGTCAATTATTTCATAAGGAAGGTGGGACAAGTGATCAGCTACCACATTTTTCTTTCCCACTTTGTCGCGAAAGGTCAAATTCTTGCAACAGCAAGATCCATCGGATTAGTCGAGGTTTCGCGTCCTTCTTTGCAAAGAGATGCCTCACAGCTGTGTGATCCGAGTATATGATAACACGGGAACCCAGAAGGTATGATCTGAATTTTTCTAGGGCAAATACTACATCTAGCAGCTCTTTCTTAGTAACTGTGTAGTTACGCTGAGCCTCATCCAGTGTTTTGCTAGCGTAGTAAATGACCATGGCTTTCCCGTCAATTTTCTGCCCCAAAACCGCACCTACAGCGAAGTCGGATGCATCGCACATGATCTCAAAGGGTTGAGACCAATCAGGGGACTGTAGGATTGGGGCTTGGGTGACTCGATCACGAAGGATCTCAAATGCTTGGGTGCATTCCTTGGAAATTTCGAAAGGCACATCCTTGGAGAGAAGAGTGGTCAAGGGGTGCACGATTTTTGAAAAATCAGGGATAAATCGACGATAAAAACCGACGTGCCCCAAAAAAGATCGGATGTCCTTAATCGAGCTAGGCATAGGAGCTTGGAAATCAGGTTAACCTTAGCTTGATCGACTTGGATGCCTTTCTCTGAGATTAGGTGTCCTAGGACAATTCCCTCGGGCACCATGAAATGGCTCTTTTCCCAGGAAAGAACCAAATTCACATCGATGCATCGCCTGAGTATTTGGACCAAGTGTTGGAGGCAATCGTCAAATGTTGCTCCAAAAACTGAAAAGTCATCCATGAAGACTTCCAGATAATCATATACCATATCTGAGAATATGGCAAGCATGCACCGCTAAAAGGTTGCAGGTGCATTGCAAAGACCGAAAGGCATCGTTCGAAACATGTACGTCCTAAAGGGGCAGGTGAACGTGGTCTTTTCTTGGTCTTCTGGATGGATTGCTACTGGTTGTAACCAAAGTACCCTTCAAGAAAGCAGAAGAACCTATTTCCCGCTAGTTTCTCTAGGATCTGATCAATAAACGGTAGTAGAAAATGGTCCTTCTTTGTGGAGGAATTAAGTCTTCTGTAATCAATGCAGACTCTCCACGAGTTAGCTATTCGGGTAGGAATGACCTCTCCGATTTCAGTCGTGATGATGGTAAGTTCAGCCTTCTTAGGCACAACCTGTATTGGACTCACCCAACGACTATTGGAGATTGGGTAGATGATCACCACTTGATGATCTCCTTTTTCATGACCTCCTGCAAGTTAGGGTTTAAAAGTCTCTGCATCTCTCATGAAGGTCGTGCGCCCTCTTCTGTGTAGATTCGATGTGTGCAGTACGAGGGGTTTATGCCAGTCAAGTCATCGAGAGTCCATCCAATGGCTCTACGATGTTGCTGGAGAACAGTAATTAGATGGAATTCCTAGTCAGGTGTGAGTCGGGAGTTGATAATCACAGGAAACGTCTGATTAAAACCCAAAAAGACGTACTTCAGATGCTCGGGAAGGGGCTTGAGTTCCATGACAGGATTATCAGCAGTAGCGGGTGGTTCGAGGTTTGTATTAGGAACAAGGGTCGGAGTCATGGGTGTGTCTAGATCATGTTCGCACTCCTCTGTTTGCGGGTTTTGATCTTCTAGTGGTTGATTAGGGATAATTAGGTTGTCCTCTGTATGTGATTCATCAACCATGGCTCTAATATCACATATTTGCTCTATAACCCCGCAATTAATCCCTTGTTGGGCCTTAAAGATGTCAATCTTTAGAGTTTGATTCCCAAATTTTAATTCTATTTGGCCCTCTTCACAGTTTATGTTGACCCTAGCAGTGGCCAAGAAAGGTCTCCCTAATATGATTTGTGTGTCCCTTGGGTTTTCAGGTGCATCCATATCTAGAACTATGAAATCTACCAGGAAGTAAAAATCCCATACCCTAACAATGACATCCTCGAGTATTCCTTTAGGTGACTTGATGGATCAATTGGCTAACTGCAACGTCACCTCAATCGGTTTAAGTTCAGATTCTTCGAGGTGGTCAAGGAGGGATGTAGGTATTAGATTTATGGATGCACCTAGATCTAGCAAGGCTCTATGAAATTAGGTTTCACCAATTTTACAAGAAATCAGGGGAGTTCCTGGGTCTTTAGCCTTGGGTGGGAGTTTACTCAAGATGACAGAGCTGGCTTGCTCTGACAGTACGATCGGATTCCCACCCTTGGTTCGTGGCTTATGTTTAGGGGTACATATGTCTTTCAGGAATCTTGCGTAAGCTGATACGTGGCGAATTGCATCCATCAAGGGGATGTTTATCTGGACCTGTTCAAAGAGCTTGACCAGATCCTCCTCGGGAGCCACGGGTTTGGTTATCCTTTTTCCTTTGGTCAAAGCCTCAGGAAATGGAATCCTAGTTGGTTCCTCTAGAATAGGTCCAGGTTCTTGATCTGGGATAGGGGTATCCTAGATAATTATCCTAGGGTTTTGGCTACTACCAGGCTTGGAGTGGTTCGGATAATGTGGGTCTTGGGTTGTTTTACCACTACGTGGTGTTACAGAGTTTAATCTGGCCTGGTTTTGGTTTGGGTTTGGTAAGAGGGGTGGCTGCTGCTGAAATCCTACATAAGATGTCGAGGCTTCCATCCCGTCTGGTGATGGAGCAGTAGGGACTTGATAAATCAAATGTGCGTGGCCTGAATTTGGGTTCATAACGTGCCTCTGGGTCGGCACTTTATTTGGGTTTGGTAGAGGTTGCGAAGGAAGGGTGCCAGGTTGGCGGGAATTTTCCATCTGGGCCAGTTGGTTGTGAACCTCTGTGATCTCGTCCTTGTGTTGTTTTTGCATTGCCGCATTCATCTTTCAAATGTCAGCCAGTGCTTGAAGGATAAGAGTCATTTGATCCTGGTTTGGCCTGAATTGATAGGTGGGATTGGGTCGAGGCTGAGGCGGCTGATATGGAGGAGGGGCTTGTGGATGGGGCTGATAAGGTGGTCTTTGAGTCTGAGAAATTCCCATCCATTGAAAGTTGAGATGATTTCACCATCTAGGGTTGTAGGTATTGGAGAATGGGTCATTCTGGTTGGCATTGAGGTCCTCGCAGGTCTAAGGAACCTCAGGAAAGTCAGAATATGATGGTTCAGAGTTCCCCCAACTCGAATAGAATGGATCGGAGGTTACTCCGATCTGAGAGTTAGACGAGGGTGGATACGGGTCCATCCCCTGAGAAGATTGGTGATAGATGTTTTGCACAGTTTCCCTCACCAGAGGTGGCCGTGCAAATGAGTTCTGTGTAGAGGTGGCTCACTGCAGATGATGAGTTAACTCGTCCACCTTCTTCTCTATGATAAAAACCTTGTCCAAAGACTGGCCATCAGTTCCAAGTCGACGGATGTGGACAGGTCCTGCATCTCATGTGCCCCTCTCAGATTCGTCGATGCGTGGGCATTCGTCCGGTCGAATAAGCCCATGGAGTCATTATTGATGGAGTTCTCGCACATGTTTTCGAGAATCTCCCACACCGTATCCTCATGTTGACCCATGATGTTTCCTCCGCATGTTACATTGACGAATAATCGAATGTCTTCACGGAGTCCCTAGTAAAAAGACTGGACTTGTTCCCATTTAGGAACTCCATGATGGGGGCACTTTTGCATGATATCTAGGAATCGGTCCCATGCTTCGTGAAGCAGTTCTCCCGTTTGTTGAGTGAAATGGGTGATCTGGTGGCGCAAGGCATTCGTCCTGCCAACGAGAAAGAACTTTTTCAAAAATCTAGACTGAAGTTCATCCCATGTGTTGATCGGACGAGTCTGAGTTTGATACCAATGGACAGCCTTGTTTAGGAGGGAGAAAGAAAACATTTTCATGAGCAGAATATCCCAATTTTGTGGATCTGACCCGAAGGTCTGGGCCAGATGCTTGAGTTGTTTAATGTGTTGGAATGGATCCTCGGAGTTAAGCCCATGAAACTTTGCTATGGCATGAATCATATTGGGCTTGAGTTCAAAATCAGGCCCTCCAACCGGGATTCAGACTCGAGGCTCGATCGCCACCGCAGCGGGATTATAGTGATCTCACATCACTGGTCGCTGCGGTGGGTTTACAAAGTTTTGGAAGAGATCAGTCAGGCGTTGAAGTTGGTGCTCAAGGTTATTCTCTTCTTCAATGGGTTGTGCCATGATGGAAGAAGGAGAACTTGGTTCTGAATCAGATGAAAGGTTTATGTGGTGAGGTTGCTGCACAAACAAGGGCGTCGAGGCTTGGTCTCGGCAAGAGTGAATTTCTAAAGGAGGTCTTAAGGATGGTCTTAAGGACCTCCTACTGAACATGCACCGAAGGATGTGATGAGATTAAAAGGTGCTGGACCCAATTGAGACACCCAAAAATTGTTGGGTGACTATAGAGGTTCAGGGCGGATGATACCCCTTAGTCAGAAATGTCGTCCACTTGAGAAGTACCTGGGCAGCCAGAGGGGGAGAGTCCCGCAAAGACCCCTACACGGTAGAGTGTCCCCACGAGTTACAGGGTTTCCCCCACTCGACCTCTCTTGTCACTGAGATTCCAGGTAAACCAGAATGGGGACCTTGACCTCTTAAGTCTACCTTTTTTACTTTAAGATCAAGGTTCTTAGGGTTCCACTTGAACTTTTAGGTTTTTTTGAGTGAAAAAAAGTGACCTAATTTTAAGGTTGGTTGACCCAAAGGATCAACTTCACCTCTTGTTCCTTTGAGAGCTTTTGGGTCCTTTCTTTTAGGGTTCGAATGGATTAAGAGCCTGATTTGCTTAGGGTTTCTCTTGTATAGATCTTTTCAAACAAGGTTTAGGCACACCTCTTTTTGGAATTTTTTGCTTCTTTGTTTAAGAGAAGATGTGTCTCTAAAAATCCTAGCTTTGCAATCCTTAGGTTGCCTCTAGTTAGTCCAATTTAGTTGCCTCAAAAATTGGTATCTAGGGCTTAATCAAGAAAGTTTTAGCCCTAGTTACCTTAGTTGGATGTGCAATTCAAGATGTGTTGAAATGAAAATCAGGCAACTTCGATGAATTACTAAGTATGAAACAGGTAGCCCTAGATTGATTTTTCTTTATTCCTTTTCAGACTTTGAGGGGGTTAAGAGAGAGGGCTAATGAAAGTTACCTATTCCTTGGTGTGGCTGTTGTGCAGCTGCTCTTCTTTTCTTTGCTTTCCCTGAGACAAGAACAACAAAGGAGAGGAATTAAGTCAGTATTGGATCAGAAGTTGTGATCAAAAGCTTCAGAAGTGCACGTTGCTCCCCAGCAATGGCACCAAAATGTTTACGTGGCTAGATCGTGTTTTAACAGATATCTCGTTGTAATATAGATGATCTCTCCGCGAAAACAAATAAAAATTTATAACTCAAAAATCAAAGCATCTGAGGTCGAACACATGGAGCAATTTGAGTATTCCAAAACTTGAGAACACAACTTTTAATAAAAAGCAATGACTAGTTCAATAGAAATGACAGGATAATGTTATGGAAAGGGTGCTCAAAAAGAATTGGACGTCTCTTTTTCAAAAAAAAAGAATTGGACGTTTGATATTGCATCAGACGTCTTAAAATTGGCCTTCAGAATCTTCTCGTCTGTCTTTGCTTTGGCTCTGCTGCAGCTATAGTTCTTGTCTCTCCTTTTCTTTTTCTTCCTTAGCCACTCCTGCTCCTCTTCTTTTTCCTTTTCTTTCTCTCTTCTTGATTCTTTTCCTGCAGCTAAGTCCTGGCTTTGTCTCTTCTTAAGTTGCCTTCTTCTTTTTCTTCCTCTTCTTCCTTTGCTTTCTTGCTTCTCCTCTTTGTCTGCCCCTTGATCTCTCTCTTCTTCTTTCTCTTAGTCTGCCGTACCGCTGCTACAGTGTGTCTTTCTTCTTCTTCTCCTTCGCTTGCAGCGGCTAAGTCCTGCTTCTTGCTGTGCTTCTTCCTCCCATAGCATCCTCTTCCTGCACAAGCACCACGCAACAAAACTTATTTCCCTTCCCTCCCTGTGCGTCTCTCTCTCTCTCTCTGAATCTCTCTTCGGTATGCTCTCCCAAAGCCGAGTTATCGGGTCAGTGGCGCGCCCGGGTCCAGGTGCACCGGCGTGGGTGTGGTGCTCGAGGAGTGCACGATAGGATAGTCTAGTCGAGTTGCCAGGTCCACGGGCTAATTCACAGACGAGGCTTGTATAGGTGAGGAGGGACCTCACCCCAGTGATTTCGAGGCAAATAGACAATAGCACAAAATCGACTTAAAGCACTCAGACAGCTCACGGCTTACTGAGGTGGGACTAAAAGTCCCACCCGCTGCTGCTGGCAACTGCAGGAGAGCGACTTCATGATTGGCGCAGCTGCAGGTCTCGCAGCACCCTCTGTCAGGCTGAACTTGCGCACACTCGCAACCCGCACAGTCTGGAAGCCTGGGAGCGGATGATTCTTGCCTGGAGCTGGAGAACAGTCAGGCTCGAGTCATCGTTAATGGCGGCTGGGAGCTTGACCTTGCACGACACAAAAAGAACCTTGCAGCTCTATCAGACCACAGGAGGACCTTCGCCGTGTCACAACGAAGGTGAGGCGATCGGTGGCAGGCCATGGGGCGGCCTAGGCGTGCGTGCCTAGGTCACTCTGTGGCCGGATTTATGGGTTAGGTGAGGGGAAGCATGGAGTGTGTGTGGAAACCTGTGGATGGGTGGAAGATGTTTAGTGGAGTGTGGTGGAGGTTGTGAGGTGGGTGGCGAGACGTGTGGGGGTGCGGAGTGACAGATGCGTCTCGCCAGAGGGTGGCTGGAGATGGGGAAGATGTGGGTGGACAGTGGCAGTCGAGGGATGTTCTATTAAATAGAATGAGGGAAATGAAAGAGTGGAAGACGAGGAGCTTATCTGGATTACTTGGAGTGAAGGGGAGGCAGAGGAGACAGACAGCTCGTTTGTGCTGTCGTCAGAGAAGATGACCCTAAGGGAGATAACGGCGACGAGGAGGAGGATAGGAAGGCGTGCATTGGTGTGGCACGACACGGGAGGACAAGGCGGAGTGAACTCTATGCTGGTATGGTAGTAGAGCGATGAGAGGGAGGAGGAAGAATCGCCGGCGCTTGCAGGCTACTTGGCTGGAGAGAGGGGAGATGAAATCTGGGGGATTCTGCGGCCAAAACAAGCTTGAGAGATTCGCAGAGGACTGGGGGTCCTTTTATAGCTACTAGCCAAACTTCTAGCGTGTGGAGGGAAAGCCTTCTGCCACCGACTTCTCACCAGAGAAGGTAGTTGGAGATCCAAATCTCTCATGCGTTCGCATGAGAGATTGGATGGAAATCAAATATTGTAATTAAGCTCAAATGGAAGGGGATTCCTCAGAGAATCTCCCTTCCAAATCTGGGAGGAGATCTCTGAGGGATCAGGGAGTATGCCCCCTCCATTCCTCGCCGAAGAAGGAATCCTCTCCATTAATGGTGGAGGGACCTATTTGTAAGAGTGGCAAGGAAGTTACGGGGGTTGTGTAATGGTTTTCAAAAGATAGGAGCCAAAATGTAATTGGATGTACTAATTTGCAAAGTAGGTCAAGATGACCTCCCCTTAGGTCCAAATTTTGGTAAAAACCTAATTTGGATCTAAAGAATCCAATGGTAAAGTTATATTTTAGGTTTGACCACGTTTGACTGGACTTTTTGCATAAAAACCCAAATTAGGTCAATTATTGAGCTAGGACCCTAATCTAGGTCAAAATAGGTTCCAAAGGTCAAATTGAAGGTTATAAATCCTAGGGGATATTTTTCCATGAATTTTAGAGGGTTTACTTGATTTTTATCCTGACTATAACCCTATTAAATTAAGCGGGTCTATTTTAGGGTTACTAGATGTCATTTAATTCCTGGATTTCACATGAACCCATTTCTAATTGAACCGACCCACTTTTTATCTTATTCAGACCATTTGACCTATGTTTTACCTCTGAGAAATCCTGTTTATGCACTGCAATGGTAAAATTACAGTTTTATCCTTTATTTCATGTTTTCTTCTCAGAACACTTATTCCTTCAATTAAGCCCTCCTCTAAGTTATGTAGGAGCTTTTATTCTCTTTCTTGGGTCGAAATGAGCTAGTTAGGGCTCATGATGAGGCTCTCATCACTAACCTTAGGGTTTAAAAGAACTCCTTGGTTAATTAGTGTTTGTGTTATATAGTGATGGAATGAAACCTAATGGGTGAGGAGGTGGGGGTAAACTTACAAACCCTTCAACCGTACTTTACTCCAATCTACCACTTTTGCTCTCCTTGTGAGAGTACCTACAATCACAATAAGAAATGAGAGAAGTGAGGTAAAAGATAAGTAAGGTGGGAAAACGTGAAAAATTAAAGAGTGTTACCTCCCCAGCAATGGTGCCAAATGTTGTCGGAGAAAACTACGTGATCGGAGTTGGATTTGAAAACCCATCGTCGTAGTTCGATTTGCGAAGCAATCCGTCAACAAATAAAATTTTACCAAAATTCGTAAAAAAATTCTGGGTCGAACACAAAGAGGTGGATATTTGATTCAAAATCGCGTTTGTTTAATTGTCACGAAGCATATTAGCTAGTTGAATTGAATCTAAACTAACTATCTACTTGATGAATAAAAAATAGAAGACATAGAGAGAATATTACAAATAAAGAGAAAACAGAGGTAGAATAAACATGGATTTCATTACCACAAGTTGATATTCATTACAACTACTCACTACACTAGAAAGCAGAAAATCTACACTAGAAAGTGGTAAAAGAGAAGGTAGAGAGAAATTATCCTCCTCGACTGCTGCTTGGAGGATGAGCCAGATGGGGCGACGCCTGGATGATGAAGGACAAAGCGGGAAGTAGAAGAATGAAGCGAGAAGAATGGGGGGTAAGGCAGGACGTCATTGTCGTCGAGGGATCCACTTCCCGAATGGAGTGAGAGGACAACAGCGGGATGCTCCACGAAGGGGGGAGAAGGTGGATTTTTACTCTAGAGGAGCATCCCAGGTTTGGGACAAGCTCTTAGAGCTTTGGAGGGGGTGAGAGAAGAGAGGAAGGGATGAGAATTTTGTAGGGTAGGGGTCTCCTTTTATAGTTGCAAGGATTGGGGGTAATTTGGTCATTACAAATTCAAAAACATTAATATCAAGTCTTTAGTGACGGATTTATTCATCACTAAAGACCTAACATGGGCGACATGTGCCCACACCGTGCATGCCTCTTCTCCTCCTGTTCTGCTTGCCCATGTTCTCGTGAGATCAGCCATCCGATCTCAAGATCAGACAGCTTAGAGTCATTCCTCCCCCGCTTCATCTTCTTCAGTTGCAGCACCCCCGCGTGCAGAGGTGTGTCATCACGCACGTACATGATCCAGAGGTCCTCCGCACACCACATCTCCCACTCCTCGCCTACACGATCTTCATCTGACGGTCGAAATCAACGCGCCCCGCACCTTCAGCTTAATTTGAGGCTTGCAGGGATTCGACCATGCGACCTCTACTTTGGCCACGAGTGTGTGACCAATGCAATATTGAGATGGATTGTCACATTTCTAACCAAGGCGTGCACGCTCACGACCGTCGGATCAAGATCCAACGGCCCAGATCCGATCGTGTGTGTGAGGAGAGAAAGAAATGGCATGCGAGGATAGAGAGAGAAGCGGGAGTTGATCTCAGTCATTGGATCAAGATCCAACGGCTGATATTGATTGATTCATTGAGGAGAGAAAGGGAAATGGTGGGTCCTTGGGCTGATTGGGCAGCTGGGATGGTGCCACATGGCTCCATCTTGGTCGTCCATCTTCTGTGACTTTCAGCACGGATGTCGGATTGGGCCAATTTTTGCATCATTAGGCTGTGATCGTCAATCCGAACCCATCCGTGTAGTTGGATTTGTCATCTGAAGTGTAGATTGACACCATCTTGGCCCTTGATTTCTGATCTTCCTCGGACTATATTTGATGCTACGGATATCTGATTAGGGTGATCTTGGAGTCGTTAAACTCCAATCGTCGCCCTGATCAAATCCATACGGTTGGATCTTCAGTCTAAGGCCCTGATTAAAAATCATCCTATTCCTGGCCATAAAAGGAGACAATTACTATACAATTTGTATAATTTGACCTAAATGCATGATTATGCGTGTTATGCAATATTTACAATACATGATGCTAATATGGTACTAAGAACATGCATTAATAGACATTTTTGGCTATTTAGATGTATGCACATTAGGGTTTTAATTGCTTAATTAGATGTCATGCAATGAATCCAATGTTTTGGATTTTGTTTTTAATTTATGAATGAGTATGCACTTAATATAAGTGTTATTTGGAGAGTTTGCCCAAGGATAATCAGTAAAACTAATTTGAGGTCAAACGAGGACCCAATTGATTCTAAGTTAATCACTAGATCATCTTGAGCACCAATCAATGGTGTTTAAGCAGATCAGATGGTTATTCAGATATCAAATCACATTAAAAATCCTAGATCAGGGCAACATGGGCTTTTAATATATACAAGATTCAATCAGGAAATTGTGTTCATCAATGGATTTTCATATTTTCAATTTTGAATTTGAAAGGATTTTGGGCAGATCTGCCAAATGTGTTTTGTGGATTTTATGTGCCTCAGATCAAACCTTCTTAGGTCTGATCTAGGTAGATTTCCAAAGATCAGAAGTAGCAGCTGTTGCTGCTGAGATAGCAGCAGAGTTAAGACGATTGCCATTTGGTTCCATCTTCTGATTTCATTTGATTGTAGCAGCTGTAAATTTGAGCAGTAACCAAATGGTTGTAGCTACAGTAGATTAGATTACAGTAGTTGCAGCTGCTGTTGTATGCTGCAGTAGCCACTGTGTGGTTGTGTTGGAGTCTGATTAGAGGTATTTTGGGCTGAGAATTGGAGATTTTGAGAGGCTGACTTGTTTTGTAGTGTTGGAATTATTGTAACAAGCATTCATGTGTTTTTAAGTGACAAAAATCCAATTAGAATCGCTTGTTATTTGGTTTTGAAATCATTGTCAGCTATCTACATGTGCTTAACTGTCCAAATGACATTATTAATAACATTCACATCAAAAATCAAGTTTAACTACCCATGCATGTTTAATATTGTGTTGGATGTTTTGATGTGTTAAAACCTTTTTGCCAGCCACTTGGACTATATTCAAGGCCTTAGGTTCCCTTTGAAAACATCCTTTGAGGCCCTAACTTGTTGAACTTTGTAAATAAATAAAAATTATTAAAAAATTCAAAAAAATAAAATAACTTGTCTTAGTCAATATTAGGTATATTTTTAAATATGTGCCAAGTTTCAAGACATTCTGAATTCCTGGCTTGGTAGAACATACTAGTCGACAATTCAGTATACCTTAAAATTTAATAAAAGAACTTAACATTAAAAACAACAAAAACAACCCTCTATCTATCATCTCTTTCTTTATTTCTCATCCCCTATCTCTACTATACCTATAAAACCTATAAAAATCAAAAAAACCCTAAAAACTCCTAAAAATGCCATATATACTATATATATACTTGTATATATAACTTAAACGTAAGCTATATGTAAATATTGTATAATATGTATAAACTATCTATAAATAACTTATATATGTATTATATGTATTAAATTAAGTATTTAGAGTAACCTAATGTATATATAACTTTATTGTATTATTTTATATTAATTTATATAACATAAATATATAATAACTAAGTAATTATATAAACATATTTAAATGTACATATGTATACCCAATACTATACATACGTATTTATATATGTATTATGTATCATATAATACCTATAATGTAATTTAATTATTTTTATTCGGTAAATAATTAATTTATTAAGTTAACTTGGTAATTTATTAAGTTAAAATAAAATAAATTAATAAATTAAGTTAATACTAAGATAATTTATATTGTATACTTGTAATATGTTATAATAAGTATTTCAACTTATTTATACAATATTTATAATGTATTATAGTATCTATAGTTTATTTATATGTATAACTATCTTAAACCAACAATTAAATTTATATAAATTAAAATAAAGCTTAAAAATATAATAAAAAATCTGTAATAAATAACTCATTATGTATATTAATTCTGTATAAAGTCAATTTGGTGATTAATTAACTAATTTATATTGTAATTAGCAAATTAAACTCTAATTTAAGATGTAAAAACCATAAACTTTAGTTAATTTATTTATATAATAAACTAACTTATTTTTATAAAGTAAATGCATAATTATGTAACCCTATGTAAGGGCTTTAAAATCCCATAATTTAATTTTAATTAATATTAAATTATGGTCCTCAATTCGAGGGCCAAAGAGTGCAAATCAGTCTATAGTGCCACATCGTTAACTTACTACCGCCTATACCACCTTTTTTAGATTTTGTGATCTCAGCTCACCGGTCATCAGGTGTTGGGCACCAATACACACATCATTACTCTCCCTTTCTTGCGAACATGATTTGAGATGAGTGTATCTATTGTGCAGTGTATGGGCTGAGGGTTGTGCACTGTGCATAGGCCTCTGTGGGCCCATTAACGAGCTATCAATCGGATAAAAAGACACCTAATGTAAACTAGAGTTGCCCTAGTAGAGGTCTAGTCCCACCCAGAAATGGGTGTTGTGCATCCTTCGAAAAGGTCGCTAGCCCACTAAATCAATTTTTGCTTTAAAACCTTGAGCCGAGCCGGTTTGAATCGGTCTTAAGAGAAGAGAGAAGAGAAGAGTTGAAATTTGGCTAAGTGTTGAGGCCTCTTAATAGTATATATAAGTGTATATACAGTAGGCTTGTTTGAGCTCTTATATGTATATATATAACACTAAGGGCTTTAGTGACGAATACATCTATCATTGTATATATATGTATGTTAATATAAGTAGTTTTTAACTTAAGTAGTGTAAATATGTTACAAAGGCTACACTGACGTTTATATATGTCACTGTACATAGGATTATATGTTAGTATAGATAATAGTTTTTGCCTTACGTTGTGTATATAATTTTACTAAGGTTTTAGTGACACTTATATAGGTTACTGTATATATAATATATGTTACTATATGTATTAGTACGTTATAATGATTTAGCATAGTAAGTATTATTAACTATTTTTGTACCTATACTTAGGTATTAACTATATTAGTTGTAAACAACTAACATAGAGTAGTTGTACATAGTTTTTTATGCTTGTTTGTGTATATATATTTCCAAGCATTGTAATATGTTTTAATTCATTCTTTTGTATATAATTAACCAAATCTTTTTATTCATTAATTCTTTCATTCATTCTTGTAAATAAAATCAACATTTTTGGAATTAAAGAATGTTTTCGGACTTAAAGAGTGATGTATATCAATAATTACCTCCCAATGAACAACCTGGAATAAACCAGTAAAAATTAAGTATATAAATAAAATTGACGCGACATCAGTTTGTATTTGTGATGTGATTCCGTATGGGAGGGGGTGAGATTTGCGCGATACGAAAAATAATGCGAAAATTATATATGCAACAATCTTACAAAAACCACAGACACAAGTGCACAAGGATTTTTAAGTGCAAACCCAAACTAGGGTAAAAACCACCACCTAAGCCTCTAGACTTAGGATTTCCTAATCAACCGAATCGATCAAATCCATTAACAAGTCACTTAAACGAGGGTGACTCAACCTCTTAAAACCGCGCTACTTACATGAGGGTAGCGTACCTCAAAACCCCTCATCTTCACAAGGAGTATTTTGTCTTGCAAGGGAGACGGGAATTCACAATGAGAATACCCAACCAAAGATAATAAAACAAATATCCTATAGAGCCACCAAATAAGTATTTAAATCTAGCTACTAAAGGCAATAGAAACTTCCCTTTGATAGAAGTGCGTCGGCTATAGACGCAGAGTGCGCAATCCACGCAATGGCACGACGGCGCTCTCGTAAACGATGGTGGGAGAGCAGGTGCACACTAGGATGATGCTCTCAAGATGTGTGAGATGATCTTTGGAGAGCAACAACACTTCTAGGTGATTCCTTTATTCTCTTGGACACAATATGAGTGGAAGTAGTATTCTTAGGTGTGTCTTGGTGTTTCTAAGTGTATCAAACAAAGGAAGGGGCCTAGGAACCCCTAGGAAGTATTAGGAACCTTTAGGTAGCCATTGGGAATAATTTCAAGGCAAATCAAGTCGGAATCAGGGTCATTAATGATTCTGATAGGGTTATTAGACATCTGGGAAAAGTATCAGACATACGGAAACTACTCTTAAGACGTCTGGAAACTAAATCAGATGTCTAATCCTAGACGGGTTTCCTTACTAGCTTGGTTCAAACCTAAATAGAGTTCTTGTGTAAGTCAGTCAGACGACTTATTGGACATTTGGCACTAGGTCTGAACATCTAGAAACCTAGATAACTGCGGGAATGGATTTCCCGAGGTGCAAATGGCTATATCTCTGATGAGAAGTGATTTTGGCTTGATCGAGGGCAAACGTCTATATATCAGACATCTAAGATCCTCTACGAACGTCTGATAGAAGATTAAGAGTCAATCCTCAATGATTATATTTCTAAGCCAACGTTCCTCTAATTGGACGTCTGGCAATGTCATCAAACGTATGTTAAGACATCTAAACTAAAGGATGGACGTCTAAACATGGCAGATAGAGAGTGATTTCCAGCCTAATTATTTTTGGACGTCTGATCAAACAGTCAGACATCTTAAAGACAAGGATTAGACATCTGATGTCCTAATTGGACGTCTGATCAGGCTATCTGATACCTACTTTGGTTTTCTAAGTTAACTGCAAAAAGTATAAGTATCCTAGGGTTGACTAAGTGTTCCTAAGACTATTGTTTTGTTACTTTGAGGCTCTTTAACATATATCTAAGAAATAGAAAGCAAAGAACGAAAAAGACAGAGTACATGAATAGAATAAACATATATCCTATTCTTCATGTCTATCTTCTAGTTCTCGCTCCAAGCAAAGCTCCTTATCCGCCAACGAGCTCCTCCAATCAACCATGGACGCGAGCTTAAGGTCCTTCACACTTGTATCCATTTGCAATTGACTTCAAATCTTGGACTCAAAAGCAAATGTCAAATATCAAATGTTTTGTTATCATCAAAATTAACGATCATGATGCCCTTTCCCAAACAATCTCCCCCTTTTTGATGTTGACATAACTATAAGTAATAATCCAAAAAGTTCTCTCCCTTTTGACAATATCAAAAAGGTTTCATCAATTTTATTTGTCCTATACTCCCCCTTAAAACATGCTCTTCTAATTTTGGGTTAATTTCCTCTTTTTAACAAGAGTAACAATCTCCCCCTATTTATAATAACAAGATAGCTATATAATTAACTCCCCCTATCTAAAGGAAATATGGTTAACTTTTAAGCCCTCCCCCTTAGTGATGGACAAATAGCTTATTAATTTTAATAACTCCCCCTATCTAGATGCTATAAAAAGAAAATAGGGTTTAGAGTGTACTTCACTTACCATGGCCAATAGAATGGCCCAAATGGAGGTTGATGCCAAATTGGATGGGTCTCCCATCCGAAGCTTGGAGGTCCAGGCATCACCACTGGTCTCCAATCGAGCAGTCGACATGTGGTGGTTTGATCACCTGCCAGTCTTCTCGTCGATCCTCTTGTCTTCCTCATTGGTCTACTCCTTAGTCCTCTCAATTCGAGTTGACCATTCTTCATCTTGTAATTCCAATCCTTGATATTGTAATCTCCTTTGAAACCTACAAAACAAGTTTCAAGTTCTTTCTTTGGTATCCAAGTCAATTTGGATCCGATTTTGTTAGTTGGTTTCCTCGATGGAGATCCTTTCTCAACTTTATGACTAGAGAAATTATCTAATTTGTTTATCAAGTTATTAAAATTTTCCTTAAGACATGCAAGTTCTTCTTCTATAACATGCATCTTGGTCTTTAAATCAGAATTTTCCATTTTTAAACTAGTATTTTCCACAATCAGTTTACTATTTTCATTCATTCGATCATTGTTTTCAAACAACAAAATTTCATTTTTAGGACTAAAACTAGTTTCTAGATCCTTAAGTTGAATCTCTAACCTTTCATTTTCAGATTTTAGAAAGCTAAGATTCTTTTTAATATTTTTATTTTCTACCTTTAATGACTTACTAATTTCATAAAGCTCATTAAAGGCATCTTATAAATCGAAATTTACCTCATCGTCGCCATCGTCGCTGTCGCTATCACTTGCCATGGCCATGAAGCCCATGCAAGCGACTTCGTCCTTCTTTTCGGGATCTTCCTCTTCATCCTCTGAGCTTGAGTCATCCTATGTAGCTTGGAACACCTTCTTCTTGTATTTCTTTTCCTTCTCCTTCTTTTCCTTCTTGAGAAGAGGGCATTCAGGTCAGAGATGTCCTTTTCGTTGCAATGATAGTAATGTCTTGGACTTTCCTTCTTCTCCATCTTCTTTTCTCTCTTTGAATCCTTACAAAACTTGAAAATTTTCTTAAGTAAAATTTTAAAGTCCTCTTCATCAGAACTTTCCTTACTATTCAATGAGGCTTTGAATGCCAAACTCTTCCTTGGCTTTGGCTCAGGAGTGTCCTTCTTCTTCTTCATCTTTGTCTCATATGCCATGAGGTTGCCTAAGAGGTCTTCCATGTTGAGCTCCTCAACTTCGTTTGCCTCCTCGATGGTAGTGATCTTTTGTTCTCATTCCAATCCGAGGGAATGGAGAAGTTTTCCTTGAAGCTCTCCCTTGATGAAGGTCTTTCCTAAAGCTTTCAAATTATTAGCAATGAGAGTGAACCTAGTGTTCATCTCACTTAAGGTTTTGTTAGTCTTCATAGAAAATGATTCAAATTATTGTGAAAGAACATTTATCTTAGAAGATTTTACCTTAGAGGTACCCTCATGAGCTACGGGAGGGTGTGAGATTCGCGTGACACGAAAAATAATGCGAAAATTAAATATGCAACAATCTTTCAAAAATCACAAACACAAGTGCACAAGGATTTTTAGGTGGAAACCCAAACCTAGGTAAAAACCACCACCTAAGCTTCTCGACTTAGGATTTCCCGATCAATCGAGTCGATCAAATCCACTAACGAGTCACTTAAACGAGGGTGACTCAACCTCTTACAATCATGCTACTTAGACGACGGTAGCGTACCTCAAAACCCCTCCTCTTCATAAGGAGATGGAAATTCACAATACAAATACCCAACCAAAGACAATAAAATAAATATCCTATAGAGCGATCAAGTAAGTATTTAAATCTAGCTACTATAGGCAATAGAAACTTCCCTTTGATGGAAGTGTGCTGGCCATAGACGTAGAGTGCGTGATCCACGCGATGGCACGACTGCGCTCTCGTAAACGATGACGGGAGAGCGGGTGCACAGGTAGGATGATGCTCTCAAGATGTGTGAGATGATCTTTGGAGAGCAACAACACTTCTAGGTGATTCCTTTCTTCTCTTGGACACAATATGAATGGAAGTAGTATTCTTGGGTGTGTCTTGGTGTTTCTAAGTGTATCTAACAAAGGAAGGGTCCTCTCCTATTTATAGAAGGCTTAGGAACCCTTATGAAGGCTTAGGAACCCTTAGGTAGTCGTTTGGAATAATTCCAAGGCCAATCAAGCTGGAATCAGGGTCACTAATGATTCTGACAGGGTTATCAGATGTCTGAGAAAAGTATCAAACATCTGGAAACTACTCTTAAGACATCTAGAAACTAAATCAAACATCTAATCATAGACGGGTTTCCTTACTGGCTTGGTTCAAACCTAAACAGGGTTCTTGTGTAAGTTGGTCAGACAACTTATTGGATGTCTAGCAGTAGGTCTGGATGTTTGGAAACCTAGATAACTATGAGAATGGATTTCCCGAGGCACAAATGACTATATCTCTAATGAGAAGTGATTTTGGCTTGATCGAGGGCAAACGTCTATATATCAGATGTCTAAGGTCCTCTACAGACATCTGATAGAAGATTTACGGTCAATCCTTGACGATTATATTTCTAAGCCAACGTTCCACTAATTGAACATCTACCAATGTCATCAGACATCTACCAAGACATCTAGACTAAAGGATGGATGTCTAAGCATGGTAGTTAGAGAGTGGTTTCTAGCCTAAGTGTTTTTGGACGTCTGATCAAACAGTCAGACATCTTAAAGTCAAGGATCAGATGTCTAATGTCCAGATTGGACATTTGATTAGGCAGCCTTATGCCTGATGATAACGTCATCATCAACCATATCTAGCTTTAATTAGTCATAATCAATTGATAAATGCTCCTACATAACCGCCAAAGAGCCATAATTCATTGCATATCCATTCTGAGAGATAAACATTAAAATAGGGGTAAAACTACAATTTTAACATAATATCATAAATGCAGAACAATCATAGGATTTCCCAGGGGTTAAATGAAGGTCAAATGTTCATAACTATCTAATAAGTGGGTTCATACAGAAAGAATTAGGGTTTTCACGTATTTCGAGAATTAAATGACATCTGAACCCTAAAAATAGACTTGCTTAATTAACTGAGGTTTTGCTCAAGATAAAATTTACCTAAACCTTTTAAAAATCATATAAAAATATTCTATAAGGTTTGGTACCTTTGATTTGACCATTGGAACCCATTTTGACCTAAAACAGAGTCTTAGACAGATAGTTGCCCTAATTTAGGTTTCTATGCAAATTACCTAATCAAACATGGTCAAAACCTAAATCTGACTTTACCATTAGATTTCTTGGATCTAAATTAGGTTTGTACCAAAATTTGGGCCAAATCAGAGATCCTCTTGACCAAGCTTGCATTTTGGTTCAGTTTGACTCTTTTCTTTCACACACATGCCCCTAACTTTAGAATTCTTTGCAAGGACCCCCTCAACTTCTTCATCTTCTTCTTAAAAGGGTCCTTGCCATCATGGCTGTGTGAACCCACCAAGAGCCGACCTTCAATCAGGGTTTTCTCCCTGATTTCACGAAGAAACTCTTCTAAAATTGGAAGGGAGACTCTTGAGATCTCCTTCCATCTAAGCTCTTCCATGATCTTCCTAATTCACCCAAGAGTCCATGCGAACTCTTGGAAATCCTAAACCTATTCCATGAATTTTGAGCTTTCAAGCTTGGTTTCCAAACTTGAAGCTCGACCCTTTGCCCTATAAAAGGACCCCCAATACATGCGTTACCTCCTTAGCAAGGTTTGGGGCCAAAAACCTCTTCTAAACCCTACCTCCAGCCCCTCTTTGACGAAGCTCCGGTGGTCCTCTTCATTCTCCTTTGTCTGCGGCCCCAACCGTCAAATTGGAGGCATAGCTATCCTCCCCTCCTTCCTCCGACGGTGGCCAGTCAAAGCCCCGTCATCCTAGACCTCTATCTTCACTGCCATCCCTCTCAGGAGACTTCATCTTCCACAACACTGGCTTGCCAATGCCGGTGTCATTCCTACCCCTTTCGTCCACTTAGAATAGTTAGATTAGATCCTTTAGAATCTTAGGTTAGTTTCCCCTATTCAAAAACCAAAAGTATCCCCTGACACCGCCGTTCAACGTCATCTCTTCCATCTTCGGCCATACCTCTGGTGAGGCCCATCTCACACCATAAGCCTCCAAAAGCCTCGCCGACAACTCCACAACCTCCACCACATCACCATGATCAAAACCCCACTCTTATTCCACCCTATCGCCCATCCAAACCCTCCGTCGACCAATCCACTGCCGCACCACCATCTCCGAGTTTGTCCGACCTCCACACTTCACCAATCACCACAAAACCACCACCATCACCTTCCTTAGATCTAGGCGAAGCTATTGGACTGTTTTAATTGGGGCCTAGTGCCCGTATTCATGATACGTAGGTTTCGACAACGCTCCGTCGCCGCACCATTTTGCCGGTCTCATTCTTCATGTTCTAGACCACGCAGACCTCAGGTGCACCTTTCAAGCTGTGAAGAAGAGCCTCAGGATCCTCTCCAGGTCCTTACTTGAATGCCAAGCCCTTTGCAGCTATTCCAATTGAACGTAGCACCACACTACAGGCACACGCGAGGAGGGGACTTTAGTCCCACATTGTGGGATTAGGAGCGAGTGAAGACGCATAAAGTGATTTTGTGTTGTGGGCTTATTGCCTTGAACACATGGGGTGAGGTCCCTCACACCCGCACATGCCCAACCCGACTAGCCTTACTCCTTGGCTGTGACACTCACGCAAGTAGCCCTGGACTCGATTATGTGATCCGAAAATCTGATTGCCCGGCCATTAGCCCATATTTCTGGGCTATTTAAGTATGTAAGTGTCTAAACATTATGTTAATTTTAACATTTAGATAGCATACATTAGGATGTAAATAAATTAATTCATATTTTTAGCTTAAGTGCATAATTCATGCATTTAGAATTAACCTAGGATTGCATCATTTGATTAGTTAATTAATTAGGTGCATTACATACACTATCTTAATTAACATAGAAGTTAAAGAGTTATGTATAAATAATCCTAATTATTTTATTCTTTTTTTTCTTCTTCTCCTTTGCAGGTAATTGCTCCGTCTCTGCCTCCTCCTACGCATCAGCATTGACTCGACGGTGGCCTTTTGAATTTCAAAAATTTGTAGTTGTGGCTGCAAAAGAGGAGGAAGGGTTGCCATTCAAGAGAGGCCACCACCCCTTTGTTCCTCACTGCGTAGAGAACTTTGCTTCTCATCCACTCCTCACCACCAGCCTCAACCGTGGCAGTGCGACTCCACCACCGTGGGCGTGTGGGGTGACAGCCCACACCGCCAAGAGTCCTTGCATCCCTATGCTTCATCTTCCCTTCCACATGCAGATCACAGCTACTGCATGCCCCATGCACCCTCGCCATGCCCATTGCAGCACACAGAGCTGCAACTTCTCCTCCCCACGCCTCAGCCCTACAAAGTGCGCCACCACGCATGCCTCCAACCAGCGCACTTCATCTTCTGCAGCAGACCATGTGCATGCGTTGCACCTCCACCGTAGCAAGTGTGCGTGCGCCCACCTCAATCACCACCCGCACCTCCAGCCAGCACCCCACTACGCACCTTCACCTCAGCGCCTGCACGCCCGCGCCTTCACCTCTACGTGCCTTCACCTCCAGCCTGCACACCCGCGCGCCTTTACCTCCAGCGCCCCCACCTAGCACCTACATCTCCACGTGCCTTCACCTCCACATGCTCCTGCTGCAGCGCCTACGTGTCACCCCTTGCAGCACCTGCAGCCACGTGCCCATCAGACCCCGCGCACGCCCGTGTGGCCTGTAGAGCACCCGCCCCTCCATGCGCCCATGCCTCCTCGCACCTGCAGTGCCCGCACGTCGCCCCTCCTCATGCCTGTAGCAAGCACGGCCAGCAGCAGCAACATCCACCACTGCCGCCGCCACCGTTGCGAAGCCCTTACTCCGGCCAACTAATTCCCAGAAGAATTCCTCGAACAAACCTCTCTCCTGTGCGCAACGAGGAGAGAGGTAGAATCCTCTATTTTTACTCTCATTAATATTTACATTCCATGCCATTGCCACAAAAATGAATTTTGATTTATCTTTATTTTATTGTGGTGAATTTATGCCTTCATGCTTATGCTTCTAGAGAATTGTTAAACCTTATTATTCATCTCTATGTGCATTGTATTTAAGTTTAAATTACATTTTAGTGTGCATGCAAGTGAAAAGTACATGGCATACACTTGCACATGGGTAATTTTCTTACGTAAAAATTACATTAACACCCCTTGACTTTTCCATAAATTTAAGGTTTACATTTAGATCTACATAGATGTTGTTTAAGTTGACGAATATTTCAGCAAACTTGATTTCTACCTAATAGCGAGTTTAAATAAGTCATTACTTCCCTGTGGACACAACCCGCTCTCCTGTGAGTGGTTTAATTTAATTTTAATTATTTTGTTAAGCGATTTTCCACTACTTTAATCCTACAATGATAAATCATCTTAATAACATTATTCGAAAGTGAAAATCAACTTATCAGCTATCTGAGAGAGGAGGAAGGCAGAGAAAGAGAGCGGAGGAAGGGGTGGCTTTTGCTCTCTAAAGTATATACCCTTGTGCTCTCTGAAGAAAGAAGAGCAGGTTCTGAGGAAGAGGAAGAGAAAGGCTCGTGCAGTGAGTAGAAGGAGAAGGCCCTGAGAAGAGGTAAAGCAAGACAAAAGACAAGAGAGCCATGCTTGAAGAAGAAGAAACAAGACACTATAGAAAGTGACATTTAAGTCATCTGACTTGAGATCTAGACGTCTGATCACTGTTGATTTATTTGATATTATTGATAGTTGGATGCATGCTTAACGTAACAGGATATAAGTGGTGATTCAAATCACCATTGTTTTTGATCTGCTTATCTTTTTATCTTTATATTCTTGCAATACATTGAACTTCATTGAATATTTAATGTGATAGATTAGTATTCATTGAATATTATTATTCTTGGCTTATTCTTGTGCTCATTTATATTTTGATTAAAGATTAGCGCTTGAATTTCTATTTGCTCCCTGTGTTCGACCTCGGACTTCATTTCTAGATTTTCAAGTTATAAATATTATTTGTTGAAGAGCTATTTAGGAGACTTTACTACAACGAGATGCATCTAAAACTCCTAAAAATCCCTGTCAACAATGCCTACTTTGTTTCTCTAAGTTAACTACGAAGAGTCTAAGTATCCTAGGGTTGAATAAGTGTTCCTAGGACTTTGTTACTTTGAAGCTCTTTGACATATATCTATGAAATAGAAAACAAAAAACAAAAAAAATAGAGTACATGAATAGAATAAACATATATCCTATTCTTCATGTCTATCTTTAAGCTCTTGCTCCAAGTGAACTCCTCCTCCAACGAGCTCCTCCAATCTACCATGGACGCGAGCTTGATATCCTTCACAGTTGTATCTATTTGCAATTGACCTGAAATCTTGAACCCAAAAGCAAATGTCAAATATCAAGTGTTTAGTTATCATCAAAATTAATAATTGTGATGCCCTTGCACCAACAACATATACTACAACAACGACATTTTAAAACCCCTTTTTAGTGCGAATCAGTCATCGTGCATCATATTTTTGGCACCATTGCCGGGGATAAAAACCCGTCAACAGCGTTTTATTGTGATTGTTTGATAAATGTTGCAGAAAGACAATCAATAGTAGGTATTTTTGCCTTAATGTACTTGACAAAAATAAACATAACTCAACCCTTTTTCTTTTTTCTTTTTTTTATATCACCAACACAATGCAACACACACATACGCAAACTTTTATTCATAAGGCATTATTGGGGATTTGTGATGTTTGAGAGGATATCGAGTGAGCTTGAGGATGGGGGTTTGCTAATAGATTAACAGCTTGAGTAAGCTATTGCACCTATTGGGTAAGGGTATTCATTTGAAGTTGTGTTTCAAACAAGTGTTGAAAACTAGGTTGTGGACCTCTCTCCAGTCGAGGTTGGTTAGGAAAGTTAGGATAGGGAGGAGGTTGGAACCTATGAATTGGTGATGGTGGAGGATGTGCAAAACGATGTAGAGGAAGTTCTTCAAAATCCTCAAATTGTGTAGAATCATGGTCATCCTCCAGATGAATGAAGTGGTGAATGGGAGTTTGAGGCCTAAGAGGTGCAGGATTGGATGTGGAAGGCATAGAGGTGGAAGTAGAAGCTTAGGCATCAGCACCCAAGGGAGGTACAAGCTTAGGGTTCTAGGATCTCCTACCTTCCATGAGTTTTTTTTTGAAAACACTTTTTCAAATTTAGTCACAACACAAGGAAAGTAAACGATTTTAATCTCAATCCAAAAATCAGAAATCGCAATATCAATCAATCTCCACAAAATACCAATCAATCAATCAAGCAAGAAAATTCAAATTTTTTCTAGGATCTACTACATCAAAAGTAGTAGTATGCAAACAACTGTTTTAGTACAATTGTATGCATCCTAAAGAAAACCTAGCAAGGTGCAAACCTCTAAAATCCACTTGGAATTTGGATAAGACCGACGTTCGAATCCAAACCCTGTGGTTGCTCAAGGAGATGAGATAAAGACCCATGTATTTGTGTACTTAAGTGATCGTGTAGTGTTTGTACAATAATCAAGCAACAGAATGTCAGTGAAAAGCTCAGATAGGGTTTCAAACAATTTTATTTCTCCTTTTGACTTTGATTTGAATATATAAAGATGTATCTATGTAGCTGGTCTCGCTTTTTAATCTTTTCAAGAAAGAGATGGTCTTTTTAGTTTAGTCAAATGCAAAAGATGGCAAGAGCTCAGAAGGAATACAAATGTGTACCTAACTCCAACAATTCTTCAAATGGAATTGACTGAATTGAAATTTAGCAGGAAATGTGCAACCTAAGTATGGATTCCTAGGAGATGTTGCTGCTAGATATGGGATGAAATCTTTTTGGGATTTTTGATTTTATAATTTTTTTGGATTTTTTAATGTAACAAACAAAATCAAATTGAAAAAGAAATCGATACGGAAAAATGAAGTTAATGAGAAATGAGTAGAGAGAGATAGGGAGTCCAAATTATTACAAAGATGTGTGAGAATAGGCTCTCACAACTTATGCCTAACAAAAAAATTCTACTAATATACCTAAGTCTAAACTATCACTATACTAATCTACTCTACTAAAAACTGGGAAACTGTAGCTCCTGTAGGAAAAACTCCTCGGGGAGGTCAGGTTTGAAATGCAGCGAATCCACCAAGAAGAACTCCACCTGGAAGACGACACTACTACTCCACAAGTGCTGCAAAAACACCAAATGATTAGTAAGACAATTATACACAACAATCAATCAAAGAATAAAATGAATAAAAGAATCTATATACAACAAAGAATAAGAATGAAAGAATATTTATTTACAAAGAAGTCAAAAATATATACAAATAAAGAATAAAAGAAAAATTTTGGCATATAGAGAGTTGCCTCATCGGCAACGACACCAAAAATATGACATATACGACATCATCGATCATAATAAAGCACTATTGTTAGGTTTTTGTCTCCGGCAATGGCGCCAAAAATATAACAGCCGACGATCGTGTTGCAATAAAAATAATGTTTTAGATGTCATTGTTGTAGTATATTCGTCACAATGCAAACAGATGTCGCATCATTTTATTTAATTACAATTTTTATTGCTTAGTTTCAAGGTCATTCACTGGGAGGAAGTTATTGATATACGTCACTCTCTATATCCAAAAATGTTAATTTTATTTACAAAATGAATCCATGAATCAATTAATGTATGAATTTATTAATTATACACAAAAGAATCAATTAATTCTACCTACAATGCCTTAAACAAATTTACAACTAAACAGGCATTAAAAACCAATTAATACTACACTATGTTAGTTATGTACAATTACTCTAAGTAATACCTAAATATAGGTATAAAAATAGTTACTAATATATACTATACTAAGTTCTATTAACATACTAATGTCTTTAGTAACATATTTTATACATACAGTAATATATATATATATGTTGCTATATCCTTAGTAAAATATATATACAACATAAGGTAAAAATAACTATCTATACTAACATATATACATATCTACAGTGACAGTTATAACTGTCACTTAAGCCTTAGTGTTTTATTTACGTACATGTAAGACTCCAACAATGTCTACTCTACTTTACTTATATATATATAAACATATATTATCTATATGCTTATACATTATTTATATATTTTATTTATATTATTATATACATATACTATTATACTATATTATACATATACATATACTTATACATATATACATATACGCTCACACAACACACACAAGCCACACTACTCAATCACATTTAACTCTCAACACTTAGCCACTTCTTCAAATGCCTCTCCTCTCTTCTTTTCTTTTCAACACTTACACTTGAAGCATTGTTCATTAACCCAAAAATTGGGTGTCTTTTTATGGGTGGGCCATCCCTTTTCTTGGGAAACACAACACCCATTGGGGTAGGACCAAACCTGAAATGACCCACCACCCCTTAGCCATTTAAGACGTCTGGGATGTCCACCAGACGTCTATTCGGACGGGTGGAGTGTTCATCAGACGTCTGTCAAGACGTCTAGGATGTCCACCAGACGTCTGGAAATACTTTTAGCACACACGTACGAGCGCCATGCTCCCTCCCTCATTGCGCCTCACCGTGCCTCACCACGACGCCACTCCTCGCCCATGCTCGCCTCTCCACTCCCCTCACCTCCTCTCCCTTTATATACCTCTTCCCCCTCCCCTTCGTTGCCATTCCGCAGCCGAGAGCTAGTGAGAGCGGAGTGAAGAGTGGAGGGCCGAGCGGGAGGAAGCACGAGGGCGAAGGCTACAGCAGCATTCTGCTGCAGCATCTGCAGGCAAGGAAAGCCAGGGCGATTCCGCGAAAGTCATTTTTTTCGCAGAATCAGATGGCCAGAGAAACACCCAGACGTCTCACCAGACGTCCGAAGGTATGGCAAGACGTCTGGTAGAGATCTACTTTCCGTACTTTTCCTCTCTGACAAAGTCCTGACAGCGTACGTATATGTCAGAGGGCGAGAGTGTAACCGAGGCAATTTCAGACGTCCAGAAGCACTCCCAGATGTCTGACAAAGTCCTTGGATGTCAGATTTGAGTTTCAGACGTCTGATAGCGGAACACCAAGAGAGGTCTCCTTGAGAACTGTTTTAAGACGTCTGGGACCTTTCCTAGACGTCTGATTTCCATCTGATAGCGTGTTTTGGGGCCGTGTAAGGCCCTATTATTATCACTTTTACGCAAACGAACCATCTCTATTTTCCATACAAGTTTCCCTATATAATGATACCTTGTTTACATCCTTCTAAACCTTTTGGCCCATCCATTCGTGTTTAGGTCTCCAGTCCATCGGGAGTACGAGACCTGTGGAGGCATCGGGAGCCACTATACGAGCCCCCATTCCACTCGGTTACCCAGGTAGAGTGGTTGAAAACTTAAATCTCAATTTTAATACATGCGAGTAAGTAATCCTAGGACTTGAGATGAACCCTAGGAAGGATTAAACATATATTCGAGAATAGATTCTTGAACCCTAGGACTTGGCATGAACACTAGGGTCAGAAGAAACTGCATGTGAATAATTGAGTAATCGAAAACTGCCTGTCTTTCTCCTAAAATGGACCCCTACTAATAAAATGGAAATTGAGCGGTTGACCCGAACATTCCAACCCGGATGGGATAAAGAAGTTTCTGTATAAACCCCCTGGGAAATGCAAACATGAACACCGTACCTCGAAGAACCAGATGGTTCTGGAAATTTGCTGCCTATGGACAGTTGTTAAGGGAGGTAAGCTAACCTTCGTGTACGTAGTACCGAAGAGAGCAACTATCCCTTGTAGTGTAGAGGTGAACTTGCCGCCCTTGGGTTGGGACCCTAGGTGGGTTTGGCCACTCTACGACGACTCTTACTAGCCCTCGTGTATGTGGTACCGAGGTGAGCTACTTAGTATAGGGGGGAGCTATCTGCCCCAAGGGGCCCGGGGCTAGGTATGACCACCCTACAACGACTCTCGTCAGCTCGTTGGGCAAACTGGGGTAATCGGAGGAGGGTATGCGGACTAAGGAGGGGCAAAGACCCTTGAGGGGTAAGACCCCTATTTTGTTCTGAGAGGGCAAGGCCCTACACTGTTCTGCGCTATACGTTGAGGCGTACCCGCTAGCGGAAACGACTGACCGCATGCCAGTGCAGGGGTAGCTACCCGCGTGCTTACCATGTGTGCCATCATCACCACTACATCACGACTGTTACCTACGGGTAGTAGACCGAGTATAGGACTACCACGGTGGGACTCCCCCGGCCAGGAGAGTGCCACGTGGGCATCCTATATCATGGGAAGCTGCAAGCAAAATCGTTCCTATAGGGAACCAGATGATTAATTAACAAATCCTAATTAGAGATCTCTTCGCAACCACATGTATAATATAATTAGAAGATGGAAAACTTTATGTTAATGCATGTTAATTCTTAGCCACCACTCTACTCAGCTTTAGCTGACTCCAGTCAAATATATTCTGTACAGGTCAAAGATTTGAGCAGCCCAAGCCACCAGCTGCTGAGGACGCTGGGCCTGGTCGAGCCTAGTTTTAGTTCTACTACCTGCTAGTGAGTTTTATAGTCTGTTTTCTATTACATGTACTCTTTGATGTGATGGCTGTAATATCACTATTCTCTTTCCACCTGTTGAAACTTTCTTTTTGCTTAATTACTGTACTTGTGTGGTTTGTTGAATGTTACTTGGTTATTTCTTGTTGGATGACTAGATCTTGGGATAAACCAAAATGAGCCAGTCCTAGATTCTGTCAGAATTTGGGATTGGGTCGTGACAAGATGGTATCAGAGCAAGGTCGTCCTGAGAAATGAACCAAGTAGTCTGGAAAACACCACATTTGTACATGTAACTAAGATAGCCATCACAACTTTTCTCTTGGTTATTGTGTCCGAGTATCACGTCTCCTTTTTGGTCAAACAGGCACCAATAATCTCGTTCTTCCTCGATCTTTGAATAGGAAATTCCTTGCCAGGGAGCTAGTGAGTCAAGCCGCGGACGTGGTCGTGGCCGAGGACGTGGTCGCAGGGGAGGACGAGCGATGGACAAAGATAGAGCCGCTCCACCTCTCCTTCCGGGCATCCAGGCCCCTGACCTCGCCCAACTGATCCGGAGTCTTATTCGGGAGGAACTCGATTAGCCTTCCCTTCCTGGGGATGCGGAGGGGGAATCTTCCGTGGGGCAGGCAAGCCGCCACAGTGCTGGATGAGGTGTAGGGGGAGGGGGTGATCCTCTACCGCCCCATTCAGACACTTCGGGGCACGAGCCTTCCTTGCCTGGAGGTGCATCCCTTCCTCCACTGCGGTTACACTATGAGGTCTTCAGCCAATTCACGAAACTGAAGCCCCCCTCTTTCAAGGGGGAGGAAAGCCCATCTGAGGCAGAGGATTGGCTGGAACAAATGGAGAAGATCTTTGACACCCTCTATCCTCATGCAGAATGCCGCGTGGCCTTCGCCACGAATCAGCTGGAGAGTGCAGCCCACCGATGGTGGAAGGCGGTCAAAGGATAGAAGGAGGGAGAACTGATGTGGGACCTGTTTGTGGTGCTCTTCAGTGAGCAGTACTTCCCACAAACATGGCAGGATCAGAGGAGGCAGGAGTTCCAAACTCTCCGCTAAGGGGCAATGACAGTTAGCATGTACCGCACGTGTTTCCTGGAGCTGTCACGCTTCGTCCCGACAGCCGCATCTACTGAGGAGGAGCGCCTGTGGAGATTCACCGAGGGTCTCCGACCCGCCATCCAAGGGTACGTGAAGCCCCTGAAGCTGCCTACCTTCTCCTGCGTGGTTGAGGCTGCCATGACCTATGAGGAAACCAACCCGTCCGCACGAGATATTGATGGAGGAGGATAGAAGGGGCCCTACCCGCAGGAGCACTCACAAGGTCGCCGAGAGAGGAGGCACCAGACACCAGCAAAACCATCCTGTCCTGTGGGTCCACCAGGGACCTATGGGAGCCCTCGACAGGGATCAGTCGATTGCAGTAGACCCTCGCCCAGTCACCAGCAGGGACAACAGACAGAGGGAAGTCATGTACCCCTCTGCTATCAGTGTGGCCAACCGAGTCACATACGGAGGAATTATCCATCTAGGACTGGAGCACAGCCGACGCTCCCAGCCTCGAGCACTGTAGGCCGATCTGGCGGTCGCAGATTCCAGCCCCGTGGAGAAGGACAGCAGTCACGAGGAGGACACTGGTCCGCTGCCTCCCGCCTGACCCAGAGCATGGCTATCTCTTCTGCACCAAGGATTGAAGGGCGTGTTAACGTCCTAACTCACAGAGATGCCAGAGCTTCGAGCTCTGTAGTGGCAGGTATGGTTACTATTTTCAGCAGACTTGTCTACACTCTTTTCGATTCCGAAGCCACGCACTCGTTTATTTCTACGAGTTTCGCTGTCTGCACGGGAGTGAGCAGTGTGCTTTTAGAAGAGCCCTTCTTGATTAGAGGACCAGGTGGGCAGGTATTTATTGTCGAGGAGGTTCTCGTTGACTGTGAGGTCATGATAGGGGGATACAATCTCCCAATAGACCTGATCATAATCCCGATGGATGACTTCGATGCAATCTTAGGGATGAACTGGTTGGCCGCATACCACGCCCTTGTAGACTGTTTTGGGAGGAAGATCATTTTCTCCATACCACGACTGCCTCCCTTTGAATTCCACGGCTAGCCTATAGACGGAGGATTCAGATGCATCTCCGCACTTCGAGCAGCGAAGCTATTGAGTCAAGGATGTGAGGGCCTCCTTGCTTGCATTCTAGCAGAGTCCGACCCTTTGAGCAGCATACAGAGTATTCCGGTGGTCTGTGAGTACCCCGATGTCTTCCCAGAAGAGTTGCCAGGACTGCCACCTGAGCATGAGATCGAGTTCGAGATCTCACTGATACTAGGGACAAGCCCCATTTCTTCAGCACCGTACCGAATGGCCCCGCTTGAGCTGCGAGAGCTCAAGACACAGCTACAGGATCTACTAGAGAAAGGCTTCATAAGGCCCAGTGCCTCTCCGTGGGGAGCCCCCATCCTGTTCGTAAGAAAGAAGGATGGTACTCTTCGGCTGTGCATTGACTATAGACAGCTGAACCGGGTCACCATCAAGAACAAATACCTATTACCACACATAGATGACCTCTTCAACCAGCTGAGGGATGCCACAGTATTTTCAAAAATATATCTGAGGTCAGGATACCATCAGCTGAGGATTAGGGAGATCAACGTCTCCAAGACAGCCTTTCGTACACGGTATGGCCACTATGAGTTCTTGGTCATGCCATTTGGATTGACCAACGCCCCTACCACCTTCATGGACTTGATGAACCGCATTTTTCGGCCATATCTGGATCAGTTCGTGGTTGTTTTCATCGATGAAGTGCTCATTTATTCACGGGAAAAAACGTCGCATAAGCAACACCTTCACATGGTCTTGGACACCTCAAGGTGGCATAGACTGTATGCCAAATACAACAAATGAGAATTCTGGTTAAGACAAGTCACCTTCCTGGGCCATGTGATCTCAGAGGATGGTTTAGCTGTGGATCCAACCAAAGTAGAAGCAGTACTCAGGTGGGAGAGACTGCGTTCGGTGACTGAGATACGCAGTTTCCTGGGGCTGGCTGGTTATTACAGATGATTTATCCAAGGATTCTCACAGATTGCTCGTCCTCTGACTCAGTTGACTCGGAAGGACGTACCCTTCGCCTGGACTGACGAGTGTGAGTCTTACTTTCATAAGCTAAAAGAGAGGTTGACTTTAGCTCTTGTACTCACCATCCTTGACAGCAGCGGAGGATTCGTCGTCTACACAGACGCCTCGTTGCAGGGATTGGGGGGTGTACTTATCCAGCGGGGTCATGTTGTCGCATATGCTTCGCGGCAACTGAAGCCCCAAGAGCATAACTATCCCACACACGACCTAGAGCTGGCAGCAGTCGTCCTAGCGTTGAAGACCTAGAGGCACTATTTGTATGGAGAAATGTTTTGAGATTTTCACTGACCACAAGAGCCTCAAGTATTTGTTTGACCAGAAGGAGCTCAACATGAGGCAAAGACGCTGGTTGGAACTCCTGAAAGACTACGATTGCAGCATCTCTTGCCACCCAGGAAAAGCCAATGTGGTGGCTGACGCCCTTAGCCGAAAGGCACCCACCCATTTGGCTTGCTTACAAGCATGAAGTTGGAAGCTCATGGAGGAGTTGAGCAGCTGGCGACTCCAGGAGACACAAGGGTATTGTGGGACAATGACAGTCGTGAGGCAGACACAACCAGAGTTGGTTGATTGCATCGTGGTTAAACAAATGATGGACTCATACCAATGGCCACAGCGGGACCGAGTATTGGTAGGAAACCCGGGAGATTTCTCTTTCATTGACGGAGTTCTGCATATGAGGGGACGCTTGTGCGTTCCTAGCGATGAGGAGCTGTTGAGGGAGCTCTTGACTGAGGCTCATGGATCCAGATTTACCATACATCCCGAAAACACGAAAATGTATCATGACCTATGACGTGATTTTTGGTGGAGAGGCATGAAGCGGGATGTTGGCCTTTTCGTCCAGCAGTGTCTGACATGCCAGTAGGTGAAGGCTGAACATCAGAGGCCCACAAGGCCATTGCAGTCACTTCCCATTCCAGAATGGAAGTGGGAAAGTGTCACTATGGATCTAGTAGTGGGGCTACCTGTGACACAGAGAGGGCACAATGCAGTCTGGGTGGTTATGGATAGATTAACGAAGACAACACGGTTTCTACCAATCCGAGTCACTTATGGACCAGCACAGTTGGCAGAGAGATACATCAGAGGCATAGTACGCTTTCATGGGGTTCCCTACGAAATCATTTCAGACAGGGACACTAGTTTCACTTCCCAGTTCTAGACAGAATTTCAGCGAGCCTTGGGGACTTGTCTAAAATTCAGTACAGCCTATCAGCCCCAAACGGATGGACAGTCAGAGCTCACCATTCAGACCCTTAAGGACCTTCTGTGCGCTTGTGCATTGGACTGGAGAGGCTTTTGGGAGGAGCATTTGCCGCTGGCAAAATTTGCATACAACAACAGTTACCACTCCAGCATCGGCATGGCATCATATGAAGCTCTGTACCGGAGAAAGTGTACGACCCCCTTGAGTTGGGTAGAGGTGGGAACCAAATGGGAGGTCGGCCCCCGTCTGATACGCCAGAGTCAGGAGGTGATCAAGTAGATCCATCAACGATTGCGTAGTGTCCGGAGCAGGCAAAAGAGTTATGCCGATCTGAAGTGTATGGAGGTACAATTTGAGGTTGGAGATCACGCTTTCCTCCGTGTTTCACCGATGAAAGGTTTGCAGCGGTTTGGGATGAGAGGGAAGCTTGCACCGAGATATGTGGGACCCTTTAAGGTCTTAGAGCGGGTAGGACCCGTCGCCTACCGGCTTGCCCTTCCTCCTCAGCTTTCTAAAGTGCACAATGTTTTTCACATGTCCAACCTCAAGAGATACATCACCGACCCCAGCCATGTCCTTAGCCACAAGAGCATCGAAGTGGGAAATGACCTAACCTACCCTGAGAGACTGATACAGATACTAGACCAAGCCATTCGGAGATTGAGGCGGAAGGAAGTACCCCTGGTGAAAGTTCTATGGAAAAGCCAGCAGTACGAGGAGGCAACTTGGGAACCTGAGTCGGCGATGCGAGCGCAGTACCCGGAACTCTTCGAAGGTATGACTCTTCTGACCTACTTCAGTCCTCTTTAAGTTTGTTATACCTACTACGTTATATTCTTCGCACCCTAGTCTGTTCAAGTTTCGGGGATGAAACTTCTTTTAAGTTTGTTATATTGAAACGACCCACCACCCTTTAGCCATTTAAGACATCTGGGATGTTCACCAGATGTCTATCCGGACGACTGGAGTGTTCATCAGACGTCTGGGATGTCCACCAGACGTCTGGAAATACTTTTAACGCACACGTACGAGTGCCATGCTCCCTCCCTCACCACGCCTCACCACGCCTCATCGCGATGCCACTCCACACCCATGCTCGCCTCTCCACTCCCCTCACCTCCTCTCCCTTTATATACCTCTTCCCCCTCCCCTTCGTTGCCATTCCACAGCCAAGAGCGAGTGAGAGCGGAGGGCCGAGCGAGAGGAAGCGCGAGGGCGAAGGCTGCAGCAGCGTTCTGTTGCAGCATCTGCAGGCAAGGAGAGCCAGGGCGATTCCGCGGAAGTCATTTTCTCCACGGAATCAGACGGCCATAGAAACACCCAGACGTCTCACCAGACGTCCGAAGGTATGGCAAGACGTCTGGTAGAGATCTACTTTCTGTACTTTTCCTCTCTGAAAAAGTCCTGACAGTGTACGTATATGTTAGAGGGCGGGAGCGTAACCGAGGAAATTTCAGACGTTCGGAAGCACTCCCAGACGTCTGATAGCGGAACACCAAGAGAGGTATCCCTGAGAACTGTTTTAAGACGTCTGGGACCTTTCCCAGACGTCTGATTTCTGTTTGATAGCGTGTTTTGGGGCCGTGTGAGGCCCTATTATTATCGCTTTTACGCAAACGAACCGTCTCTGTTTTCCATACAAGTTTCCCTATATAATGATACCTTGTTTACATCCTTCTAAACCTTTTGGCCCATCCATTCGTGTTTAGGTCTCCAGTCCGTCGGGAGTACAGGACCTGTGGAGACATTGGGAGCCACTGTACGAGCCCCCATTCCACCCGGTTACCCAGGTAGAGTGGTTACAAACTTAAATCTCAATTTTAATACATGCGAGTAAGTAATCCTAGGACTTGAGATGAACCCTAGGAAGGATTAAACATATATTCGAGAATAGATTCTTGAACCCTAGGACTTGGCATGAACACTAAGGTCAGAAGAATCTGCATGTGAATAATTGAGTAATCGAAAACTGCATGTCTTTTTGCTAAAATGGATCCCTACTAATAAAATGGAAATTGAGCTGTTGACTCGAACATTCCAACCTGGATGGGACAAAGAAGTTCCTGTATAAACCCCCTGAGAAATGCAAACATGAACACCGTACCTCGAAGAACCAGATGGTTCTGGAAATTTGCTGCCTATGGACAGCTGTTAAGGGAGGTAAGCTGACCTTCGTGTACATAGTACTGAAGAGAGCAACTATCCCTTGTAGTGTAGAGGGGAGCTTGCCACCCTTGGGTTGGGACCCAGGGTAGGTTTGGCCACTCTACGATGACTCTTACTGGCCCTCGTGTATGTGGTACCGAGGTGAGCTACTTAGTGTAGGGGGAGCTATCCTCCCGAGGGGGCCCGGGGCTGGGTATGGCCACCCTACATTGACTCCCGTCAGCCCATTGGGCAAACCGGGGTAGTCGGACAAGGGCACGCAGACTGAGGAGGGGCAAGACCCCTGTTTTATTCTGAGATTGCAAGGCCCTACACTGTTCCGCGCTGTACATTGAGGCATACCCATTAGCAGAAATGACTGACCGTGTGCCAATGTGGGTAGCTACCCGGGTGCTTATCACGTGTGCTGTAGTCACTGCTACGTCACGACCATGACCTCGGGGTAGTAGACCGAGTATAGGACTACCATGGTGGGACTCCCCCGGCCAGGAGAGTGCCACATGGGCATCCTATATCACGGGAAGCTGCAAGCAAAATCGTTCCTGTAGAGAACCAGATGATTAGTTAACAAATCCTAGTTAGAGATCTCTTCGCAACCACATGTATAATATAATTAGAAGATGGAAAACTTTATGTTAATGCATGTTAATTCTTAGCCACCACTCTGCTTAGCTTTAGCTGACTCCAATCAAATATATTCTGTACAGGTCAAGGATTTGAGCAGCCCAAGCCGCAGGCTACTGAGGACACTGGGCCTGGTTAAGCCTAGTTTTAGTTCTATTGCCTGCTAGTGAGTTTTATAGTCTATTTTCTATTACATGTACTCTTTGATTTGATGGCTGTAATATCACTGTTCTCTTTCCACCTGTTGAAACTTTCTTTTTGCTTAATTACTGTACTTGTGTGGTTTGTTGAATGTTACTTGGTTATTTCTTGTTGGACGACTAGATCTTGGGATAAACCAAAGCGAGCCAGTCCCAGATTCTGTTGGAATTTGGGACCGGGTCGTGACAAAACCACTACTAGGGGCTAACCTTACTTTAATTAGGTGCATTTTTACTTGATTTTGGACCCATAATAGGCCCATAATGGGTCCAGCTACAGTGCGTGACCCCCGACCCACCACTGTTCATAATATGCTCAAATGTTCTTGAGATCAGGAGGAGAGGAGTGGGTAATATGGTGAGGGTGCGCCCAGTGCTAACAACTGGGTAGCCCCCTCACCAAATAACTTTTATACAGCTTGGAGTGCTTCTTGCCACACGACGCAGCGCTAACCTTCAATGCCAAATTGGCATTGTACTGCATATAGTTGTGCTGGAATTTCACAAATTTTGTCCTCGATTTGAAGGCCCAATTAAGATTCAAATTATAATTAAATTGTATCATTATAAAGCCCTTACATAGGGCTACGTAATTGTACAATTAGTTTAGGAAAATAAGTTATTTAGATATATATTAAAATTAGTTAAAGTTAGGAAATTATGCACATTAAATTAGGGTTTAATTTGTTAATTAAAGTAAAAATTGGTTAATTAACAATGCAATTGACTTTACATAGAATTAATTTATATACTAAATTATTTATTACACATTTTTAATGTATTTTAGAGACTTTATTGTATTTATTTACATTTAAATACATGTTTAAGTTAGTTATATACATACTTAAGTTATAAATATTCTAATACACTATAAATACAGTATAAATAGGTTGAAAATACTTAAAATAATACTATACACATATACATGATAAAGTACTTAGGTATTAACCTAAATTACTAATTTATTTTATTTTAAGTTAATAGTTTACTTAATTAACTTAATAACTTAATTACCTACTATAAATACATAATTAAATTAATTTACAAGTATAATACAGTATATATTACTTAGTTAAGTACATATGTATAGTATGAGATATAATTATGTACATATACATAGGTTTATATAATTACTTAAGATAATATACATTTATGTTAATATAAATTAATATATAATTATACAATAAAGTTATATCCAATAAATCATCTTAAATAATTAATTTAATATATAGAATACAATTATAAGTTATTATGGATATTATTTACATATTTTACAGTGTCCACATATAACTTAGTATTAAATTATATTTACAAGTATATACACACTATACAAGGTATTTTTGGGTATTTTTGAGCATTTTCTAATTTTTATAGTTTTTATATGTATAAAAGAGGTAGGGGATGAGAGAGAAAGGGTGAGATGAGAGAGAAAGAGTTCTTTCTGGTGTTTTGAGTATATTTCTTTTTATTAAGTTTCATGATATACTGAACCGTCGGCTGGTATGTTCTGCTAAGCTGAAGGTTTAGAATACCTTGAAACTTGGCACATACCTAGAAAAATACTTGATCTTACTTAAGATAGGTTTATTTTAATCTTTTTATGATTTTATTTTTATGCATTTTATTTATTTACGAGTTAACACAAATTTAGGCCTAAAGGGTGTTTACAAGTGGAACCTAAGGCCTCAATGGATGCTAAGGGGCTAGAAAGAGTATGTTGAGCTATAAACAAATCTAGCAAACACTATTAAACATGATGGAGATTAAAACTAAATTCTTCACAAAGATTTGCATTAAAACATTGTTTGGGTAGATATACACCATGAAAACTAGCTGACAATGACTCCAATGAGTATAAACAAGCATTTCAAACTAAATTAAAATGCATTTCAGGTACATGAATGCCTGTTCATTAGTATTCTACAATTATACATAAGTAAACTTCATGAATCTATTAAAATCCCAACTCAAATCTACTTAAAATTCTTCCTATTCAAACCAATTGATATCTCATTTCAGCAGCTATTACAACAACTTGTGTTGCTACAACATCAGACCATTAAGGTTGCTTAAAACTCCATCAAACCATTCTTAACTTTGAGAACTCAGCCATCCAAAAACTCATGAAATTAGGGATTAGATCCCCCATTCAAATAGGGCAACAGAGCAGCTAAACATCTGCTACTCGAATCTCAGCAGACATGATTCAACTCTGAAAAATCAAGTTTCCAAACACTATAAACCTCCAAATAGATTCTGAAATCCAATCAAAATCCAATTACATAATGATAAGCTCGAAAACCTTCATTTCAATCTTGGAAATCAGAATAAAAGTCCCTTGGAAAATAAATCATGTTGCCCGTGATGTTGGCTTTTGTTTTAGGATTTGCATAGGTGATCTGATCACTAGAAGTTCCTAAGCACTAGAGATAAGTGTTTAGGACCTTGGGCAATCCTGGAAAAGCTAATAGGTCATGGTTTAGACCTCATCTCAATGAATTTGAGATTCCTAGGCCTAAACTACCTCAAAAACATAGCCAACTTTGAAAATTTTGGTAAAAGCTTGATAAATACTGAAAATCAAAGCATTGAAGCTCAAACCCATTGCAATCAATCCAATTACTCAAAAATAAACTCAATTCACTTGATTGAAAAGCATTGAAACCAAATAGAATCTTAACTCTTGATCAAGTATGAAAAACACATCCATATAACTCAAGTGAATCCAGCTCAATTAAATCTATGATGAGGGCATTGATGATTCTATGGGCTGAATGGAATACCCTCGAGTTGATGTTTGAGCGATTCAATAGATCTAAAAACTAATGAGCTTTAGATCCATTGAATGCTCTCATAAATGGGTGATTGGTGACAAAATTGTGTATCAAGTGGGTGAATGTGATTAGTGAGGTGAAGGGGAAGAAATATGGATCGCAATGGAGGTGGAAAAACACCTCTCTAATCTAAATTGATCAAAGAGGGCGAGATCAATTATAAGCTAATCTAATTCTAATCTACACTAATCTAAGCTAACACATCACTGAATTCATCATTTAAACTACGTCTAACTAATCTACACTACACTAACAGGCACTAAAACTAATCTAGAAAGTGATGAGTTGTGGCTCATCATATCTAAAATACCCAAGTTAAGCTAGAAACTAGGTTAAACACTATCAAATTAACATATGAAAAGGGTTAAGTGTGGGAAATAGAGAAAAAGGCCTAAAACATCAAATTTGTGCTAAAAATGCATAATTAGGTCATTTATTAAGATATTCTATTAAATAATATAAAATGGTAATCCAATTGCAAATTAGACACACAAATGAGTTCAAAAGATTAAATTAAAAGTGAAATTAACTTCTAATATGTTCAATTAAGCTTCAATAAAAACCTGGTAGCATTTAGACATCATTAGGACCTTGCATTTGGAGATTCACATTTAGGTCCTCCATTCATAACATTTCATTCATTAGAAAACTTGCCAAGGACCCATTTATAGGCCATAGGGACCTTTTTGTAAAGCTCTAGGGACAATTCTGCATTCATTCTATTCCACTTATGGGTTCTTCTACAAAACTCCTACCGTTTCACTTGAGGGCTTTTGCTGCAAAAGCACCATTACACCTGAGCTAATGGTGCACCTTTTGGTGCACTGTTCACATGAAGAACATCCCTAATCCTAGGCATTCATCTCTTCCACCTCTCGATCTACGGCTGCTCTCCAATGGAAGCTTCGTGTGATTTGTCGCATGGCCTCACCACCATCTCCAGAACCCATCCAATGGTCCTTCTTTGATTTGGCTCTTCCTGCCCTCCCCTCCTATCATCCTCACCGCCCATGCCCTAATCTCCTAATCTCACCAATGCAGTGAGTGTAATCACTGATCACTCTTCTTAAGCACTCCTTTAGCTTGCACGCACACCTGATCACCCCCTCCCCTTGAGTGGTCCCTTTCATCCACACTTGCAGCTCCCTCACCCCAATTTCCTCAGTCTACGGTGACAGCGCTGACTTGCCTTCCTCATTTCATTTGCCACCAGCCGACCGGGTGGTGGACCTTAGACATCTTCGTCAGCTACTGGTCTTCCTCCCTTTCATCATCATCAGCCATCGGCAGGTGACCTTAGACATCTTCATCCTAATTAGATTAGATTTTAAATGCTTTCTAGGAGTAGATTTAGCATAGATTTACTGCTTTTTAGATTAATTGTAGTGTTAGTTAGAGTAATTTAGGAGTAGATTAGTATAGATCCGATCCCGCCCTATTATTCCGTGACCATTTCAATCCATTAATCTCCCTCATCATTTCATTACTCGCATTTTCTAATTTCCTCAAATTATTCACAATCCACCCACTCATTAGAGTTAAATTCTCATCTCATTGCTCTCGAGCTTTGAGATGAGGATTTACACTAAAAAATCATCTAGGGGTCTCTCATCCATTTCAGAAATTCACAAAGACCCTTTATCTGAATTTAAAATGGAATCGATTTGCTTGATCTATTTTTAATTCAAATTTCAAGGCAAGATTGCGAGATTTTGATCAAATTGGCTTTTGAAGGGTTTTTGATCAAGCAAATCGATATGTTTTTGAAGTAGATTAGTCCATGACTGTGAATCTAAGATGATTTTAATGATGAATTTTTCCTTAGATGAGCCATGATTGAATTTGTCATGAGTTGGGGTTTTATGATCTCCAATGTGTGGGAGACCCAAGGAGAATCAAATTTGTGATTGGAGTCTTTACCCAGTATTTATGATTGGCTTTTGAGTGAGATTCTGATTTTTAACCTAAGGAATTTTCAGTATTCCTTAAGGTTTTAAACATTTGGGATTCAAGTTAAGTGGATTTAATGGACTAGTTTAACACCTCTTTCATGCTGTCTATAGCATAAAGGAGTTAAATTAGTGTTATTTCTCTGATTTGAAATAAGAATTGATGTTAGGTGTTTTTGATGAAGAGTTTAATACTTCCAATCGATGTTAAAGTAAATTTGATGTGTGATCAGATATGTTTAAGTGTTTAGTGAATCCCAATTTAATATATCAAAATGCTGCATAGCAGCTACATTTCATGAGTGTTTCAACCCTAGATTTAGTGCAATTTGGAATGTTATGTGTTTTTGATGAAGAGTTTAATACTTCCAATCGATGTTAAAGTAAATTTGATGTGTGATCAGATATGTTTAAGTGTTTAGTGAATCCCTATTTAATATATCAAAATGCTGCATAGCAGCTACATTTCATGAGTCTTTCAACCCTACATTTAGTGCAATTTGGAATTGATAATCTGATTTGAATGTTTAGGATCTAAGATCAAACTTTTTCAAGTCTGATCTTAAGTGATCTTTATGTTGATTTGATTGTCAAATCTACTAAATTGAGGATCCAAACCCTACTGTAGCTGCTGGATTGATTTTTAGATGTACTACAGCAACCATTTGAATTATTATAAGACATCTAGAGTAGCTCATTGAGAGCTGCTGAGAGTTGCTGCAGTTGTTGATGTTGCAGCTGCTGCTGCTGTGGCTGCTTGATTTCAGCGGCTATAGCTGTTGCTAGAAGCTGCTATTAGGATGAATTTAAGTGGGCAATGATCTAGATTTAGAGTCTTTAATTAGCTGATGTGTTTTATATGTTGTATAATATTTGTACAAGCTTTCATGTACTAAGATTGAACCTTAATTTGAGTAGAATTGTTTATAATTTGTCTTAAAATCTCCTTTGTTAGCTATAAATGCATCCAACTGTCCAAAATCAAAAGTGATTGAAATCTGAGTAGGAATTCATGTTCAACTGCTTGGACACCTTTTATATTATATGTTGAGCATAACTGAAGCATTCTACTACATATCCAACCCCTTATACACATCCTAGTGCCTTAGGATTCACATGAAACTCTTCTTTAAGGCCTATGATGTGTTTCATTTGTAAATAAATAAAAATATTATAAAAAATTCAAAAAATAAAATAAATGTGTAGCGAGAAAAATTAGCTTTGCTTTTTAAGTGTATGCCAAGTTTCATAGTATTATGAACCCCCAACTTGGTAAAACATACTAGTCGACGGTTCAGTATACCTTGGAACTTAATAAAAGATGTCAATATGAAAAATACAAAAAATAACTCCATTCTTCTCATCTCTTTCTTTCTCTTTCACCTCCTACCTCTATAAAACACATAAAAACATAAAAATCAGAAAAACCCCAAAAACTCCTAAAAATAACATGTATATTATGTAAATACATGTATATATAAGCTATATACTAAGCTATTTATGTATATACTATAAAATATGTATATAATATGTATATATAACTTATGTACATATTCTATAATGTAAATTAAATATTTAAGATAACTTAAATTGTATATAACTTATTTATATAATTAACCATTAATTTAATTAACTTATATGTACTATAATCTAGATAAATTAATAAACCCCCTATAAATAACATTATTTATTAATGATACTATACATACATGTATATGTATATATAATGTAAACTAATATACCTATAACTTAATTTAATTATATATGTATAATAAATACTTAATTTATTAAGTTATTAAATAAGTTAATAAATTAAATCAAAATAAATTAGTAAATTAAGTTATTACGGAACTACTTTATATTGTATATTTGTATTATAGTATTTTAAATGATTTAAACTAATTTAACTATATTTATAATGTATTATATTATTTATACCTAATTTATATGTAAATACACTGAAATCACATATTTAAATGTATATAATTTAAAATAAAACCTCTAATATATAATAAAAATTGGTAATAAATACTTTATTATGTATATTAACTCTATATTAAGTTAATTTGATAACTAATTAACTAATTTATACTGTAATTAGTAAATTAAACCTTAATTTAACTTGTATAAATGTCAATCTTTAGCTAATTTATTTATATAGTAAATAAACTAAATAATTGTATAGACCTATATAAAGGCTTTCCAAACATATAATTTATTTTGAATTTGAACCTAATTATGGCCCTCAAATAGAGGGCCAAAATCAACCATTCTGCACGCAGCACCCTGAATTCCAACGCCTGGAGTGGCACCTAATTAGTCCCACATCGTGGGAAGTAAAGAACCCACTACGCTATTTATTGAATTCCGCCCCTTTGCCGAGCAGTCGCCAAGCACTTAGCTTGAATTAAACCCATTACCCTTACCCCTCTCCTAAGCATAACATTGATATTGATTTGGGATGAGCTTGAGCATATGGTGTGGTGCAAGCCAGGGGTCGTGCACCGTGTGTAGGCTTAAGTGGGTCCAATTATGATCATAAAACGAGATCAAAGTGCCTAATTAAAGAATTAGGACGGCTCTTAGTAGAGGTCTAGTCCCACCTGAGAGGGTGCTATGCATTCCTCAAAAAGGTCGCTCGCCAATTAATAACGTAATTTTTAATTAAATGAACAGTAATTAAGGATTAAGCAAGAGGAGAGGGAGAGCTAAAACTACTAAGTGTTAAGGAAAAGAAAGTGAGCTGCGGCTAAGTGCTAGAGAAGGAGAAGAAGAAACTAAGTAAAAGAAGAGAAGAAGAGAAGTAAAAGAAGAGAAGAAGAGAAGAAGTAAAAGAGGCCTTGTGCTTCTGTGTGAGTCGTGTGTGCGTGTGTATATATGTAAGTATAATATGTATATATATATGTATAGATAGTATATATGTATATATGTATACTGATAATGTATATACTATCTCTTGAATCATTTGAGAACTTCATGTTGTTTTGGGGAGGAGAGAGAAGATCCGGCGAAATTTGAATTCCCCTTTGGGGGGGGAGTGCCGACAAGGATGGCCGGCTGCCTGAGGGGCCCCGGATCCCATGCCGATGACTCTGACGAATGGGTGGTATGGCACTCGCGATCTTGGCGCAAGAAGGTGCGTAGCGTCCATGTCCCTGATGGAGTTAGGACCCTGGGCAGGAGGGGTTTTCAAGATGGTTGGGGCAGAATTCGGAGGGAGGTGATTTGCTATAGATGTCAGCTTCGGGGGCACCTGGTGGCGACCTGTCGGCGACCACTGCTTTGTCTGGCATGTGGAGGATTTGGTCACAAACGGGATGCCTGCCTGGTGACTTGCGGTGATTCTGGGGGCAGGGATTGCAATACACCTTCGCGGACTAAGGGTGACCTGCAGGTGCCCCTTCCACCTCCCCCCTCAACTCTCGGGGGACACGCGATGGATGTGGAGATTCCCCTGACCGAGGATGTCAAGGTAGCGGAGCTGGCTCTACGTGGTGCGTTGATTGGAGAAGTAATGGTGGGTACCCTTTCGATGGACAGAATTCGGCAATTGGTGAGATCTCTTCCTCTATCAACTGATGCTTGGAAAATTGCGGTTATCTCTTCGTCGCAATTTGTGCTTTTTGATGTGGGTGCGGTAGATGTTGAGAAGTATTGTTTTCAGACTCGCAAATTGGGTGGACTATCAGTGATCTAGCGGCTGGTTTCCCCTTTGATGGTTCTCTGCCTGAGTGTAACGACCCGATTCCCGAATCCCTATGAGATACGAGAATCAGACCGACTCGACTAATCCCAAGACCCAGTCGTCCAACGAGGAAGTAATCAAAAGAGCAGTAAAATAAACCACATTCACCATGTATATAACTAGCAGTAACAAAATATAGCAGTAAAGGAAAGAACCACTACAGTATGCACCGCCACAACAGTAGAGAAATAAACATAAATATAAATATGAAGTTTACATTAAAGAGAATACAAGGAGTAACAGAAAACTACTCACTACAGCGGAAAGAAAGTACAGAAAGTACTACGGTAACCCTACTGGACCCTACTAGGCCCAGCGCCCTCTGCAGCCGCTGACTCTGGCTGCTCAACACCTGGTCCTAAAAAGGTAACAAGAGTGACACGTTAGCGAAATGCTGAGTAGAGTGGCAACTATAAGCTAGAAGAAGTAGTAGAGTGGACAGTAGTTGTTATATTTTTACTTTCTTCTTTTATACTTTTCCATTTATTCACTATTGATTTACTTCTCAGATCCTTCTCTTGATCTTGAATGTTCCTCGTGAGAACGATCTTGATTGTAGTCTTTCCCGAAAAGTAGAAGTAACACGTGGTGCTCTCCTAGCCGGGAGAGTCCCCCGTAGTGGTCCTACCCTCAGTCAACCACCCCAAGGTCGCTGTCAGACGTAACGGTGACTACGGCACGCACGATAAACGCACGGATAGCTACCCCACACTGGCACGCGGTCAGTCATTTCCGTTAACGGGTGCACCCAAAGCACAGCACGGAACCAGTATAGGGCAGAGCCCTCTCAGTAACAAGGGTCCAGACCCTCCACAGTAACCAAACAAGGGTCTCGCCCCTCCACAGTCCACGCACCCTCGCCTGACTACCTTGGTTTGCTCGGTGAGCCTAACAAGTCGGTGTAGGAGAGCTAGTAGAACCCCGGGGCCCGTGGGGTAGCTAGTGCTCTCCCTACACTAGTAGCTCTCCTCGGTACTGTGTACACGAGGGCCAAAAGTCGGTACAAAGTGGCCAGTCCTAACCCCGGGTCCCTGGGGCGGCTAGCTCTGCTCTGCATTAAACAGGGGGACGGTCGCTCTCCTTAGTACTCCGTACTCAAGGGCTAGCTCACTTCCCCAATTCTATTCCATTCCCTTTCCAGGAGTTCTACTCCTAATTCCCCGTAGGGTTCAAGCTCTTTTAATTCATCCAATTTAAATTTCACCGTTCCAGCTTTACGTTCATACAATCCATGTTCTCAGTCATACTTATTCATTCATAACAGGCAGCTGTTAACCAATTTACAGGTAGTTATCATTTCCTTTCTACTTTTCCAAGACTGCAACAGTTGTATATTCAACTAGTTTTCCAGTCCTATGATTCATGCCGTACCCTAGGATCTATCATTCAATCTAGTTTTCCAGTCCTAGAATTCATGCAATGCCCTAGGATCTATCATTCAATCTAATTTCTCAGTCCTAGGGTTCATGAAATGCCCTAGACTCTATTAATTATTTCATAATTGTACAAATTTTGTTAAATAAATTAAAGGGCCACTCTACTAGCGAAATCGGGAGTACTGGGGGCATGGTCGGTAATCCCGCACGCCTTCGCAATTCCCAAGACTACAACGGAACGGGGTCCTAACACAAGGATCAATCACAAGGAGTTTCTCAAACAGTATATAATTACCGTAAACGGATAGGGGAATTAATTCTGGAAAGAACGCAACTCGAAACATGGAAAACAGACTCCGAACGGGCCCTAAACGGGTCAAAAATGACGAATCTGTCCAAAATCAGACGTCTGGAACCTCGTCCAGACGTCTTAAAAGGTGGATCAGGTTGTACCTCAGTCTGCGCAGTCCTTCAGACATCCAGAAGCCCGCTGGAATGTCTGGCCTTGGTTTCCAGACATCCGATTGTCACCTAGGATGTCTGGAGGTTCTCTCCGTCGTCTGGCACTTTAGCCAGACGTCTAATTCACGTGGGATGGCAAGCCCTCGCGCCCTCCCGAGTAGAACCTGCGCACACACACACACACCTGCTCTCAGCACGACGAAGTGTAGAAGAACGCGGCGGACGGCTACATGACCGTACACGCGTAAAAAGGAGAAGGTAAATAAAATCGTACCTGTCAGACGTCTGGACCGTCCTCCAGATGTCTTAGGCATTGTCTAGACGCAAGTCTAGACGTCTGATTCTGGAAAATTTTCCCAAAATCAGGACCCGGTTCGCTCTCCACCCTCGACGTACGGCCGCGCCGTGCCTCGTCCGCCTGCTGCCAGAGCTGCAGCAGCTCCACGCTACCCCACGCTCGCCATCCTCCCGTCAGCCGACTCTAACAGCCCCGGCAAGCTCGCACCTTCACGGTCGAGCTTCTACTTCCTCTCGCAGCAGCCTCTCTCTTTCGTTCGCGCTCTCACTAGCAGGGAGAAGGAGAAGATGGGTGGAAGGGAGTGGGGTGGCGTGAGGGAGAGGAGGGGTATATGTAGGCACGAGGGGGGCTCTGCAAGTCGGCGGGGGAAGAAATAAAGAGAAGAGGGCGGCTGGGAAATCAGTCTGCGCGCGCCTGCGTGCAGATTCGCTCCTGTACGCATGCAAAATTAATTTCAAGACGTCTGGGAAGGCGTCCAAATGGCTGGGCCAACTCCCAGACGTCTTAAAGCGGTCTTGGTGCCTCGGGTCTTAACACTGAGCATCCCCTCAAAGAACAGCTTCCAGGTCTGGTGTTCTTGAGATCAGAGGTCTGCCTTTGCATCTAAGGTCTAGGAAGGTGGTAGAAAACATGGTAGCCGGGTTTGCATCTATGGCCGAGGATGCCATTGTTGGTCTAACTAAAGGAGATGCCAGTGTTTTGAAAGTGACAGTGAAGGTCTTCAGGGCTGGTACCATTCCTGATAAACTGATCCTCAGATGTGGGGGCAGCTCTTGGATGCTCCTTTTGAATTTTATTGTGGCAAATTGAGAGGTCGTGCCTAGACATCACCCCCTTCTTATGCTGTGGTGCTGAAAACCAAAATTCCTCCCTTGCAACCAAACTGTGCTAGTCAGGAAATGGTGGTAGAATGCGCTAAAGGTAGGGAATCGGTAGATGGGGTAGGGAGCTTGGGAGTTGAGGAGTTGAGGACTGAAGCTCTGGAGGGTGTGGCTGAAGTACCTCTAATCCAAGACCTCCCCTCTTATGATGAGGTGCTGAAACCAAAGCTCCTTCCTTGCAACCAAATGGTGCTAGCCAGGAGGTGGTGGCAAAATGCTCTAAAGAAAGGGAATTGGTAGATGGGGTAGGGAGCTTGGGAGTTGTGGAGATGAGGACTGAAGCTCTGGAGGAAGTGGCTGAAGTACCCCTGATCCAAAAGGTAGCTGCAATGGTGGATGATGAAGGGATGGAAATGAATGTGTCTAATGAAGCTGTGGCTGAGGACTTGAAAGCCCATCTTGGTGAGCCTGATGAAGGGATGGAAGTGAATGTGATAAATGAGCCTGCTGATTCTACTCTGGTGGACTCCTCTGTGAGTTCCTTGGACTTGCAGAATTGCTCTCCTGTGGCTGATGTCGTGCACTTGAAGTCAAAGACTCCCTCTACTGCTAGGATTGGGAAACCTCCCTACAAGTTGAGGCTAAGAAGGCACACTCCTACACAAAGAGTTGATGAATCTGTCATTGCAGCTGTGATGAAGGTCAGTAGAGCTTCTACAGCTAAGAAGGGGACAGACCTGACTCCCAAATGAGGGTCGTAACCTGGAATGTGCATGGGTTGCGCGATAGAAGTAGGAGGGGGTCTCTACTTAGATATCTGCATGAATGGGAAATCAAATGTGCCATCCTTCAAGAGACACACATTGATTGTGAGTCTGACAGGGCATGGGAGGAGATGAGGGCAGGTTTTGCAAATGACCTTGTGGTGGTCAACTCCAATGGCAGATCTGGGGAATTGCCATCTGGTGGAAGAAGTAGCTGCTGTGCTTGGAGGAGGTTTCTGTGGCTAGGCACCTTCTAACCTGTAGATTCAAAAGAGGTTAGGGGGACAATGTCTTCTTTGTGACAGGCGTGTATGGTCCAAACGATCCTAACAGGAGGCAGGAGCTGTGGGAGGATTGGAACCTGGCTGCAGATTTTGTAGATGGGGGGGCTTGGCTTGTTGGAGGGGACTTCAATTGTACTTTATTGGGGAGTGACAGACCTAATGAGATGGTAGACAGCTCTACCACTGGATTCCAATTGATGGTAGACAGCTCTACCACTGGATTCCAATTGATGGTCCAGGCCTTGGGGATGTGTGAGTTTCCTTCATCAGGGGCTGAATTCACTTGGAGGAATGGTAATGGGCTCTTGTCCAAGATTGACAGGTTTTTTGGCAATGCTGAGCTGATGGATCTCTTCCAGATGTCATTTGTTTGTGGTCTTGAATGCCCATTTTCTGATCATACACCCTTGGTGTGGGACAATGGTCAACAGGTGGTGGCTGGATCCTACTTCAAATTTAGGAAATCTTGGCTGAGGGAAATAGGGTTCAGAGACATGTTTGCCAGCTGGTGGTGGTCACAGCAGGGTGAAGGCACGGCCACCTTCAGGTTGGCTTCCAAGATTATGGCTTTGAAAGGTATGCTGAAGGAGTATGGAGATATTATCTCTGTTCTCAGACATCAGAAGCATCGTGAAGCCTTGCTGAAAATTCAAGAACTTGATACCAAGGAAGCTGTGGCTCATCTCTCTGAGCTAGACCTTGCAGATAGGAAAAGATGGTAGGGGGTGGTGCTTGAAGAAGACCTAAAACTGGAGATGGATTGGAGGGAGCATTCTAGGCAGCTATGGCTAAGTGAGGGGATGCAAACACCAAATTCTTTCACTTGGCTACTAGTTCTAGGAGAAGAACAAATCTGATCTCTTCAATTGTTATAGAGGGGCAGAGAATTACCTCCTTATCTGATATCAGAGCTGAGGCTGTTAGGTATTTCAAGGAATCTTCAAGAGCTGCAGGTAGGGGCAATTGGAGGATGACAGCTAGTGATCTACCCAAGATTAATGAGTCTCAGGGGTCCAGTCTGATTGAGCCCATATCTAAAGCTGAAGTCCTGAAGGCCATTAAGGATCTCAACTGTGAAGGGTCACCTGGTCCTGATGGAATCCAAGTTTTCTTCTACAAAGAACTATGGGACATTGTGGGCACAGAGGTTATGGAAGTGATTAGAGAGTTTCAAAGTGGCAATTTTGGCTTTGAAAGGATAAATAGATCTTATCTATTTCTTCTGCCAAAAACCCTAGGTGCTGAATCCTTCCAGGAGTTTAGACCCATTGCCCTCTCTAACTCCTTGTACTTGGTGATTGGCAAGGTCTTGGCTAATAGATTGAGACCCGTATTGCAAGATCTGATCCATCCTGCTCAATTAGCATTCCTCCCTGGCAAATCTCTACAAGAATATTTTATCTTAGCCCATGAGATGATTTGTGGCTGGCATAAGAGAAGATGCAGAGCCTTCCTTTGGAAGGTTGACTTTCGTAAGGCTTATGATTCCATCAGTTGACCTTATCTCTGGGATGTGCTTAAAAGAAGGGGCTTTCCTTCTACTTGGATAGGCTGGGTTAAAAGATGTATTACCACTGCCTCCTTCACCCCTCTAATAAATGGAAAACCCTATGGTGTGTGGATTCAGCCCCAATGTGGCATCAGGCAAGGATGTCCCCTGGCTCCCCTGATCTTCAATTTGGTAGTTGACAGTTTGACTTGGTTTGCTTGTAAGCTTGCTGAAGCTAGTCTTGTCAGAGGATATTCACTATCTTGTAGGAATAATCTGGCTCCCATTCTTCAATATGCAGATGATACTATTTTTTTTGTTGAAGGGTCCATGGATGAAGCATTGGCTCTGCATCATTTGGTTAATATTTTTGGTGAGCTTTCTGGATTGAGGTTGAATAGATATAAGTCTGGCTTGGTCTGCTTTGGTTTACCTGAGGAGGAGCAGGATGCCTTAGCAACCATCCTGATGACTCCCCGCATCAGTCTTCCTATCAGATATCTAGGGCTGCCTTTGAGGTGTTCCAGGTTGAAGAAAAGTGATTGGAACTGCCTTTTTGACAAGATTTCTATGAAATTAGATGGTTGGCATAGCAGGTTCCTGTCCAGAGGTGGAAGACTTGTCTTGCTCACCTCAGTAGTCACCTCCATCCCTGTCTTCTACTTTTCCATTTCCAAAGCACGAAAATCCATTTAGAAAAGGTTGGATGTGATGAGGAAGAGGTTCTTTTGGAAGGGAGCTAGACATAAGGGCAGTTTCTTGCAGCCTCTCAAGTGGGATCAGATTTGCTATCCTAAAGAGAAGGGTGGTCTTGGCATTAAGTCCCTACAGCATTTTAATGATGCCCTGCTACTTAAATGGGCTATTAAACTATTGCAAGGTGATCTGAAGCCGTGGTATATTCTGATTAAAGACAGATATGGAGCATCCAACAGCATGATGTCCAGACTTCAGCCCAACTATCCTTCTCCCTTCTGGAAATCTGTGACTAAGGCATTAACTGATCACTTCCATCTGCTGCAACCATCACTTGGAGATGGCAGGTCCTTCAGTTTCTGGAAGGAGGGATGGTCTGAGCTGGGTGTTTTGAAGGAGCTCTATCCAAGAGCTTTTGCTGCAGCAGCTGACAAGGATGCCACTGTCAGCAAGGTCTGGTCCTGCAGCAGCAGTAGCTGGAATATGGATGGTGAGGAGTCCAGTAGAAGAGCTACCCGGCTGTGGGAAGAAAAGAGAAGGCTTATATCAGACCTTGGGAGCTTTAGACCTAGGCCTGGAATGGAGGACAGATATCTGTGGGAGGGGATTTATAGTGTCCAATCTGGCTATAACAGAATGTTGAACATTGAAGAGGGTTGGAGATATGATTCCATTATGGTTGTTAAAAATTCCTCTCAAGGTACAAATTTTCCTCTGGCTATGCAAGAGAGATGGTTTAATCACAAGTGATCTACGCCACAGAAGGTTGGGTACTGATCACCATGTTTTTCTTTGTGTGAGATGAGTACTGACATTGTAAATCACCTCCTCTCTTCTTGCCTTGTCACTGATGTCATTTGGAGAAAAATTTGTCAGGAGCCATTATGTTAAGACCCGTGCCATCAAAACACTTTAAGACATCTGGGAGTTGGTCCAGACATCTGGTCAGACGTCTGGACATCTTCCCAGACGTCTGGAAATCAATTTTTGTGTGCGAACATCCTCGAGTCTGCACGCGTGCCACGCACAGACTGAGCTCCGCCACTTTCTCTCTTTCTCCTTCCCTCGCCGAACTACAGAACCTTTTCCCCCCTCACGCCTACATATACCCCCTCCTCTCTCTCATACCACCCCACTCCCATCCACCTTCTCCTTCCTCCAGCAAGAGCGAGAGCGAGAGGGGCGAGTGCAGCCGAGGTAGCAGTGGAGAGGAGAGGGGCAGCGAGAGAAGGGAAGAGGGGAGAGTACACGAGTCGTGAGAGAGCTCGCTGGAGGTGCTCACGGCTGGTCGAGCATGTGCACGGTGGAGAGGTGTCTGGGGAGGCTTCCCCCGACGCTGCTGCAACTAGAGCAGCGGGCGAGCGAGTGCGGTGAGGGCGTACGTAGCAGGAAGAAGATACAGGAGCTTCTGGTTCTGGGATTTTTCCCAGAATCAGACGTCTAGACTTACATCCAGACGACGCGGACGACGTCTGGAGGAAGCTCCAGACAACTGAGTGGTACATACTGCGCCTATACCTCACTTTTTGCGGATGATGCCATGCAGGCCGTTCCGCCGAGGCCCTGATACGTGCTGTGTTAAGAAGTTTTTGCATGCACATGTAGTATTCGCTTTGGGAAGGCGCGAGACATGCCCTCCCACGCAGTTCAGACGTTTGGGCGAGACACCAGACGGCGGAGAACGTCTCTAGACATCCGAAAAGATAGTCGGACGTCTGGAACTAGGTCCAGACGGTTCAGCAGGATCCCTAGATGTCTGAGGAGCAGCAGAGTGAGGTATGGTTCTGGGTTCCTTTTAAGACGTCTGGAAGGTGGTCTAGATGTAGATTTGAGTCAGAATTGTCATTTTTTACTCATTTAGGGTTCGTTTGAGGTCCGATTTCCACATTTAAGACCCCGTTCTTCTTCGTATAAGTTCCCTTACTTATGGGAATGCTTGTATCATGTTCTGAGAGGTTTCTTGTGGTTGATCCTTGTATTAGGACCTCGTTCTGTTGCGGATTTGGGGGTTGCGGAGGCACGTGGACCTGCCGATCAAGCCCCCATTACTCCCAGTTTTGCAGGTAGAGTGGCTTCCCTTAGTTAATTACAAACATAAATGTATATCTGGAATAAATGTTAGATCCTAGGGTATGGCATGAATCCTAGGATTAGAAACACTGGAACGATTATATTGAATGCCTAAATTGCAGTCTTGGATGAGTAAATAGAATAATAACAATTGCCTGTAATTGGATAACAACTGCCTGTGAATTATAGAGTACTGTTGTTAGCAACTGTTGCATGTAAATTTCTGTTGTTTGCCATTAAATACGAGCTACCTGTATAAGAATTGGAAATGACATATGGAATGTTGGAAACACGAACTACCTGTGAATAACCCTGAAATGATGAAACCTAGTATGGCTGGGTCTGGAAAAACATGAGCATGAACCCTGCGGGGAATTAGGAGTAGAACTCCTGGAAAATAAATGGAATAGAACTGAAAATGTGAATGGGGAAGTGAGCTGGCCCTTGAGTATGGAGTACCAAGGAGAGCGATTGTCCCCCCGTTTAGTGCAGAGCGGAGCTAGCTGCCCTAGGGTTGGGACCCAGGGTTAGGACTGGCCACTTTGTACCGACTCTGTGGCCCTCGCGTACACAGTACCGGAGAGAGCTACTAGTGTAGGGAGAGAGCTAGCCACCCCACGGGGCCCAGGGTTCAGCTAGCCGTCCTACACCGACTTGTTAGGCCCATTGGGAAAACCAGGGTAGTCAGGCGAGGGTGCGCGAACTGTGGAGGGGCGAGACCCCTGTTTGGTTCTTAGGGGCTAGACCCCTGTTACTGAGAGGGCTCTACCTTATACTGGTTCCGTGTTGTGCTTTGGGTGCACCTGTTAACGGAAACAACTGACCGCGTGCCAGTGCGGGGTAGCTACCCGTGCGTTTATCGCGCGTGTCGTAGTCACCGTTACGTCTATCAGCGACCTTGGGGTGGTTGACTGAGGGTAGGACCACCATGGGGGACTCTCCCAGCCAGGAGAGCACCACGTGCTACTTCTACTCTTCGAAAAAGACTGCAATTAAGATCGTTCCCACGAGGAACACTCGAGATCGAGAAAAGGACCTGATAAATAAACCAAGTGATGAAAGAAAGAATAACTAGTTGAATAAAGAAAGAAATTGAAAACAACAGCTACCTGTCCACCTTTACTGTTTCTCTTAGTTAGCTGGTTGCCACTCTACTCAGTGTTTCGTTGACGTGTTGTACTTACCACCTTTTTCAGGTCCAGGTGTTGAGCAGTCAGAGCCTACGGCTGCAGAGGGTGCTGGGCCCAGTGGAGCCCAGTAGTGTTTCTTTTTGTTGTACCGTTCTATTGTAGTGAGTATTTTTGTTACACTTCTGTACTCGTTTATTGTAAATTTTATATTCCTGTACCCTTTTTAAATTCTCTATTGTTGTGGTGGTATGTCCTGTAGTAGTTTACTTCTTTGCTGCTGTACTTTTGTTATTGTTAGTTGCTGCATGGTGAATGTGGTTATTTTTACTGCTTTTTGGTTACTTCCTCATTGGACGACTGGGTCTTGGGATCAGTCGAGTCGGTCCGGTCTCGTGTCCTGTAGGGATTCGGGAACCGAATTGTAACACATTACCAGAGTGGGATTCTATCTGGCACGGGTTTGAGGCGAGAGGGAAGCCACATGTCCACATGGCTACTACTATTTGGTGTGTATGGAAGGCAAGGAATGAGAGACTTTTTCAAGAGAGGCCGGTATGTTGTGAGAGTATTGTAAGAGAGTGCTGGTCCCTCATACACTCTTGGGGATCCTTTTTGTAATTTCCCTTGCTTTGCACATAATATACTGCTCCGGACTGCTATCGTAGGACGATAGCTCTCCTTTCTGTTTCAAAAAAAAATAATAATGTATATACTATATATATAAGTAAGATATGTAATATATGTAAGTGTACGTAGTATTGTTTGAGCTATATTTCGTATCTAAATAACATCAGAGCTTTAGTGACATGTATCCGTCACTGTAGATAGAATAAGCGTCATTATAAATCCTATTTTTACCTTAGCTTATGTATATAGTTTTTCTAAGGTTTAACGACCCTTATATATGTCATTGTACATACATTATGTCTTACTGTATATGTTACTATGTTAATTTAAGTTAGTATAGTACATATTATTACTTATTATTGTACATATAGCTAAGTATTATTATTATAAGTTATAAATAGATAGTATAGAGTGGTCATTTATGGTTTTTGATGCTTGTTTGTATATAATTCTTTTCAAGCATTGTAATTATTTCTAATTCATTCTTTTGTATATAATTGATTCATTCTTTCATTAGTTGATTCATTTATTCATTGTTGTATATAAAATCAATCTTTTTTGGAATTAAAGAATATTACTGGACTTAGAGAGTGATGTATATCAATAACTGCCGCTCAGTAAACGGTCTGAAATAAACCAATAAAAATTAAGTGTATAAATAAAATTGACGCGACAACGGTTTGTATTTGTGACATATACTACAACGACATTTTAAAGCCCTTTTTAGTACGAACCGGTAGTCAGTGATCATATTTTTGGCATCGTTGCCGGGGATAAAAACCCAACAATAATGCATTCTTATGATTGTTAACAAGTTACGCATCATATTTTTGGCGCCGTTGCCAAGGTCAAAAACCCGACAATAGTGTGTTCTTAAGACTCAAGCCCAACTCTTATTGCGTTGTGGCTCAAAGAATATTTGGTGGAAACAGGGTATTTGTATTACACCCTGAAAACATTTTTCTTTCTTTTTGGTGGAACACTATATTTACAGGACTTGGAGAACATACTTGACTTATTCTAAAGAATTTCTTTTTCTGAAACTTTCTCTCTTTTTTTTCTTTTTTATTTTTTATTTAATAACTGTCAGTATGTCTTCGACAACTTTGTTTGGTAGAGCACACCTTATTTGGTGGGTGAGTTCTTTGGTGGAAAGAGCTTCTCCTAGACACAAGACTAAAGACTAGGACAAAGAGTCTACCTGCATGCACAAATAAGGACTTCACCTTCCCTAATGAACACTAGGGTTGAATTTCAAATTCACAAGGTCTTTCCTGACACTATGTTGTGTAAACCAAGGTTACTTAGATTCCTAAGCCAAAGCAAACCAGCGAAATCCTGTACTAGTGAGTCAGGTACAAGAATACATCCTGAGTTAGGAGAGATCGTGGTCTATCTTGTCAAAGCTTAAAGTGTATTAAGCCAAAGCCTGAGCGAATTAAGCTACAGTGGCCCAGAAAGTCTAACCCAACAATAGCCTGAGCGTTCTTATGATTGTTGATTTTTATCTATCTTCATGCTCATAATAGGCCTACATTAGGCTCAGCACAGTGCATAGGCCCTTGGCCCACGCACCAATTTCGTTTCATTTGCTCGTTCATGCTCGAATTAGAGAGAGAGGGGATAAGGTATGTATGCTCCCTGCGATATGACAACTGTAGAGGCCATTCACAAAATTCCTTTTATACCACTTTAACCGCTTCGTCACCACCGATGTGGGATTAAGTACTGCAGCAAGACTGAGTGCTGAAGGCACGCAGCTGCATGCTAAATTACAAGATTTGGCCCTTGATTTAAGGGTTATATTTAATTCCAAAGTTTAAATAAATTATATATTTACAAAGCCCTTATATAGGTCTACTTAATTATATAATTAATTTACAAAAATAATTTATTTAAATATATATTAAAATTAGTTAAAATTAGGAATTTATATACGTTAAATTTAAGGTTTAATTTCTTAATTAATGTAAAAATTGATAAATTAATCATGAAATTGACTTTATAATTAGTTAATTTATATAATAAGGTATTTATTATACATTTTTAATTTATTTTAGAGCCTTTATTTTAATTTATTTACATTTAAATACATGTTTTAGATAGATATATACATATTTAATGTATAAATACTACTATATAGTATAAATATGTTATAAATAAGTTGAAAATATTTAAAATTAATATATATACATGTACAATATAAACTACTTCAGTAATAACTTAATTTACCAATTTATTTTATTTTAAATTAATAATTTACCTAATTAACTTAATAACTCAATTACCTACAATAATTACATAAATAAATTAATGTACAGGCATCCTATAGTATATAATAATTAGTTAAGTATGTATGTACAGTATTACATATGATTATAGGCATATACATAGGTATTTATAATTAGTTAGTATTATTTACATTTACTCTAATATAAATTAATATATAATTATACATTAAGGTTATATATAATAAATCATCCTAAATACTTAATTAAATATATATAATACAATTTTAAGTTATTTATATACATTATTTACATATACTACAATATATACATATAGCTTCATATTAAATTATATTTACAAGTATAAATACAATGTACAAGCTATTTTTACGTGTTTTTGGGTATTTTCTAATTTTTATGGTTTTTATATGTATAATAGAGATAGGAGATGAGAGAGAAGAACTCTTTTTGAGGTTTTTGAATTGGTTTCTTATATTAAGTTTCAAAGTAGACCACACCATCGATTGGTATGTTCTACGAAGCCGGGGGTTTGGAATACTTTGCAACTTGACATACACCTAAAGAAATACCTAATCCTACTCAAAATAGGTTTATTTTATTTTTTTGTGATCTTTATAATTTTTGTGGATTATTTCAAATTTAGCAATTGAGGTTTGACGTGAATATAGAACCATGCAACCTTATGCCTCAATTTCAGTTCTAAAAGCTAGAAGAGTGATAAAAGCTTTCAAAAGTCTTCAATGCATCAAATAAAAGGTGTTTGAGAATTTAAACAATATTTTGATCTTTAATTCACCCAAACCACAAATTAGACATGTAAATACATTAAAAGTGACTTACATCAAATAATAATACTAAGCACTTCAAATTGAATTAAATCCAAATTTTGATACATGAATGCATGTTACAGACTTTCTAAGCACAGTAGACATGTCAGATCTTTAAAATCCAAAACCCAACTCAAAGCCTCATTAAATCAACCAAGACAGTGGTTGCTACTACTATAAAATCAGTCTAGTAGCTGAAACCAGCTGCCGTGCAGTCAACTGAGCATTGCTGCTACTATGATTCAGCAACTGATGTTGCTGCAGGGGTTGCTTCTGTTTCTTTCCAGATTAAGCTTAAAGAGCAGAAGTAGCTCTAATGTAAACACATTTATATCACATAAACTGTCTATTTACGCATGTTCTTAGGCATAGAATTGCATCACATATTATAAATATTGTATAACATGCATCATCTTGCATTTAGGGTAGTCTGTTTAAAATTTAGGTTAATTGTCTCCTTTTATGGCCATGGACAGGGAAACTTGTTAATCAATGCTTCGGACTGAGGATCCAACCGTACAGATCTGATTAGAGAAACGATGGGAGTTCAACGACTCCAAGATCACTCTGATCGGACATCCGTAGCATTAGATATAGTCCAAGGAAGCCTAGAGACCAAGGGCCAAGATGGTGTTAATCCGCACCTCATACGACAAACTCGACCGCATGGATGAGTTCGGATCGACGATCGCAGCCTAACGACGGGAAAATTGGTTCAATCCAACACCCGTGGCACCGTCTGCAACACACAGAAGTTGGACGGCCAAGATGGTGCCACGTGGCACCATCTCAGTCGCCCGATCGGCCCTAGGGACCCGTCGCTCTCCTCTTCTGAAGGCATGGCAAGATGAGATCTAGGCCGTTGGATCTTGATCCAATCGCCGTGAGTTTGAGCCACTTAAAACCTCCGCGTGACACAGATGAAGACGCAGCGCAGCGGTCATGAGGAGTTGCATGAGTGCAGGGCGTAGGGTCGACTCACGATCCGCTGCATGCGCGCGTTAAATTCGGACCACGCGAGTGGTTGCGGATGACCCAGATCGCCCAATCAGGTGTACGTGGGATCAGATGCTCCGCCTCACGCCCGATCTGACTTGCGGACTCGTGCGGTGTAAAGCTGAAGTGTGGCTTGGGCGAGGATGATTTTAAGGATCGGACGGCCGATATCATCCAAACATGGGTGTGTGTTTTAGGTGCGGAAGAGAAGTAGGCGCGCGTGCAGCACGCACACGTCGCCTACGACGAACCTTTAGCAACGTTTACGTCCATCGCTAAAGGTCCCATTTTAATGTTTTTGAAATTAAAATGTCCAAAATGTTGAGGGGTCAGGGGTAGCACAGTTGGTGCGCCCGCTCCCTATAAGGTGCTCACTGTGTGGGGTATGCAGGTTCGATCCCCTGCGGTATGCCCAATCATGCATAGTGTCCTCATGGGGGGACACATCGCTGATGTTGTCCCCACCTAGACTCTGCACTGGAGAGTGGACGTGGCTTAGATCACGGAGGTGCTCCGTGGCAAGCGAGAAATTCGGGGGCCCTGGGGGGTGGGGTCTCCCCCTCCCTCCCCTTTTTTTGAAATGTCCAAAATGCCCCCAATCCTTGCAACTATAAAAGGAGACTCCTACCCTACAAATTTCTCATCCCTTCTTCTCTTCTCTCACCCCTTCCAAAGCTTTAAGAGCTTGTCCCAAACCCAGGATACTCCTCTAGAGTAGAAATCATAAACTTTCCACCTTTGTTCCCCTTCGTGGAGCATAACGCTATTGTCCTCTCTCTACATTCGGGAAGCGGATCCCGCGACGACGATGACGTGCTGCTTCGTTTTCATTCCTCCCGCTTTATCCTCCTTCTTCCCGCTTCGTTCCCCGTCTTCCAAGCATCGTCCCGTCTGGCTCGTCCTCCAAGCAATCGTCAAGGAGGATATTTCTCTCTCCATTCTCTTTACTATTTTCTAAAGTAGATTTACTGCTTTCTAGTATAGATTTCTCGCTTTCTAGTCGTAATTAGTAGTGTAATGAACAACTTATGATAATGAAATCTCTGTTTATTCTACCCCTCTTTTGGTTTTATTTGTAATATTTTCTCTCTTTCTCTTCTATTTATTATTTGTTAAATAGATAGCTACTTTTCGACCAGCTAATTTGTTTCATGACAAACAAATAAAACACGTATTTTTACTCAAACGCCCGCCTCCCTGTGTTCGACCCAAAACTTCTTTGCAACTTTTTGGTATAAATTTTATCTGTTGAACGAATTTCTTCGCGACTTGAACTACAACGATGGGTTTTCGAATCCAACTGCCAATGCATAGTTTTCCACACTCTACATTTTGGCACCGTTGCCGAGGAGGTGACGTTCTTTGATTCTTCGTGTTTTCCGACTTACGAATCGTTTACCTCACTTCTCTCCTTTCTTATTATGATTGCAGGTACTCTTCTGAGATGAGCAAAAGTGGTAGATTGGAGCAAAGTGATGTTGAAGATTCTATAATTTTACCCCCACCTCCCACCCATTAGTTTTCATTCCACTACGTAATAACACAAACATAAATCAACCTAGGTGTTCTTATAAACTCTAAGGTTAGTTTTGATTGTTTGTTTGACACCTACAACTGCCTTACCCTCTGCATTTAAAAAGAAAAATTAAAAAAATTTCACAGAGGTACACAACCTCATCTGATTTTCACACACAACCTGTAAACCGATCTTTGGAACCGGTACACACACCTAAACACATAATCGAGTAGAAATCAGATTAGGTAATCACTTCTGTGCCTAATTAAGTGGTGCAACAGGCCAATTGTTTGAGTTGATTGGGCTACACCACTTCTGTTGGAACCTTGTTCCACATCTTGTTTTGGTGTTAATAAAATTATTATGGATTAATGTTTGCAATTGAGTGCTTTTCAGATTTAGGTGAAGATCAAGGCAAACAGGAAGTGATGGAGGCATGATGATGAGAAGGAGAAGATGTTGACAAGGAGGAGGCAAGATGACAAGGATGAGTTGAAGTGAAGAAGATCATCTTCAACCTTTAGTTTTTTAGTTTAGACCTTTTATTTATAGAATGTATGCCTCTTAACAAAGGAATGTAACTTAGATAGTAAAAATAATTAGAGATAAATTAGGATTAATATTACGATCATTTTCAAAGAACGTAATTGATTAAATCACTTAAAAAAGGTACTTGTTAACCAACAAGTACCAGTACTAAAGTTTCATACTGGTACATGTGAGTTACAGGTTTGGATTTTGTCAAGAAACAAACCTATGCCCAGCGAGTACCGGTACTCATGATCAGTACCGGTACTGGAGGTAACGAGTATCGGTACTAACCATGAGTACTGGTACAAGTGGGTTACAAATTTATATTAAGAGTTTGAAACCCAAATCTGGAAGCAACGAGTACCGGTACCCATACTTTAGTACCGATACCAGCTAGCCGTTGGCTCAATTCTGAACGGCTAGAAAATTTATTTAGGCTATGTGAATGTTGGGAATTAAATCCCAATGTCTAGTAGACGAGTATCCTAGGTCCTAAACTCTATAAAATGACCCTAAGACTCTTTGTTTGCGCACAAGAAATAGAGAAGAAAAATTCCAGAGCTATATTTCAAATTTCCACCATTTTTTCAAGAGAGAAAGAAGAAGCTTGCCATTCACTTTCTCTACATTCTTGCAAGCTCAACGACTTATTTTTCTCACACATCTATGAAGCGATTCACGTCCATCCTAGGCTCTCAAATTGATCTTACAATTGGTATCAGAGCGGGTAGCGAGAAGTAAAAACTCTTGCTCGCAATGGCATCCACATCAAGGTGCACCGAAGGACAGTTGGAAGTCTTCCTCAAAGCAATGGATGAGGAGGCTTGGACCCTCATTCAAGAAAAATACTCAGATCCAAAGCCGCAAGAAGGAGTAGCATGGACAATGGATCAAAAGAAAAACATCGTGAGCAACACAAGGTCAATGAATGCACTGTATTGTGCGTTATCGAAGGAGGAATTCAACTGCATCTCAGCATGTGAGTCAGCATTTGAGATATGGAACACTCTCGAGATCACCTACGAAGGTACAAACAAGGTAAAGGAAACTCGTATCCTATTCTAACAGAAAATTATGAGTGTTTCAGGATGGAGAAAGGCGAAATAATCAAGGATATGTATACGAGGTTTGGGGAAATTATTAACCCCATAAAGAACCTAGGAGTCAAGCTGAAAGAAGAGTAGCTTGTAAGGAAGATCTTGAGATCTCTTACAAGCGATTGGTCTCCAAAGACCATAGCCATCCAAGAGGCAAAAGATCTTTCTACTCTCTCCTTAGATGAGTTTGGCATATGAAGTCCAGTTGGAAAATATGAAGAAGAATGAAGAAAAATCCATAAGCAAGAAAAAGGAGCTTTCTTTCAAATCTTTAAAGGAGGTATTGGACATTGATGACTCCAATTCTGACGAAGAAGAGGAGCTTGCTCTTCTAACGAGAAGATTCAGAAGATTCATCCGAAAATAATATAAGAAAGTCAATAAATTTTCAAATTACATTATTTGTTTTGAGTGCAAGAAGAAGAGGCACGTACGAAAAGATTGTCCAATGATCAAGAAGAAGGAAGAAAAGAAGGACAAAGAACTCGATCGAAAGAAAAAGAAGATTTCAAGAAAGGCTTACAAGGCAACTTAGGATGATAGTGATTCTGACACGGAATCGTCTTCCGAAGAATCTGAAGAAACAGAAGTTGCACATCTTTGCTTAATGGCAAACGACAACTCGGAAAATGAGGTAGATTCTGAAGTCACCTTTAATGAATTAGTACAAGCATGTGAAAATTTATATAATAAGGCTAGGATGATTAAAAAGGAAAATAAAGTTTTGCATGATAGTTATAGAACTCTAGAAATAGAGAAATCTTATTTAGCAATAGAATTAGATATGTCCAAAAAAAGTAACAATCAATTACATGCAAAAATAGTAGAATTAGAAGATATTTATGAACACTTTGAGGACAGTTTGAATAATTTAAAAATAACAACTAGGCTGAATACGGAATTTTGTAATAATTTAAAAGCCAAGTTCAATAATAAGAAGTACACTCAAAATAAATCACATGCACCTAGACATGCATGGATTTATCAAAAGGTCAAGAATCATAAGAATTATAGATGTAACACTAAAGTGATCTATAAACCTAAGGATTTAAAAGGTACTAACTATCAAGGACCCACAAGAAAATGGGTACGTAGAAAAAATATTTGTTTTGCAGGAGTAGATCAAAGTAATCAATGGGTGTTCAAGGCACATAACAGAACACTTCAACCTTTCTATAGGTTGAATGAAGAGCAAGAATGTTGGACGAGAGATGCTTGGTATCCTCAAGCTCCATTTTACTATTGGTAAATTTTATGGTATGATATTTCTTCATTTTTTTGATTGACAAAAAGGGGGAGAAAGATACTTGGCAAATAGCAATATTTTTAGGGGGAGCATATATTGAGGGGGAGGATTTAATTAAAAGTTTTTCCTTCATATAACATTGCTAAAAATTATTTTATCTATTTGCAAGATAGTTTTGTCAACACCAAAAAGGGGGAGATTGTTGGAACCTTGTTCCACATCTTGTTTTGGTGTTAACAAAATTATTTTAAATGTTTGCAATTGAGTGCTTTTCAGATTTAGGTGAAGATCAAGGCAAACAAGAAGTGATGGAGGCATGATGATGAGAAAGAGAAGATGATGACAAGGAGGAGGCAAGATGACAAGGATGAGTCGAAGTGAAGAAGATCATCTTCGACCTTTAGTTTTTTAGTTTAGACTTTTTATTTATAGAATGTATGCCTCTTAACAAAGGAATGTAACTTAGATCGTAAAAATAATTAAAGATAAATTAGGATTAATGTTACGATCATTTTCAAAGAGCGTAATTGATTAAATCACTTAAAAAAAGTACTTGTTAACCCACAAGTATTGGTACTAAAGTTTAATACCGATACATGTGAGTTACAGGTTTGGGTTTTGTCAAGAAACAAACCTATACCCAGCGAGTACCGGTACTCATGATCAGTACCGGTACTGGAGGTAACGAGTACTGGTACTAACCATGAGTATAGGTACAAGTGGGTTACAGATTTGTGTTAAGAGTTTGAAACCCAAATCTGAAAGCAACGAGTACCGATACCCATACTTTAGTACCGGTACCAGCTAGCCGTTGGCTCAATTCTGAATGGCTAGAAAATTTATTTAGGCTATGTGAACATTGGGAATTAAATCCCAACATCTAGTAGACGAGTATCCTAGGTCCTAAACTCTATAAAATGACCCGAGGACTCTTTGTTTGCACACAAGAAATAGAGAAAAAAAATTCTAGAGCTATATTTCAAATTTCCACCATTTTTTCAAGGGAGAAAGAAGAAGCTTGCCATTCACTTTCTCTACATTCTTGCAAGCTCAACGACGTGTTTTTCTCATGCATCTACGAAGCGATTCACGTCCATCCTAGGCTCTCAAATTGATCTTACAACTTCAACTAAAATTAACTCATTAAGTAGCTGCCACATAGGTTAAACTCTTAGGGATTTACCAGGCACTCCACATTCTTTTAAGCTTCAAAGGAAAACATCTTCACCTGTACTTTCAAAACCTGGTGTGCCAACAAAACTTGATTGAAAATACCTAAAGTTGAATCCCAAAAGTTATTAAGCAAGATTTGAACCCTAAAATTCACTGCATCAAAAATAATCTTGCTTGAAAATCATTGGTTGTGCATGCACACACACATCAATCAATCATTAAGGGCACAACCTAGATAAAGGGCACATCACATTCCAAAGCACATTCAAACCTAACCCTAATTAAAACAGAGTAGACGTTGGCCTTAAGGATTTGACTCGCTCTTCGGAGCCCAGAACGATATTATTTTCGATTAGTCTGTTTCTACCGTTCAATCTGATGTCTAGCTAGGGGAGCAGAATCAAACCATCGTTGCTGGGGCGTACATTAGGAACCGGAGGCACAAGTCGAAGGAAGAACCTTCTCTCTAGTCCCTCCCTCTAACTGGTTGGATTGAATGGAAAGAAGTAGATCAAATCGTTTCTTTATCTCAAGACGGGTTCTGGGAGTCTGTAGGTCTTTAGGCTAGCCCACTTAAGGGCATGTTTGATTGTTTATATTGTAGGGAGCCTTTCTTCCTCCCATCTATCATGAATCCTTCCACATTTTATACGCATTCCCGCTCTTTCCCTCCTGTTATGACTTATCCTCAACATAATGATTATCCCAACTCATACTGTAATCAACCATTTGTTAGTTGGGATAACTCCGATTAGGGATGCAGTTCTGGAATTCTGTGTTCAGGATCTGACCCTGGACACCATCATCAAGATTTTTATCCTTCTCAGAGCCACATCGATTATAGATCATCATCCCTTCATGGACAAGCTAATATGATCTACAATCAAGGAGGAGACACTGATCCTTACCCATACTCTGAATACATTGCCTTTAGGTCATCACCACTTCACAAACAACTCAAAATGACCTATTATTAGGGAGGGTATCACGAATCTCAATTCATTAACTCCTCTACACCGATCCCAAACCCATCCAATCCCAAACCAAACCATTCGGTTTAGGTTAACCAAGTCCAAGAAAAGGTTTTGGCTAACTTGAGGAATACTATACAATCTTTAGAAGCTCAGCCAATACCTTACATTAAGAATTGGAGTCCCTGATTGAAATGATTGATGATCTGAACAAGTATAAGTTGGATTGGCTCTAGGTTGTTAAGGATAAGTACTTGGGTGAGTTTTTACTTGGGAAGTTAGCGAAATTGAGAATGAGATTTGTGGTTGCTTTAGTTCAATCATGGGATGATTCCCAGGATGAACCCCCTTCAGGAGAGACAATGTTAGAACCTGTTCGGGCACCTGTTGGAAGGGACACGTGTTACGAGATTGACTAGATTGATCTAGAGCAACCAATTAATGATGATCTGATTTCTTCACCTGAAATCCCTAAGTTGGGGTACGAGGAAACGTATGTCTCTATGGATCAGAAAGTAATTGATGATTTTGAGACACACATTAATATGGATTTAGATTTCTTTGATTCTGAAGGTGAAGAATCAATTTGCAAAGTCTTACATGAGTTTACAGAACACGATTTCTGTGAGACAACTGGGCATGAGGAATCCGATAGATCATATGATGGCCCAATAACTGAGGAAACTGATCTTATTAGGGCTTCTATGGCAGATTCAAATCCCTACATTAAGGATTCAATTCAATGCCCTAATGCTCAGTTACACCCCCTTGAGTTTACTGATGATTCTATTTTTGAAATAAATAGACCCAAGTCAATTCTGATTCAGCCACATCTATTAGACTTGGAAATTTCAGACAGGGTGATTAATATATAGGAGGTCCTGGAATTGGACGTTCTGAAGGAGGATAGGAGTTGGGAAATGTTGATTTGGGAAGTTAACTCCGGAGGAAGTAGAAGACCGAGTCTAAGGGTTCCAATTAATCTGACACCATCAAAATAGGACCCTTACGACATTTGTTCTAAGGATGTCCAACTCAAGCACACATTCATTGATTATCCTTTTGATCTCAAATTCTCTGTAACCCGACTTTTTGGTCTTGGGTTTCATCCTCATAAATTACTGGCCCGACCCTGCTTGCATACTGATCTCAGGTTCTAGGTAATTTTTATCCAGAACCTTAGATATACTCGACCATGGGGTATGGCTCTGTACCACAATCTGGTCCACATCTGTGGACATCTGCTAGTAGGTCCTAAGGTGAATCTTTTTATTCTAATTCTGACCTGCACCTATGAATTCGTTATTTCTTCTTCTTTGTATTGTGTACCTAGCTGAAGGCACTAAATTCAGCACGTATACAATTTCTGTTTATCTTAGAGTGGACCCGTTATTCACGCAATTCAGGTGCTTTCTCTCTACTCCACTTGTTTCATGTCTTTTTAATACAATGAGGACATTGCATTAGATAGGCATGGGAGGGTGGATATTCATTATTGAATTATTTTGTCAGCTCCATAGATTCTTTTTATTTTCTTTTGATTTATTTAAAATAAAAATTGAATTAGGAAAGAATACTTGCACATTAGGACTTTTCAATCTTAGGAAATATTACAGTAAGATCTAAACACTATGACCCATCAGGTCTTTAGGTTTAATCAGCCCAGGTATCCACTAAAATGTGGATTTGTTTATTTAGTCCTCGCCATCTTGAATTCTATTTTAATTTTATTAAATAAGTTTAGGTGATAAGTACACAACTTATCAACCCACCCTCTGATTTGAGGGAACTTTAAGTCTAAGCATCTACACACTATTTGTCACTGACTCGTTGTTTGGCGATTTTAACGGAAATTGGGTAGCTAATGAACTTTCTAGGGTGGTATGACTGGCAAGTTATCGTGGATAACAACCCATAGGTAGGTTGTCCAAAGCCCAGCCACTGGACCATTCTTTTCCTGCTGCCTTTAGGTAAATCTTAGACCATGGAAGCCACCTACTTAAAAAGAAAAAGAAAGTTAAAAAAGAAAAGAAAAAGAAAAAGAAAAGGAGAAAGAAATAAAAAATAAATAAAAAGAAATAAGCCACACTTTGCCGCACGAGAATGGCTAGCAAGTTGTCAGTGGTAATAGCTCATCGACCGATTGTCCAGAACCCAATTGAAGAAATGCACTAAAAATTCCAAAACACTTAGGAAGAAGTGGAGAAGTAGAATAAGCCGGAGAGATATACACTAGATTCACCCTTGTGTTGACCCCATAAAAATAAAAGTAGGGAGAAAGCTACCGGTTGTATAAATACACCTTCAGGCAGATTTATTTCTAAGGTCACCTAGGGGTGTAGAAACCCAAAGTCCATTCTAATTGCCGATCAACGAGTCTAAAACATTCACAAAAAGATGCTTAGAACTTAGGGTTCTTATCGAGTCTTGGGCGAGTTGAGTGGCTGTAGGAAGCCGCTCTATAACGCTGAACTCAAAAATCCAAAAAAATTTAGAAAAGAAGAAAAAGAGAAAAAGAGATCCCTCTTTGAATAAGGCGAGAACTTGAGGCGATCTGCATTTTAATTGATACCCGGGCACTGTTGTGTCATTGTAGTTCAAATCCTAGTTGAAATCCTTAAGTGTTGAAAATAACTATTGCCTAAGAAATCAGACTTAATTCTCTTATAAATAGCATGTAGTTTTGCTAGGGACTAGCAAAAGATAGGCATGGGGGTGTGATGTAAACATGTTTATATTACATAAATTGTCTATTTATGCGTGTTCTTAGGCATAGAATTGCATCACATATTATAAATATTGCATAACATGCACCATCTTGCATTTAGGGTAGTCTGTATAAAATTTAGGTTAATTGTCTCCTTTTATAGCCAGGGACAGGGCAACTTGTTAATTAGGGCTTTGGACCGAGGATCCAACCGTACGGATCTGATCAGGGTAATGACGGGAGTTCAACGACTCCAAGATCGCTCTGATCGGACATCCGTAGCACCAGATATAATCCAAGGAAGACTAGAGATCAAAGGCCAAGATGGTTTTAATCCGCATCCGACCTAATGGATGAGTTAGAATCGACGATCGCAGCATAACGATGTAAAAATCAGTCCAATCCAACATCTGTGCACCGTCTACAACACACAGAAGTTGGACGGCCAAGATGGCACCACGTGGTGCCATCTCAGCCGCCTGATTGGCCCCAAGGACCTGCCACTCTCCTCTTCTGAAGGCACGACAAGACGAGATCTGGGTCGTTGGATCACCAACGGCTGTGAGCGCACGCCACATAAAACCTCCGATCAACACAGATGAAGATGTAGTGCAGCGGTCACGAGGCATTGCACGAGCACGGGGTGCAAGTTTGACTCACGATCCACTGCACGCGCGTGTTAACTCCGGATCGCACGGTTGGCTACGGACGGCCTAGATCGCCCAATCGAGCATACGTGGAATTAGACGCTCCGCCTCACGCCTGATCTGATGTGCAGACTCGTGCGGTGCGGAGCTGGAGTGCGGCGCAGGCGAGGTCTATTTTAAGCCGTCCGATCTTAAGATCGGACGGTTGATATCGTCTAAACGTGGGCATTCATTTTAGGTGAAGAAGCTGAGGAGGCGCACGCGCAACGCGCACACGTCGCCTATGATGAACCTTTAGCGACGTTTAAGTCCGTCACTAGAGGTCCCATTTTAATGTTTTTGAAGTTAAAATGTCCAAAATGCCCCCAATTCTTGCAACTATAAAAGGGGACTCCTACCCTACGAATTTCTCATCCCTTCTTCCGTTCTCTCACCCCTTCCAAAGCTCTAAAAGCTTGTCCCAAACTCGAGATGCTCCTCTAGAGTAGAAATCATAATTTTTCCACCTTCGTCCCCCTTCGTGGAGCATCCCGCAGTTGTCCTCTCTCTGAATTCGGGAAGCGGATCCTGCAACGACGATGACATGCTGCTTCATTCCCATTCCTCCCACTTCATCCTCCTTCTCGCTCCGTTCCCTGTCTTCCAAGCATTGTCCCGTCCGACTTGTCCTCCAAGTAATTGTCAAGAAGGATATTTCTCTCTCCATTCTCTTTACTGCTTTCTAGAGTAGATTTATTGCTTTCTAGTGTAGATTCCCCGCTTTCTAGTCGTAATGAGTAGTCTAATGAACAACTTGTGATAATGAAATCTCTGTTTATTCTACCCCTCTTTTGGTTTTATTTGTAATATTCTATCTCTTTCTCTTCTATTTCTTATTTGTTAAATAGATAGCTAGCTTTGACCAGCTATTTGTTTCGTGTCAAACAAATAAAATGTGTATTTTTAATCAAATGTCTACCTCCTTGTGTTCGACCCGGAACTTCTTTACGACTTTTCGATATAAATTTTATCTGTTGAACGGATTTCTTCGTGACTCGAACTACAACGACGGGTTTTCGACTCCAACTGCGAACGCGCAGTTTTCCACACTCTACATTCTGAAACCAACTGCTGTGTAGTCAACTGAGCATTGTTGCTACTATGATTCAGCAACTGATGTTGCTATAGGGGTTGCCTCTGTTTCTTTCCAGATCAGACGACTTAAAGAGCAGAAGCAGCTCATATGCTTGCTGCTTCTCAAATCTAGCAGCTAATGGCTACTACTATGTTTGCTAAAATCACCTCAGATCAAACTTGAGAAGGTCTGATCTAAGGCACAAGAATGCCCAAAACCAAATCAAACGCATTCAAATTCCATTGGAAATCATTTAAAATCTAAAAACCATTTCAAACTCTATTACATAGTGACAAAGTCTTAGAGCCCTCATTTTGATCTCTCATTTCTGCCAAACCTTCAAACACTTTAGTGGAACTCCATAAGTTAGACTGACTTTCTTTTGGGTGAGAAATCAATGTTGCCCTTGATTTGGGCTTTTTAATGTGGATCATTATCAAGATAAAATCATGAAAAACACCTGCAAATTATTAATTAGTGTTCAAGTATCCTAAATGATCCTCTAAACAGTAGGTCATTTCTATGACCTCCAATCCATGTATTGGATTGTCCTTGGCCATGGCTACCCAAAGCAAAGCTTCAAATTGGGCATATGCTCCTTTGAGAATAAACCTCAATTAAAACGCATTCAAATTCATCACAATACACCCAATTAAGCAAATCTGAACTCGAATCACTTGATTAAATCCGTTTAAAATAAATTGACTCCAATTGTAAAATTGAGCGTGAAATCCAAATCTGAAAGAATCGAGCGAATCGGTTCAATTAAAACCAAAAAGGGGGTCTTTGTTAGTTTATGGAATGAATGGGAGACCCCCTAGGTGAATTTTAGGTGCAAATTCAGATCTAGAAGCTAAGACTTCGGATCTGAATTTGACCTTAGTGGATGGGTGGATGATGAATAAAAATGCGAGGGTGATGTAAACATGTTTATATCACATAAACCGTCTATTTATGCATGTTCTTAGGCATATAGTTGCATCATACATTATAAATATTGCATAACATGCATCATCTTGCATTTAGGTTAGGTTGTATAAATTTTAGGTTAATTTCTCCTTTTTGTGGTCAGGGACAAGCAATATTTAATCGAGGACTCGGATTGAAGATCCAACCGTATGGATCTTACCAGGGTGATGATCAGAGTTCAATGACTCCAAGATCACCCTAATCGGACTTCGGTAGCATCAGATGCAATCCGAGAAAGATCAGAGGTCAAGGGGCCAAGATGGTGTAAACTCATACATCAGATGACAAATCCGACTACATGGATGGGTTCGGATTGACGATCGCAGCCCAACGGTGCGAAAATCAATCCAATCTGACATTTGTGGCACAATCTACAATACATAGAAGATGGACGGCTAAGATGGCACCACGTGGCACCATCCCAACCGCCCAACAGGCCTAAGGACCCACCGCTGCTATCTCTCTCCTTAACCACGTGGACGATCTTAGCCATTGGATCCAGATCCAATGGCAGGGAGAGCACGCACCCAAATCCACAAATGCACCTCAAGTGACCACATAGCTCAGTGGTTGTGTGACTTCATGCGAAGAGGGAGGCGCGGGTTCGAGCCCTGCCTCACCTCAAATCGAGTGCAAGCGTGGGCATGGTCAAATTGGGCCATCGGATTGGAGATGAGCGGCAGCAGGAGCGCCATGTGGCACGCCTCTGCACGCGTGATCACACGTGGGGGGCGTTATGAAGGCGCGGCGTGATGCAATCTCTGTCGTCGATCGCAAGATCAGACAGCTGAGGTTGTCTGGACGTGTGCGAGTGTTGTTGATCATGGGAGAGGAAGAGGCGGCGCATGCATGTGACCTACGGCCACATTCAAGGTCTTTAGTGATGCTTAAATCCCTCACTAAAGACCCCTATATTAATGTTTAAGGTTAAAATGACCTTTTTGCCCCCAACCTCTACACCTATAAAAAGGCCTACCCCCCCCCCCCCCACCATTTCATTTAGCCCTTCCTCTCTTCTCTCACCCCCTCCAAAGTTCTAAGAGCTTGTCCCAAACCCGGGACACTCCTCTAGAGTTAAAAATATAATTTTTCCACATTCTCATCTCGTTCATGTAGCATTCCGCGGTGGTCCTTTCATTGTCATTCGGGAAGCGGATGCCACTGTGACATCGCCCAGCCCCGTTCTTCGTCGTCCGTTGTCATTCTCCTTCGTCCCACATCTCACCATCTTCGTCCAGGCGCTCCGTCAACTTGGCTCATCCTCCAAGCAGCCGTCAAGGAGGATAACTTCTCTCCACCTTCTTTTTACTACTTTCTAGAGTAGATTTACCACTTTCTAGTTGTAAGATTTCCCACTTTCTACTGTAGTGGTTAGTTGTAATAGACATCATTCTGTGATTATGAAATCCATGTTTATTCTATCTCTATTTTATCTTTATTTGTAATATTCTCTCTCTCTCTTCTATTCATTATTCTTTAAGTAGATAGCTAGTTTAGATTCAATTCAACCAGCTAATCTACTTCTTGCCAAATAAAACAAATGCAGTTTTTAATCAAACGTCCGCCTCTCTGTGTTCGACCCGGAATTCCTTTCGAGTTTTGGTTAAATTTATCTGTTGATGGTTTTTCTCACAAATCGCACTACAACGACGAGTTTTTTCCAAACTCAAATATATTTACGATGATTTTCCGCATCAACATTTTGGCGTTGTTGCCGGGGAGGCAACACTCTTTGATTTTTTGTGTTTTCCTGCCTTACTTATCTTTTACCTTACTTCTCCCCTTTCTTATTGTGATTGCAGGTACTCTCATGAGATGAGCAAAAGCGGTAGATTGGAGTAAAGTGTTGTTGAAGGGTTTGTAAGCTTACCCCCACCTCCCCACCCACTAGATTTCATTCCATCACTTAATAACACAAACCCTAATTAACATAGGAGCTTGTATAACTCTAAGGGTAGTTTTGATTATTTGTTTGTCACCTGCACCCGCCTTACCCTCCTCTTATATAAAGAAAAAAAAATTAAAAAAATCTCACAGAGGTACACAACCTCTTCTGATTCTTCATACTCAATCGGTAACCCGATCTTTGGGACCAGTACACTCATCACCACATAATTGAGTAGAAATCAAATTAGGCAATCACTTGTGTGCCTAATTAAGTGGTGCATCAGGCCAATTATTTGAGTTGTTTGGGCTGCACCACTTCAACTAGAAATAACTCATCAAGTAGCTGCCACATGGGTTTAACTTTTAGGATTTACCAGGGATGGGAACACCATCATGAGCCACAACTAGCTCAATTTGATCATATTAAGTCATTAAATGCTCTTACATAACTGCTAGAGAGTCCTAATTCATTGCATAATCATTATGAGAGACAATAAAATAAGGGTAAAACTGCAGTTTTAATAGTATATCTCAATTGCAATACAATCATGGATTTTCTCAGGGGTTAATTAAGGGTCAAATGGTCATAAAAGTATAACAAGTGGGTTATTACAGACAGAAAAGGATTTTCGCATGTTTTAGGAATTAAATGACATCTAAAACTATAAAATAGATCCGCTTAATTAACTGAGTTTATGGTCAGTATAAAATTCACCAAAATCCTCTAAAATTCATTGAAAAATATTTTCTAGGGTTTGGTACCTTCAATTTGACCATTGGAACCCGTCTTGACCTAAAACAGAGCCATAGACAGACTTTTGCCCTAATTTGGGCTTTTGCAAAACTTACCCAGTCAAACTAGGTCAAAACCAAAATTTAACTTCACCATTGGATTCCTTGGGTGCAAATTAGGTTTGTAATAAAATTTGGACCCAATCTGAGATCATCTTGACCAAGTTTACAATTTGGTCCTATCTGATTCTTTTCTCTCACAAATATGCCCTTAACTTCAAAATCCTTGCAAATAGCCCCTCAACTTTGCCATTTTCTTTACAAATAGGTCCCTACTGCCATAAAATCCTATTCCTACAACTCTGACGACCTTAATATGGCAAGATCTTCATGATTCCTTGACGAATCTCTCTCAGATTTGAAAGGGAAGTTCGTTAAGGAATTCATTTCCTTTTGAATCCGTCCACGAGCCCCAAAACCTTCCCAATCTCTCATGTGAACACATGAGAGATTCGGGTATCTTAGAGTTTCCAAATTCCAATGAGCTTTGCTAGCTTGGGAAGCTTGCTTCCAAAGCTTAAAACACCCTCTAGAGGCCTATAAAAGAACCCCCATATTAGACCGAATTTCCAGACTCATTTTTGGCTGGAATTACCCCAATTTCTTCCCTCCTCTCTGGCCAAAAAGCTCTGTGAGCTCCGGTGATATCTTCAACCTCCTTCCTCGTCCATTCTTGCAAAACCATCAGTGGATTATTCATCCTCAGATTCCTCCGCATGCCGCAATACCAGTGGTCGTCCCCTTCCACGTCTTCATCATCGTTCCTCCCTTACCGGAGAGTTCATCTTCTCCATCGCCGGCGTGCCAAAATTGGTGCGGATCTCCCCATTTTCGTCCACTTAGAATAGGTAGTTAGGTCTCTTTAGGTTCCTAGTTTTGTTTCCTATCCAAAAATCCCAAAAACAAGCCCTCAACTACACTACTCACCCGCACCTTCCCCGCATCCGGTGACCACTCCAGCAAGGCGCCTCCGTCGCTACACCTCTCCATCCGCCTCGCCGACCACCTCATGACCTTCCCCACACCACTCTCTTCAAAACCCCTCTACCTATTCACCACTTCGCCCACCCAATCGCGCCACCGAACAAACCCATCACCGGCTTCTTTCCCTGACTCCAACTGGCCACCACAGGCCACCATCCGTCACAAAACCACTACACTCACCATGGTCCGGTGATGCATATGAGCTATTCTAATGTGGTCGTGAGGCCGTATTTTTTATTATCAAGTTTCGCCATCCTCTGCCATTGTCGCCTCCATCTCTGACGTCATTCAAGCTCCTACAACCATGTTCTTCTCCAAGTCCATGCCCAGGCAGCGCGGTTTATTCTCAAGAATCCTCCTAGGCATCCAATTGAAGCTGCCAGAGTGCACTCACACTCCAATTGAGGAGGACATTTAGTCCCACCTTGGAAGCGAGCATCCAAGTAGAGGCACATAAATTTTATTTCTACCTTAGCCACTTCTCCTAACACGAGGGTGAGGTCCTCCTTACCCACGCACACCTCACCCGTGACACTATCCCCCGCAAATCAGACCCGCCTAATCGTGCACTCCTCGCTCACCACCTACTGCTGGTGAGCCTAGTCCTGGGTGCGCTCTACCCATTAACCCGATAACCTGATACTATGAAGGGCCTTGAGAAGGCGAGGAAGAGGATCCCAGAGAGAGAAAGAAAGAGAGCGCACGAGGGCAGGGGGTTTGCTCTCTGTGACACTTGGCCAAATCTGAGAGTGCCTCCCTCTGTGTGTGAAGAAGGAAGAAGAGGAGAAGAGGTTGAAGACAGGACAAAAAAGGAGGGCTTGAGAAGACAGAAGAAGAAAGGAGAAGAGTAGAAGTAGAAGGAAAGAAAGAAGAGAAGAGGAAGAAGAATAGTGCTTCTCTAGCATTGTAGCACCTGTTGGTTAAGCCGTCTGGTCATCAAACCCAACGTCTGATTTGAGGCTTGATACTTTGAACGATTGATTTAGAATTACTGTTGAGATATTTAAATTGGTTGAATGCTTGATATATATATGCTTAGAGAGTAATTAGTGATTTAAATCACCATTGTTTTAGCTTCTCTATTTTTTATTGTCTCAAGATACATGAGAATTCATTGAATATCTAATGTGACAAATTAGTATTTATTGGATATCATATATGGTTTATGTTCTTGTGCTCAGTTACATATTATTTCAGATTAGTGTGTGAATTCCTATTTGCTCCCAACGAACGACCTTGGACTTTCATTCGAGTATAAATTTTATTTGTTTTCAAGCAATTTTGACCTATACTACGACGCAGCATTTAAAACATCGATCTCGCTCGGTAAACATTTTTGCACCATTGCTGGGGAGCAACGCATAACTCATCGCTATTCTTTGTATTATTTGATTATATTTGAGCACTGACTTGCCCTGTTTGCTTTCTTGTGATTTTGTGAGGTACTTCACGAGGAGATCTTCCGCGCAAATCAACCACTCTAGGGCAGGTAACTTCTCTATTCTTCCCTAATCAACCTCCTAATCTTAGGAAGACAAAAAAGGAAACAATCAATTAGGAATCACCTGCCGTATTTTTTTCATAGAAATTATCATTTAAAAGGTAAGTTTTCTGATTTGCAAAAATTTTTTCAAATTTAATTGAAGATTGAGATGATTTTGTTTAGAATTTCCTACCCCAAATTTCTTGTGCCTATTAGGGACTACGCTTAATTTCTAATCTTCTTGGACTACGCACTTCTTGTTTGAAGTCCAAGGAGAGCATTTTAAGATCAAATTGGATGCAGAATAGAGCCAATTAGGGTTTCAATTCTAGGGTTTTCGAGTACTAGTTCACACTTGCTTGTATAAAAGGAAACAAACCCACCCGCATTTGTGTGCTACCCAAGCCCTTGGTTGAAAAGATATAATCAATAAAAACCCTAAAATCAGGCTCTAAATTCACTTGAACCCTAAAGTCCTTAGACCTAATAACCTGGGAGTCAAATCAAGGTGATTTCTAGGTCTTGACCTAAATCTCATTCTCCCATCTTTAGGGCAGGTCAGGTAAAGTTGGTCTACATTGTAGGCCAACCAACCTCCAAATTAGGTCACAAGTCAAATTAACTTCTAATCAAGTGAAACTCAAGGCATAAATTAAGACATCAAATTGGTAGACTTAAGGACTTAAGTTCATACATTCCGGTCTACCTAGACCCTCAGTGACAAGGAAGGTCGGGTGGGGGAAACCCTATAACCCATGGGGACGCTCTACCGTGTAGGGGTCTTTGTGGGGCTCTCCCTTCCTGGCTACCTAGGTATTTCTTAGGTGTGCGAATTGTTGATTCAGAGGTATCATTCACCTTGAAATTGCCTTAGTCATCCAAAAATCTTTGGGTGCCTTGATTGGGTAAAAAATTCACATCCAGTCCCTCAACCCTTCTATTTAGAGCACATACATAGATTATCTTGGGAATCTCTTTCAGATCTGATCAATTTCAATCTAACCTGAGTTTTGATTCTGCATCTTGATTCCACCATTTTGATTCAAAAATGCAACTTGACATGTTAGGAAGACTATTTAGAAACTTAAGTCCCAAATGAGCTTGAAAGAAAAGGTACTTGAGAATGCCTATAGAAACCATGAAGAATACTGTAAAGGGACATTCAGAAGAGATTCAAAAAATCAATGAACCACATTGTGAATCGTATGGAGATGATATGGATACAACTAAAACACGATTCAACCCGGGATCACCTATCAACAGAACATAGTGAATTGGTGAAATTACACAACAGTGATTGTTTGCAATTTTGGTCAAGCCCTTCACTTCCAGAAACACTCCAGGAATTTTTAGAAAACTGGGGAGAATTGCTGAATAAGTTATATAGAACAATTGATCAAAAATACCTATTAGAAACTAGCAAAACATCTTGGAGTGAGACTAGTGATCAACATAATTTTCCAAGTCCCAGGTTCAATGATGATAATTGTGGATCCCCACCCCAAATAAATTCATATTCAAATTTCATAGCAATTGACATTCTTGCCCTGGAGACAGGTTGGGAGAATCCGATTGTAAGTGATCATGATTTCAAGCTAGCCCTAGAGATACAAAACTCTGGTTCACCAAGCTTAGATTTCCCAGACACCTATGATAATGAGATTAAGTCAGAACCTCTCGAGGGTGTAAATTCCGTTCCTTATTTTGATGAGGTGACTCTCGAGAGCAATTCTAACATCCCTGTAGAACCCAACCTAGATTCTAGTGATCCAACCCACACCCTTAACCTAGAATCTAGATCTAAGCCTTCTTGGGATGATTACAAGGCCCCGTGTGATAAAAATTAGATTTTGAATTTGGATTATGATTCTGTGTTTTTATTTGATGAATACACCTCTCCAACATCCTTAGAAACATAGATTGATTTTTTGGAAGTCATGCCAATCTACGACACAGAAATCGAGGAGTTGAAAGAGTTGGGTTTTGATTGGGTCTTCCCTACAAGCCAAGAACCCAAGCCCAGACCTAATAGGGACACCTTTTTGAGCTCAGAATCTGAAAATAGGTTAGATCCAAGTCAAGTTGCTGAGTCTACATCTTTTGATTTATTCTATGGTGGAACCTCTGATCCCGAATCAGATTCAGAACATAATTCTCGCAAGTTCTTCGACGATTTCGAATCTTACTCTGATCTCGGAGAGCCCTTGTTTCCTGACGACTATGAGCCAATCTACGACCTTAGCATACATGATCCATTCTTCGACTTTGACTCTGAGGTCCCTGATCCCAAGATCTTTGATTCAAAATCAGGTTCCATTGAGATGGAATCATTTCTTTTTGATCCTCAGGAATCAGAAATAGGAAATGCCGAGAGTGTCTACAATCCAGAGTTCGAACCTTTTCTTGACTTAGATTTCCTTGATCCTATAAACACTCTTCAGGCATTTACCTTTGATTTTGATGGCTATTATGAGGACTCTCAAGATGAACCCACCTTTAAATCCTTCCTAGAGGAGCCCTCACATACAATTATTCTTGAAGCCACCTCTTCTACACATGTAGAACCTTCCCAAACCCGTTTTCAACCTCGACCTACAATCGGACTCAATTTCTACTCTGATTCTCCTCTCAATGAGCCAGTTGCACATGATTCTCCTCCACATTTCTTTCGAGTTTCGGACATCGATCAGACTACAAATCACGCCCGATCATTCTTTGATCACTCCTGTAGGGTTCCTACATCCCCCACCGACCCTTTTTCATTTGAGGATCCCTACTTTAACCAGGCTAATCCGACTCAGCCAAACCCTAGATTCACACTTCCATATCTTCTTGAGCTCCAAAATATCTGGTGGGCACCACATCTTTTGATCCACATCTTTCAACCCGCCAAATTGATTGGGTTTGGGCTGCATCATCAGCCTGTTGATCTGAACAAGCACCTGGTTGGACCAACCAGGCTACTGATCAAGGTGCTTGTTTTACAAAATTCGTCTGATTTGACCACTCCTCCATAACCATTTTCTACTTGGCTGAAGGCATTAAATTTAGCACTTAACAGGTGGAAACTCGTCAAACCAAAAATCCGAGATCCTTCTGATTATCCTTCTATACTTCACGTCTATTGCACTCTGAGTTCAATTTTAGAACAATTGATCCCACCTCTGGTACTCGTACCAGAACTTAAAATCGTCCACAACAGTCATCTCGACCCATTCACCCACCCGACTATCCTATTCTACTTCCTGAACCCTAACTGTTTCATACCCTCCATTTACAATGAGGACATTGCAAACTTAGGCATAGGGGGGTGTTAAAGTGCAAACATACAAAAATTCATAGTTCTAAAGGGTTCTCACAAAAAAATAAAAAATTGAAAAAAGAACAAAAAAATGAAGGGAGGAAATTTTGAAAGAATTAATTCATATCATTCTTGAAGAGGAAAAAGGAGAGGTAATTTTTAAATGTAAAAAAGGAGCAACAATTTGAACAAAAAGAGATAGTCATTAGTAAAAGATTAAGGAATCTACTTAATTCTAGACCAAATAAAAAGAAAGAAAATAAAAAAAAAATGCTAAGGGACAAAAGAGATTAGTATGAACGCTGATCTTAGGCCTCTTGGGCTGTGTTTTAGGCTTAAAAATTCAAGTATCCGTTAAGATCTGGATAGTCCTCAAGAGGTTGAGGAAAATGAGAAGCTTAAGTATTAGGTCTAAGGCTTAGGAATTATTCGGCCTTGTTAACTGACTTCTAGTTTGTGAGACTCGATAACCTAAGCACCTTAATCCACACACAGTCTGGTTCAGTGCACTTAATTATCAAAATCACGCAAATGCGTTAATTCTGTTCTGAAAAAAGCTACTTGGATTAGGAGCAGCTTATCAACACAAGTTGATTTTGAAGTGTTCCTGGTGCAAAGAGATGGGAAATTCTCCACAAAGATGCGCAATAACATACCGTCTCCTCGGTGCTTGTCTCCTAGGATATCTAAATATCCTACTGGGGCCACATAAGCACCTTGTGCTGGTTCAGGTGCCATGGGTAGGATTATCTTGAAATGTCGATTGACAGGGCTTGAATTTATCTACAGAACACCATGGGTGGCACTATCTCAAAGTGTCAAAAGCCAGGATTCTAGGGGTTGCCATGGGCGGTGCTATCCCAAAGCATCGATTTCCAGGGACCCTGTAAGGATTGATGGTGGGAGCTAGGAATCCGATACAGACCATGTTGTAAAGCTAATCCGAAGATAGAAATAAAGAAAAGAGAGAGAAAACTCTCCAAAAATGTAAAAAAATTCTTCTATCTCTCTCTTACAAAAAAACGCACTGCAAACTAAACCGGGACTAAACATGTTTTAAGCACGAGTGCTTTAACCGCAGAGTTCAACGAACCTTAGGTTAGTTCTTGTGGGCCTTAGAAACCTTCGTGGCAGACTGAGGCTAGAGCTGGTCAGGTCCGGATCTTGGTTGTTACTTGAGTACCTCTAGGCCTACTATTGGCATGCTAAACTAATCTACAAAAGAAAGCACATAGCAGAAATTTGAGCATAAAAAGGCATGGTCTAGAATTTGAGTTAATTCCATGAGATTTTGCTAAGGGACTAGCAAAAGCTAGGCATGGGGTATGATGGGAACACCATCATGAGTCATAACTAGCTCAATTTGATTTGATTAAGTCATTAAATGCTCCTACATAACCGCCAGAGAGCCCTAATTCATTGCATAATCATTCTGAGAGAAAGACAATAAAACAAGGATAAAATTACAGTTTTAACAGTATATCTCAATTGTAGTACAATCACGGGTTTTCTCAGGGGTTAATTAAGGGTGAAATGGTCTTAAAAGTCTAACAAGTGGGTTAGATAGACAGAAAAGGATTTTCGTACATTTCAGGAATTAAATGACATCTGAAACCCTAAAAATAGATCCGCTTAATTAATTGAGGTTCTGGTCAGGATAAAATTCACATAAACCATCTAAAATTCATAGAAAAATATTCTCTATGGTTTGGTGCCTTCAATTTGACCATTGGAACCCGCCTTGATCTAAAACAGAGCCACAGGCAGACTTTCACCCTAATTTGGGATTTTGCATAAATTACCCAATCAAACTAGGTCAAAACCAAAATCTAACTTCACCACTGGATTCCTTGGATCCAAATTAGGTTTGTACCAAAATTTGGACTCAATCTAAGATCATCTTAACCTAGTTTGCAATTTGGTCCTATCTGATTCTTTTCTCTCACAAACATGCCCTTAACTTACAAAATCTTTGCAAATGGCCCCCCATCTTTGTCATTTTCTTCACAAATAGGTCCCCACCACCATGAAATCATATGCCTACAACTCCGACACCCTTAATATGGCAAGATCTTCATGATTCCTTGACGAATCCCTCTTAGATTTGAAAGGGAAGTTCGTCAAAGAATTCCCTTCCTTTTGAATCCGTCCATGAGCCCCAAAACCTTCCCAATCTCTCATGCAAACACATGAGATATTCAGGTATCTTAGAGTTTCCAAATTCTTGCGAGCTTTCCTAGCTTGGGAAGCTTGCTTCCCAAGATCAAAACACCCTCCAGAGGGCTATAAAAGAACCCTCAGATCAGGCCGAATTCCCTAGGCTCATTTTTTGCCGGAATTACCCCAATTTCTTCCCTCCTCTCCGGTCTAAAAGCTCCGCGAGCGCGGTGACATCTTCGACCTCCTTTCTCGTGTATTCTTGCAAAACCAGCAGCAGACTATTCATCCTCAGATTCCTCCACGTGCCGCAATACCAGCGGCTGTCCCCTTCCACATCTTCATCGCCATTCCTCCCCTACCGGAGAGTTCGTCTTCTCCCTCACCGATGTGCCAAAATCTACATGGATCTCCCCCCTTTCTTCCACTTAGAAAAGGTAGTTAGGTCTCTTTAGGTTCCTAGTTTAGTTTTGTATCCAAAAATCCCAAAAAACAAGCCCTCGACTACGTCGCTCACCATCGTCTTCCCCGCGTCCGGTGACCACTCCGACGAGGCACCTCTGTCACTACACCTCCCCATCCGCCTCACCGACTAGCTCACGACCTTCGCCACACCACCCTCTTCAAAACCCCTCTACCTATTCACCACTTCGGCCACCCAATCGCGCCACCAAACAAACCCATCACCGGCTTCTTTCCCCCAACTCCGATTGGCCACCACAGACCGCCATTCGTCACAAAACCACCGCCACTACACTCGTCGTGGTTCGACGATGCTTATGAGCTGTTCTAATGTGGATGTGATACTATATTTTTTATTATCAGGTTTCCCCATCCTCCGCCATCGCTGCCTCCATCTCCGACGTCATTTAAGGTCCTCCGGCCATGTTCTTTGCCAAGTCCACTCCCAGGCAGCGTGATTTACTCCTAGGAAGCCTCCCAGGCATCCAATTGAAGTTGCCAAGGCACATTCACACTCTAATTGAGGAAGGACCCTATTGCTGCGTGAAGGGAGGGGGACATTTAGTCCCACCTCGGAAACGGGAATCCAAGTAGAGGCCCATAAATTGATTTTCTACCTTAGCCTCTTCGCCTCCTAACACGAGGGTGAGGTCCTCCTTACCCACACACGCCTCACCCATGACACTGTCCCCCGCAGATCGGACCTGCCTAACCTGCACACTCCTCGCTCACCACCCATTGTCGGTGAGCCTGGTCCCGGGTGGGCGCTACCCGTTAACTCAATAACCTGATACTGTGAAGGGCCTTGAGAAGGCGAGGAAGAGGATCCCAGAGAGAAAGAAAGAGAGCAGGCAGGGGTAGGGGGTTTTGCTCTCTGTGACACTTGGCCAAAACTGAGAGTGCCTCCCTTTGTGCGTGAAGAAGGAAGAAGAGGAGATGAGGTTGAAGACAGGCAGAAAAAGGACTTGAGAAGACAGAAGAAGAAAGGAGAAGAGCAAAAGCAAAAGGAAAGAAAGAAGAGAAGAGGAAGAAGAAGAACAGTGCTTCTCTAGCACTGTAGCACTTGTTGGTTAAGCTGTCTGGTCATCAGAACCGACATCTGATTTGAGGCTTGATTCTTTGAACGATTGATTTAGAATTATTGTTGAGATATTTAAATTGGTTGAATGCTTGATATATGTATGCTTAGAGAGTAATTGGTGATTTAAATCACCATTGTTTTAGCTTCTCTATTTTTTATTGTCTCGAGATACATGAGAATTCATTAAATATCTAATGTGACAGATTAGTATTTATTGAATATCATTATGTGGTTTAAGTTCTCGTGCTTAGTTACATATTATTTGAGATTAGTGTGTGAATTCCTATTTGCTCCCAGCGAACAACCTCGGACTTTCATTCGAGTATAAATTTTATTTGTTTTCAAGTGATTTCGACCTATACTACGATGCAGCATTTAAAACATCGATCTCGCTCAATAAACAACCAGGCACTCCACATTCTTTTAAGCTTTAACGGAAAACATCTTCACCTGTGCTTTCAAAACTTGGTGTGCCAACTGAACTAGATTGAATACACCTAAATTTGAATCCTAAAATCTACTAAGCAAGATTTAAACCCTAAAATTCACCACATCCAAAAAAATAATCTTGCTTGAAAATCATTGGTTGTGCACGCACACACATATCAATCAATCATTAAGGGCACAACCTAGAAAAATGGCCAATCACATTCCAAAGCACATTCAAACCTAACCCTAATTAAAACAGAGTAGACATTGGCCTTAAGGATTGGACTAGCTCTTCGGAGCCCACATCGAGATTATTTTCGATTAGTCTATTTCTACCATTCAATCTGATGTCTAGTTAGGGGAGCAGAATCAAACTATCGCGGCTGAGGGGTACACTAGGAATCGGAGGCGCAAGCCAAAGGAAGAACCTTCTCCCCAGCCCCTCCCTCTAATCGGTTGGATTGATTGGAAAGAAGTAGATCAAATTGTTTCTTTATCTTAAGACTGGTTCTGGGAGTCTGTAGGTCATTAGGATAGCGCACTTAAGGACATGTTTGATTGTTTGCATTGTAGGGCACCTTTCTTCCTCTCGTTTGTCATGGATCCTTCCACATCCTATTCACACTTCCACTCCTACCCTCCTACCACTACTTATTCCCAAAATAATTATTATTCCATCTAGACTTATTTTCATCCATCTTCTAATTGGGATAATCCTGATTGGGAATATAGTTCTAGACCTTCGTGTTCAGAGTCTAACCCTGGACACCATAATCTTGATTCTTATCCTTCTCTGACCTACATTGATTATAGATCATCTCCCTCATTTGGACAACCTAATATGATCTACAAGCAAGAAGGATATGCTGATCCTTACCCTTCCATAGATTACATTGCTTATAGGACATCACCTCCTTATAGACAACCAAAAGTGACCTATTATCAGGGAGGGTATCAAGAACCTCAACTCCTTGACTTCCCCAGATTGAACCCAAACCCACCCAACCATGAACCAAACCATTTGGTTTAGGTTAACCAGGTCCAAGATAAGGTGTTAGATAACTTAAGGAATACCATACAATCTTTAGAAGCTCAGCCAACACCTTGCACTGAAGAATTGGAGCCTCTGATTAAAAAAGATTGACGATCTTAACAAGTATTTGTTGGATTGGCTCCAGGATGTTAAGGATAAGGACCTAGGTGAGTTTTTACTTGGGAAGTTATTGAAATTGAGGATGAGATTTGTGATTGCTCTAGTCCAAACTTGGGAGGATTCCTAGGATGAACCCCTGACAAGAGAGCCAATGTCAAAATCCGCTTAGGCACCTATAGGGGGGACATGTTTTACGAGACTAGGGTTGACCAAGTTGTTTTAGAGCAATCAAATAAGGATGAATTGATTACTTAACCTGAGATCCCTGAGCCGGGGTACAAGGAAATGTATGTCTCCATGGAACAAAAAGTGATTGATGATTTTGAGACATGCATTAATGCGGATTTAAAATCCTTTGATTCTGAAGGTGAAGAATCATTATGTGAAGTCTCACATGAGTTTACAGAACACGATTTTATTGAGATGACTGCGCCTGAGGAATTTTATAAATCATTTGATGGCCATAAATTGAGGAATTTGATCCTGTTGGGGCTTGGAAGGTGGATTCAGATCCTCATTGCATGGAGGATTCAATTCAAAGCCCTGATCCTCAATCACACCCCATTGAGTTTACTGACGAGTTTGATTTTGTGATCTCTAGACCCAAGTCAATTTTGATTCCACAACAAATCTTGGAGTTGGACATTTTAGATGGGTTGATTAATATGCAGGAGGTCCCGAAATTCGAAATTCTGAATGAGGAGGATAGGAATTGGAAAATGATCATTTGGGAAGCCACTTCCGGAGGAAGTAAAAGATTGAGTCTAAGGATGCCTATTTGTCTGAAACCATCAACCTTCTACCAAGACCCTTATGACATCTTTAACTCAGAGGATGTCCAACCAACGTACAAATTCATTGATTATCCTTTCAGCTTGATTTCTTTGTTATCTGACTTTTTGGACTTGGGTTGCATCCTCACAAATCGCAAGCCCGACCCCACTTGCATACTGATCTTAGGTTTGGATAATTTTTATCTAGAACCTTAAATATACTCGACTATGGGGCATGGGTCTGCATCACAATCTGGTCCACATCTGTGGACATCTTCTCCTAGCAGGTCCAAAGCTAAATTTTCTTATTCCGATTCTGGCCTACACTTGTGAATTCTTTGTTTCTTCTTCTTTGTATAGTGTGCCTAGCTGAAGGTGCTAAATTCAGCACGTATATAGTTTCTTTTCATCTCGGAGTTGACCTGTTATTCACGCAATTCAGGTGCTTTCTACTCTACTCCACTCTGTTTCATGTCTTTTTAATACAATGAAGACATTGCATTAGATAGGCATGTGGGGGTGGATATTCATTGCTGAATTATTTCATCAGCTCCATAGATTCTTTTATTTTCTTTTTTATTTCTTAAAAAAATAAAAATAAAATAAAATAAGAAATTTGTGGAATTAGGAAAGAGAGCTTGGGCTTTAGAAAACTTTCAATCTTAGAGAATAAAATTGCATGATTTGAACACTAAGACCCTTCAAGTCTTCGGGCTTAATCAGCCCAGGTGTCCACTAAAATGTGGACTTGTTTATCGAGTTCTCACCATTCTAGATTCAAATTTTAATTGATTAAATAAGTTGGGATGATAAGTACATGACTTATCAACCCGCCCTCTGATTTGAGGGGATTTTAAGTCTAAGCATCTACAAACTATTTGCACTGACTCGCTTTTCGACGATTTTAACGAAAATTAGGTAGCTAATGAACCTTTTATGGTGGTATATCTGGCAAGTTATCATGGGTAACAACCCATTGGTAGGTTGTCCAGAGCCCAGTCACATGACCATTCTTTTCCTACTGCCTGTAGGTAAATCTTAGATCAAGGAAGCCACCAACTTAGAAAAAAAGAAAAAAATAGAAAAATATCCAAAAAGAAAAAAAAATAAAAGGAGAAAAGAAAAGAAAAAAAAAAGAAATAAGCCACACTTCACTCACGAGTATGGCTGGCAAGTTATCGTGGGTAATAGTCCATTGGTAGCTTGTCCAGAACCCAGCCCAAGAAATGCACGTATAATTTCAAAACACTTAGGAAGGAGCAAAGAAGTAGAATAAGCCGAGGAGATATACACTAGGCTCACCCTTGTGTTGACCCCATAAAAATAAAAGTAGGGAGAAAGCTACCAGTCGAATAGATACAACTTTAAGCAGAATTTCTTTTCAAGGTCACCTAGGGGCGAAGAAACCCGAAGTCCATTCTAATTGCCGATTAGTGAGTCTATCACATTTCACACATAAAGATGCTTAGAACTTAAGGTTCTCTTCGAGTCTTGGGTGGGTTGAGTGGCCGTAGAAAGCTTCTCCAAAATCCTAAACTTAAAAATCCAAAAAAATTAGAAAAGAAGAAAAAGAAGAAAAAGATCCTTCTTTGAATAAGGCAAGGGCTTGAGGCGGTCTGTATTTTGGCAAACACCCAGGCACTGTTGTGTCTCTATAGTTCAGGTCTTAGTTGAAATCTTTAAGAGTTGAAAAATAACTTTTGCCCAAGAAATCTGACTTAATTCTCTTATAAATAGCATGTAGTTTTGCTAGGGACTAGCAAAAGATAGGCATGGGGGTGTGATGTAAATACGTTTATATCACATAAATCATCTATTTGCACATGTTCTTAGGCATATAGTTGCATCATACATTATAAATATTGCATAACATGTATCATCTTACATTTAGGTTAGGTTGTATAAATTTTAGGTTAATTTCTCCTTTTTGTGGTCAGGGATAGGCAATATTTAATCGAGGCCTAGGATTGAAGATCCAACCAAATGGATCTGATCAGGGCAACAATCGAAGTTCAACGACTCTAAGATCGCCCTGATCAGACTTCGGTAGCATCAGATATAGTCCGAGAAAAATCAGAGGTCAAGGGGCCAAGATGGTGTAAATCCATACATCAGATGACAAATCCGACCGCATGGATCAGTTCGAATCGACGATCACACCTCAACGGTGCGAAAATCGATCCAATCTGACATCCGTGGCACTATCTACAAGACATAGAAGATGGACGGCTAAGATGGCGCCACGTGGTGCCATCCCAACCGCCCAATCGGCCTAAGAACCCATCGCTGCTATCTCTCCTCTCAATTGCGTGGACGATCTCAACCGTTGGATCAAGATCCAACGACTAAGAGAGCTCACGCCCAAATCCACAAATGCGCAACAAGCGCTCGCATAGCTCAGCAATCACGTGACTTCATGCAAAGAGGGAGGTGTGGGTTCGAGCCCCGCCTTGCCTCAAATCGAGCGTAAGCACAGGCGCGGTCAAATTGGATCGTCGGATTGGAGATGAGCGACTGTAGGAGCACCACGATGTGCGCCCAGATGCAAGGAGCACCGCATGCATGATCAGACGTGCCTCTGCATGAGTGATCACACATAAGGGCGTTATGAGGGTGCGACGTGATGTAATCTCAGCCGTCGATCACAAGATCGGACGATTGAGGTTGTCTGGATGTGCACGAGCGTTGTTGAGAGTGGGAGAGGAAGAGGCGACACATGTGTGTGACCTACGACCACGTTCAGGGTCTTTAGTGACGCTTAAATCTGTCACTAATGACCCTTATATTAATGTTTTAAGGTTAAAATGACCTTTTTGCCCCTAACCTCTACATCTATAAAAAGGCCTACACCTCCACATTTCATTCATCCCTTCCTCTCTTCTCTCACACCCTCCAAAGCTCTAAGAGCTTGTCCCAAACCTGGGATGCTCCTTTAGAATTAAAAATATAATTTTTCCATCTTCTCATCCCATTCGTAGAGCATTCCGCAGTGGTCCTCTCACCGCCATTCAAGAAGCGGATCCCGCTGCGACCCCCTGCCCTATTCTTCTTTGTCCGTCGTCGTTCTCCTTCGTCTCACATCTCACCACCTTCGTCTAGGCGCTCCATCAATGTGGCTTGTCCTCTAAGCAGCTGTCAAGGAGGATAACTTCTCTTCACCTTCTTTTTGCTGCTTTTTAGTTATAAGATTTCCCGCTTTCTACTATAGTGGTTAGTAGTAATAGACATCATTCTGTGATTATGAAATCCTTGTTTATTCTATCTCTATTTTGTTTTTATTTGTAATATTCTCTCTCTCTTCTATTCATTATTCTTTAAGTAGATAGCTAGTTTAGATTCAATTCGATCAGCTAATCTGCTTCATGAGAAATAAAACAAATGCAGTTTTTAATCAAGCATCTGCCTCCCTGTGTTTGACCTGGAATTCCTTTCGAGTTTCAATTAAATTTATCTATTGATGGTTTTTCTCGCAAATCTCACTACAACAATGAGTTTTTTCCAAACTCAAATCTATTTGCTATGATTTTCCACATCAACAGAGGAAAAATCAGAAACGAATTGTGGAGTGTAGAGGGAGATTTATGAGTCGATGCAAGAGTGTGAAAACAACTATTTGATCTGAATTGATCAGAGAGGGTGAGATCGATTCTACACTAAACTACTCCTAATCTACACTATCCATCATTGAACTATGATCTATACTAACACTACTTCTAACTATTCTAGAAAGCATTCAAACTAAGTAGAAAGTAGGAAATCTATCTATGAAAGAGATAAATCTATTTAACAGACAAAGATGGTGTCCAGGGTCCACCAGCCGATGGTCAATGGTGACGAAAGGGAGGAAACCCTCAATTGAAGAAGGAGGTGTCCACAAGCTTGGAGTTGGTGGCTGGAGGTGATTGAAGGCGAGAGAAGACCTGCTCTGTAACTGCAGGTGAAGAAGTGAGGGAGGAAAGCTGAGGGGAAGGATTGAAAGGACCAACTCAAGGGGAGGGAGCTGATGGTGTGCGTGTAAGGTTTGAGGTAAGCTTAAGTAGGCCACAAAGTGAATCAAATCACCATAATGGTGAGATTAGACGATTAGGACATGGACGGTGGAGATGGGTAGGCTTGGTGCGTGGGAAGGTTTAGGACGAAAATCCACCATCAGATGGGATCTAGGGGAGGCAAGGGTGCTCTGCGCAAAGGCGTGCGCTTAGAGATGAAGGATCAGCCATTCGAACAATGGAGCCAAGAATCAACGACTACTATTGCAGTTGTTCTTTGTGGATGAACAATGAACCGCAAGCATGAACAGTATCAGGTGGTATTGGGTAAATTACACGAAAGGCCAAGTTAGGCGACACGGTGAGGATTTTGTGATTGAACCCATAAGTGAAAAGAAATATTACAGTTTGGTCCAAAAGCCTTTCAAATTGGTCCCTGTGATTTTCAAAGAGGTCCCTGCATGTTTTATGTGTGAATAAATGTGAATGCCTAAGGACCTAAGTGCGAAGTCATTAATGCAGGGTTCTAATGATGTCCAAATGAAATTAGAATTTTTATTGAAGCTTAATTGAACCTTTAAGAAGTTAATTCAACCTTTGATTTGTACTTTTGAATTCAATCATGTGTTTAATTGGCAATTTGATCATCAATTTACATTTATTAATAGAATATCTTATCAATTGACCTAATTATGCATTTTTAACATAAATTGGATGTTTTAAGTCATTTTCCTTAATTCTCACACTTAACCCATTTCTCATGCTAATAATATAGTGTTTAACCTAGTTTCTAGCTTAACTTAGGCATTTTAGCTATGATAAGCCATACCTCATCTGGCTTCAACTCAATTATGGGTGGGTGGGAATTAGATTCGTGCATGAGAGGAGAAGAATCAAAAGTGAAAATTTGATAATCCTGATTTTAGGCAATTCTCACTAATTCCCCACCTGTGAAGGGTTGGTTGTGTCTGCATTGACGGGAAATCCTCTTATTGCAGTCACGCCATCCTGCATTAGTAGGGGCAAATCAGTACTTAGTGGGATAGGATAATCAGAATCTAGGGTGTCGTGATTAGATGAACAACCCAGATAATCAGATCCGCAGGCTGAAATGTGCATGGCATTAGCCTCAGTCCCATGTGGATCAAGATAAAAAAACCTTCACACTGAAGGTGAATGCGACATTCGGTCATTACATAGGAGCCCAATGTTCCCACAAAAAGTTGAGTCTTCATCTTCACCGTCCTCCTCTATTAGATCACAGTCGAAGTTCCGTGATGCCCTGAATATGTCCAGTCTAGGTCTTTCATTCCCTGGGGCTATCTCCATACACCTGGATGCACAGTCGATGTTCATGCAAGCTGCCGCCAAAAATGTGCGACCCAAAATAATCGGTGCATCACGAAGATTAGGAGGAACCTCCATATTGAGAACAAAAAAGTTCTTTGGAAAGTAGAATCCATGGACCTTTACGATCACGTTCTCAACCACCCCCTCGGTATTTTTACCGATCAGTCGGCCAACTGTATGCTAACCGAGGTGGGTTTCAACTCCCCAAATCGAAATCGATCAAATTCAATGGTGAGAGTTAGGTTGATGGATGAACCCAAATCAAGAAGCGCCTGATCAAATGGAGAATCTAGCAAAAAGCATGAAATGAGTGGTGTACCAGAGTCTTTCTTTTTATGAGGTAAGTCGGCTAGAATCACGACATTAGCTGTCACGACACATTCCAGGCTCCCTACAAAACCCGAGAACGGCTCGCCTCGACTAACCCCAAGACCCAGTAGTCCAAAGAGAAACAACCAAATGCATACTATTCCACAACCACATGCGCAATGTAACTAAGCAAAAAGAAAATAAGATACAGTAAAGGAAACAGAATGAAAGTCTCACAATATTATATGCCATCACAACTACAACAGCAGAAACTAAGGCAGAAATGTAATTGAAACAGTCATACATATATCAAGTACTCACTACTACAACAAAAGAACATGCTGGAATAGAAAAGCGACAATAGCTATGGTTGGGCTCGACTGGGCCCAGCTCCCTCTACAGCTGGTGGTGCTGGCTTCTCAACTCCCTGACCTGAACAAGGATACAAAATCGGTGGTCAGCGAATGCTGAGTAGAGTGGTGGTTAAGCCATTTCTATGCAATTAACATAAAACAAGCAACTAATTTATTAATCATTTCCATTTATCTCAACTAGGTGTTTCTGGTTTGTTTATTCTACTAAGGATCCATACATTTCTCGATCTTTCATGTTCCTCAAGGGAACGATCTTGATTACAGTTTTTCCCATAATGTAGGATGTACACTTGGTGCTCTTCTGGCCAGGAGAGTCCCCCATGGTAGTCCTACACCCGGTCTACCACCCCAACGTCATGATCGCGACGTAGCGATGACTACAGCACGCACGATAAGCGCACGGGTAGCTACCCTGCACTGGCACGCAGTCAGTCATTTCCGCTAGCAGGTATGCCCAAACGTACAGTGCAGAACAGAACAGGGCCTTGCCCTCTCAAAAACAGAGGTCTCACCCCTCAATAGTCTACGTACCCTCGCCCGACTATCCCGGTTTGCCCAGTGGGCCTAACAAGAGTCGATGTAGGGTGACTAGTCCTAACCTCGAGCCCCGTGGGGCAGCTAGCTCCCTCTTTTTACTAGTAGCTCACTTCGGTAGCACGTACACGAGGGCCAAATAGGAGTCAGTGTAGAGTGACTAGTCCTAACCCTGGGTCTCAACCCAAGGGGTGGCTAGCTCCCCTCTACACTAAAGGGACAGTTGCTCTACTTGATATTGTGTACACATGGGCCAACTCACTTTCCATGCAAAAGGGACAATTGCTCTCCTTGGTACCATGTACTCGAGGGCCATCTCACTTCGCTCCTACATACGATATTCGTTCCATACACGAAAGTTCCTTTCTAATTCCCCGTAGGGTTTGTACATAGACTTTTCATTTCCACATCCAATTCATTAAACGCATAATAGGAAGCTCGAGATTTCACAATCAATTATTCAGTACACAGTAGATATTTTCATTCATGTCATGGCTCGTTAAAATGTGGTACAGGTAGCTCATGGTTTACTACTTTTAGTAAGTATCACAACAGTTTAATCATTCAATACACTTTCTAGCAATTAGGGTTTAACATGCATATCAATGTAAATAGGGTAGCTCAAGCCACGTTCATACATTTCTACCCTAAGGTTTATTCCACATCCTGGAGTTCAATCAAATTATTCTAAGCATGCATTTTGTTTATTTAAATCTTAGCATTAAAGTAAACCACTATACCAGAAAACACGAGAGGAATGGGGGCTAGAACCGCAAATCCTGTCATCTCCATGGGCCCCGAACACACTACAGGTTGGAGACTTATACCAGTGACTAAATCATAGCAGACGAGTTCAGAACAGAATATAACTATTATTAACAAGTAGAAAAACTCAAACGGAAAACAACGGTACTTCATTTGCGTAAATCCGACTCCGTTTAGGCCTCGAATGGGCCAAAAACGTGCACACAGACCAAATTAGACGTCTGGGAATAGGCCTAGACATCTTAATGGCATTAGTAACTCACCTTGTGTTCCTGCATTGTTGGTAGACGTCTGGAACCCCTCACTACTGTTCTGGGGTCTTTCCAGACATTTGTGTCCGGACGTCTGATTTGCTTACGCCCCTTTCCAAGTCCTGAACCTGCGTATGCAATCACCGCTCAAAATTTCAACGACAGAGCAGCTTACGTTCATCACGTATGAGCATACAGAGCATAGAGAACTCATACCTCGACACTCCGCGTGATTTCAAACGTCCAGCTTCCGCTCCAGACATCCTGCTACTGCTCCAGACGTTTGGTAGATGCTCCAGATGTCTGATACTGGAAAAATCTAGTACACAGAACTCCTCGCGACACTTGTCTCCTCGCGACACTTGTCTCCTCACGACCTCTGTACACAGAGTCTGCAGCAGCCGCTCCAACAGCTGTAGGAGGTTGCTAACCTCCTTTTGTGGCCTCGCCTCCTCCTGCATGAGCTCCTCTGAGCTCTCGCGGCTCCTTCCCTTGCAACTTCGAGCGCTCGTTGCTGCACCCGCAGTAAGGGCGCTCCTCGCACATGAGCTCTCCTACTAGAGCTCCTCCAGCCTCGTACTCTCGAGCTCCCTCGAGCTCTCTCCTTCTCTCCCACACCTTCCCTTTCCCTCACTTACACTCTCCCTCTCTCCTTCTCCTCTGTGTCTCATCCCTTTCCTTCCTCTCCACTTACTGCGGTAGGGGGCGAGGAAGAAGATGGCCACCGATAGGGGGAAGGAGATGGAGGTGGTGGTGGCGATGGAGAGGGTGGCATGGGGTTTTAAATAGGAGGTTAAAGTTAGGGCTTGGAGGGAGAGGGGGTGGTGTGTGTGCGTGGGTGTGTGTGGTGTGGGAGGAGAGAGAGAGTAAAATTGCAGAATTTCCCCTGCAAGCCTTTCTCCTCCCTGCAAAGTCCACAAACTAAACCCAGAGGGCGCTCACGCCCCTAACTTTCTTGAAAAACTCTGAATGGTCCTTGGAAAGGGTCATTTCAACGTAACAAACTTAAAGGAAGTTTCAACCCCGAAACTTGAGCTAACTAGGGTGCGGAAATAACGTAAAAGTGCATAACTTAAAGAGGACCAAAGTAGGTCAGAAGAGACGTACCCTCAAAATGCTCCAGGTATTGCTCTCGCATCGCCGCCTCGGGCTCCCATGTTGCCTCCTCATTTTGCTGGCTTCTCCATAAGATCTTCACCAGTGGTACCTACTTCCGTCTCAGACTCTGGACAGCTCTATCTAGTATCTACACTAGCCTCTCAGGATAGGTCAGGTCGTCTCCCACCTCGATGCTCTTGTGGCTCAGAATGTGGTTGGGGTCGGTGGCGTACTTCCTGAGGTTGGACACATGGAATACGTCGTGCACTCTAGAGAGCTGGGGAGGAAGGGCAAGCCGGTAAGCAACGGGTCCTACTAGCTCCAAGACCTCAAAGTGCCCCACAAACCTTGGCGCAAGCTTCCCTTTCACCCTAAACCACTGCAAGCCCTACATGGGCGTAACATGGAGGAAGACGTGATCCCTAACCTCGAACTGCACCTCCTTGCACTTCCTGTCGACGTAGCTCTTCTGCCTGCTCCTGATTGTACGGAGTCATCAATGAATCTACTCTATCACCTCTTGACTCTAACGGATCAGCCTGGGACCAACCTCCTAGTTGGTCCCCACCTCGACCCAACTCAAGGGTGCAGTACACTTCCTCCCATACAGAACCTCATAAGGTGCCATGCCGATGCTCGAATGATAGCTGTTATTGTAGGAAAACTCTGCCAGTGGCAAGTGCTCCTCCCAGGAGCCTCTCCAGTCTAGCACACAAGCGTGAAAGAGGTCCTTGAGTATCTATATGGTGCGCTCTGACTGCCCATTGATCTAGGGGTGGTAGGCAGTACTGAACCTTAGATGTGTCCCCAATGACTGCTGAAAGTCTGCCTAGAACTAGGAAGTGAAGCGAGTATCCCTATCAGATATGATCTCGCGAGGGACTCCATGCAGACGCATCACATCTCTGATGTACCGCTCTGCTAGCTATGCTGTTCCAAAGGTGACTTGGAACCGTGTTGTCTTCGTCAACCTATCTACTATCACCCAAACTTTGTCATGTCCCCACTGTATAATTGGTAAACCCACCACCAAGTCCATGGTGATACTCTCCTACTTCCATTCTAGCACAGGAAGTTGCTGTAACAGCCCTGCAAGCCTCTGGTGCTCGACCTTCACCTGCTAGCATACCAAGCACTGCTGAACAAACTCACCAACATCCCACTTCATCCCTCTCCACCAGAAGTCGCGTGGCATATCATGGTACATCTTCGTGTTCCCGGTAGGTATGGTGAACCTGGACCCATGCGCCTCAATCAGGAGATCTCTCAACAGCTCCTTGTCTCTAGAAATGCACAAACGTCCCCTCATGAGCAGTATCTCGTCAGAGAAGGAAAAGTCTCTTGGGTCCCCTATCAATACCCTATCAGTGTTTGTAAGTATGGGTCAACGATCTGCTCTGTAATGATGCGATCTACCAGCTCTAGTTTTGCCTACCACATCACTGCCACTGCCCCGCAGTACCCCTGTGACTCCCGGGGTTGCCAACTGCCCACCTCCTCCATGAGTCTCCAACTTTATGCCTGCAGGCTAGCCATGTGGGCGGGCACCTTCCGACTCAAGGCGTCGGCCACCACATTGGCCTTCCCTGGGTGGTAAGAGATGCTGCAGTCGTAGTCCTTCAGGAGCTCTAACCATCGTCTTTGTCTCATGTTGAGCTCCTTCTGGTCAAACAGGTATTTGAGGGTCTTGTGATCTGTGAAGATCCTGAACATCTCACCGTAAAGGTAGTGCCTCCATGTTTTCAGCACGAAGACAACTGCTACCAACTCTAAGTCATGGGTGGGGTAGCTATGCTTATGGGGCTTCAGTTGCCGTGAAGTGTAAGTGACAACGTGACCCCACTGCATGAGCACACCACCCAACCCCTGCAATGAGGCGTCGGTGTAAACCACGAACCCGCCACTGCTGTCTGGAATGATGAGTATAGGAGCTGAAGTCAGCATCTCCTTCAACTCCTGAAAGCACACCTTGTACTCGTCTGTCCAGGCAAAGGGCACATCCTTCCGGGTCAGCTGGATCTAAGACGCATGATCTGAGAGAATCCCTTGATAAACTGCTGGTAGTAGCCTGCCAACCCCAGGAAACTGCGTATCTCTGTCATTGTACGCGACTTCTCCTACCTGAGGATGGCCTCAACCTTGGCTGGATCCACCGCCAACCCATCTCCCGAAATTACAAGGCCCAAGAAGGTAACCTGTCTCAACCAGAACTCGCACTTGCTATACTTGGCGTACAGGCTGTGTCATTTCAAAGTGTCCAAGACCATGTGGAGATGCTGTCCATGATATCCATGATCCCGAGAGTAGACCAGTATGTCGTCGATGTATACCACCACAAACTGATCCAGGTATGGCCTGAACACACGGTTCATCAGATCCATGAAAGCAACGGGGGTGTTGGTCAGCCCAAACAGCATGACCAAGAACTTGTAGTGTCCATACCGAGTACGAAAAGCTATCTTGGAGATGTTGGTCTCCCTAATCCTCAACTGATGGTAGCTTGACCTCAAGTCTATCATGGAAAACACTGTGGCATCTCTCAACTAGTCGAAGAGGTCATTGATACAAGGCAGCAGATACTTGTTCTTTCTGGTGACCCGATTTAGCTGCCTGTAGTTGACACAAAGCCGAAGGGTACCATCCTTTCTCTTCATGAATAACATAGGGGCTCCCCACGAGGATGCACTAGGCCTCACAAAGCCCTCCTTCAATAGATCCTGCAACTGAGATTTGAGCTCTCACAGCTCAAGTGGGGCCATACTATACGGTGCAGTAGAGATGGGGCTGGTCTCCGGTACCAGTGAGATCTCAAACTCAATCTCATGCTCAGGTGGTAGTCCTGGCAGCTCCTATGGAAATACGTCGAGGTACTCACAGACCATTGGGACACTCTGTAAGTTGACCACGAGCTAGGCTCCACTATGACACACACTAGGAAGCCCTTACACCCTTGTCTCAGTAGCTCCGCTGCTTGAAGTGCGAAGATGCACCTAAATCCTCCATCTACTAGCTGGCCGTGGAACTCAAAGGGGGGGCAACTCTGATATGGGGAAGACAATCTTCTTCCTAGAACAGTCCACCAGGGCATGATGAATAGCCAACCAATTCATCCCTAGGATTACGCCAAAGTCCTCCATCGGGATTACTATCAAGTCAGTTGGAAAACTGTGTCCCCCTATAGCGACCTCGCAGTCTGTGAAGACCTCCTCGGTGACAATAACCGTCTGCCTAGGCCTCTAATCAGGAATGGATCCTCTAATAGTATATTGTTCAGGCCAACTAACGGCAAAACTTGAGATAAAAGGTTGCGTGGTACCAAAATCAAATAGCATGTAAATTAATCTGCTAGAATTGTAACCATACCTACCATCACAGAACCCGACACTCTGGTGTCTCTGTGAGTCAGGGCGTCGACACACTCCTTAGCCCTAGGTAAGGAGGAGATAGTCATGCCAGTAGCCAGGCGAGTGGTAGCTGTCCGGTACCCTCCTCGTGACTACTGTCCTCCTCCTCGGGTCTAGGAATCGTGGCCGCCAGATCAGCCTCCAGTACTCGGTGCTGGGAGTTTTTGCTGCACTCTAGCCCTAGATGGGCAGTCCCTTCGTATGTGGCCCGGCTGACCACACTGGTAGCAGAGAGGGCAACGACTTCCTCCCTCTATCTGTCCCTACTGGTAATTGGGTGAAAGGTGTCACCTCCCCTGGCGACTCTAGGAGTGGCCAGGTTCGTAGGTCCTCTTCTGTCCTTTAGCTCGCCTAACACTACGGAGGCTCTCATGTCTCACCGGGGGCTCCCCCTCTGCATCCTCTAAAGGGACATGAGGAGACGACAGAGGTGGTAGATGCTGAACCTCCTCCCGTATGATCTCCTGAATCAGTTGGACAAGGTTTGGGGCCTAGATGCCTAGAAGGCGAGGTGGGTCAACTGGTGCCTCAGGTATGGCACGCCCGCCCCCTCGTCCATGCATACAACCACGTCCACGACCTACTATACGAGCTCCTCGACGAGGCATCTCCTACAAGGAGATAGAAGAGAACCCATACTAGGTTACAGAAGAAACGAGACTCGGAAGTGAAGATCAAGACAATATGTTGTGATGGCTATCCTAGATACATGCACATGAGTGGTTACTTATAGACCATTTGGTTCATTTCTCGGGATGACCTTGCTCTGATACCATCTTGCCATGACCCGTTCCCAGCTCCCTACAGAACCTGAGAATGGCTCGCCTCAACTAACCCCAAGACCCAGTCGTCCAACGAGAAACAACCAAATGCAAACTATTCCACAACAACACGTGCAATGTAACTAAGCAAAAAGTAAATAAGAGACAGTAAAGGAAACAGAATGAAAGTCTCACAATATTATATGCCATCACAACTACAACAGTAGAAAGTAAGGCGGAAATGTAATTGAAACAGTCATACATGTATCAACTACTCACTACTACAACAAAAGATCATGCTGGAATAAAAAAGCGACAACAGCTATGGCTGGGCTCAACTGGGTCCAGCTCCCTCTACAGCCGGTGGTGCTGGCTGCTCAACTCCCTGACTTGAACAAGGATACAAAATCTGTGGTCAGCGAACGCTGAGTAGAGTGGTGGTTAAGCCATTTCTATGCAATTAACATAAAATAAGCAACTAATTTATTAATCATTCCATTTATCTCAACTAGGTGTTTCTGGTTTGTTTATTCTACTAAGGATCCATACATTTCTTGATCTTTCATGTTCCTTAAGGGAACGATCTTGATTGCAGTTTTTCCCATAATGTAGGATGTACATGTGGTGCTCTCCTGGTCGGGAGAGTCCCCCGTGGTAGTCCTACACCCGGTCTACCACCCTGAGGTCACAGTCGCGACGTAGCGGTGACTACGGCACGCACGATAAGCGCACAGGTAGCTACCTCGCAATGGCACGCAATCAGTCATTTCCGCTAGTAGGTACGCCCAAACGTACAGTGCAGAACAGAATAGGGCCTTACCCTCTCAGAAACAGGGGTCTCACCCCTCGACAGTCTACGTACCCTCGCTCGACTTTCCAGGTTTGCCCAGTGGGCCTAACAAGAGTCGGTGTAGGGTGACTGGTCCTAACCCCGAGCACTGTGGGGCAGCTAGCTCACTTTTTACACTAGTAGCTCACCTCAATATCTACGCAAGTTCCTTTCTAGTTTCCCGTAGGGTTCGTACATAGACTTTTCATTTCCACATCCAATTCATTAAACACATAACAGGAAGCTCAAGATTTCACAATCAATTATGCAGTACACAGTAGATATTTTCATTCATGTCATGGCTCGTTAAAATGTGGTACAAGCAGCTCATGGTTTACTACTTTCAGTAAGAATCATAATAGTTTAATCATTCAATACACTTTCTAGCAATTAGGGTTTAACATGCATATCAATGTAAACGGTGTAGCTCAAGCCATGTTCATACATTTCTGCCCTAGGGTTAATTCCACATCCTATAGTTCAATCAAATTATTCTAAGTATGCACTTTACTTATTTAAATCTTAGCATTAAAGTAAACCACTCTACCGAAAAACACGGTAGGAATGGGGGCTAAAACCGTAGATTCTGTCGTCTCCGTGGGCCCCGAACATGCTACAGGCTAGAGACCTATACTAGTGACTAAATCACATCAGATGAGTTCAGAACAGTATATAATTGTTACTAACACATAGAAAAACTCTAACGGAAAACAACGGTACTCCGTTTGCATAAATCCGACTCCGTTTGGATTGCGACGAGGCAACTGATCTTTTGCCCTTGTCTACAGTGTTGTGTCAAAAATCATCGTATTTAGGAAAATATCGCATTGTAGTATTGCGACGAAAATCAATGTGACGTTTGAATTTATAATGCTCGAAAAATCATGAGTTCCGAGGTCATTTACAGGGAGCAATTGTAACAAATCAATCCATTAATCACAATATTCAGAGAAAATAATGCAAGTGAATCAAATAAAAAATGATATTCAATAGAGAACAAGAATGTATCTCTAATGTTAGGGACAAAAATATAAAAAGAGAGGACTAAAAATGGTGGTTGAAACCACAAAATTAACATGTACAATTAAGCACTAATCCCAATCAAATATCCCAATAGTATTCCTCAACCACTTAACCAAGAATATCCACATCAAACCAATGCTCAATAAATCCACAGTGATCCTCAATCAATATCAGACGTCGGCCAAGCACATCAAACAACTTAAATCTCAAGTGCAGCGACTCCTCAAATTACCTCAGAATTCACTAAGTGTTGGCATGCACCCCGAGGCACAACAATGCAAAACCACCCCCTCCCTCTCAGATTTCCTTCTTTCTCTTTCTCAGATCCGGTTATAGGCTAATCAGTTGAACAGTAATCGAGTATTCGGGTTGAGGGGTCCAGGCTCGCATGCGTTGGTCACGGGCGAGGGTGTGCACGTACGATGAGCAGGGACCTCACCCCCGTGTGCTGAGGCAACCAGGTAACAGTAGCTAAATAATTTATGTGCAAAATATTTCCAAAAGTCCTCGATGTGGGACTAAATTAAGCTACTCCCCTCGCATGCAACCGTGAGATTCCTTCGCAAAATTGCCACTGCTGCTTCGTTCCTTTCTTTGATTAGTGGTGCAGATGCCGTCGTGATTGCGCAGCAATCATAAGACTTAAAAGACCTGAATTGAGTTAGAACTTAGCATAATTGTAGTATAATTCATGCATTAGTAGCATACATTTTATCTTTCCTTCTTTACTTAGATAATCACGAAATAATGCTATAATAATGTACTGATTAGTATATTATTTGGCTTGTAGGCAATAAAAGCTCAAGAAATGGCCTGAAGCTGGATCTGGAGTAAGGAAGAGGCTGGAGTTGCAGCAGATCTGAAGCGGAACCTTGGAATAAAGATGAAGACATAATGTAGGGAAAACATATATGATAAGCTCATATTTGTGAGCTAATTAAATATCTAAATGCCTAAACATTAAGGTAAAACGTCCATTTATTTAGCATGCATTAGGATGTAAATAGATTAATTTATATTTTTGACTTAATTACATAATTCATGCATTGCATTCATAATTAAAGGCATTTGGAATTGACTTAGAATGGCATGTAATTAGGCATTACATGCATTGTTTAATTAACATAGAACTTAAGGATTTGTGCATAAATAATCCTAATATTTTATTTTATTAATCTTCTCCTTCTTCCATAGGTAACCGCTCCACTTCCTCCTCCTATGCCCATTAAATCTTCACAACTGCCAGCATTCACTTGACGGAAAGAGTGGATCTTCTCCCTCCTATTTGGATTTCAAATCCTTGTAGCCACAGCTACAAAGGAGGAGGAACGGCTACCATTCACCTCAAGCCACCACCCTATACCATCACCGTGCAGAGCATCAAGATCCTACCCACTTCATCACCATGGGCCTCCACCGCGGCGAGAACTTCGCTATTATGGGCGTGCGGTGTGACAGCCCTCACCGCCGTCCGCTGAGTCTCGCAATCCATCATTGTGTTTCTTCTTCACCTGCTCCATCACAGTGCCTCACACATTCAACCAACCCATCACCACTACCTATAGCATACCATGCCCACACCTCACAACCATCCAGGCCATCGCTACACGCATGCCACGTGTAGCCTTTCACGTGCACAAGCTCCTGCAATGAGCGTCACCTTCCCCCTCGCCTCCAGCACCTCCGCCGACGTGCAGCAGAGGCCACGTGCAATCCAGCGCACGAGCCTCCAGTGCACGTGTCCCTGCACTCCCCCTCGCCTCCAGCGCCTCCACCACACCAGTAGCAATGTTGCGCCATAGCCTGTGCGCATGCAGCCCTCCAGCAGCACCGCACCACAGCCCGCACATGCAATCCAGTGCACATGCCTTCTTCTTCTTTTTCCTCTTCTTCAACCCCCTGCAACTTCCCGAAGGAACCCAAAGCCATCACTTGCCACCTCCATGCAACCACCACTGTCGACCACCATCTTCACTGCCAACACCACCAAAGCTCTCCTAGCAACCCTCCTCGACCACGCGCACACCTAGCAGCGTAGCCACCTGTGCACGCATGCAGCAGGTCGACGCACGACCGCCGGCCACCTCTAGCCACACCTCCAATGCCATCGCGAAGGCCTCGCCCCGACCGACCTTTTCCCAGAGCAACTCCTTGAATGAACCTTTCTCCTGTGTGCGAGGAGGAGAGAGGAAGAATCCCCTGTTTTGGTTTGCATTATAATTTATGGGAATTGCCATTGTCAAATGTCATTTTTCTGATTTCTTAGATTAATTAAATTGAGGTGAAATTACAGCTTTATGCTTATTCTTCTATATAATTGTTAAGCCCTTATGATTCATCTCAATATGCATTACATTTAAATTTGAATTTCATTTTAGTATGCATGCAAGTGAAAAGTACATGATATACCCTTGCATATGAACTATTTTCTTACATGAAAATTACATCAACAACCCTTGACTTCTCCATAAATTTAAGGTTTACATTCAGAGTGACATATGCATTGTTTGATTTGACGAATATTTCTGCAAACTTGATTTCTACCTAGCTGTGATTTTAATAGGCCTCTACCTCCCTGTGGATGTGACTCGTTCTCCTGTGAGTGGTTTATTTTAATTATTTTGTTAAGCGATTTTCCACCACTTTGATACTAAAACGATGCATCATTTTATCTACAAAACTTAATTGAAAGAAAAAACCGACTTATCAGTATAGTACACCTAGGATTTTAATGTTTGAATTAAATTGTGAAGAACATAAGACATTCCCACACCTATTCCTAGCCTTAGGACAACCTTAGATACCTTCTCAAACCTTAGGCATCCTTAGATTAAGTCACATTAGCCTAGAATACCTCAAAACCCATCTTCCAACCAATCTCTAGATGTCCAGGTAGGATGCTGGACGTCCAGGACCCTTAAATACTACCCGCAGAACCTAAAACCCAATCTGCTAACATATTGAATGTCCAGACAAGGTGTCAAATGTCTAATTTCTGCTGAAATCCAAGATTGAACCTTAACTCCACCCTGATTCAACATTGGATGTCCAAACTAGAGACTTAGACTTCTGATTTCTAAGTATAATACGTCTAATCATTAAATTCGAAGTCTAGAACCCCTCTCTAGATGTTGTTTTTGAAATCAAGCCTAGATCTTGATTTCTTAAGCCCTTAAACCCAATCCTACACCCTAGGGAACCTAAATTAAGGTATCCTAAGCCTAGTACACTACCCTATGACCCTCCTAAGAACCTAATTAGGTTCTCACTAAACCTAATTGACTTAGATCTAGGTCAATCACACTTCACCTAGTCAATTGGACTCCTAAAGTACAATTGAGCTCAAATCTCAACAAAAACAAGTCCAACTGGACTTAATACTAGTCCAATTGACTCAAACCTAATCTAATTGGGGACTCTATCTCCCAATTATACACACATTGATCCAATTAAGATTGGTAAAATTTAATTCGATCAATCACTTTTGCCATAGGTTGTATAAACCTATTTTTAGCTACCTATTTAGGCCAACCTAGAACCAACCTAGCCATGGACCTAGGTGGTCCATTTGACCACCTATTCACACACACACACCCACATGCACACACCTTGGCCACCCACTCTAGAGCCCTCTAGAACCTTCACCAAGTGGCACCACCTAGGTTGCCAAAGATAGTAACCCAACCTAGTCTTTCTTAGATCCACAACTTGTGGATCTAAGAAGACCCACTCTTACTAAGTTGGGAGGCACCTAAGGGTATATCTAGAGTCTTCTATAGTTCTCTAGAGAAACCACTTGAAAGTCATCCCTTGGTCTATTTAAAGACCCCCTTAGATGGCCATGCACCCAATCTTGGACTCCATTCATCATTCCATCCACGAACTCCATCACCTCCACAACGCCCATCTCCACGTCCAAGAGCAACACTACAACAAAATAGGGTTCTAGTGATGACCTACAAGGACAGATTTACAAGCTTTGGAGATTGATTTTATGGCAAGTGATGGATAGTTCGTCTCCAAAACTCCATCTCCCAAATGAGGGTCACTAAAACTTTTGGAGATGGATTTTCTGTCACTACAACTCAAGGATGAAAAATTGGTCACAATAGATTAGACACAAAAATACATTGATGACATGGTATTAAATTTTTTAGAGATGGATTTTCCTATCTTTACAACTTTCGGGGATAGAAAAAATTGTCTCTAATTGTCTTCTTTATATGACTTGATTTTTGGATATAACGTTATTATGATAAAATGTCCATCCAAATACCATTTTTGCTATTTTTCAATAACCAAACACAATAATTTCACAAAATTGACCTTTAACATAGGACTTCACTTTTATTGAATTTTAAATATAAAGTACATGTTACATAAACTTGGGGGTTTGAGTTACCCCAATTTATTAAACTCAAAATCAAGTACAAGTGTTTCCTCCTTGGGGTCATAATATTTTTTTTTTACATAAGAAAAATAAAAATACAAGGAAATACAATTGAAAATCAACCAATTATAGCAGCCTCGTCAAAAGATGACTTAAAATCCTTGTTGTTGTTGTTGCTGCTACTACTTTGAAGGCTTTCTCCCTTATGAACCTCTAGCATACAAAGGATGCCCCTCTGAATTGTCGAAGAATCATCCACACCACCAGCACCATTTTGATCTCATACCATATCGATATCCTGAAAATACTTCAATTAAGCTAAATTCATGCAATTCATGCAAATATCGAGTTTCCTGCAATTCATGCAGATAAAGAAAGTTGGAAATACTTCAATCCAACTAAATTGAAAAAAGAACCAACTAGATACAAATATTAAAGTAACGAAATGAGAAGTCCAGCATGTCCACACAAATAAGGTAAAAAATCATTCCAACTTTTACTGAGTATAACATTTTTTCCTACTAACTTTTTTTTTCCATGATGGTTTAAGTACTTCATTAATTCCTCTTGACTGATAGTTACCAGTAGCTACCTCCAACATGAATTGCATCCATAAATTATATTTCCTTTGCTCTACAAGGATTCTCTGTTCTTCCTACCATATACTGAATCATTAACTACAGCATTACCAAAGGGGAACAAGAAACAATTGCAGCATAGCAGTTTTGTCTACTCCATGGCATTTTATGTTAATATCCTTCATGTCAAGGAAAATTAAGATGAGGCTAGAGGGTTAAGGAGAACCCTTTTTTTTTTAAAGGGGATTCATAATATAGCTAATCCATGTGGGTGGCTAAAGTTATCGGTGCTAGGAAGAGATTTACTTTCTAGAAAATAAAGTATTTCATTAGATGTATTTCACTTTTTGTTGTATTCTGATATACTTGATTTTCAAAGAGAACACACAAGAGTTTTATATCTAGCCTGTCTAACATCTGTAAATGTGCTTCTCTATTTGTGTATATAATGAGAATATTTTGGTGAGAGAAAATACTGGATCATCCGATGTTTCTATTATTAATTTGATTCGTGGTCATGAAAGATCCATCCACGGTCATGGACAAAAGTTGTATTAATACTGATAACAGAAGCTTAAGCTTGACATAAACAAAAACCAATCACCCTATATGTGTAGAATTAAATATGCTAACATTCTATAAACTTAATAACAAGTTTCACGATCAAACATGCTGATTACATAAATGCATGCAAATTTGTTTACCCTTCATTAAAAACTATCTTGTTAGAAACTATCTTGTTATTGATCAAACATACTTATCAAACAATACCATTAGCCAACTAGGGAGGTGCCATTTGCAACCTTCATTAGAAACTGTCTTGAGTGAAAGAAATATCAACTTTCTTTACCCTTTCAGAGAAGAAGAAATAAGGAAGGAAAGAGAAAGAAACGACTACTGTGGGATGGATTTACATCAATTTCTTAGATTGTTTTCAATCTAGACTCTTCATTTCAGTCTGGACTCTTCAATTTGAACAGTAATTAGAGAGAGATCTAAAGGCATTACTAGAGAAGAAAATCAATTTTACAAGAGCCGTTATACGGTTCCTAACTAAGTTGGACCTGAAACACCAAAATACACATAAATCACAAAACTAAAATTCACTAGTTCTAGTGCTTCACTAGTGTACATATTTACGTTCTAGATATCAACCTAAACTTCTTCTTTGAAGTCACCACCCAGCCTCTCAAGATTTAATCTACAAAGAAAGGTTAGAATAAGGAATTCAGTTTGCCTCTGAACTGATGAAGTAATGTTGAATATTGACCTATGAACCTAGTACGTACAAACGTCTAGGCATAATCACAGAAGGAAATATGGGATTGATAAATTAAATTGATGCCTTCTGGAATGGATTTCCTTGACTATAGGGAAAACTAAAATTGATTTGATGTTTGTTATGTTTAACATAATGCATAAGTTATGGGGAAAAATGAAGTTTATACCAAAAAGTTATGCCGAAAAGCAAGAAAGTGATGCCAAAAAATAATGCATAAGTTATGCCAGAAAAACATGCATCATTAGCAATCAAATAGAAAGCCTAGTATGTATGCTCAAGTTTAAAAAAAGGATTTGTAATGATGATGCCACAAAACAATGCCACAAACATAGCACATTAAATATCTTTACATACTTTCGACAACTTTTGCCAACACATTTCACATTTACATTACAAGTGCTAAATCCAATCCATGTTGGTACCTTCCAAACAAACATGTAACAATCCACGTTGTAGGAAGTAAACAAACAAACGAAATTGTTAGGAATAAAACCTATGAGTCCATGACCATCTGCATTTAATGTCTTGACTACTAAGTTTCAAAACAAAAAACTTTTTCGTGAAATGGTTGAGTCTAACATATCACAAGCAAAGACACATGTAACAATAGCAACCAACTAACCTAACTATGCAGCCATCCCCATCTTGGATTTTACTTTTTCCAGCTACTCATCTTCACTATTTCTCTGAGTAAAAAAATGATATAGTGTAATTACTATCTTATTTTCAATTGAAATAGGATCGATAGAAGAAAAATACATAATTCTACAAAGAACTACCTACCCATTACATTTTGACATAATTAGAAAATGGCTGAATAAGAATATGCCAAAAAGCCAAAGATGGTGAGTACAAAAAATACAGAGATCTATGCTCTTAAATCTTAAACTACATTTTATTGTGGGATAAAATTTGTCCTAAGATAATGGGTGGTGGGATAAGTGATTGTGAATTGATGGGTGTTTGGTTGTGTGGTGGGTAAATGGTAGTTGTATGGTAGGATAATAATTCCTTGTTATCTTGGAAATTGATAAAAGATGTGGTCAAGGCTTCATGGGAAACCATACAGCCAATAGGATATCCCATTGTTACTCTTCCCCTTCCCACTTCAAAGGGGATCCTCGTGGCATATATGCTTGAGTTTTAATCTAATGGATAATTTCACATATAAATAATAGTTCCTTTCACAATTAAAAGATTTTGAAAAGGACATGGATACGAAAGAACACATTTTATTTTGGAAGATAAAGTTAATCCAACTGCAGGTATATCCAAATACATGATGAAGTCTTGTCTCAAGACACAATCTCTACAACTCATGATTAATGGAAATGATAGAACATGCTAGATTTCCCCCACTTCAAGTAAAAAAAAAAGGTGATAATCCAAACAAAGCTCACCATTAAAAAGGGCTTGTTGTGTGCATATAGTGTGTGCGGAGCTCAAACCCCCCACTGGTAACCTTAGACAACAAATAAGAAGAGAAGCCAAAAGTTTGCACTATCCTAGTATGATTGGAGACAAAAAAAAAGCACTTGAAAGATCCATCCCCTACCAGTTCTTCCTTAGCTAGAGCAGCAGCTAGATTTCTTAGTAGATGCATCATCCTTGATATTTATCCTCTCTCCTTGGATAGGCACGGTAGATGCTCAATCATCACCAGTCTCTACAGCCTTCTTGTTGGTGATTTGTTAGATCTGAGGCAATACATCAGCAAATGCATTTTCCACATCTGTGGCTTCTAAGGCTAAAGTTTCCATGAAGTGAAGGGCCTCCTTCCCAGCAACACCTTCCCTGTTGGTGCAAGGGCACCACGATCATCAATTTTTATGATAATAAAACACTTGTGTTTTAACATTTGTATTTGATCTTTAGATTTTAGGAAAAAGCAAATGAATACAAGTGTGAAGGACCTCAGAGCTCACGTCCATGGTGGATTGGACGAGCTCATTAGAGGAGAAAGAGCTTCGCGAGGAGCGAAAGCTTGAAGAAGGAAGGAGATGAAGAATAGGATAGATTTCCTTTCTTGTTCGATGTATTTTTTTTTTCTCTTTATTTTCCTTTCTTAGATGCATGTTAAAGAGCCTCAAAGTATCAACTATGTAGTCCTAGGAACACTTTCTAGACCCTAGGACACTTAGGTTTTCCGTAGAGAACTTAAAAAACCTAAATAAGCTTTAGACAACCTTTTGAGATGTCTAACACAAAAAATAGACGTCTGATAGTAAACTTTAAGATGTCTGAACGTTGGATGAGACATCCAATCACTTAGGTTGGACTTAGTAGGTTCTGTCTGTTGAAATCAGATGGCCAACCCTTAGTCTAGACATCATAGCAGACGTCTGATAACTTTGCCAGACATCCAATTAGTGGAACGTTGGCTTACAGAATATGATCGTTGAGAAATGACCTTTAGGCTTTAATCAAACGTTCGTAGAGGACCTTATACGTCTGATATGTGATCGTTAGCCCTCGATTGAGCCAAAATCACTTCTCTTGAGGCTAATAGCCATTTCTGCCTTGGGAAATCCATTCTCGCAGTAAATTAGGTTTCTAGATGTCCATACCTAGTGCCAGATGTCCGATATGTCGTCTGACTGAATTACACTAGAACCCTATTTAAGTCTAACTCAAGTCAGCAAGGAAACCTGTTTAGGATTAGATGTCTGATTTAGTTTCCAGATATCTTAAGAGTATCTTCCAGACGTTTGATACTTTTCCTAGACATCTAATGACCCTGTCAGAATCATTAATGATTCTGATTGCGGCTTGATTTGCCTTGGGATGATCCCCAACATCTACCTAAGGCTTCCACAGCTTTCCTAAGCCTTCGTAAGCCATATATAAATAGGAGAGGCCCCTTTATTTGTTAAAGACACTAAGACACACCTACCAATACCATTTTCCACATCTTTTGTGTCACTTTGATCTTGAGAAGAAGCTCTAGCTCTCCAAGCATTCGTTCCACACTTGAGAGCTTCATCCAGCTGTTCACTCTCTCTTACTCCGCGATTACGAGAGCTACGTAGTGCCTATGCATGGTTCACACACCCGCGTCATCAAGTCGATGCATTTCTAGTAAAGGGAAATTTCTTTACCTATAGTAGCTAGGTTCATTTGGGGCTCTATAGGTTGCATTGTATTTTATCTTTGTTAATTGGTTGGATATTCGCTTTGCGAATTCTCGTCTACTTCGTGAGACAAAAACATTCTCATGAAGAGAAGGGGTTTGAGGTTACGCTACCCTTAGGTTCAAAGTAACGTGGTTGTATTGAGGTTGAGTCACCCTCATTTTAAGTGACTCGGTTAGTGGATTTTGATCGACTTGGTCAATTGGGAAATCCTAACTTGAGAGGGTTAGGTGGTGGTTTTCACCCGGTTTGGGTTAACACCTTAAAATCTTTGTGTATCTTGTGTGATTTCTTATTGTGAGATTGTTATATTTTTATTTTTGCACTTTATCTATCTTCCGCAAATCTCACCCCCTCCCGTAGGAATTAACAGTTGGTATTAGAGCAGGTCTTACAGATCGGCATTACACACTGGCAAGAGATCAAGAGAACATGGAGGGAATGACATTCATACACACCAAAAGACATGACACCTCGCGACCACCTTATTTCATAGGTATAGATTTCTTTTATTGGAAAACCCGTATGTCCTTATGGTTGCAAGCCTACGACTTCCAAGTGTGGGAAAAATATGAGTCCACATTTGTGATTCCCAAAAAACCCGCAGAAGGTTACTCGAAAGATTAGATTCGGGATCTCAAACTCAACGGAAAGGCTATGAATGCCTTGCATTGTGCGTTGAGTTCGGAAGAATTTGAGCAAATCCAAGAGTGCACCACCGCCCACGATATATGGAGAAAGTTAGAAGGCACTCATGAAGAAGCTTGCTCGGAGGAAGGAGAAGAATTCGATAAGGAGACCGCGTGCCTTGGTTTCATGGCAATCGCAGATAGTGACAGCAATGACAGCAAAAATGAGGTAAACCTGGATTTACAAGATGCTTTTGATGAGTTATTTTAAATTAGTAAGTCACTTAAAGTAGAAAATAAAAGCATTAAAAAGAATATTAATTTTCTTAAATTAGAAAATGAAAGGTTAGAAAAATAACTTAAGGATCTAGAAACTTGTTCTAGTCCTAAGGATAATAACTTGTTAAAAAATAGAGGCCTAATCAATGAAAATAGTAAATTGATCGAGGAGAATACAAATTTAAAATTAGAAATTTCTAGTTTAAAAACAATAATGCATGTTATAGAAGATGAACTTGCATGTCTTAGGGAGAAATCTAATAAATTGATCAATAAGCTAGAAAATTTATCTAGACCTTAGATTGAGAGAGGATCTCCGTCAAGGAGACCTACTAACAAATCTGGATCCAAGCTATCTTGGATACCAAAAAACCAACTCGAATCCTGTTTTGTAGGTTTTAAGGGAGAGTACAATACGAGAAATTGGACCTACAAGCTCAAGGATGGTCAACTCGAATCAAGAGGACCAAGGAGTAGACCAAGGAAGGAGAAGACAAGACCAACAAGATGACAAACAATCAACCAAGTTGTTTCGTGTCAATCACCCAATTGGAGATCAGCACCGATGCCCAGACCTCCAGGCTACGGATGGGAGCCCCATCCAGTTTGGCATCCACCTCCATTTGGGCCATTCTATTGGCCATGGTAGGTAAGGTAAACCTTTAACCCTATCTTTTTATAGCACTTAGATAGGGGGAGTTAAAATTGATAAGCTATTTGTCAATCATTAAGGGGGAGAACTTGTTACATAAATATATTTCCTTTAGAAAGGGGGGGTTAATCATAAAACTATCTTGTTACTTCAAAACGGGGGGAGAATATTATTCTTGATTAAACCCAAATTTAGAAGAGCATGTTTTAAGGGGGAATTGTAGGAGAATTAAAATTAATTAAACCTTTTTTATAATGTCAAAAAGGGGGAGATTGTTATGGATTATTATTTATGATTTTGTCAGCATCAAAAAGGGGGAGATTGTTGATACAAGGGCACCATGATTGTCAATTTTGATGATAACAAAATACTTATGTTTTAACATTTGTATTTGAGCTTTAGATTCAGGAAAATGAAAATGGATACAAGTGTGAAGGACCTCAGAGCTCGCGTCCATTGTGGATTGGAGGAGCTCGTTGGAGGAGAAGGAGCTTCGCAAGGAGCGAAAGCTTGAAGAAGGAAGGAGATGAAGAATATGATAGATTTCCTTTCTTGTTCGTTGTATTATTGTTGCTCTTTATTTTTCTTTCTTAGATGCATGTTAAAGAGACTCAAAGTATCAACTCTATAGTCTTAGGAACACTTTTTAGACCCTAGGACACTTAGGTTTTCCGTAGAGAACTTAGAAAACCTAAATAGGCTTCAAACCTCTAACACAAAAAACAGACATCTGGTAGTGAACTTTAAGACATCCAAATGTTGAATCAAACGTCCAATCACTTAGGCTGGACTTAGTAGGTTCTGTCTGTTGAAATTAGACGACCAACCCTTAGTCTAGACGTTTTAGTAGAAGTCTGATAACTTTGCCAGACGTCCAATTAGTGGAACGTTGTCTTACAGAATATGATCATTGAGAAATGACCTTTAGGCTTCTATCAAACGTCCGTAGAGGACCTTAGATGTCTAATGTGACAGTTAGTCCTCGATTAAGCCAAAATCACTTCTCTTGAGGCTAATAGCCGTTTCTACCTTGGGAAATCCATTCTCGCAGTAAATTAGGTTTCCAAATGTCCAATATGTCGTCTGATGAATTACACTAGAACCCTGTTTAGGTTAGACTCAAGTCAGTAAGGAAACTTGTCTAGGATTAGATATCTGATTTAGTTTCCAGATGTCTTAAGAGTATCTTCCAGATGTTTGATATTTTTCCTAGACATCTGATGACCCTGTCAGAATCATTAATGATTATGATTGCAGCTTGATTTACCTTGGGATGATCCCCAACGGCTACCTAAGGCTTCCATAGCCTTCCTAAGCCTTCTTAAGCCATCTATAAATAGGAGAGGCCCTTTCTTTGTTAAAGACACTAAGACACACCTAGCAATACCATTTATCTTTTGTGTCACTTTGATCTTGAAAAGAAGCTCTAGCTCTCCAAGCATTCGTTCCACACCTGAAAGCTTCATCTAGTTGTGCACCCACTCTCACTCTGTGATTATGAGGGCGATGTAGTGCCTACACGTGGTTCACACACCTGTGTTGTCAAGTTGACACACTTCCAGCAAGGGGAAGTTTCTTTACCTATAGTAGCTAGGTTAATTTGGGGCTCTATAAGTTATATTGTATTTTATCTTTGTTACTTGGTTGAGTATTCGCTTTGCAAATTCCCATCTCCTTCGTGAGACAAAAACCTTCTCATGAAGAGAAGGGGTTTGAGGTTACTCTACCCTTGGGTTCAAAGTAGCGTGGTTGTATTGAGGTTGAGTCACCCTCATTTTAAGTGACTCGGTTAGTGGATTTTGATCGACTCGGTCGATTGGGAAATCCTAACTTGAGAGGGTTAGGTGGTGGTTTTCACCTGATTTGCATTTGCACTTTAAAATCTTTGTGTATCTTGTGTAATTGATTATTGTGACATTATTATATTTTTATTTCGGCACTTTATCTATCTTTTGCAAATCCCACCCGCTCCCATAGGAATTAACATTCCCTTCATCAATAGAGACAACAATGAGTACCGCATATCAGATTTATTGCCAATGAGCATGACAATTATGTTTGGGATGAAAGAAGAATACATATCGAGATGCTAAAAGGCTTTGGAAACCAATGAAATGAACAAGTACCTAACAAGAAGATCTACTGGTGAATATAGATTTGGATACATTGATGGAAGAAGATCTACCAACCAACACAAGGCTTCGCAATGGAGGAGAAGAAGCTCCAGATTCTCCTCCTCTTCCTCCTCGGTTCCCCTCGCTGCTCTCAGCAGTTCAACACCCTCTTCTCCCCCAAGAGTGTCAACTATGAAGTGGTAACTCTGATGATGGTGAAGAATGAGATGAAGGATAGTGTAGGGGCGATGGACTAGTGGAATATCAACTCTGTTGACCCCTACACTTGATCCATGATCGGTTGCTCCCCCAACAGCTTCATCATCTCCTTGAAGATGGCAAGCAATGTTTTGGGGGAATGCTATTGCTGAGCATTGAGAACCTCTTGCAGCTCCAGATGATGCTAGTGTAGAATAACCAGGTGTTAGGTCCTCTTCCTCCTGAGATTAGAAGGCTATCACAACTCAAAATGCTCAACCTATCAAGGAGGGTGCAGGTGCAAAAGGGTGCGAGCAGAGGGTAGAGGAGTAGAGTGGTAGGAGGAGCAGTTGATCGTGGAGGGGAGGAGGTACGGGGAGATGAGGAGGAGATGGGCTAAGTCATGGGAGAGGAAGAAGGAAACGATGAGATGAGCAAGGGAGAAGAGAGGGCAAGGGATCTTGTGCATTGGAGTCGATTCCTGTGCTGTGGGAATTTTTTGAGGGGAAACGAGTGAACACGAGTAGGACTTTTGAGACTTCAACCCAAAATTGATTTTACATAAAAAAAAAATACGAGACAAAATTTAGTAGACCTATCTGTCCTACTAAATTGGTTTCCTTTTAAGGGAGACCACTAATCTATCACCCACTCCTTTTTAGTCCCCATAATAAATTCTGTCCCCAAAATATGGTTACTATAAGTACACTTTGTTGTACTGCAAGCTCCTCCACCACCTTCTCAAGAGGCCAGCCTACACACCTTGGCTCTCCATCTCCCCCTTCCTACCACTACCCGCCACACTGCCATTGGAGACCACCTCCAATGTCCTGATTTCTGGTAGCTAGATTCATGTTCTTCATAGTTAAATTCTTGCATTAATATCTTTCTAGTAGTAGTAGTGATACCCTCTCTAAGAATGCTTGCATAATCTACCATAGATCCATGCATGCATATCTTTTCTGTTAGCTAGAATTAGTATTTTCAAGTTCCATGTACAAGCTTTCCTCTAGAATCATTGTGATGTCAATATTTTTGAAGGAATAAAAATCATCAGTTGCATGCTTCATATATATATTGCAATAAACTTGTCGGTTCTAGAGGATATTAATGATTTAGCGATAGATTTTTTTTACGTAATAGAGGTTGTGCGGACACAAACACACACATTCACATTTGTGATTTATCTGATGCACGCACATTTTTACGTGTTAACAATGCAACCGACGCATCTTTTACTCGCACCTTCAAAACTGGAATCCAATTTCAAGCAAGTAAAGAGAGAAAAATCAAAAGCAATTTCGCTATTATCTGCCACCTTGAGATCGACCGGGACTCACCATCTTGATATTAAATTTTTGTTGGAATTGTAATTTATGCTATACTATGATGTTTTCTTAGTCAAAACTGCATTTTACGAACCAAACACCTCGTGAGGTGAAGCCACGTCTGTAGGATGCGGAGTTGTGGCTGGAAGTGGATGGATTGCGGTAGACGGAGCTGAAGATGACGTAATACCTTAAACACGTAAATACGACCTCACAGTCCAATTAAAGTAGTTTAGAAGTGTCATCGGACCACAGCAAGTGCAGCGGGGGCCGTGGTTTGGTGATTGGCGATGTAGGGCGGCTGGCCAGTGTCGAAGAAGGTAGCGGAGATTTGAGGTGTTCAGCCAACCGAATCAGGAACCAAAGCCCTCTATTTCTTGAGGGCTTTTGGCCTAAGAGGTGATGTGGAGCTGATGGATGTGGTGGCGAGTGATTTGATGTGGTGTAGCACCGATGCGATCTTGCCGGAGCTCATCCCAGTCGCCGAGAAGATGATGAGGGAGTAGGTGATATGGCAATCGATCCTAAGATCTAAGGAGGTAGAGGTGACCTAGAGAAGGAGAGGAAGTGTTTAAGAGGACTTAGGGAGTGAGAGGAGGACTGCGGCATCCGTTGTTGACCGACCAGACGTGGAGAAGATGAAGACGATGAGCAAAGAGAGGCTAAGGGCGACAAAGAGGGGAAGCTAGAGGGCTGTCCAATTTGATGGTTGGACGGTCAGAGGAGGTGATTGGAGAGGGCTTGCTGGAGCCGAAGACGCGGTGGCTGAAGGAGGAAGAGAAAGAGATTTTCCAACTAAATCTTGGCTGAGGAGAATGTTAGGATGTAAGGGAGTTTAAATTGAGCTTGATTTCGAGCTCCATTAGGAAGTTAGGTGCACAAGGTCTAGATTTGGAAGAAAGGAACTCCCAAAATTTCTTTGGATTCCCTGGAGCTTCTTGCTCCAAATCCATGTCTAAGATCATATTAAAATGATTCCCCATAGTGTGAACATCAATCCTGCCAAATTTGGTGGGATTTAAAGTTGATTTGTTGGTGTTTTGGGTCGGTCAAAGGTGGCGGAGTTGGGTTTGAATGTCGTTCATGCTGTTCATGGCAACAGGGGCATAATAGTGAAGAAGATGAAGTTAGGGACCTGCATGCAATAAACTTGAAACCAAGGGGGTCTAAATGTGAGAAATATATTTTTTAGGGGCTAAAATGCAAACTAGGTCAAGATGGACTCTGATTGGGCCCAAATTTTGGTATTAACCTAATTTGGACTGAAGGAATCTAACGGTGAACTTGGATTTGAGTTTTGACCATGTTAGACTACGTAAATTACACAGAAGGCTAAATCCTAGCAAATTCCCGTCTAAAACTCTATTCTAGGTCAAAATGAGTTCAAATTGCTAAATCAAAGGTATTAAATCTCTTAGAATTTTTTCAATGAATTTTAGAAGGTTTAGATTGATTTTATCTTAACCAAAACTTTTTCAATTTAAGTAGGGTTGATAATTAGGATTTTTAGTACTATTTTCGCTGACTCAATTAGTGTGGACCCACTTTTTAGACGTTTATGCTCAATTGGCCTTTAATTAACCCCTAAGTAACCCTGTGGTTAATATACATTTGTGATGTGCTATTAAAATAGCTTAATTAACCATGTGATTGCGCAGCAATCATAGGTCTTAATTGACCTAAATTAGGCTAGGACTTAGATAAATTAGGGTTATTCATGCATGCATACACATTATCTGCATCTTTACTGCTTTTCTTTAGCTATGCATAAAATAATGTTATAATGCGCTGATTAAGTACATTATGTCGATTGCAGGGAATAAGCTGATCAGGAGCTGGATCTGAAGCTGGATCAGGAATAACGGGAGTTGTAGTAGAGCTGGAGCAGAAGGCCTAGTTTAGATGTAGGAATAATAATGTAAGGGGGTTAAAGGTTTTCTATTCTATTAAGTAGAAATAAAGCAGTAAAATGTGAAGAGCATAGGTCCATCCTATCCCTAGGATAGCCTAGAGACTTCCCCAAGCCTTACCCACCCTTAGATTAGGTCACAACACCTTAGGAAGCCCTAAAACCCTAGTTCCAACCCTTCTCTGGATGTCCAGATAAGTTTTAAGACATCCAGGACCCTTAGCCAACTCCTGCACACTTCAAACCCACTTCTGCAGTGTTATTGAACGTCCAGACACTTTGTTAGACGTCTAATTTCTGCAGAATACCCAAAACAGAACCCAAAATCCTTCCTGACTCTGATTAGACGTCCAGACAACAAGTCTGCACTTCTGATTTTTGAGTATAAGACGTCTGATTATATATTAGATGTCTGATACTGCTCTCCAATTCCTGTTTTGAGATTTAAGCCTTGATCTTGGATCTCTAGGTCCCTAAACCCAATTCCAACCCCATAGGAACCTAAATTAAGGTGCCCTAACCCTAGTACATCACCTCTAAACCTCCCTAAGGACCTAATTAGGTCCTCACTAAACCTAATTGACTTGGATCTTAGTCAATTCCATCAGCCTATGCAATTGGACTCATTGAGTCCAATTGAGCCCTGATCTCAGCACACACTGTCCAATTGGACTCAGTGAGAGTCCAATTGACCTAGACCTGACTTAATTGAGTTGTTTTACTCTCAATTAAGTTTTCACACACCTAATTAAACTTGTATTAAGTTTAATTGCACTTTACCTTAGTGAATTAGGGTTTATAACCCTAATTTGAGACCTACCTTGACCTAAACCCACTAGAACCCAACCTAATCAACCTAGCCACCTAAGTTTCGACCCACACATACCCACACACACCATCCACACGAAAATATCTAGCCTAGAGTTCTCTAGAACTCTCTACCATGTGTGGTTGCCTTGGTTGCCAAAAATAGCAACCAAGAGCCATTCAATTTTTAGATCCACATTTGGTGGATCTAAAAACCACCATCTACCCTCTCTCTCTCACTCTCCCACGAGCTCCCACCATAGGCCTCTCTAGAGAATTCCATAATTCTCTAGAGAGCTTCCATTGGGTCTATAAAAAGACCCCATGGGTGGCCATTGGCACCCATTCACTTCTTTGGCAATTGCACTCCATTGGTGCCATTCACGCCACCTCCATAGTCACTCCACCTCCACGAGCTCACTACCACCACCATTGAGGACACCATGCCGGGATGCTGGATCAACCCTACCTCTCTCCAAGGGTCAGCCTAAGCTACATTGGCCGCCCCTCATTCTCCTCTCGACCACTCCAAGGCCATCGGGGACCACCCCTGAATGCCCTCAATTCTTTTAGCTCTAGATCATGCTCTTCATAATTTTTATTGCTTTCACTTACTGCTTAGTAGAGTAGTCTTACTTCTCCCCCAATGATGCATGCGAAATCCTCCCGTTGATTCTTGTATGCAATCGTTTTCTAGTAGTTAGATTTAATTTTAAGCATTCATGTATAAGCTTTCCTCTAGATTTCCTTGTGCAACAACTCTCCCATGATGAATGAAATTTCATTTTATATATATATCTCTTATGTGTTTGAAATCAACTTGAGCTGAATGATTATCATATTTGAGTGATTTATGTGCCTACTCTTTAACCGCCTATATATTACGCACAAGCATGTCGTTTAAATAAAGTAGAGCGGCTTTAAGATCGATTTCAAAAACAAAAACAATGCCTCCCAGAGACGAACGACCGGGACTCAAGTCTCGTTATCTTTAAAAATCAAATCTTTGACGAACATTTTTGCGCGACTATACTATGATTTTCGACGACTTTCAAATGCGCGAAAATGGCTTTCCGTCACCATGTTTCCTTGTTTTCTTCTCAAATCAGAATATTACAGAATTGTGACCCTTAGATGATCAAGTAGGAGCATTTATCAATTAAATTTGACTAATTGTGGCTAAGTAGGACCCATGATGGTGTTACCATCATACAGTAGGTGGCTCCTGAGGGGAAGAATGAGACGAGACATCCTGTGGTAGAGGACACGAAAAATCATGACCCGCTTGCTTAAGTGGTGGGTCCTGTGTAGTCTTCTCACTCCTCAATGTGACAGCCTTTGTATCGGTGTACTGTCCATGAGGTGGTGGAGGAGCGGAAGGAGCAGAATAGGTAGGATTTTGCAACAAAGGTGGCTGACTCTGCCCATAACTAGGTGGCGCAGGAGGTGCTTTTAATACAGCATGCGCTTGTCCCTAAGGTGCTTGGAACCTAGGCGAGGTGCCCTGGTTCTGCACATATCTTGGGTTAGGGACAGGTTAAGAGGGCAAGGCTCACTGTGATCTATGTTCTTGCAGCAGCTGATTCTACGGGTTCTGTATGCTCTATATCTGATAGCCATAGCCTTCATAATCTACAAACTATCATGAGTCGATTCCCGAATTGACTCTTGCAATTCCTCTTTTAATGCCTCCAAAGTGTTGGCCCACTTTGGAGGGTGATTGGCAGCTTAGTGCAACGGTTGATAAAAAGAGCGTGATTACTGCTGAGATAGGAATGGCTACTACCTCGGGTATGTGTCTTGTGCATTCCCGTATTCTCTGGTCTAGTAGTGTGCATCTTGATTTGGTCTCTATGAGTTACCAAACCAGGAAAAGTTAGGATGTTGTCGCTAACTAGGATTATACATCTTTGAATACGGGTTATTACACCCGTAACCTTGGATAGTGTTGACATCTTCGTATTGTCTGAGACGCATATTCATCAAAGGAATACGCACTAGAATCGTCATGGGGTGCGTAACCTTGATCATATGGTGCCAAATCCAGATTATTCACGGGTTCCTGATACGCAGGATCCCGTGTAGATGGAGACGATACATCCCATGTAAGTAAATGTACTCGAGCAGGAGGGACTCGGGATGTGAAAGAATAGTGAGATGTAGTTGAATTTCTAGAAAATCTCGATCGAGCTTGAATCAATTTGTCGAGCTTCTTGTCAAGCAAATCCACCTTATCCAGCTTCTTGGTGATAATGTCCATATCAACCCTAGCAGATTCCGCGTGAGCTTCATGGACATTAACCCGCTGCTGTCCAGGTCGCTGGAACTGGTTCATAGATATGGCATTCATTGAGTTCTTTGCAAAGTACTCGAACAGCTCAAATGCGCTATTTTCATCCTTTGATAGGAAATTCTCGCTGCTAAATGCACCGACCAGGTACCGATGTTTGCCATCTAGCCCATGGTAGAAGATTCGAGCTAAGTGACACCTGGGCACACCATGGTGCGGGCATTTCCTAAGGAGATCATGAAATCTATCCTAGGCGTCATGCAATTTCTCCCCTCATCCATGGGAGAAAGTCATAGTTGCACGCCTCATCTCATTTGTTCGACCAATCGGGAAAAACTTTTGGAGGAATTCACGACGTAATTCCTCCCAGGTTCCAATTGGCTTCCCGATGGTCTTAAACCAATAAGAAACTTTATCCTTAGGAGAGAATGGAAAAGCTTCATGAGAACAATCCCTAAATCAACGTTTCTGGATTGAACTATTTCCGTAATTCAACTCAAATCCTCGATGTGCAGGAAGGGACCTTCATTCGAGTTTCCATGAAAATAAGTTTGAATTAGACTTATTATATTCGACTTCAGCTCGAATGCGTCTCCGCCTGCGGAAATCTTGACTTGGGTGCCAAAATCATAGTCGTCGAATCATAGAAGTCCTGCAATTGTTCTCTACGTGGTGGATGCTGCATTCTGTCTAGTGTGGTGAGAATCTTGTCAATACTTTGCTGATATTTCTATTCTGATTCCTCGACCCTAGCTTCCAGACAAGCCATTGGGTCTAGATTTTCAGGGCCCTTACTAGGTCTAGGACCAGGATTAGCCATCTCAGCTAATCAAGAAGAAGAAGAGGGTTGAGAAGAAGAGTCAGGTGATGCGAAAAGTCACCTTCACTGCCTTGGGTTTGGTTCCCAAGGCCCAGCCAATTCAAGTCTTAATGACCTCCTTCCTTGCAAACACCAACAACAAGGGTTGGTGTAACCAAGCCAACCAAGGCTAAGGACTTGTTAATCAAATTGGTCCTTTAAAATTAGATGACCTGATGTTTCGTTAAGGTTTAAATTCTTGAAGAAAATTCTTCAAGAGACCAACTGAAAATGATCTCCGCCTCTTAAGCTAATCTGGCCAATCTGTTACAAGGGGACTAAGAGGAAGGTTCTTCCTTTGGCTTTCGCCTCTGGGTCCTTAATACCCATTAGCCGCAGTCGTTTGATACTACCCCATAGGCTAGGCACCAGGTTTGGCCAAAGAGATTGAGACCACCTAGTAGTTAAAAGATGAATACAGGTTAATTGATATATTTTTACGATTTTTTCTTAACCTTTTCTTCAATTTAGGTGTCCGGTGAGTGGTCCACAAGGTGACTCGACTCACTGACTAGTCACTGGACTCGATTGAGTCCAAGCTAATCCAATGCAGTCTCTAAATGTGACCCTAAAAGTTAAACCTAGGATCCGTGCAATTTGACTAGGTATACCACAATTAGATTCAAAATACTCTCTAGGATGTAATTGGAATCCACATGATATCAAAATTGGTGGGAAGATTTATTTTTCAAAAATACTTTCATAGAATATTTTTTCAGAATTTTTACTGCTCCAGATAAATAATATGAAGTTTTAAGTAACAGGGGGTCAGATATGAGACTTTGACCCAGTGTTAGTTTTTCCTTTTGAAAAAGTATCAAATTTGATCCAAAAATTTAGGAAAAATATGGAAATGAAAGGTAACTTGATTATCTTTCACCCCCACCATTTTTAGGTCAATTAGATTTGTGTGCTGTTTGGAATTAATTTTTAAAGATCAGAAAAATTCATATTTCAGCCTGTTTGACCTCATGCACTCTGCAAATTTTTTAAAAGTCCAGAAATTGAATTTTTTTCGAGGGAACGGTGGCGTTGGAAAGAAAATTTGAACATCTAGCACCAGCTTAAAGTTCAAAATTTTTGGATCACTAGAAAACTGGCAAATGACTTTTCAAATTTGTATCAAAATTTTAGCTGAATTTCTAAAAATAGTAATAAGGCTTTTTCAAGTATTTTCAATCCCAACTAAGCCTTTTCACCCAAAAGATTTTTTTTTTTCAAAAACAAGTCCTAACCTAAGTGATGGTGTGTACCTGAATTTTTTCAATTGCGATCGATGCATGCGTAGAATCCATGTTTTGTACTTGCACAACAAAGATAATACACTAAATCAAATATCAAATCAAGAATCGTCATGGTTCCCTGACAACAGCACCATTTTGATGGAATGTGGAATTGCATTTTTTAAAACACTTTAGTCGTAGTATAGTGCGGAAACACATCGACAAACAAATATAATGAAACTTTGGTAAGTCCAAATCAAACTCAAGCAAGCGAAAATACGACTTGACTTAATACCAATTTAATCTAACTAGAACTAAAGCACTAAACAAGATAAATGTATGATATGAAGCAGGTCAACTTTATTCAAGTAGTAATCATGCGAGCTTTCATCTAGTTGAATGCTTGACAAAAAGATAAACTAAAACTAAAGTAGAACAACTAGAATAAAAGCTACTAGAACTAGAACTACCACAGGAAATAAAAAAATAACTATCTAGTCTACTAGAACAAGGGCACCAAGGGTGGTCCTTAGTGGCCTTTGGAGAGGCGTGGAGTAGCAGCAACTGTGCACCAAGGGTGGCCATCGTGGACATCATGGAGGAAGAGGGCTCTTTGGAGCAGAAGGGAGCGAGAGATGTACAGAGGAGTTGCCTCTCAAATGGGGGGTCTAGGGTCCTTTTTATAACCAAAGTGAGGGGAAAAACAAGTATTTTAGAGCACCCAAACCGTGCAAACAACTTGGATCAACAAGAGCCGTCGATCTAGCGATCCGTGGCTCAGTTCGTGTAAAAAATGCACCTCCATGTGCCTCCATCGCGCGCCCAAAGCACAGACGCGCAAGATCACACCACGTGGCGCCTACAGCATCTCTTGATCTACCGCCACCATGCCCATCGTGCACGTGCACGCACATTCAAATCCAGCCGTTTGATCATGATGATTGAAAACTGAGACGTGTGCCGCACCTAATGAGCGAGATTCGTACACATAAAGATTTGGTTATAAACTAGTCGTTGAGGTTGTGTAAAAATATGCTATTAAATAAAATTTGTAACTGAAATTCTGATGAGTCCCAGGTCAAATACGAGGAGGCGAACGCTTGATTTAAAACTACGTTAGAATTATTGTTATGAAATAGATTAACTGGTTAAAATTACTTCTATGCTAGCTATTCTACTTAAAGAATAATTAATATAAGAGAGAGATAAAATAATACAAATAAAGAGAAAATAGGGAGATTATAAACAAATGTTTCATAACCATAGCATTATGTCCATTACATCTATTTGCTACAACTAGAAAGTTGGAAATCTACACTAGAAAGCGATAAAAAGAGAAGGATGAGAAAATCCTCCTCATCAGCTGGTTGGAGAACAAGCCATGTTGATGGAGCGCTCAAACGATGGGGATGAGATGCTTAACGAGAAAGAACAAAGCTGGAGGATGGAGGATGAAACAGGGCGACGTCGCAGCGAGATTCGCTTCTCGAATGGCAGTGAGAGGACAACTGTGTGATGCTCCATGAAGGGGGTGAGAAGATGAGAAAATTATTTTACTCTAGCTCTAATGAAGCATCCCGAGTATGGGACCAGCTCGTAGAGCTTTGGAGGGAGTGAGAGAAGAAGAGAAGGGATGGTGAAATGAGTGGTAGGGGTGTCCTTTTTATAGGTATACAAATTGAGGGAAAAAAGGTCTTTTAAGGCTTAGAAATTAATGTTGGGGTCTTTAGTGACGAATATAAATGTCACTGTAGTCCAACGTTGCTGAAGCCGCGCACCTCAACGAGGGCCGTTCATCATGCATCCAAGTGCACACACACGACCATGTCACCGCCTCAGCTTCAGTCGTTCACCCACGTTCACCAAGCAACGTGCATCCTTATCATTTGATCATCAATCAACGGCTTAGATCACGCTCGCCTGCACCTTTAGATCGCACCTCAGCGTCAGATCGCACGTCCAGTTGAGCATTAGATCGCACGTTTCATCCAGCACTCCATGTAGCGCCACGTCGCCACTCCATCAACAGCCCATTGCGCATCTGACGACCCAATTTCATCTGCGCCTACTTTCGTAGATTAAATCCGCCCGTTGCGATTCGATCGCGTGCCACGCGGTTCGTGTAAAGGCTTCGACCAATGCACTATGCTGCCTTCTTTGTTGCATTTTTTATTTAAGGGTCACACGCTCTCAGTCGTTGGGTCTTGATCCAACGATCGAGATCGCGCGACCTTTGATGAGGAGGCCGGTGGCTATGGGCGACTTGGATGTCGCCACATGGTGCCATCTGGGCCGTCCATTTTTCAATGCTTGTAGATGATGCCACAGACGTCGGATTGGATCAATTTTCACGTCGTTGGGCTGCGATCGTCGATCCGAACCCATCCGTGTGGTTGGATTTCTCATCTGAGGTACGAATTTATACCACCTTGACCCTTGACCTCTAATCTTGCTTGGACTGCATCTAATGCTACGGAGGTCAGATCGGGGCTATCTTGAAGGCGTTGAACTTCGATCATTGCCTTGATCTGATCCGTATGGTTGGATCTTCAATCCGAGGCCCCTAAATGATATTGACCTATCCCTTGGCCACAAAAATGATAAATTAACCTGTAATTTGTACAAACTAATATAAAAGCATGATGATGTATGTTATGCAATATTTATAATGCATGATGAAATTATATGACTAAGAACATGCATAAATAGACAATTTATGTGACATAGATGTGTCCACATCAGCATCGCCTTTGATTTCCGCGTGCAATAGTGCGTCCATCCGCATGTCATCGAGTGCCTCAATTTGATACGTGCTCGCACTCCACCCATGTCGCTCCAATGCCACCTGATTGGGATTGCATGGCTGAATTTCAACCCACACGCCACCACTTTAATTTCTCGGCTCGCCGCCCGCTCGCCTTCAAGCGCATTGACCAACGTGCTATGCTCACGAATGGTCGCACTTTTGATTTTCCCACGCACCGCCCTTAGCCGTTGGATGACTATCTAATAGCTAAGATGAGATCTTCTTTGATGATCTGTTGGGCGTTGGTTGACGTGGCTCGTTTGTGGCCATTGGATCGTGTGCCTTCAAAGGATGTGGCAGTCGGGTGAGAGCTGTTGGGATGGTGCCACGTGGTGCCATCTTGATTGTTTGTTTTCTTGCTTTTGTCGATGGTGCTATAGGTCTCCGATCGAAGTGATTCTCACATCGTTGGACTGTGCTCGTTGATATAAATCCATCCGTGCAGTCGAATTTGGCATCTGAGGTTCGAATTTGCACCACCTTGCCTCTTGACCTTTGATCTTCTACGAATTGCATATGATACTACGGAAGTTCGATCAAGACGATTTCGGAAGCGTTGGACTTCAATCGTCATCCTGATTAGGTCCGTATGGAAAGAATTTTCATTCGCAGCCCCAAATCATCTGCAATTATTATTACCTCTCAATTAGAACATAAAATAACATTATTATTTGCAAAGCTAACAAATCAACTACGATGCAAAATATGTTGCTCATGCATGCATTATTTTTAAGTTAAGGTAAGATCTAACTTAATTTATGTAGATTAGGTCCTATGATTGCTGTGCAATCAACTATTTCGTCCTCCTTCTAGAAGGTCATTCGGTTTCCAATCTTTGGACATATTTTCTTTTTCTTTTTCCTTTATTTTTTATCTTATTTTTTGTGATTTGAATCCTCCCATTTTACTGGGTGTATTTCCCTATTCATGGGTGAGGATTCTCCGTATCTTCTTTTTCCCTCTAGGATGCATCTTCTTATATTGGATACTTCCCATTTAATGAAACATTTACTTTAAAGAATATATATATATATATATATATATATATATATATATACACATATATATATATATGATTATTTCTTGTTTGAAAAATAGCACTTACTAAAAGGGTACATAAAACCTACCTAGCAAAAGCATCCGAGAATAAACAAAAGTACAAAAATCGATGCCTTTTGGAAATTCTCACTTCGTCACCGCTCCCTATGTCTAAATTTGAGTCTAATTTATAAACATTATCTTTAATAATTCATTGGATATAGATCCATTGGATCACATTAATCATCTAAAATATTTAAGTTTAAATTGTCAAATAATTTCATGAATTCCTTATATGGATCAATTTTTAAGATGTTACCATCTCCTTTACTTTAATATATCCCCAGTAGCTCGTAAAATACTTTTTGGTCATCACATCAATATCCTTTTTCCTCATACTAAAAGACATTTGACTGTGCTATGTTTATAACAACCCAAGTATAAACTTTTCGAAAAAAAGAAACAACCAAGTATAAATGTGATTTTAAATAAAAAAAATTAATTTTAAGAACATGTGGCCAATGAACGTACAGCAAACGCCCAAAGTTCATTGCTACGAAAGTGTCGATTTCAATCTTTTATATATGGATATGCATTGCTCATCGCAGCATAGATTTTGCTTTTAAAGTGAAATGGTTCTATACAAGGCTATGAAAATGTTACATTTTAAGTATTGCAGATGTGACAACTATGTCTATTTAAGATAGCTTTTAGCATAGTTTTGAGGAGGATCTTCTTCCATGAAAAATAAATTGTTGATCCTTCCAAACATGTGGCGTATATTTTTATAGGAGCACCTATTGCAATATGTATATATAAGTTTCAAAAAAAAAAAATGCATATATATATTTTAAATTTTTTTTTACAAATTTAAGACCCCTTTCCATTGTTATAAAAAAAAAGTATGTCTTTTGAAAAGAGTGCATTTATGCATCGGCAAGTCAAAAGTACTTTACTAGCAAATTATGAGATTGAATAACATGACCTAGAATATGACATTTAATCATTAAATTGTTAATGATTTTGCATGTAAAGTTTCAAAAATCTATATATATTTTTATCCTTCTCACGTTTTTGGCCGTGGCCCGAAAACCCGAGAATCATGAAATTATTTACAATTTTTTTAATTTTAAGGAGAAAGGAAATGGCTTTCCTACTTTCTTTTTTTTGAAATTTTTATGTATATATTGTTAAAATATTTTAAAATTACTTATTTGTCATTAATTTTACTATATTTTCAATTTTACCATTAAAAAAGTTACACTAATTTCAATATTATACAAATAAAGGTACAATTTGACTCAAATCACTCCTTAATCCTCGTAATAAATCATATGCATGACATTTTATAACAAAGAAAATAAATACTTTTTCACTAAAGTTTAAACTTAACATATTTATCACCATGGAATAAATCCAAATATATTTTGTAACAAAGAGATCAACAAATAAATCATTTCTATTCAAATTGTTAACGATGAGAAGTGTTGGTGCAAGGGCATGGGGGTAAGGGCACCATGATCGTCAATTTTGATAATAACAAAATACTTATACTTTAACATTTATATTTGAGCTTTAAATTTCAGGAAAATACAAATGGATACAAGTGTGAAGGTTTTTAGAGCTCGCGTCCGTGGTGGATTGGAGGAGCTCGTTGGAGGAGCTTTGCGAGGAGCGAAAGCTTGAAGAAGGAAGGAGATGAAGAATATGATAGATATGCTATTCATGTATTCTCCGTTTTATTGTTCCTTATGTTTTTCTTTCTTAAATGCATGTTAAAAAGCCTTAAAGTATCAACACTATAGTCCTAGGAACACTTACTAGACCCTTGGACACTTAAGTTTTCCGTAGAGACTTAGAAAACCTAAATAGGCTTCAGACAGCCTTTTCAGACGTCTAATTTGATAATTAGACGTCTGATAGTGAACTTTAAGACGTCTGAATGTTGAACCAAACGTCCAAACTTTTAGGGCTTGTTTTAGAACTTTCTGTCTGTTGATTTCAGATGACCGACCCTTAGTTTAGACATCTTACCAGACGTCTGATGACTTGGCTAGACATCCAATTAGTGGAACGTTGGCTTAGAAAATGATCGTTGAGGTTTTGACCTTTGATCTTCTATCAAACGTCCTTAGAGTACTCCAAACCTCTGATATGTTGCCATTTTGCCTCGATTGACCCTTAATCACTTTCCTAGACAAATATAGCCATTTGGACCTCGGGAAATCAATTTCCATAGTTATCTAGGTTTCCAAACGACCAGACCTAGTGCCAGATGTCTGATATATCGTCTGACTGAATTACATTAGAATCCTGTTTAGGTCTGAACCAAGTCAGGAAGGAAACCTACCTGGAATCAGACGTCTGATTTAGTTTCCAGACATCTTAAGAATGACTTTCAGACGTCTGATCTTTTTCCCAGACGTTTGATGATCCTGTCAGAATCATTAATGATTCTGATTGTGGCTTGATTTGCCTTGAGATGATCCCCAATGGCTACCTAAGGCTTCCAAAGCCTTCCTAGGCCTTCCTAAGCTATCTATAAATAGGAGAGGTCGCTTGCCTTGTAGAAATACACCAAGCAACACATTTCCACATCATATAGTGTCATTTTGATCCTTAGAAGAGATCTAGCTCTCACAAGCTTCAGTTCCACATCTTGAGAGCTTTCTTCTCGCAGTGCACCCGCTCTCCCACCGTCATTTCAAGAGCGTCGTCACGCTGACGCACTTCCACCTAAGGGAAGATCCTTCACCTATAGTAGCTAGCTTCATTTATATACTTTGTGACCCTTGTTAATCGCCCTGAAACAGGTTTTAAAATCGTCACATTGTAGTATAGATTGAATCAGCACAAAAAATGGATAATATTTATACTCGAATGAAAGTCCGAGGTCATTCACTGGGAGCAAATAGGAATTCATGCACTAATCTCAGCAAATAATGTACATGAGCACACAATTTGAGTTAAAGATATAAGAAATTGCAGTCAGAATTAATTCAGAATGATATAGCAATAATGTCAAGTATCAATGTATAAAAAGAATAGAGTAAAATGGTGATTTGAATCACCAATTACCCCTCACAATAATAGCAAATATCTCAACGGTATCAACTAAGGAAATAAAGCCTCAAATGTATGCAATCAGACGACAGAGGCTTGTATCAGACGACTTAAACAGTAGGTGCTACAGTGCTAAGGGAGCACTATTCTTCTTCTTCCTCTTCTTCTTCTTGCCTCTTCTTTGGCTTCTATTCTTCACGCGCAGAGGGAGGCAATCCCTGTAGCAGCTAAGTGTTAGCCGACTCTCAAGAGAGAAAAACCCCCCTGACCTGCACGCTTTCTCTCCTTTCTCTCTCTGGGTTTCCTCTTTCACACCCTCCCAGGGTCATGCACATCGGGTTATTGGGTAATCGGAGGATCCGCGTACCCAGGTCTAGGGTCACCAGCGTGGTGTAGTGACCAAGGAGTGAGAGGCTTAGGCGGGTCAGGTGAGTGAAGGTGTAATGGGACCTCACCCCGTGGTTGGAGGCGATAAGCCCCAATCACAAAAATAATATGTGGCTTCACTCGCTCCTCTCCCACTGATATGGGACTAAACTCCCACTTCTCTTTACATGCGGCTACTGCAGGTGGGTCATCATTCAATTGGCATGGCTGCATCTGATGGAGTTCTTAATTGAGGACCTGGAGGCTCTCCTGGGCCTCATCCGCAGCACCTGAAGGGTGTACATGGGGTGTGCATGGCTAGAACAAGAAGAATAGGGCCTGAGAGTTGACGTGGTGGCGGAGCTTTGATGTTATACCTAAAACATGAAGTACGGGCTAAAAGCCCCAATCAGATGGCTCAAAAGCTTCGCCGAAGCACGACGAAGGAAGTAGCGATGGTTTCATGGCAAATTAGGGTGCGTGGTGGCTGGTGGAGGTCAGCGAAGGTGGACGACAATGGGTTTGTTCGATGGGCAATTTGGGTGAGCGAAGTGGTGAATAGGGAGAGGGGTTTTGAAGAAGGTGGAGAGGTGAAGGTTGTGGGCTTTTCGGCGAGTTGATTGGTGGTTTGTGGAGGTGAGATAGACTCACCGCGAGGACAATGGAGGTGAATGACATGTCGAGGGATCAAAATCAAAGGATAAATAGAGGGAAAAAGAGTAAGGGAGATGAGGGAGCGTTGGAACCTAAAATTAGGGACGAAAGGGGAAGGAATATGTGTCGATGTGGCTGCTGGTGCCAGAGAAGGGAACTACTCCGTGAGGTAGCAACGACGAAGAATGAGGTAGAGACTCCCCTGATTTGGCCGTCGAGGAGCGGACGAAGGTGAAGGAGATATTAGCACTCCCAATTTGGCTGTTGGGAGGCCAGAGACATTAGAGGAAGAAGTTCACTGGAGCTAAGGCAGAGGGGGGTCAGAGGTGGAGTTTTGAAGAGGGTTTTGGCCCCAAACCTTGCTGAGCGGAATGGGCAGGCCTTGGGGTTTCTTTTATAGGCCTCAGGGAGCGGTTAGAGCTTGGGAAGCAAGCTTCCCAAGCTTGGAAGGCTCACTGCAATTGGAAACCTAAAGATACCCAAATCCCTCGTACGTTTGCATGAGAGATTGGAAAGGTTGTTGGGCTTCAGATTTGATTCATTGGAAAGAGGACTTCTTAAGGATTCTCCCTTCCAATTTTGGAAGGGATTGAACGAGAAATCAGGGAGATCTTCCCATTTGAAGGTCGCTAGAGTTGTAGGATTAGGATTTTGGTGTGGTGGGGACCTATTTGTGAATAAGGCGACAAATTTGGGGTCTATTTGTAAGAAATTCAAAAGTTAGGGCCATGAGTGTGAGATAAAAGATTCAGATAGGATCAAATTGCAAACTAGGTCAAGATGATTGGGCCCAAATTTTGGTATAAACCTAATTTAGACCCAAGGAATCTAATGGTAAAGTTAGATTTTGGTTTTGACCTAGTTTGACTGGGTAATTTATGCAAAAACCTAAATTAGGGCAAATGTTTGTCTAGGACTCTATTTTGGGTCAAGACGGGTTCCAATGGCCAAATCAAGGATACCAAACCCTAGAGAATATTTTTCTATGAATTTTAGAGGGTTTAGGTGAATTTTATCTTGACCAGAACCTCAGTTAATTAAGTGGGTCTGTTTTTAGGATTTCGGAAGTCATTTAATTCTCAAAACACGTGAAAACCCTTTTCTGTCTGTACAGACTCACTTGTTAGACATTTAAGACCATTTGACCCTTAACTATCCCCTGGAGAAAACTCGTGATTGTACTTTAATTGAGATATACTGTTAAAACTGCAGTTTTACCCTAATTTTACTGTATTTCCCTCAAAATGAATTTGCAATGAATTACGACCTACTGATGGTTATGTAGGAGCATTTATTCCTTGATTATGACTAATTAAAGCTAGATATGGCTGATGATGACATTATCATCAGATCTATAGGTTTGTGTTGTAATTTTATCTTTGTTATTGTGTTGGGTATTCACCTTGTGAATTCCCGTCTCCTTTGAGGGACAAAATACCCCTCGTGAAGAGAAGGGGTTTGAGGAACGCTACCCTCGTACTTGTAGCTTGGTTGTATTGAGATTGAGTCACCTTCATTTTAAGTGACTCGGTTAGTGGATTTGATTGACTTGGTCGATTGAAAAATTTTAACTCGAGAGGGTTAGGTGGTGGTTTTCACCTGGTTTGAGTTTCCACCTAAAAATCACTTGTGCAAATTGTGTGATTATCAATTTATGAGATTGTTTTACTTTGCTTCCGCACTTTATTCTTTTATCACGCAAATCTCACCCCCTCTCGTAGGAACCTTCATTTAGTATCAGAGTAAGTTTCTGCTTTAAGGAGTACCATCCGTAGAAGATTAAATCATGGAGGGGAGCATCTTCGCAACAAGGCAATCGGAAGGGAAGTCTATAGTTCGATCGTTGTACTTCGATGGAAACAACTATAGCTACTAGAAGTTGCGGATGAAGATGTGCCTTCAAGCCACCAACTTCGTACTATGGGGATGTTGCGAAACCCCATACGAAGTCCCAGCGAGACCAGAGAGAGCCTACTCGCAGCAGCAAACTCACGAGCTTTCCCTCAACGAGAAAATAATGAACGCATTGTACTGCACGCTTAGTAGGAGGAGTTCAACCAAATATCGCAGTGCGCCACGCATATAAGGTATGTCACACTTTAGAGGTTACACATGAAGGTACATCCAAGGTAAAAGCCTCTAAAATCAATATCTTATCTAAAGAATTTGAGTCTTTTTCCATGAAATCTAATGAGTCTTTAAGTGAGATGAACACTAGGTTGACTCTCATTGTTAATAGTTTGAAAGCTTTAGGTAAGACCTTCATTAAGGGGGAGCTTCAAGGAAAGCTACTATGTTCCCTCGAACCAAAGTGGAAGCAGAAGGTTACTGCCATCGAGGAGGCAAACGAGGTAGAGGAACTCAACATGGAAGACCTCTTAGGCAATCTCATGGCCTATGAGACGAAGATGAAGAAAAAGGACACATCGGAGCCAAGGCTAAGAAAGAGTTTGGCCTTCAACGCTACTTCAGACACCGAGGTAAGTGATGGGAACACCATCATGAGCCATAACTAGCTCAATTTGATCTGATTAAGTCATTAAATGCTTCTACATAACCGCCAGAGAACCCTAATTCACTGCAAATCCATTTTGAGGGAAATATAGTAAAACAGAGGTAAAACTATAATTTTAACAATATATCTCAATAGCAGTACAATCACAGGATTTCTCAGGGGTTAATTAAGGGTCAAATGATTTTAAAAGTCTAACAAGTGGGTTAGTACAGACAAAAATGGATTTTCACACGTTTCACTAGTTAAATGACATCTGAAACCCTAAAAATACGACTCGCTTAATCTACTGAGGTTTTGGTTAGGATAAAATTCATGTAAACCTGCTAAAAATCATAGAAAAATATTCTCTAGGGTTTGTCACCTTCAATTTAACCATCAGAACCCGTCTTGACCCAAAACAAAGTCCTAGACAGACATTTACCCTAATTTAGGTTTTTGCATAAATTACCCAATCAAACTAAGTCAAAACCTAGATCTAACTTCACCATTGGATTCCTTGGGTCTAAATTACATTTATACCAAAATTTGGACCCAATCTGAGATCATCTTGACCAAGTTTACATTTTGTTCCAGTCAGACTCTTTTTATCTCATTCAGATCCTTAGCTTTCTGAATTCCTTGCAAATGGCCCCCCAGCTTTATTGTCTTCTTCACAAAAAGGTCCCTTTGCTATGAAATCCTACTCCTACAACTTCGGTGACCTTTGATTGAAGATAACTCCTTCTCTGATTAGTTAATCCTTTCCAAAATTGGAAGGGAGATTCCTTGAGTCCTCTTTCCATTGAATCCGTCCATGAGCCCCAAAACCTTCCCAATCTCTCATGCGAACGCATGAGAGATTCGGGTATCAAAGAGTTTTCAAACTCCAACGACATTCCAAGCGTGGGAAGCTTGCTTCCCAAGCTCAAAACACTCTCCAGAAGCCTATAAAAGAACCCCCAGATCAAACTGAATTCCAAAGACTCGATTTCGGCTGGAAAATCCCCAATTTCCTCTCTCCTATTTTGGCCGAATGGCTCCTCGAGCTCCAGCGACTCCTCCTGATCTTCCTTGTCATCCAACCATAATATCGACGGCTGATTCTTCTTCCCTGCCTTCCTCTGTGTCACACCATACCAGCAAGCGTCCTCAATTCTCTGTCGTCATCGCCATCCCCCTCTACCGGAGTGTCTTCTTCCCCGGTGCCGGCCTACCAACATCGGTGCCATTCTCCCTCCTTCGTCCATTAAATTAGGGCTAGCTTAGCATCTTTAGGTTCCTATTCAAAAATCCCAAAAACAACCCCTCGACACCACCGCTCATCCCCATCTTCTCCGTCTTTGACCACTCCTCCGGCGAGGCGTAGACGCCACTACACCCCTCCATCCGCCTCACTGAACACCTCACCACCTTCGCCATACCACCCTCTACAAAACCCCTCTCCCTATTTGCCACTCCACTTGCCCACAGCATCCATCAAACAGACCCACCATTACGCACCAACTCCGTCATCGTCTGACCACCACACACGACCACCCATCACAAAACCACCACCAATGCACTCTACGCCCTACAGAGAAGCTCCTGAATCTATTTAATAGGGTTGAGAGGCCATATTTTGATTTTCAGGTGTTTGCTCCTCCACTGCCATTGCCGAAGCTTCGAATGAAGCTTGAAGCATTCTCCAGCTGTGTAAGTCCTAGGTATCAAGCCCAGGTCATGCAGAGAAGTTCCAGGCAGTAGGCCAGCAATTTGGCGCCTTGCCTTCAGCTGCACCTGCAATCGATGGACACTTCACCCGCAGTTGCACGCAGAAGGAAGCAGGGACTTTGGTCCCACCTCGGAAGCTGACAGATGTGCGACACCGCATATATTATTTTTGTCATACAGGTTTATTGCCTCAACTAACACAGGGGGTGAGGTCCCCGCACACACCCCTTCACCTGCACCTCACCCGTGACCCGTCATCCGCGGGCCTGGTGCAAATCCGACCCGCATAACTCGCGCACTCCTCCCTCACCACCCACTACCGATGAGCCTGGTCGTGGGTGCATGTGTGCCCGTTAACCCAATAACCTAATACTGTGGCCTTGGGAAGGTGAGGAAGCAGATACCAGAGAGAGAAAGAAAGAGAGAGCGGGTGCAGGGGGTTTTGCTCTCTGCAACACTTAGTTGCTGGAGGGATTGCCTCCCTCTGTGCGTGAAGAAGAAAGAAGAGGAGGAGAGTTGCTGAAGAAGGAAAGAAAGGAAAGAAAGAAGAGAAGAGGAAGAAGAAGAACAGTGCCTCTCTAGCACTGTAGCACCTATTGGCTAAGTCGTCTGGTCATCAAATCCAATGTCTGATTTGAGGCATGATACTTTGAATGATTGATTTAGAATTATTGTTGAGATATTTAAATTGGTTGAATGCTTAATATATATATGCTTAGAGAGTAATTGGTGATTTAAATCACCATTGTTCTAGCTTCTCTATTTTTTTATTGTCTCAAGATACATGAGAATTCATTAAATATATAATGTGACAGATTAGTATTTATTTAATATCATTATGTGGTTTAAGTTCTTGTGCTCAGTTACATATTATTTGATATTAGTGTGTAAATTCTTATTTGCTCCCAACAAACGACCACAGACTTTCATCTACGTAGAAATTTTATTTGTTTACAAACGATTTCAACCTATACTACGACGCAGCTTTTAAAACCTCGATCTCGCTCGATAAGTAGTAAGTTTCGACGATGAAGACTTTAAATTTTTCCTTAAAAAGTTTTGAAGTTTTGTAGATATTCCAAGAAAGGGAAGGAAGAGAAGGATCGAGGAAGCCCAAGATATTGCTATCATTGCAACAAAAAAGGGCATCTTCAACCCAAGTGCCCTCTTCTCAAGAAGGAGAAGAAGAAGGGGAAGGAGAAGAAAAATAAGAAGGCACTCCAAGCCACTTGGGATGACTCGAGCTCAGAAGAAGAGAAAGAGAAGGACGAAGTCGCTTGCATGGGCTTCATGGCCATGGCAAGTGATAGCGACAGCGACAACAGCAACGATGAGGTAAATTCTTATTTACAAGATACTTTTGATGAGCTTTTTGAACTTACTAAGTCACTTAAGATAGAAAATAAAAGCTTTAAAAAGAACCTTAGTTTCCTTAAATCAGAAAATGAAAGATTAGAAAAATAACTTAAGGATCTAGAAACTAGTTCTAGTCCTAAGGATGATAACTTGTTGTTATAAAATATAGACCTAATCAATGAAAAGAGTAAATTAATTGAGGAGAACACTAGTTTAAAAATTGAAATTTCTAGCTTAAAAACAAAAATACATGCTATTGAAAATGAACTTGCATGCCTTAGGGAAGAATCTAATAACTTGGTAAACAAATTAGATAATTTTTATAGCTCTAAGGTTGAGAAAGGATTTCCTTCAAGGAGACCAACTAACAAAATCAGATCCAAGCTAACTTGGATACCGAAAGATCAACTTGAAACTTGTTTTGTAGGTTTCAAGGGAGGTTACAGCATCAAGGATTGGAATTACAAGATCAAAAATGGTCAACTTGAATTGGGAGGACCAAGGAGTAGACCGAGGAAGGAGAAGACGAGATCAAAGAGACAACGAACAAATGTCTAAGCCATCTCACGGCGACCGCCCGATTGGAGACTGGCGCCAATGCCCAGACCTCCAAGCTACGGATGGGAACCCCTTCCAGTTTGGCATCCACCTCCATTTGGGTCATTCTATTGGCTATAGTATGTGAGGTAAAACTTTAACCCTATCTCTTTATAAATAGCATGTAAATAGGGGGAGTTAAAATCAATGAACTTTTTTGTCCATCACTAAGGGGGAGGTTTTAAAAATATCATAGCTATATTGCCTTTAGAAAGGGAGAGGTAATAACATAGCAATCTTACTTTTATGGAAAAGATGAAATTAGAAGAGCATGTTTTAAGGGGGAGTTTAGGATAATTAAAAATTGTGATACCTTTTTGATAATGTTAAAAAGGGAGAGGATTTTATGGATTATTATTTATAGTTTTGTAATCATAAAAAATGAGGAGATTGTTGGTACAAAGGCACCACGATCATCAATTTTGATGATAGCAAAATAGTTGTGTTTTAAAATTTATATTTGAGATTTAGATTTCAGGAAAATACAAATGGATATAAGTGTGAAGGACCTCAGAGCTTGCATCCATGGTGGATTGGAGGAGCTTGTTGGAGGAGAAGGAGATTCATGAGGAGTGAAAGCTTGAAGAAGAAAGGAGATGAAGAATAGGATAGATATTCTATTCATGTATTCTCTGTTTTATTATTCCTTATGTTTTTCTTTCTTAGATGCATGTTAAAGAGCCTCAAAGTATCAACACTGTAGTTCTAGGAACACTTACTAGAACCTAGGACACTTAGGTTTTCTGTAGAGACTTAGAACACCTAAATAGGCTTCAGACAGCCTTTTCAGACGTCTAATCTAATAATCTGACATCTGATAGTGAACTTTAAGACATCTAAATGTTGAATCAGATGTCCAAACTTTTAGGGCTGGTCTTAGAACTTTCTATCTGTTGATTTCAGACGATCGACCCTTAGTATAAACATCTTATCAGATGTCTGATGACTTGGCCAGACGTCCAATTAGTGGAATGTTGGCTTAGAAAATGATCATTGAGGTTTTGACCTTTGATCTTCTATTAGACTTCCTTAGAGGACTCCAGACGTCTGATATGTAGCTGTTTTGCCTCGATTGACCCTTAATCGCTTTCCTAGATGAATATAGTCATTTGGACCTCAAGAAATCAATTCTCGCAATTAGTTAGGTTTCTAGACGTTCAGACCTAATGCCAAACGTTTGATATGTTATCTAACTAAATTACATTAGAACCCTATTTAGGTTTGAACCAAGCCAGGATGGAAACCTGCTTGGAATCAGACGTCAGATTTAGTTTTCAAACGTCTTAAGAATGACTTCCAAACATATAATCTTTTTCCCAAACGTCTGACGACCCTGTCCGAATCATTAATGATTCTGATTGCAGCTTGATGATCCCCAACGGCTACCTAAGGCTTCCAAAGCCTTCATAGGCCTTCTTAAGCCATCTATAAATAGGAGAGGCCCCTTGCCTTGTACAAATACACCAAGCAACACATTTCCACATCATATAGTGACATTTTGATCCTTACAAGAGATCTAGCTCTCACAAGCTTTAATTCCACATCTTGAGAGCTTTCTTCTAGCAGTGCACCCGCTCTCCCGCCGTCATTTCGAGAGCGTCATCATGCATTGTGTGGTTCACGCACCCACGTCGTCACGTCGATGCACTTCCACATAAGGGAAGATCCTTCACCTATAGTAGCTAGTTTCATTTATATACTTTGTGGCTCTATAGGTTTGTGTTGTAATTTTATCTCTGTTATTGTGTTGGGTGTTCGCCTTGTAAATTCCCGTCTCCTTCGAGGGACAAAATACTCCTTGTGAAGAGGAGGGATTTGAGGAATGCTACTATCGTACTTGTAGCATGGTTGTATTGAGGTTGAGTCACTGATTGCACCGCAAAAATACACCTGCAATTGTGCCGTCTTGTGCTATTTCCTAGCATTAACAGTGCATATTAGGTTTCCATAGTCGCATTTGTGAAAATACATGCATGCATGCATTTAATTGAGAGGGGAGGAGAGTGAAATAAATGGCCTTGCAATTAACATTTTTTCTCAAGTGCTGCTTTGCAAAATTCACCATCTTTTTATTTTGATTTTATTTGACTTTGAAATGCTTCCCGCGGCTGCAAGGAATGGCTTCTTCTTCTTCGTACCTTGCCCTGCAGCCGCATGCCCAGCCTCTCCCTGCCAAGCCATGCATAAAGCATGCGCAGCCAGGGCATGGCTATGCATGCTTTCTTCTTCTTTAAAAAGAGCACGGCTCCTCCTTTGCACAGGAGCCTGGTCCTCACAAAAAAAAGTCAACCCAACGTAGTTCTTCTTCTCCAAGCCACCGTCCCCTCCCCTCTCCCTCCATACGCAGAACCTCCTCCTTAGAGGAGCCACTCTGCAGGCAAGAGTCCATCACAGTGGTGCACACCCACCACCGTGAGACCACCACCACCTAGCTCATCAAAGAGTCGGTGGGCGTGGTGGTCTTCTCTTCCCTGTTTCAACGACCAGGCCACTTCAGCCATTGGAGCAGGAGCTTCAAGCTTTGAAGCTCAAAGCTCCGCACACAGCAGCAACAGCAAGGCGGCAGCAGCCGCAAAGCCCCTCCAGCGCACGCCTGCAGGCTGTCCTTGTCTCCAGCGCGTGCCTACAGGCGGCCTCGCCTCCCGCTTCTTCGAGCTGTACTCATCTTTTCACCCGCAACCGGCCATCGCAGGCCCCTGCAGCGGCCGCCCAGCCAACACCAGCAGGCCACCGTGCGCCCTGTCATGCTCCTTCGCCCGCGACCCAGCCCTCTCCGCGTACTCTGTCACGAACCACCTCGCCGCAAGCCAGTAGCGGCCCCACTCTTCCGCGTGCACGCCGAGCCGTCCACGCCCTCCGCACTCACAACACCGGACGTAGGCAGTTGCGCAACTCGCCCGGCCACTGTAGCCACTGTTCACGTGTTTCTGTGGAACACTGTGGCTATAGTGGTGTGACTGGTAAGTTTCTCACTTATCCGGTCACCCGACGTGCCACAACCGACCTTTGCCCGCGTGCATGTCCCGCCCCGCGTCCTGCTCCAGTGCCTGCCCACGCGTCTGTGTGCGGTCCTCTGCCAGCGCCAGCTCCCGTCTGCGTCTCCCTTCGCCTGCGTACGTCTGCATGCGCCCGCTCCAGCTCTCCGCGCAGCGCTTTGCGCTGCGGCCCTCTCCGTGCTCACTCCCTCCCAGCGCGCATGTCCTCGCGGTCCTACGCGCAGCGCGGTGCGCTATGGCCATCAGATGACGCCTCTTCGCGTGCGGATGACTTAAACTCTCCAGCCTTCACTCCAGCAGGAAGTCCTCTCTCTCTCTCTCTCTCAACACTCTCTCCCTATCTCTCTGCCGACACTTACACACACACACTCACACTCTCATACACACACACACACCTATACACAATTATATACTTATATATATATACATATATATATTTATATCTATATATATTTATATACATATATATATATATACTTATATCTATACATATAATAGTATCTATATACTTATGTATTAGTATACATACATATATATATATATATATATATATATACTTATATCAATATATATATACATATATATTTACATATCTACATATACTTATACACACACACACATATATATATATATATATATATATATTAGAACCTATATAACTAAGTATTATTATACATATATACATATATATATATACATCTATATACTTATATATATATATATATATATATTTATATACATATATATCTACATATATACATATACTTATATACGTATACATATATATACACATATACTTATATATATGTATATATATATACAAATATACATACATATATACATATATATCTATAACTATATATACATACATACATACATATATATATATATATATATATATATATATACACACACACACACACATATATCTATCTATACATATAGTTACATGCCTATATATATATATACATATACATATATATATATATACATATAACTACATATATACCTATATATTTATAACCATATATACATATAGATATATTTACATATATAAAAATATATATATATATATTTTTTCACATTACTTACCATACGTTGTATCGCGGGAATATCTGCACTAGTTGCTGATATTCCCCGATACACGCGTACAAAAAGCGTGTTCGCATTCATCTTCCACTAATCCACCTTACACGCGGCACCTCGTCCTGTTGGTTGCGTCTTTCTAGACGACGATCGACTCGACACCGTGCTACACTCCATCTCTGCCTCCACCCCCACCACTTTATACATATATAATATATACCTATATATATATACTATATTTACTTTATTTCTGTTTCGCTTTCCTGCTAGTAAAAAGATAAAAAAATATATAAAAGAGAAAAGATAATCTTTGACTTACAGGTACTCCATCTTGCGAATAGCAAGACCCATTTTGGAACCCTGATTTGGCTCAAAGCCAAGAACCTAATTTTGAGGGTGTGCCTCAAGGACATGAATTGTTAGAAAAAAATATAAATAGAAAAACACCAAAAATACAATAAACGAACGGAAGAGATTCGTTGTAAGAAAGGCGTAGAAACTTGACTTCTAATCCCACTTCCCTGAGTTCGACCCTGGGCCTAAAAGTGACCAAGATAAAATCAAGTAGGCCAGGTTAAAAATTTTGTAAAGAGATGGTTAGGTTCGATTTAGGTTAACCACTATACACATTTCAACGATAAAATCACCATATTAACACATCTATCCGGGTCCCGACCATAATCTTTCTGGTGCTGTTGCTGGGGAAGTGCGGCTTCAAGTAAGTTTTTACTCCATTCCTGTAATTTTTCTCTTCTCACACCCTTCTCTTCACGGGTGTTTTTGTTTATTACTGTGCAGGTGAACCTGTTGCAAGGAGAAGGCAGGCAGATGAAGTCGGAGACGTGGGCAGATCCAAGGCGGGAACGAGAGCGTGAAGACATCGACATCGCATTAGAGCTCCGCACACGTTGCTGCACAAGTAAGTCTTTCTTTCTTAGCAAATTAGGTCAACTTGTAACCTTAATAAAAAAAATCATTAAAACAAAAACTAGAAAAACTTCTTGGGATCTCTCAAGGCAAGTGGATTAAAATTCACTTGTTTGATTGATTGCCTTTACTCCCACCGCCTTAGGATTTCCCGTCTTCGCATAGCGAAAATCCAAGAATCTTGATTCTTGAATTTTTCGCCGTGTGAAGTATTCTTTGAGGTAGACATAAAAAGATTGATTACACCCCTCTTTGCCTCACTTATCTGCAAATTCGGGATCACATTTTTGGTGGGGAGACTTGGAATTGAGTTGATTCCAACCCCACCACGACTTTTCACTTGCCTAAGATTCGATCCCGAATAATTCAACCCCAATAATTTGATTTTCTTTATCTTTTGGTTGAGCCTTGTGTGGAAATCATTTTTGATGATTGGGAGCACTTGAAATGAAGTGCTTTGGCTCGATTTCACACTAATCTAAAACTGATTCGTGCATCCACAAGTAGAAATCTCCATTTAGGGAAGCCCATTGTATTTTAACATGCATTAACCAATTGATATTGAAGAAGGGTTTGTTGGGCTTAGAAGAAAACTTGTATTCTTGCAAAACCCGGAGATTTGTTGAATTGGTATTTCAGCGAAATCCTAAAATCCATACTACTTTAAGGCTGAATTTTAAAAACCATTCACCAATTAAAACTTCAATTCGGGGAGATTTCCCCATTGCATGCTTGTTTTACACACTCTGAAAATCAATCACTTGAGCATTACCCATAAATAACGCCCTTCACATTCCAGAAGCACTTGATCCTAAGCCTCTAACTAAAATTGGTAATAACTTGACCCTTATTAAGGATTGGAGGTCTAACTACCTATGTGTAGCGTCTACGTGCTAGTAAGGGTTCCCGTGTGCTATCGGGTGTCTAAGACTGGGGAAAACGACCTTTCAATCTGGCCCAGTGGTTCCGCGGTGCTCGCATTCAATTCCGTAGTTCGTGATAGTAGGTAACTTAGATCTTTAGGTCTAAGGGCACACTGTAGAGGTTAGGAATTTGATTGAATTGATTTGTCATCAAGTGTACCTTTGCGGCATCATTTCTCTCATCTCTTTTCCCTTCTGATCCCCCCAATTCTTCCTACGGTTGTGCATGTTTGGGAGGAGGTCACAAAACCCTGAACTATTTGAATTACCTGATAAATCTAGAAGAGAAGCCGAATCATCCTTCTCCTCCACAAACATGGCTGCACGCCCACCCCCAAATCCCGAGGAAGGAAACCGCCCTCAAAACCCACCAGGTGGTGGAGGCTTGGATCCCATAACCCGCCTCCAAGCCCAAATGGAAATGTATAATGAAAAAATTGAAGCCATAAGGGAAACTTTGGAGGAAATGCAGAACCCTCCCGAATAGGAAGAGCCTAGGTCTCTTAGCTCCTATCAGAATCCCGTTGCTACAGAGACCATAGGATAAATTCGGGTCCCCATGGGCGGGGACGACTTTGAATTGACTAAGATAATTGGCCTAATTAATTTTCACTTCCATGGTCTTGCAAGTGAAGATCCTTTTCTCCACTTAGAAGACCTAACCCGATTAGCTAAAACTGTTAAACCAAGAAATATCGAGTTACCTATAGTCCTCATGAAAATGTTCCCATTTTCATTGCAGGATAAAGCGTCGCAATGGTTACGCACCCTTGGGAGAACCATCCACTCTTGGGAAGAGATGCGAACAACGTTTCACAAGAAGTTCTTCCCAATCGGGCGAACCAATGCCCTTCGCCGTGCCATCACTTCATTTACGAAACAAAACGGCGAGCAATTTCATGAGGCATGGGAGAGGTATAACGACCTCCTTAGGAAGTGTCCGCACCATGGTCTGCCTAAGTGGCATATAGCCCAGATTTTCTACTATGGGCTAAATGAGACTTTGAAGCAGATTGCAAACGCTTCCCACGGAGGGAATTTTATGAATAAAAACGAGAATGGAGCATTCGAATTATTTGAAAATATGAGTGAAAACTCAATGAACAATGCCTCCATTGTCGCCTTTAATCGTACCAGCCAGCCCTGAAATGTCCACGAAGTTGACATGGGACCCTCCCATTCATCCACTGATCTCAGCCTTATCGCACAAAAATTGGATGAAGTCTCCGTCGTGCACAAGAAGCTGGACGAGCTTCTGGCCAACCCCGCCCGTTCTATGGCAAACACCCCCAGCTCACCACTTCGTCACAATCCCAATTCTTCCAACACCAGGCTTATCCCGAGAAACCCCGTAAGACCTTCCTTACCGAGTGTCGTGCAGAGCGACTCAGTAAGTCATGTGGATCTGGCTTCTGCAAGCCAGTATTTCGACACAGAGGACCAAGCCTCTGTGTGCTTGGACGCATATTTACATGCGGACACGTCTTCTGGCATAGAAGACGCTTGCGCCCTGGGGAACAACCCGTTCTCTGCCACTTATAACCCAGGGTGGCGAAATCATCCAAACTTCGCATGGTCTAACAACTCGCAGTGCCAAAACCCCACGGGCGGACCAATGCGACCATCTGCACCCATCATCCCAAGGGCCCAGTCTAATCCTATGGCGAATCTGCCATCAGGCCCTTGCGTACCGCAAACAGAGCATGCATCAAGTCCTCTTGATAAATTGATGCGAATGATGACGGAAATGTCAAAGCACCATGAAGAGAACATAACCTCTCTTCAGCACCAATTGGCGCAACAGAATGCTAAGATCAGTCAACTACGCATGGCGACTCGATCTCAGGGCACTCTTACCGACCAACCTGTTCCAAACCCATGAAATTTCGTACCCCATGGTCCTCAACCACAGGTACGACCTTCTCAGGGGTAGGTTAATCGGATTCTGCAAGCTCCGAGCATTCCACCGGGATTTTAGGCTAATCCCGCTGCAGCACCGCACTCTTATGTCCCTATTGCGAACCCTCCTCCGCCATATGATCCCACTAGACCCGCATCGTCCAATGCTATCACTACGAGGAGCGGTAAGCAGATCGTCGATCCGTCTCGACCTGATCCTGGCCCATCTTCTTCATCACCCTCTCATTCGGGATGCGCACCACATTCTCGAGAAGGCGATACACCCAAATTGGTGCCAGAATCAGTCCTATTCCCTGAGGCTCTACTGAGGGAGCCAAAAGGCAAAATGAAAGATACGCAAGCCTTTGATAACCTGCGTAATTTGTTCAGGGATGTTGAAATTAAGGTACCCCTGCTCGAGGCTATTGACCACATACCTACTATCGCCCAATTTTTCAAAGACTACACAATACCTAGGCGACAGTCAAAGAAAACTAAGAATCCGGTGGTTCTCTCGCCTCATGCGAGTTGTGCTATACTGTCAAATCTACCACCGAAGCAGAAAGATCCGGGCACACCGCTTATTTCCTGTAGCATCCAAGGCTGCAATTTTAACCGTGCCCTGCTTGATCTAGGATCTTCCATAAATCTTATACCAACCATCATGCTCAAAAAATTTTCTTCGGGAAATCTGAAACCCACCCCTATCACGTTACAGTTGGTAGATCGTTCTGTCAAGATCCCAAAGGGTGTGGTGGAAGACGTGGTGGTTAGTGTCAACAGTCTCTATTTTCCTGTTGACTTTCTTGTTTTAGATATGGAAGTTCTTAGCTCACTTTCTGATTGTCCGATCATCCTTGGTCGACCTTTCTTGGCCACAGCCTGCGCCCATATCGACTGCGAATCGGGCTGTATTGAGATTGCCGTTGGATCTGAAAAGCTCAAGCTTAACATCTTCAAGGCAGCTGATAACTTTGATTGCGATTGTATCGAGGATGACACGTCTGATGAGGACATGGCCGTCAACGCGTGTATCGGACTAATTGGGACCTATTCTGACTGCTGCGGATTACCTGTAAACATTAACGATTGTCTAACCGACACATATTGTGACGTTCCCCCATCCCTCGCTATTCCTGTACCTTCTCCTGACCAGACTTCTGACGAGGTCTTCTCCGCTTCCCATACCTCGTGGTCTGAGTCATATCTGGGCTACTCACCGCCGGTCCACACTCTTGAAGACCGAATTGCCCTTTCTTTCCCACCATATCAGGCGGATTTACAACTCCACACTAGGACCTTGAGCCCACATCCTACTCACTGGGGCTATTCCCTTTTGGATCCATCTATCCAAGAAGCCCCTTTTCTTGGCCAATCTGAGGGTCAATTTCTTCCTCCTGACTTGTTCTCCGATCTGCCTAGGACACTCTCGTCCCAAGAAATGCCAGATCTTTCACCATCCACTCCCGAGATGAAAATGCTGCCTAGTACACTTAAATATGTTTTCTTAGGACCAAATGAAATGCTCCCCGTAATCATCAGTTCAAAATTGACCAGGGAGCAAGAGTGCAAACTAACGAAGGTCCTCATAGGACACAAGGCAGCCATTAGATGGTCTTTATCAGACTTATCTGGCATTAGCCCCTCCTACTGCACTCACCGTATATATAGGGAGGAGGAGGCTCGACCTTCCCGCGAGATGCAGCGACGTCTCAACCCTAACATGCGGGAGGTCATTAAGAAAGAAATCATTAAGTGGCTGGATGCGGGTATAATCTACCCGATCAGCGACAGCCCCTGGGTGAGTTCGATTCACGTTGTGCCCAAGAAGGCAGGACTCACCATTCGTGTCAATGACAGAGGCGAATCCATCCCTACATGCACTCCTACATCTTGGAGAGTGTGTGTAGATTATAGGAAACTCAATGCTGCAACTAAGAAAGATCACTTTCCGCTACCTTTCATTGACCAAATCCTGGAGCGGTTAGTGGGAAATAAATTTTTCTGTTTCCTGGATGGATTCTCAGAATATAACCAGGTGGCAATTGACCCCCGGGACCAAGAGAAAACCACTTTTACCTGCCCCTTCAGCACCTTTGCATTCAGAAGGATGTCGTTCGGACTTTGCAACGCGCCAGCAACTTTCCAGAGATGTATGCTGGCGATATTCCATGACATGGTAGATGACTTTCTCGAGGTCTTCATGGATGACTTCTCGGTCTTTCGACCATCTTTCAATGACTGTCTTACCAACCTGACCCATATCCTTAAGAGATGTATTGATGTAAACCTCGTGCTTTCCTGGGAAAAAAGTCATTTTATGGTGCACGAGGGAATTGTTCTCAGGCATATCATCTCCGATAGGGGTATCGAGGTTGACAGAGCTAAGCTTGATGTAATTGCTGATTTACCTGTGCCTAGCTCTGTCAAACAAATCCACTCCTTCTTGGGACACGTCGATTTCTATAGGAGATTTATCAAAGATTTCTCCAAGATTTCTCGACCGTTAACTCATCTCCTATCGACCGATGTACCCTTCGATATGGGCCCCGACTGCATACGAGCATTCACGCAGCTACGTAATGCTGTCACCAAGGCCCCTGTTCTCCAGCCACCTGATTGGTCCCTCGACTTTGAACTCATGTGTGACGCTTCCGACCTTGCAGTCGGAACCATCCTGGGACAAAGACACGATAGACACCCCTTCGTGGTGTACTACGCCAATAAAACGTTGGACGAGGCCCAGCATAATTATACTACCACTGAGAAAGAACTACTGACGGTTGTCTTTGGGCTAGAGAAATTCCGCTCTTACCTTCTGGGCTCACACATTATTGTTTTCACTGATCACGCGGCCATTCGCCATCTCATGCACAAGAAGGATGCCAAGCCTAAACTGATTCATTGCATCCTTCTGCTCTAGGAATTTGACATTGAGATTCGCGATAAGGCTGGAGCCCAGAATGTTGTGGCTGATCACCTTTCCAGACTAGACCCTGACCATATTGGACTTACTCTGCCGATCAATGAAATTTTTCCTGATGAGCACCTATTGGCAATTAATGTGGCAAGTGGACCATGGTATGCCGACATTGCTAATTACCTTGCTTCTGGATCCCTTCCACGTGGCTGGCCTAAAAACCAGTGCGAGCATCTCATGGCAGAAGCAAAGTATTATTTCTAGGATAATCCACTCCTTTTTCGGATAGGTACTGATCAAATCATCCGTGGCTGTATTCCTGACAGCGGGTTCCCCAGTGTGCTATCCTTCTGCCACGATCAGGCCTGTGGAGACCATTTCTCTGGGAGGAAAACTGTAGCCAAGGTGTTACAGTGCGATTTCTTTTGGCCCTCCCTTCACCAAGATGCACACAATTATGCCAAGCATTGCACTAGGTGCCAGTTGTTAGGGTCAATGTCACATCGTGACATGATGCCCTTACAACCCATCCTAGCTGCAGAAATCTTCGTCATCTGGGGAATTGATTTCATGGGTCCCTTTCCTCCTTCCAACGGCTTCGAATTCATCCTCGTGGCCGTTGACTATGTTTTGAAATGGATCGAGGCTATTCCCGCGTGCCGAGCTGACCATATTATATCCACTCGCTTTGTCAAAGACCACATCTTTGCGCGCTTTAGGATCCCTCGAGCCATTATCTCGGATGGAGGAAGCCACTTTATCCATACTTCTTTTCGGGCACTTCTGAGGAAATACGGAGTCCACCATCGTATCGCATCCCCGTATCATCCTCAGACGAACAGCCAGGAAGAGGTGTCGAACCGGCAAATCAAGCAGATTCTCCAGAAAATAGTTCGGCCTGACCGTAAGGATTGGTCCGACAAGCTGATTGACGCACTTTGGGTGTATCGGACCGCTTTCAAGGCTCCCCTTGGTATGTCTCCGTATAGAATCGTTTACGGGAAGCCTTGCCATTTGCCCGTGGAGTTGGAGCACCGCGCTTATTGGGTGGTTCGCCAATGTAACCTCAACCCAGACCTGTGTGGTCGAGAAAGGAAACTCCAACTCCAAGAGCTAGAAGAGCTCCGTCGTGAAGCCTATGATTCTGCTTTAACTTTCAAACAACGCACTAAGGCTTTTCACGACAGCCGTATTCGGCGGAAGGAATTTGAGCCATCTCAGCAAGTTTGGCTCTATAATGCTCGACTCAAATTCTTTCTTGGAAAATTGAACTCCAAATGGACTGGTCCTTTCCTGGTCTCAAGACCATTTCCCAACGGGGCCGTCGAGATCGAAGATCCCAAATCTGGGCATAAATTTACGGTCAACGGGTAGCGTTTGAAACCCTATCTGACTCATGAACTTGCCCCCGTTAGAGAAACCGTTGCCCTGCTGGAGGGTAACTAATTCTTTGCCTCATTCTGAATCCAACTGGGGACATTAAATTCAGCGCTCGTTGGGAGGCACCCCAACAACACTCACCATCCACCATCACTTTTCACGTCACTATCACTCTCACTTCACTTTTTCTTCACCACCCACCATCCACCCACCCTACCACCCTGCTGTATACCCTGCACTTCAGCTCTCGTTACCTGATCTTTCGTCCTTTCTCTACCCTTCCCTGCATGCATATGAGGACATAGCACCGTTTGGCATGGGGGGGTGGATAGTCATCCATAGGATCTAGGTATTTTATGGTATCATGCAATTTCCACCTATTTATAAATATGTAAAAAAAAAATGGTGTTTAGTAATGATCTGAAGGCTGAAACAAAAATAAAATAAGTGTTTATGGATATTCAACCTCTGTTTTGAAGACTTTCCAGGCCACAAAAGCTTGATTCGCTCAGGCTCGGCTTAATTCACTTGAGCATTGACAAGAAAACTAAGGATGTATTCTTGTACCTGAGACACCAGTACAGGATTCGTTGGTTTGCTTCTACTCGAGAGCTTAAGTAAACTTGGTTCACACTACACATATCAAAAAAAGACCAGGTGAACACAAGATCCAACCCTAGTGTTCATTAGGGAAGGTGGAGTCCTTACCTGTGCACGTAGGTAGACTTTTTATCCCAAGCTCTAGTCTTGTGTTTTGGAGCGACTCTTTCCACCAAAAAGAAACTCTCCCACCAAAAAGAAAAAAGTGTGCTCCTCCAAATAATGTTGTAAGAGATGCATTGACAAGTGTTTCAAAAAGAAAAGATGCAAATAAGTCAGTATATCTCACAAATGTCTGTAAAGTCTTCACCCTACAAGAAGTTCTTCAGGGCAGGTTACAAATACCTTATTTTCCTTGAGCCACAAATGCCAGAAAATGGGAGTTGAGTTTCCATCATCTTTTTAAGGGTCAATCCAAAGACATGAGCTGAAACTGGGACCAACCTGTACTTAAAAATTCGTGAAACCCTGGGTTTGAGTCTTAATGTTCTTCTGGTCAGTCTTGATTCTTCACTAAGCACAAGCCATAACCTCTTGAGCTCTCGAGTATGGCAAAAACCTCTTGGGTCCTAGAAATCGTACTTAAGGTTTAAATATCAAGTGTCCTGGTTAGTCAAGAGATGATCTATGTCATGTGAGACTTAAAGTACTGGTTCTCTACAATTGGTTCTCACAATATCCAACAATAAACACACCTATGTTGCCTCAGGAGAAAACCTTCAGCTAAAGATCATTTCTAAATACAATGCAAAAAAATGTTTTGCTAGGGACTAGCAAAAGATAGGCATGGGGGTATGATTGCACCGCAAAAATACATCTACAATTGTGCCATCTTGTGCTATTTCCTAGCATTACCAGTGCATATTAGGTTTCCATAGTCGCATTTGTGAAAATACATGCATGCATTTAATTGAGAGGGGAGGAGAGTGAAATAAATGGCCTTCCAATTAACATTTTTTCT